>JALAZF010000151.1:0-1337500 GCA_022829125.1 Lathyrus tuberosus | reverse complement strand
ACAACAACAACCACAACAACCACAACAACCATAACAACAACAACAACAACAACAACAACCACAACAACAACAACAACAACAACCACAACAACAACAACAACAACAACCATAACAACAACAACCACAACAACAACAACCACAACAACAACAACAATAACAACCACAACAACAACAACAACAACCACAACAACAACAACAATAACAACAACAACAACAACAATAACAACAACAAAAAGAAGAAGAAGAAGAAGAAGAAGAACACGAACAAGAACAAGAACAAGAACAACAAAAAGAAGATGAAAAAGAAGAACAAGAACAAGAACAAAAACAACAACAACAACAACAACAACAACCACAACAACAACAACAACAACAACAACCACAACAACAACAACAACAACAAAAAAAGAAGAAGAAGAAGAAGAAGAACAAGAACAAGAACAACAAAAAGAAGAAGAAGAAGAAGAAGATGAAGAACAAGAACAAGAACAAAAACAACAATAATAATAACAATAATAACAACAAGAACAACATTAATAAAAAAGAACAACAAGAACAACATTAATAAAAAAGAACAACAAAGAACAACAATAATTAAAAAAGAACACCAACAACTAACATTTCTAACTCGAGTTCTGAAATTTGTTCTGAAATTTGGTTTGGTGGAGAAATAGAGTATCGTAAATGAAAGATGATGTTTGGAGGTAGAAGATGTCTAAGTTTTAGGTTTCACGCGGATCACTAATAGTAGTGTCTTGGCCGTTGATAATCACTAAATAGACGACCAAGATTTGTTTAAGGATAGTGAATAAACTCATTATGCGCGCTACCTATAATGTTGGTAATGAAACTTGAAAAAATAAGTAAAAAAACAAAAAATGCTGGTGCTGGGGCTTGAACCCATGACAAGACGCTACCTATAATGACGGTTGGTTTAAATTACCCGTGGTGAAAGGTCTATAAGCGTTTTGAAAAAATAAGTAAAAAACGCCACCTATAATGACGGTTGGTTTAAATACCCATGGTTAAAGGCCTGTCAGCATTTTGAAAAAATAGAAAAGAAGTAACATGATTAAAATAAATTCAGAAAAATTTAAAAACACGAAATTTAATCTAATTAGGTAAAATAAGAATTTTGAGATTTTTTTTGGAATTTTTTGAGACTATGAAAACAGTTAAAAATTCATTAAAAATAGAAAAATGATGAATTTGGGGTTTTGAGGGTGAAGTTCCGTAACTCTTCTAGAGTACGGGACTAGTGACCGCACGATTTTTCTGCTTCAGATGCACGAAACAGATCTAAAAAAGGAGACGATTTCCCTAAAACCGATTTTTTGAAGTGCAAGACCTAAAACTAAACTATAGGCTATAATGACAGTTGAAAACATAACCACGGTGAAAGGTTGTTGGCATTTTGAAAAAATATTTAAAAACCATAAATGTCGGTGCTGGGAATTGAACCCATAACCAGGCGCTACCTATAATGATGGTTCTTTAAATACCCGTGGTGAAAGGCCTCACATTTCACCACGATTGGAATTTTAACCGTCATTAAAAAACGTGCGAATCTATTACAACGGTGTATAGGAAAGCCGTTATAAGTCTAGCGTTGTTGTTTGTGCGTTTTGTAGTAGTGAGAAAACAATTTAACAGAAACTAACTAGAAAACATAATAACAACATAAAAACAACAGGAAAAGTAAAAATAAAGCAGTAAAGCTCCTCCCCACACTTGAACCAAACATTGTCCTAAATGTTTCAGTACAAGGTGAAAGAAGGAGTAGAGAAACCTGGTGTGAGGCTCAGTGATGCCGGCCTCGGCCGCGGTGACGTCTAAATCCTCTATCAAGTGCAGGGTGTGGAACCTGCTGCATAAGCTCTCTCATATCTGCCACCTCTATCCTTAGTCCGTCCATATGCTTAATGAGGTCACCCATATTGTGCTCAGTCCTGTCAGTAAAATTAATCTGTTGTTGGCTGACCTGGTCAATGGCAACTCTCAGCTCCTTTTGCTGCCTTTGCATACTCTAAAGTAGAAGATCACGCTCCGCCTCTATGCCATTCTGATGCCTAAGCTCAGATAGAATATCATCAAGTATACTCTGGATGGCAATGTAATCATACTCCTCGCGGGGCTGGTAGGTACCTAAAAAATGGTCAGAAGCAACAGGTGCGGTGTGTGCGCGGGTGCTAGGCCTTTGAGCATTTCGCCCCATAAGGTTATCATAAGCCCAGTTAATCCTCTCTTCCTCATGATCGGGGGCCTCAGTGTCAAAAATCCAATTAGTACTAACGCGCACATTAATGCGTGCAACACAAGGCAAAGTGACGCTCCTAACCTCCCGGTTACTAATCATCAAACGATATTTGCTGTTAGGCAAATTCTTAATAAGGCGCATTGAGCGGTAGTAGTCTAAATTAGCAAAGGGTATGGCTAACTGCTCAATAGAAGCCAATTCGGTGTCTCAACCTAGAGCAAAGGCTATAGAGGTAATCAAACCTCCAACACAAATATGACCACCGGCTCTACCGGCAGCGGATGCAAGATGCGATAAAAGGAAAGGTGTCGGGTTAACCTTAGTCTCAGAGAATGCACAATGGATGAAGAAAAGATCTTTGGAATTCACATTCCTAGTGTTTTCCCACCAAATATGGTGTTAGCTGTAACACCCTAAACCCCCGAGACAATTAATAATAGAAAATCAGAGTAAAATAGAACATACAACGTTTAGGATGCTACGTTCAACAAACAACTGCTCATGCATACGATATGTAACACATAGATATCACAAATTAAAACCATACTTAATTAATATTCACTACGGCATCGGAAAATCAACGAAAATGTAACATGTTTAATACCACATAATCATCATCAAGTAAATAGAGTGATAACAAATAATAAAACAAGTAACGACAAGCGTTCCAAATCCTCAGTGTTACACATCAGAGCAGACGCCGACACAACAAAATAAAAGGGAAGACTCTGTCTTCACTAACTCCGACTCCGTACTAATCTTGATTATCTGCATGTTACCCACGTAGAGGTAACATTCAAACAGAAGGGGTGAGATTATCCAATCAACAAAAGAGATGCATAATATAAATATAAAAGTATATAAACGTCACAAGATTCACCCTATCATCGCAACATCAACACCAATACAATTTCTCACACAAAAAGACAATCATATACACCATGACACAACACAACATAATGCAATGCAATGAGACCCACAACTCGACTCAGTGCATGTGGTACCAATTCGATCCCTTTTTCATGATCATAATTTCCATCAGAATTTCCATAAAGGTCGCTCACACCCCACATGGGCACACGACATCCGTAATCGCTCACACCCCACATGGGCACACAATTACCTCAATAACAACAACAGTAACAATACGATTCCATTTCAAGGAATTCGGATAAGACGCTCACACCCCACATGGACACACGACTTATCACACAACCTATGCAACATGACATGAATACAACGACAACAAAATGCATATGACTAACAATAAGCCAATACAATACACCACAACTATCCAACACACAACATATACCTTCCAAAACATGCAACAATCGCAACCCGCCGCTACATCACGCATTCACACAACCGAATTCACCATTTCAACGTGCAATACATAACAACATCCACGAAAACCCAATTAGCACATCAAATAGTTGGAATTATGGTATTGAAATTAATTTTAACAAAAAGTATGTGAAACCAGCTTTCCAACGATTCGAACGGCGACTGAAATGGACCTACGGATCAAAAGATACGAATTTTTAAAGTTTTAGAAGGTTCGGTTCGTCCCAGCTCTGCTCGCCTGATGTTCGCCCAATGAGACACCGGCGAATCCACTTTCGCCTGGCGAAATCCCCCTTCGCCTGGCAAATTCTCCTTTTGCCCCATGCTCGCCCGGCAAAGCAGAGGCGAATCTCTCTCCCCCATACAAATTCCAGAAACCCCAATTTTCACCCCTCGCTCGCCTCTCGGTTCGCCTGGCGACCTTCAAGCGAGGTCACCTTTGCTTGGCAAAACACCCCATTCGCCTGGCCAAACCGCGTGAATCAGCAATCCAGCGATTGCGATTCTGCACGATTCTGACCCCAATCCTTCTCCGATTTCACTCACAATCAGTCCCAAAAATTGCACATATGTTCACAGATCATCATACAATCGATTAGAGACACATAACCCACATTTCAACTGGTTAATTTATGCATTTTATTCTCTTATCAAAACCTCCGACACGCAAAAACCCAATCTTAAATCAACACAAACAACACATAGAGATGATCCTAAGGTTTATCTACCCTCATACAAACATTATACAACCCTTATGAGATTAAATAACTCCACCCTTACCTTAGAGTTCTTGACAAAAACTTCGGCCTCAACAATGGCTTTTTCTCTTCCCTTTTGCCCTAGCTCTCCTCTTTCTCTTTTCCTCCAAAAACACGTACTGAATGGTTTCTCTCCCCTAACTCCCTTTTCTATTTTCTATTATTCTTTTATTATTAGTATTATTATTATTATTTAAATATTATTATTATTATTATTATTATTATTTTACTAATTAAATAATAATAACAATATTTCTTAATAACTTAAAATAATAATATTAACCAAATAACCATTCTCACCACACCATCAAGTTCTACCTAATTGGTCACACACCTCCAACATCTTAATCTCTATAATTCTAAGGTCACTACCCCATACTAAGGGCAGCCCCAAGCACAACCACACACAAATACCCAACAACATATAATTCCAATTACGAAAAACAATAAAATAAATCGGGGTGTTACAACTCTCCCCCACTTAGAATATTTTCTCCCTCGAAAATTTACCTCATACGAATAACTCCCGATACGACTCTCGCATCCTGCTTTCTAACTCCCTAGTCATATTTCCACCGGCAGTGCCTCCCCACACTACCTTCACAAGGGTGGTCTCTTTACCCCCTAAATTGCTTTACCTCGCAATCTTCAATCCATATTGGTAAGGCCTCAATCGTAAGGTTATCCCTTACTTCCACATTATCCATCGGAATCACATGCGACGGATCTAGAACATACTTCTGAAGCTATGACACATGGAATACATCGTGCAAATTCGAAAAATTGGGTGGCAATGCCACTCTGTAGGCAATAGGTCCAACTCTTGCAAAAATCTGATATGGACCAATAGATTGAGGAGTAAGCTTCCTCGACTTCAACACACGTCCAACACCGGTCATCGGGGTGACTCTCAAAAACACATGGTCTCCTTCTTGGAACTCAAGATTTTTCCTTCTCTTATCATGGTAGCTCTTCTACCTACTCTGCGAAGCTTTCATCTTTTCCCGAAATCAGCTTCACCTTTTCAGTAGTCTGCTGAACAATCTCAGGTCCAAGTACTACACTTTCACCAGATTCATGCCAACACAAAAGTGTCCGACATTTCCGACCATACAAAGCTTCAAAAGGCGCCATACCAATACTAGAATGATAATTGTTATTATAAGTGAACTCAATCAACGACAAATGGCTATCCTAAGCACCTCTTTGTTCAAGCACATAAGCCCTCAACAAATCCTCAAGGGATTGTATAGTTCTCTCCGTCTGTCCATCCGTCTGCGGGTGATAAGCTGGGCTCAATCTCAATTTCAATCCCAAGGCTTCTTGCAAACTTTCCCAAAATCTGGAAGTGAATCTTGGATCTCTATCCGACACAATACTTAATGGAACTCCATGTAACTTCACAATCACCTGAATATAAATCTATGCCAGCCTCTGCAAAGGAAAACCGATATTGATCGGAATGAAATGTGTCGATTTCATCAGTCTATCCACCACTACCCAAATGGAATCATATTCTCTCGGCGTATTAGGAAACCCGGTCACAAAATCCATAGAAATGCTGTCCCACTTCCACTCTGTATATCTAACGGTTGCATCAAACCAGCAGGTTTCTGATGTTCCACCTTCGACTTCTGACAAGTCAAACAAGCATACACAAACTTAGCCACATCACGTTTCAATCCAGACCACCAAAATATATTCTTCAAGTCTTGATACATCTTTGTAGCTCCTGGGTGGATACTCAACTACTCCTATGACTTTCTTCTAAAATCATTCTTTTCAACTCAGGATTATCAGGAATACAAATCCTATCACGAAACCTCAACACTCCTTGTTCATTCACTTTGAACTCGCTACTTTCGGTCTGCTAATTTCCAATCATCAAATCCATCAGTTTCACATCCAACTTCTGACCTTCTCTGATACTATTAAGAAATTCATTGTTGATCTTTAGCATACCCAACATCACACTATGCGGTGTCTGTTCACAAACCAAACTCATATCTCTGAACTGTTCAATCAATTCCAACTCTTTAACCATCATAGCAGACATATGCAACATTTTCCGACTCAAAGCATCAGCCACGACATTAGCTTTACCGGGGTGATAGTTCAAGCCGAAATCATAATCCTTTAAGAATTCCAACCATCTTCTCTGTCTCATATTCAATTCCTTCTGATCAAACAGATACCTTAAGCTCTTATGATCATTATACACTTCAAATCTGGAACCATAAAGATAGTGCCTCTAAATCTTCAATACGAACACCACTGCAGCCAATTCCAAATCATGAGTTAGATAATTCCTCTCGTATGGGCCCTTAACTGTCGTGAAGCGTAAACCACAACCTTACCATCCTGCATTAACACACCTCCCAAACCCATCAACGAAGCGTCACAATACACCATAAACGGTTTGTTTGGTTCAGGTAGAATCAAAACTGGAGTTGTAGTCAATATCTTTTTTAGCTCGATGAAACTTTTCTCATAGTGGACATCCTACACAAACGCTTTACCCTTGAAAGTCAACTAAGTCAATGAAAGTGCCAGCTTCGAAAAGACTTCAATAAACCTACGGTAATAACCAGTCAAGCCCAAAAAGCTTCTAATCTCAGTGACCAGCTTTGAAGCCTCCCACTGTAGAACTGCATCTACCTTGGATGGATCCACAGCGATACCATCACCTGAAATAACATGACCAAGAAAACTTACCTCTCTCAACCAGAATTGGCACTTAGACAACTTAGCATAAAGCTTCTTTTCTTTCAACACTCGCAGCACAATCCGCAAATGCTTAGCTTGGTCCTTTTCTGACTTAGAATATATTAGAATGTCGTCAATAAAGACAACCATAAATTGGTCCAAGTAAGCATGAAAAATTCGATTCATATACTCCATGAATACACCAGGTGCATTAGTAACTCCGAACGGCATCACCACATACTCATAATGTCCATATCGAGTCCTGAAAGTCATTTTCTGAATATCTTCATCCTTTAATAGTATCTGATGATAACCCAACCTCAAATCAATATTGCTAAACACATGAGCACCCACTAATTAATCCATCAAGTCATCTATTCTTGGAAGCGAATACTTATTTTTAATCGTCACTTTATTCAGTTGTCTGTAGTCGATACATAACCTCATACTGCCATCCTTTTTCTTCACCAATAACACCGGAGCTCCCTAAGGCGACACACTTGGTCTCACAAATTTCTTTTCTAACAATTCTTCTAGTTGCTTCTTCAGCTCTGTTAATTCTGATGCCGACATTCTGTATGGTGCCATAGAAATAGGTCTGGTACCAGGGACAAGATCAATAGCAAACTCCATTTCTCTCTCTGGCGGTACATCAACAATATCATCTGGAAACACTTCTGGAAATTCACGCACCACCTGCAATTCATTAATCACCGACTCACTTTCCACTGACAAGGAGGAAAACAATGCAAGCACCTGAGCTTCTTCCTCTAAGAGCTTTCTCAACTCTCTAGGAGATAGAAAACCATTTTTTTCCTCTTCCTCAGGAGCAAGAAATCGCACCGACTTGTTAAAATAGTTAATATGAACATGATTGAACTCCAACCAGTTTATACCTAAGATCACATCGAGACCTCCCAACGGTATGCAAATCGGATCCACACCAAAGTCCTTATCAAAGATTGATAGTGGACAATTCAAACAGACTAAGGAAGTGGTCACCGATCCCTTTGCAGGAGTTTCGACAACCATCTCTCCCTTCATAGGAGAAACAATAAGGCCTAGCCTTCTCACACAACCAGCATCAATAAAAGAGTGAGTAACACCAGTATCAATAATAGTAATTAAAAGCGTATTATTAATATAACATGTACCTCTGATTAGTCTGTCATCACTGGAAGTCTGAGTCCCTGTCAAAGCGAACATCTTTCCTTAAGTCGAAGCTTGCTTTGGTTTCTGGCAATGAGTACTAATATGGCCCTGTTCTCCACAGTTGTAACAAGTCACCACATTAACTTTGCAGTCAGCAATCAAATGTACTGCCTGTCCACACTTGAAGCATTTCTTCACATCACTTGTGCACTAACTTACACGATGACCTAGCTCACCACACCTATAACACTTAAGAGAAGAAAGGGCAACTCCCCCACTTGGCTTCTTGCCATCACTGTGTTTCTGTTTACCTTTCTCAGCTGGAGCTACATAAGACTTCCCACGGTTCATCGGTTGTTTTCCCTTCCTCTTGGCCAACCCTTTATAGTGAGCCAATCGAGCCTTGTTATCCTCCTCAAAGATCCTACAACAGTCCACCAAATTTGGAAATCTTCTGATCCGCTAATAACCAATTGCCTGTTTGATCTCAGGCCTCAATCCACTCTCAAACTTGACAGACTTTGAGAACTCAGTAGTTGCTGCACTGTAGTGAGGGTAAAACTTAGCCAAGTCTGAGAATTTGGCAGCATACTCCGAAACCGTCATGTTACCCTGTTTCAGTTCCAGAAACTCGATCTCTTTCTTTCCTCTGACATCTTCAGGAAAATATTTCCTCAAGAACTCCCTACTGAACACAACCCAAGTAATTGCCTCTCCTGTTGCTCCCATTGTTTTGGGTGTCGCAAATTTTGGCTCTATGATAATATGTTTTAGTATTTTGAGTAGTTTTTGCAATTGTTAGTTTTGGCATAATTTTTTTGATTTTGTGTTGTTTCTAAGTTTGAAAACTTGAAGGAACCTTGTGACTAATGCCAAGATTGATGAATCAATAGGAAATTGAGTGGTAATTATATGATCGAGTAAAGGTACCGTGCAAGGTACATTTTTATCGCTTTCTAAACTAAGCATGGAAATGAAACTTGTGATGGGTGTAAAACTTGTAGTCATTACTTCTTTAGAAATACTTGTTCAATTATGAATCATTTAGAACATTGCCTTTGTGAGGAAGCTTTCATTGTATAATATATACGGGATACCAACATTCTTGTTTAACTCGTTCTTATTATGTTGAAATCATGCATGTGTGTTAATTTGTGGAAAAGGAAGAAAATGATCAAGGCAATTTTTGTGTATTTTGAGAAAAACCACTTGAACAAATAAGAATGATCAATCTACCTTATGAGTGAGCGAGTATTTGATAACCCCATTGAGCCTTTGTATCAAGATCCGTGTGAATAGTTGAATCGTGTAAATAATGTACATGAAAAAGAAGTGAATTTTGAAATGGATCTTGAAATTTTGTTGTGAAACTTTTGAACCTCAACCTTAAGTATGGTTGATTTTGTTGTTCCTTGCCTTAGATGTGTGAGAGCATTCTTAATATCATGTTTTGGTTGTGTTTAAAGTTGGGGAGAAAAAGATAGATTGAGGCATCATGAAAAATAAAGTGGTTTGAATGATGAAAGAGCTTGAAAGAAAGAAACAAATGAAAAAGAAAAGAAATTGGGCATGAAGTACCAACAAAAAAGCTTAAAGTTGTAATGATACCTCAAAGAAAAGAAAACAAGAAGGTTATGGTCTTGAAGTGTTATGATTGTGAAAATTGAATGCTCTCTTAGGAATAAGCATTTTAGTTTCAATGACTTTGATAAATGACCCTTCCTTGTAGCCAAGCTAAATTACATCCCTTGAAGCCCTTGTGATTCCTTCTTTTTCACTCATTAATGCATGTTGATTGTTGAAAGCATAATTTGTTCCGGATGTTTGCAGGATTGTTTGGTGAGTGATAAAACCTCATATTGTTTTCATCCATTGATGAATGTGTGCTTAGGTGTGATTCATGTTGAACTTGTATTGCTCAAGAAATTTTGAATTTTGTTTTTGCACTTAGCAATAGTTTCATCTCCATGATTTGTTTGGAGTTTGATAAGTTATCTTGTTTGTACTTCTACTTTTTGAACCATGAAATAGTCGTTGTTCTATTGTGTTGATTCTGATTTCTTGTGCGGGTTTTCGGGTTCGTTTTTAGCTTGAGACACTTTTGTTTGAGGACAAACAAAATAATAAGTCGGGGAGAGTTGTTAAGGGCCAAATTGTGTATACTTTTGATTATATTTTGTGGCCCTTTCGAATGGTTTCCTTGATATTTTAGTAGTAAACCTATTAGTTTTAGTGTAAATATGCAAGTTTCAGATTTTATTGTAAATATTGTGAATTATGATCATTTTGATGCTTTTTGACAGGTCTTCTTGCTTATATTTGATGATATGAACCTATGGTCAAGGAAAGAAGGCCTAAAAGATCATTTTCGAGGCGATCGTGTCGGTAAATCGCGCTTAGCGCGCTTTTCAGTGCGGTTCCAGCGCGTTTTCACTGTTGAGGCAGTAGCTAAGGCCTTCAACCGTGTTAAGCGGCCTCCTACCGTGCTTAGCGCACTTTCTGGGATTTTTGCCTCTGTATAGCTAACCGCGCTTCTGATGGCACTTAGTGCGGCGCCACTTACGGTACTTTGCGCACTTGCTATAAATATCTTCCTTGGAAAATATTTTCAAGAACTTTTACTTTTTCAACATTTTAGAGATCAGAAAGGGTTTTTAGGTAAAAAAAAGCTTAGAAACTCAAGAAGAAGTGAGAATCAAATCTTTGGAGCATCAATCCTCGATTATTCGACTTTGATGCTAGCAAAACTTTATTTTTTACTTGTTGATCAAGCTACCATGGTGATGAGTAGCTAAACACTTTTGTGTCAAGATTAGAGGTAGTTAACCTTGCTATTATGTATTTCTTTTGATCTTTTGTATGTGAATAAGGTTTATGATCAATAGATGATGGAGATTTTTGCTTTTAATGTTATATTTATGATTTGAATCACTATAGACATAGATTTTCCAAGTCTTGATCTAATTTCTTCATCTATTAACCAACAAACTCTATACATAGGTTTGAAAGTTAATATTTGCTTTGTATCGATCTTTAAGTTTATTGTTTTGATTGTTATTTTAAGAAATCATCTAGTGATTAAAATAATAATACCCACGGAGCCGCTTTATAAATAAACAGATTCACGAGGATACGCGATTGTATTGATCGAAAGTAAGTTCACATGCTTGATTAATCGGATACGTATGAAAGAGGTTAACGAGATCTAATCTTGACATGCTTTTCTTAAAACAAAACATCCATCTTCTAGTTTACTCTTTGCTACAAAACTTATGTTACAAAACAAGAACTCTTTGAAAACCTTTCTCTTATAACATTAAACTATTGAACGACGAGCATCTATATATCTGATAACACAATCCCTGCGGATACGATACAACAACCCACCGAAAATGCTTTTCAACAAGAGGTTACAAGGTAATGATTTCTTTTGATAAACGAGCCCTATTTGTGGGAAAAATAAGGCAACATGATTAACTCTCCCGCACGACATTAACTATTATAATTCTTCAGGCAAGCAAATTCCAAGGTTACCCCTTAACAATTCAAATTGATTAGCATCCAATGCCTTAGTGAAAATGTCAGCTAATTATAACTCAGTAGCCACATGCTCTAAGGCGACAATTTTGTCTTCAACGAGTTCTCTAATGAAATAATGACGGATATCAATATGCTTGGTTCTGCTATACTGGATGAGATTTTGGAAATATTTATGGCACTCAGGTTGTCATTATACAATTTCATGACATCTTGCTTGACATTGTATTCAGTCAACATTTGCTTCATCCAAACCAGCTGTGAACAACTGCTTCTAGCTACTATGTATTAAGTCTAATTAGTGGACAAAGATACACAATTCTGCTTCATACTAAACCATGATATAAGATTGTTCCCCAAGAAGAAGCATCCACCTGATGTACTTTTCCCATCATCGGCACTTCTTGCCCAGTTAGCATCACAATAACCAATCAACATAAATCCAGATCCACGGGAGTATAACATACCATAGTCACAAGTCTCATTCACATACTTCAGAATTCTCTTCACTTGATTGATGTGACTCACTTTGGATTCAACGTGATATCTAACACATACACCTACATTAAATGCAATATCAGGTCTACTTGCTGTAAGATATAACAAGCTGCCTATCATACTTTTGTAGAGAATTTGATCCACATTCACACCCGTTTCATCCTTAGGCAACTTCAAGTGAGTGGGAGCAGGAGTTCTCTTGTGACCGACATTCTCCATCCATAACTTCTTTACTATATTCTTTGCATATTTACTCTGAGATATGAATATAAAGTCTTCCATCAGTTTGACTTGTAGACCAAGGAAAAATGTTAATTCACCTACAAGACTCATCTCAAATTCTGACTGCATTTGCTTGACATAATGTTAAACCATTTCATTAGACATCCCACCAAACACAATATCACCAACATAAATTTGAGCAGTCATAAGCATTCCTTCTTCTTCTTTGACAAATAGAGTCTTGTCTATTATACCGTTCCTGTAGTCATTCTCAACCAGGAATTCAGTTAACCTTTCATACCATGCTCTTGGAGCTTGCTTCAACCCATAAAGGGCTTTCTTCAGCTTGTACACATGATTGGGAAAAGTTAAATCAATAAATCCCTTAAGTTGTTCAACATAAACCTATTCATTCAGATAACCATTTAAGAATGCACTTTTGACATCCATCTGGAACAATGCAAGCCACTCCTAGCAGTAACCTACATGTCAAATCTTTTGGGAAGAAACCTGAGGATCTTTCTTACCAGTTTTTCTTCTGACATCCTTTCTCCTAAAGCACTGGATGCATTGGCTATCTCAAGAATATTCATATGGAAGTCATGAATGCTTTCACCATCCTTCATCCTCAAGTTCTCAAACTTTGTAGTGAGTAGCTGAAGTCTTGGCATTTTCACCTTAGATGTACCTTCATGAGTAATTTTCCGTATTTCCCAAGCATCTTTGGACACCACACAAATGTTGATCAATCTGAAGATGTTCTTATCCACTCCATTGAATAATGCATTCAGGGCTTTGGAATTTCCCAGAGCCATTTCATCCTCTTTTTTAGTCTATTCTTATTCCGGCTTTAACTCAGAAGTCTTCTTTCCATCCCTGTCCAGAAAAACAGGATGTTCCCATCCCTTTATCATGACTTTCCATCTCCAACAAAATACCAAGAGCGCCCCCATACCATCTCCAACAAAATGACCATTATCAAGAAACCCAATATGGCTATGACCCCAACATAACATCAAGATATAGCCAAAATGAAGGTACATCATACCATAGCCATAACACCCAAACATCTTTCCATGGCCAAAACGCTCAGACATCACACCCTAGCCTACACACATAAACATAACAACAACCTTATGACTTTCAAACACCAATATCATTTCCACCTTTCACCAACGAAGCCTTCACACCAATGTCCCCCTTCAATCGTCCAGGCAGCACACCAATGACCCCTTAATCACATCCGAACTACTCTGGCATGGGTCGCACGCTCAGTTTCAACACACATGACTTCATGGAAATTCAAGAAATTCTTAGGGAACCGGCTGTGAATGTTCCTGAGACTTCAACTCCTCAAACACCTAGAGTGAATCAACAACAAGGGGAACGAGCGTAATGAGAGGAACGAGTGAGAGTGCCTAAGGGATGTGGAACCTGTGCTCGGTATGACCAACCGGTCGCCAACATTAATTTATGTAATATTATTTTTAATTAATTATTAATGTTATTTATTTTTGTTAAAAAAATTACAAAATGCACTCTGTCTCAAAATGCATTGGCGACACCATACAAGGTTTAACACCATGTCGTCAATTGAATTGACAATACCCTATGGTGTCTCCAATCCAATTGGTGACACCACTTAGGCCCAATAAACAATCGCCAATTGACATGACGCCCCCTCTTTGTTACACCCCCAAAGTGGGGTGTTTTAGGAAATAAATTGAAAAAGTGAGTTATTTTAGATTTTTTTTTTTAAAATTAGGTTATTTTGGTAAAAAATTCCATTAATTCTTGTAATTAAGTAATTTTATTTAATAAATCTTTAATTTTCTATTAATTCGATGACATGTTTTTGAAAAATAGTGAGAGATGAAGTGAACGTTTAGAATAAATAATATATATATTTTATATAATAACATACATACAAAAAATTTCAATATTATTATTATTATTATTATTATTATTATTATTGTTATTATTGTTATTATTATTATTAAAATTTAAATTAAATTTAGATGTAACTTATTCTTAGAGTGTGGTTCAAGAAAATAAAAATAGACATTGACAAAAAAAAATTGCATTTTAACAAGTAATAAAACCCTAAATCAACAATACGCATCAGCTCAGTAAGGTTCTAACAACTATATCACACACAATTTGGACTCGCACCGATATCATATCAACGCAGGCGGAGTTTTGAGCAAGTCATCTTCCAGGTTTTCCTTTCTCCCTTTCTCCCTTTCTCCATTTCCCGGCGCGGCAGCGCAACCGTGCGAACCACCGCGAT
Organism: Lathyrus tuberosus; assembly: GCA_022829125.1. Taxonomy (NCBI): domain Eukaryota; kingdom Viridiplantae; phylum Streptophyta; class Magnoliopsida; order Fabales; family Fabaceae; genus Lathyrus; species Lathyrus tuberosus. Next base: position 1,322,736 of record JALAZF010000151.1, on the reverse strand, counting down.
AATCGTCTCTGCAAAGCAGTGCGATTGCCGACATAGATCGGTTCATGAATTCCATTTTTGTTGTTCTGAATCTGAATAACGAAAAATCACGGTGGTTGAGAACTACACTGGATCTGTTGTCTAGAAAAAAACTATATTGTTTTCAGATCATAAGAAGAAGTAAATCAATGAAAGGAATTTATATTTTTGTTATACTTTTAGGTTTTTAGAAATGTTTGTTATTAATTTGCGGTACTTTTTCTCACTTTCTTTGGCAGGAAGCTTATATAAAACCATTACTTCATTCTCTTTTTGTAATTGACCCCAACCACTGCAAGTACTGATAGTGGAAATTAATCCAAAAACATGAGTCGAGGAAGTGGAGGTGGATACGATCGTCACATCACTATTTTCTCCCCCGAGGGACGTCTCTTTCAAGTTGGTATGGAACTTATTTGTAACTCATCATTTTGTCACCATATATTCATGAATTTTTCCTGTTATTGTTTTATTTCACTTGTTTGGAAATGAGTTTACTAGTTTGGTAGATTGAGTTGTGGGTTTTTCAATATGTTAAACAGAGTATGCTTTCAAGGCTGTTAAGGCTGCAGGAATAACCTCGATTGGTGTCCGAGGAAACAATTCTGTCTGTGTCGTTACTCAGAAAAAAGTTCCGGTGAGTACAGGAAGTTGACTGTTAGACTTTATTTTGCTTGTATGAATATTTGTGCTTACTGCGTAAGATGGAAATGTTTATTGCAGGACAAACTCTTGGACCAGACAAGTGTAACACATCTCTTTCCCATCACAAAGTACCTTGGTTTACTTGCAACTGGCATGACAGGTATGTTTTTCATTGCATCACTTCATCGTTTTTGTTGTAGATTTGTTAGTTTATTTGCTTACATTTTCAGTTAAAAATATAGATTTTCTTGTAAAAGTTGATTTAGGCAGCACACACCTGACAATGTCTCAACTCTATTGCATTTATATTAGAATGTTTCAACTCTATTGCATTTAGTAAAATATAAATAAGAAATTGAAAAACCTGATATCATCCCAAAGAGTTCTTCTTGATTGGTTCATGGCTATAACTTATATTAGAATGCTTAATGTTCTCCTTGATTGTGACGGTTTGGCAATTTGAGATTGTTTTTTGTAACAGAACCTCCAGTAATTTTTTATTCTATTTTTGATGTTAGTCATGAAATCAAAGCAACTCAACACAAAGTATGATTAATAATTAATAATTGGAAAATTGTTCTAGTTGACCTGAATGTTACTATCAAAGTTGTGCATGCTTCTGCTGCATGCCTATGGCCAACTAGATATTTGATTACAGACTCAGTAAATAGTAGACAGTGCAATATATATTTTTTTAAAATTAAGTTGAACTATGATATATGATAAGATATTTTGATTTCAACTAGAGAAAATGAATATTTTGTTTAAAGATGTATTTTGAACAAAAATATATTAACATCCAAAATTCACCTTCACTTTATCGTGTTTTAATTTTTCTATCCAGCTGATGCTAGGACACTGGTTCAACAAGCAAGAAATGAAGCAGCCGAGTTTCGCCATAAATATGGATATGAGATGCCTGTGGATGTGTTGGCTAAATGGTAATTCTTTTAGCATCTAATGTATTAAATCAATGCATAAATTTTATTTACTTTTCCTTCCAAACAGCTGGTAACATATTCTGATTTAGGAAACACACCGTGCCTAGGACTATTAGCTAGTCATTGAAGCTTGACTGTTACCATGTCTTGCAAGTTACCATGCCTTATGGGGGTAAAATAAATGTAAACTCTCTATAAGTGTTATTTTACTTTGGAGGCATTCCCATGCCTTGCAATGGAGTCTTGAGCACTGTCCTTTAAACATCAATGGGGTTTTGGGCACCAACTGAAAAATATAAAGCCCTAATTGTAAATCTTATATTAAAGTGAACAGTGGCTGAGCTGATTGACTTTTACTTTCCTTTTTTACCTCCCCTTTTCTCTATGTGATTCTCTGTCAGCTTAATAGTTGTTGATGTAATAGTTATGTCCTGTTTTTCACCTAGTCACTGGAATAGCCCCCTTTATGATTGAATATTTGTGATAGATAGATAAGCTCTAAGCTTTTTTGCAACCAAAGGATAGTATATCATTTATTCTGGGACACTTGTAGATCTTGAGATTATAGGGCTGTTTCCACGGAATTCCTGAGAAAAAAATGTCAATTGCTTTTGTGGTTGTGGCTGTGGGAGTGTTGTTATTACACTACTATTCGTTCTTCATAAATTATCATCTCTTTGCTTTCAATGTCTTTACTGGGTATGGATGCACCGTGTTATCACTGGTTAATCTGTTCTATTCTCTTAGGACTCACTTCACTTCTACTATCCTTAAAAGGATATTAAAAGGATTATCAAAGAGGTCTATGCAACTTAATATGACTGCTAGCTCAATCATTCAACATTGTAATTAGGATATGAGCTCAAATTCTCATTAAAAATTGGCTTGTGGCCCCTATAAAACTGTCTGTAATTAGGATACTTTTTCTACAATCGAGCACCATTAACTAATGTGCTTCTTGGCTACTGCCATTACATGCAATTGTTTAATTTTTTTTAAGACACCCCATATGCTTAGATTGAATGACTTTATTATAATGCATCTGTTGGCTCTTTCTGTAGTTTTGACTTTTGTCAACAGCCACATTGTTTAAGTTTACACATTTTATGTTTTTACAATTTGTTGATAACATTTTTTGTATCTGACTTGTGTATTATCTTACACCCACAGGATTGCAGACAAGTCACAAGTCTATACTCAACATGCTTATATGAGACCACTTGGAGTAGGTAAAATTTTCCAAGCCTTTTACTGTAATATCGGACGAATGATTACATAATTAACTGTGCATAATGTTTTACAAGTCAAATATTTACTGTCATTATTGATATCATTTTTCTTTCTATGGTTTTGAATCTATTGTGCTGCAAAGTTGCTATGGTCTTGGGTATTGATGACGAAAATGGGCCTCAGCTTTACAAATGTGACCCTGCTGGTCATTACTTTGGTCACAAGGTACATAGGAGATCATTTCATACTTTGATTAATGTTAGGTTTTTATTTCAGTGTATACAATCATTTCTTGCTCACAAATTTCAGTTATACATATAAGTTTATTCTAGGAATTTTAATCGAGTGTTTGTTCATTAAGTTTTCTATATAGCTTATTGAAATAAGCTGAAACCAACTTTTATGTATATGCACTAAGTTATTTTTATAAGTATATATAAAAACTAATGTGTCTGTGGTGTGCAATAAGTTATTCCAAACACCCCCTTTCTATCTCTTACTCTAAGCCATACATATATGGTGTGTTTGGAACAACTTATTTTAAACTTATATGTGCTTATGTTTGACATAAGAATTTTCGTTAATGTTTGTGAGTGCTTATGTCACGCTCTTAAGACTGTCGATGAAATAATGAATTTTAACCTCAAATGCTTTGACAGTAAGAAATAATGTTTCCTGTTTTATCATCACTTCACGTGTTCAGTATCTGTTTTCGTAATTATATGCACTTGCAGACAAAAATCAGATGTCTGTTTTCTAAGATTTTATTATGATGTATTCAGGCCACAAGTGCTGGATTGAAGGATCAAGAGGCAATTAATTTCTTGGAGAAGAAGATGAAGAACGACCCTTCATTTACCTACGAGGAGACAGTTCAGGTTACATTTTTGCTTCTTATTTTTTCCGTTTCGATCATTTTCATTATTTCATACAGTCTTTTAGGCTTAGCTGTTTTTTTTTTTGTTAGAAAAGAAGGAAACCACGAGGTTCTTAGTTGTCCTTGAGAACTTGTGTGCTTCTAAGGATATATTTCAACATCTTGGATATTTTTTTGCCATCTATTGAGGATAAACAATGACTTTTTTGACCCCTTATTTCCCTCCCTTTTCTACTTTACTATGCCTTTTGCAAGATAATAGTATTTACTATGCCATTATTCTGTATTATTAAATGTATGTGCCATTTGGATGCTGAAGATCGGCTGTGTGATAAGGTGACTTGGTGGTTTGGGGGCAGGACATAGGGGCTTGAGTGATATGGGGGCCACGAGTTCAATTGACCCCACTAACAAATATTTCTTGCTTATTAATTTTTTCAAATAGTTATGTGATCATGTTCCTGCTTTTTTTTCAGACTGCAATTTCTGCCTTGCAATCAGTTCTTCAAGAGGATTTTAAGGCGACTGAGATTGAGGTAGAGTTTCTTCCTTGCTCAAATACATTTGTGACATCATGTTAATTGAAATTTTCTATAATAACTCTTTATTTTAATTATTTAATGTTTTCATTCTTGTTTATTCCTTGAAGTGCCAACTCATTTATTGTCTTCAGTTGTGATCATTATTTGCGCTACTTTTTTTTTTTTTCATTTAACAATAGCCTTGTAGTTCTATACCTGCATGAGTTGATATCCGTCTCTTTACAAACATTTTAAAAAGCGCATGTACCCTGACTCTTATCCACATAATTCGTAATTTTGATACCCTTATCCGTTGGATATGGGACCTGTGCCCGTTACCTACAGGCTACACAGTTCAATTAGCTACGATAAAGTATCATATATAAAAGGAATATTAATTAATTATCCAACTAAAAAAAATTCAAGATCTTTCAAACTAATCATATAATGTTACAAACTAAACTATTTAACAAAACTAAAGTACAATAAAATAAGCTCATTAAATATTATAAGGGTTTTATCATATTTTTCCTTTCCTTTTGATTAAATGTTGCTGTAAACTTCTACAACAATTTCATAAAGTTGTATTAATGTTATTCAAAGTTAATAAAAGTATATAATAATATTAATGAATACAGTAGGGGATGGGGCGGTTGGGTATCAAGGCACCTACACCTATAGTCACTCATTTTAGCAAGCAATTCTTTTACCTATAGTAATCGAACAGGTATTTACCCTACCCATTGCGGATAATATTTGCGCATACCTATAAGATCCATTGTTCATTTTTCATTGTAATCTCTAGATTATAGTCTATAGTCAAATTTCTGTTCCTTTCCTGTTTCAAGTTATTGTTGATTATCTTTTCTGGATGATTTATAACTAATATAGGTATTGGTGTGTTTTTTGTTCAATGTATTAATGTTAGCTGTTCTATAATAAGATTCTTTGAAGTTACATGCTTGCTGTGGCATAGATCAAGTGTGTTGACAGTTTTATTCTAAACATATATGTTGGTGTTAATGGCTGTATTTTGCACTTTTTTAGGTTGGAGTGGTGCAAAAGGACAAGCCAGAATTTAGAGTGTTGTCGACTGAGGAAATTGATGAGCACTTGACTGCCATAAGTGAGCGTGATTGAGTTCAAAATAAGGATATGACTGTTAAAACTTTGCGACGTTCAACTAAATCATATACTTATTTATTGTCTTGATTCACCAAATATATCCTTATGATATTTGAGTGTCACTGATGTTGAAGACTGTATTTGTTTCTGTTACAAGTTGGAGTCTGCCAATCAATCATGTTTACATCTTCTATCCTTGAAATGTTTTATAACCCATGTGTTTTGAGTTGAACAGTATTGGTGATCCTTTCCTGTGTCTGATTCTGTTCAGTTTAACCTATTTGAGCAGCATCAGGAAATTAAGAGGATAAAGTTTACTTGGGGAACACATTTTAAGTTCTGTCATAATTTCAATATACAGTTTTTTTAAAATTGGACTTGCTAACAAAATTAAGTACATGGTTGTTTTAGTGTATACATAACACGGAAAATTTTGATAACAATTGAAATAGGAAGATATTTTGCATAACTAATGGCGTTTGTATTACATTAAGTACATAAGTTTGTTTCTTAGGTTTCTTGAGTTAACAACTTTAAATTGAGAGAAGAAAGTTATATTATATAATGGAGTAAAGCTACCTAGGTGAGTTTTCACTTCTTTTTTCGCCTGGCTTACTTTTAATAGGACTTGTATAATCAACCCACAATTGCTATGACCATGCTGATTGAATAATCACACTCGAACATGATTACTATTTAAAGCTCCTTCAACACTCCAAATTAAGAACCAATATGGCAGATTCTTAAGTAAAAGGAACATTAAAGACAGTCCAAGAGGAAGTGTGTGGTGACTTGTGAAATCGGTTCAACCTCTAATAAATTTAGGGGATTGTTTCTTTCACCTAGAAATACACTTTCGGACATACCATTTCTACATTAAAACACATCATAAGTGAGTCCCCCCTCCCCCCAAAAAATATAGTTTGTAAATGTGTTTTTGGATTCATCCGATACGCACCCCATACATTTCTAACTGAGACACATTTATTTTGAGATAAATTGTTTTGAAAATGCATTTTTATATTCACTCTACATAGAATATGGAGATGCACTTCCATATTCACTCTAGATATTAATTTTTTATTTATTTTATAAATTAAACCATGCTCTTAATGCACAAGAAAATAATATCATATATGAATAAATCAATCTACAATACAATCAAAATAACAAAGTAACACAATAATAATATCCATAATGTCTAATATAAATAATACATAATACAAATATTAAACTATTGTGTTTGTCGAATTCCCTGTTCCTATGTTGTTTTCCTCGTGTACTGTAGTATCATCCGTGTCTCAGTTAGGATGGCATCCACAATTTCCCTCCCATCCGATCCTTCTAGAACAATTTCTCTATCTATACCCGCATGTGCAAGATCCATGATACGTCGAACATACAAGTAACACATCAACATCATGATTATCCATGGTCTACTCGTCCTCTAGTATCTCCTGATGAGTTAATCTAGGTAGATCTCCCAGAGCACTTGGTGTCATATAAGGATGTGACACATTGAAATACTAGAGAACATAGCCGTAATGCATAACTCCAATCGCTATGAGTAAGGCACCACATGCGTCATCCGATACCAGATGATTAAGGTAATCATCATACATCCACATCTATGCGAACCATAATAGGAGGAGCATAATCAAAGGGGTTTCTGGGAACAAACTGAATGTAGTCGAAATGGCGCATGACGCACTCAAGAAGAAATGGATACATCAGACGCGATTCACAAGTCAACCATCCAGAGTAGAAGGCTATGTCGTTCCAGGGACGCGTTTGACGATGATCTACGTAGGCCTGGAAGTGTATATCATCTGCTACCATGCGGTCAAGACACAATCTGAAGGGATCATCGCCTAGTTCCCTCTGAGTGGGTTGCATGCACAATCACATGGCATATCCTTAGTGTAGATCTGAACATATGACCAATCAGATATGCGTGGGAATTGTTGGAGGATCCATGTCTGAAAATGGTACATATGAATTATTAGATATGTGTCGTACCTCGAAAAATACGATCCTCGCGGTGGACGCGGAAAAAACTGTTCGAAACAGAGTCGCCACCGAATTTTATTCATTCCAAGGAAGGAATAGGAAAATATCGATAAAACCTTTGAAAGGGATAAGAAAATGGTCATCCCAACCAAATTCGGGTTCGGGAGTCGGTTACGCAAGAGGGAAGGTATTAACACCCTCTACGTCCGTTGTACTCAACGGGAACCTCTTGATTCGATTCGTGGGAAAGTTGGATATAGTTTGTTTGTTCTCTTATAAGGTAAAAGAATTGGTTTTAAGGGGGAAATGGGGTGATTTTTTTATTAGTGTGCTCGGCAAGGATTGAGAACCCTTGGGCCTACGTATTCCCTCGTGCAATGGGAAAGTCAGAGCATTCGTAGTTCGTGGGACTACGGTTGGTTTGTGTTTTTTTAGGCGAACGAGTGTTTAATTTGCATTCTAACTGCTAAACGTTGGCTTGTCTGCTCGTCAAGGGAGGCTGAAGCACTAGTTCATATGCGCGGAAGAATGGACTAAACAATGTTCTTTTTGTGAAAAGTTGTTTGATTAAGGATTAAGTATGTTAAGATTTGATTGAGAAAAAGAGTTTTGATTTGCGTGTTTTAGGGTTTCGGTCGCACGGAAGCGAGGAAAAGATAACTTTGATCGTATTGGATGTTTTAGAGGCAACAATTGCTCACGCACGAGTAAGGGAACTCGCACCCAAACAATTGAGGAGAAGGGTCAAAGACTCGACCACCCTCACTTCACCTTTAGTAAAATGTGTTTAGATAGAGATTAAGTGTTTTAATAATTGCTTGGAAAAAGGTTTGAATGTTGTCGAGTTACAAGTGTTTTAGAGACGTCAATTGTCCACACACGAGTAAGAGAACTCACATCTAAACAATCGACATGCTAAGGTTTAATTTTTTAGAGGTGACAATTGTTCACACACGAGTAAGTGAACTCGCACCCAAACAATTGAGGAGAAAGACCAAAGACTTGATCCCCCTCACTTCACCTTTGGTAAAAAATGTTTTAAGTAAAGATTAAGTGTTTTGATAATTTGATTTGAAAAGATTTGAATGTTTGTCGAGTTCGCATGTCTTAAAGGCGTCAATTGTCCACACACGAGTAAGAGAACTCGCACCCAAACAATTGAGAAGTTAAGGTTTAAGTTTTTTATAGGCGCCAATTGTCTACACACGAGTAAGAAAACTCGCACCCAAACCATTGAAGAGAAAGACCAAAGACTTGATCCCCCTCCTTTTCACCTTTTAATAAATGATCTTTAAGTATGATTAAATGTATTGATTGTTGATTAAGAAAAGGAGTTTGAATGTTATCGGATTATATGTATTTTAAAAGCGTCAATTGCCCACACACGAGTAAGGAAACTCGCACCCAAGCAATTGAAGAGAAAGACCAAAGACTTAGTCCCCCTCTTTTTTCACCTTTATGAAAATATTTAAGTATTATTAAGTAGGTTGATTTGATTTGAGAAAAGCACTCGACGTTGGATCGAGGTTTTAATTTACGTGTGAAGAGGTTAAGAAATGGAAGGAAAGGAAGTTATGGTGTGAAGTGAAGGTTGGAAATACTTGATATACAGATCAAGTAAATGCTTAGGATTGGATTGATTGAATTTATTTGGAAAATACTTGATGTTGGATCAAGTTTGTTTTACTCTTATAAAAAGGGTTGATTTTAATCTTATGGAATTAATTACGCCATGATTAAACATAAACCAAACACATACATGCATTCAAATCAAAATAAAATGGATAATCGTTGCATAATGCCTAAGAGGAAGCAAAGGGGAGGTCGGTTGCGATCGTGAAAATGATCGACTTATCAGGTATGAAAATGATTGACACGAAGTCCAAATATTAGTTGAAAAATATTTTGACTTGAATAGACACGCAATGACATAGCATAATATATATAATCAAGGCATGAAATAAATCTACAAGAGAAGATCATACACCTCATCTAAAGATCATGAATAAAATGAGGCATGAAAGATAAAATCGAGATTCTAGGGGTACCTAACAGAGAAGGTCCGTTGCCTCTTCAACGTGTGTGAAAAGGCTCAAGAATTGTTAGAAGCTTCACCATTGTCACTCCAATTAATCCTCAAGTGTCCAACATCACAAATCAACATCCAAGATCAACTAAGCCAAAATAAAAAAGGCTAACAAGATAAACCAAAAGTTAGCAAGAACTTAATAAAGGAAAGTCAATTGAAATTCTAATCAAAATCAACTAAGAAAATATTCATAGGCCTCAATTAAAATTCAATTAGACATAAACAAAGGCTAATCAAAAACTAAAACCTAGATTACTCAACTAGTATCAAAATTGGAATTAAAATTAAAAGTTAATTAACTAACACAAAGATTAAAAGGGAAGCTTAATTAACAATTCCAACAAAAGTTTTTAATCAAAAAAATAAAATCACAAATTCTAAATAAAACCAAAATTAAGATCTCATTAAAATCAGCTAAAAAACCAAACAAATTAAAAAAAATAAACTGCAGCATGATTATAAGGAAATTAGACAAATGAAAAACTCAGAATGGGGCCTTACGGCCCATTAATCTTCTTGAAGGAAGCACAAAAGCAGGGGTAAAGTAAAGAGGAAACGAGCTTCATAGCCCATTCAAACCAAACAACAGGGCACGCTTCAAACCAAAACCAACGATCTATCATCTGAACTCCAAATCATCAGCATCAACGGAATGTAAAAATATCATCAACGGAATCATCATCAGCGGAAATACAAACAACGACGGCGTAGCGACAAACTCCGACCTTCTCCTCGTTCGCAGACCGTGCTCAAACTTTCTTCACCGGTCTCGCTCAATGTCGTTTCTCTTCTCCGGCTTCGTTCGCTAAATCAAAAGTGAAACAACAAGCTACGGCCAAAAGATAATATGATGCGTTCAAAATCGTCATCGTCATCGCGTGGCTGAAACAAAATAGAGAAGTAACCTCAGCGACGAGAAACAACAACGACGAACACAAATCAACCCCATCGATCCGCTCTCCCTCTGCGTTTGATTCCAACCGTTTTCGAAGGTCTCCGTAGATTAGGCTTCGATTCGCTTCAAACCAGGTTTGTTGCGGTGTAACTTTGTTTCACTCATCTCGCTTTTCTTCTTCTTACTCTGTTCTGATCTGGACTTGGGGACGGATTTGCTTTTGAATGGGTTGATTCACGAATGATGTTGTTGAGTGAAGAACACAGTGGCTGGGTTTGTGATTTGTGTTGAGGGAAGGGTAGTGGGTTTAATGGAAGATGATGAAGAGTATTAGAGGTTTAGTGGCTGTGTTGTATAAAGGTTTATAACTATGAAGGTTGAAAGGGATTTGTTGGAGATTTTATGAATGAGGAATATAGGTTGCTGCTGGGTTTGAGAAGAGAAGAATGGAGGCGAGGTTTTTTTGGTGGTTGGTTAAAGAGCAGAAGATTGTTGGGTTGATGTTTGAAGGAAGAAGGTTTAAAGGTGAGCTGGTGATTTGCTTTGATTAAGAAGGTGAGATCCTCTTTTGGAAATGTGCAGCTGTGTAGGTTTTTGAATTGGGAAAGAAAGAGGAGTAGTAAGGTGATTATGGTGATAATGTTGTTAGTGGAGTTTAAGCGAGAAGTTGTGAGGCTTGGCGATGTGTGAGGAAAATGAGGATTGAAGAAGAATGAAACAGTGTTGTAAGAGAGAACAAAATTATGAAGTTGAAGGAGTGTGTCTGCCTGAAGGATAAAAATGATGGTGCTTCATAAAAAGGAAAAGTAGCTGAAATCTTTTTCAGTTTTTGAGAAAATGAGTGGCTGTTGTAGAGTGGCTGTGGTTTGAATCTCCTCTGAGATCTATGCGCCGCCACCCTTTTCGTTTTTTCTTTTTGACCTCGGTCCCCCCTTTCTCACACCAAAGCAAACTTGTATATATACTCCTAAAGTAGGTTTACTAATTATCCCTTCAATTTGGAACATGGGCCTAGACAAATGGGCTCTCTTTATTTTAAATTATGGATGGTATAATGACAAAATGGCCAAATGAAATATGGATGGATATGAAATAGAAATGAATGGAGATTGGGATAATGATAAATGGATTTAGAAAGTGGTTATTGAAAACAAAAATCGGATGGACTAAAAATGGAAAATTGTTTGAAAATGAAATGGATTTTGAATTGGTTTAAAATGAATTAACTTGAAAGGTGGATTTAAAAAAAATGGTCTGGGTTTAGAAAAAGGATTTAAAGTGGATATGGATTTAATTAAATGGATTTGAAAAGAAATATGGTTATGGGTTGGACTTTTGGATATGGAATAATTAAATTAGATATTTGGATAAAAATGTATTTGAAATGGATTAACAAAGAATTTGAATTAAAAAGATTAAAATGGATATGGATTGGATGAAAATGAATTTTGAAAAAAATGGATATGGATATTTGTAATGGATAATGGAAATGGTTATAAAAAATGAATAAAAAAAAAGATAGGTTAATTAAAAGTGAAAATGGACAAATGGATTGGATATAGATATGATGGTTAGTGGATGAATGTTCAGATGAAAACTATCCACATGTAGGACAAATTTGGGGTATGACAGATGCCCCTATCTAATTGGATTGAGCCCGAGAGAGTGAACGGCTGCATGGCGTTCATTTTAAGGGTAGAAGTCAATTAGATATAAGAATGCCCCAAAAATTTGTCTCACAAAAGGTGAAGTGTTTGTAGAGTAAGAGTTGACAGACTGAAGTAGTGGGGTTCAAACTGAACAAAAATAACTTGAGATCCTTTGGGTGGTCGAAGCAGTCCCTTATCCATTAAGGTTCTTCGACGATACCAAAGCAGTATCTTGAAAGCAGAAGATTCTCTGGAACATTGAAGCAGTACCTTATCCGTTAAGGTTCCTCAACGATACCAAAGCAATATCTTGAAAGCAGAAGATTCTCTGGAACATTGAAGCAGTGCCTTATCCGTTAAGGTTCCTCAACGATACCAAAGCAGTATCTTTAGAAGCAGAAGATTCTCTGGAACATTAAAGCAGTACCTTATCCGTTAAGGTTCCTCAACGATACCAAAGCAGTATCTTGAAAGCAGAAGATTCTCTGGAACATTGAAGCAGTACCTTATCCGTTAAGGTTCCTCAACGATACCAAAGCAGTATCTTGAAAGCAGAAGATTCTCTGGAACATTAAAGCAGTACCTTATCCGTTAAGGTTCCTCAACGATACCAAAGCAGTATCTTGAAAGCAGAAGATTCTCTGGAACATTGAAGCAGTACCTTATCCGTTAAGGTTCCTCAACGATACCAAAGCAGTATCTTGAAAGCAGAAGATTCTCTGGAACATTGAAGCAGTACCTTATCCGTTAAGGTTCCTCAACGATACCAAAGCAGTATCTTTAGAAGCAGAAGATTCTCTGGAACATTGAAGTAGTACCTTATCCGTTAAGGTTCCTCAACGATACCAAAGCAGTATCTTGAAAGCAGAAGATTCTCTGGAACATTGAAGCAGTACCTTATCCGTTAAGGTTCCTCAACGATACCAAAGCAGTATCTTGAAAGCAGAAGATTCTCTGGAACATTGAAGCAGTACCTTATCTGTTAAGGTTCCTCAACGATACCAAAGCAGTATCTTTAGAAGCAGAAGATTCTCTGGAACATTGAAGCAGTACCTTATCCATTAAGGTTCCTCAACGATACCAAAGCAGTATCTTGAAAGCAGAAGATTCTCTAGAACATTGAAGCAGTACCTTATCCGTTAAGGTTCCTCAACGATACCAAAGCAGTATCTTGAAAGCAGAAGATTCTCTGGAACATTGAAGCAGTACCTTATCCGTTAAGGTTCCTCAACGATACCAAAGCAGTATCTTGAAAGCAGAAGATTCTCTGGAACATTGAAGCAGTACCTTATCCGTTAAGGTTCCTCAACGATACCAAAGCAGTATCTTGAAAGCAGAAGATTCTCTGGAACATTGAAGCAGTACCTTATCCGTTAAGGTTCCTCAACGATACCAAAGCAGTATCTTTGGAAGCTGAAGATTCTCTAGAGCATTGAAGCAGTACCTTATCCGTTAAGGTTCCTCAACGATACCAAAGCAGTATCTCTGAAGGCAGACGATTCTCTGGGTTGTCGAAGCAGTCCCTTATCCATTAAGGTTCCTCGATGATACCAAAGCAGTATCTCTGAAGGCAGAATATTCTCTGAGTCGTCGAAGCAGTCCCTTATCCATTAAGGTTCCCCGATGATACCAAAGCAGTATCTCTGCAGTAAATTTGCTGAGGAATAGTTGAGCAAGATTCCTGTCGGAGGAAATGTGCAGACTCTACAGGGGAAAGCTCACAAGAAACTTTCTAGGGTAACCTCTGCTTGGGGAGTAAGAATAGCAACAGTTGTTGGGGATTGTCAATATCAACTACCTGGCTGAAGAATGACTTGCTGGGGAATAGGATTCCATGATCACGGGCGGGGTATCAACTCTTTCCAGAGGAATACTGCCGACTCTGATGGAGGACTGGCCAAGATGCTTGCAAACTGATCCTGGATCCTGCCATGATATGTTGTCGGGGATGGATATGCCATGCATTGCAAAATGCACTGAAACACATGCTAAGATGCAACTGCCGGGGAATCCAATACACGTATGATATGATAGTGCTAGATATGATTATGTAATGTTATGCTAGCATGTTATGCACATGACGATGCAAATGATCGGGGACGCTGGGGATAAGTTTCCTTGTCGAGGGTATCACCAGGGATTGGATTTGCTAATTGCTAATTAAAATTGGACTTTGGTTATTTTGGGGATGCCAACAACGGTGGAATCTTAGTGGTTGCCAATGAAGATTGGACTTTGGTTCAAACTTCCATACTAAAACTGGATTAAAGGATAGATTACCAGGCAGGAACTGGTGTGAAAAGGGTATTTGCCAGACGAGAACTGGGCCTTAAATAATTTGCCAGACGAGAACTGGACCTTTAAAAGATTTGCCAGGCGGGAACTGGACCTTTAAAAGATTTTCCAGGCGGGAACTGGACCTTAAAAGACTTGCCAGGCGGGAACTGGACCTTTAAAAGATTTTCCAGGCGGGAACTGGACCTTTAAAAGATTTTCCAGCGAGAACTGGACCTTAAAAGACTTGCCAGGCGGGAACTGGACCTTTAAAAGATTTGCCAGGCGGGAACTGGACCTTTAAAAGATTTTCCAGGCGGGAACTGGACCTTAAAAGACTTGCCAGGCGGGAGCTGGACCTTTAAAAGATTTGCCAGGCGGGAACTGGACCTTTAAAAGATTTGCCAGGCGGGAACTGGACCTTAAAAAGATTTGCCAGGCGAGAACTGGACCTTTTAATGTTTTGCCAGACGAGAACTGGACCTTTTAATGTTTTGCCAGACGAGAACCGGACTTTGGGTTGCCAAGCTAAGGTGTACTTTTGGGTTGCCAAGCTAAGTTGGACTTTGGATTGCCAAGCTAAGTTGGACTTTGGGTTGCCAAGCTAAGTTGAACTTTTGGGTGATTTGCCAAATGAAATTGGACTTTCAGGTTGCCAATGAAGGATTGGACTTTAGTTAAACTTGCGATACCAGGCTTTGAGATGTAAAATCTTGTTGGAAGGTTAGGCTTGAGGTATGATACACATGTCTATGCAATGAGCGAAGCGACATGACTAATGCATATGAGCGATATACACAATGATATGAAAGCTTCCAAAGATGCCCCAGTAAAGGATAAGGTATGGGTAAGTTCCTATGCAGCAAGGTTTCTTGTCAGAAGGAAGGCAAAAGGTTATTTGGTGGGGTGATAGCATGATTCCCCGATAATTATCTTGAACTCAAAGGTCACTTGAAGGAGTTCGCTTGAACTGATTAAAAGCAACGAAGAGATTTGCCCCTGTGTAGCTCATCTTGCCCCAGTCTGGGACTATGAAGAATTTTCCTTGACAGGAGATTGGAAGCAATTGTACCATGAGATGATCTCGAGATGGCTTTCCCCAGAATTCCAAGTCGTGAAAGGATTTGTCCTTGAAAGGAAGTTGGAAGCAATTGTACCATGAGATGAACTCGAGATGGCTTGCCCCAGAATTCCAAGTCATGAAAGGATTCTTCCTTCATTGAATGACTCTTGAAGTACTTGGCTTCAAAGTACTCTTGAGGTAGCTTGCCCCAGAATGAGCGTTGGAGCGACTTAACTTGTGCTGATTGAACATTGGAGGGGTTTTCCTTTAATCAAAAGAACCTCTGGGTGGCCTGCCCCTGGTTGGTAGAGTCTTGCAATGATCCACTTCTGATCAACTGGTTTTTGACTGATTTGCCCCATAGGTAATATATGCTTAGAGACTTGCTTTAGACTGGACTGATTCCAATATTTTTGGATGTCAATGCCTCTGAGATGATCTTGGCTCAAGTCAACTTTTTTGAATGGCCCATCCCTCTTTGATTGCTCCTTGTTGGAATTTCCTTGATGTCAAACACTGACTTGCAGTCAAAATTGTTCGTTCACAAATGGTAATTTTAATGCAATTTTCATGCAAGTTTTGAAAATCAGTCATTATTAGAATGAAGTGATAGTGTGTGACAGATGGACCATTAGTCCAAACGTGGTGCTGATTTAGCTGGTGTGAAAGATATAGCAAGAATATGACACCAAAATAAGTGATTAGCAAATTTGTAGGAGTCAGTTTACGCAACCTTGCTGTAGTATGCTCTTAGAATAAACTCCGCCTCAATTAGGTCTTTTGAGGGTTATAACGTGGTCTGATTCACGGTTTATGAAACAAAGGATATAAGGCCCAAGATATATTTTGTACCCACCCTTTCTTCGTGATGATCTTCAGTCCTACGTTCAGTTAAATCTGCACATGTTGGTTTTCCAAAAGGGTTGACGGGGTAAGAGTAGTGATTCAAGGTTTGCTCGAAATGACAGTCACCTTATTTTGTTTTTGATGGATGTCAGTGACCTTTTGGTTTTGATTTGATGGTCACTGAAACTTATTTTGTTTTTGTTGAGGATCTGAGGGCCTCTTTTGTTTTTTTTATCCCTATCTTTTGCATGGACTGACTTTGCTTTTCGAGTCCATCAGGGTTGCCTTGATTTTTGCCTAAGTCCCCTTTGAGGTGCTCGACTTAGCAGGCTTTTGTTTTTTTTTATTTTGTCAAAGGATTGTGACTGCCAAGTCATGGGTAATTGACGAACAACCATCATGTTTTTGGATTTTGCTTTTGTGACCTGAGTGCGTAATCAGGTTAACTGAACACTACCTTGCCCCAGGTTAAGTGTAAGGGTTTGAATATCCGAAGGAAACTGCTACTTCTATGCTCGAAGTGGTTAACTAGGGACTAACTCCTTGTCTCTCCAGTGTTTGGGGAATTGAAACAATGCCTGTACATCCTTGGCAGGATTTTATCCGAAAGCATACCATCAGCAATTATGGGTATCTTGTTTTCATCATCCTCCCTCCAATCTTTGCTAAACAAAAAAAATTGATAAAGATAGTGGACACGAAGTATATGGAAGAATTTGTTGTTTTTGTTTTTTTGTATTTTTTTTTGTTTTTTGTATTTATATAAGTGAAGAAAAATGAGTGAATGCGACATGATTAATTCAAAAAATGCATGACCACATCATTAATATTACCATTCAAAACAACAATATTAAAAAACAAGTAGCATTTAACATAACGAAATTACAAATGCAAATGATAAATGTCCAATGGTTGCCAGTATCTGAGGAAGTCTTCCTGTCTGAACCACTGGCTTTAGAGGATGCCCCTTGAAGTTTTGGAACTCATTTGGGCGAGAAACTAACGTGTACAACCAAGCTTCCTTCTGGAAATGATATGTACTTTTTGTCAATCAATCGTTGCACCTTGGCTTGAAAAGCTTTGCAATCTTCAGTTGAATGCCCCATGGATCCGGCATGATATTCACAATGCGCATTGGGATCGTACCCCGGCGGGTATGGTTTAGGCAATGGCTTGATAGCTTTGGGCTCTACCAGTGAGTTTCAAAACAGATGCGGCAGAAGTTGGCTGTACGACATAGGAACTGGATGAAGAGGAGCAGTCATTCTTTCTAAGTTATTTTGAGGCCTATGTTGATTCTGATGATGATTCTGATATCCTCGACCAGGGGCTCGTTGATTTGCACGAGGAGAAATCATGGGTTTCTGGCATGACGCCCTATGATTGACAGGTTGTCCATAAGGATGATATGGCGCTAACAATGATGACTGCCGAGAAGCTGAAAGACCATAAAGTTTTGCTGGTGCACCTTGAGAATACTCAACATTTGCTATGACTACATCGATTTCATTATCCTCTTCCTCTTGGGGATTGCTAAAGGATTCAGTCTCACCAGCTTGATTACTCGAGACGTCTTGGACTTGTTTAGCCTTGAGGTAACTCTCAACGCGTTCTCCTACTATTATAAGGTCAGAGAAGCTCGAGAAGGAACTGCTAGTCATTCTTTCAAGATAGGTGTTATGCAGACTATTCAAGAACATGTCAATCACTTCTTTATCCAGGAGTGGTGGTTGCACCCTGGCTGCCAACTCTCTCCACCGTTGTGCATAGGTCTTAATGGATTCACCGCTCTTCTGAGATAGGCTTTGCAACTGCATGCGACTGGGAGCCATGTCCAAATTGTACTCATATTGCTTTAGGAAAACATTGGACAAGTCTTTCCATGATTGGATACAGCTTCTTTCTAAATCCATGTACCAATTCAAAGATGCACCACTTAAACTATCTTGAAAACAGTAAATCATCAACTTGTCATCGCGGACATGAGGAGTCATCTTTCGGCAGAACATCACCAAATGATGCTTTGGACAACTAATACCAGGATACTTCTCGAAGTTGGGTATTTCGAATTTTGGAGGAATTACCAAGTCTGGCACTAGGCACATATCAACAGCATCGAGTCCAGAAGCATCGCGCGCTTTCATAGCTTAAACTTTCTCTTCGAGGGCACAAAACCTTTTCTCTATGGAATCAGTCAGCGACATCATCTGAGACTGAGCAGGGATGTTCACTCGTGGAGTATGGTCACCAGGTAGACGATCATACAATGGGTTAGTCGTCACAGCAAAACCTGATGAGGGGGTAAAATCCTCTATCCCAACATGTTGAAAGCTATCCTCTGACATAGCTATCATAACTTTCAAATTGTCTATGTTCCTCTTATCTCCTCTTGAACTTGCTTTAAATCCTTTGCGGCTACCATAGGTTCAGTATGAGCGTCGGGAAATCAGCTGGCAGGAAATGGACAGAGGATCGGATGAGTTGGTTGGAAAATGATATGCTAATGTCATGAGTATGCAATGCTTATGCAAGGTTCCATGATCAAATCAACATCTGATTCTGAGGAAGGAGCCAGACACGGGATATCTCTGATCACAAAACCCCCCATAGGTAGGCTCTAATCGGGTAGGTGCCTAGAGTTATGGATATCTTTCAAAGACATTATGGCCATAACGAAGGAACATCAGACGATAATATCTTTGAAAGGATCTCGTCTAGGTGAGGTCTTCATTTCTTCCCCACGAGAAAGATTCCTCGGAGGTGCCCACTACACAACCATCGACACACGGGTTTAGGGTTCTCAGAATCTTAGACTGAGGTCGAAAATATTACTGTCAGGAGGTAATACGTTCGAGGGATCTCATCTGATTGTGGCGTTCGCATTAACCCACAAAGAGTTAACACTACCAACCACCATGGATAAAATGGGTTAAAGGTCCTTGGGATCGACGATTCAGGCTCGAAAACATTATCATCGTGACGAAGTAACGTCAAAGCGATAACATTTCCAAGGGAATCTACTCCAAGCGGGGTCTTTGATTTGGTTCACGCGGAAGAAACCACGCAAGCCTCAACTACATAACCACCATCCTAATCCTAGAGTTATACTCGGACTCAGGTGTAGAGCCATCTCACAAAGCACCAATGATCAGAGAATCCCAACAGTGTCATAAGAGATAATAATAGGATATAATAACAATAAGCAAGCAAGTAGATAATAGATAATCAAACAAGCAAGCAAACAAACAAGATAAGAGAATAAACAAGCGGATCTAACACTCACGAATCGAGTCAAGTTAGCCTTGACTCTCTCTAGCATAGGGCTATGCAGATTCCCCAGCAGAGTCGCCATCTGTCGTACCTCAAAAAATACGATCCTCGCGGTGGACGCGGAAAAAACTGTTCAAAACAGAGTCGCCACCGAATTTTATTCATTCCAAGGAAGGAATAGGAAAATATCGATAAAACCTTTGAAAGGGATAAGAAAATGGTCATCGCAACCAAATTCGGGTTCGGGAGTCGGTTACGCAAGAGGGAAGGTATTAGCACCCTCTACGTCCGTTGTACTCAACGGGAACCTCTTGATTCGATTCGTGAGAAAGTTGGATATAGTTTGTTTGTTCTCTTCTAAGGTAAAAGAATTGGTTTTAAGGGGAAAATGGGGTGATTTTTTTATTAGTGTGCTCGGCAAGGATTGAGAACCCTTAGGCCTACGTATTCCCTCGTGCAATGGGAAAGTCAGAGCATTCGTAGTTCGTGGGACTACGGTTGGTTTGTGTTTTTTTAGGCGAACGAGTGTTTAATTTGCATTCTAACTGCTAAACGTTGGCTTGTCTGCTCGTCAAGGGAGGCTGAAGCACTAGTTCATATGCGCGGAAGAATGGACTAAACAATGTCTTTTTGTGAAAAGTTGTTTGATTAAGGATTAAGTATGTTAAGATTTGATTGAGAAAAAGAGTTTTGATTTGCGTGTTTTAGGGTTTCGGTCGCACGGAAGCGAGGAAAAGATAACTTTGATCGTATTGGATGTTTTAGAGGCAACAATTGCTCACACACGAGTAAGGGAACTCGCACCCAAACAATTGAGGAGAAGGGTCAAAGACTCGACCACCCTCACTTCACCTTTAGTAAAATGTGTTTAGATAGAGATTAAGTGTTTTAATAATTGCTTGGAAAAAGGTTTGAATGTTGTCGAGTTACAAGTGTTTTAGAGACGTCAATTGTCCACACACGAGTAAGAGAACTCGCATCTAAACAATCGACAGGCTAAGGTTTAATTTTTTAGAGGTGACAATTGTTCACACACGAGTAAGTGAACTCGCACCCAAACAATTGAGGAGAAAGACCAAAGACTTGATCCCCCTCACTTCACCTTTGGTAAAAAATGTTTTAAGTAAAGATTAAGTGTTTTGATAATTTGATTTGAAAATATTTGAATGTTTGTCGAGTTCGCATGTCTTAAAGGCGTCAATTGTCCACACAAAAGTAAGAGAACTCGCACCCAAACAATTGAGAAGTTAAGGTTTAAGTTTTTTAGAGGCGCCAATTGTCTACACACGAGTAAGAAAACTCGCACCCAAACCATTGAAGAGAAATACCAAAGACTTGATCCCCCTCCTTTTCACCTTTTAATAAATGATCTTTAAGTATGATTAAATGTATTGATGGTTGATTAAGAAAAGGAGTTTGAATGTTATCGGATTATATGTATTTTAAAAGCGTCAATTGCCCACACACGAGTAAGGAAACTCGCACCCAAGCAATTGAAGAGAAAGACCAAAGACTTAGTCCCCCTTTTTTTTCACCTTTATGAAAATATTTAAGTATTATTAAGTAGGTTGATTTGATTTGAGAAAAGCACTCGACGTTGGATCGACGTTTTAATTTACATGTGAAGAGGTTAAGAAATGGAAGGAAAGGAAGTTATGGTGTGAAGTGAAGGTTGGAAATACTTGATATACGGATCAAGTAAATGCTTAGGATTGAATTGATTGAATTTATTTGGAAAATACTTGATGTTGGATCAAGTTTGTTTTACTCTTATAAAAAGGGTTGATTTTAATCTTATGGAATTAATTACGCCATGATTAAACATAAACCAAACACATACATGCATTCAAATCAAAATAAAATGGATAATCGTTGCATAAGGCCCAAGAGGAAGCAAAGGGGAGGTCGGCTGCGATCGTGAAAATGATCGACTTATCAGGTATGAAAATGATTGACACGAAGTCCAAATATTAGTTGAAAAATATTTTGATTTGAATAGACATGCAATGACATAGCATAATATACATAATCAAGGCATGAAATAAATCTACAAGAGAAGATCATACACCTCATCTAAAGATCATGAATAAAATGAGGCATGAAAGATAAAATCGAGATTCTAGGGGTACCTAACGGAGAAGGTCCGTTGCCTCTTCAACGTGTGTGAAAAGGTTCAAGAATTGTTAGAAGCTTCACCGTTGTCACTCCAATTAATCCTCAAGTGTCAAACATCACAAATCAACATCCAAGATCAACTAAGCCAAAATAAAAAATGCTAACAAGATAAACCAAAAGTTAGCAAGAACTTAATAAAGGAAAGTCAATTGAAATTCTAATCAAAATCAACTAAGAAAATATTCATAGGCCTCAATTAAAATTCAATTAGACATAAACAAAGGCTAATCAAAAACTAAAACCTAGATTACTCAACTAGTATCAAAATTGGAATTAAAATTAAAAGTTAATTAACTAACACAAAGATTAAAAGGGAAGCTTAATTAACAATTCCAACAAAAGTTTTTAATCAAAAAAATAAAATCACAAATTCTAAATAAAACCAAAATTAAGATCTCATTAAAATCAGCTAAAAAACCAAACAAATTAAAAAAAAAAACTGCAGCATGATTATAAGGTAATTAGACAAATTAAAAACTCAGAATGGGGCCTTACGGTCCATTAATCTTCTTGAAGGAAGCACAAAAGCAGGGGTAAAGTAAAGAGGAAACGAGCTTCATAGCCCATTCAAACCAAACAACAGGGCACACTTCAAACCAAAACCAACGATCTATCATCTGAACTCCAAATCATCAGTATCAACGGAATGCAAAAATATCATCAACGGAATCATCATCAGCGGAAATACAAACAACGACGACGTAGCGACAAACTCCGACCTTCTCCTCGTTCGCAGACTGTGCTCAAACTTTCTTCACCAGTCTCGCTCGATGTCGTTTCTCTTCTCCGGCTTCGTTCGCTAAATCAAAAGTGAAACAACAAGCTACGGCCAGAAGATAATATGATGCGTTCAAAATCGTCATCGTCATCGTGTGGCTGAAACAAAATAGAGAAGTAACCTCAGCGACGAGAAACAACAGCGACGAACACAAATCAACCCCATCGATCCGCTCTCCCTCTGCGTTTGATTCCAACCGTTTTCGAAGGTCTCCGTAGATTAGGCTTCGATTCGCTTCAAACCAGGTTTGTTGCGGTGTCACTTTGTTTCACTCATCTCGCTTTTCTTCTTCTTACTCTGTTCTGATCTAGACTTGGGGACGGATTTACTTTTGAATGGGTTGATTCACGAATGATGTTTTTAAGTGAAGAACACAGTGGCTGGGTTTGTGATTTGTGTTGAGCGAAGGGTAGTGGGTTTAATGGAAGATGATGAAGAGTATTAGAGGTTTAGTGGCTGTGTTGTATAAAGGTTTATAACTATGAAGGTTGAAAGGGATTTGTTGGAGATTTTATGAATGAGGAATATAGGTTGCTACTGGGTTTGAGAAGAGAAGAATGGAGGCGAGGTTTTTTTGGTGGTTGGTTAAAGAGCAGAAGATTGTTGGGTTGATGTTTGAAGGAGGAAGGTTTAAAGGTGAGCTGGTGATTTGCTTTGATTAAGAAGGTGAGATCCTCTTTTGGAAATGTGCAGCTGTGTAGGTTTTTGAATTGGGAAAGAAAGAGGAGTAATAAGGTGATTATGGTGATAATGTTGTTAGTGGAGTTTAAGCGAGAAGTTGTGAGGCTTGGTGATGTGTGAGGAAAATGAGGATTGAAGAAGAATGAAACAGTGTTGTAAGAGAGAACAAAATTATGAAGTTGAAGGAGTGTGTCTGCCTGAAGGATAAAAATGATGGTGCTTCATAAAAAGGAAAAGTAGCTGAAATCTTTTTCAGTTTTTGAGAAAATGAGTGGCTGTTGTAGAGTGGCTGTGGTTTGAATCTCCTCTGAGATCTATGCGCCGCCACCCTTTTCGTTTTTTCTTTTTGACCTCGGTCCCCCCTTTCTCACACCAAAGCAAACTTGTATATATACTCCTAAAGTAGGTTTACTAATTATCCCTTCAATTTGGAACATGGGCCTAGACAAATGGGCTCTCTTTATTTTAAATTATGGATGGTATAATGACAAAATGGCCAAATGAAATATGGATGGATATGAAATAGAAATGAATGGAGATTGGGATAATGATAAATGGATTTAGAAAGTGGTTATTGAAAACAAAAATCGGATGGACTAAAAATGGAAAGTTGTTCGAAAATGAAATGGATTTTGAATTGGTTTAAAATGAATTAACTTGAAAGGTGGATTTAAAAAAAATGGTCTGGGTTTAGAAAAAGGATTTAAAGTGGATATGGATTTAATTAAATGGATTTGAAAAGAAATATGGTTATGGGTTGGACTTTTGGATATGGAATAATTAAATTGGATATTTGGATAAAAATGTATTTGAAATGGATTAACAAAGAATTTGAATTAAAAAGATTAAAATGGATATGGATTGGATGAAAATGAATTTTGAAAAAAATGGATATGGATATTTGTAATGGATAATGGAAATGGTTATAAAAAATGAATTAAAAAAAAGATAGGTTAATTAAAAGTGAAAATGGACAAATGGATTGGATATAGATATGATGGTTAGTGGATGAATGTTCAGATGAAAACTATCCACAGGTAGGACAAATTTGGGGTATGACAATATGATGTAGCACGAATGTTATGAAAATGATACACAAACAGTAAATGATGTAAATATATTACCGTTAACAGTGTGCAACTAGTTGTCATCTGTTTGGTCTTGCATATACAACCTTCAACTAACTTTGAGTACAGGTAGAACAAGCAAACAACCCCAACTTGTACTCATGAATCCGTTCCAAGTCAGCAAACTATTTGAGGCAGGCCATATCCATGTAATATGCACTCTTGTACACAAAAATGGACGTGCCAACCAAGTACAAAAAATATGCTCTTAATGTGTATGCTCAATGCTGCATTATCTGCTCATCATCACCAACGGGCTGCTCTGCCGCTAAAAGCTATTGTGTATACTGCGTTTCCATGAATCGAAACCTAGCATGACACCCTTAGGTGTCTTCTATCTTCTTCAGGTAAAGCCTTACACCAACTTCCAATAATGTGATCATTATCTCCAGTGCCCCATCTCTGATAATCCTTCCGTGGTATAACATGCTTCCCCTAATCGAAAGATGCAGCAGACATACAACATCGTCTAGTGTGATAGACATATTACCATGTGGAAGATGAAACGATGACGTATCAGAATGCCATCTCTCAACGAACATGAACAACATACCATGGTTAATCGTAGAATACCCAATCATGCTTAAGTCTCACAGCCCAAATAACCTCACCACATCCTGAAGCCATTGTTCAGCAGACTACAAGAGACTCACATTCTATGGTTGATGCATTTTAAAGCATCACGGTCCTGCAGAAAAATAAATCATAGTCAAAGGTTTCAAATATTATAACAAATATGCTTCAAATAATGAATAAAATTGAATTGCATCTTTCCATCCTACGCATGCCTGGCAGCATGGTCAGAATATAGAGGTAATAACGATAAGTTAGACAGACATCCTCCAAACCTCTGGGGTGTTTAGACCTGGACCCATGGGGCTTCCGGGGCATCAGGAGGTGGCACCTGCCTCCTACAAGAAGGCGAAGGCGAAGATGCATGCGCCCCAGAAGTTGATGCCTCCACATCAACCGAACTAGAACCTATCGGTGCCTGCGAGAATCAGTCTCTTTCCCTCTATACCGATGCATGTTACGCAAGTCTGTTGTGCCTCAATCTAACTTGGTTATCATCCATAATGCCTATAATTAAACCCCACAAGCATTATACAGATGATACACAATGAAAATAAATCCAAACATTATAGTTTGACTAAATACGAAAATGTATTTCCGAATTCTGGAAAATCATAATGCTGAACAAATCCAAAAGTGCATTTTCGTATTGTTATACAACTCAAAGAAGAACGAAAAATGGAAAAAATGCCTTTGAATACAACATTCAAAAAAATGCATTGATCATTTAAACTACCTATCAAGCACATTGCTTTGTTAAATAACATATCCAAACTACCTATTACATAACCTAATGCTCAATTTCTACAAATGTATAGAGAAATAAAATATTTATAGAAAAATAAAAAACTTACCAAATGTGAGTTTGATTGTGAGTTCTTTGTGTGAGTGCATTCTTCAACCTAGCCATGTTTTGAATGATGTCAAAACTAGGAGTGAGACTTAGCGGTTTGCACATTGGACGATATCAATATAAATTTAGATTTGCATCTGTCATTTTAGCCTTAGGATGCATATAAATAGTCTTTGAACAAGTTTGATCGATCTTAGGCATGTCATACACATCAAAAACCAAGTTTTCTGTGTCAACATAACTACACAGGTCGACCTATATCTGATCAGGTCGACATATGGAAGCTTTTGCTTTAGTACAGGTCGACACATCCAAGTTTCAGGTCGGCTCCCACGCTCCAAGAATGAATCCTGTAGGCTGTGCCCACAGGCCGCCTCATAGGCCGACCTAAACACCTTCATAGGTCGACCTATTTCTTTCATAGGGTGATCTATACGACTTCAAACTTAAAAATTTATTCTTTCATCTCATCTTTCTTGCATATCCTCTTTGCTTATTTCCACACACACATATATACTCATACATGCACCTTTTTTCTAGTAAGGTTCTAGAAAGTAAAACCTAAACGAAACCATATTACAAAGTTGCCCATCATCTTCATCCCTTCTTCTATGCATACATACAATTGAACTACACATAATCATTTTTCGATTGGGCGACCATCTAGATTAGAGTTGATAACGTCCAATTAGGTTTGGTGTAACCGAGAATATTGGGTTGAGAACTTTGTGTGTATCAAATAAGAAAACCAAGGTGGGGTTTTCCTTCAAGATCGATGTTATTTGAAGGTTTTGGACAAGATCACGTCAACACAGATTCGACCGAGTGAAGGTCTTGGGACAAGGTGGTTTCCTTGCAAGGGAGTAGTGCGAGACAATGAATTGTGTTCGGGAATCTTGGGTTTCAACAAGTTGCGTGCTCGGGAAAATTGGTGGATTGGAGTTGCATTGTTGGTCACTTGATCAAGCTTTGATCAAGGGTTTGGAGGTGGAAGAATCAACACAAAACAATAGGGTTTTTAGGGTTTTCATTCTTCATCTCTTGTATAAACAATTTTGCAAAGAAAAGATTAATTGCAATTATCTCAATTCGATTTGAATTGAGGGCAGACGTACCCATAACGAGGCCAATTAGGGAATTGCCTAAACAAATCTTGGTCTCTCTCTCTCTCTCTCTCTCTCTCTCTCTCTCATCTCTTTATCGCTTTAATTGTTGATTCACAATTTATCGAGTTCATTGTTGTTTGATCAATTCGATTGGAAGTTGGTTTTCAATTATCTTTTAAAAGTGTTGTTGTTGATATAATCATAATCACTTTGATTGTGATTGACTTTTAACATCAACAAAACAAATTGAATTTTCAATTGCTATCGATTGCATACCAAGTGTTCAATAAATTATTTGTGCGTATTTTTAATTATTTTTTGGTTCATTAGAAATACAAGTTTCAAATAGATTTACATTTAATTGATTCATAGCTTGATCGTTGTTGAACATTTACATTCATTATCATTCTGTTTGGTTTGTGATACATATATAGATTTTCAATAGTAGGTTCAGTTAGACGATTCGATCTAGGTCGTTTTCCGCTGTGCCATATTTTTGAAAATAGATTCTTGCCAAAGTTTTTGGTAGTAAAATTTGTGATCTATTCACCCCCTCTAAATCGAAGTCTATCGTCTAACAAGTGGTATCAAGAGCTCCGGTTCATTCCGTGCTTGAGATATATTTCTTAGAAGAATGACTAACGAACCTAAGGGTGCGTACAATAGAGCACCCGTTTTCACCGGCAAAAATTATGGCTATTGAAAAGCTCTTATGTGTATTCTTGCCAACTCCGTTGACAAAGGTATATGGGAGCCTATCCAAAATGGTCCTAATGAAATAATTACGACCAATGCGGAGGGTGTTGTAACGCCCCATTTAATTATTTAGTCGTTTTGTGGTTTATGTGTGATTATTCTTGACATTGTCTTGATTAAGGGTATGCGTGTTAGGGTGGGTGTGAGAGTTAGTGGAATGGATTAAATTAAACTAAGCCTTAGGACAACATTGTAAAAATGATAATATGAATAATGAGACATTTTATTAATACTCATATTATTAGTATTATTATCAATATTATTATTATTATTATGATTATTAATAGTATTATAATTATAATTATTAACATTATTATTATTAGGATTATTATTATTATTACTAAAATTAGGGAAATTAAAACATAATTAGAGGAAAGTGGGGAAAGAGAATCAAACACTGTTAGTACGTGAAAAGAGAAAGAGAAAGAGAAGGAGAACTAGGGAAAGAGAGGAGCAAGAGGTTTCCACCATTGTTGAAGAGAGGAAAAGCTCAAAATTCAGGTAATGGGGGAGAACGAGATTCATTAAGGGTGATCTGAACATGAGAGGGTAGTGAGGGTTCCTTTCCCTCTTAGGAATTTCTGTGTACTTCTTCTTTTCCTTGAATGTTGGTATGCTTGAGTAGTAATTGTTGTGAATCCATGTTTATGCACTGTTCTAATATAATTCGGTGTCGTATGCTGATTTCGAATGTGAAATTCGTGTGATTCTGTATTGTTGTTGCTAGGTTCTGATATGGAGATAGATATAAAAATTGGGGTTTTGGGGGGTTAACAAAATTGGATTATAATGCTAGAAAACGTCGATAAAATGACGAATTAATGGTGTATAATTAGGAATCTAAGAATATACTAAGATAAAGGTTGTTTTGCGTCTGAATTAGGAGCTTGGAAGTGCTCCAATGAGGGAAAATTGCACTAATGCGGAACTGGGTATTTTTCTGTACAGGCAAGTCAATACGCGTAAGGCACAAGGTATTACACGTATGGTGGCACTCCCAGTGGGCAATACGCGTATGATACGAACCCCGTCCCCCAGCCAGCACGACCCTCTGCCGATACGCATAAGGATGAGTGGCCATACGCGTATGGGGCATGGTCATACGCGTATGGGAACTTTTGGGGAAGTTTGGAGAGAAATCACTCTCTGGTCATATGCGTACGACCCA
Organism: Lathyrus tuberosus; assembly: GCA_022829125.1. NCBI lineage: Eukaryota > Viridiplantae > Streptophyta > Magnoliopsida > Fabales > Fabaceae > Lathyrus > Lathyrus tuberosus. The sequence continues at coordinate 1,294,066 of JALAZF010000151.1, read as the reverse complement.
AGGAAATACGCGTATGAGGCCTGGTAATTTGAGCCCTACGCGTATGATACGCATGCCTGGGGCGAGGGATGATGGCCATACGCGTATGGGCAGAGCCGTAGTGAAATTTTCTCGTTTTTGCGATTTTTGTCCCGATTTCGCGTGTAATGCAATTTCTCTTGATACGTAAGACTAAGATGGTATAATTGAAGATAGGGAGAACCAGTAACGACATTAAATGGGAAAAAATATGGGGTTTTTACGTGATTGTCGGTATGAGACGTGTTTGATGATTGTACGCCAAGATTGTCGTATGTGAACGGTCTTGGACTGTGGTGGTAATTCCGAAGGGAATTACGGTGAGTATGTGGCTCACGTGTAATCATTGAGGATCGTGAATATGCATGAATTATTATTGTATTGTGCATATTTGAGTGTCATGCATTCATGTCATGTTATGTGGAGATGAGTTAGGTGAGAATCCATGATAGGTGTCTAGTCTCGTCTGGACTCTACGTGGGAGTCGAGTGGAGATTAGTCATAGTTCAGAGGAACGTATACGACTTATCCGGATTCCGATGGGAATCGGGTTCTAGGGTGAATCGTATGTGATTGTGATGGTACCGCATGCATTGTGACGTGTCAGTTTAGTCGCATTGCATATGTATATGATTGAATGTGAGCTGATTATGCCGAATATTGATGTGGCACTTGTATGTGCATTGTAATTGTATGATTGAGATGACTTGTGTGTTAACTACTCCTTAGCATGTGATTTTCACCGTGTATTATTGAATGTAGTTCTCACCCCTTTTCTGTTTGTTGGGTCTATGCTCCTTGGGGAGTACAGATGATCAGGTACCTGAGTAGTGCTTGGAGCATGTGTTGTTATTTGATAGAGTCTTAGGAGTCGCTCTGATACGTAACACGGGAAGGATGTGGATTTCGTTATTTTCTTCAATTATTTGTTATTTATTACGTATCATGAATTCTTTTGATTAATGTTGTTGAACCACGTGTTTTATGGAGATTTGATGTAATTGGAGCTTTAATGCTAAACCAGTTGATTTAATTCCGTTGCTTAATCAAATTATTTGTTTTTATTAATGAATAAGATATGAAGTGATTGATACTTCATGATGATGTTTTGTGGATGTGGCATCCTATGTGTGTAACTCTGATTAATTTCCGCAATTATTTTTCGTATTTTTAATTATTATACGAATAGGCGGAGTAGGGTGTTACAGGTGTTACCGTACCTAAACCGGAAGGACAATGGGATGCTAATGATTGTAAATTGTGGTCACATGATTGGAAAGCAAAAAACACTCTCACATTCGCTTTAGGAGTTGATGAGTTTTATCGCATTTCTCATTGTGAGACCGTAAAGGCTATGTGGAACGCATTAGAGATTGCCCATGAGGGTACTAATGATGTAAAATAAGCTAGGATCAACACATTAAATCAAGAGTTTAAGCTGTTCCGTATTGACCACGGTGAAACCATTGCGGATATGCAAAAAAGGTTATCACATCTTATTAATCGATTAAATGCACTAGGTAATTCCATTTCCAATGAACTTGCTACTAACAAAGTTTTGAGGTGTTTAAGTAGGGAATGGCAACCGAAGGTCACCGTTATTAAAAAAGCAAATGATCTTAAGTCGCTTGATTTTACTACTTTGTTTGGTAAGTTGGAAGAGCACGAGCAAAAGCTTACTTGCTTGGCTAAATACGAAAAAGGAACATGAAAAGAGATAGAAGAATGAGAAAGGGGAAGACAAAGAAGAATGGAAGAAGTCCATTGCTCTAAAAACTTCTAGCTCAAGGCCTTCTCAAGATGAGCAAAGGGAAAGTGAGTCTAAAGATGACAATGAATCCGACGAAGAAGATATGAGACTGTCCATTAAGTGAGTCAATAAATACATGTCAAAACATGGTGACAAATATCCCAACAAGTACCGTGATAAATCAAGAAGGTTATCAAGTTCCTCAAAAGAAGAAGATGAGAGTAAAAAGTAGAAGTCACGAAGTACGTGTTACAACTGTGGTAAACCTGGCCACTTTAAGTCGGAGTGTCCTAAAATCAAGAATGAAAATCTAGAAGAGCTTATGCCGCTTGGGAGAGAGAAAGTGATTCGTCAAGTGATGATAGCTCTACTTCAAGCGATGAATCGGCCAAGCTTTGCTATATGGCAAGCAAGGGAAAGAAAAAGGTTGTAAGTCACTCTAAACTCCAGGCTTCTCATGATTTAGCTTTTTCTCAACTTCAAGAGTCTTTTGAAAATCTACAAAGACAAGCCATAGATGCCTTCAAGAGATTAGCTTCAAACAAGAGAATTATCTTTCATTTGGAAGCTAAGATTGCTGAAAATGAAAAACACGTGGAAGCACTAAGGAAATCTATGTCAGATATTCTTGAAGATCAAGATGAGGATCCTAAATCTTTGTGGTTTGGTTGTGAAACTTGTCACATTTGGCAAAGGGAGTCAAGGACTCCCAAGGCTAAACTAGATAAGGCTTTGTAACCCAAGGTTACTTTTGCTATAAATACTTCCAAGTATGACTTACCATCTCATAATTTATATCAAAGGTATAGTTACGTTAAAAAGGAATCAAATAGCAAAAGGTTATCTTCTCTTAAATCGTATAGTCACTATTGTTCCAAAAAGGGACACACCATTGCAAAGTGCAAATTTAGGAAGCTCTTTGTTCCTAAAGCTGCCTTTGAATGAATGTCTAGATGCAACCAAAATATTACTAACCCCCAAGGACCCAATGAAGATTGGGTACCTAGAACTATTTGTTAATCATGCAGGAAAATGTCTTGATTCTATGAAGAGAGTATGGGATCTCATTTATGGAGCATTAAGGCACAACACGGTGACACGTCCTTATTGTTTTGATCTATGTGACTAACAAGGCGGATTGTGTTACCAACCAGATTAACTCTTTGTTTTTTTAAGTGGTAAAAGTGTGTGAATGATTACTAATATGATATCCGAGAAGTGTCGAAAGGCTATTATGTTTAATAATGTAGGATATCTTCGACTAGACTTGCTCAAGTACATCACACTAGGAGTGATCAACCTAAGATGATGAAACTTGAGGAGAAGCAAGATTAACATCATAATTGAACAAGATGAAAAGTCCAGCTACACCGGACAATCGTCTTTTGAATTAGAGAACCTCCAATATTCATCAAATGATCTCCTTGGATACATTACTAATCTCACTTGCAAATAATTATACAAGAAGAACACTGGTAAGAGCGTTTTGGATTTGTTTGTGTTTTGTGGCACGTGTTTCATTTATTTCAAATTTCGTTCAAAAGTTCTTCGTGGAATGCAAATGCATCCTCCGTCTTGTGTACGATGAGGTAATATTGTTTCAACCCTATTTCTTGTTACGTACTTAAGTGTTCTTTGACCTGTTTATTGCTTATGGATATGTGATGAACTATGTTTATGATGTTTGTGATATGTGTTTACTTCCAAAAATATCAAATGTGACTGTTTTGTGTTGCATTTTACATGTTTATAGTAGCTATACATAAATGCCATCATATTTCATCTTTATCTCAAAAACATGTCATACTTGCATGATTATATGTTGCATGATTCAAGCAAACAAATCATCAAACCCTATCATATGCAAGTGTATCTAATCAAGTTAGTATGCATGAGTCTAACTTGAGTCATTGTTTGGTGTCTAGAGGTCCATTTGTGTTATATTCTTAAGTTGTGAAGTCTTTAGGTCGACACGTATTTGAACGAGTCGACCTGTGTCAAGCAAATTAAATCTCTATGCTGACTGATTCAATATAGGTCGACCTGACCTCGTATAGCTCGGCCTATGCGAATTAAATGTTGTATTTTTTTAAAACTTATAGTATAGGTCGACACACACACTCGTACAGGTCGACCTATGACAGTGAGTGGACGAATTATTGCTTGTTTGACCAAATTTTTTCATCTTCCTGAATTCATGGTTGATTCATGAATCTGTCTCCTTTGATATTCATCTTTCACTCAACAAATGTAACTCATTTTGTGTCCTTGATTCTCCAATAATGCTATTCAAGTCCTGCCATTAAACCATTCAACTTTCCACTTTCTTGTAACATGATTTTTCTGCATTTCTTATTCTCTATAAATGGGCATCACCTTATTTCGTGTTCCAACCATCACATTTCTATCAAATATCCTTTAGAAATCCAAATGGCTCCCAAAATTGCGAGAAACAAACGAAATAAGGCTTCCGCATCATCAACCATTCCGAAAATCGTGCTGTCTCTGGTTTCAGACAACTGTGTGGCAGAATTCGAAGAGAAATTCCTGCACTGCCTTGTCTTGAAACAACATGTGTGGAAGCCAACAATTGTTGGAAGTCTGGAAATTTTGGCAGTGGCTCAACTCGTTGAACACCAGCAAATAAACTATTTTATGCAATTGTCGCAAGACTACAACGAAGATCTCGTCCGGATGTTCTATTCTGGATTGCATGATCGGAACATATCCTCTTTCAAATTCACCATTGGCAACAAAGTGTATGAGGTTACTGATACTATTTGGAAGCAATTTTTTGACATCACTATAAATGATCATGATGTTGAGGATGAACCTGATCCGTTGGTAACGGATGGCCATATTCATAGGGACTTTGAGTGGAACACTCATCTCAATTAAATGCTCAAGGCTCCGAGGCTAGAATACTGTCTTGAGGCCATAACCGTCAGCCAACTCAAGATGGTTCCAAGAATTCTACTATGGCTAGTCTCTCACATTTTGCGGTCCAAGAAAGGGGGTTACTCTTGAGTGGACAGTGCGGAAATTCATCTTGTGTATATCCTTATGCACAAGATTTGAATCAAATGGCCACACTATTTTGTCTCCAGAATGTTCACCATTAAGGAAAGCAACAAGGGTACCTCCTTCTGCTACACATCCATGATCTCAAAAATTCTGAATTTCTTCGACATTGGTGTGCCGAATCTGCTACTCATCTCGCCTGGCCCAGTTCAGGAATTCTCCTAACGCACCTTAACTAACATGGGATACTTCTGGGATGAAGAACATTAAGAGTACTATCTAAGGCTGGGAAAACATGGACGAAAGGTGTACAATTTTGATGATCCTATGGAATTTGTTGATCCCACTGCTGAGAAACATGTGGAGATGACGAGCCTATGCAAGATGTGGAACATGCGACAGTTCAGGGGGACAATAATGTTGCTGAAAACAATTCATCCATCACTTTGCTTCTTCAAAATCTGCTAGAAAAACAAGACGCCCATATGGCACAACTCCGAAATATGCAGGAACATATGAGGACTCAAGATGCAAACTTTGAGGCATTTGCCTCTCGTCAGCGAGAAGCTGGTCTCCTTGAAGGATGAAATAGATGCTAACACAGCCTCTACCATCGCAAGGGTCAATCACATGATTGCTGCGCAAAATGAAGACCATCATCACTACACACAATTCTATCAGAAAATGTGTGATTTATTGGACCGTCAGTTTGGAAACGATGGTCGAGGTTGGTTTCATGGAGTGAGACCTGGAGGTCATGAAAGGCAGTAACATGCAGAATTTAGATTGCCTCTTTAGTGTGTCTTAGGATTTTTCTGTTATTCATGCTTTTGTTTTGTTTTGTTTTGTTGTTTCCATGCTTTTTCATTTGGTTTAGTTTGAAGTTTATTGCTCTGATTTATGTAATAGTGCAATGCTTGTATTCTGATTAATCAAAATTAATATGAGTATTGTAGTTTTTTTATTAAGCTTGTGTTCTTTACATAGTTACTCTATGTGAGCGCACCATTTTCTTTGCAATTGCCTCTGTGTAAGTATATGATATAAGTCAATTGTGCATGTGCTTGATGCTTCTAACTGATTGTTTTTTCACTTTTTGATGTTGTAAAAGGGGAGAAGACAATGAAGAGGATACACATAAATTTAGGGGGAACTATCAAGGATAATGCACAAATTCAGGGGAAGCAATTCAATGTACCGAAGAAAAACGCAATGTATTGATTCAAGTTTTGCCATCATAAAAAATGGGGAGTATGTGAGTGCATTCTTCAACTTAGTCATGTTTTGAATGATGTCAAAACTAGGAGTGAGACTTAGTGTTTTGTACATTGGATGGTATAAACCTAAATTTAGATGTGCATCTATCATTTTAGCCTTAGGATGCACACAAATAGTCTTTGAACAAGTTTGATCGGTCTTAGGTATGTCATACACATCAAAAAACAAGTTTTTTGTGTCAACATAACCACACAGGCCGACCTATACGTTATCAAATCGACCTATGGAAGCTTTTGCTTCAGTACAGGCCGGCACATCCAAGTTTCAGGTTGTCTCCCACGCTCCAAGAATGAAGTCTGTAGGCTCTGCCCACAGGTCGCATCATAGGCCGACCTGAACACCTTCATAGGTTGACCTATTGCTTTCATAGGCCGACCTATACGACTTCAAACTCAAAAATTTCTTCTGGCATCTCATCTTTCTTGCATCCTCTTTGCCTATTTCCCAAGACACACACACACACACACATACACACACACACACACACACATATATACTCATACATGCACCTTTTTCTAGTAAGGTTCTAGAGAGTAAAACCTAAACGAAATCAGATTACAAAGTTGCCCATCATCTTCATCTCTTCTTCTATGCATACATACAACTGGACTACATATAATCATTTTTTGATTGGGTGACCATCTAGATTAGGGTTGATAACGTTCAATTAGGTTTGGTGTAACCGAGAATATTGGGTTGGAAATTTTATGTGTTTCAAATAAGAAAACCAATGTGGGTTTTTTCTTCAAGATCAATGTGATTTGAAGGTTTTGGATAAGAGCACGTCAACACAGATTCGACCGAGTGAAGGCCTTGAGACAAGGTGGTTTCCTTGCAAGGGAGTAACGCGAAAGGGTGAATTGTGTTCGGGAATCTTAGGTTTCAACAAGTTACGTGCTCGGGAAAATCGGTGGATTAGAATCGCATTGTTGGTCACTTGATCAAGCTTTAATCAAGGGTTTGGAGGTGGAAGAATCAACACAAAACAATAGGATTTTTGGGATTTCCATTCTTCATCTCTTGTATAAACGATTTTGCAAAGAAAATGTTAATTACAATTATCTCAATTCGATTTGAATTTAGGGCAGACGTACCCATAGCGGGGCCGATTAGGGAACTGCCTAAGCAAATCTCTCTCTCTCTCTCTCTCTCTCTCTCTCTCTCTCTCTCTCTCTCTCTCTCTCTCTCTCTCTCTCTCTCTCTCTCTTATCTCTTTATCGCTTTAATTGTTGATTTCACAATTTATCGAGTTCATCGTTGTTTGATCAATTCGATTGGAAATTGTTTTTCTATTATCTTTTAAAAGTGTTGTTGATATAATCATAATCACTTTGATTGTGATTGACTTTTAACATCAACAAAACAAATTGAATTTCCAATTTCTATCGATTGCATACCAAGTGTTCGCTAAATTGTTTGTGCGTATTTTTAATTGTTTTTTGGTTCATTGGAAATACGAGTTACAAATATCTTTGCATTTAATTGATTCGTAGCTTGATCGTTGTTGAACATTTACGTTCATTATCATTCCGTTTGGTTTGCAATACGTATATAGCTTTTCGATAGTAGGTTCGGTTAGACGATTCGATCCCAGCCGTTTTTCCACTGTGGCATATTTTCGAAAACAGATTTTTGCCAAAGTTTTTTATTGTAAAATTTGTGATCTATTCACCCCCTCTAGATCGAAGCCTATCGTATAACACTTTAATCAATTGGATGTTGATGGTAAAAACTTGGACGAGATTTGAGAGAGTTTGAGAGTTTGTGAGTTGCGAGAATAAAAGAGAAATGAGAGAGGAGAAAGGTCTATCAAGTTTTTGATTAAATACGCGTTTGGTGATGCATCTTCGTAAGGTATAAGGAGATGCATTTCCATATTATTTTTTGACATAATCTTATAGTCTAACTCAAACAAATAAGTTGTGTGTGTATGAAATGCATAAGGAGATGCATTTCCGAGTCCTAGAAATAGTTTTGATTTTTCACCGGGGGAGCACAACTTAAGGTAGGAAAAACAATTCCCTAAATTTAAACAATGTAACTCCTCCAATGTAAAATTGCAGGGAGCCATCTTTTTTTAATTTCCTTGTACTTCAAACAACATTCACAACTCACTCTCATTTTGCAGGATTGTTCACCAAGTGTAGGAACATTTTTTCATCATGCTCTCAATAGCATGTTTAAATCATGTAAAGAATTACAGAGGATTATGACTTTCAAAGCTGTCTTATAATTTACTATTGACAGTTTCTTTCACTCATAACTATGATCAAATTATAAATTCAAATGTTCAGACAAACTCCACATTAGTTTCCTTGAGCTTCACGGTTTCCTGCTCCCATGTGAGCAAATTTCCCTTTTGAGAGGAACTTCATGTCTTGAATATTGTAGCTGCAGATGATGACGCCTTGAACTATATTAGCAAAGTAACAACAAAATGCTATCAACACCTTTTCCACTTTCCATCAGCACTCCTTGTAAAAACGCGTGGTTGCTTCTTCGGAAAGGTTTCTGTCCAATGTGGATGCTCAATCATGTAGTTCCACTGCCTGAAAATGGGAAATCTGGTCATTATTTCATGTGATTTTCAAATAAATATGAAGTTATAGAAAACAACGAACTGTACATAGATTTGGATTTAGATATCAGATTATTAGTCTATTAGTATACACACTGTATTATTTACAAAAACATAAATAATAATGCTAGAGCTTTTTTATCAATTACTTCAAAGATTGAACTTTCAAATAAGATAGTATTAAATCAGAACCAATCAAAGTTTTACCTTCTTAAATTATCAACAAAATCTGGGGCCTCAGCAGTAGGTGAGGTAGAACAGATTGAAAGAATTTCTGAATCAGAATAATGCTGAAGTGACAAAGCAATATGATATTGACGCCGAGTCCTAAAAAAGATTGGCCCAAGAAGTTCAGTATACCAGAATATAGAAAAGGATTTCATTCATCAATATATAAAGTTCGTCAGCGAGGAAAAAGATACCAGACATTGAAAGAAAACAATTTTCACCAACATGCATGGCCTAGCACAAAATTGGACAAAGCTCCTCTAAAGTGATTGATTTATTTCAGAATTGTGCTCATAAACATTTTTTCTATGTAGAGTTTTTAGAACAATTCATGAAACACTATTACCAGCAACAAGGAGCAATTTTGAAGCAGTCAGTGACAGTATCATATGTCTCTAGCAACTTCCCATCCCAACTAGTATCTTCATAAGAAGCAGAAACCCGTATTCTTCTGACAATTTCATCCGGGCTTCTGGAACTTCTATCAAAACATGATGGGATGACTCTTCCTGTTGCAGTCTCCACCTGAAATGGTGCATAGGATGTAATAAATTAGAATCCCATTAATGGCTTGAAAGTGTGTAATCATGGCACCAAAAAAGACTACAAAGTTTTTGCAAAACCATTGAAACCAAAAATGTATTATGTCATTCTTAATTAAGCCTGAACTCGTTTCGATATTCTACCTGTTTATCACACGTGGCCTATGAGGAGTCCAGGAGATAACGGTTTAGGTCATGGTAGTCAAGGCGGAAAACCGTCCCTCCAAGATTTGAGAAAGAACCGGTCTTCGCCAACTCCCACGTATTTGTCGAAGCTAGGGAAAATCGTTTCTCTCTTCTTACCCGACCCAAGGAGCCCCCAATAAATACTCCAACCTCAGGGCTTGGAGATTCATTCACTAATTTCATCAAACCATGGCATACAAAGTCTCTTGCTATCAAACACGTGAACAGACTCTCCCCTTATTGTATTTCACAAGTACAGTAGCCATCTCTCTCTCTTTTCTTTCTTCTCATACCCTAAGCGGTCAATTAATAAGTATATATGTTTTGTAGTGATGGAAAGTAATAGGTTTATCACATATTGTAAATGAACAAGCTGAAATGAGAATATTTAAAAGTGAAAACTAACCACAAATCCATTAAAAATAGGACAAGTGTTTCCGTCAGGATCCCTTTTGGTATTATGTCCAAGAACACAAGTAGTTCTGATATGAAATTTCTCCGCTCTTGACCATAAAGCATGAACAATCTTTGAGCACAGAGGAAGGGAATGACCATCTGAATCTGCATCACTTTCTGACACAATGCCGCCATTAGCATGCTGCATAAAAGGTCACAACAGATTCAACTTCAATCATTCAATCTCTGAGCAGAAACTATAAATTTGAAAGTTCGCTATCAAAGCATAAGACACTAGCCAGACTTGTGGTGAAACTTCTTCAAAACCTCCAATTAGATGCACCTACATTTTTATTAACAAAGCAAACATTTTACATCAGAAAATACGTTAGACAAAAAGGAGTAATCACACAACCAAATGACAAAGAAGATGAAAAGCACATCAAACTCAGTCTCCAAACTGCCGTCAACAAGTAATGTTAACATTTGAGAAAGGCCCATTTCTACAATATTTGGTGAATCCATATGCGAAACCGACGTCCTGCAGCATCAAATTAACAGTGATAATATAAGCAATTGAACAACCAGTGGAAGAATCTGTAAAACTTCATCTAATTCTCGATCCTTACATTCCATTCTTTGGGTTCCGAATAACAACTCCTACACACGTTGTCGCTTCATCAGTGCCAACATACTAGCGATGCATTGAAAGGAGAAAAAGAAACAGATAAATACACTGCTATTGAAGAACGGTAAGACTCCGCCAACAAGAAAAAGAAATTTCACAGGTTATGTCCCTTGCAGTCTAATTAAAACTGAGGTAACTTCATGTAAAAGAGTATTAGTTGCATGCTACAATGAAGTATAAACCAACTTAAAATTAAATATACAACTTCGCATGCAACATATCTTATATACCGTGAAAGAAACAAGAAAAATATTAATCTTTGAAATACCATATATAAGCTTAACCACATTACACATATGTTGGGCTCTCGGTAAAGAAAATTGATTATGTTAAATTGATTCCAGCTAAAAGTGAGTCAAAGACAAAGTGATTTATATTTGGATAAATTCCTGCAAAAGTGAGTTGAAAATTAAGTGAGTTTAATTGTGATTTTTACATTGAAATTTATTGTTCCACTCAAGTTTGCATAAACTTATCCAAACATAAATCATTTTACATTCAACTCACTTTTAAACGGAATCAATTTTACACAACCAATTCATTCAAAATCAATTTTTTTCACGGACAGAACCACCAAACATACACTTAGCTTCAAGTAGAATCAATTCAGCAAAGCGTAATCAATTCTAACTGAGAGCAACCAAACACATCAGAATCAATTTTATAGAATCAATTCATTCAAAATCAATTTTTTTCACTACAGAACTAAAGAGCAATCAAACATCAATTCTACACATTGAGAATCAATTCCGTGTGCTACAAAAGTGAAATTAAACATGCACAAAGGGTAAATAAGTTGCATACATCAACAAGTGCTGGATCAACAGTAGCATATTCTTTTTGGAATAAATAAATCAATTTTGATCTCTCGGGAGAAAACTCCTCAGAAACTGAGAACTTCCTCTCTAGGTTTTCCTTGAAAGAGCTTGAAGTAGATACCAGAATGGGATTTTCCAACAAAGAAAGTAGAATATCCAGTCCCTGTCCATAATCACAGAAACCCAACCTTTTTACATGTTCATCCAATGATTCTAAAATCATATATATATATATATATATATATATATATATATATATATATATATATATATATATTTGCACTCTGAAATGGATAATTGGAAAGAAAGAAAGGTGTACCTACCTGAGATGTAGACGATGAATGGGTAGAGAATGGAACACCGTCAACTATTATCATGATTTGTGTTTTTAGAATTAGATCAGTTAGCGTCGGAAATTAGCGTCACAAGTAGAGTAGAAGTTTCTTCTTCTTCTTCAATTTGAATTTTCCTCCTTTTCTGGGGTTTGACCGATCGCACTAAACCATAGAGAATTCTTGGATTTGTTCAGATGTAAATGAAGGAAAGAAAGAGGGATGAGTAGTTATACTAAATATCAAATGATTTTAATAATTTAACAGTGATTGATTAACAAAAACTACTCCCTCCGTCCCATAATAGGAACTCAGTTGACTTTTTCAAGAAAGAGAATAAATGAAGGATAAAAAATGATAGTTTTACTAAAATATTCTTATGATGTATTGAGAATGATGAAAATAATATTAATTAGAGAGTAAAATAGGAAAAGTTGTATCAGAAATTGAAATAGTTCATACATTTTAGAACATCATTTTATTTCAAATGAATCACTCATTATGAAACGAAGGGAGTATTATATATAAATTAAATTTTGTTAATAAATGATTAATTAGTTTCCACTACTACATACAAGATTATCTCCATTTCCAAGATGAAATTTTACAAAGGTAACATTTTCTTATAACTAGCATATTCTTTATAGAGACTAATCTTTTGAGTTAGAAAGGAACACAATATTTATCACTGTGTGTCTAAGAATAAGTTTGAATCTACAACCTATGGAGTAGAATGTGACATCTTAATTCTAATAATCATTATAAGTCTTACTGGAATTAAGTGGTGGGTTATAAACATCTCAATTAAAAGAATTTTTTAATGCATCTTATATGTTATTTATACATTACGCGAAAATATTAAAATGTCTTTTAATTTTTGGAGATGGATCTTTAGACGCATTCAATATACACTCAACGCAGGCCATTCTGAGTAACACCTTATAAATTGGGTTTTTTTAATACCAGAGATGCATCTCCGATAAATATTCGTATATGCATTTCCAAAGCATTTACATTACCAGTAGCAGAAGCAGACACCAAAGACATGTGATTCGACAAAATGAAATTAACATTCATAAAATAAAATAACTATTACATATATGATTTTAACATAAAATGCATCATTACAATTCAATACTCAGGTGGACGCTTCATCATTTTCACAATATCTTCAACCGATCTTGAAATCGTCGCTTCTAACTCGAGCGAACTTTTGTTTCGAAACAGAAAATGTATTTGTTCTGAACTGGGCCAGCGCCTGCCCATTGGTCGGGCAGGCCCAACCCAATAGACTAAGAAGGTCCAGCAAGGCCCATAACTATCCAGTGTCGAGCACGTCCAAGACACTCCTCTCGTCGGGCACGCGCCGTCGAGAGAGTCCTTGAGTCTAGGAGGACACCCCTCTCCTCGACCTCCATGTTCTCCTCCCCGCGGGGACACGTCACCTTATAACCGCCCACTTCCGAAGGAATCGGTCTGCTTACCTTCCGAAGATCTCGGGACCGTTATCCCAGGGCGAATACCACGTGTTGGTCTTCCCTACGCCACGTAAGCCCTGACAGTCACCTGGATTGGGCCTGGCAATCCAGCCCAGTACAAGAGACTGTTGGCCCCACGCTGGGGGCATTATATAAATACCCTCTCATTTGAGAGGGTCAGATTACGTTCATTCTTACTCTTACACCTATATTTCGTACTTGCTTACTCCCGTTTCCTGACTTTGGCATCGGAGTACCTTGCAGGTACACCCCCCCCCGTTCCATCACTACCGGAGTTGAAGATCTCACGACGTTGTTAGCCACTGTCATACTTTCTGATCCAGGTACGATCAGTATTCCACATAACCCTTACATCTACATCCATCTTGAGCTCAAAGTTGTTGAACTCAATCTTCCTTCCGTTATCAATCGACGGTGAATGATACTCGAACTTCACAATCCTTCGATTGTCCCCGCAAGGTAGGAGATTATGGATTTCGTATTTAATATCTGCAAGAGATGTGTACTCGTTGAGCTTAAACTTTCGCTCCCGAGTGTTGCGTTGGAGAAGGAGACATTTGTGACTTACCAGTTGATGTTTATTTGGGACATTTGAGACATTTTTAGTTTGTGTGAAATAAAAATCAAAAGCACTTTAATTTATAGAAGTTGTAGACAAATATGGACCATTCAAAACCTGACATCCTGATTTCGGAGATATATCTTCGATTTTGCACCCTATTATCTTGTTCCGAAGATGCATCTCCGGAACCTCTCTTGAACAGGTTTGAAAATAGAATCTTTGAAAAAAGAACCTTTTTTACAAATTAACAAATGTTACGGGAAAGATAAAAAATATATTAAAATATTAAGACACAATATGACAAATTGAATATATTACACTTTATTAATATTGAGACACAATTATATACACTTATTTGTCCGACTAAACAGAAAATTAAAACGAATCGAAACATTTGTCGTCGGCTAAATCTATGGGTGGTACCCCTTTTGACTTTTGTGCATTTGATTCTCTATCAATGTTGCTCATTTTCTCGAACTCTTGCATCCTTTCCATAAAATGGTCCAGCCAAGTCTCAGTTTTTGTTGTTGAATGATCCGTCCACTCCGGTGATGTAAGTGGTATAGGGCATCACAATTTCAAGTAAACTTGAATAATATGCCATGATTTTGAAAGTCACCCAATACACATAATACAATAATTTGGATTTGAGGTGAGGCAGTACGCAGTGGGAAAAAGGTTTATGAAAACCTGTATCGTGTCAGATCAACACACTCTATCATACACACATGCTATGAGGTGACCCAATTCAGAGAAGCGCATCCATTTTGCCTCTGGTACTGGTCCACTAAGGCAAGGAACAAGAGACTCATAAACTTCATCGAATTTTTCTTTCTTTCCGTACAACTATGTGTATGATTCTTTATGAGTCCTCAACTCTTGGATAAGTTGATGGTGAACAAATGTATGATTATACCCTCCTTTACCAACTAAAATCGAAAAAGCTTGATAACTGCAATTACCGTCCTCCTCAACATTGACGATCCGTTCGATGTATTTGTGCATAAAAACCAACATCTCGTCAATGAATGAAATCTTTGGTGGAGGCGGCGTAGAAGGTAGTTTGATAATGCGAGCTTCTTTGACAATACTTTTTTGAGATTTTGGAGTTGGCGAGTCGGGAAAAACTTTGTCAACATGTTCAAAATATGAAGGAGACAGTGTCGTCGAATTGTCATCCGGTGTAGGCTTTAGTTTCTTCGGAGCACCTTTTGTTTTTATCGGTTGAGATGGTGGTTTCAAGTCGGTGGTTTTCGAATAAGAAATCCTCCTTAATAGTTCTTTGATGTCGAGTTTTATGTTGTCATCGGCTTTCAAAAATCTTTCTTGTTTCAATTCCCATTCTGTCAAAATAGAGATATTTAATTTACCGTCTTTCATGACACCATCATCATCAAACCTAGGTCTGTTCTAATGAGTGTAAAACTCATCCATTTTTATCCGGCTACCAAGTTTTACCTTTTTGCAATGACATAAGCACATGGGAGACCATATGTTTCCACAATTGTGCATCCATACTTTGCGCTATCAGAGCCTACATTATTAGCTCGCTTAGCCTCATGAAAAATATAATTCAAACTAGCTCGAGATATGTTGCCGACCAACTGAGAATAAAGATTGTTGTCTTTAAATTTGTGTTCTAAAACTGTGATGCTCCGACCAAATGATGTATGTATCTCATTATGTTGGTTTTGAATAATTTGGTTCACGGAGTCCCAATCTCTACCCAAATCTCCCTTACTATTTCCAAACCTATTCTTCAATGTAGCATGGGCAGACTCAACCCGGTTAGTTGTTGTTTTTCCAAGGTGTCTAACCTTATCAGTCCAAACACACAAAATTTTCTCCTTCACCTAGTCAAGAATTGTGCTTTCAACATATTTCAACAAATCAGGTTCTTTTCACACACTTTCCTGAAATGCATAACAGAATCAGCATATAATTCTTTTGTGGAAGAATTTACTATACGATTCCATGCATCCATTATCTTTTCCACAACCATTCACTAATTTTCCATCTTCGGACTCTATCTGTTTCTCCCTACCGCGGGTTTAACCTGACTTCTCACATTCTTTGTTATGTGATACCTATAAAGTAATGCATAAGAAGTAGAACATTCCTTTGCAACCGAATTCATCAAGGTGTTATCACGGTCGGTAACAATCACTTTAGGCATCTTATCTTGGTCCTTCAACATTTTCCGACACACCTCTAAGACCCAAGTAACATTCTCCTCTTTTTCTCTCTCTAGAAATGCAAACCCCAAAGAATAGGTCTTCTCAGTTGAGATAACACCAACCGTTTCCAATAATGAAAGTCTATACTTGTTGGTCTTGTACGTTGAATCAAGTATGAGCACGGTAGGAAACATGTTGAACAACTTTCTGGAATCAGGATGAGTCCAAAATATATCTCTAATGGTAACTCCATCCTCACACGTTTGGTACCTGCACACATAACTATTATCATCCAACAGTTTCAAAAGTTGTTGCATTTCAATTCTACCCCCCTTAAGCATCTTGTTAGTTTGGTACCAAATATTTTACACTTGATTGATATTTGAGATATTTTTCGGTCTTTTACGTTTCAAAGTTGCAAGTATGATTTTCGGTTGAACCAAATTCAAAGTCATGTTAGCAATGCATTCCTTCTCTTCCGGCATGAGGTGACACACAATTGGATGACCGACTAACATTTCACATAAATCATGGTTATGCAAACCACATATCACATTAAATCTCCAGTTATTATTTGCCAACATATAACCACAGACATTAAAGGGACACTCACATTTTCTTGAACCGGTGTCGTCTCGTTTAAAATTCTGGAGAGGATGTCTATATTTCTCGTTTCTTTCGCACGTCATTGTCACAAAAGTGCATCTTCTATCCGAACCATTATTGAACCTTCTGATAACTACACCAAATCCCAGTTTGGAGGCCTCCATATGAATCCATTGAAGCATGTGATCACGACATTCAAACTCTTGCTATTTTTTAAATTGGCTGCCAACATCTACCGCCTTCACAACAACACCTTTGACATTCAGGAGACACAACTTGTTTGGGAAAAACATCATGGTGCACCATATCTAATGAAAACAATTACCACATAACAGTAAATAAGCGTTACTACTATAATTGTGAATATATTTCTTGAAAATTTTGGAGATGCATCTCCTATATTAAAACCCAACTTGTAGGGCGTCACTTAGAATGGCCTACGTTGAGTGTGTATTGGGTGCGTCCGAAGATGCCTCTCCGAAAACTGGGGGCATTTTAGTATTTTCACATGGTGTGTAAGTAACATATAGGGTGCATTAAGAAACTTCATTCTAATAATCATTATAAGTGTTACCAATTACATACACGAGGAATTAAGTTGTGGGTTATAAGGAAAATATGATTAATGACTTAAGAGTATAACAGTGACTAAACAAAAAGGATATGATTGGTTTGGTGGTATGTGATAGAATTAAGTGGTAACTAGTGAGATTCTATTGTTTGGATTTGTAAATAATTGATGGAATAGAATGGAACATGATGGAATTCATTCCATCCTATTTTATCCAATTCTCCATTTTTTGTTTCATTCAATTTAGAGTGTATGTGATGGAATGAGACAATTTTAATAAAATAACCAAACCAAGGAGTGATATCTATATTCCATTCTGCTCTGATCCATTCTGCTATGTTATGTTCCATTTTTTGTTTCATCCAATTTAGGGTGTATGTGATGTATGTGATTCGACTCAAGGGATTGTGTGATTCGAATCACACATCCAAAATCTAAATTTTTTAAGTTCTTAAATATATTTTGAGATTCTACTTGTGACATGACTTGAACCAATCTCAATTATGGTTCTTGTTCCAAAAACTTGACTAATTGACTTAAAGCATAATATTCATACTCAAACACAAATAGTTAAATTATGCATGCTAAAATATGCATCCAAAAATCGACCCTTAAAGATGCGCAATTGAAGAGGAGTCTCAATTATAAAACTAAAATCAAAGTAAAGCTTAAGATACAAGCAACAAAACCACATATAGGTTTCCCCCTTAATGTATCAAAGACATGGAACTTCAAATGGAACATGAAAGAATCCATTCTATCCTATTTCATATAATCTTTCAATTTTCGTTCTATAAGATTTACGGTGTATGCAATTTAATGGACTAATTTGTTATGTCCTGTTTTGTTAAATTATAAAAAAATACACCAACAATAGAATGAAATTTATGTTTCATTCTACTCCGCTCCACGTCATTCAGTTCCAATCCGCTCCACTTCGTTATATTCCATCAATCCAAGCATAGCCTAAGTGTTCCCTATATAAATGAATAAGTCAATCTTGAATCAAGATTCAACAATTCTTATTTCTCATTTTCACCATCACACAATTCAACAACAACAAAATTTGAGAATCATTTCTCTCCTTTTCTCTTGAGGATTTTATACCATAATCTTTTATAGAAATTTCATAGGAGTTTAATATTAAAGGAAAAAACAAAGGTAAAGTTAGAGATTCTTAAGAAGAAGAACAATAAGAAGGTTCAAAAGGAAAACTTTAAGAAAGAAACTAAAATTAGAGCATCATTCACCATTGTCAATCATCTTTACGCATAATGATCTAATTAGGTTAGTTCCCTTCCCTCGTTTATCATGCATTTCTTATAGTGAATTATTGTTACTAGCTTGAAATCCGTATAAACATACTTATAGTAAATTAATTATTACTCTTTAAATATAGATTGTGTTGCAAGGATTTTTAACCCACATTAAGTATACAAAATTATCTACATAGTAGACACCAAAATAGGGTTAGACAGAAAACTGTGGCCTAGCCCAACCAGAAGAAAAAAATTTTAAAAAAAATTTGGGCGGTTTAAAATGGGCATTCGATTTTAACAAGCCCAATAAACTGTTTGGGGTGAGTTAATACAGGAAGGTCTGAGTTGTATTTTTAAAACCACATGTACCCTAATGCACTGATTAGGAATAGAAAAACAACAGCATTTTGCCTAATTACTTAAAACACAAATAATCATCTTTCTCATTTCTTTCTTCCATTTCATTCCATCGATTATCTATCCATTCTATTTGACTCAAGCCTCACCTTACCTTGCAAACCCCAACCACACCACCACCCATTCACCTTCAACCACCTTCCTCAGTCACCACTATCCACCATGATACAATATTCATATTTTTCCTTCCCTCAATTTGATGCTACCACTCACACGTACGTGACATAAGCCTCCTTCACCCTTCTTCATGTTCTTATTTAAATTTTACTTTCTTCTTCTTGTTGTTTCAAAGGTGCGGGTTTTATTTTTTATTTCAAGTTTAGTAATTTCAATTTTTAAATGTATGGTTTTTTAACTTTGTTCTTTGTTTCTATTTTTGTATTCTAATTTTATCCCTTATTTAATTATGCTTAAGTTTGTGTTTACCATATGAAATATTCTCCTCAGTTATTTTTAAACTCTATAACTTATAAATTAAACTCATGAAAAACTCTATAGGAAACCATATATGTGTCAAAGTCTTGAGTTGAATAAAAAATAAACTAAGGTTGATGCTAGAGATGATTGGTTCTTATTTGAACTATAATTTTGAGGATGAAATTACAAAGCTCTGTTTCATTTTTTCCCAAGATATAGTATGAACAAAGTTTGATAACAGGGTTATTGTGTTTTGTTACTAGTTTTGTATGTGATGTGAATATATCGGTTTCACTATGTAACTTTGAATGAGATTGATGAAAAATTATATAATTGGTCTTTATAATATTTGTTTAGATCTTAATCCGTTGCATAACAAGAATTGATAAAACATGTCTTGATGATAATGCTTGCAGCTCCGATGTGGTGGAGAAAGTAGACATGTAAGTTTATCATTCCAACACTCAAGTTAGTTTGTAAAGTTACTTAAGGTGGAGTAAAATTGTGAAAAATGAATATCGTATCTCCTTTGGTGCGAAGAGAGGTTATTTATATGATAAGTAGGATTGAGATTTCCTAATCCTTTTTGGGCCTTGGGCCTGGTCTGAAATAGTTTCTCTTGAGCTTGTTATGCCAAGAGGCGTGGAAAGCCTTCAAAATCGGGACATGTGACTCTATACTCATATTATTGCATGGAGAAATGGAAAACTTTTGGTAACATCCTCATTAAATGCTTATCTAACTACTAAAACGTTTCGTCGAACACCTTACGCGTGACTCTAGGTCAACGAGTTAGGGAGTGACACATCTTCCTAGACCATCTGAGTGCACTTAAGTACATTTATTTCCTCAAGGAGGTATTTTGGGCCATTGGGTCAACATTATGACATTATCTCACGATTTTGTAACATTTTTCCTCTCTTTATATAAACTTCCTCTTGGATATCCTTAGAACTTTCCAGTTACCTTCTTTTTCTTTATGCCACTCTTGTGCTTTTCTTCTGCATTATCCATGAGTGATTCATGCTTCTTGTCGATTCTCCATCCACTTGAGTATTTGCATAGTCACCTTTCCTTACTTATACAATTTCCTTCGCTCCATCTCTTTCCTTCATGTACCATTTATTTTTATACTTTCTTTTCTTTTCACTGTTTTTCTATAGATGAAATAGGGGTGTGACTTTATATATATATATATATATATATATATATATATATATATATATATATATATATATATATATATATATATATATATATATATACACACACACACACACACACACACACATACACACACATAGAGATGGTGAGGGTGATTCTCCCACATCGACTGTTTATGGGAACTCCGGCATTTCAAATGAGGAACCACTAGAAGTAAATGACCTCATTCCTAATTTGATCATTCTTAGAGATAGTTCCAAGACTGGGGAAGGTTGTGTTGAGAGTGGAGGCAACACTCCTAGCCCTTTTGACAGGAATGGGGTGGGAAACTCACACACTTCAGTTTATCTAGAGGCCTTTGTGCGTTTAACTTCTTCTATTCATTATCACGAAGAAATGAAAATGACAATCGTCTCCCATAATGAGATACGGACCAATTATTTCTCCGAAACTTTCATCTCTACTAGTGGCAGAGAACCCACCGAGGAGGAAATTAAGGAACATATCTTTTTATAAAAAACAATCCAACTTCTGACTAACGTTTTATTTTATGTGACAGCTAGGACAACATGGTAAAATGAGGACAATATGTCCTAGTTTAACCTCTGGATTCTGAACTTTACACTTGGGTTGGTCTTGAGCTGGTAGGGACTGCTTTCATATATGTTTATTCGAAGAAAATGGAAGAAGCTCATATAGAGGTATGCCCATCTTCTGATTGGACAGATTCCCATATTAATGAGGGAAAAAGAATATGTGGTCCCTATGATGTAACACCCCTAATCCCATCGCTTACAAATAATACATAAATAAATCAGAGTAA
The DNA here is from genome assembly GCA_022829125.1 of Lathyrus tuberosus. Lineage (NCBI taxonomy): Eukaryota > Viridiplantae > Streptophyta > Magnoliopsida > Fabales > Fabaceae > Lathyrus > Lathyrus tuberosus. The sequence goes on along the minus strand of JALAZF010000151.1, from coordinate 1,272,736 downwards.
CTAAAAATTTATTTTTTCTACAGAAACAAGGATGTCACATTTAAATAAACAAAACATCATCCCTGCTCATAAACTTGATACATAGCATAAAATAGAATACCCTCAAAGGGGAAACTTTTTCCATATAAAGGGAAAGGTCAATTATGGAATAAAGCGGAAAGATCCATAACCAACTTGTTTTACAAAGTAAATCATTTTAGAACATCACCTATATACACAAAAGTACTACAAAATACATTCAACTAATGTATATATATATATATATATAATCGTTCCCCGACTCCCGTGCTACGTATCAGAGCAGACACCAAGACCGACAACAGAACGGAGGGCTAATCTTCACAAAAATACCTCCAGCAACTCTAATTTGCAATGCCTCATAGAGCATTATAAAACAGCAGAAGGGTGAGAAATAACAACTAAATCAAGATTGCATAATAATATGCAAACACACATTCAAACACATGTATAAATCATCTCACCCATACCATCACATACTAACACATATAGCATGCCACAAATACAAAACATATCACACATAATCCAACCACAATTATGACATATGGAACCACACCACCACATCACCACAAAATATAGCATATATCAATTATACCGACATAATCACATATTCATACATAATGTACACCAAAGTTATGACATAAAGAATCACATCACCACATCACATAACATTTGTCTACGTATAAACATATTGCCCACAACCAATGCATTTATCACGTATGCACATCAAATTACCAATGCTATCACAATATCAACATATCACAAATTTAATGCACAATTTCCACACATAATCAATCAAATCATGATTTTCTACACATAATGCATCCATTCACAATTCTCACACATAATCAATCCATGATTTATGCAAATGCACAGAGACCGACACAACGACTCTATGCAAATGCCATGCGGTACCGACTTCCAACATTTCTCATCACTAGTTCACTCAGGAACTCTGCTGGAACCATCGCTCGTTACTTAGTGTAACTCCCCGTCGGGCATACGATGTTCCCCGTCGCTTTTGGTCCTCTTTGTATAAGGCTCACGACGTTTATGGATCCCTTTCGGTCCTCTTTGTATAAGGCTCACGATCCGATCGCTCACACCCCACATGGGCACACGATCGTCTATAACCATCGCTTTCGGTCATCTTATTTTTAAGGCTCACGATCCAATCAGATCGCTTTTGGTCCTCTTATTTTTAAGGCTCACGATGTTATAGCAGATTCCCTCAGGAATCAATCCGTCCCTCAGGACATCACAAGAATGCATATCATGATGCTTGGCATACAATGACTCATGACATCACATGCATCTTCACACATATATGCAACCACAATCATGCATATATTTCAACTCATCAATTCCATACATTCACAATTTAACCATATGAATTAATCAACCTCATCACATTCATGCATTGCAAATTAATTCAAACAATGCATTTCAAACCATAAAGGCCACCACACAACATACATTGAATTTCATATAAACAATGCATTTCACCAAAAACCACAAACCACAACAATCATGCCATTACAATTACTTCCACAAGGGATTCACACCACAAAGGCTACCCACAACACATCATAACAACATACATTGATATTCAATCAAACAATGTATTTTACCACACAACAACATCATTAATCCCGCATCGAAGTCTAATTCAAAACAATGCACATATTTGCCATAAAGCCACAAACCATCATCACAACATTCCATCATGTATATTCACATCATATAACGGCACACAAGCTACACGTTACATATTAAAAGCATATAGCATGATAACACATCAATCGCACACATTGTACGCGATAAAAACCCGACAACCCGAATATTTTCCAAAAACACGAATTAATTAAATCATCTTTTACCCTCCAAACCATCTTTAATAGAAATAACTTTTCATTAGCTTTCCAACGCTTCGAACGGGGGTCAAAACGGACTTACGGTTCAAAAGTTATGAAGAAAACAAAATCGGACATTTTGGAAAATTGGTGACCATGCGCCGACGCATGAAGCTTGGAATTTCGCCCGGGTCAGCGCATAAAGCTGGGGGTTAGCGCATGATTCTGGGGGTTAGGGCATGAATGCGCAGATTTTGCTAAAAATTCAATTTTCGACTGTTAAATGACTTCCGGACCTCCGATTTCGATTCCGTAAAAAGCTGCGATCTCAGAATTTGAAATACTACAATATTTTCACCATTAAAAAGCCATCCAACACATTTTCCATTTTTGAAATATTTTGAAACATAATTTTATCCGTTTATCCCAACTCCCAACTCGCTCAAAACCACTCGAAAACATACAAATAACCATTCCCGATTAATTCCTATCCTTACCCGATTAAATATCAACCTATACTAATGTTACCAGACATATCCAAACACTTTTACTCGATCACAACATCAATTTGCACAAAAACATCGATATATATCAAAAACTCAATAGTTACAAATTCAACTCGATTCAATCAAACGATCACGCTAAATCACGACCCAACATCACTCGACTCTACTGCGCGGTTTATTCCGACTTTCGTCCGTGAAAACATCGATTTCTAATCATTTTTCTCATTTCAACCTAGAATTGAAACTATAAGAAAATATCCAAAACAATCCAAGAAAACATACACATATACATACACAAGCAAGATATAATTGAACTTCTCACCCTTACCCGATTAATCGAAGAGGAGTTTGAAGAAGATGATGAATCCATGTTTTCTTCTTCTCTTCTCTTTTCCCACGTTTCCTTCCTCTTTCTCATTCTCTACTATCTTTTCTCTCTTTTTCTCTCCACTTACTATTTATTCAAAATATCTAACCCCAAAAAGACCAAAATACCCCTCAGCTCAAATATCTCCCAAACGCTCTCAAAATGCGATAAAACATAAACATACCGATGAAATATATTTCGGGAAATAAAAGTTGAAAAGAAATTATAATTTATTGCAAATATTTACCTATCAGAGAAATTAACCAATTAACTCAATTAGCAGGTAAATTACAATAAATTCACACATTTCACAAAATTCACATAAATGAAATAAATAAATGCAATTAAACAAATCGGGGCGTTACAACTCTCCCCCACTTAGAAATTTTCGTCCTCGAAAATCTAACTGAGACGAACGAATCCGGATACCACTCTCGCATCCGACTAACCAACTAACACGCCGACACTAGGCACACCACGAATAACACAAACAGACAACCCACCTTGCTAACAACAGCTACAACAACGACACGACAACGACGACAACTACCACGACAAGATGCAAAGCCCATACAATGCACTTGACGACTAACTCACGACTCAAAGAATACACAAGTTACAAACACATAGGTTCACTCTAGAACCAAAACACAACAAGTTCGTTACCCTCACCACCGGTAACACTCCCCTAATTCCCCACACAGGAATTAGCTACTCGCACTCGAACCAACACGATGGAAACGGGGCAACAACACAAACAAGAACACAAGTTCCACAACACAACATCGATTAAACAACCTCCACACAACCTTAATACCACCATCCTTGTCACACAACATTATTACAACCATGCTACGATTCCCAAATCGACCATATAACCAAAACATCCATCTACACAGTAGCCCATGAATAATAGTTAAACCTTTCACATATCACTTCCATCCTGAAACGTCCAATGGTCTCAACACTCCTACATGTTTCCAATGTTCAACCTATGAACTCTTACCAGTCCCACACGCATATACGAATCATGCCACCTCACGCTTCCGTTGCACACTCTGATTACTCATAACCATCAAAACTACCAATTTCACGTCCAAAGTCTAACTCTTTCTCATATTCACTAAAAATCATTGTTCACTTTTAATATATCCAACTTCACACTCTACTGTGTTATCTCACACACCAGACACAAGTCTCTGAACTGCTCAAGTAATTCTAACTCCCTGACCATCAAAACTGACATGTATAAAAACTTTCGACTTAACTTATCACGTACGACACTAACTTTTCCCAAAGATAATCCAATCCAAATTCATAACCCATCACAAATCCTAACCATCCTCATTGTCTCATACTCTAATCCTTCAAACCAACCAAGTACTTAAAACTCTTGCGATTACCCAACACTTTGAGCCGAGAACCATAACAATAATACCTCCAAATTTTCCAACACAATACAATCGCGACTAATTCCAAATTCAGAATAGCATAGATCCCTTTATGAATCCTCAATTGTCGTAAAGCATAAGCCACGACTTTAACCTCTTGCATTAACACACTGACTAGAATCATCAAAGACGCATCCCAATACCCCACAAACGGTTCATCAGGGTCACACAGAATCAAAACTGGAGCCGTAGACAAATTCTACTTCAGCTCACCAAAACTTACTCATAACGAACATCCAAAACAAACGACTCACCCTTTGCAAGTCCACCGAAGTAACGAAAATGCCAACTTGGAAAACCCTTCCATAACCTCCGGTAATAACCAACTAAAGTCCAAAAAGTTTCTAATCACCTTAGCCGACTTCGGAGCTTCTCATGTAGAACTACATCTACTTCCGATGAATCCACAACAAATACCATCCTCAGAAATAACATATCCAAGAAAACTAACCTTTTCAACCAAAATTCTCACTTGAATAACTTCGCATAACACTTTGTCTCTTTTCAACACTTGCAAGTCAATTCTCAAACACTCTACTTGTTCTTCTTCCGAGTTTATAACAGATCCAAATATCCTCAATCAAAACCACTACAAACTTATCCAAATTCATGACACAATCAAATCGGCCACTAAATCTCAACACCATCTTCATCTCAAATCAGTTCCGACCAGCATAACAAGTATCAATAACCCACCAAAAGGAACTCTTAATATCAATATTACATCCGCACATAAGGGTTTTCTCAATATTTCCATTAATGCTCTAAAACTCCAAAGACTCCAAACCTCACCAGAACTCTAAGTTTTTCTTTCCATAGTCTCAATACCGTCATACACATCATGCTTGTTATTCCATTCCATCATCATTCCCTTTTTGTTTCTAACAAAGCTAGAGCTCTCTAAGACAACACCTTAATGTTCCATCCAAAAACACCTCTGAAACCATGCACAACGGACGGCCCAACACTGTGACTTCCTGCCAATTTCCCAGAACACTACCATCGCAGACAAAACAAACATCTTATTCCCATTTACTAAGAGTTTCCTACTTACTTAGCAGATATAAGCCTCAACTATTCACCTTCGTCCAATTAAGTTCAATCTCCACTCTCTGAGAACAACCATTAACGATACCCAATCGTTCTCTCTCAAAGACATTCCAATTTGACCAACATACAAAAATCTCTAATCCGGCTCATCTTCCGATATTAGCATCTTCATCGACTCATCAAAACAATCCGTAATCACCTGCTTAATTCCAAACAATTCATTGCACACACTATCAAAGCCAGAAAGACACGTCTATTCCATCCAACATAATTCTCATCTGCTATCAACAAGAGATTAAGGGTGATCAGTTCCTCAATTTGTCAATAGACAGTCGACAATCATGATGGGGCATAAACCGTCTTTACCAAACTATAATAGCATTACTTACATCTCATGCACAACACTACCTAAGGCACAAATCCTTAGTTAACATAAACCTTACCTCCGCATTCCCTCCGGAACCGGGAACAACACTGTCCAAACAACACTTACACTCTGGCAACCAATGGCACACTGAGCCAACGCTCCACACCTGAAGCAACTTGGAGAAGTACCAGCTTCTCCCCCACTTATCTCATTCTCAATCCTGAAGACAAAAGATTAGAAAACCAGAAAGCACTGACAGTGTTCCACACACATATCACGTACTAAGGACCAAACAACATCGACAGTATTCAACTCTCACACCAACTGACTCAACAACTTGGCCAGACGGACCGACTTGCTCTGATACCACTAATGTAACACCCCTAATCCCATCGCTTACAAATAATACATAAATAAATCAGAGTAACTAAACATTTATTTTTCCGACAGAAACAAGGATGTCACATTTAAATAAACAAAACATCATCCCTGCTCATAAACTTGATACATAGCATAAAATAGAATACCCTCAAAGGGGGAACTTTTTCCATATAAAGGGAAAGGTCAATTATGGAATAAAGCGGAATGATCCATAACCGACTTGTTTTACAAAATAAATCATTTTAGAACATCACCTATATACGCAAAAGTACTACAAAATACATTCAACTAATGTATACATATATATATAATCGTTCCCCGACTCCCGTGCTACGTATCAGAGCAGACACCAAGACCGACAACAGAACGGAGGGCTAATCTTCACAAAAAGACCTCCAGCAACTCTAATCTGCAATGCCTCATAGAGCATTATAAAATAGCAGAAGGGTGAGAAATAACAACTAAATCAAGATTGCATAATAATATGCAAACACACATTCAAACACATGTATAAATCATCTCACCCATACCATCACATACTAACACATATAGCATGCCACAAATACAAAATATATCACACATAATACAACCACAATTATGACATATGGAACCACACCACCACATCACCACAAAATATAACATATATCAATTATACCGACATAATCACATATTCACACATAATGTACACCAAAGTTATGACATAAAGAATCACATCACCACATCACATAACATATGTCTACGTATAAACATATTGCCCACAACCAATGCATTTATCACGTATGCACATCAAATTATCAATGTTATCACAATCTCAACATATCACAAATTCAATGCACAATTTCCACACATAATCAATCAAATCATGATTTTCCACACATAATGCATCCATTCACAATTCGCACACATAATCAATCCATGATTTATGCAAATGCACGGAGACCGACACAACGACTCTATGCAAATGCCATGCGGTACCTACTTCCAACATTTCTCATCACTAGTTCACTCAGGAACTCTGCTGGAACCATCGCTCGTTACTTAGTGTAACTCCCCGTCGGGCATACGATGTTCCCCGTCGCTTTCGGTCCTCTTTGTATAAGGCTCACGACGTTTATGGATCCCTTTCGGTCCTCTTTGTATAAGGCTCACGATCCGATCGCTCACACCCCACATGGGCACACGATCGTCTATAACCATCGCTTTCGGTCCTCTTATTTTTAAGGCTCACGATGTTATAGCAGATTCCCTCAGGAATCAATCCGTCCCTCAGGACATCACAAGAATGCATATCATGATGCTTGGCATACAATGACTCATGACATCACATGCATCTTCACACATATATGCAACCACAATCATGCATATATTTCAACTCATCAATTCCATACATTCACAATTCAACCATATGAATTAATTAACCTCATCATATTCATGCATTGCAAATCAATTCAAACAATGCATTTCAAACCATAAAGGCCACCACACAACATACATTGAATTTCACATAAACAATGCATTTCACCACAAACCACAAACCACAACAATCATGCCATTACAATTACTTCCACAAGGGATTCACACCACAAAGGCTACCCACAACACATCATAACAACATACATTGATATTCAATCAAACAATGTATTTTACCACACAACAACATCATTAATCCCGCATCGAAGTCTAATTCAAAACAATGCACATATTTGCCATAAAGCCACAAACCATCATCACAACATTCCATCATATATATTCACATCATATAACGGCACACAAGCTACACGTTACATATTAAAAGCATATAGCATGATAACACATCAATCGCACACATTGTACGCGATAAAAACCCGACAACCCGACTATTTTCCTAAAACACGAATTAATTAAATCATATTTTACCCTCCAAACCATCTTTAATAGAAATAACTTTTCATTAGCTTTCCAACGCTTCGAACGGGGGTCAAAACGGACTTACGGTTCAAAAGTTATGAAGAAAACAAAATCGGACATTTTGGAAAATTGGTGACCATGCGCCGACGCATGAAGCTTGGGGGTCAGCGCATGAAGCTTGGAATTTCGCCCGGGTCAGCGCATAAAGCTGGGGGTTAGCGCATGATTCTGGGGGTTAGGGCATGAATGCGCAGATTTTGCTAAAAATTCAATTTTCGATCGTTAAATGACTTCCGGACCTCCGATTTCGATTCCGTAAAAAGCTGCGATCTCAGAATTTGAAATACTACAATATTTTCACCATTAAAAAGCCATCCAACACATTTTCCATTTTTGAAATATTTTGAAACCTAATTTTATCCGTTTATCCCAACTCCCAACTCGCTCAAAACCACTCGAAAACATACAAATAACCATTCCCGATTAATTCCTATCCTTACCCGATTAAATATCAACCTATACCAATGTTACCAGACATATCCAAACACTTTTACTCGATCACAACATCAATTTGCACAAAAACATCGATATATATAAAAAACTCAACAGTTACAAATTCAACTCGATTCAATCAAACGATCACGCTAAATCACGACCCAACATCACTCGACTCTACTGCGCGGTTTATTCCGACTTTCGTCCGTGAAAACATCGATTTCTAATCATTTTTCTCATTTCAACCTAGAATTGAAACTATAAGAAAATATCCAAAACAATCCAAGAAAACATACACATATACATACACAAGCAAGATATAATTGAAACTTCTCACCCTTACCCGATTAATCGAAGAGGAGTTTGAAGAAGATGATGAATCCATGTTTTCTTCTTCTCTTCTCTTTTCCCACGTTTCCTTCCTCTTTCTCATTCTCTACTATCTTTTCTCTCTTTTTCTCTCCACTTACTATTTATTCAAAATATCTAACCCCAAAAAGACCAAAATACCCCTCAGCTCAAATATCTCCCAAACGCTCTCAAAATGCGATAAAACATAAACATACGATGAAATATATTTCGGGAAATAAAAGTTGAAAAGAAATTATAATTTATTGCAAATATTTACCTATCAGAGAAATTAACCAATTAACTCAATTAGCAGGTAAATTACAATAAATTCACACATTTCACAAAATTCACATAAATGAAATAAATAAATGCAATTAAACAAATCGGGGCGTTACATATGACATGTGTGATATCCCTTTATATGAATGTCTTTTTACCGGACCGAAGGTCAATTTAACCTGCTTTCGAGGAGGTGTCATACCCCAAATTTGTCCTACCTGTATAATATCACCCTCATTTCTATTTCTGTTTACTAACCATTATTCAAAAACCCAGAAAATATGAAGTTGCTTTCATTTCTTCTTATTGTCTAAGTTTAGGTTGTTGCAAGGTTGAATTAGGTTTCTGGCAATGCTGTCAGGTCAAACATGTGTATAATGTTGGTTGGAAGTCAGTGGAATTTGACTTGATCTTGGTCAATACAAAACGGAATTGATTCAGTTGCAAGTCATCTGTGTATGAATCAAGTTGTCAGGCTATGCTAAATTCAGATGTTTCATGGTGGAGAATCATATGGAATCTATTCCTTTCAATTAGGGTTTTTGGTGCAGTTGTAATGCAGTTCATATCACCAGTCATTTGTTGCTCATTTGGTTCAATGTGAAAGCTTTGGTTTATCAGAATATAAGTGGCAAAGTCCAAGGATTGATTCAATGGTGGATTCATTTCGATTCAATGTTCTGATTCATTTCAAATTCAAGATAGATTCATGTGTTGTTTCATTCGTCAAGGATCAAATCATGGTCAATTAGGATTTTGTGCAGTGCATCGTGATTCTTTAATTTCAAGACATATTCTTCAGATCCATATTATTGTCCAAGAATGTCCAATGTGAATATTTGTGGTTCATCATAATTCTTTCAAAGTACAAGACTAGTTCACTTTTGAATCAAGTATTTATTCAATTTCAAGTGAAGATTCAAAGATTGAGATTTGGTTTCAAATATGGATATGGCATCAACGTGAAAGATCAAGTTTAATTGTCATAATCTTGAAAATCATACAAATTTGGTACAAGACATTAGTTCAACAAATAATAGAGGGTGCCAATAGTTCATTACTAGCCCAATTAAAGTCCAAACAAATGCCAAAAAAGAGCTACAAAAGAATCACATTTACCAAAAGGCCATAATTCATTTTTTTTACAAATAGTAGTACAACAAAATAAATGAAGAACAAGTTGTAACTTTCAGCCACTACAGACTTCAATCCATCAGCCACAACAACTATCACGCTTAAACACCAAAACCAGCCAAGTCACTTTACAATTGCCAAACTTGCGCAAGCTTCACAAATAGACAAGCCAAATTATCTTCAGTTTCACGTTTTCAATCCGTTATACACACTGAGCTATCACAAAACACCTAAGCTGACCCCACACGATATGAGCAAATTCACAAACCACGTCTCCCAAGAAACAAACCACAATGCAGCAACGAGAAACAACTCGTACGATACAAACATGCACAACAAATTCCAAACGAGAAAAATTGCAAAAGCATTACAAACCTGTACGACATCAGCAACAATGACAAAAGAAAAACACAGAGACACACAAAATGACAATAATTCATTTCCAAGTTTCTCACCACCTCACACTATAAAATCAACCTCAACCTTTAGAATTTTTCCAAGCTCCAAAGCCAATTCTACCCTGCTCATTTTTTTTCTCAACCTCAAACCCAAATCATAACCTACTGCAAACCTCCACTCTCACAAACCAAGCCTCTTCTCAAATCGCCGCACACGTTCAATCTACAACAACAACCCAATGGGAATCCTCTTCAACCCATAAACCAAACACAAGCCTAAACAAATCTGAAGCATAGAGGGAGAGACGAATTTGAGAGGAACGAAATCAAACTGAACCTTAGCATAGCGAACAAAGCATGAGCAAAACAGAACTTTGAACAAAACGGAGGCAAAGCGAACGAAGCAGCGGCGCGGGAGAGAATTGCAGAAAGGTTGGAGAAGAATGACTTTGTCGTTGCTTTTGACCTTGCTTTTGTTCGTCCGTGATTTGTTCTTATTTGAAATTGGATCTTTTTTTTAATTTGTTTTGTTTTAAAAAAATGAACCAGATGTTAATTTTTTTAAAAAAAAGGGGGAAAAAGAGAAACATTGCCTTGTGCATCTAGGCTTTTGAGGTCCGTGTTGGATTTACCTACACACACCCCCACCTAATTTCAGCGCACCGCCCTCATCTTCCCTTTTCTTTTTTCTTTTTCTTTTTTATTATTTTCTTATTCTCTTTTTTTTTTCTTTTAATTTTTAATATTTATTTTGTAATGTTAGAAATTACTCTTGATCTACTATTTTATTTTTTCATTTAATTATTATTTTCATTTTCTCTTTATTTTTCATTTTTTGGTCAATGAAGTCTTAAATATCATGGATTATTGGTTATTGAAGTTGTTTAACCTTCATTATTTCAAATCTGTGGGGAATGATCATTTGGATCATTTTTAATACTTTGGGATAGTGATAGGCTATCTTTGGTTAATCGATGAAAGTTCTTGATTAAGATTAGACCATTCTCTTTTTCTTTTCGTGTGGCACGAATTTAGGAGAATGATCTACATATCATTTCTCTATCGTGTTTTAACACAAATATTGTTATTGACCGGTCTCCCATAGTATTATCTTCCTCATAGATTGTGCTACGATTGCTTAACATAGCGCTAAATTGATCCCGATTCGAAAAAGTGATCATACGATCAATGACAATTAACAACTAACTTCTAACTCTTTAATTACTGCTCTTTATTCTTTCCCTCATTTACTTTTCCGCAACTTATATCCTTGTTCATATATCCATCTTATTCAAATTTGTTCATCTCATTCAAAAAACACAAAAACATGATAAAGAATCAAAACCCTAAAAAACTTTCAAGCATGGATTGTGGTTACTATCCCTTGCATCATGGAGATTTGGACCTTATACAGAAACCCTAACAAAGGAGCTTTGGATTTAACTTCTCTATTCTTGTATTGCTTTGTCTTAGGACACCATTTTCACATCATGCATAACTTACTCTCGGGCTTTCTTATAATGAGACTTATTCGATCAATTACCTCTAGTTGGTCGTCTAAAAGACTAGCCCACTTTGCTAGTACACATGTATTTTATCATTTGGGTTGTGTGTTTATTGCTTATTCCATCCCCATTTTAGAAAATGCATCCCCACTCCCATGACGTGTAATAACTTTACCTTTTTCTCTTTGCTTGCTAGTTGCTTAGGGTTTCCTTAATGCAAGAATAAAATCAATCACACCTTTTCAAAAGAACACAAATAAGCTTGATCCAACGTCAAGCATTTTTCATAATAAACCAACTCAATAGGTTTCCCATCACCATCAACCCCTCAAACAATTACACTCCACTTTGCATTCAACCTTCCCATCGACCAAAACATTTTCATAATAAATCCAATAAATCCTTGATCCAACATCAAGTGGCTTTTCTCAATCAAATTCAAAACACAATAAGATATGATTGGGATTGTGCGCCATGAGCCTTAAGTGGTGGAGAAATTGTGAGAATGGAGCTTCTGATAAGTGCAAATTGTAACTATTTTTGCATATAAGTTTTGTTGCACTTATCGATACTTTTTGTTAATATCATATGAATAAACCCCGCTTTATTTGTAAATACGTTTACTTTACATTATAGTGTATATTTTGCGTATCGTGTAAATATCATTGAGTTTAATTGATTTTCTCTCATTTTTTATGTATTCAAGCAATTATATTTTGCCATTGTTGTATAGAGCATTGAATAAGCTTTCCAGTGCTTCCGACCGTGCGTCAATCCGAGTTACGGTTCAGAAGTTGTGATCAAAATAAGGGCTGGTTTGCTGTCAAGTTCGTTTGCGAGCTTTCCAGCGAATGTTCGCTTTGCGAACTTCCCAGCGAATGCTCCCAGAATTATGGCAGTAGAAAAAGAGACCAAAGTTCGCTTTGCAAACTTTGCAGCGAATATTCGCTTTGCGAATAAAAGTTCGCATTGCGAACTTCTGCAGAAAAACAGAGGCAGTTTAGCTATTCTGAGGCACTTAAGTGCCAATTTTTGGAGTTCGCTTTGCGAATAAAAGTTCACTTTCCGAACTTGACGGATTTTGAATTTGTATATAAGACATTTCAGTCATTTTTTAGGTTATGGTTTTGGGGTTTTTTGCTCCCAACTCCATCAAATTCATTTTTTAGTATATTAGCTTAGAAAACAACATTGAAGCTTGCACACGGATGATCTGGGGTGGATTTCTCATCGATCGGCGCCGATAAACCGAGAGATGTTTGGTTTATTTGTCTTCTTCTTTGTGTATTTCTTCTTTGTTGGGTTGTTGTATATGTATTTACTTTGAACTCATGTATATTTGTCGCCCATGGCGTTGTATAAAATCTGCTTTACAAATCTTTGTCGGTGATTGTCCTTGATTTTTGCTTTATGCTCGGGGTTTGGGTTGTGTTAGAGATAAACATCGCAAACTTTGATTAGGGATGATTATCTGTTAGTTTCTGGATGCTAGAGATAGATTTAGAGCTAATAATCTTTATGGGTGTCGAAGCTTAATGCCTCTGTATCTCGAGTCGGGTGTGAGAGTGTCGATGAGGGTTATACGGTTGTTCTTTCAGCTTAGTGTATCAGAGATAGACACTGTTGTGAGTGATGCTGGATGATATTGAGGAGTATTGTAGGTTGAGTATAACTGGTCTGTAAGTTTAAGTTTGTGACAAGTCGATTATGTGCATGCCGGATAAGTTTCTTCTCTCTGAAGAATGAATTCTTTTTATGTTGATATTTACTTTTCTGCTTTTACTTTAACCCATTTAATCCAAACTCGTAAACACGAGACTTGTCGAACGGCAATTCAATATTACCGATCTCTGTGGACACGATAAATTCCCGGAAAAATACTTCCAAATCTTTTTGTTGCTTGTCGCTTTACCAATTCAACAAAATGGCGTCGTTGCCGGGGATTGGTGTTTTTATTGACTCGCATTGCGATAGTTTCTTTGTTTTTGAGTTTTGTAGATAGCGTACATATTGTATATTTTTACTTGTTTATATTGATACTTATACTTGTGAATTTGTTATATCATTGTTTGTTTCTTTTCACGTTTGCTTGCGTATTGGTTAGGAATAACCGGGTGGAAGCAACTTGGAGGAACGTTCTTAAATAACAGGCATCGAGCTTACGACGTAAAACAAGCATGTTTTGTTGTTTTTAGTTTCTAATGTTTTTGTTTGTTGTTTGGACGCAAATTTTGGTCGACTAATTTGAGGAAGCTTAGTGATGTTCCAAGTTTGATCATTTCAACTTGCGGATGTATGGTAATGATATTGTTAAGTTTTGTACACGTCCAAGGTATGTGTTTATCGCTTTCTAGACTTTAGCATATTCATGATACTTAGGCATTTTACAAACTTCCATGCCATTCATTCTTTTGTATACTTGTTCTTGATGTGAATCACTTTAGTTCCCACCTTTTTGTGAGGTAGCTTTCCATTGTTCATATATGCGCAGAGTACCAACATTCTTGTTCTAACTGGATTTTATTATGCTTAATCTTTTGTTTGTGTTGATTATGTGAAAGCATGAAAAGGATCAAGGCATTTTGTTTCATTTTGAGCACAATTACCTAACCAAATAGTCATTCACCTTGTGAGCGTGTGATCATTCGTAACCCCTTTGTGCCTTTCTATCATTATCCATGTTGTTTGAACTTAATGCTTGTCTATGAGTATTGAATTCACTTTTTGTATGGATTTTGATTGATTGTTTTTTCTTGAACCCTCAACTTTGTGTTGTTGTATGAATTTTTACCTTGCCTTAGAAAGTAGGGAGTATTCACATGATGATGTGGTTGAATTCAAGTTGGGGAGAGAATGATTTTTTACTCATTGGTTGGTTTCTATGAGATTGAAAAAGAAACGAAAAAGAGAAAAATATGAAAAAGAAAAGAAAAGAAAAAAAAAGAAAGAAAAAGAAAATCCTTGAGAAAGGAAACAAAAAAAGTTCAAATAATTGTGCTAAATAAGTATTGTTTGTTGTGTAACACTTGGGATTTTGGAAGAAGTTGATTGGAATTTTGTGTTTGAGTCTTTGTGAGTTGATCACTCCCTTAGGTTTAGGCAAGTTTTTGTTTCAATTTCCTTTAGAAATTTCCCCTTGTTTGTTTACCCGACCACGCTACAACCTTGAAAGCCCTTGTGATTCTTGCCTTTGTATGTTCAATATGATTTTTGGATAATGCATAATTTAGTCTTTTGTTTGCAAGATATTTGTGTGAGTGAAAAGTACCTCATTTTGTGTTTTTCATCTACCGATGATTATTTTTGCTAGGTGTGATTCACGTTTGAACTTGTGTTGTTTTAGGATGTTTGGCATGATTTTTGTGTTTTGCATTTGAACCATACATTCATTTTCGTTTTTCAAAACCTGTTGATTCGTGATTCTTTGGTTATTGCTTTTGTGTTTTCAAGTTTGTTTGATTCTTGTTTGAGGACAAACAAGTTTAAGTTGGGGAGATTTTGATAAGTGCAAATTGTAACTATTTTTGTATATAAGTTTTGTTGCACTTATCGATACTTTTTGTTAATATCGTACGAATAAACCCCGCTTTGTTTGTAAATACGTTTACTTTACATTATAGTGTATATTTTGTGTATCGTGTAAATACCATTGAGTTTAATTGATTTTCTCTCATTTTTTTAGGTATTCAAGCATTGATATTTTGCCCTTGTTGTATAGAGCATTGAATAAGCTTTCCAACGCTTCCGACCGTGCGTCAATCCGAGTTACGGTTCAGAAGTTATGGTCAAAATAAGGGCTGGTTTGCTGTCAAGTTCTCTTTGCGAACTTTCCAGCGAATGTTCGCTTTACGAACTTCCCAGCGAATGCTCCCAGAATTACGGCAGTAGAAAAAGGGACCAAAGTTTGCTTTGCGAACTTTCCAGCGAATATTCGCTTTGCGAATAAAAGTTCGCATTGCGAACTTCTGCAGAAAAACAGAGGCGGTTTAGCTATTCTGAGGCACTTAAGTGCCAATTTTTGGAGTTCGCTTTGCGAACTTGACGGATTTTGAAATTGTATATGAGACATTTCAGTCATTTTTTAGGTTATGGTTTTGGGGTTTTTTGCTCCCAACTCCATCAAATTCATTTTTTAGTAGATTAGCTTAGAAAACAACATTGAAGCTTGCACACGGATGATCCGGGGTGGATTTCTCAACGATCGGCGCCGACAAACTGAGAGATGTTTGGTTTATTTCTCTTCTTCTTTGTGTATTTCTTCTTTGTTGGGTTGTTGTATATGTATTTACTTTGAACTCATGTATATTTGTCGCCCATGGCGTTGTATAAAATCTGCTTTACAAATCTTTATCGGTGATTGTTGTAACGCCCCAGTTTTGTCTTATTTATTTAATCGAGTCGATTTAATTATTTTTATTATTATATTATTTTATTCTTGACTTTTATTTGACAATATATTATTTTTCATCGTTGTTTATGTTTTATCGCGTTTTGAGAGCGTTTGCGAGATATTTGAGCTGAGGGGTAAAATAGTCTTTTAGGGGTTTAGATATTTTATATAAATAGAGATTAGAGAGAAATAGAGAGAAAGGAAAGAAAAAGGAAAGAAAGAGAAGGGAAGGAAAGGAAGAGGAGAGAAAAGGGAGAAAGAGCAAAATCGACATAACTCCGTTTCGAGCGCGATTAATCGGGTAAGGGTGAGAAGTTTCAATTATATCTTGCTTGTGTATGTATATGTGTTGTTTGTTGTAATTGTTTTGGCTGTTTCATGACTTTTCGTATCGATTGGAATTAGGAGGGATTGGTAGAAATCGATGTTTTCACGGATGAAATTCGATATAAACTGCGTAGAATACTTTTCGTTAGGTTTGGATCATGTTTTGGTTGTTATAGCATGAATTGGAAGTGTTTGGGGTGGGAGAATGATGAATTTGGACCCAAATGACCTATGTTAGCGCTGCTGGGTTTTTCTGGTTTCGCAGGTTCGCACTGCGAAGGGGAAAGTGAACGTTCGCGTGAGGTTCACACTGCGAACGTTGTGTTGTTTTTCTTTCCGCCACGGTTCGCTGGGGGATTCGCACTGCGAAGGGGACAGCGAAGGTTCGCTGGGAGTTCGCACTGCGAAACTGTAGGCTATTTTCCTTTCTGCCATGGTTCGCTGGGGTATTCGCACTGCGAATGAGGAAAGCGAAGGACTCGCTAGGAGCTTCGCATTGCGAACATGACAACTTTTCTAAATTGTTTTCTTTATAACTGTTGGGTCGTAAGTCGGTTTCAGGCGCGGTTTGATGCGTTGGAAAGCTTATGAGCTGTTCTTTCTTATTAAAATGGTTTTTATATTGGTTGACAGATTTAATTATGTCGGGGGTTTGGAAATGTGTCGTTTGGTCGACTTTTACCATCGTAACTGTATGTATTTGACGTGTTATCATGTGACATGCTTTTAATATGTATCGTATAGCTTGTATGCTGATATGTGATATGAATGCATGTGATTGAATGAGGTGATGATGGTTTGTGGCCTTATGGCAAGTAAATGCATTGTTTTGGGTTAAACTTCGATGCATGATTAATGATGTTGGTGTGTGGTAAAATACATTGTTGGATTGGATATCAATGTATGTTGTTATGATGTGTTGTGGGTAGCCTTTGTGGTGTGAATCCCTTGTGGAAGTAATTAGGATTGCATGATTGTTGTGGTTTGTGATGAAATGCATTGTTTGAAGTGTTTTCAATGCATGAATAATGATGATGAGATAATTCATATTGTTGAATTGTGGTGATGCATTTGATTGTCATGAGTTCTTGTGTGTCAAGCATCATGATATGCATCTTGTGATGTCGTGTGCCCTAGTGGGTGTGAGCGACGAAACGGTTCCAGAGGGAATCCGCTATAACATCGTGTGCCTTATACAAAGAGGTGTGAGCGATGATTATAGACGATCATGTGCCTTATACAAAGAGGTGTGAGCGATCGGGTCGTGTGCCTTATACAAAGAGGTGTGAGCGATCCATAAACGTCGTGTGCCTTAAAAAAATAAGAGGTGTGAGTGACGGGGAACATCGTTTGCCCGACGGGGAGTTACACTAAGTAACAAGCGATGGTTCCAATAGTTCCTGAGTGAACTAGTGATGAGATGATGGATGGATGGTACCGCATATGCATTGCATAGAGTCGTTGTGTCAGTCTCTGTGCATTTGCATAAATCATGAATGGATTGATTATGTATGGAAAATCATGAATGGATTGATTATGTGTGGAAATTGTGAATTGATTGAGTATGTGTTGAGATTTATGATTGGATTGGTGAATTGATGTGCATATGTGATAAATGCATTGGTTATGGATGATATGTGTTATGGATAGACATGTGCTATGTGATGTGGTGGTGTGTTTACATATGTTATAACGTTGGTATGCCTTATGTGCGAATAGGTGATTATGTGAGTATAAGTGATATATGTTATGCATTTGTGACATGCTCTATGTGTTAGTATGTGATGTTTGTGGTGAGAATAACTATGTATGTGAAATTATATGTGTTTGCATATTATTATTGAAATTCTGGTACCAGATGTGTGATGTTAAGGTGCGATGTCACAACAACACACTCTGCAATAATGGACAGAATAAGCAACAGGAAAACACAAGGAATTGTTCACCCAGTTCGGTCTAACTACCTACGTCTGGGGGCTACCAAGCCAGGGATGAAATTCACTACTTGTAGATATAATTTACAGACTCAACACACCAGTTGACAATCTCCTAAACTTATACTCTACTAGTGACTTTCTACCTAAGAAACCACTTAGATATGAGAACACTACTCAATCCCCTAAAACACTCAAAGAACAACCTCTTTGAGATCCCTTGATCTTGCTTCCTAGCTTCGATCAATCAACAACTCTCTATTGCTTCACAGCTTCTAGAGAGGACAGAAAATTCAACACCTATTCAACCTAGAATAGTGTGATTACAAGTACTCTAAACAAACCCTAGACTCTAAGCCTCCAGCTCTTGATCTTCAATCTGTTTTCTGTACCTTCTTCCTTGGTCTTGTGCGCTTTATATAGCTCCTTGAATTTGGATTGGATTTGTCACAATATTTGATCAAATTTGTTAATTAAAAACTGAATCTTTTAAAACAGATTTTATCCCCAAAATCTTTTTAAATCTTCCACCTTTTAATTCTCCAACAAACCTGCAATCAAATCTCCCATGTAACAGAAAATATCTAGCCCAAGATATTCTCATCCAACGAGTCAACACTCTCCACAATTCCAGCTAATACGCGACCCTAATAACAACAAGCCCATGCTGTCATTAGCTTCAGTTCTGCAGGTCTGATGTTACAACATCACCTATGTGACATCAGACATCCACTTCAGCAACTAGCAACCTTAACACAGCCCAGTGTTAAGTGCAATGTTATGACATCAAGCCCATGACATCAAACATAGTTAACCTTCACAACTTAGTATAGCCCAGTACTAAGACTCAATGCTGCAACATCAACACCATGACATCAACATTAAACACCTTGTTGTTTTACCAAAATTCCAGCCAATCCAGGAACTTACAATCTCCCCCTTTGGCTAATTTTGGCTAAAACAATCTCTGCATCTTCAGAGACTTCAGCAGCGGAATATCTTCAATATTTTGAAACTTTAACTTGCAGCAGTTTGACAATCTTCATATAGTCTTCATTACTTGATCTGCTGCAGCACCATCTTCATTATTGACAACAGCCAATTGGTGCTCCCCCTCAAAAACTTGAACCAGCATCACAGCTGTTCAGTAGCTCACAATGTGCAGCACATCTCCCCCTTGATGTCTGCTTTGCTGCACTCTGCACTCTTAATGCTATGAATACTTCACTAGCAGCTCCACAACTATGCTGTCTATACTCCCCCTCCACAGCTGCATCAGCACACTTTCCACTTTTCAACTATAGACACCTTAATCTTTTACTACTCTTCTCTTTATGGCATTTATTAACTCTCCCCCTTTTTAGCCATAATTAGACAACTATCCCAAATCAAATGCCCTACAAGGTGACATAATACTGGTCCCACTGTCAGTAGCAACAAGACCTATGTAGTCTCCAAGCACAATGTTCTGACATTATTAATGACATAGTCAAAAACAACTTCCAACCCCTTGACTGGTCAGGCGATACAACCCAAGCATTTGAACAAACCATTATAAAACCACTCTTTCTCCTATGCTCAGCACAACACACCAATAAAGCATGAGTCAATCAAGCTCCAAAGAACCAACCAAGAACCTCAAGCATAAGGATACACAACCAGACCCTTTGAAGAAGAAGATCAAATCTCAGACGACATCAGGTCCTTCTACAGGAGCAACAAAAACTGGCAGGACTTCAGTGACCACTATGAAGCCTGGTAAGAACCATTCTGCTCAACAACAGCCTTCAGAAGATGAATGGGATGCAGATTGGAAGGCTTTTTTGGATGCAGGAGATTGGCATGAGGATGTAGTCTAATCTTGTATTTTCAACTATTGAATAAAAATCCTATTTTTAGATTTTTTAGTTGCCATGCCAAACACTTTACAGTACTTTTCTAAACTGCTAAAATTTGTACTGCATTAAACAGAACCAGAGCACCAAGATGAGTTTCTTAGAGAGACTACACTAAAAAATTGAACAGACTATTTATGTACCATACTATCTGCATTTGAATAACCATTATCTTATAGGCCAACTGCACCATAAAACATCTTTCAATTAATTTTGAAGTAATACGCTCCCCAATTTTAAGCTCTCAAATTGGTTAGCATACATGAACTCATCATCTAATTTCTCTTTATTTACCAAATAATCTGAGTATTTAACCAGATCTTTTCTATCAACCTACTCATCATCCCATTGATGAGTAACATTCTGCAATGTTGTAACATCTTTCTTGACATGGTGATTGCCCAACAGTCGTTTCTTCCACAAGAGTTGATAGCATGAGTTCTTTCCACATAACACTGATCTACGACTGTTCTTCTTCTTAGATCTGAGAACTAATCTGATTTTTCCCCTCTTTCTTCTTCTTAGTCTTCCAAGATCAGTTTGTATCTTTTGACCAGCATGATTCCATCCTAGAGGATGTGTATTTATTCTTGACATTTTAATCCAGGATCTGATAGAGCCAATATCAGAGGTCCTCTGCATGTCAATTTTCATATTGGGATCAGTCTTAGACTCTAGTCTATTCTGAATCATTTTTGCACTTTGCTCATCATCCTTCTTGAGGCTAGAAATACTCTTCTTGTCTTGAGATGTTTCAGCATCTGCTCTGACATCTGTATCTTTCGACACAGAGCTATTCATCCAGGGGAGGTTTTCTTCTGAGACATCGATCTTCTTCAGATCTTAATGATAGAATTTTTTATAGTTACCACTGGTATCTCCCATAACTTCAGTGAGTTCTTCAATCTCTAGCCTTTTAGACTTACTCACAGTCAGACCACTACATTGATGCGAGATTCTGATAATTTGTTCAGATGTCAAGACATCAGCATCTTTCCTCTCGAGAGATATTGCTCTATTTAGCTCCTGAGAACCTTTAATCCTTCCATCAATGGTGAGGACTGATGTGTAACATTTGCCCTTGACTAATTTCAGATCATCTTTTCTTCTGACCTTCATCAACTTGAGGGAACCTTCATCATTCTGATGTCTACACTTGATATCTTCTTTATCATCACCAGACTGGCTTTCAGTTTGAGGAATCCACTGATAACAATTGTCTTTGGACCTTGCACCAGTCATTACAGCCTCACCCTTCTCATTCGTTACAACACATTTGTCTTTGGTGTAGCTGACTAAGTAACCTTCATCACATAATTGGCTGATGCTTATCAGATTAGCATTCAAACCATTGACAAGATAGACATTGTCAAGTTCAGGTCCTCTTACTTTTCCAATACCTTCTACAACTCCGTTATTCCCTTTACCAAACACCACTTCAAGAGAAGGACACGGTCTACATTCAGCAAACATGGATCTACATCCAGACATGTGTTTGGAACACCCACTGTCAAAATACCATGTTTCTTCTTTAGCTTCTTTGTCAGCCAGGTGAGCCAATAAGCACTTCATCTTCTCATTATGTACCAATTGTTTAACGACTTTGGGCCTGTATTCTCTCCATCTGTTCTGTGTCTGAGGGTATCCATGCAGCTTGTAGCAAGAGTATTGCATATGTCCAAGCCTTCCACAATAAAAGCATCTCACCCTTTCTTCTCTGAATCTTCTGCCGTGATGAGACTACATAGGTTGCCATCCATAATGTGGTCTTCTCCTAACATTGCTTGCCTGCCTTCTATTATGCTGGTATCCATAAGGAAGCTAAGAATGCTTTTTCCTGGATTGTCTCCCATGATGGTGGGACTTTCTCCTTCCATAATGAGACACAGCATTAGTGTAACCATACCCCTGATGTTGAGACACCTGATGAGACACGTGCTGTTTGAACTGAGGATGCTGTCTTCTAGGCTGTCTCCCATGGTGATGAGGCTTCCTTCTTCCATAATTATATGGCACAACATTGTTGAGGCCAGGTCCATACCAGTTTTCCTGATGTTGATACATCGGATGTGACCTGGTCTGCTTGACCCTTGCAGCTTCCATGCTCCTATGATATTGGGGGGGGGCATATTCTGGCTTGCTCCTTGTGGCTGCTTTCTCTTCTGATTATGACCAGTCTTCTTCTCAATCTTCTTAGGTTGTGCAACATCAGCTTCCTTGGGAGTAAGATTCTGCCTCTTTGGCTGATGTTGAGGCACAGTTTGTGACTCTTCCTTCTTTAGACCTGAAGTACTTGCTTCTGAGGTACCTTTGTCTTCGGCCACATATCCTATCCCAGCTTTGTCTCCAGCAACTTTTTCTGACTGGAGTATCTTGTCAAGAGTGGTTGTACCACTGTTCAACATTCTAACAGTTTTAGTCATATGCTCAAGATGAGCTTTGACACATAGGACTTCTTTCTCCAATTCAGCTTTATCATCCTCAAGCTGAGCTATCTGTTGCTTGTGGCACTTGTTTTCTTGACAGACTTCAACACTCTTAAAACACAGCTCTCTGTAGGTTGAAGCTAGCTCATCATAAGTGACTTCTCCATCACTATCATCATCAGATTCAACAATTCCTGTCAAAGCTGTAACATGCTTTGCTGACTCACTTTCACTTTCACTGTCAGAGTCAGACCAGGAAATTGTCAAGCCCTTATTCTGCTTCTTCAAGAATGTGGGACACTCTTTCTTGACATGTCCATACCCTTCACATTCAAAGCACTGAACACCTTTATCTTGGACAGTCTTCTCTTCATCTTTCTCTTTTGACTTGCTGATGTCAGAGGAGATGTTCTTGACATTAGGCCTGTAGTTATAGTTCATCTTCTTGAACACTTTGTTGAATTGCCTTCCCAACATAACTATAGCCTGAGGCAGATCCTCCTGGGACTCATCATCTTTAGCTGCTGTAGGAGTGGAGACTAAGGCTATACTCTTGGGCTTCTTTTCTGGTTCTTCCTCATTCAGTCCAAGTTCAAATGTTTGAAGAGATCCAATAAGCTCATCAACTCTCATCTTGCTGATGTCTTGAGATTCTTCAATGGCTGTTACCTTCATCTTATACTTCTTAGGGAGGGACCTAAGAATCTTTCTTACCAGCTTCTCTTCTGTCATCTTCTCACCAAGAGCACTGGATGCATTTGACAGCTCAAGAACACTCATGTGGAAGTCATGAATAGTTTCCTCTTCCTTTATCTTCAAGCTTTCAAACTTAGATGTTAAAAGCTGAAGTCTTGACATCTTCACTCTAGATGTACCTTCATGAGTAGCCTTCAAAATATCCCAAGCAGCCTTAGCAGTTTCACATGAGTTGATCAGCCTGAATATGTTCTTGTCAGCCCCATTGAAGATAGCATTTAGGGCTTTTGAATTCCCAAGGGCAAGCTCATCTTCTTCCTTGGACCATTCTTCTTCAGGCTTTCGCTTAGAGGTGCCTTCTTTATCCTTGCCAGCATCATCTTTTTCACACACAACAGGAGCTTCTCACTCTTTAATGACAGCCTTCCAAGCTCTGCTGTCTAATGACTTTAAAAAGGTAGTCATTCTAGGCTTCCAATACTCATAGTTTGAGCCATCCAATATAGGGGGTCTGTTGACAAATCCTCCAACCTCTTTGTCGATCTTTCACCAGAAAGTAACTTCCCTAGATCTCACCCAGAGACAGACAGGATGCCCGCTCTGATACCAATTGAAATTCTGGTACCAGACGTGTGATGTTAAGGTGCGATGTCACAACAACACACTCTGCAATAATGGACAGAATAAGCAACAGGAAAACACAAGGAATTGTTCACCCAGTTCGGTCTAACTACCTACGTCTGGGGGCTACCAAGCCAGGGATGAAATTCACTACTTGTAGATATAATTTACAGACTCAACACACCAGTTGACAATCTCCTAAACTTATACTCTACTAGTGACTTTCTACCTAAGAAACCACTTAGATATGAGAACACTACTCAATCCCCTAAAACACTCAAAGAACAACCTCTTTGAGATCCCTTGATCTTGCTTCCTAGCTTCGATCAATCAACAACTCTCTATTGCTTCACAGCTTCTAGAGAGGACAGAAAATTCAACACCTATTCAACCTAGAATAGTGTGATTACAAGTACTCTAAACAAACCCTAGACTCTAAGCCTCCAGCTCTTGATCTTCAATCTGTTTTCTGTACCTTCTTCCTTGGTCTTGTGCGCTTTATATAGCTCCTTGAATTTGGATTGGATTTGTCACAATATTTGATCAAATTTGTTAATTAAAAACTGAATCTTTTAAAACAGATTTTATCCCCAAAATCTTTTTAAATCTTCCACCTTTTAATTCTCCAACAAACCTGCAATCAAATCTCCCATGTAACAGAAAATATCTAGCCCAAGATATTCTCATCCAACGAGTCAACACTCTCCACAATTCCAGCTAATACGCGACCCTAATAACAACAAGCCCATGCTGTCATTAGCTTCAGTTCTGCAGGTCTGATGTTACAACATCACCTATGTGACATCAGACATCCACTTCAGCAACTAGCAACCTTAACACAGCCCAGTGTTAAGTGCAATGTTATGACATCAAGCCCATGACATCAAACATAGTTAACCTTCACAACTTAGTACAGCCCAGTACTAAGACTCAATGCTGCAACATCAACACCATGACATCAACATTAAACACCTTGTTGTTTTACCAAAATTCCAGCCAATCCAGGAACTTACAATCTCCCCCTTTGGCTAATTTTGGCTAAAACAATCTATGCATCTTCAGAGACTTTAGCAGCGGAATATCTTCAATATTTTGAAACTTTAACTTGCAGCAGTTTGACAATCTTCATATAGTCTTCATTACTTGATCTGCTGCAGCACCATCTTCATTATTGACAACAGCCAATTGGTGCTCCCCCTCAAAAACTTGAACCAGCATCACAGCTGTTCAGTAGCTCACAATGTGCAGCACATCTCCCCCTTGATGTCTGCTTTGCTGCACTCTGCACTCTTAATGCTATGAATACTTCACTAGCAGCTCCACAACTATGCTGTCTATACTCCCCCTCCACAGCTGCATCAGCACACTTTCCACTTTTCAACTATAGACACCTTAATCTTTTACTACTCTTCTGTTTATGGCATTTATTAACTCTCCCCCTTTTTAGCCATAATTAGACAACTATCCCAAATCAAATGCTCTACAAGGTGACATAATACTGGTCCCACTGTCAGTAGCAACAAGACCTATGTAGTCTCCAAGCACAATGTTCTGACATTATTAATGACATAGTCAAAAACAACTTCCAACCCCATAGAGCTAACAATCTTTATGGGTGTCAAAGCTTAATGCCTCAGTATCTCGAGTCGGGTGCGAGAGTGTCGGCGAGGGTAACACGGTTGTTCTCTCAGCTCAGTGTGTCAGAGATAGACACTGTTGTGAGTGATGCTGGATGATATTGAGGAGTATTTTAGGTTGAGTATAACTGGTCGGTAAGTTTAAGTTTGTGACAAGTCGATTATGTGCATGCCGGATAAGTTTCTTCTCTCTGAAGAATGAATTCTTTTTATGTTGATATTTACTTTTCTGCTTTTACTTTAACCCATTTAATCCAAACTCGTAAACGCGAGACTGGTCGAATGACAGTTCAATATCACCGATCTCTGTGGACACGATAAATACTTCCAAATCTTTTTGTTGCTTGCCGCTTTACCGATTCAACAACTTCCCTACACTCACTCTCATTATTTTGACACAAGGCGTTTGACTTGGTTGCTTGAAATAATCACCTCTACCCATAGTCTTTAGTGCAATCCTAATCAAGAACAATATCTTTTCAAAACATAAAAACAACATCAACTCATCAAACTTCTCTTTTTGCGCCTTAGGGCCTCACTCCGAAAATCCTTTTTTAAGGTAAAATCAACCAACAAACAATCATTTTTTAGGATGAACTACGAAGCTCTAACTTCCTCATTGCACCATGAACGTACGTAGGCACGAGAATAACGTCGTGGCGAGCACCCTAATAAAAAACAACATTTTCCCTATAGCAGATAATCCTTTAGATAAACGACACCCTTTCATGCGCAGACAACCTAGATGGTTCCCGTTGAGTGCAACAGATGTAAGGGGTGCTAATATATTCCCCTTGCATAAACGACTTCTGAACCCTGATAATGGTTGTGACGACCTTGTCCTATCCTTTTTCGATCCGCTGATTTTCTTGATATTTTCCCTTTCCCTTTTTTGGGAATAAATCAAGTTCGGTGATGACTCTTTTGTCAGTCCAATCTGCGAGCTTTCCTCGTGAGGCCGTGTTCTCATATTTTTAAGGTGCGACAGGAGGGCTTGCTAAATCACTTAGCCATATCCTCTTCCCAATTTCATCCGACTTCCAGGGCTTTTACAAAAGTGTCCCGGTATTAGAGTGAGTATCGAGAGGTTAAGCCATTTGTTTGGCTTTTCTTTAATTTGTTTCTTATATCTCGGACTTTGAAGGACTCTGTCTATGGTCAGGAATTTATTTATATTCTCTAGTTAAACTAGTTATTCATTGTATATATGGATAGTTGGAAAAATTTCAAGGACAATTATATTTTGGTGACTCCTTTGAGCCATAAGGCTCATTCAGTCTTTTGTAAGTTTAACTAAGAGGCTCCAGCTCCCCTTTCTTGCTCCTGTTGCCATTTCGAAGTATTGGTATTGGGACCATTTCGAACGATAATCTCTAAAATATTCTTTTAGTGATGATAAGCTTTCCCCGAAGTCATTAAAGAAGGATCTAGTGTCCTTTTGAGAACAACTAGGCTATAAAAAATGGAAAAATACTGAAGAAGTTGTAAAGGCAAGTTATTATTTCTCGAACTATCTTGGATGCTTTTAGTGCTGAGGAAAGGAGATAACTTTTTGGTGAGGGAATGATTATTATTTTTTTGTGGTGACTAACCATCTTTCCTCGTTTACAGATTCAATAGAGTCCATCAAGAACCTTTATGATAGGAGAAAGCTTATAGAAGCTATGAATTCTTCTAAGGTTTTTTATTCCTCTCGTCCCTCAAACTCAATCTGTGAGAAAATTTACTAGACTACTTCTAGTGAACAACCCACTGTTGATGCTGGAAAAAATACAAAGACTTATGACTCCCGCCCTAGTGAAATTTCCCTTGAGGTTCTCGATGTGGTGTTTACCAAGTTTCCATATGCCCTCTCTTCCTGGGTGCCTCAGACGTCTTAAGAGGTGCAGAAGTACTTCTCGGAGCAGGATGTCGCCTACGTCTAGAATCTTTCTTGAGTCCTCGACATTTTTGAGGTCGAATGGCAAGATGTTGTATTGGTGGTTCGCTTGTTCGGTCATGAAGGACGTATTTTGTCAATTTGGCTCATACATTTGTATATGGTTATATCCGGAGTAAGCTTCCATGAAAGATAGATGTTTGTATCTGACAAATTTGTCAACTAACTTGTGTATGCTTGGGAGTGGGTAAGAATCTTTAGGGCATGCCTTGCTCGAATCAGTGTAGTCAACACACATTTTTCACTTCCCATAAGCTTTCTTGACTAGCACTACATTAGATATTCATTCAGTATACTTGTGTGAGTGCCTTTTGAATTTTGAATGATGTCAAAACTAGGATAGTGTAGCATTAATGTATATTGGACAATATCCTCTGGTTCTAGATGTGCATCTTAGAATTAGGAATCATTAAAATGGTTTGGAAAAGATTCATATAACATAAATGCATAAAAACATGGTTTTTGGAAAAACACTACAGCATAGGCCGACACATGCAAGTATAGGTCGACCTATATAAGTTTTCACTTTAGTATAGGTCGACACATAACATTTCAGGTCGACACCCACACATCAATATTAAAGCCTATAGCTTCACTACAATGTGTTGACCAACATAGGTCGACAAATGGCCGACACAAGACTTTGACAGGTCGGCTCATGTGCTTTGATAGGCAGACCTATGACTTACACAGGTCGACACGCACGATGCATTCCTTCAAAAATCTTAATTTTTCATCCATCCATTTTCATTTCTTTTGCTCCATACCACTCATACATATAAATATTCATGCATGCATCATTTTATAGG
Organism: Lathyrus tuberosus; assembly: GCA_022829125.1. Classification (NCBI taxonomy): domain Eukaryota; kingdom Viridiplantae; phylum Streptophyta; class Magnoliopsida; order Fabales; family Fabaceae; genus Lathyrus; species Lathyrus tuberosus. Next base: position 1,244,020 of record JALAZF010000151.1, on the reverse strand, counting down.
AAAGGTACTAGTGTAAAACCTAAACGAAACCAGAATTACAATGCAAGCCCATCATCTTCAACCTCTTTTTTATGCATACACACAATCAAACTACACATAATCATTTTTCGATTGGGTGACCATCTAGATTAGGGTTGATAACGTCCAATTAGGTTGGTGTAACCGAGAATATTGGGTTAGGTTCTTTGTGTGTTTCAAATAAGAAAACCAAGTTGGGGTTTTCCTTCAAGATCATTGGTATTTGCAGGTTTTGGACAAGATCACGCAAATACATATTCAATCGAGTGAAAAGTCCTTGGGGAAAGGTAGGTTGTACCTTGCAAGGGAGTAGCATGAAACACTGAATTGTGTTCGTGAATCTTAGGTTCAATAAGTGCGTGCTGGGGATTAATCTGACTGAGCGAAAACCTTGAAGATGGGGAGGTCTTGCAAGCTAGTAACAAGAACTGGTGGATTGTAGTAGCATTGTTGGTTACTTTATCAATATTTGATCAAAGGTTTAGGAGGTGGTAGAATCAACAATAAACCATATGGTTTGTCAGGTTAGAGTACTTCATCTCTTGTTTGCAAAGTAAGGTTAAATTGCAACTATCTTAAGTTGAATTCGAATTGAGGGCAAACGTACCCATAACGAGGTCGATTGGGGAATGACTAAACAAATCCTTGTCTCTCTCCCCCTCTCTCTATCTCTATCACACACACTCTCTCTCTCTCTCTCTCTGGAACTGAGATCTACGTTCAATTGGTGACATGCCACAATAGGATCTATCTCAGGAATCTCATGGGGGAGACAATGAAGAGCTCGATATTGGCTATTAAATAATTCACCAGCCCTTCTTCGACCACGACAGGTAGGTTGGCACATGTCTTCATGGTCCTCAAAGGGTTACTATCCAACTATATGTTTTTGAAATCACTGTCCAGGATCGCTCTCAGATTTTTCACTTTTATTTTAGTCATAATTTATAATTTACCATTCAAGGGATGTTCTTCATCATGCGCATCGAGAAGATTATGCTTGTCATCTGAATACTTCCTTTGAGGTCCTTACCCTAGATGATGGATGTAACGCCCCAGACTGCTTTCAGGATTACTGACTGACCCCACAAACCAACACGGGTCTTTTCAGCATGCTTTGTCCTCACTCACACACTTTCCGAGAAACTTCCCAGAAGGTCACCCATCCCAAAATTGCTACAAGTCAAACACGCTTAACTATGGAGTTCCTATGGAACGGGCTACCGAAAAGAAGATGCATCTTGTTGAATTCGGGATCTCTCTTATTCCGATGTGAATTCTATTTTCACCTAGAAGCTGCTAGAAGTGTATCATTGTCATGCCTCGTGCACCGACAACCACTCCCTCGCCAAGTTGCTAGAAGTGTCTCATTATCCTGCCTCGTGCACCGAAAACCATTCCCTCGCCCTCGGGTGTTACATGTAACCAATCTCCTCCCTCTTCGGCCTCAGGTGTTACAATGGAGGCGGCGGTAGATCTCTTTATACTCGCTTATTGTACCTGACAAGCCCCAATGATACAACTTTGATCATAAATGGCCTACCATATTCATCGTGGTATTTCAACTTCAAATTCACTAAAGATGAGATCACGTCTAAAGCGACTATAAATGAATGTCCTAAGATGTCTTTGTACACGCTTTTACCTGGGATTATAAAGCATCAGACATCCATCTTCTTTCTTCCACTTCCTCTCCCAAGGCAACAAGCAGGCATATTGTCTGCAATGACGAACAGAGGAGTCATTAAAAGAAAGTAGGCATTGATCTTTGCAAGGCTTCAGATCTTATGTTCTTAGTCCAAGTTTATCAAGGATTTTCAAGTAGATCAGATTACAGGAGCTTTCATCATCCACTAGAACTCCAAAAATGAAATGATTAGTTATGACAATGATGATGATCAAGGGAAGATCTGCGTTAGGGATTCCTTCAACTTTTTCTTTTTTTCAAAAACTCTAATACTGGTCTTCCATCTTCTTGCCCTCTGTAACACCCCGATTTAATTATCCGCTTATTTAATTATTTACTTAATTTAATTGAGTAATTTATTTAAATAATTATTTTTGTGATGTATGATCATGTTTGGCCGGTGACGACATTTATAGTGTTTTGTGTTAATTAATTAGTTTAGTGGGAATTAATTAATTAATTAATTAATTAATTAATTAATTAGAAATTGGAGAGAATATGAAGAATTGGGTCAGTTTTGTGAATTGAGAAGTGGTGAGTGGAGGAAAGCTGAATTTTAGTTGGGCAAAAAGTGTAATTAATAGAAATTAATTAAAATAGTATATATTCTAAAAGCTAGAGAAAATTAGGTTTTTAGAGAACATTTTTATAAGTACGTAAAAACAAGGGACTTTGAGAGAAGAACGTTGGAAGTGAGCGCTAGGGCTTGAGAGAAGTGATCCTTAGAAGCTTGTTTTGCTGATTTTTGATAGAATTACAAGGTAAGGGGATTCTTCATCTAAGGTTGTCTAATTTATGAAAGGGTAAAGAGGCTTCCCTTAACCTCCAATAGGATTTTCCTCCTTTTCTTTTGACATTGTTGTTTTATGAATTATATGAATACAATTCTGTTTTATGCCATGATTTAATTGCAAATTCGTGCTCTGTAATTATAGTGATGGTTTCATATACTACTTGTTCATAAATTGGGAGTTTTAAAGCATGAATGAATTATGAGTTTGTGATTAAATCAATGGAATAACATGTTAGATTCATAGAAACTAACATGCTAATGTGTGATAATCATATGGATAATAAGTGAGTTTTGGAGGTTGTGCAATGGCATAACACAATTTTTCTTCTGTTAGAAGGGTGACGGGTGTCTCTTATATGACGCCCTAGGAGTCATGTGTTGTGGAGCGCTGATGGACGTCGAGTATATGATGGTAAGGATGCCAACGGGACAGGGAATGTTCGGAGGATGCTTTTTTGTTCCTCGCCCCACCCTTAAATGTTTCCCCATCCTCATCCCCATCCCCAATCCCCGCCATAGGGAAATATTTTTCCCCATCCTCATCCCCACATATCCCCATGGAGAATCGGAGATCCACCGAGATCGAGTCTTAAAAAAAATTCTATACTTTTCGATCAAAACCATGACACTAGTATTTCGTTATTATTATTTTTTAAAAGGCTTAATACCCTTTTTGGTCCTCTAACTATACCTTCGGGTCCAATTTGGTCCTCGTTCTTTTAAAAGTTTCAAGTTGGTCCCTTACGTTGTCTAACAGAAGCAAAAAAGTCATTTCCGTCAAATAAAGGCAAACGGTGTTAATTTTGCTGACGTGTAGCCTAATCAACACCTTTTAATTTCCATGTTTATATTATTTTTTATTTTCCACTAGGATTTTTTTATATATTTATTTTTTAATTTTTTTTATACGTGAATCATCTTCTTTTTCTACAATGCACTGTCACAATTCAAGCCGACATGCTAGCACTTTCTCCGCGAGTTCAATCGGTAGCAGCGGAGCTCGAAAATTATATGAAATGACTCGTAACGCAAAGCTCTTCACAATGCAACAAACAATTTCAAGAATCATTATAAAAAAAAATCGGATCGGAAATGACGAAGATTCTATTTAGAGCTTCAAGTCCGACTAGATTGCTTCATCTTTCTGTAGGAAGTCCATTTTGGGTCCAAGCAGCATAACCACCAGCTAAGTCTGTTACTCCAGTGAACCCCTATACACAATACAAAACTCAGTCACTACACAAATTTTAATGACAAAATTGCTATTCTTTGTCATCCCTGAATAATCACAAAATAATTCAAGAAAAGTGGTGAGTTTTGGCTTCTTCCAAAACACAAGTATAATAAACAATTAATTAACACTTTCTTAAAAATAAATTTAACTCTTAATTAAATTGCTTAATTTACCTTACATCAAGATACTTATGACCAGCTAGAAAAAGACCGTGAGCTACACGCACCGGCACTGAAGTTGGAACTCCAACAACCTCCTCCAGATTCCCCTTTAAATTACACATCATGCTTCAATTTAAAACCATCAACAATGTTAATTACCAAAAACAAAAACAAATGTTCTGTTTTTATTGAAGATCGTGAATTATATGATTCACACATTCTTTACACTTACCGGAAGTTCAAAAACTTTGGTTGAACAACATCGCTTCTTTGTCCCTTGTTATGAAGATAGGAATAAATGGTTGAATTTCTTGATATGAACCAAATTTCAATTTCAATTTCATAAGACTATTCTCTGTATTTTATATTTTATTTAATTTAATGAAATTTAGCTATGATGACAATTTTATCTGCTTTATGCCAGTTCTGCTTCAAAGCCTTCGCCATCTTCTTTCTCGCCACCTTAGCTTTCATCTTCTTAAAAATTAAATGAATTAAGTATAAGTTCATTTGAGCTATCTTGTCCCTTTGTTTTTAGTCCAATAAATGGAGTCCATGAGCCAAGTATATTAGACATGCTCAAATGAAGACTTCCATGAGGTGAGTATAAAGTTTTCGGCATGTACGAATGCAGTTTCCGGCGAGTATGCAGTTTTCGGCCAAACATATGCAGTTTCCGACCAAACTTCTGGATCTTATTCTCCTCTGCTTTCTATTTTGTTTTCTTCTTAGTTGTTGATGAATATTATTTGAAAAAATTAATGTATCATCACTTCATCACTTGTATATTGTAATGTGCCACATGATAAATGAAAAATAGCTTAGTCATCATGGCACATGTTGAAAGGTTTTTAATACATCAGCATTTGGCTTAGTCAGCATGTCACATTGCCAGTTTAATACATGTGGGACTAACGTTTCTAACGATCAGGACAAACATGATACCATTTTAATACGTAAGGGACCAACTTGGAACTTTTAAAAGAAAGAGGACCAAATTGGACCTAAGGGTATAGTTAGAGGACCAAAAAGGGTATTAAGCCTTTTAAAAAAACATATTTTTTGCATCTTTATTTTTTTTTAAATAAAAACATATCTTGCATCAATAACAAATAAAAAATGTAAAAGTACTTTCGTTTAGATAACATAAAAGATGATGAGAACATAGAAGATGATGAATGGAGGAGACAAAGAGAACTGAGAGAATAAGAAGAAAAGGAGACGATGTGTATGTTGTATGTCTGTATGTAATGAATGCACTTTTTTATAGTCAGGTACTTGGGTAGTGAAATAATACATTATACAATGAAACAAAATAAAATAAAATTATCCACCAATGACTCTTCATTTCCTGATATATTAATTATTTTTTATAAAAAAAACATGCAAAATTATATATTTATATATTATATATAAAAGTTAAATAATATGACCGGGGTCGGGGAATCCGCGGGGCGGAGGGTACTTCCCCGATCTCCGTCCCGAAGTGTTATCTGGGGAACTTTTCCCTCCATCCCCGTCCCCACGGGGAAAAAATCTCTGCCTTTAGAGCTCCGACCAGATAATCCTCACGGGAATCCCCGTTAACAGATGCAAATTGACATCCCTATATGACCGGGAGACTGTTATGGTTTCCAAGCAAGCGTAGTCTTGTCGGTCGTCACAAGTGTGGCATATTGAAGGATGAAGGTCACCCGTCATCGTGTCAGTGAACGTGTTCTGACCCGCTGAGTTGATTTTTGGGGATGGCTTTGTCGTGCGGACAATGTTGGCTGTTGTTTGGTGTTTTTCGATGAATATGAGTTGATTAATTAAATTATATAATTAATTGATTGCGATTAATTGATATTATACATAAATGAGTGTTATGTGTAATTGTGAATATCTGTGATGAAAATGCAAGTATGATGTGGTGTGGATTATTGTGCATACTTGTTGATGAGTTGTTGAGACGGGTAATTCTGGATAAGATTTACTATTGATGCAGTGAGTATATATTTGTTTAAAGTCAGAGTTGGGTTGTATCACATCTTTTTCTGTTAAGTGATTGTGTACAGTCAGGGTGGGGCTGCACTGCATCTTTATATATCATACATCATATGTATCGTTGTTGTGAAAGAGGCATGTTCGCTAGTTCAGAGTGGGAGCTAGTGACTTGTCCCAAGCCTTGAGTGAGGGCTTGGAGCTCAGAGTGGGGGCTCAGGGTTTGTAGAGATTAGAACCTGGTTCGTATGAAGAACCAAATGTTGAGTCGGTACCGCATGCATATAGAATTGAGTTGTGAGTCGGGTTCAGAGTGAGGACCAAGACGAGCATGAGTCTAGTCATTGTTGCATTATATTATATGATGATAAGATGTTTATGTAATGATGAATACTCATGCATGATTGTGCGTGGGTGATTGTGATGTGAATACATGATGTTGGTGTGCTTTCTGATATGTGGATGATTTTTGTAGAAATGTGAATCTTTCCTGATTTTTTATGCACCGTTTATTATCTGAATGTATTCTCACCCTCCCCCCCTTTTGTGTTGTTGCGTCTGTGCTCCTCTGAAGTATAAATAATCAGGTACCTGAGTAGGAGCTTGAGGTTGAGGACATGTGATGCCTCTTTAGTTGCTTGTCGTTCGAGTCTATAGTTGGAGTCACTATGATATGTAGCACAAGGGGACAAGTTGTTCTGTCATTATTTTATGTTGCATATCTTTCCATTTAATCATGATGTTTTGAACCGTGTTTTAAAACTAATAATGTTGTTACAGTTTTAATGCCAAACGTTTTATAATTTTTTGTTGCTTATCAAATGAGTTGTTTTACTATTAAGCGGTTCAAAATGTTTTGATGGTTGTGAGTAACATCCTGTTTGGTTAATATTTTTGATTTATACATGTTTTAGTTACTTATTCGTCGATTCGGAAAGTAGGGTGTTATATAGTGGTATCAGAGCAGGTCGGTCCATCTGGCGAGGTTTTGTAAGATGTTTATTTCCTAGTTTGCGACATGTTTATGAACACTTTCAATGCATGTTTCTTCTAATATTTGTGTGATGATGTGCAGAGAAATGGCTGGAAGAAACGATCGCACAACTGTTGATTGAGTAAATGTAGTCAAGGTTTGAGATATGAGTTTCAAGAGAGATATACATGTAGAGAATTTCTTAAATCACCCTAGATGTTTCTACTGCGCCATGTAAATTTCCAAAAAAAATGCCCCCTGTTTCCGGAGATGCATCTCCGGACGCACCAACGGCTCAGTTAACTTTAAAATATTCCAGAGATACATCTTTGGAATATTTTGGAGCATAAGTCGCACCAGACTCTTCTCCTTCCTCATTTCAGAATTTTTTCAAACCTCTCTCAAAATACTTCTCTACATCCCAATCAAATTTCCTCAAAAAAGGCTCAAGGGAACTCAAGGGAACAACAAACTTCATCTGTAACATCATCCAACTTCATCAAAAGATCAATTTCAGTTTTTTTGAGTTTTTGATAAATGTTTGAGTTTTGGTATAAATGAGTAGAAATCCATGATTAGGGTTAGAAATGTGTAGAAATCACATGTAGAAATGAGTAGACATGGTTTATAAGTTGTTTGTTAGCTGAAAATGGTGATCAGGACAAAAAACTTTCACCTTGCATATGGTACATTCGCCACTGACGCCACTTCTAAGTTGCAGAACTTTTCGGAGATGCATCTCCGGAATTGTTCAACATTTCATATACTGCAGGAAATTCTAGAGATACATCTCTGGATTTTTTTTCAACGTTTTAGTTTTTGGTGCTTCCGGAGATGCATCTCCGGAATTTCCCGTGGTAATTTTTTAATTTTAGTTTCTTGCTTATGTGTGTTGTTTGCGTGCACTAATTGTATGTCGTACTTTAACTTACATGCATAATAATTGAAAAACATGATAGACTCAGGCATGGCCAGGTTGCTCAACATGCATTCGTTTGGCGGGAGCAAAGCAAGCAGGTTTCAGAGGCTCCAGTTCCCTCTGGTTAGGCGGAGCTGTCTACTTCTGGGGCTCGTGCTTCTCCTTAGGTCACTCCAGCTTCTTCTTCCCGTAGGAGACAAGATTCACCATCTGACGCATCATTTTCCCCATCCTCCTGCAGGCAACTGGATTCACCAGTGCCACCTTCTACGGATGATGTTGCTGATCCAGTCCCACCTCTCACTAATGATGTTGTTGATACAATGCCATCTCTAGAGGGTGAGACTACTGCGGATGCCGAGCTAGAGGATTTTTGAGGAGGTCCAGTGGATTTGCCCTTACTGTCTCTATATCTAGACCATAGTGCCAGACATATCTGGGAAAAAGAGGTAGCATTAGTTGGATTCTTTATTTTATTTAGGGTTAATACCTATTTTCCCCCTGCCATATGGGCGTGTTTTGAAAAAACCCCCTGCGAAAAAAAAAGTTGCAAGACTGACCTTAACAAATTTTAAAAGTTTTGATTTAAACCTTTATCAGGCCACATCATCAAAAATGCTTATGTGGCAATCATTTATTTAATTTTTAATCGGAACATATTGCCACATCAATTAATTAGGACATGCATTGACTGTTTTACCCTCATCTTCTTCTTCCTTAGGGTTCTTCAACATGAAAACCTCACCTTGAATCATCCTGATACTCCTTAGATTCCATTAAGTAGAAGACTAAAAATTCATATTGAAACAGCACATAAACAAAATCCCACCTTTAAAGAAAATCTTCTTCTTCCTTACATCTCTCAACAGCAACAAACCTTCACTGCTACTCACCACAATCTGAACCATCACCCCATATTTTTTTTACGAACAATACCGTCGCCTTCTTTGCTTTCCATTTTCAAACTACCTAAAAACCACCCCTAACACTTCCTCTTTTTCCAACATCATCATCACCATTGAATCACCCTCCACACAAACATTCGATTCACCACTACACTTTCCCAAACCACAACCAAATTAATTGGAATTCAACAACTCTCCGCTCACTACTTTCTCACTATCAATCTTCATCACAACTCACAGCCGGACCTGAAACAACATTTCACGCAAATCACACTATTCACCGCCGCGAAAGAGATACGAAAAGGGCGATTCCGCACCGCAAGGAGAGAACATCCGAGAGAGCGAGCATGACGAGAGACAGAGAAAAATGAGACGAGGAAGGATGCGAGAACCGCACGAGTGGAAAAGATATGAGAAGGGGTAGCATCGTGGAGAAGATAAGGTTTTGAGATTTCCTTTTTTTAAGGTTGCAGATGTTGTTTCTGGATAACCGATCGACCGTACGTTGTGGCTTTGTGTGTTACGAACGAAATTGAAGAACCCTAAGGAAGAGGAAGATGAGGGTAAAACAGTCAATGCAATTCCTAATTAATTGATGTGGCAATATGTTCCAATTAAAAATTAAATAAATGATTGCCACATAAGCATTTTTGATGATGTGGCCTGATAAAGGTTTAAATCAAAACTTTTAAAATTTGTTAAGGCCAGTCTTGCAACCTTTTTTTTTTGCAGAGGGTTTTTCAAAACACGCCCATATGGCAGGGGGAAAATAGGTATTAACCCTTTTATTTACCTTAATTATTATTCCCGACACTGAAAATTTCTGACATTGATTATTTCTGACAAATTTCAAGAGCGTGATCCCTAGAAGTTTCTTAACCACGGGAGGAAGATTGTTGCATTGCCTCAGTCAAAGGAGGATTATTTTAGACGGTTCTTTCCTTATCTGGCCTGAAGGACTTATGCATGACTGATTACACTCTAGTAAACCACAAGATGCTTAATGCATTCGTGGAGAGATGACACTCAAATACCTCTTCGTTTCATCTCCCGCATGGTGAGATGTCTATCACACTAGATGACGTATCGTGTTTTCTACATCTTCTGATCATGGAGAGATTCCTAGATCATGGGAGGATGACCAAAGACGAGACAGTCAAGATGATGGTATAACATCTGGGGGCTGATCCATAGAAGGCGATGAAGGAGATGGATAAGACCAAGGGTGCTCATTCTATATTTGAGTTCCTGAAGGAGATCTATAAGGGTGAGCTAAAAAAGGAAGAGCAGGCTTATGGTGATGATGAGTCGGTGGCGGTCCATCAGACACATGCATTGAGAGCATACTTCCTTTTTTGGTTGGCACTTCGATTTTTGTGGACAAGAGTTCCACTTATACTGACATCGTCTACCTAGGGTACTTCTTGGATCTCAGGCAAATCCATGAATACAACTGGGGGCGGCTTGCCTGTTTTATCTTTATTCGAAGTTGAGAGAGGGCTATATGTGGAAGACGAAGTAGGTCACAGGCAGTGTGACACTACTAGTGATAATAATTCTTGATCTTTGAATGTTTTTCTTTGTTATTTTCATTTCATATTTGCAAAACCATTGTCGATGATTCGTGTGTTCCAAACTTTTTTATTTCAGAATTGGATCCTCTAGCACTTCCCGCACATTGCTGGCTAGGAGAGTGTACCTGAGTACACTGAGGATATGCCGCGTGCTACTACTTTTATCCCACTCAAAGAAAACCAGGCGTTTGATCCTTTTAGAGTTTATCTTGACTGTTTGGTTGTTGAGGACATGCACTTCAACAACTACGTTGATCACTGTCAGACGCAACCATTTGAAGAGATAGTGTTGTACTCTGGATGGTTGGCCTGCGGATCACGTCTCACTGCTCCTCATCTGCCCGAGCGCGCCCAGTGTAACACCCTAAATATCCCCCACGTAATTTAAATAAAATATCAGAGTAAAATTCAACACAAATATTTAGGATGTTACAGATCAACAAACACCTGCTCATGCAATCAAACATGTAACACATGTATCTTTTAAAAATTACTAACAATAATAATAATAGTAAAACATTCACCATGTCTGAACTTCAATTTTATTTAAGCATAAAAAATATCAACATCAAATATCTATGCAAAATATAATTATGAAATAATATAATTATAACGAAAATTCAACATAAGAGATAACATAATTCTCCACCAACGATAAATAGACACGCAAACGCCAACCCCCAGTGTTACACATCAGAGCAGACGTCGACTCTAAAATAAAAGGAAGACACCATATTCCACATACATCCACTATCCTACTGCAGATTATCTGCATGATGCCCATGTAAAGGCAAAATTCAAACAGAAGGGGTAAGATATCACAATTATATAAAGGAAAACATCATAATAAGTAAGCATCTGATTATCACACGCACAATCACCCATTCCACCAACACAACAATCATTTAAACATAATAACAATGCAGCCAATATGCAATGCAATTAGACTCAACGACTCGAATCTGATGATAACCCGACCTCAAGTTAATTTTGCTAAACACATGTGCATCCACCAACTGGTCCATAAAGTCATCTATTCTCGAAATTGGATACTTTTTCTTAATCATCACTTTATTCAACTGTCGATAATCCACATACAATCTCATACTACCATCTTTCTTCTTTACCAACAACATTGAAGCTCCCCAAGGCGACACACTTGGTATCATAAATTTCTTCTCTAGCAAATCATTTAATTGCTTTATTAACTCTGCTAACTCCGACGCCGACATCCTGTATGGTGCCATAGAAACAGGTATGGTATCGGGGACAAGATCAATAGAGAACTCCACATCTCTCTCAGGCAGTACATCTGAAATATCATTTGGAAACACATGGAAATTCACACACCATCTACAATTCATCAAACACAGCTTGACTCTTCATAGACAAGGACGCAAACAATGTAAGCACCCGAGCTTCCTCTTCCAAAAGCTCTCTAAAATCTCTAGCAGACAAGAACCCAACTTTTTCCTCGTCATCAGGAGCAAGAAACCGCACCGATTTATTATAAAAATTGATATGAACATGATTGAACTCCAACCAGTTCATTCCCAGGATCACGTCAAGATTCTCCAGCGGTAAACAAATAAGATCAACACCAAAATCTTTATCAAATATTGATAGAGGACAATTCAAACAAACCAGAGAAGTAGTCACCGATCTTTTAGCAGGTGTTTCTATAACCATATATCCCTTCATAGCAGACACAACAAGGCTCAGCCTTTTCAAACAATCAGCAATAATAAAAGAATGAGTAACACCAGTATCAATAATAATAATAAAAGCCGTACTATTAATGTAACATATACCTCTGATCAATCTGTCATCACTGGAAGTATGAGTCCCCGACAGAGCAAACACCTTTCCTCTAGTCGAAGCTTGCTTAGGCTTTTGAAAATGAGTACTGATATGTCCTGGTTCACCACAGTTGTAGCCAACCACCACATTGTACTTGCAATCAACAACCATATGTCCTGTCTTCCTACACTGGTAACACTTCTTCATATCACTCTTGCATTCACTGACACGATGACCCAACTCACCACAGCTATAACACTTAAGAGGAGCGGGAGCATCTTCCCCACTTAGCCTCTTACCATCAACAACCCTATGCTTACCCTTATCAGCTGGAGCACTATATGGCTTCCCACGGTTCACATTCTGCTTTCCCCTCTTCTCACTCAGACTCTTATAATAAGCTGACCAAGCTTTACTATCCTCTTCAAAAATTCAACAGTTGTTCACCAACTTTGGAAACCTTCAGATCTGTTGGTATATAATCGCCTGCTTAATCTTAGAGCTCAAACCATTCTCAAACTTGATACATTTTGAGAACCTTGCAGTCGTCTCACTGTAATGAGGATAGAACTTAGCAAGTCCCACAAATCTGGAAGCATACTCTATAACAGACAAATTACCCTGCTTAAACTCCAAAAATCCAATCTCCTTCATCCCGCAAACATCTTCAGGAAAATACTTCCTCAGAAACTCCCTGCGGAACAAAGCCCAAGTGACAACTTCACCTGAAGTCTCCAACACCTGATGAGTGTTGATCCACCAGTCATCAGCCTCCTCAGCCAGCATATGAGTACCAAACTGTATCTTCTGCGCCTCAGAGCAATCCATCACCGAAAGATCCTCTCAATCTCTTTGAGCCACGTCTGTGCTCCATTAGGATCATACCTACCCTTGAAAGTAGGCGGATTATTCCTCTAAAATTTCCCCAGATGACAGAACTCATCATTCCCACCAGCATTACGCTAATTCTGAATAGCCTGAGCAGCAGGCTACAAAGGAGCAGCAATAGCAACTTCATTCCTTCCATGCATTTTCTGTTTTACACCAATAACAGCAATAATGGTTAGAAGACAACACCGACAATATTCAACTGTCACACCACACCGACTCAACAACTTGGCAGGAAAAATCGGCCTGCTCTGATACCACTAATGTGACAACCTAAATATCCCCCGCGTAATTTAAATAAAATATCAGAGTAAAATTCAACACAAAAACATTTAGGATACTACAGATCAACAAACACCTGCTATGCAATCAAATATGTAACACCTGTCTCTAACCATAATTCTCTACCAACTGAAAATAGACACGCAAACGCCAACCCCCAGTGTTACACATCAGAGCAGACGCCGACTCTAAAATAAAAGGAACACACCATCTTCCACATACATCCACTATCCTACTGCGGATTATCTGCATGATACCCATGTAAAGGCAACATTCAAACAGAAGGGGTGAGATATCACAATTATATAAAGGAAAGCATGATAATAAGTAAGCATCAGATTATCACACGCACAATCACCCATTCCACCCATAAACATCCACACCATCAACATAACAATCATCCAAACATAATAATAATGCAGCCAATATGCAATGAGACTCAACGACTCGACTCAATGCATGAGGTACCAATATGCAAACTCTCAGATTCACCGATCCGATCCCCACCTAGGACCAGACCCCGCAAATTCATTACCGTCACCACCGATAACGCTTCACTGATTCCATCACCACCGAAATCAACTACTCGCACCCAATCCCCACCTAGGATTAAGGCTCACCAAAAACGGATCATCGTCTAACACCATGAATTTATGCAAGATACAACATGCAACAACAACACCAATGCACAATGACTGTCACCATATTAAATGCACCTCACTAATACTGGCCACCATGCATTAAACCCATGTTATAACAGTTCAGTAACATCCATATACAGTATAACAAGCAGCAACAATGCATTTACGAATATGTCACACCATAACATAAGCACTACAATGCATTTAACACCATCACACAGTAAATTATTCATTTTCAAGTACTGAAACCAATTTTTGAATAAAGTTTATCGCGTCAACTTCCTAACGCTTCGAACGGCACTCGAATCGGACACCCGAAGCTCATTATATGATTTTTCAAAGTTTTTCAAAAATTGTTCCCAGTGTAGCCGGTTACACCATATGAGGTAACCGGTTACACCCCTTGCAACCAATCATTATCACGCAAAATACACTCAGTGTAACCAGTTACCACATTCCAGGTAACTGATTACACACTCACAATTTTGTCCAAAAACGCCTTTTAAAAGCAGTGTAACCGATTACACCATTTCTAGTAACCGATTACACTGTGCGCAGAAGCACTTTTTTGCAACTTTTCCAAATGAAAATCACTTTTATTCCACCCCAAAACCCCATTTTCCTTACAATTCGTTCACTACATTAATTTATACTAAAAATCAGTTTTCAAAACATCAGAACCTCAATTCTTTCCACCAAAAGCACTCATAACTTACGCTCTGACTCTGACTCACAACAACCATCAACAACACAATATCTACATCACACAATTCCATTAATTACATGGTTCCAACAACAACAACACAACAATTCAGAAATTAAACATCAATCACAGCATTATCGTACCACTCATAATTCGTCAATCAATTATTCATTCCAACAACTACAAAATTGTAACAATGATCATGATATAGAGAGAAGAGAAATACAAACATGCATAGTTGTAATCTACCCACCATCATCATACAAACCCTTAGATAATAGGAACCCCACCCTTACCTTATAGTTCTTGTAAAGTTTCCTCAACCTTTAGCAATGAGGATTCTTCCTAGCTTCTCCTTCCTTGCCCTAGCTCTATTATTCTCTTTTTCTCATTTTCTCTGGTTTTTCACGATCTGGCAGTTTCCATCCCTCTCTCCCTTATTTCTTTATTATATTATTATTATTACTAATTTACTCAATATTCCAATAAAATAATAATAATAATAATAACAATAATCTCTAATATTTATTTTAATTAAATAATATCCACCTAATATTATATAATTAACTAAATACTAACTAATATAATTTAATTAGTTTTACTCACCACACCACCAAGTTCTTCACTATTACTCACACACCCCCAACACCTTAATTCTACTCTTAAGGCCACTACCTCACACCTAAGGGTATCTCAAGCACACAAAAACATCAATCAATACATACAATTACATAACATCACATAATTTAATTACGAAAAATCAATTAACTAAACTGGGGCGTTACATCATGCGCCAGTTCGGCTACACACTCAAACCATTCTCAGGCACCCTGCTGTCTCTGCTCCTCCTACCTTGACATATAGATAAATAAATGAGATGTTTGATGATTATGAGAGTAATCTGATACCGGAGGAGATACGAGTTACCATAGCCCCGAGTGACTGAAACTACATGGATGAGTACATCAGATGGTTCTTCAGAGTGTCACATCCGTATATGGTGCATGTTGCTCTAGGATATTTGCCGAGACCATATCATCAAGAGATACTATAGGAGGAGCAGACTCAGCTAGATCCATTGATGATGTCATGCCTAGGTGTCGTCGCATAGTGAAGATTGCGCGGACATGCATTGACGAGGATATCTTCCCTGATGGGTCTGGTGTTAGGAGATTCCTAGATGCCATCATGATGGAGGCACATGGGGCATTGTTGTACCGAAGACATCGCTAGAGGACAAGGGGGATTGATGACCGAGGAGGTAGAGCAGGTAGAGGAGATGTTGTCAGACACATAGTAGTAGTCTCTTATTATTTTGTTGTAGTACTATACTATGTACTTTATTTTGACGGTCTTACTACATTTTGGATCTCGATTGTACGATATTTTTTACATATATTGTTAGTTTACACACAGTAGTAGCCTCTTATTATTTTGTACGTCTATTTTTTATTTTCGATCGTACGTTATACTTCATATGAACAAAGATAAATAACTTATATCACTGAATAATTGTTCTTCTACAATTCAGAGATGCATCTCCGGTACAATTCAAATGTAAATGACTTTTGAGTGGGTTGTATTAAATGTTTAAAATTGTTCCAGAGATGCATCTCCGAAATATTTCAAAATTTATTCTGAAATACATGTGTTCGAAAATGAATCTCTAAAAACTATGAGCATTTAAATAATTATGTATTATGGCTAAAAAGTATCTAAGGTACATTAAAAAATTCTCCACATGTATATTTACTCTGAACATCAACCCAATTTAGAAAATGTAAACTCTATGTTATATGTGCATCTCCTCATAAATCATAAAAAATAAGTTAGGCTTAATATATGTTCTTGCATTAGAAGGGGAGAGAATGAAATAACTTAGGCTTAGTACAAGTTCTTGCATTAGAAGCAGGGTCGTCTTTGAGGGCGTGCAAGGTGGGCTACTGCACAGGGTCCCAAATTTTCCAAGATTAAATCGTGGTTAAAAAAGACTTCACAAAATATTTCTTATGATTTAAACATAACAAAATAGAACCCATATATATTTTTATGTAGTCAAATCATGACAAACCTACACATGACTTTCAAAATTTTGTGACGGCCCTGATTAGAAGGGGAGAGAAGTGTATGAGCTTTTCTTAAACAACAAGTATGGTAAAAGTAAATTAAATTTTATTAGTATTCGAATGTTACAAGTATGAAAAACATTTATAACTGAATTGTAGAAATATCCTAAAATATCAACATCATTCTAAAATGAAATTTAAAAAATGTTACAAGTTTGAAATACATTTCTCACGGAATTGTAGAAATGTCTTAAATATCAACGTCAACCTGAAATGAAATTTAAAGAAAACAAAATTGGCTCTATCAAAATGACTTACACACAATTGATTTACACCGGCTAGGTTTTTGATAATTAATGATGCGAGTAAGATTTTAGTAATTAAGCCAACTATAATTTTTTTGCATATTTTGAAAATATGTGATTCTAATCGCTTTTGATTAAAAAACACAATCATACACCAGGAAGAAATAAATTTTGTATTTAAATTTTATTAAATAGAGTTTTTTTTATAGAAATATCTCTGAAATGAAAATAAAGTCATAAAATACCCTATTTTATAAATTAATTTCTAAAATATCCTATTCTTAAATTTTTTTTATTAATGATTCAGTTTTTTGATGGGTGGTTTTTTTTTTTTGAGATTTGATGAACCAATTAAATTATAAAAATATTTTTTTTTTTTTAAATTTAATTAAAAACATAAATAAGTTTTTAGGCTTTATTTTCATTTTAGGGCATTTTGGGACTTTATTATCATTTTAGGGATATTTACATAAAAAAACTATTAAATAAGTATACAAATTTTTTTTAAATGAAAGAATAATATAGAAAATCTAGTTTTAAAATAACCACTAGCCTTTGTTAATTATTTAACTAATGACACAGACCTCTTATAGGAGGTTCTTGCAGTGTTAGATAGACAATCACCATACAAACAAAAACAAGGGACAAGAATCAGGAAGAGAACAAGGGAAAGAGTAATATCTCCTAACAAGAAAATAAGAGATGGTGCCCATAAATAGAAAACATATGCGGAGGTTGGGTCATGAATACATGTGAGGGTGAAATGCATGACTCAACTATCAAATATAGGAAGAAGATGTCGGCCGCAGTGAGTTTGTTAACCTGTGAGGATTCACATGGCTAGCTCATGGGGGAAGAAACTTGGTTCCTATGGCATGACTTGTTATGTTGTTATGAGAGGCACAGTATATGTCTCTCATTTCAGAAGAATTGTTATTTTTAACAGAAGCTAAACCGAGTCAATGACATCCAAACAAAACTTAGAGGAGGTCAGTGTGAGTATTTCCATACTTACGAAATTAATATACTTAAAAAGAAGCTTTCAGAGAGAACCATTTCAAAACAGAAAGCTAATCTCACAAAATATATGCAACGCAAATTATCTTCACCGAATTACTAATACAAAATCATAAATTACTCAAAACTTGATGCAAGCATGTTTATCTTTTCAGCATAGGTAAACATCAGCAGTTCAACTTTCCAACTTCCTTATCAGCAAAAACTGTTGCCCATCAGCTGTAATGTCATATAACCTTCCATACATGATGTATTCGAACTTTTCTTGGATTGAAACTGGGCCATCCTGGAGGCATAATCTATTCAGTGTAAAGGCAAGTATCTACTACTAGAAACAAATAAAATCATTTAAACTGCTTAAACAAATACCTATTGAAGATAACACGGAACAGGCATTATCCTAATTGAAAACCTCAAAAACATAATATTGTAATTACAATTTGTCTTTACTTCTCACTTATGAGACCAAGAAAAAAAAATCCTTCTTATTAATGTTACACCAAATTGGACCTTTACGTCAAGTGACCAAACACCATTTGTTTTTTCTCAATGGGCAGTCATGCCCATGTGGGTCAGCCAATCCAACCCGTGGTGGCATGGAGACTTAATTAGATATTTAGGTTCTGTTTGGTAAAACTAGCCGGTAGCTGATAGCTGGTAGCTGGTAGTTTATAGCTGGTAGCTGATAAGTTAATTTAACTGTTTGGTAAATTAGCTGTTACACTAACTGATAATTATAAAATGACTTAAAATGACACTTTTAATTAAGAAATTTGTGATTTCATTATCTTATTATATTATATTATTAAATTAATTTTTATTCGATAAAAATAAATGCATTAATAATAACATGCAAAACAATTTTAATATATATGAAAAACAATTTTAATATAAATGCATTAATAAAAGTTTTATGGACTTTGCTATTTAGTATGAATATATTGACAACAAAATTCAATGGAAAAATCATATTCTTCAAAATCTCCCTAAATTCTTCTAGCACGTTCTTTAAAATCTCCCTAAATTCAATCTTTTAAAATCAATTTTTTAATAGTAAATAGTGTGTGTGTGTGCGCGCGTGCGTGTGTGTGTGTGCGTGCGTGCGTGCGTGCGTGTGTATGTATATATATATATATATATAAGAGTATAATTGGAATAAAAAGTCATAAGTTAAAAGTTATAAACTCAAAAGCTACTTCAAATAGTTTTTGAAAAAAAAGCTAAAAGCTAGTTAAAAAAGTAAAAACTAAAAGCTAAAATGCATTATCAAACAAAGTTTTTTAATCAAAATGAACTGAAAAGTTAAAAACTAAAAGCTAAAAGCTCTTTTATGGTCTTACCAACAGACTCTCAGTCTAGTATGTATGTTTTAGTGTTCATTTCCGTTCCTTATATATTAAATGTTCTGCTTTTGGTCCGAACGTGACACAAAGTTTTCATCTCTTCCCCTTACAGAGATAAACTGGACTCCTGGACTCCTGTATTTCACTGTATGGAAGGCATTTAATCCCCCATTAAACTCAGTGCCTTGTTATTCTGAGTTTACCTTGACTGGCCCATGCTGCTACATATAGGCAACATAGGTTTAGGCAAGAACATTTCCACTTTTTGAATCCAATGTATCAAAAACTAAGTAAAAAATGATTAACTTCTTAGTTAGCACCACTACAAAGAACCTTCATAATCCAGATAATTCGTAAGATCGAAAGAACGGTTTTATCGGATGGGTCCACAAACAATCACACAGAAAATGAAGTGTATACTAGAGTTGGAGATTAATTTATTTTATATTGGCTATATTAAAGTATGGATAAGAGTTTACATTGTGGCAATTTTCTTATTGTTAGAAATAATTTATATTGTACAAAACTACGTGACTAAATTTTGTTAGAGGGTAATTTAGTGCTTTAGTATGTTGCCTATGTGATTCTAGTTTTCTGTGCATAAATAGACTAGTGGTAGATGTCATTTAATGTAATTCTTTCTTACAATTTTTAGACGTCATTTGCTGAGTATAAATATATTCTCTCATTCTGTCAATCTCTTTTAACCTTGTGCACCAACAATTGGTATCTAGAGCTCCGGTTCAGATCCACGGGAAAACATGAGTGAAACAGTGAGGCGTTGTGTGGTTAATTTCGTTTCTTGAATTTGTGTTGAATCTTGAACGAAATCGTAACAAAATCACATTTTCTGATTCTGCGGGATTGGGAAACACTGTGTTTGGTGAAATCTGAGTGATTGCACAAGGTTGAAAATGAACGGAAACGGTGGTCTGAGCACCAAGCTTCTAGTGTTTGATGAAAAAAATTGGACTCGTTGGATGATTCAGATGCGTGTACTGTTCGGTGCTCAAGATATGCTTGATCTTGTCACTGAAGGTTACGTTTCAGTAGCAGCAAATGCAACGGAGGAATAAAAGAATGCGAAGAAAGATACGAGGAAGAAAGAATAGAAAGCATTGTTATACATCTGATCGTGAGGGCTGGATCAGATCCTGTTGAAGTGGGCCACCAAGTACGTCTGAAATGCTGGGTGTATGAAGAGGAGGAGGGGGTGTACCTGCAAGGCACTCCGACGCTCAAGTAAGAAAGGGTCAGAGAAAAGGGGCAAGTACAAAGTATGAGTTTCAAGGGTGATTTTTGGATATTTGACCCTCTCAAGTGAGAGGGTTTATATAGTGCCCCCAGCGCGTGGCCAACGGTCCTATTTTCGGGGCGAAATAACCGTTTTCCTGAAGAATAGGTAACTGCCCAAACTAGTCGTTATGTCGGGCAGGGTGCCCAAAACTAGCCGTTATGTCGGGCATATGCTTAGTTTTGGGCACATGCCCTTAGCTGTTCGGGGAGTGAAGAAGTCGTGCGGAACGGGCAGCGGTTCCGGGGAGGAGCAATGTAGCCCTTGCCCGATTGGAGGGGCAGAAAGGTAACTTTTGCCCTTTGGTGGAATAGACTTAGGCAATTGGGTCGTTCTGGGAGCAGAAGTGGATTGGGCCATGTCTAGTCGTTGGTCCAGTCCAGAACAGGAGCCCCCCAAGTCGTTGATCCCGAGCATGGGAGTGATGACTTAAGGACAGCTCGTGGCTCCGGGGAGCTAGCGTGAAGTCGTCGTTTCGTGACGGAGAGAGTTGTCTCGTGGTGCCCGTGACCCCTGGTGTTCGTGATATTCGTGTCCGTATCTGGACTGCCCGTCGTACGGGGAGACTAACGGTTAGGAGGAATTGAAACGTTAGGGCGCCACGCGGGCCTCGAGCCTTGTGCTGCAGTTACTAGGCAATGATGGCTAGTTGATAGCCATTATGACCTACAAGGGCGTGCCACTGCACATGCCCCTCAGTATAAAAAGGGGGAGACTCAGTTCATTTGGAACTTTTCACTTTTCTCTTCTTTTCGTCTTCCTTAGAGCTTCTGTCTGTCACCGTCGTTCGCTGTTTCGGCCGCCGTACCTAGTTTCGAGCAACCGTTTTTCATCTTTTCAACCAAGTAAGTTTACTGATTTCGGGCTCCTTTGTCTCTTTTATGGTTATTTGTAGATTGCATGCGGTTAGGTTTAGGTTTAGAAGATGAATTGTTTCATTTCCGGTGGTTGTTGGTGGTGGACGGTGGTTAGGCCATTTTTCGCCGCCGACGAGGCTGCTGTGTTTTTAGGATATCTCGCGAGTAGGGATGTTTCTGGCGTCATCGCGATGACGATGCAAGTGTAGCCGTCGCGGTTGCTCAGATTTCGGCGTTACGATGAAGCTTCCGGTTGAGCGCTTGCAGTTTCCGATGAAGCTTCAAACGGAAACTGGGAAGTGGCTCGAGGAAGTTCCTCGTATGGAAGCGGTTCGTTCTGAGCGTCTCCTCGTGGGAGGCTCTTGAGTTTTTCGTTTGATGTTAGGGCTTAGGCCGGGGACGTCGTCCTCATCCCTTTGCGCGCCCTTTCACTTGACTAGCGGTGGAAGGGTGGATTTAATTCTTCGCCGAATTCACTTTTTTCTCTGCTTTTCAGGTGATTGACATGGTGACAGGGCCAGACGGGGAAGTTATACTGGATTCGTTCGAGGAGGAAGTGAGTTCCTCGGAAAGCAGCAGTTCGGAGGCCTCGAGTGTCCCTAGCGAATCCGGGGAGGAGGTGAAACCTGCAGAGGAGATTGTAGAAGGCTCAACGGAGGAGTGGTCGGTGGCTGAGCTTGCTGAGCACGTGTCTATTTTTGCGACGTATCTGGGGGATGTATTTACGGTCATCGGGCCAGAGGGGGAGTGGAAGGTGCACTTCCCTTCCGAGGATGATATGGTTTGCACCAATTTTGGGGAGCGTTTCGCCATGTATGAGTACGCATTTAAAGAGCTGGGAGAGAGGCTGCCGTTCACCGATTTCCAGCAATAAGTATTCGTGCATCTGGATCTGGCTCCGACGCAGCTGCACCCTAACCTGCTGGCGTTTATCTGGGCGTTTGAGTTGACGTGCAAGTATTTGAGGATATGGGCTACTCTCCCTTTGTTTTTCACTGTCTTCCATCTTCAACGGTAGTTGACGGGGAGGAAGTATGGCTGGGTTTTGTTGAAACAGCCCCGCAAGTTATTCAAGCCCTTTTCAGAGTCGATTCAGACGTTCAAGGAGAGGTTATATATTATAGAGCCTATATCAGGAGCCGCCCAGGATAACACGTATGTCTGGGCGATTAAAGTTGACGACGAGGGCAACGACAGGCGTGATGAGGCTAGGAGGTTCATCGGGGAAAGATAATTCAAGTTCCCTTTTCACTGGGGACCTGGCCACTTTACCAAGGAGCCCAACGAGTATGTTCTCCAGCCGCACAACCTAGACGGGCAGGAGGTCGTTGCTTAGAATACGCTGGTGAAGTACGTTAGCTCTTTTCGTCTTGCTGAATGCTGGACGAAGAAGGGTGGCCCCATCTTCGAGGAGGATGGTAGCCAGAGGGTGGAGTCTTAGTCATTTTAACTTGCCCGACTTATGTTTCCTTCCTCGTCTAACATGTTTGTTTTGCTTTTGCAGGTGAGATGCCTTCTGCTCATGAAAGAATGGTAAAGAATACTATCGCGAGGAACAAGCCCGGGGCGGCTGCTCCCAAGTCTTGATTTTGTCCAGCGTGCTCCTACTCCTCCTCAGCCTACTGCAGGGACCTCCTCTCCTACTCCCCAGAGGTCTCCCTTGCCTCTGGCCTCACGGTCCAAGCGGTTCAGGGCCAGTGAAGGGGTAGATCTCACCTGGGCGCCAGAAAAGGGGAAGTTCGAACTTCCTCCGTGTATTCTTGACAGAAGGTTCTTCGAAGGGACGTCGTTGGTCGTGCCGCGAGTAGAGTCTCTCCAGCTGGAGGGCATGGATTGCCCGAGCAAGAGGGCGCTGGTGGCCCAAGATGCCTCTGCGCTGGTCAGAGTTTTGGAAATGGCGACCATCTATGCTGAAGGGGACTCTGCAACTGAGTCTGAACTCAGAGCTTCCCGGGCTACCATGGCATCTCTTGAGGAAACGGTGAGGAAAGCCAAGGAAGAGGCTATGGGTGCAGATGATGCCTGAAAGAAGACGGACGAGGAGGTGACCAGGCTAAAGAGGGAGAACTCTACGCTGGTCGCGGAGAAGAAGCCAGCTGAGGAGTTGGTCGAGCAGCTGAAGTTAGCAAGCGCTCCAGGTGAGGATGAACCAGAGGATGTCCGGGAAATGAAGACTAGGTCTGAGCTGGTTGCTCGTCTGCTGAAGGCCGAGGACGACAATATTGTCATTGGGGATGAGTCTTTTAAGAATGTTGTGGCCCAACTGCGGGTTGTCAATCCCGGGGTTGTGTTCTCCACCGAAGGCATCCACTACCTGGCTCATGTCGAGGATGGCAGGATAGTCAGTCCAAACTCCCTCCTTGGTGGTGACGAGCATGCCGCAGTTTTGAACGAGGAGACCCAGGGGCCTGAGCCCAATCTCGAGCAGCCTGAGTGGATGGAGGAGGAGTGATGGAATCTTTACTCTTGTTGTAATTTGTCCGGCCTGCGTGCCGTGTATTTTTGTAACTTATTTTGAATGGGGGTGTGGTCCCCGGTTTATGTAACAAGTACAATTGTGATCCTTGCAGCCACTTATCATTTTTAATTATGTGTCCGGTCCTTGTGGCCGGTTTTGTAATTTGCATGGCTTTATTCGTTATAAATTCTGCTAAGTGTTGTATTTTTGCTCGGCATGTATGTATGCCTGTAATGGGGATTACTTTGATTTGCTTTAAGTTTTAGGAGATTGCTCATTGTATATGTGTTCGGCAGTGAGGGGTACTGGTCGAACGGTCGGGGAATATCCGGGCGGGAGAGCGGAGCTCAGGTCGCGTTTGAGGCCTGAGTTCGCGGCGTAAACCTCCCATCGTGAGCTGGGTGTTCTGCCTATCGTGGTACTTTGACGACGGCGGTGCTCGATTGAGGGACCACTGTCGAGCAAGGACCTGGCTCGTTCCTGAGCGGGGTTCTGCTTTACTGGCATGCGACGCTTGTACCTAGGCACGCATGTGGTCGATGGGTGATGCTCGTCGTTGTGATGGATTAAACCGACAGTTAAGGCCTTAGTTGTAGTATTTATTTAGCTTTCGGTATTCCATGGTCGAGAAAGTTCTTCCCCGTTGAGATGTTCTAGGTAATAGGCCTCATTCTCCGTTTTTGCCCGGACACGATAGGGTCCTTCCCAGTTAGCGGCCACTTTGCCTTCACAAGAGTCCTTATGGTTTCTTCTAAGGACAAGGCTGCCCACGTCGAACTCTCGTCGTATCACCTTGGCGTTGTGCCTGATGGTAATTTTCTATTTCAGCGAGGCTTCGCGGAGTGCTGCCCCTGATCGGACTTCCTCGACGAGGTCGAGTTCCTCCCTTATTGATTCATTATTCATCTCCTCGTCTAGGGGCGATTCTGTCCGCTTGGAGGGTACGTGAACTTCGATGGGGATCACAACTTCGGTCCCGTAAGCCAGGAAAAAGGGTGTCTCCCCGGTTGAAGAGTGTGGAGTTGTGCGGTATTCCCATAAGACGCTCTGCAGCTCCTCGACCCAAGCTTTCTTCATTTCGTCCAGACTCCGTTTGAGGCCTCGAAGGATGACTCGGTTCGTCGCTTCAGCTTGACCGTTTGTCTGGGGATGTTCGACGGATGCGAAGTGTTGCTTTGTGCCCAGCTGGGCGACGAAGTCCTGGAACTTTTTGTCCGTGAACTGTGTCCCATTGTCCGTGACTATCGCCTGGGGGATGTCAAAATGTGTGTTTGTAGAAACACAGTATGTTAAAGGCAGTTATCTTGGCCAGAGTCTCCGCTTCTATCCATTTTGTGAAGTAATCCATGCCTACTATCAAGTATTTTTTTCTAGTTTGATCCTACCACGAATGGCCCTAGGATGTCCAGGCCCCACCAAGCAAATGGCCATGGGGAGGACATGGCCTTGAGCTCGTTAGGTGGCGCTAGGTGCATGTCCCCGTGTCGTTGGCATTTATCGCGTTTCTTCACGTGTTCCTTAGCGTCTTGCTGCATGGTTGGCCAGTAATATCCTGCTCGAAGGGCCTTTCGCGCAAGGGACCTTCCTCCGAGGCGTTGGGCGTTGATTCCTTCGTGAATTTCGCGCAAGATATGGGTGACCATTTCTTCCTCAACGCACTTGAGCAACGGGATGGAGAACCCTCGCCTGTAGAGTTTATCTTCGACCAGGACGTAGGAGCAGACTCTTCACCTGACCACACTGGCTTCTTTTGGATCGGACGGGAGTTCGTCCTTAGCGAGATAGTTGTAAACGGGGGTCATCCAGTAGTTACTGTCGTCGATCATTTGTACGTCAAGTGTCGGGGAAGTTTTTTTGATGCTTGGTCGAGGAAGCACTTCCTGGATGACGGACTTGTTTCCGCCCTTCTTCTTCGTGCTTGCCAGTTTAGACAAAACGTCTGCCCGGACATTGTGTTTGCGGGGAACATGCTTTACCTCTACCGCTGTGAACTTCGCCATCTTCTCTTTGACCAAAGCTAAGTATTCGGACAGGTTGTCATTTTTGGCTTGATATTCTCCTCGAACTTGGAGGGCCACGAGTTGTGAATCTGTGCAGATGACAATTTCTTCCACGCCGAGATCTCCGGCTAGGCGTAAGTCGGTGAGGAAGGCTTTGTACTCAGCCTGGTTGTTGGAGGTGGGGAAGGATAGGGTCAGCGATACTTCAACGATGATTCCCTCGTCGTTCTCCTATATGATGCCTGCCCCGCTCCCAGCCGAGCTGGATGCTCCGTCTACGAAGACAGTCCGTTTGTGTGCCCCGCAGGCCAGGGAATCTGTGAACGTCATTTCTGCGAAGAAGTCAGCCAAAGCTTGGGCTTTGAGGGCTTTTCTACTTTCATACTAGACGTCGAATTCGGACAGCTCTAGCGACCATTTGAGCATTCTATCGGCCATGTCTGGTCGTCCTAACAGCTGCTTCACAGGTTGATCTATCCGGACCACGATCGTGTGGGCCAGGAAATAGTGTCTCAGTCTTTTAGTTGCGTTGATAAGGGCTAGCGCCACTTTCTCTATCTGTTGGTATCTCAGTTCTGGTCCCTGTAGTGCTTTGCTCGTGAAATATATGGGCTTTTGCCCGTCAGGAGTTTCACGGATAAGAGCGGCGCTCATTGCCTCGGACGCTACGGCGAGATACAAATACAGAGTCTTGCCGTTGTCCGGGTGAGAGAGGACCGGGGGTTCTGAGAGTGCCCGTTTCAGGTGGATAAGAGCCCGGCCACATTCCTCGGTACATTCGAACGCCGCCTCCTTGCGGAGGAGTTTGAAGAATGGTAGGGTGTGCTGGGCGGATTTGGCCACGAAACGGGATAATGATGTGAGCATTCCGTTGAGGGACTGGATAGATTTCTTCGACTTAGGCATTGGAAACTCGGAGAATGCCTGGCACTTGTCGGGGTTGGCTTCGATTCCCCGCTCCGTTAGGTAGAAACCGAGGAATTTGCCTGCCCGGACACTGAACGTGCACTTCTCCGGGTTGAAACGCATCTGATATTTCCTGGCTTGTTCGAAGACCTTCCTCAGATGGGTAGTATGATCGGTTTCCTCGTGGGATTTAACGATCGTGTCGTCCATATAGACTTCGAGCATGTCGCCTATCTCTCCCCTGAAGACCTTGTTCATCATCCTTTAATAGGTCGCACCGGTGTTCTTCAGGTTGAAAGGCATTATGTTGTAGTAATAGTTGCCTGATTCGGTCATGAAGGCCGTGTATTTTTTATCGCTCATTGCCATTGGTATTTGATTATAGCCTGAATAGGTGTCCATGAATGATAAAAGTTTAAAACCGGCCGAGTTATCAACAAGTTTATCAATATTGGGGAGGGGTAGGCATCCTTCGGGCATGCCTTATTAAGATCGGTATAGTCAATGCACATTCGCCATTTGCCATTAGATTTTTTCACAAGTACAACGTTGGACAGCCAAGTGGTGTACTTGGACTCCGAGATAAATTTGGCCTCGAGGAGGTCCTTTACAGCTTTTTCTGCAGCCTCCGTTTTCTCCGGAGACTGCTTCCTCATACGTTGTGCTACTGCTTTGACGGCTGGGTCGATCGTGAGTTGATGGCAGGCGATGGATGGGTCCAAGTCGGGCATCTCGGTGGCGCTCCAGGCGATCAGATCAGCATTCTCACGGAGGCAGGCTTTGAGTTACTTCCTTGTGATGTCAGGGAGATCCGCTCCAATCTTTACTCCCCGCTGGGGGTCGTCGCCGAACAAGACGAGCTCAAAGTCACCGTCCGGGATGGGACGCATCGGATGGAAGCTGCTGTTGGTTGTGGCATATGAGCTGCTCGAGGCTGCTTGGTCCTTCTTCTGGTCCTCCTCGGGGAAGCGGTTGTCGAGGTCAATGGAGTCGACCTGAGGCAGAGGCTTGGCTTCCTCAGAACTGCTGGGCAAGGCTGGCTTGTTTGATACCTTTGGCTTGGACGCGATGGCGTTGAGTCCCTTCGTGACTGCTTCGAAACACCGTTGTGCGGCTTCGATGTCGCCGTGGAGGGTGGCGACCATCCCCTTTGAAGTGTAATACTTCATATTGAGGTGGACGGTTGAAGGCACAGCTACCAACTCGGCCAACGTTGATCTTTCGAAGATACACTGGTATAGTGACGGGAAATCGATTACTAGAAACTGCACTTTGACGGACCTGGCTATCTCTGCTGATCCAAAGGTTACGATCAGTTCGACGTATCCCCAGGGTTTGGTCACTGATCCATTGAATCCTTGCAAATCAGACCCCACATAGGGGGTGAGGTGTGATTCGTCCAGCTGAAGTGTTGAAAACAGCTGGGAGTACATAATGACGACCGAGCTGCCTTGGTCGACGAGAATTCTGCCAACGTCGAAGTTCGCCATTCGAGCTCTGACGATTAAGGGTATGCTCGAGTTTGGAGATCCTCCGAGGAGCTCTTCCCGGTAGAAGGAGATGGGGACAGAGCCCTTCTGGGCTTGGTCGAGGGTGGTCACCTTATTGGAGCTCGTGCTGATTAGGTGCTTGAATTTTCTTTTCACGGAGCCCACCGTGACTTTGTTGAAGCCTCCACCCAAGATGACCATGGTGGAGGGGGATGTTTCCCACAGGCTGTGGGCTGCGAAATAGGTAGGAGCGCTAAGTTCGTTCGGGACGTAGAAGTCTTCTGGTCGCGATACGGACATGGCGACCTGGATGCTGGCCTCTTCCGAGGAAGGTACTTCTCCCTCTATCTTCTTGGACTCCTGGGCGTCTTGTCGGGGATCGTCTTTCTTTTTTGTGAACTTTTTCAGGTGGCCATCCCTGATCAGTATCTCGATAGCATCCTTCAAATGGATACATTCTTCGGTAGTGTGGCCGTGACTCTTATGGAAATGACAATACTTCGATTTGTCGACGTTAGGTTTGGCCGGTATTTGTTTGGGGAATCAGACCCCTGCTTGCTTGAATTCCGAATTCGCGCATTCGGACGGTATCTTCTCCCTGGAGACGGTCAGGGGGGGTGTAGTCATGGAATCGTCCGTAGGGTCCCTTACTGTCGCGGGAGTCCCGAGGACGGACTTTGCGCTTCATTTTTCCTCGACGGGATGTCGAGACCTCTTCGCCTCTGGAGGCCCGGGCGTTCTCCTGGTGGCGGGAGGCTTGGACGGAGTTGGCCCTTCCTTCTCCTCGTACTGAATATGTGACTGTGCCTTGAGGAGGAGGGCATCCAGGTTCCTCAGAGGTGCGAGGCCGACAGCTTTAGAAAATTCTGAGCCCGGATGGAGTCCTTGCTCGAGCAAAAATTTTTTCATCTCGTCCGTTGTAGGGACCTGTACCGTTTCTTTATTGAACCTCTCGATGTATGCCCGGAGAGATTCGTCCTTTCCTTGGATTATGGCCCCAAGGGAGGCTTCAGTATTGGGGTGGGGGCGCGACGCTGTGAAATGTCAGGAAAACATTCTGCCCAGTTGCTTCCACGAAGTGATAGACTCTTCTGGCAGCTGCTTGTACCAAGTCATTGCTCCTTTTTGAAGCGTGGTTGGAAATAGCCGGCACTTGATGGTGCCCCGGACGCCACGGTAATCCAACAGCGTATCGATGTTTTTGATGTGCTCGTTGGGGTTAGTTGTATTGTCGTACGTGCCCAGTGCTGGGGGCTTCTCCAGGCCCTTGGGGAGGCGTGTTGCCAAGATTTCTTGGGATAACGGGCCGTGAGGCTCATCATCGCTGCTGGAACTGGTCGGTGACGGGGACCGGACGACTCGCTCGTGGCGACGACTTCTTCGGGGGGAAGGTGAATGGCCCCGGCCCTTTGACCTGACCGGAGGTGACTGCTTGTCTCTTCGGGTCCTCTTGTGGCTGGGAGAGTGCTGGTTCCGCGGGAAAACCTGGTCGCATTTTCGGACAACGCGAGATTCTGGTTCTTGGCGCAGCTTTCGATCAGCTTCTCGCCGAGGTTGCGGGCTCTTGGACGGGCGGATTCCTCCAGTGCGCCGATCCTTTTGTTCTGCTGAAGGATCAGGAGGTTGGTCTTGTTGATCGCCTCCAAAAGGGCCACCACGGCCGGATCGGCGTTGGGTGGAGCAGGAACGGGCCGGATGGCCAGCGAGGGCTGGTCCTCTTCGCGATCAGCAGGAGTATGGGAAGGAGAGTTTGTGGGCCTGTCTCTCAGAAAACGGGGATCTTTGAGGAGAGAAGATGGACCGTCAATGTCAGTCTTGTTGACGGGGAGGACGGCGGATTGGAGAGCACCTTTGGTGTGATCTTGAGAGGCCATGATGATGATCTTGGAAAGTTGCTTTGATCTTTGGTTTCTGGGGAAAGAAAGAAGGGGAGAACAAGAGTTCCCACAGACGGGGCCACTGATCGTGAGGGCTAGATCAGATCCTGTTGAAGTGGGCCACCAAGTACGTCTGAGATGTTGGGCGTATGAAGAGGAGGAGGGGGTGTACCTGCAAGGCACTCCGACGCTCAAGTAAGAAAGGGTCAGAGAAAAGGGGCAAGTACAAAGTATGAGTTTCAAGGGTGATTTTTGGATACTTGGCCCCTCAAGTGAGAGGGTTTATATAGTGCCCCCAGCGCGTGGACAACGGTCCTATTTTCGGGGCGAAATAACCGTTTTCCCGAAGAATAGGTAACTGCCCAAACTAGCCGTTATGTCGGGCAGGGTGCCCAAAACTAGCCGTTATGTCGGGCATAGGCATAGTTTTGGGCACATGCCCTTAGCTGTTCGGGGAGTGAAGAAGCCGTGCGGAACGGGCAGCGGTTCCAGGGAGGAGCAATGTAGCCCTTGCCCGGTTGGAGGGGCAGAAAGGTAACTTTTGCCATTTGGTGGAATGGACTTAGGCAATTGGGTTGTTTTGAGAGCAGAAGTGGATTGGGTCATGTCTAGCCGTTGGTCCAGTCCAGAACAACATCCATCAGTGTGTGGATGCAAATGTGTTTGAGAAAATAGCTGATTCAACGACGGCGAAGGCTCCGTGGGATGCACTGGTCAGGTGTTATGGTGGTGACATATCAGTGAAGAAAGTGAAGCTTCAGTCCCTACGAAAGCAGTATGAGAATCTCAACATGAAGAACAATGAGAAGGTTTCGGAGTACATCTCCAGAGTGATTCTGATCACTAATAAGATGAAAGCTTGTGGAGAAACCCTTTCTGAACAAGTAATCATTGAGAAGGTATTGAGATCTCTTACCCCTCAGTTTTATTACATTGTGGTAGCAATAGAACATTCTAAAGATCTGAGCACCGTGAGAATTGAAGAGGTGCAAAGTAGTCTAGAGGCACAAGAGTTGCGTATGACTGAGAGAACTTCTGAAAGGGAAGTAGAGCGGCAGGCTCTGAAAACAGTTTCTAGTAAGAAGCATCAGAAACAATCTTGTTCAGAGGCCTGGAGAAGATCTGATGGTGTTCTGAAGTTAGAAACCTCAACTTCTGACAGGCAGAAGAATGCTCAGAAGGGAAAAGAGAGGTATGACAAGAAGAAGATCCAGTGTTACTGATATAAGAAGTTTGGCCATTTTGTTGCCGATTCCTGGTCAAACAAGGAAAGGAAGTCAGAAGAAGCAAATACAGCCAGAAGTTCTGATGATGAATTTGTGCTACTGATGGCTTCTGAATCTGATGATACGGATTTAACAGACTGATGGTATATGGACATTGGCTGCTCAAATCATCTTACTGGAAATAAGAAATGGTTGGTTAACTTTGACTCTGGAAAGAGGACAAAGATCAGATGTGCTGATGATAAATACCTCAACCCTGAAGGTATGGGAAATTTCAAAGTCGTTCTGAACAATGGGAAAACAACATTGATTCAAAAAGTGTGGTATGTACCTGGCATGAAAAGCAATCTGATGAGTGTGGGGCAACTAATTGAGAAAGGTTTTTCAATTACCATGAAGGACAATCTTATGAAGCTGTATGATTGTAATCAGAAGCTGATTATGGAGTCAGAACAGGGAAGGAATAGAACATTCAAGGTGAATGTAAGAACTGCAGACTTTGAATTTCTTAGTGCAACAAGTGTTGTGAAGGAAAGTGAGTTGTGGCACAGAAGATTTGGTCATCTGAATTTCAGAAGCTTAGGGCATCTGAATTCGAAGAAGCCGGTACATAAAATTCCTACAATTAAGAAGCCTGAGAAGTCATGCAGAGTGTGCATGGAAGAAAAGCAACCAAGATTTCCATTTACGTCAGAAGTAGCTCTAAGAGCAAAGCATGCCTTGGGAGTAGTGCATTCTGATGTGTGTTGTCCATTTCCAATAGTATCGATTGGATGGAATAAATACTTCATGTCATTTGTTGATGAATTCACAAGAATGACATGGGTATCCCTTATAAAGTTCAAACACGAGGTGTTTGCGGAATTCAATAAGTTCAGAATAAAGGTTGAGAATCAGAGTGGTCAGACTCTGAAGATTCTCATAACCGATGGTGGAGGTGAGTATAACTCCACTGAGTTCAGAAAGTTTTGTGAGGAGAATGGAATTAAGAGCGAGGTTACTGCTCCTTATACTCCTCAACACAATGGTCATGCTGAGAGAAGAAATCGTACTTTACTTGATAAGGCGAGAAGCATGCTGAAGGAGAAAAAGCTTCCTCATACCTTATGGGGAGAAGCTGTTGCCATCGCAGCATATGTGCTCAACAGATGTCCAACGAAGAAGCTGGAGGAAATAGTTCATATTCAGAAGTGGATTGGAGATAAGCAAAGTGTTAGCCATCTGAAGGTATTTGGTTCTGTATGTTACAAATATGTTCCAAAAGACAGAAGACAGAAGCTGGATGATAGAAGCAAAGTAATGTTACTAGTGGGGTACCACAGTACAGGTGCGTACAAGATCTATTGTCCAGAAACTAATAAAGTTGAATTCAGCCGAGACGTCATTGTAAAGGAATCAGAAACCTGGGATTGGAACAAGTCTCAATCGAACTCTGATGTGAGAACTTCTGAAGAAAGTTCAGAATTAGAAGTTTTTGAAGATGAGTCAGAAACTGGAGAAGATTGTGAAGTTAGAGTAGACTCTGATGGTGATTCTGACTTTGAAGGAGACTCAGAAGGTGAAGATGATTCTGATCCATATTTTGGTGGTGATTTAGATTCTGGCGGTGATTCAGATTTTGGGAATATTCCAGACTCTGAAGGTGGTCAAGGTTCTGGAGGAGGTCAAACTTCTGAAGCAAGAGCTTCTGAAGGAGAAGCTTATGAAGATAGAACATCTGGAGTTCAAGCATCCGAAGGAGATTTTGAACGAGGTCAGAGGCCACAAAGAATCAGAAACATCCCAAGAAGATTTGCAGAGTTTGACATGCTACAAGACACTAAAGTAGATTCTGAAGGAGAATTTATTCAGTGTGCCATGTCAGTAGACTCTGAACCTGTAAACACGGAAGAGGCTCTTGAGCAAAAAGTATGGCTGAAGGCCATGAAAGAAGAACTTGATGCCATAGAGAGGAACAAGACTTGGAAGCTGGCAGAACTTCCAAATGATAAGAAAGCCATCAATGTCAGATGGATTTTCAAGCAGAAGCTAAAGCCAGATGCAATTGGCAAACACAAAGCAAGGTTAGTAGCAAGAGAATTTCTGCAAAAACCTGGACTGGATTATTCTAAAGTTTTTACACCTGTAGCGAGACATGAAATAATCAGACTGGTGATTGCAATAGCTTCTAACAGGAATTTGCCTCTGATGCATTTAGATGTGAAATCTGCATTTCTGAATGGTCCATTACAAGAAGAGGTATACGTGTCACAACCTCCTAGATTTGTTAAAAAGAATCAGGAAGGGATGGTGTACAGATTACATAAAGCTGTGTATGGATTGAAGCAAGCGCCCAGAGCCTGGAATCTGAAGATTGATTCATTTTTCAAGGAGCAGGGGTTTCAGAAATGTGAGATGGAGTACGGTGTTTATGTTTAGCATACTTCTGAAGGCAATATGATTCTGGTGTGTTTGTATGTTGATGACATACTGCTGACAGGGAGTTCTGAACAAGAGATAGCTAAGTTCAAGAAGGTGCTGATGAATGAGTTTGAAATAACTGATCTCGAAAAAATGGCATATTTTCTAGGGATGGAGTTTATATACTCTGAGAAGGGTATCATTTTCATCAGCTGAAGTATGAACTTGAACTTCTGGAGAGATTTAAGCTGCAGAATTGTAAGGCTACTATCACACATGCAGATATAAATCAGAAACTGGATTCTGACTCTGATGGTGAGGATGTGGATGCTACAACCTTCAAACAGTTGGTTGGTTCTCTGAGGTATCTGTGTAATACCAGACCTGATATCTGTTATGCAGTTGGAATGGTTAGTAGGTTCATGAGTAAACCTAAGTGGTCCCATTACCAAGCTGTTGTCAGAATTCTGAGGTATATCAAGAGAACTCTGAAGAATGGAGTGTTATTCCCTTCTGGAAGAAAGATTGAATCAGAACTTCTGAGTTATTCAGATTTTGATTGGCCTGGAAACAGAGTTGATAGAAAAGGTACTTCTGCGTACTTGTTTAAGTTTCTGGGAGGTCCTATTTCTTGGTGTTCCAAGAAACAACCTGTTGTTACGCTGTCAACTTGTGAAGCTAAATATATCATAGGCATTGTGACTGTATGTCAAGCTGTGTAGATTCTGAACTTACTGCAGGATCGGAAGATCAAAGTTAACAAGCCTCTGAAGCTGATGATTGATAACAAGACTGCAATCAATCTTGCCAGAAACCTAGTGATGCATGGGAGAAGCAAACATATTGAGACTAAGTATCACTTTCTGAGAAAGCAGATTCAGAATGGAGTGCTGGAAGTTGTACACTGTAGCACCCAGAAGCAGTTGGCAGATGTTCTGACGAAGGCTATCAAGACCGATCAATTTCTTCGCTTAAGGGATGAAATTGGTGTTGTCAGTTTTGGGTAAATATAAATTAAGGGATGGTGTTAGAAATAATTTATATTTTACAAAACTTAGTGACTAGGCTTTGTTAGAGGGTAATTTAGTACTTTAGTATGTTACCTATGTGGCCCTGGTTTTCTGTGCATAAATAGACTAGTGGTAGATGTCATTTAATGTAATTCTTTCTTACAACTTTGTAACCGTCATTTACAGAGTATAAACATATTCTCTCATTCTATTCATCTCTTTTAACCTTGTGCACCAACACCAATCAGCATAGTAGAAGACTTTAAACATTGATATATATCTTCTTCTTTCTTTGTTTCAGTAATCAAATTCTCTCTCAAACATTATTATTATTATTATTATTATTATTTGATCGTACCTGAATCAGACAGTTACAGTGGCCAACAACATCGTCTGGGCTTCAGCTCCGGTGCGGTTGAAAGGAGGCGGGGGGTGTACCTGCAAGGTACTCCGACGCTCAAGTAAGGTGGTTGTCAAAGAAGAAAGCAAGTACAGAAGAAGAAGGTGAAAGTGAACTTAACCTGACCCTCTCAAGTGAGAGGGTATTTATAGAGAGCCCCTAGCGCGGGGCCAACGGTTACCTGCTTTGGGCTGGATTGTCAGGCCCAATCCAAGTAACTGCCAGGGCTTACATGGCGTAGTGAAGACCAGCACGTGGTCTTCGCCCTGGGATAACTGTTCCTAAATCTCCGGAGTTAGGGCAGGCCGATTCCACCGGGAGTGAGGTGGTTACATGAGAACGTGGCCTCGCGGGGAGGAGTCTTGCGTGTCGGGGATAGACGTCTCCTCGCAGGGAGGGGCATAGGAGTCTCGAGGAGGAACGTACTCGGGGAGGCAACGCCCTGCCCGACGCTCCGTGCCATGCGTGTGCCCGACGCCATGGAGGAGGCGCAAGTGCCCGACACTGGTCGGTCCCAAAAGGCCCTTGTTGGGCCATCCCAGGATGTGTGGGTTAGGCCTGCTCGCCTGAGTAGCAGTCCCCGGCCCAGTCCAGAACAGGAGCCCCCCAAGTCGTCGCTCCGAAGTGTCGGAGTGATGACTTAAGGGCCAATAAGTATGTCGGGGAAGTATGCGATCGCGAGGAGGAAGAACTTGTTAGGGATCCACTGGCCATTTCGTCGGGGAGACTCGAGCGCGGCAGTCTGAGTTTGCTCGACTCAGTGGGGATACGAGAAGTTTGAACCTGGGTGTCGAGGCAAACGGAGAGACGCGTGTTGGGGAGCGAATAGTCGCATGCGTGCCACATGGCAGACGCCATCATTGCCTAGGGCGGCTAGGCTAGTGTAGCATACTTAAGTGCTCTAAACTCTTTGAATTCCGTGAGGGTCCTATAAATAGGGCTCACCTCATTTCATTTGCTCCATTTTCTCTTTCACTCTCAGGCGCTCTATTCTTTCCTTCTCCGTTCTTCCGCCGCTAGCTTCCACCGTCTTCCGCCGCTCTCTTCCTACGACCGTCGTGCCAGAACTCTAAAAAAGCGCATTTCAAGTAATTTTCTTCCCTTTTTCTCCTTTTGTCTGTGTTCGTAGGGTGACTCTTATGGGGAACTGATGAAGTTCCCATAGAATCACAAAATATCCGGCGAAAACGGCGGAGTTTCATAGTTTAGTTGTTGAATCTCGCGGGAAAGGGTAATGAAATCCCCGGGGTCATGAAGAATGTCCCGGGGTCCTGGGATGAATGTTTCTTGGTTCGTTTGTAGAATTCGACGGGGAAAAGGATGGGGTCCCCGGGGAACCAAAGTTCGTCTCGGGGATCTGGGTCGAACATCTCCTTTTCCCCGACGATCCCTCATCGCCCTTTCACTTGATTAGCGGTGGAGGGGTGGATTTGATACGGATCATCGAATTCACCATTTCCTTCTACTTTTCAGGTAAATGGACGCGTTGGCCGTGGTTGTGGGATCGTTGGACAGTTACGACGAGCCCGACTCTCCTATGGCCGAAATAACCAGCGGGGAGAGGTCACCCGACGAATGGGCCTGCGAGGAGGCCTTAAACATGCCGTCTCTGTTCGTCGACGGGGACGAAGACGATATCTTCTACACCGTCGAGCACCGCCTGGTGGGCTCGGCCAAGTCATGGAATGTATTCAGGCCAAGTGAGCACCACAGGATCTGCTCGACGTACGGCGGGATGCGGTTCCCCGTCTACGAGTTCATGTTTGACAAGGCGGGGGTGGCGTCTGTCCTTCACAGATTTCCAGCAGGCCGTATTTACTTGGCTGCGCTTGGCCCCCTCCCAGCTCCACCCCAACTCACTAGCTTTCATTAGGGCCTTCGAGCTGGTGTGTAAATACTTGCGGATTGGTGCCACTGTACCCTTATTTTTTCGTATATTCCATCTTCAGAGGCAGGCCATCGACGGAAGGCATGGTTGGGTATCTTTCAAGCAGGTGAATAGCCTGTTTCACACCTACCTGGACTCTGTGCGCGACTTCAAATATCGGTACTACCTCGTGCGGCCGATCACATTTGAGGCCGTAAACACGATGTACCGTCGAGAGGTCGAAGAGATAGACGGTCGGCGACAGGAGGTCCTCAAACCTAGGTTCCCGCTGTTCTGGACGGAAGCACACTTCAAATTCAGGACGGACAGCTACAAGGTCAAGCCCAGCCGTCTCGAGGAGGGGATCGATTGGCATACGAGCGGATAGTGGCCTTCGTCAACAGCTTCAATCGGGGCAAGTTCGTGACGATGGATGGGGAATTCGTCCGCGGAGACTACGGGCGGGTGTTGACGAAGGGTCGTCTTATTAATACGAGGGCCCTCCTCGAGACGTTCTCCGACGAGGAGGCTCTCGAGCTGTTAGGTGGAGACACCCCCCGGATTTACCCTTTTTTTTTCTTTTTCTCGCGTCTTGATTTCTGGTTCGCTGACATGTTTGTTTTCCTTTTTGCAGATAAGATGTCGACCTCCGAGGAGGGATTCAAGAAGTTGAAGGCCAATCGTGCTGCGAAGTAAGGTAGCAAGGGTCGCGTTGAGCAGCTTTGACAGCAGGAGTCCGCTCCCTCCCCGACACCCGTGGGTTCCTCTGGCTCTCACCAGGACAGTGGTTCTCTCAGCCCTCAGCACTCCCCGAAGAGGTAACGGCTTGAGAGCACCGTGGACGTCGACCTCACCGAGCAGGAGAGCCCGTCTGCCATAAAATTTGTGCTCCCGCCCTGTCATACGAGGCCGAACTTCTTCACTGGGAATAATTCGCTGTGCGTGGGTGGCCCTGAAGCTCAGGTCATCCTAAGCGCCGACAAGGCTTCACGGAGAAAGGCGCTGGTGGACGATGTCTCTACCGTGATGAGGGTTTGCGCGGCTGCCTTGGTCCTGAACGACGAGGCGTGCTCCGCCGGCGAGCTGCAAAAGCTGCGGGACAGTTTCCAGACCATCTCGGCCGAGATGGAGAAGGTGGGGAAGGAGCTGGCCGATTGTAAAAGCCAGAACAAGTCCCAAGTCGAGCTCCAGCAAAAATTGGAGGAAAAGCTGAAAGGCGCCGAGGAGGACCGGAAACGTCTCGCTGGTATCGAGGCGGAGAGGGATCTCCTTTTGGCGAGGATCACCGAGTTGGAGGAGGCTGTCCGCCCAGCTGAGGAGGAGACCGAGGAGGACAAGTTGCTGACTTCGCGGGCAGCGCTGATAGCGAAGCTCTAGGAAGCCGAGGATGACAACCTCGAAGTGGCTGGCATAGGCTTCAGGAACGCCATGGAGCAGCTTCGGGTCCTCAACCCCGACCTCGTCACTGAAGGGATTGACCCCGACGCTGAGGTGGTGGATGGTCAGATCGTGCAGCCGATGCGGGTGGACGAAATTCACGAGCATGAAGAGCCCGACGGGACTGCAGCTGAGTAGGCTTTTTTTATCTTCGTGTTGGTCGGCCTGCGATCCGTTTTGATTTATTGTAATATTTGTGCCCGACCTGCGTGCCAGGGGTTTTTTCTTTGATGTTTGTTTGTAATACCTATATAATGGGCTTTGCCCGCTCAATGCATTTTTGTTTGTCTGCATGCGTGATGTTTGTATGTTTTGAATGTGTGTGGTGAATTTGTTATACTTTATTTTTGTCTAAGTAATAAAACATTGGGATTTGTTCGACCTTGAGAGTCCCTGACCGCGTGGAGAGCTGGTCGGGCGGCCGTAAGCGTATTCCGACCTTTAACGAGGCTAATAGCTCGGTCGAGGTCTGAGCTTCGTGGCATGAACTTCCCATCATGAGCTGGGTGTTCTACCTGATTGGTACAACGACGGTGGGCCTCGATCGAGGTATCCCCGTCGGATCAAAGGTCCCCGCGCACACACAACGCGGTCTCTGATCATCGTGTTCTGTATGGGGGTGTCGCGCTCGTACCTTAGCGTGTCCCCGTGATCGCGGTGCTAGCGAGCCGCGGGCAGTGCTTAACTGTAGTACTGTTTGAGCTTCTCAGTATTCCATGGTCGAGCAAGTTCTTCCCCGTGCAGATTTTCGAAGAAGTAGGCTCCTGTCCCCGTTTTCCCGCGGACGCGGTACGAGCCCTCTCAGTTCGCGGTGAGTTTGTCTTCTCGCGAGTCCTTCTGGTTCCTGCGTAGGACGAGGGTGCCCACCTGAAAATCACGTTTGATAACTTTGTCGTTATAACGTAGTGTTATTTTTTGTTTAAGTGAAGCTTCTCGGAGGGAAGCGCCCGAGCGTGTTTCTTCGACGAAGTCGAGCTCTTCCCTCAAGGCTTCGTCGTTCGCGTCCCCGTCAAGGAGGGCTTCTGTCCTCCTCGAGGGTTCCCTGATCTCCACGGGGATCACCGCTTCCATTTTGTAGGTTAAACGGAAAGGGGTCTCACTGGTTGTGGAGTGTGGGGTCGTTCGGTACGCCCAGAGGACGTTGTGTAGCTCCTCGACCCACCGTTGTTTGGCGTCGCCTAATCGGCGTCTCAATCCTCAGAGGATTACCCTGTTCGCCGCCTCAGCCTGCCCGTTCGTTTGGGGGTGCTCGACCGACGTGAAGTGTTTCTTCGTGCCTAGTTTGGTGACGAAGTATTGGAAGTTCTTGTCAGCGAACTGTGTCCCGTTGTCGGTGACAATGGCTTGAGGCACGCCGAATCGGGCAAGGATGTTTCTTTTGTAAAAACGCAGTATGTTAAAGGCCGTGATTTTGGCCAATGCTTCCGCCTCGATCCACTTCGTGAAGTAATCCACCCCGACGATGAGGTATTTGTTTTGATATGACCCTATGACGAAGGGTCCAAGGATGTCCATTCCCCACCACGCGAACGGCCACGGGGAGGATAGCGTTTTAAGCTCGCTAGGAGGAGCGAGGTGCATGTCCCCGTGTTGCTGGCATCTATCGCACTTCTTGACGTGTTCTTTGGCGTCTTGTTGCATGGTGGGCCAATAGTACCCTGCTCGAAGCGCCTTACGGGCTAACGAGCGGCCGCTGAGGTGCTGTGCGTTGATTCCCTCGTGGATTTTCTAGAGAATGTCGGGGACCTTAGTCTCCTCGACACACCTGAGGAGGGGAATAGAGAACCCTCGCCGGTATAACTTATCCTCGACTACAGTATACGAGCACGCCCGCCTCTTGACCATTCCTGCTTCTTTAGGATCTTCGGACAGTTTGCCTGTCATGAGGTATTTGTATACCGGGGTCATCCAGCAGTTGCTGTCCCCGATGGCGTTGACGTCCAAAACCATGGCCGATTTTTCAATGCTCGGGTGGGAAAGCACTTCTTGTATGACGGATTTGTTCCCGCCTTTCTTCTTTGTGCTCGCCAATTTGGACAAGACATCTGCTCGGGCATTGTACTCGCGGGGGATGTGAGTTACTTCCGTGGAGGTGAACTTTTTCATCTTTTCTTGTACCAAGGCCAAGTATTCTATGAGGCTGTCGTTCTTGGCTTGGTACTCTCCTCGGACTTGCGAAGCCACGGGCTGGGAATCGGTGAAGAGTTTGACCTCCTTGGCGTCGAGGTCCTCCGCCAGCCGAAGTCCTGCGAGGAAGGCCTCGTATTCGGCTTGGTTGTTCGATGTCGGGAAGGACAGTTCGAGGGATACCTTGATCAAGATGCCTTCCTCGTTTTCGAGGATGATGCCCGCCCCGCTTCCCTTTGGGTTGGACGCCCCGTCGACATAGATCGTCCATTTCTGTGATCCGTTGGTCGAAGGCTCCGGGACGGTCATCTCTGCTACGAAGTCGGCCAATACCTGTGCCTTCAGGGCTTTCCTCCCTTCGTATTGGATGTCAAACTCGGCGAGCTCGAGTGACCACCTGAGCATCCTTCCCGCCATGTCCGGCCGCCCGAGGAGCTGCCTTATAGGTTGTTCGGTCCTTACGACGACGGTGTGGGTGAGGAAGTAGTGGCGTAGCCTCCTGGCCGCGGTGACGAGGCCCAGGGCGGCTTTCTCAATATGCTGATATCTGAGCTCGGGGTCTTGGAGGGCTTTGCTCGTGAAGTAAATTGGTTTCTGCCCGTCCGGGGTTTCCCGAATGAGGACGGCGCTGACTGCTTCACTCGTGATCGCAAGATACAAGAAGACTGTCTCCCCGTTCTCAGGCCGTGAGAGGACCGGGGGTTGTGATAGGACATGTTTTAAGTGGACGAGTTCCTGCTCGCATTCCTTGCTCCAATCAAACTCCGCTTTTTGTCGAAGAAGTTTGAAAAATGGGAGTGCGTATTGTGCGGATTTGGCGACGAAACGGGAAAGGGCGGTGAGCATCCCGTTCAATGATTGTATCGACTTCTTCGAGTCCGAGGTAGGGAGCTCGGAGAAAGCCCTACACTTGTCGGGGTTGGCCTCGATTCCTCGTTCTGTGAGGTAAAACCCGAGGAACTTACCTGCCCGAACGCCGAAGGTGCACTTGTCGGGGTTAAACCTCATGCGGCATCTCCTCGCCGTGTTGAACACCTTCTTGAGGTACGCGGCGTGGTCTACCTCTTCTGCAGACTTGACGATCATGTCGTCCATGTAGACCTCGAGCATGTCGCCGATTTCAGCCCGGAAAACCTTGTTCATCATCCGTTGGTAGGTCGCACCGGCATTCTTCAGACCGAAGGGCATTACGTTGTAATAGTAGTTGCCCGACGCGGTCATGAAGGCCGTGTGTTGTTTTTCGACCTTGTCCATGGGAATTTGGTTGTATCCCGAGTAAGCATCCATGAAGGATAGTAGTTTGTAACCTGCAGAGTTGTAGACCAGCTGGTCGATGTTAGGAAAGGGATAACAGTCTTTCGGGCAAACCCGGTTAAGATCAGTATAATCAACGCACATTCTCCACTTTCCATTATTCTTTTTAACAAGTACAACGTTGGACAGCAATGTCGTGTATTTGGCTTCCGAAATAAAATTTGCCTCTAAAAGGTCTTTTACAGCTTTTTCAGAAGCCTCCGCTTTCTCGGGAGACTGCTTACGCCTACGTTGTGCTATGGCCCAAGCGGCCGGATCTACTGCGAGCTGGTGACAAGCCACCTCGGGGTCGAGGCCATGCATCTCGGATGCGCTCCACGCGAAGAAGTCAGCATTCTGCCTTAGACATGCTTTCAGCTGCTCCTTTGCCAGGTCGGGGATCCCGGTGCCAATCTTCACGTTACGATCTGGATCATCCCCGAGTACCACGAGCTCAAAGTCTCTGTCTGGGATGGGGCGCGTTGGGTAGAGAGGTCGCCCGTTGTTCTCCGCCTGGAGGTCGAGGTCCTCTGCCCCGTCTTCATCGAGCTCTCCCGGGAACCTACTGTCGAGGTCGACTGCGTTGACGCGCGGGAGAGGTGCCTGCTCGGCGTCCTGGGGTGGCTTGGCCACGGTCTTGGGTTTGGGGCCGATGGAACTCAGACCTTTGATGGCGGCGCCGAAGCACCTTCTGGCCGCGTCGATGTCCCCGTGCATCGTCACTACTCGTCCCCTGGTCGTGTAGTACTTCATTTTAAGGTGGACCGTTGAGGGTACCGCCGTAAGTTCAGCCAGGGTGGTCCTCCCGAGGATGCAGTTGTAGAGGGATATGCAATCGACCACCAAGAAACGGATCTTCACCTGTCAGGCAGTGTCTTCGGCCCCGAATGTAACCATTAGCTCCACGTAACTCCATGGTCTGGTGGTGGTTCCATTGAACCCCTGTAGGTCTGAACCGACGTACGGGGTCAGATGCCTCTCGTCGAGCTGAAGGGTCCCGAACGGATGAGCATACATGATGTCGACCGAGCTCCCCTGGTCAACTAGGATCCTTCGAACATCAAAGTTCGCCATCTGCACCCTGATCAGGAGGGGAATAGTGGCATTTGGTGCTCCCCCGGGGAGTTCCTCGAGGTAGAAGGTGATGGGGTTGGAGTTTCCCCGCACCTTCTCGAGGGTGGTCGCCTTCGCCGATGTCGCGGATTCCAGCTCGTCGAATGTCCGCTTGATCGATCCGACGGACAACTTCTCTGGCCCTCCCCCGGAGATGACCATCGCCCTGGGGAAGCTTTCCCAGGTGTACGGGCAGTTACGGGGTCCTCGTGGGGAAATGTCGCCCACATGTTACGAATTGCTTCTTATCCTTCAATGATTGGGGGGACGAAGAAATCCTCGGGTCGGGTGACACTGAGGACGACTTGAAGGTGACTCTCGTCGGGGGGAGGCGTCGTCTCCTCGACGTTCTGGGCTTCCCGGGAACTGGGCCGAGGAGTATCGTTCTTCTGGGCGTATTTCTTCAAGTGCCCTTCCTTGATCAGAATTTCGATCGCATCCTTGAGATGGATGCAGTCTTCGGTAACATGCCCGTGGCTCCGGTGGAACCTGCAGTACTTTGATTTGTCGACGTTTGATTTGGGAGCAGCGGGCTTCGGGAAGCGAACTCCTCCTTTCACAAACTCGGAATTCTGGCATTCGGAGAGGATTCGAGCCCGGGGAGCGTTGAGCGGGGTGTACTCCGTGAATCAGCCAGCTGGTCCGCGCGGTTCCCGAAGATCACGGTTGCGGTTCTCTTTCTTTCTTTCTCCTCCTCGTCGGGGAGAAGAGTCTTCATCTTTGTGGCTGCGGGGGCCTTCTCTGCGTCTGGTCTCAAGGGCGATCTAAGCTGCTTCTGTCTCCTCGAGTTCGATGTACTTCTGAGCCCGAGCGAGAAGGTCCTCGAGACGTCGGGGTCTGCGCAGGCCTATGGATTTAGCAAAGTCAGATCCGGCACGCAGTCCATGGAGAATTAAATATTTCTTCATGTCGTCGGTCGTATGGACCTCGACAGCTTCTTTGTTGAATCTCTCGATGTAGTTTCGGAGAGATTCGTTCTTCCCTTGGAAGATGCTTTCTAGGGAAGCCTCCGTCTTCGGGTGTCGACGAGACGCGGTGAAGTGTTTGGTGAAGCGCTGCCTAAGTTGCTTCTAGGATGTGATCGACCCCTGTGCCAG
The DNA here is from genome assembly GCA_022829125.1 of Lathyrus tuberosus. Classification (NCBI taxonomy): domain Eukaryota; kingdom Viridiplantae; phylum Streptophyta; class Magnoliopsida; order Fabales; family Fabaceae; genus Lathyrus; species Lathyrus tuberosus. Next base: position 1,199,876 of record JALAZF010000151.1, on the reverse strand, counting down.
ACCCTTATACCAAGTCATGGCTCCCTTCCGCAAGGTGGTGGGGAACAGCCTGCACCTGATGGCTCCCCTGACATTCCGAAAGCCGAGCATTGCTTTGAAACTCTCGACGTGATCGTCGGGGTCGGTCAGGTCGTCATAGGTCCCCAATGGTGGGGGTTTCTCCATGCCTGCAGGGATTGGGGCGTTCATGATTTCCCACGACAGAGGGGTCCTTTGGTCCTCATCGTCGCTACCAGCCATGAATCTCGAAGGTGACCGATGATGCCGTGGAGGGGAGTTCCTCGAACGGTTCTTTGGTCTTTCTTCGATCTGTTTGGACTTCTTGGAAGTGGTGGAGGCCCTGGGTTCCTTCCGAGGCGGGGAACGAGGGCGTTTCTGGGAGATCGTCGGCTGGGGGCGCTCGAGACGTGGTCGACGACCCTGGCGTACCGGCGACGGGGTCCGAGATTCTTCGGAAGGAGTCTTTCGCGGGGAAGGAGAACAGCGAGGTGACGGTGGACGACGATGTCTTCGCGGGGAAGATCGTTGTGCCCGTCCTTGCTCCAACGCTTCGATTCTGGTATTCTGGTGTGCGATCAGCTGATTGGTCTGATTAATCAAGGCGAATAGGGCCACGGTGCTCGGGTCCGCATTGGGCGGAGGAGCAACCGGTTGAAAAATGGCTTGCTGATCGTCTTGGCGGGCGGCGTTGTAAGCCACATCTTGGGAGTCCGGGGAGGCGGTCTGCCCGTCTCTTACATCGCCTTCGCCACCATTGAGGATGACGGCGTCCTCACGGTGGTTCCCGTTCTCGAGTTGTGCGAGCACGGTGTCCAGAGCCCGGTTAACTGACGGATTGGCCATGTTGGTGTTGAATGAGAGTTGCTATGGTTTAACGAGGGAAAAATGGGGAAGCAAAGGGTTCCCACAGACGGCGCCACTGATCGTACCTGGATCAGACAGTTACAGTGGCCAACAACGTCGTCTGGGCTTCAGCTCCGGTGCGGTTGAAAGGCGGCGGGGGGTGTACCTGCAAGGTACTCCGACGCTCAAGTAAGGTGGTTGTCAGAGAAGAAAGCAAGTACAGAAGAAGAAGGTGAAAGTGAACTTAACCTGACCCTCTCAAGTGAGAGGGTATTTATAGAGAGCCCCCAGCGCGGGGCCAACGGTTACCTGCATTGGGCTGGATTGTCAGGCCCATTCCAAGTAACTGCCAGGGCTTACGTGGCGTAGTGAAGACCAGCACGTGGTCTTCGCCCTGGGGTAACCGTTCCTAAATCCCCGGAGTTAGGGCAGACCGATTCCATCGGGAGTGGGGCGGTTACATGAGAACGTGGCCTCGCGGGGAGGAGTCTTGCGTGTCGGGGATAGATGTGTCCTCGCAGGGAAGGGCATAAGAGTCTCGAGGAGGAACGTACTCGGGGAGGCAACGCCCGGCCCGACGCTTCGTGCCATGCGTGTGCCCGACGCCATGGAGGAGGCGCAAGTGCCCGACACTGGTCGGTCCCAAAAGGCCCTTGTTGGGCCATCCCAGAACGTGTGGGTTGGGCCTGCTCGCCTGAGTAGCAGTCCCCGGCCCAGTCCAGAACATTATTATTATTATTTTGTTACATATAGAAAGTGAATTCTATTTCTCATAGTAATTTTTTTAATAAAACAGAAAATTTAATTTGCAGGAACACAAAAAATAAAGACAAATAAAAAATGATTTTTTTTTCACATTAATAAAAGTAATTTTAATTTTTTTAGTTACAATCATTTTTGTTTGTTTCATGTGCTTTAAAATTTATGTTAAAATTTTTATTATTATTCGCGTAAATATATATAAAAGAAGGAGAACTTGTATTTGCCTTAACACTGAATTAATGAAGAAAATGAATCAGACAAAGAAAGAAGTATGGTGGATTTCATATTTTAAATTAGAATTCATTATATTATTAATCCTTTTCTCTCCCTCTTATTTCTTATATTCATGTACTAATTTAATTATGGTTCTTTCATATTTGTATTTTATTCTTATATCAAATTTATTTTATAATTTTTTAGTCAAATATTTTTTCTATCTCAAATGAATTCTTCCTTTGGTTGAAAAAAAGTATCCACATATAATTATGTTTCTTAATTATGCATTCAAGCAAATTTATTTTTTATTTTAAAGTTTTTTTAAAGAAAATAAGCAATGGAAAAAAGAGAAATACTAAGACCGTGTAAAATGATATTACACTGTTAACCAATCATTATCATGTATTTAGTCAAATCGTTTTAATATTTTTAAGTTAATTGTATGATATGATTGAATGATGAATTTTAAATGACTCTCCTACCTTTAATCTCATAAAAAGAATTATATTATATTAAATGAAAGCCTTAAATCATTAATGGATTATATAAGTATTGATTAATAGATTATATAAGTATTGAGGAGACGTATATATTTTGGGTAGTATAATATTTTAATTGTCATGTATTTATCATTATTTTTTGCATGTAAATTTTCATTTGATTGCAATAATAAATTATCTTTATAATTGGAGATGTAATTTTTATGGAAGGACGGTCTCCTTGATTGAAAAGTAAGGGTATATTTGTAGAGAATTTCTAAATACATCTCATAAGTTTCTTAGATACCGCGCGAAATTCCACTTATGCCTCTTGATTTTGGATGTGCAAATCAGGACGCACCATGGCGTTAAAAAAAATTTGTCTCGGATGTGCATATGCGGAAGGTCTCCGTATATGCAGATCCGGATGAATTGTTGATATATTTGAACCTGCATGATCACTCCCCCCATTCTTCCCATTCTCAACTTTTCTTCTTCCACACTCACCCTCACCAACCTAAAAAACCCTACTTCATCAATACCATTTCTCACTCAAAAACTCCAACTTTTTGGTGCAACAAATCAAAGGGAGCAAGAGAAGATTGAATTTCAGGTAAATATTCAACTTCATCCACTACATTGCTCACATTATCAATCTACTTTTTGAAAAAAAACAAGTTACGCGGCTTCCGGATGTGTAAATCCGGTACGTATTGAGCATGAACTTTTCCGGATGTGCACATCCGGAAAAATGCTTGGAACTTATTAATTTTAATTTTCAGCAATTTTTAATAGGTTTTAGTTATATATATTTATTGTTCTATTATTGTTTATAAATAGATATGGTGCACCCCGATAACATCTCAAAATAATTAGTTTCGACGATTTCTCCAAAAGTTGAAGGGATTATCGTAAAGTCGGTTGATGTCGGCGGTGACTTTAATAACAAGCAAGAGTTTGATGATCGTGATAGCATGCTCGCATATATTCGTAGGACGGCTATTGGCCTTGGTTGCGGTGTGAATATCGGAAGATCGGATAATGGTTCGGAAAGAAGAAACGCTTTTGTAATTTTGGGGTGCGAAAGAAGTGGTAAATATCAGGTTCCTCTACGGAAGTTAAAAAAAGACGACACCGGTAGTATAAAATGTGAGTGCCCTTTTAAGATTCGTGGTTACATTTTAGCTTCCAAAAAATGGAGATTTAGTGTTCGTTGTGGTATACATAATCACGAATTATGCTCAAAGTTTCAAGGTCATCCTAGTGTATGTCGGCTCAAGTCGGAAAAGAAGACATGTATTGCCGACATGACCTTGAATCTTGTCCAACCGAAAAATATGCTTGCCACGTTGAAACGGAAGGAACCCGACAATGTAACAAATACAAAGCAAGTGTATAACATTCAGTATCAGACGAACAAAGCAATTAGGGGACATAGAAGTGAGATGCAACAACTGTTGAAATTGTTGGACGATAACAATTACGTGTCTCGGTACAGATATCGCTGTAACACCCATAATTTTAGAATAAATACTCTTATAATATATTATTATGATCAGATATAAATTAAATATTATTTATATCAATAAGTTCAAGTTACGCTCAAAATAATTTAGAATTTTTATTTTATTAGTGGTCCACGATAGAAATTTTCTAAAAACTCTCGTTTCAGTTTTTATGCTCGGAAAAAAAAATAGCCGTCTTAATTGTTGAAAACAATTTTTTATTTATTTTTATGGTTACGAAATTTTATCGATAGAGTCACAAAATTATTTTTAATAGTATATTGAAAAGATATTAGTATTAATAAAAAAAACTATTTTCTCGATCGATTTTTTTTATATTGCAGTATAGAATAACCGGAAAAAAAAAGTTTTATTATTGGAAAAAAAAAATTATTTCGGAATTTTTACTAGTATCACATGACACCGGAAATTGCACTTATGTGACAAAAGTAGATATGGAAGAAGATACGTATCTGGTAAGAATATTTGGATCACTTAGAATATCCTGAACAGAGAATATTCTTACCAGGGTAATTAATGAGAAGGATAAGAAATGGACTGTGTTAGATGAATCCATTGATTATTATCTGATAACTACGTCTTCAATTTACCATATGGCCATTACCTTACGCCTATAAATACTGAAGCTTGTCACTGTATTTCTCACTCACTCAGATAACAAAATTCTCTTCACTCTCTCTAAAATAATTATTCCTTAGCTAAACCCCTTCGTTAAAATTTTACCACTGCTGTTATTTCAGGTAAAAACTTTTCTCCCTAAATTTTTTTTGTTGATAAAAATAATTATTTGATGTCATTTTATTGAATGTTTTGAGAAAATTTTTTCGACATTAGGTCCGGATTGCCATAATAAAAACCCAGCCCTATTAAAATTTGTTGAAAAAAAAAAAAGGACCTGTGGCGAGCGCCACAAGTTTTGGTGGCAAGAGCCACACCATCTGTTCCAAACTTTTTCTTTTTTTTATTTTTTATTTTTTATTTTTGTATTTTCTTTTTTGGTTACTGAAACACATATATATATATATATATATATATATATATATATATATATATATATATATATATATATATATATATATATATAATTGAGAATTACATGTAATCATAGGAAAAAAAAACGTACCATATTTTTTTTATTATTTTTTCATTTTATTTTTGAAATATATATATATATATATATATATATATATATATATATATATTAGTATTATATTAGGTGTATATATATAATTATTATTATTATTATTATTAATTTTTTTATATTAATATTTTAGAATAATACCGATTTTGTCAGGTTAACGCTTTCGTACTTGGTATTTCAGTAAAGAAAATATAATACATTATTATTAGAAAAATCTAGTAATAATGATTTAAAAAAAAACTTAATTTATTGATTAAGTAGAAAAATAAATCGGATGACTACGAGTTTCTTAGTTCGTTCTAATTTAATTCATTTTGGATAAAGGTGTACGATCGACCGACCGATAAAATATCAATCCGCACAACTGTTGTGACAGTAAGGGAATCTTTCTATTTTTATATACTTTTCCACTAATAGAAATATATTTTATACCTGCTCTGTTTTTTATCATGTGTTATTTTGAAGGTGCCTAATTGTGAAGGTGAATACCTGTTATATATCTGTGCGAAGATTTGATGCATGAGATGATTTATTACATATGGTGATGTTACACATATGTTGAACTGTGTATTTGGGAATTGTATGCTCATTCATTTCATGGTTACGTGGCTACCGGAGAGGAGTCACGAGGTGTACACCGGAGAGGTGGCACGGGGTGTGTGTCTATGAGAGAACCACTTTATCCCGAAGTGGATCATTGAGTCTGATTGATGGGTCTGCGATACCTATCACCTTAGTGGTGCTAAATCCTGAAGCGAGACCACGACCCTTTGCGAAGGGATTGATATTCCAGAATCATAAGCATTGACATATAGACATTGTATTAGGGATGAGTCTTAATTCTGCTATATGTATTATTGTTATGAATGTGTATATACATGTGCTAGAATGAGATCTCTAGCCATGTATAATGTATCCTCTGTTTATGCTTTTTGCTCCGCTCTTGTATATTTGTTATTTTTGGATTGATGACTCTTTCAGTGGATTGTGTGGGCTATACGCCAATAGATTATGACACTTCTGGGACCCGGGGAGATGCCACCGTCGAAGACGACGGAATTTATCTTTCCTGATTCAGGGACTGACGCGTCCTGGGAATTCAACCCGACCCTGGGACAACTGTCATACATCGGGAACGTGATGGAGACCACTGCTGTCGTGGGACAGGATCCAAAGACCACCATGTCACGCCGAGCGATAACTTTTCCGATTCCATCTTCGTTGATCATCTCCAGTTTCCTCTCAGGGGAGATTGATTGCTACGGATTACCGATCTACCCTTACGCCCCACCTGGACCCTCGTACGCCCCAGTTGAGGGAGGATGGCCGACCTTTCCTGACATACCCATGCCTCCTCTAGACTTAGGGATGTCACTAGGATTACCCCCGACCTTCACCCCTAACATCTATTCCCTAGACGAGCTTCCTCTTATTGATCCAACATACGTGCCGCCACTCGAGGCCATCATCTGTGAGGGAGAGGAGGACGACACTGAGGAGGAGGACCCCTCCGAGTACGAGTATGAGCCCGGATACGATAGGGATGGATCCGAACACACCTTGACGAGCACTTGCGATGGATTATGCGGGGCTGGTGCGGGTGGTTACTGTGGTTGCCATTAGGGATCGATCAACCTAGTTAGGGAAGGAAATACTTAAATTGATAGGAGTAGTTAGTATTGGACGACGAATTCTCATCACATGACTACCTGGTTCGAAATCCTCTCCTTGGAGCAGCTCTCCTGCGTGAGTGTCTGCCGAGGACCTTATCTATGTTTTTATGTCCTGTAACATAACCACTATCTGTATCTCGTTTAATGCTTCGTTGTATATATGTACAATATGTTTATGTTTTAAAAATGGTGCAGCTATGTATAAAAACGAATTGTAGTGTTTTTTTTTTTTAAAAACCTCTCTTTTCATACAAAGAAAACCATTTATCATTTTATTCGAGGAATATTACCTTTTGAAAATACACTCGCGCTGTTAAAAATCGGGGTATAACATTGTGGTATCAGAGCTTAGGTTTATCTTGAGGAACTGAGAGTTTAAGTTGGTCACATGTCCGGGAGAAATTTAGAGTTATATCAACATTTTTAAGATAGTTAAGATCTGACACCCACTTACGATTTGAAAATGAGATATTGGAAATTCTCTTGAAACAGGTAATGAGAATTCTAATTAGGTATTGGTTTTGTAGGAAAGCTATGCCTCCAAGACGTGACAATACTAATGATGAGATAAACAACCATCAGGTGGATCAAATGGCCCAGGCTATGACTGATATGGCAGCCGCTGTTACCGCTCAAACTGCTGCTAAGAACCTTCGAGATTTGGAGAAGCGGGACAGAGAGATAAGAGCCAGAGAATCAAAAGAACTAATTGATTTTCGTCGCCACGATCCACCTAAATTTCAAGGGGATGTTACTCCCGAGAAGGCTGATTTATGGTTACAAGAGATTGAAAAGATCTTTGATGTAATCAATTGTCCCCCAGGAGTGAAGGTGTTGTATGCCACATATCTTCTCCTAGGAGATGCCGAGTACTGGTGGAGGAGCACTAGATTAATGATGGAAAGCGCACAAGAAGAATTAAATTGGGAAGCCTTTAAAACAAAATTCTTAGACAAATACTTTCCCATAAGTGCAAGGACCAAATTGGGCGACGATTTTCTGAAACTTCGACAAGGGGGTATGACTGTAGGTGAGTACGCCGCCAAATTTGAAACTTTTTCCAAGTACTTCCGATTCTTCAGGGAAGGAGTAGATGAAGTTTACATGTGTCACCGTTTCCAAGAAGGACTTAAATACGAACTACAAGACTCAGTGGTACCATTAGGGATACAACGCTTTCAACCATTGGTGGAAAAATACAGAGAAGTGGAGGACATGAAAAGCAGAAGGGCAAATCGCGGGGCGGTCCAGAACTCTGGAGGGCCAAGTCGTTCAAATTTTCAGAATCATGGACGTAATAAACAGCAGATGAGGCCATACCAACGACCACACCAAAACAATCGAGGACCTCAACGACCAGACAACCACAACACCAGAGGTGGAGAAACTCAAGCTACCCCAGGGGTACGTTGTTACGGGTGTGGAGAAAGTGGGCATTATGCGAATGAATGTCCTAATAGGGGCCCTACCTGCTACAAATGCAATAAGAAGGGGCATATAGCAAAGGATTGCAGAGCTCCAAAGGCAGAGTTAGCTGTTAATACTGCCAGGAATGTCCGACCAACAGCCCAAGGGCGAGTATATTGCATGGGTGCAGAGGGAAGATCTCCGTCCAACAACTTAATCCAGGGGAATTGCGAAATTGAAGGTACCATTTTAACTGCACTTTTTGATTCTGTGGCAACGCATTCATTCATATCCAAGGATTGCGTTGATCGTTTGAAAATGACAGTAACCCCGCTCCCTTTTGACTTGGTAGTGTCTACCCTTGCTAAGGTTCTAACTGTGAACACTGCATGCTTGCTATGTAAGGTAGTGGTTCAAGATAGAGACTTTCTAGTTAATCTAATATGTTTACCCCTACAATCTCTCGAGATTATTCTCGGAATGGATTGGATGTCATTTCATTACGTTATGTTAGATTGTGCTCGAAAGTTAGTTATTTTGCCGGAGCCGGGGGTTGTTAAATACCTATCAGCTAACCAACTCAAAGGTTCTATAAAGAAGGGAGCCTTTGACCTTGCCATACTTGCTAATACGGGGATGATGGCTGAAGTCAAGGTTGAGGACATGTTAGTTACTCAAGACTTTCAAGATGTGTTTCCCAATGAGATTCCTGGTTTACCACCTGTAAGAGACATTGAGTTCTTCATTGACTTACACACGGGAACTGGACCCATTTCCATTGCACCATATCGGATGGCGCCAAAAGAACTCCAAGAACTTAAAGAACAATTGGAAGACTTGATGGAGAAAGGATTCATTAGGCAGAGTGTTTCCCCATGGGGAGCTCTAGTACTTTTGGTAAAGAAGAAGGACGGGCGTTCCCGACTATGTGTGGACTACAGGCAACTTAACAAGGCGACCGTGAAGAATTGATTCCCCTTACCTAGCATTGATGACTTGATGGATCAACTTACAGGAGCATCTGTATTTTCTAAGATTGATCTCAAGTCCGGTTATCATCAGATCAGAGTAAGAGAAGAAGACATACCAAAGACTGCATTTAGGACTCGATATGGACATTATGAGTACCTAGTCATGCCATTTGGAATGACTAATGCACCCGCTATTTTCATGGATTACATGAACCTAATTTTCCACCCATTTCTGGACAAATTCGTTGTTGTATTCATTGACGATATCCTTGTTTACTCTCGAAGTAAAGTAGAACACGAAGAGCATCTACGTCAAGTGCTACAAATTCTGCGTGAAAAGAAGTTATATGCTAATCCATCCAAATGTGAATTCTGGCTAGAAAAGGTGAATTTCCTGGGACACGTCGTATCAAAGGAAGGAATTGCTGTAGATCCAGCAAAGATTGAAACTGTGCTTGCATGGAAACAACCTCAGACAGTCACGGACATAAGAAGTTTCGTAGGATTGGCTGGATACTATCGACGATTCATTGAAGGATTCGCAAAGATAGTAGCTCCATTAACTCAACTAACTAGAAAGGATCAACCTTTTTCTTGGACTGAGAAATGTGAAGCTAATTTTTAGCTGTTGAAGAAGAAATTTACGACGTCGCCTATTTTGATTCTGCCGCTACCTGAGGAGCCATACGAAGTCTACTGCGATGCATCTCATCAAGGATTAGGATGCGTATTGATGCAGCACCGAAAGGCGGTAGCATATGCTTCGAGACAATTAAAGACTCACGAAAGGAATTATCCCACTCATGATTGGAACTTGCAGCTGTAGTGTTTGCACTAAAGATTTGGCGTCATTATCTCTATGGATGTACGTTCATGATATTCAGCGACCATAAGAGCTTGAAGTATTTGTTTGATCAGAAGGAATTAAACATGAGACAGAGAAGATGGATGGAAACCTTGAAGGACTATGATTTCACATTACAATATCACCCATGAAAAGCAAACGTGGTGGCAGATGCGCTAAGTAGAAAGGGTATCCTAGCAACAACATCACTGATGGCCAAACAACAAGAACTATGGGAAACATTCAGAGACATGCACCTAGACGTAAAACTTGGACCTGAAACTCTTCAATGTGGAATGATCAAGATCTCAAATGGACTCTTAAAAGACATTCGAAACTGTCAGAACAATCCACTCTTGGAAGAGAAAAGAGAATTGATGGTACAAGGAAAAGCACCCGGTTTTAAGGTAGGACTGTAGCGAGCGATTTTGGACGCGGTTCTTAAGCGCTGGTCGCTCTCTGCGGTTGAGCTTAAACTACATGTCGATTCATTTTTTATCCTATTGTGAGCTGAATAAGGAAAGGAAATAGATGTCTCCAATTAACCCTGCTTGCATACTGAGTTTAAACAGCGGTCTGTTAGGTTACGAATGCTATCAATGTGGGGGGCCTTTGTACTGGTTATTTGTATTTTTTCCAATATGGTTTTCTTTCTTTCTAGCGGGGAACAAGGGTTAGGATGTTAGGACTGATGCTTTTGAATTACTGCTTTTGATTGATGGAGATATGGGATTTGGTTTTTTTGTTTAGTGTGCTCGCTAAGATTTTTCTTTCAATCTTATGCCTACGTATTCCCGTTTACTGAAACATGGAAATCAGAGCATTCGTAGTTCCTCCTATTCTATGGGAGGAAATGGGTGTTTTTGGTGTCTTGTTCAAAGCCCAAGACGTGAAGCGAAAGGTAGTTTGTACCTTGTTCAAAGCCCAAGATGTGAAGCTGAAGGGTTTATTTGTGTCTTGTTCAAAGCCCAAGACGTGAAGCTGAAGGACCTCGACTTTAGAGAGAATTTGTCATCTCTAAAGAAGGGGTTGTATGTCACAACTGTTTTATAAAGGAGAATTACTTTAATCTGGATATGTGAATCCGACAATGCCATAATTTCCTTTATAGGGGGTTTTAACCTAAAGGAAAAGACTTTAACTCAGTGTAGAGCAATGCTATCTTTCCTTAGGAATTTCTCATGCTAAAAGAGGGACAGTGGCATGGATGTAGATGATCCAGAGGCTTGCCGCTTACAGCAGTTAGATGAAGGGGAAGAAGTTGTTGATGTTTGTGTACTGTGAACGAGGCACAGTTTTAATGCTAAAAGGTTAATTGGATTAACCAGTGGTTTTCTTATACAAAGCCTAAGAGGAGGCTATTATGTGTCTCGTACAAAGCCTGAGAGAGAGGCTAAAAGGTTTTGACTCGACGATGAAGTCTTTTGGTATCTCGTATAAAGCCCGAGATGAAGGCAAAAATTTGTTTGGCTCAATAAGAACCTTTTTGTATCTCGTATAAAGCCCGAGATGGAGGCTAAACGTTGTTTGACTCCGCTGGGGAGAGTCATTGTACAAAGCCCAATAGGAGGCTATAGGTAATTGTTTCAGTTGAGTGACAGATCTAGTATACTGATTTTGAAAGAGAAAATCAGTTCTTATATGAGCAACATTGTACTCAGGGATTTGATTTGAGGATCTGGGTTATTTCCTGTTCTTTAAGGAAGCGGGAAATCCGAAGGGTATTGAGACTGTCTGAGTCTGCGGGTTTCCTTCCTATTTAACGAAGGGGTGCTTGAGAATGTCTTTGAGACTCAAGGAAATTAGACTGTCCAAGTCTAGAGTTTCGTCTTTTGTACTATGCTTTGAGAAACAGTAGTAGACTCTTGAAAGAACGGTTCTATGAAGATGACTAAGTTCTGTTCCTATACCTCTAGGAGGTCGTCGGGACAATTTGTACGAAGCCCAAGAGGAGGCTGGAAACTTTTAAGAAGCCGATCGGTCCTTGTACGAAGCCCAAGAGAAGGCTATCATTCCCGGAGGAAGAGATCATTATACGAAGCCTAAGAGGAGGCTGTGAATACGTCTAAGAAGCCGTAGGGTCCTTGTACGAAGCCCAAGAGGAGGCGGGGTTGCTTTTAGGAAGCCTGTGGGTCCTTGTACGATGCCCAAGAGGAGGCCGGTGCTTTTAAGAACCCGATGGGTCCCCAAACCCCGAGAAATTCAAGGCAATGCTATTCACCGAGAATAGATCAAAGTCAGGAAAGTTCGAGAATTTGGAAGAAACTCAAATATGCCATTCACGGAGAATACATTCATCTCTGGGAGTAGAGTTTCTTGACAATTCCTAATGAGGACAGCCGAAGAGAAGACTGTATCTGGTGATCCTATTGGGGATCTAGTTCAGTTTATTTCTAAGAGTGGCAGTCTGAGAAAGGGTTCAAAAAGAATCTGCCTTTCACATCTCCATATTGTTTAACCCCAAGAGGAGGGAAGACTGTGTCTGGTAATCCTATGTGGATCTAGTTTTGACTGTAAGTTCAGAGTGATCAACAGGGCTTTACCTAGTGCTAGACGTAGTTGCCGGGGAAACTCTAAATATCTATATTATTATTACACAGTTGATATGAGTTTATGAAAGAAGACTTACAGCGAAACAGCCCCACAATACAGTTATATATATATGAGTTTATGAAAGGAGACTTACAGTGAAACAGCCCCACAATACAGTTATATACATATGAAAGCGGTAAATGAAAGCGGGTAAACACTTACTCGGTTGTAGAGCTTCCATGCTGTTTGGTTAGTTGTTCAACAAAGAAAGATTGAAAACAACAGTATATTCAAAATCAAAGGAGAAAGTGCTTTGAAATAAAAAGATTTGGGGCTTACAGCTCAAGGAGAGGCCCAGGGTTTTATCAGTGAGCGCACTGTTGAATTTGTACAGAGGAACTTATACAAGTGACTGAGGCCCAAAATGTTTTTTGTACAAAGAGATGGGTCTTACACTCTCTCAAGAGGCCCAAAAAGTTTTAAAGAAAAAGAGTGGGGCTTATAACACGATGGTAGGCCCATATAATTTTTCTGTTTAAAAATGGCGATCGCGCCGAGATTTCTTTTAACGCAGAGGGACTTATACAATAAGTGAGGCCCAAATGATTTTGGTTAAAAGGGGGTTGGGTCTTACACTCTATTAGAGGCCCAAAGAGTTTTGAATGGGTTTTATAGCTCAAGGAGAGACCCAAAAGGTTATTTTTCAAAAGGCGACGAACGCGCCGTTTGTTTTTTATGGTATCGGGACTTATACAATACACTGAGGCCCAAAAATGATTTGGTCAAGAAAGGATTGGGTCTTACACTCTATTAGAGGCCCATGAGTGTTTGAAAAAGTTTGATGAGGGTTGAATTAATCAAAAACCCTAATTTCATTTTTTAAAGAGCATTTTTCAAAGAAAAATCAAGTAACAAATGATAAAAAATATCAAATAAAATCATTAATCATGTTATAAACAGTGATTAAGGTTTATGAAAAAGTATTTTATCCACATGAATATTTAAAATCATTTTGGTTTTAAAAATCAAGAAAAAGAAATCATTTTAAAAGCATTTAAAACAATTTAAAACAATATTTTTGAATATATTAAAAATATATCAAATAATAATATTTTTTGTGATTTTTTGGTGGATTAAAATATTATGGAGTATGAATAACAAGTGTGTAAAACAGATTTGGAAAATGATAATTTTTGCTATGTGAAAAAATTGGTTGAGTTTTGAAGATAAACTAAGAAAAAGAGGAATGTGATGTCACAACATCACTCATGAGACATCACTCATGAGTTTTCAACATCTTTTTTATCAAACTTCCAACACCCATAACTTTCTCAAATCTCAATGGTTTGAGACAAAATTTATATGCATCTGGCCCAGAATTTCACAAGGAATCCAATGGTGGTGGTAGTTTTTTCAGATCACACTCCCTCCTCAAAACCCGATAGTGGTTTTGAAAAGGACCTATAATTGCATTTTCTGTGCTACACTTTGATACAGGCATGGATTACATGGTGAATTAGCCCAAACACAACATATACAACATGTATGAGATGTGTATGATCAGTGGACTTCAAAGCAATGCATGATTTCAAGGATTCCAAGTTGTGATGCTTACCTCTTTTTGAGCTTTTTGGAGTTTTTGTGCAATCTGTCAAGCCTCTTATTCCAGAAATGATTTGATGCTTTAGACACACTCAAATGATCCCTTAGAATCTTTTAGGATGATTGGAATCAGCTGGTACCTGCAAAAACACAAACAGTCCCTTTCTTGCAAAAGGGGTTAAAAGTGACCAAAATAGCAACTCCCTCAAATGGTGTTCCAGATGTTGGGAACCATTTGGGACAGTTCAAGGATGATATTTGGAGTGTGTTTGAGGTTTTATCTGGTTTGGAAAGTGACTGAATCAAGACATGGCTTGAAAAATGCAAAAAAGTGCCATTTTGAGGTTTTGAGAAGTGACTTTGTGATTTTGTGATTACAGGTCACTTGTGATAGTTTTCACAGCTTACATATGATATATATGAGGTGTGTGTGTGATTGATTGTGATGGAAAAGCTCTCAAGCTCAAAAACTCAGAATTACTTGCTTTGGAAGGCAAATTTGAGGTGAAATGAGAGATTTTGAGGAAAGCATCTGTTTGATGGCTTTGGTGTACTCAAACTGAACACAAATGAGCTCTATTTATAGTAGAGCAAGTTTGTTTTCGCAGCAACAGTGAATGGTGGCTGCAGCAGAGGTTTGGCCAATGTTGTCCAATGAAAATCAAAGTCTCCTCTAGCCATTGACTAGAGGTTAGAGCACAGAGCTTTGGTTCCCTACTTGTTGGAGGAATGTTGACTGAATTCAGTTGCAAATATGTCAGTCCATGCCACCTCTAAGCATCTATTAAATGCTCCAATCCAAAATTGGAGTCTTGTCCCTCTTTTAGGGATTTTTAGGAATAGCATGCTACTTCTTGTTCCAAGGACTTTGGAGGCTTGGCTCAGTGATTGTCCCCTTTAGATTTGATCCTCAGAGGTGTCCAAAGTGATGACAAGGCTTGGAAATTCGTGTGGCACAAGAAATGTGCAAATCTGTCCCATGAAAAATTCAGCTGCAGCAAGCCGTTTTGTAAAATTCATAACTCCCTGCTCGAGTATGCTATATGGACGTTCTAGGACTTTCTGGAAAGCTTAGATGACGTAATTCAACTTTGATGTTGGACTTTGGTCTTGGTTCAGCTTGCAAAGTCATCAAAAATGGTCTTGAACTTGTGTAGTCAAATCTGTCCTAAAAGTTGTCAAGAAAATTCTGCTTTATCAATGTTTTTTGGGAAAATCATATCTCCCTGCTCGAGTATGCTACAAGGACGTTCTACACCTTTCTGGAAAGCTGAGACAACGTACTTCAACTTTCATGTTTGACTCCAGACCTGGTTCAACTTGGATCATGGAGAAAAACGTCCTTAAAGTTGGGGCATTCTTGCTGAAAAAATATTAATGATGTCCCTGTGCAATGTCAGAACATTGGACATTAAGAATTTCCAACTTTGATCACTTATATCTTTCAATCCTTATGATATTTTGAGTTAATTCCTTCTATAATGTTGAAGTATCAAATACCCTCTTTAAAAGTAGCTCTTACTCAAAATCAATGGATGCTTGGATCAATAGTTACAACCTTGAAAAGTTGTGCACTTGAACATGATTTTAACTTAGAAAAAATTTCTAAGTTTCTTTCAATTTGATCAATTTTGCAATTTTGCATGATTTCTTGATTTAAATTTAATCAAATTAAATCATCCATCATATTTTCTTGAGTAATGTCTTGTGAAGCTCAAAGTTGACCAAAAAGTCAAACTTTGACTTTCTGCGTCAGTTGACTTTGTATTAAATGAACTTGAGGCTTGATCCACTTGAATTGTTGCACTTTTGTGCCTAATTCTTGACGTGGGAGTCCTCTTGATCCTTTATGGATGTTTAAGAGGTTAGACAAGTTGAAGATCATGTCATTCCTTGATTGATCATTTGTCTAAAGGCTCTGAGAGGGCTTAAAACCCTAATTTTGATTGTAGTGGATGCTCACCCATCTTTGGGAAGACTGATGAAGTATGATGGTTCATCCACATTGTGATGATGATTTGCACAATGATGGGAAATCTTAGTGGTCAAAATTTGGGGTATGACAGATGCCCCTATTTAATCTTCTTGGACCCGAAGGTGTGAATGACGAAGGTATTCGGGCATTCGGGGTGCAAGAGGATTAAATATCGGAATACCCGAAATTTTGATGGTGGTTATGAATGGTAGCTTACGCATTCATCTTCTTTAGCTAAGCGAAGATGCTTAGAAAAGGTAAACTTCCCCTCGATCCTGGTCTTCAGCCAAGGAGCTGGTCTCAGTTTTCTTTTGAAATAAACTTCCCCTCGATCCTGGTTTCCTACCAAGGAACTGGTCTTAGTTTATTTTGTAAACTTCCCCTCGATCCTGGTTTCCTACCAAGGAACTGGTCTTAGTTTCTTTTGTCAACTTCCCCTCGATCCTGGTTTCCTACCAAGGAACTGGTCTCAGTTTCTGAAGTAAACTTCCCCTCGATCCTGGTTTCCTACCAAGGAACTGGCCTAAGTTTCTGATTTAAACTTCCCCTCGATCCTGGTTTCCTACCAAGGAACTGGTCTTAGTTTCTTTTGTCAATAAACTTTCTTGACAAGGAACGCTATTAGTAGCGGTTTTCCTTCAAACTTCTCGCCGAATTTTCCTGGGGAGATGCCATTTGACAGAAAAAGTTTTGATGTCAGACTTGCTGGGGAACCCATTCGTCTGAATTGTAGAGGTACACAAATTTATCTGTTTGGAGACGCCATTTGTCGATTCTACTGGGGAAAGCGAGTCTCTTGAGAGACTGTTTTCGTTTGGGATCTTGCATCATACTTTTCTCGAGATCTTCCTGGAGAAATGCCATATGATGGGGTCCAATTTTGAGGTGCCGAGGACCTTTTCATCAGCGGTGTTTCAGAGATAAACTGCCGTATCACCGAATCTCTGATTATGAGGCTTTCTCTCGGGATTTTCCTTAATCCGGGAAAGCAAGGATATCATCTTTAATGGCGAAGAGTGATATCTGTTAAAAGTTTCTCTGGTTTTTTAGAGGTTCAAGTTATCAAAGTGGTTCAGGACCTATCTTCAATTCAGAAATAACTGGAGGCGAGATTGTTCAGATGATTCACTTCCTGACGAGGAAAGAATCGACAACTCGATTGAGATGACTTTTATCACTAGGGGATAAGACCGGCTAGAGTGATAGTGATGCAATATGAATGCGAATGTAAATAAAATGCATGATGTATGTATGTTTATGCTGACAAAACTGACGCGATATACAAACTAAAAGATGAACATGACTGGATACTCGGCCATCGCGGGGCGTGTAGAAATATCGCTGGTTCAAGATAGCAATTCTACCTTGCTTAGGAGAGATAGTCCCTGTGGGGAATACCGTTGATCGGGCTTAGGAGATGAGAACTCGGCCGAGGATGTCAGATGGAATAGTCACATCCGACACTGTTGATCCTTCATTCAGGCGCACTGACGTAGAAGGAGTACTTTGATTCTGCACTTTGAAGTTCGCTTACTTCTGGAGAAGCGGTTGAGATTCTTCTGATGTTCAATAGTCAAAAGAAATTGCCGACTTTATTTTAAAAGCAGAAAAAGTTTTAACAAGTAAATTCATTTTTGTTTTATTTCAAGAATCGTTAATCATGTTAACAACGTCATTCTGTAAAGCTAAAACAAGTAAGAAATATAAACAAAAGCACAAGGGCTCAAATTTTATTGATAAGATGGAGATCAGCCAAACGCGTGATTCCAAAGAGTATATACAAAGTTAGAAAATGGTAATTTACAGGGAAAAGGGCTACGTTGAAACATAACGACCACTATCCTTCTACCAACTTTGAATTCGGGACATCCTGAGCTTCTGTCGAAGATGACCTTGACTGGAGTTTTCCTCTGATGGATGATGTAACTGCTGCTGCTGAGGGACTTGCCTCTGTTGAACATAGTTACTTGCCATTATCCCTAATTTTTGCCTGGATTGTACTTTGATGTTCCCAATCCACCGGGATGATTTTTTCATGTCTCTAACTTTTGCCTGGACCGCCCTTTCGGGTTTTCAATCCACCGAGACGTTTTTTTTTTTTTAGTTTAGGCGAAGTATTTCTTGACTACATCAACACTCGTGGAGTAGGCAAATTCCTCTTCGTCCATGGTTGCAAGTCTCAAGGCGCCGCCTGAGAAAGCTTTCTTGACCACGTAGGGGCCGTCATAATTCGGAGTCCACTTGCCTCGCGAATCAGTGAGAAATGATTGAATCTTCTTGAGCAGTTTGAAGATTAGCGCGCATGTCGCGGTTATGAGGAATATGAATCTGGAGATGTAGTTCAAACGTCCCAAGAATCCTTTGACTTGTTTTTCAGTTTTTGGAGAAGGCATTTCTTGAATGGCCTTGACCTTGTCAGGATCAACCTCAATTCCTTTCTAGCTGACGATGAACCCTAGTAGTTTCCCTGAACAGACACCGAAGGTGCACTTGTTGGGATTCAAGCGGAGCTTGAACTTTCTTAAAAGTTCGAACAATTTTGACAGATGTTCAACGTGCTCACTCTCTGTTTTTGATTTTGCAATCATATCATCGACATATACCTCGATTTCCTTATGTATCATATCATGAAAAAGAGTAGTTTTGATAGGTTACCCCGGCGTTCTTCAAACCGAATGGCATCACCTTGTAACAAAAGGTGCCCCATGGGGTAATGAACGAAGTTTTCTCCATGTCTTTCGGCGCCATTTTGATCTGGTTATAGCCCGAGAATCCATCCATGAAGGAGAAAATTTTGAACTTTGTTGTGCTGTCTACCAGCATGTCAATGTGTGGTAAAGGAAAGTCGTCCTTTGGACTTGCCTTGTTTAGATCCCTGTAATCAACACATATTCTGACCTTTTCGTCCTTTTTGGGAACGGGTACGATGTTGGCTAACCATTGAGGATATTCAGATGTAGCGAGGAAACCTGCGTCGATCTGTTTTTGTACCTCCTCTTTGATTTTGATGGCCATGTCCGGGTGAGTCCGTCTCAACCTTTGCTTTACTGGCGGACATTCTGATCTTAATGGTAAGTGATGTTCCACAATGCTGGTATCCAACCCTGGCATATCCTGATAGGACCAAGCGAATACATCGGGGAATTCTTTGAGAAGCTTTATCAAACCCTCTCTGGCAGTTGGATTGAGCATTGCCCCAATCCTGTTTTCTTTTCTCTCTTGCTCTGAACCCAAGTTTACCGTTTCCAACGGTTCTTTGTGAGGTTCAATGGACCTTTCCTCTTATCTGAGTAGTCGGGAGATCTCTTCTGGAATTTCGTTGTCATTTTCTTCTTCAGCCTCGAATACCGGGAACTCAAAGTCGGGAGAAGGCATCGGATCGTATGTTTCAACGGGGTGTAAAATAAGCAATCTGCACGACGTGATGATTTGTGTTTAGAAGAGATAGAGAAAATGCAAGTGTGTGCAGTGTATTTATTTTACTGCTTGTTTTTATTTTTGATTGGTTTTTTAGGATTACCATTTTCTGAAAAAGCAAAAAGAGAAAACAGTAATTAATGCGGAAATTACAGAACGACGTTATTTTATTAATGAACAAGTCGATCCTTGAAACTACAGCCCTATAAAACAAAACTCTGTCGCTTCGGGCAAAGCGAAGAGGGAAATTTACAGAAAGCGAGCCCTATCAAAACATCTGTTTCACCTGGGCAGGGTGAAAGGTTAAAGATGGCAATTACTTTGACTGGTGAACGATCTTCGAAACCTCGACGGCAAACCATTGGCGGCGAACTCCTCGGTGAATCACAAAGTCTGGCACCTTCCTTGATTTGTCTTCAGAAATAACGCTGATTTCTGGTGGAGCAGGATCATTGGAATCTGTCTCCCAGGCAGAGTTGTCGTAGGAGAATTCCTCCATTGCATTTTGCATAACAGTTGTGCTCTCAGCTGTATCTCCCCATCCAGTTGGCTGGATATCTTCGAGCTTGATACGAGAGCTTTCGGGAGCGGTGTACTTGACCATATAATCAAATTTTCCACTTGGTTGTCCCAAGGTATCCCAAACTTCTTTGGAACTGGAGGAGTCATCCTTCTCGATGACGTTGACCTCGGGAAAAGCATAGTTGATGAATTTAAGTCCTGCAAACGTTGCGAATTCATCATCATGTTGAGTAGTTTTTGAATGACCTGAGTGTTGATCCCATGACATGGTGGGGACACAGGTATTCTGTTCAATGGTGCTCAGCTGAGTCTCATTACTCGGCTGACTTTCTTGCCCCAAGTTTCCTGGGTAAGGTTGCCACATTGGCAGACCATCCATTGGGCCATAGTAGGTGTAATCAAAATTATCTTTCATCGGAGTGTCTTCCTCTAATGAATTTGGTGGAGCGCGGCATCCTTCCGGATCACAATCCCCGTAGATCATTTCGACATCTGATTTTGGTATAAATCTCGGACTCTGTGTAGGAAAGCAAAATGGAATTTGCATTTCGTCCATATAGATTAGAAGCCACCAGTGATTTAACAAGTGCTGAAGTGCCTCCTGGACAAGGGTACAACCCTGATCGTTTTCGCAACCTGCTTTACAGCTTTGATAGTCATGTGATATTAAGAATCCGAGTCGGACCTGCTCAGCATGTAATTCTACCAGGTTGGTATTCATCACGCGAATGTCGAAGATCTGAACCATGTTGATCTGATAAGGGTTCCTATCATGGTAGTCTTGGATCCATCCAAGATCCATCTGACGCTGGAGGGCCTCTTGTATGAAAGAGCATCCCTGTTTGTTTACTGAGCAAGTCAGACAGGAACTGTAATCATGTCACGGCAGATTATGATACTGGCTTTGCCTTGAGTGCATCGCCACCAAGTTGACATTCATTGCACGGATGTCGTGGTTCTGAATGGCGTTAGAATTCGTGTAGACCATGTTAACTCCACGAACTCGGTGCTCTTGGATCCATCCGAGATCCATTTGTTCCTGTAGAGCTGCTTGCACCACAGAACATCCCTGGTTGTCTTTAGAGCAGATATCACACTGGTGATAATTATGAGGTGGCACATGGCCATATCCACTCTGTCTACAATGCATCTTGACCAGATTGGTTTTCAACAAGAGTACATCGTGAATTTGATAGACATCGTTAGATTCTCTCTCAATCAGATTGACTGCAGCTTTCTCGTGTTGAGGTAGCGGGTTCGTGAGAACATTGGGATTCGTATCTTTGAAAGATAAGAGCCCGCTCCTAACAAGCTTTTGCACGTCGGACTTGAAATTGAGACAAGTCTCAATGTTATGCCCTGAACCTCCTTGATGATAAGGGTATGTCTGATCCACCTTAAACCAAAAAGGCAGATTTTTCGGTACTGTAAGAGGAGATTTAGTCTGAATGTGCCCCTTAGCCAGTAGTAATGGAAACAGCTCTACGTACGTTACGGGTATAGGATCAAATCCTGGTGGCCGTGTTGTACGGTTGTTGTTATATGGAGGACGAGCCTGCTGAAGAGGCTGTTGTGTCCTTTGCTGGTCAGGTTGGCTCTGCGCAACCTGAGGTTGATACGTAGGAATAGACGCAGGGTTGATAGCAGGAGTCACAGCTGCTACCAGTTGATAACGTCGTCTTTGCTTTCTGAGAGAGATATTCCCAATATCTTGCTCTTTTTTCTTAGGGAGAGCACTACCGTATTTTTTAGTACCGCTCGTCGATCCAGTGTCTTTTACCAAACGTCCTTCTCGGACGGCTTCCTCAAGACGTACACCCATGCCGACCATTTTGGTGAAATCACTGGGCGCACTGGCAACCATTCGGTCATAGTAAAATGAGCTTAAGGTCTTTAAGAAGATCTTTGTCATCTCTTTTTCCTCAAGAGGTGGACAAATTTGAGCGGCAATTTCACGCCACCTTTGAGCATACTCCTTAAAGGTTTCCCTATCCTTTTGCGACATCGATCTGAGTTGATCTCTGTCGGGTGCCATGTCCAAATTGTATTTGTATTGTTGGACAAAGGCAGTACCAAGATCTCTGAATGTACTGATCGTAGTATGGTTTAAACCCATGTACCATTTGAGTGCGGCACCGGTTAAACTATCCTAAAAGTAATGAATCAATAGGTCCTGATTCTCCGTCTGAGCTGACATCCGCCGGGCGTACATCACCAGATGGCTTTGAGGGCAAGAGTTACCCTTGTACTTTTCAAAGTCGGGCACTTGGAACTTGTGCGGGACTTTCACATTGGGGACCAAGCAGAGATCTGCGGCGTCTTTTCCAAATAGATCCTGACCGCGAATGGCTTGCAGTTCCTTCTGCATTTCCCAGAACTGTTCCTGGAATTCATCCATTCTGTCAAACATAGTTTCCTTTTTACCAGCAGGTATAGGTGGAATATGTCCTTCCGGGACAGTGTGCACCACAGGGGGTGGTACCGTGACTACGGTAGCGAATCTTGGCGTTTCCCGAAGTTTGTAACCTTCAGGAGTCTTCAGTATGCCCCTGGCATCTTCGCTTTCCCGAAGTTTATAACCTTCAGGCCCAGCGGCTTCTGTTGTGATTCCCTGATCCTCAGTGATCGGCGGAACATATCCTTCCGGGATATAGTTAACAGGCATGCCCCAAGGACGATCTTTCGGCATTTGATACCTAGGATCATACTTTTCCACTATGGGCATTGAGGTGATCTCTGAGATCACAGTTCTTTGTAGCTGAGCTTCTGCCATGGCTTGCATGTCGTTACGAAGCTTTCTCATATCCTCTCTCAGAGCGTCGATCTCTTCCTTCAACTCTCTGTTTTCTTCCTCAAGATCATCCATCTTTTTCTGACGATTGGCCCGAGTATTGTACGAATGAGACAGTTTGACTCTAGAACCGAGACACAAACGTGAGATTCGTAGGTAAGAAGAATACGCGATGTGAGAATGATGAATGCAATGATTATATCAATTATTTAAGGTTTAATCAAAATAAACTTTGACAATTAGATTGCAAATATCAAACAGTGGGGGAAACCCCGTTTTATTGAAATTTCAAGGATTGCGGAAATGGAAATACAGTAGATTACAAGATGCGGAAACAGAAACCTAAACTAATGGGTCCCGAGTCCTCTCTGAAGAGAAACCGGGTGCTGATTCTGGTACTTTCCTTTTCTTTGACCGGGGCACTTGAGCCGTTGTTGGGTTGTCATTCCTTTGCCAGGTGAAAGGAGTGAGCAAATTCCTTTGGTCATCTTGATTCTCTACAGCATGTTGCTCCAAAATTTCAATCAGAGCATCTTTCTCTTTCAGTAGTTGCTGTATTTTGATGCACTCTACGTCGAGGGTGCGGTACTTGTTCTTCCAAGACCTTCTCTCCCGTTGAACTTTGTTGAGAGTAACCTGAAGCTTTTCAGTTTCCGTCATGAAGTACATGACAGGTTCCCTCGGCGGAAGAATTCCGTAACGAGGATAAGGCATCTTTAGCTTGAGAGCTCTAGTTTGTACCCAATAGAGATAAGGCCCCACCGAGACACAGTCCGGTTTTCCTAGAGACTCTCGTCCTTTCTTAAGAACATGTTTCCAAGCGTGCACTATTTCCGTCTTTAGTGCTCTGTCACTTTCTCCTTCCTTGAAGAAAAGACCTTCCAGATGAGCGTTGCGCGGAACAAGCCTCATCGGGTATCCAAATTGACGACGAACCAATACCGGGTGATAGTTGATTCCTCCTTTAGTTCCTATGAGGGGTACGTTGGGGAAGTTTCTACAATGGTCAATGATCCTGATTCCCTCATAAATCCTATTACACCAATCTATATCAGAGTTGGTAAGAGACATGATCTTCTGCGACCAACGTAGGGCACTCTTACAATCCCAAAAAGCAGCAGACTTGGGCAAGTGGGAGATAAACCATTTGTAAAGCAGAGGTACACAGCATGTGATCTCCCCTCCGCTGTACAAATTCCCCAAGTGTATAGAATGATACGCATCTGCGAGCAAAGTCGGCACAGGGTTTCCAATGAGAAAAACCTTAATGGAGTTAATATCGACGAAGTTATTGATGTTGGGGAACAAAAATAACCCGTAGGTGAGTAAGACAAAGATGATTTCAAAAGCAGTCACATTCCCGATACTGGCGAAGTACAGGGCTTTCTTTGTCAAGAACTGGGCTGGCAAACCTTGGATGCCACCCTTAGCGGTCATGTGAGTCCTGACCTCAGACTCGTCCAAATGAATTGCTCTTGCAATTGTCTGATTCTTTGGAATTTCTTCCAGTCCAGAAAATGGAGCTCGATCCGTAATGTGTAGATCGATCAGATGAGAATACTCCTCCAGCGTTGGTGCTAGCTGGTAATCCGGGAATGTGAAACAGTGATAAACCGGATCGTAAAACTGAATGAGCGCATCCATGATTCCCTCAATCACATAGACTCTTAACAGTGGTAGCAAACCTCCGTACTTGGCTCTGAAAGCCTCTCGGTTAGTGATCATCCCTGCTAACCTTCTCAAATCCTCTAGCTTTGGAACCTTGAAGGTGTACGTATGAGTTCTCCTTCTACCGAAATCCATTAGCGTAATCCTCTTCTCTGATATTTGCAATCACAGTCTTAGTTTAATTTGAAAAACAGAGAGACTAGAAGAGAACTTTTTTGAATGTTTTTATGTTTTTTAAATGAATGCATGAATGCAGCACACAAAAACATAGGAAAAACATGGGGTCAAAGGGTCGTTGTCATGAAGTCAAGGCTCTACCCAACCCCAAAGGTTTATACTAGGGTGATTTTTGTACCTGTACTCATTATCATCAGCTCCTCCCAGGAAAGCAAAACAACAAGCGGATCGCCAGCGAGTCGTAGAGCAATCTTAGAGTAAGTGCCATTCACCGAGAATAGATCACCAGCCTCAAATGAGGGTAGTATCGCGTAACAACTATTTCCGATAGTTTCCGCACTACGAAAGGGTTTGGCTCCTCAGCTTCTCAGACTTAACAACCGGCCCATTGTCTAGGTGAGATAATGGGTTGCGTTGGTCAGCCTCCACTGAGGTTGATGGTCGACCCCGTCGCCATCACTTATCTTAAGTGTATACTCAATCTTTCCACATACGGCATCACCCGCATTCCCATTAGCAGAAAAATAAACATGTATAACAATTAGGAAAAGCAGTATATATATTTGTCCTAAACATCCTAGACCTTTAAAGCTAAGGATCCTAAGTTCCTGACAGAAACTGGGTTCCCCGGCGGAAGCCCCAATCTGTGGTATTCACACAAGTGAAGAGAAGAAAAAACAGAGAAGAGGCCCCACGGTGGGCGCCATTTTTCTGTAGCGAGCGATTTTGGACGCGGTTCTTAAGCGCTGGTCGCTCTCTGCGGTTGAGCTTAAACTACATGTCGATTCATTTTTTATCCTATTGTGAGCTGAATAAGGAAGGGAAATAGATGTCTCCAATTAACCCTGCTTGCATACTGAGTTTAAACAGCGGTCTGTTAGGTTACGGATGCTATCAATGTGGGGGGCCTTTGTACTGGTTATTTGTATTTTCGCCAATACGGTTTTCTTTCTTTCTAGGACTTTCTAGCGGGGAACAAGGGTTAGGATGTTAGGACTGATGCTTTTGAATTACTGCTTTTGATTGATGGAGATATGGGATTTGGTTTTTTTGTTTAGTGTGCTCGCTAAGATTTTTCTTTCAATCTTATGCCTACGTATTCCCGTTTACTGAAACATGGAAATCAGAGCATTCGTAGTTCCTCCTATTCTATGGGAGGAAATGGGTGTTTTTGGTGTCTTGTTCAAAGCCCAAGACGTGAAGTGAAAGGTAGTTTGTATCTTGTTCAAAGCCCAAGATGTGAAGCTGAAGGGTTTATTTGTGTCTTGTTCAAAGCCCAAGACGTGAAGCTGAAGGACCTCGACTTTAGAGAGAATTTGTCATCTCTAAAGAAGGGGTTGTATGTCACAACTGTTTTATAAAGGAGAATTACTTTAACCAGGATATGTGAATCCGGCAATGCCATAATTTCCTTTATAGGGGGTTTTAACCTAAAGGAGAAGACTTTAACTCAGTGTAGAGCAATGCTATCTTTCCTTAGGAATTTCTCATGCTAAAAGAGGGACAGTGGCATGGATGTAGATGATCCAGAGGCTTGCCGCTTACAGCAGTTAGATGAAGGGGAAGGAGTTGTTGATGTTTGTGTACTGTGAACGAGGCACAGTTTTGATGCTAAAAGGTTAATTGGATTAACCAGTGGTTTTCTTATACAAAGCCTAAGAGGAGGCTATTATGTGTCTCGTACAAAGCCCGAGAGAGAGGCTAAAAGGTTTTGACTCGACGATGAAGTCTTTTGGTATCTCGTATAAAGCCCGAGATGAAGGCAAAAATTTGTTTGGCTCAATAAGAACCTTTTTGTATCTCGTATAAAGCCCGAGATTGAGGCTAAACATTGTTTGACTCCGCTGGGGAGAGTCAATGTACAAAGCCCAAGAGGAGGCTATAGGTAACTGTTTCAGTTGAGTGACAGGTCCAGTATACTGATTTTGAAAGAGAAAACCAGTTCTTATATAAGCAACACTGTACTCAGGGATTTGATTCGAGGATCTGGGTTATTTCCTGTTCTTTAAGGAAGCGGGAAATCCGAAGGGTATTGAGACTGTCCGAGTCTGCGGGTTTCCTTCCTATTTAACAAAGGGGTGCTTGAGAATGTCTTTGAGACTCAAGGAAATTAGACTGTCCAAGTCTAGAGTTTCGTCTTTTGTACTATGCTTTGAGAAACAGTAGTAGACTCTTGAAAGGACGGTTCTATGAAGATGACTAAGTTCTGTTCCTATACCTATAGGAGGTCGTCGGGACAATTTGTACGAAGCCCAAGAGGAGGCTGGAAACTTTTAAGAAGCCGATCGGTCCTTGTACGAAGCCCAAGAGAAGGCTATCATTCCCAGAGGAAGAGATCATTATACGAAGCCTAAGAGGAGGCTGTGAATACTTCTAAGAAGCCGTAGGGTCCTTGTACGAAGCCCAAGAGGAGGCGGGGTTGCTTTTAGGAAGCCTGTGGGTCCTTGTACGATGCCCAAGAGGAGGCCGGTGCTTTTAAGAACCCGATGGGTCCCCAAACCCCGAGAAATTCAAGGCAATGCTATTCACCGAGAATAGCATTCATCTCTGGGAGTAGAGTTTCTTGACAATTCCTAATGAGGACAGTCGAAGAGAAGACTGTATCTGGTGATCCTATTGGGGATCTAGTTCAGTCTATTTCTAAGAGTGACAGTCTGAGAAAGGGTTCAAAAAGAATCTGCCTTTCACATCTCCATATTGTTTAACCCCAAGAGGAGGGAAGACTGTGTCTGGTAATCCTATGTGGATCTAGTTTTGACTGTAAGTTCAGAGTGGTCAACAGGGCTTTACCTAGTGCTAGACGTAGTTTCCGGGGAAACTCTAAATATCTATACTATTATTACACAGTTGATATGAGTTTATGAAAGAAGACTTACAGCGAAACAGCCCCACAATACAGTTATATATATATGAGTTTATGAAAGGAGACTTACAGTGAAATAGCCCTATAATACAGTTATATACATATGAAAGCGGTAAATGAAAGCGGGTAAACACTTACTCGGTTGTAGAGCTTCCATGTTGTTTGGTTAGTTGTTCAACAAAGAAAGATTGAAAACAACAGTATATTCAAAATCAAAGGAGAAAGTGCTTTGAAATAAAAAGATTTGGGGCTTACAGCTCAAGGAGAGGCCCAGGGTTTTATCAGTGAGCGCACTGTTGAATTTGTACAGAGGGACTTATACAAGTGACTGAGGCCCAAAATGTTTTTTGTACAAAGGGATGGGTCTTACACTCTCTCAAGAGGCCCAAAAAGTTTTAAAGAAAAAGAGTGGGGATTATAACACGATGGTAGGCCCATATAATTTTTTCGTTTAAAAATGGCGATCGCGCCGAGATTTCTTTTAACGCAGAGGGACTTATACAATAAGTGAGGCCCAAATGATTTTGGTTAAAAGGGGGTTGGGTCTTACACTCTATTAGAGGCCCAAAGAGTTTTGAATGAGTCTTATAGCTCAAGGAGAGGCCCAAAAGGTTATTTTTTAAAAGGCGACGATCGCGCCGTTTGTTTTTTACGGTATCGGGACTTATACAATACACTGAGGCCCAAAAATGATTTGGTCAAGAAAGGATTGGGTCTTACACTCTATTAGAGGCCCATGAGTGTTTGAAAAAGCTTGATGAGGGTTGAATTAATCAAAAACCCTAATTTCATTTTTTAAAGAGCATTTTTCAAAGAAAAATCAAGTAAAAAATGATAAAAAATATCAAATAAAATCATTAATCATGTTATAAACAGTGATTAAGGTTTATGAAAAAGTATTTTATCCACATGAATATTTAAAATCATTTTGGTTTTAAAAATCAAGAAAGAGAAATCATTTTAAAAGCATTTAAAACAATTTAAAACAATATTTTTGAATATATTAAAAATATATCAAATAATAATATTTTTTGTGATTTTTTGGTGGATTAAAATATTATGGAGTATGAATAACAAGTGTGTAAAACAGATTTGGAAAATGATAATTTTTGCTATGTGAAAAAATTGGTTGAGTTTTGAAGATAAACTAAGAAAAAGAGGAATGTGATGTCACAACATCACTCATGAGACATCACTCATGAGTTTTCAACATCTTTTTTATCAAACTTCCAACACCCATAACTTTCTCAAATCTTAATGGTTTGAGACAAAATTTATATGCATCTGGCCCAGAATTTCACAAGGAATCCAATGGCGGTGGTAGTTTTTTCAGATCACACTCCCTCCTCAAAACCCGATAGTGGTTTTGAAAAGGACCTATAATTGCATTTTCTGTGCTACACTTTGATACAGGCATGGATTACATGGTGAATTAGCCCAAACACAACATATACAACATGTATGAGATGTGTATGATCAGTGGACTTCAAAGCAATGCATGATTTCAAGGATTCCAAGTTGTGATGCTTACCTTTTTTTGAGCTTTTTGGAGTTTTTGTGCAATCTGTCAAGCCTCTTATTCCAGAAATGATTTGATGCTTTAGACACACTCAAATGATCCCTTAGAAGCTTTTAGGATGATTGGAATCAGCTGGTACCTGCAAAAACACAAACAGTCTCTTTCTTGCAAAAGGGGTTAAAAGTGACCAAAATAGCAACTCCCTCAAATGGTGTTCCAGATGTTGGGAACCATTTGGGACAGTTCAAGGATGATATTTGGAGTGTGTTTGAGGTTTTATCTGGTTTGGAAAGTGACTGAATCAAGACATGGCTTGAAAAATGCAAAAAAGTGCCATTTTGAGGTTTTGAGAAGTGACTTTGTGATTTTGTGATTACAGGTCACTTGTGATAGTTTGCACAGCTTACATATGATATATATGAGGTGTGTGTGTGATTGATTGTGATGGAAAAGCTCTCAAGCTCAAAAACTCAGAATTACTTGCTTTGGAAGGCAAATTTGAGGTGAAAGAAGAGATTTTGAGGAAAGCATCTGTTTGATGGCTTTGGTGTACTCAAACTGAACACAAATGAGCTCTATTTATAGTAGAGCAAGTTTGTTTTCGCAGCAACAGTGAATGGTGGCTGCAGCAGAGGTTTGGCCAATGTTGTCCAATGAAAATCAAAGTCTCCTCTAGCCATTGACTAGAGGTTAGAGCACAGAGTTGTGGTTCCCTATTTGTTGGAGGAATGTTGACTGATGCTACTTCTTGTTCCAAGGACTTTGGAGGCTTGGCTCAGTGATTGTCCTCTTTAGATTTGATCCTCAGAGGTGTCCAAAGTGATGACAAGGCTTGGAAATTCGTGTGGCACAAGAAATGTGCAAATCTGTCCCATGAAAAATTCAGCTGCAGCAAGCCGTTTTGTAAAATTCATAACTCCCTGCTCGAGTATGCTATATGGACGTTCTAGGACTTTCTGGAAAGCTTAGATGACGTACTTCAACTTTGATGTTGGACTTTGGTCTTGGTTAAGCTTGCAAAGTCATCAAAAATGGTCTTGAACTTGTGTAGTCAAATCTGTCCTAAAAGCTGTCATGAAAATTATGCTTTATCAATGCTTTTTGCGAAAATCATATCTCCCTGCTCGAGTATGCTACAAGGACGTTCTACACCTTTCTGGAAAGCTGAGACAACGTACTTCAACTTTCATGTTTGACTCCAGACCTGGTTCAACTTGGATCATGGAGAAAAACGTCCTTAAAGTTGGGGCATTCTTGCTGAAAAAATATTAATGATGTCCCTGTGCAATGTCAGAACATTGGACATTAAGAATTCCCAACTTTGATCACTTATATCTTTCAATCCTTATGATATTTTGAGTTGATTCCTTCTACAATGTTGAAGTATCAAATACCCTCTTTAAAAGTAGCTCTTACTCAAAATCAATGGATGCTTGGATCAATAGTTACAACCTTGAAAAGTTGTGCACTTGAACATGATTTTAACTTAGAAAAAATTTCTAAGTTTCTTTCAATTTGATCAATTTTGCAATTTTGCATGATTTCTTGATTTAAATTTAATCAAATTAAATCATCCATCATATTTTCTTGAGTAATGTCTTGTGAAGCTCAAAGTTGACCAAAAAGTCAAACTTTGACTTTCTGCGTCAGTTGACTTTGTATTAGATGAACTTGAGGCTTGATCCACTTGAAATGTTGCACTCTTGTGCCTAATTCTTGACGTGGGAGTCCTCTTGATCCTTTATGGATGTTTAAGAGGTTAGACAAGTTGAAGATCATGTCATTCCTTGATTGATCATTTGTCTAAAGGCTCTGAGAGGGCTTAAAACCCTAATTTTGATTATAGTGGATGCTCGCCCATCTTTGGGGAGACTGATGAAGTATGATGGTTCATCCACATTGTGATGATGATTTGCACAATGATGGGAAATCTTAGTGGTCAAAATTTGGGGTATGACAAGGACCGGATAATATCTTAAGGTGCAACGAGAGAATTTGTGTACCCAATGTTGCAGAGATAAGGAAGCTAATTTTAGAGGAGGCCCACAAGAGCAAACGCAGCATTCACCCTGGAGCCACAAAAATGTATAAAGATTTGAGACAAAACTATTGGTGGCCGGGAATGAAAAAGGAGGTGGCAGACTATGTAGCATCATGTTTGACTTGCCAGAAAGCGAAGATAGAACACCAAAGGCCAGCAGGAATGTTGCAACCTTTAGACATTCCCGAATGGAAATGGGATAGCATTTCAATGGATTTTATCACCGGATTTCCTAAAACTCGGAGAATGCATGATTCAATTTGGGTAATTGTCGATCGATTGACCAAATCTTCTCATTTCTTACCTGTAAAGACCACCTATAAAGTAGCCAAGTATACGGAAATTTACATTGCCGAGATTGTTAGACTACATGGGGTGTCATCTAGCATCGTGTCGGATCGAGACCCAAAGTTCACCTCACAATTTTGGGGCGCGTTACATGAGGTACTTGGAACAAAGCTCAGATTAAGTTCGGCATATCATCCACAAACATATGGACAAACAGAACGAACGAATCAGACGTTAGAGGATCTACTACGGGCATGCGTATTGGATGATATAGGGAGTTGGGGTGACATACTACCTTTGATTGAATTCACCTACAACAACAGCTGTCATACTAGTATCGGAATGGCTCCGTTTGAAGCTCTATATGGACGAAAGTGTCAAACGCCATTATGCTGGTATCAAGATGGTGAGAGTATGATGGTAGGTCCAGAATTGGTTCAACAGACTACAGAAAAGGTTAAAAGCATTAGGGAAAAAATGAAAGCTTCACAAGATCGCCAGAAAAGCTATGCTGACAAAAGACGTAGGCCATTGGATTTTGGAGAAGGAGACCATGTCTTCCTCCGTGTCACACCCACCACTGGGGTGGGGAGAGCAATCAAGACGCGGAAGTTAACTCTAAATTTTATTGGACCTTATCAAATAACTTCTAAGATTGGACCCGTGGCTTACCGAATCACGTTACCACCCTTTTTGTCTGGCATGCATGATGTATTCCATGTCTCACAACTACGAAAATACATTTCCGACCCTTCTCACGTAATCAAACCAGACACTATTCAGCTTAAAGACAACTTATCATTTGAAGAAGTACCCGTTAGGATCGAGGATAGAAAGATGAAACTGCTAAGGAATAAGGAAATTCCATTAGTAAAACTAATTTGAAACCAAACCACTGGTGATGCAACGTGGGAACTTGAGAGCGCAATCCGAGAGAAATACCCAGACTTGTTCACAGACACTTAGTTTCGAGGACGAAACTATTTTAGGGGGGAAGTATTGTAACACCCGTAATTTTAGAATAAATACTCTTATAATATATTATTATGATCAGATATAAATTAAATATTATTTATATCAATAAGTTCAAGTTACGCTCAAAATAATTTAGAATTTTTATTTTATTAGTGGTCCACGATAGAAATTTTCTAAAAACTCTCGTTTCAGTTTTTATGCTCGGAAAAAAAAAATAGCCGTCTTAAATTTTGAAAACAATTTTTTTTTATTTTTATGGTTACGAAATTTTATCGATAGAGTCACAAAATTATTTTTAATAGTATATTGAAAAGATATTAGTATTAAAAAAAATATTTTCTCGATCGATTTTTTTTTTTATATTGCAGTACAGAATAATCGGAAAAAAAAAGTTTTATTATTGGTAAAAAAAAAAATATTTCGGAATTTTTACTAGTATCACATGACACCGGAAATTGCACTTATGTGACAAAAGTGGTATATGAAGTAGATATGGAAGAAGATACGTATCTGGTAAGAATATTTGGATCACTTAGAATATCCTGAACAGAGAATATTCTTACCAGGGTAATTAATGAGAAGGATAAGAAATGGACTGTGTTAGATGAATCCATTGATTGTTATCTGATAACCACGTCTTCAATTTACCATATGGCCATTACCTTACGCCTATAAATACTGAAGTTTGTCACTGTATTTCTCACTCACTCAGATAACGAAATTCTCTTCACTCTCTCTAAAATAATTATTCCTTAGCTAAACCCCTTCGTTAAAAATTTACCACTGCTGTTATTTCAGGTAAAAACTTTTCTCCCTAAATTTTTTTTGTTGATAAAAATAATTATTTGAGGTCATCTTATTGAATGTTTTGAGAAAAAATTTTCGACATTAGGTCCGGATTGCCATAATAAAAAACCAGCCCTATTTTTTTTATGTATTAAAAAAAAATTCGTTGAAAAAAAAAAGGACCTGTGGCGAGCGCCACAAGTTTTGGTGGCGAGAGCCACACCATCTGTTCCAAACTTTTTCTTTTTTTTATTTTTTATTTTTTATTTTTGTATTTTCTTTTTTGGTTACTGAAACATATATATATATATATATATATATATATATATATATATATATATATATATATATATATATATATATATATATATATATTTTACTTTAGCATATATATATATAATTGAGAATTACATGTAATCATAGGAAAAAAAACGTACCATATTTTTTTTATTATTTTTTCATTTTATTTTTGAAATATATATATATATATATATATATATATATATATATATATATATATATATATATATATATATATATATATATATATATTAGTATTATATTAGGTGTATATATATATAATAATTATTATTATTATTATTATTAATTTTTTTATATTAATATTTTAGAATAATACCGATTTTGTCGGGTTAACGCTTTCGTACTTGGTATTTCAGTAAAGAAAATATAATACATTATTTTTAGAAAAATCTAGTAATAATGATTTAAAAAAAAAACTTAATTTATTGATTAAGTGGACAAATAAATCGGATGACTAAGAGTTTCTTAGTTCGTTCTAATTTAATTCATTTTGGATAAAGGTGTACGATCGACCGATCGACAAAATATCAATCCGCACAACTGTTGTGACAGTAAGGGCATCTTTCTATTTTTATATACTTTTCCACTAATAGAAATATATTTTATACCTGCTCTGTTTTTTATCATGTGTTATTTTGAAGGTGCCTAATTGTGAAGGTGAATACCTGTTATATATTTGTGCGAAGATTTGATGCATAAGATGATTTATTACATATGGTGATGTTACACATATGTTGAACTGTGTATTTGGGAATTGTATGCTCATTCATTTCATGGTTACGTGGCTACCAGAGAGGTGTCACGAGGTGTACACCGGAGAGGTGGCACGGGGTGTGTGTCTGCGAGAGAACCACCTTATCCCGAAGTGGATCATTGAGTCTGATTGATGGGTCTGCGATACCTATCACCTTAGTGGTGCTAAATCCTGAAGCGAGACCACGACCCTTTGCGAAGGGATTGATATTCCGGAATCATAAGCATTGACATATAGACATTGGATTAGGGATGAGTCTTAATTCTGCTATATGTATTATTGTTATGAATGTGTATATACATGTGCTAGAATGAGATCTCTAGCCATGTATAATGTATCCTCTGTTTATGCTTTTTGCTCCGCTCTTGTATATTTGTTATTTTCGGATTGATGACCCTTTCAGTGGATTGTGTGGGCTATACGCCAATAAATTATGACGCTTCCAGGACCCGGGGAGATGCCACCGTCGAAGACGACAGAATTTATCTTTCCTGATTCAGGGACTGACGCATCCTGGGAATTCAACCCGACCCTGGGACAACTGTCATACATCGGGAACGTGATGGAGACCACTGCTGTCGTGGGACAGGATCCAAAGACCACCATGTCATGCCGAGCGATAACTTTTCCGATTCCATCTTCGTTGATCATCTCCAGTTTCCTCTCAGGGGAGATTGATTGCTATAGATTACCGATCTACCCTTACGCCCCAGTTGAGGGAGGATGACCGACCTTTCCTGACATACCCATGCCTCCTCTAGACTTAGGGATGTCACTAGGATTACCCCCGACCTTCACCCCTAACGTCTATTCCCTAGACGAGCTTCCTCTTATTGATCCAACATACGTGCCGCCACTCGAGGCCATCATCTGTGAGGGAGAGGAGGACGACACTGAGGGGGAGGACCCCTCCGAGTACGAGTATGAGCCCGAATACGATAGGGATGGATCCGAACACACCTTGACGAGCACTTGCGATGGATTATGCGGGGCTGGTGCGGGTGGTTACTGTGGTTGCCATTAGGGATCGATCAACCTAGTTAGGGAAGGAAATACTTAAATTGATAGGAGTAGTTAGTACTGGACGACGAATTCTCATCACATGACTACCTGGTTCGAAATCCTCTCCTTGGAGCAGCTCTCCTGCGTGAGTGTCTGCCGAGGACCTTATCTATGTTTTTATGTCCTGTAACATAACCACTATCTGTATCTCGTTTAATGCTTCGTTGTATATATGTACAGTATGTTTATGTTTTAAAAATGGTGCAGCTATGTATAAAAACGAATTGTAGTGTTTTAAAAAAAAATCCTCTCTTTTCATACAAAGAAAACCATTTATCATTTTATTCGAGGAATAGTACCTTTTGAAAATACACTCGCGCTGTTAAAAATCGGGGTGTAACAATCGCGATGATGGAGTTACGGTCAGAGATATTTTTTGGACTCATCCGGATTCCGTAAAGTTGTTCAACACTTTCTCGATAGTGCTCATTCTCGATTGTACCTACAAGACGAACAAGTATCGACTTCCATTATTTGAGATGGTTGGTGTTACGTCTATGGATAAGACTTATGCTGTTGGTTTTGCATTTTTGGAGTGCGAAAAAGAGGACAATTTTACATGGGCATTGGAGACGTGTATATCCGGAAAGAAGTTAGGCAGAAATTACTTTACCCTAAGTTTTCTATAAATTAAGGGTTTCATTTGATATCTTTCACACAAACACAAAATGTCTCAATTGTATGAAATCAAGTTCCGTTGGTATGTCGCAAGTGTCTCCTACACCGACGGCAAAACACGCAGTCGCACGTTTAAGCTAATGAAGCACACCTCCATCGGCGAGATCATTGACGAGATCGAACATCTCCTACCTGACCGAGAGAAACGGGAGGTTGCGAAGCTTGAGTATCGTTCACCTTCGGTTGACAACGAAGGGAACGTCGCTTACAGCATCGTTGAGCTCAAGAATCAAGAGGATGTTAGAGCGATGTGACAAACTTTTTTCGGTTACGAAGAACGATTCTCGCTCGAGTTCGAGGCGACCGTCAAAATCCGAAGAACGGTCTATGACATCTTAGAGATGTGCAAGCGTCTACCGGGCTATTGATCTTGTAATATTTAAATTTCTGTCGATGTAATGCCGAATTTCTGAATGTAATCCTGATTTTATGTTATGAATGTGAGAAACATTGTTGGATTTTTGGTATTCTGCATCTGGTTTTATTCCGTATTTGCAAATGCGAACTTTTACCGAATGTGCACATCTGGAAAAAAACTGAAAAATTCAAAAAAAAAATGTGCGTCCTGGTTTGCACAACCGGAACAGAGAGATATTTTTGTAAGCACACAAGATACCTAAAAAACTTATGGGATGTGTTAAGAAATTCTCATATTTGTATTGTGTTTCTTATTTTTGCTTTCAAGCAAATTTAATTTAATTTAATGTGTTAAAATAAAGGGTTAAATAAGTTTTTAGTCCCTATAAAGTTTGAAATTTCATTTTTAGTCTCTCCCTACCTTTTGACAACAGTTTTTACAAAAAAAACCGTTGCCAAAACCAGCTAAAACCGTTACCAAAACCCAGGAGGGACTAAAAATGAAATTTCAAACTTTATAGGGACTAAAAACTTATTTAACCCTAAAATAAATTAAACTATAAAATTTCAATAGTTTGCTAGCAATCAAGTACTAATTAAACTATAAAAGGTCCGTGTCGATGGGAGAGAGAAAAAAAAAAGAGTAAATTTTTTAGAAGGGATGATCTTAGGATGAAGAGGAAGATTATTTTAAAATCAAAATACTAAAATAGGAATATACAACTATAAAGAATAGAGATGAACCAATGATGATAAACAAGAGAAATTGAATAACGACTTCTTCTATTTTTTAAAATTCAATACTATGATGTTGTCTCATTCCCATCATTTTCATGTCTATCTATTTATTTATTTTTATTGTTTCATTTTGCATTCTAAAATTATTTAACAAAAATAAATTCAATGTCTAACACTTATAATGAAGAATTCAGGTTTGATATTTTTGTTAGTGAAATATGATCATTTTCAATTATATTTTAAATTTTATTAAATTTTGGACTTTTCAATTTTAATACTTAAAAATGTTTATTTGACTTTTTTAACACAAAAATTTATTTATTTTTCTTTTGTTTATTTAAATATCAATGTCTTTAGATTTATCATTAACCAGAAAAAAGATGTCACATTTTAATTTTAGTTAAATATGCATTTTTGATTTGGCCTATTTTTATTTCTATATTACCTTTAACCATTTAAAATTATCTTTTTTGCACCATTAATTTTGAGGAAGAGACAGAAAGAAATAATACTAGAGATTGAATTATAAGAAAAACAATTTAATAATCATAATTTTAAACTGTTTAACATTTCATTGTTTAGAAATAGAATATGTTTGTTATATTTTAATTATCATAATTTTTCCTTGTTATTGATTAATTAGAACTTGCACAGGGCCTCAAAATTTTAAAGAGCCTCAATTTAAAAAAATGTAGCCTTCCTAATTTGCATATTATAAAAGAGACTAAATTAGACTATGCATGTCAATCTTACTAATTTGCATAAAAGAGGATTAAATTAGACTATACATGTCAATCTTTTAGCTTTACATTAAATAGAACAAGGGAAGTCATAAAGTGAAATCATAATCAACTATTTTTTTTTTTTAATTGATTATTATGACAGTGAATGGAGTGTAGTCTTGACAGAAAAGAAAACTTTTTTTTAAGTACATGGTAATATCATCAATTTTTATTTTAAATATCTCTCATTCATTGCTACACGACTTTACTCATGTTGTAATTATAACTAGTAAGACATCCGTGCGCTCGCATGGGTAAAATTATTTGATACGGTATAAAAAATATTATATTTAAATGTATATATAAACTTGATAAGATATAAAATATATTTATATATGTATTTAAATTTGAAATTAGCTATTAATTTTAAAATAAACAATGATTATATAAATTCAATTGTATTAAAATATAAAGAGAAAAAAAAAGTGACTCGTAAAATAAAAAAAGAATATTTAATATTTGAAAAATATGGATTTTATCTTTCAAATTAAGATAATTATTGGTTAAATTAAAATATGTAGTGTGCTGATAGTGACTTGTGAAATAGAAAGTTTATTTATACAAGTATAAATTTGAAATTAGTTACTTAATTGTAAAATGAAAAATAATTATATAAACTCAATTGTATTAAATAGTTATGCAAAGAGAAAAAAAAAAGACTCGTGCCATAAAGAAAGACAAAAAATAAAATTTTAATATTTTGAAATAAAAATTTTGTCTTTCAAATCAAGACAAATTGTTGATAAAAATAAAATAGACTTGCTAATAATAACTCGTGTATTTAATATGATATAAAATGTATTTAGATACAAATTCAAAATTTAAAATGATTTACTTAATTATAAAATGAACAATAATCATATAAATTTAATTGTATTAAATAGTTATATTAAAAGAAGGAAAAAAGAAATCGTGAAATGGAGAAAGAAAAAAAAAATAAAAATGATTTTGTCTCACATTTTAAAATAATTATTGGTTAAAATAAAATAGATATTGTGTTGATAGTGACCCGTGAGATAAATAAAATTTTAATTTTATTAAAATAAAAAATTAGATTATTAGCATTTTTAGTGATAATAAATAAATAGAAAAAAAAAACTTAAAATGAAAGTGAGAAAGTGTGGGAAAAAGTGTGAGAGAGATTTAAATTTTAATGAAGACATTAGTTGTAGTAGTAGATGAGAATGGAAAAAATAAACATTAGTTGATTATTAAAATGTCCTTTTAATAGTGTAAATAATTTGTGATAAAAAAACAATTTAAAAAGTTTATGCAATTGAATTTGTATATATAGATAGTAGATAGCTAAAAAAGGAACTATACTAAAGTCAAATCAGTATTTTTTTTAGCTATTATATATATATAGGGTTCATATCTTATGAGAATGTAATTTTTATGTCAAAAAATGAGAATGAATCTGAATCATTAGATTTTAAAATAAATGGTGGAGATTATTTGTGGTTTTTATTTTTCTCTCTCCTCCATTATTAAAATAAATGATGGAGGAGAGAGAAAAAAAACTGACACATAATCTCTACCATTTATTTTAAAATCCACTGGTTCAGATTCATTCTCATGTTCTCACATAAAAATGTCATTCACATATGATACGTTCCCTATATATATATATATATATATATATATATATATATATATATATATATATATATATATATATATATATATATATATATATATATATATAGGGAACGTATCATACGAGAATGTCATTTTTATGTGAGAATATGAGAATGAATCTGAACCATTAGATTTTAAAATAAATGGTGGAGATTATGTGTCAGTTTTTTTTCTCTCTCCTCAATCATTTATTTTAATAATGGAGGAGAGAGAAAAATAAAAATCACAAATAATCTTCACCATTCATTTTAAAATCTAATGATTCAGATTAATTCTCATGTTCTTATATAAAAATTGTATTCTCATAAGATACGAATATATATATATATATATATATATATATATATATATATATATATATATATATATATATATTATCAAAAAAAATTATAATAGCTAAAAAAATACTGATTTGACAAGTTCCTTTATTAATATTTTTTAACTTTTTATTTAGTCTTCAAATAATTAATTTTTTTAAAGTATTTTTATAATTTATTTAACGTCGTGAGTAATAGTTAGTGGCGCAACCCCAAGAAATAATAATTTAAACACACTTGTATAAAATTATAAATTATTTAAATATTTAAAAATATTTAATATTTAATTATTTTCATATATTATATATTTTTTATGGGGGTGTGTCCAAACTGTGTCTAAATATTATCCATATAAAACTTTGTCGATTATTATGTATGATAGACATCAAACTTATAAGTTTAAATATATAGAAGAAGATGAAAATTGTCTAACAAATAAACCTATTACTTTATTAAAGATAAAGACTTATTTATTAGTTTGTAAATGAATGATTAATATGAAATTTATAAGTTGCAAAGTAAAAGTAATTTGTTAGACTTTAACAATAGTATTAGAACTATAAACTTCAAATTAATAATAATAATATGCTAAAATGAGTAGTTAAGTAAGGAAGGAATACTATTAAATTAAAAATAGTAATCTTGTTAAAAATAAAAAGTAATAATATTTTATTCATTTTAATATTAAATTATGATTTTTATTTTTAATCAAATATTTTTTTTAATCAAAACATATTGATTATATCATAATGTAACTTATAAACCTAAATAACGTATTGCCTATGACTACATTATATATCTTAATTTTTTAGAGGTGTGTAATAGAAAATCGAATACCTACCATATATCATATATCAAAGTTAATTGTGATTTGGGACTATGTTATAATTTTTCTAATGATACATTTTGTTGTATTGCTTGTACCTTTTGATTTAAAAATATAAATAACTACTTGTTCATCATCCTCTCTGTTCATCATCCTCTCTTCACACCCGTAAAAAGAAATACGTAGAAGCCTCCAAATCTTTTGAAACGACCCTACTTTGATCGAGATTTTCTAGAAGCCTCCAAATCTTTTGGAACAACCCTACTTTGATCGAGATTTTCTCTTCTCTTTTTTCCCAAAATAACCACTTTTGTCTACGGTTGAGACTTTCTCTTCTCCTTTGTCTACTTTCTCTTTGCCTTCTTCACAAAATAACTTTGTCTGATTTTTATAAATTCTCTTTTCCTTCTTCACAAAATAACTTTGTCTGATTTTTATAAAGGCTATTAAAAGGAACGGTACTTAGCCAAATTACTAATGAATAAAACTAGAGGTTAATTAAACTCCTAATCTTTTTATTAAATTCTAATCTATCATTTAATAATGATATGTTTATAGAAGTTTAGAATATACAAAATTAATTTAATTTAAAATCAAAATTAAACAAAAACAATGTTGTTTATATTTTTAACTATGTGCACATTAAAAAATAATAGATAGTTAGTTAAACTCCTAATCTTTTTATTAAATTCTAATCTACCATTTAATAATGATATGTTTGTAGAAGTTTAGAATATACAAAATTAATTTAAATTAAAATCAAAATTAAACAAAAACAATGTTGTTTATATTTTTAACTATGTGCGCATTAAAAAAATAGATTGGGCAAACAGGGCACATGTATATAATTGTTAGCATATTTTGAATTATTTTAAAATTAATCTTTTATCATTAAAATTATTATTTTATTATTAAAATTCATTAACAATATACACGCATTAGCATAATAAAAAATACAGACAAACAGGACACATGTATATGGAATTTACACACAAAAAATTCATTAAAAATATACACGCATTAGCGTAATAGAAAATGCGGACAAACAGGGCACATGTATATAATTGTTAACATATTTTGAATTATTTTAAAATTAATCTTTTATCATTAAAATTATTATTTTATTATTAAAAAACATTTATTAACTCAACATAAAAAAACTAATAATAATTCAGGGAGGAATGTCCCCATTCAGTATTAATCATTAATAAGAAAAAATCCAAGAGTATGGTATTTTAAGAATTAGTTTACAAAGTAGGACATTTTAGGACTTTATTATCATTTTAGGGGTATTTACATAAAAAAAAATCTATTAAATAAGTATACAAAATATTTTAAATGAAATAATAATATAGAAACTTTAGTTTTAAAATAACCACTCACCTTTGTTAATTATTTAACTAATGACACAGACCTCTGATAGAGATCTTCTTATAGAGGTCTTGCAGTGTTTAATAGACAACCATCAAACAAACAAAAACAAGGGAAAATAATCAGGAAGAGAACAATATCTCCCAAGAAAATAAGAGATGGTGCCCATAAATGGAAAACATTTGCAGTGGATGGGTCATGAATTTACAGAATTCCTTGTCATAATGCTCGTGTGAGTCTTGTAGATAAATTGTATCCTAGACACAGGTGAGGGGTCAAGTGCATGACTCCAACTATCAAATATAGTTAGAGGATCTCGGCGGCAGTGAGTTTGTTAGCCTGTGAGGATATACATGGTTTGCTCATGAGGGAAGAAACTTGGTTCTTAAGCTCTGACTTGTTAGGCTGTTATAGGAGGCACACTATATGTTTCTCATTTCAGAAGCAATGTTATTTTTTAACTGAAGCTAAACCGAGTCAATGACATCCAAACAAAACAAGGTCAGCGTGAGTATTTCCGTATCTAAGAAATTAATATACCTAAGAAGCTTTCAGAGAGAACCATTTAAAACAGAAAGCTAATCTCACAAAATATATGCAATGCAAATTATCTTAACCAAATTACTAATACAAGATCATAAATTACTCAAAACTTGATGCAAGCATGTTTATCTTTTCAGCATAGATAAGATCAGCAGTTCAACTTTCCAGCTTCCTTATCAGTAAAAACAACTTCTGATCTACTGCAAGCTTGACACAGTGGGAAGGGTCCCCTCTTAGCATCAGCTGAAGTCCACCAAATGATGCACATACCTCCCTGGAGCAAGATAAAAGAACTCAGTTAGAGAATTGGCCGGTCTCATAAAACAAAGTATTTTCTGATGAATCATGTATAATTACAACATTGTAACATCCTGCATTCCTAGGTGATATTCATATTTCTGATGAAAAATAAAATGGAGCAATATCATACAAATACAACAATATAACATAAGAAACATTTACATACACTTCAGGTGGAGAACGTGAAAGCCCATCAGCTGTAATGTCATATAACCTTCCATACATGATGTATTCGAACTTTTCTTGGATTGAAACTGGGCCATCCTGGAGGCATAATCTATTCAGTGTAAAGGCAAGTATCTACTACTAGAAACAAATAAAATCATTTAAACTGCTTAAACAAATATCTATTTAAGATAACACGGATCAGACATTATCCTAATTGAAAAGCTCAGAAACATGATATTGTAATTACAATTCGTCTTGACTTCTCGCTAATGAGACCAAGAAAAAAAAATCCTTCTTGTTAATGTTACACCAGATTGGACTTTTACGTCAAGTGACCAAACACCGTTTATTTTTTCTCAATGGGCAATCATGCCCTGTATGGGCCATCCAATCCAACCCGTGGTGGCATGGAGACTTAATTAGATATTCAGTCTCGTATGTATGCTTTAGTGTTCATTTCCGTTCCCTGTATATTAAATGTTCCGCTTTTGGTCCGAACGTGACACCAAGTTTTCATCTATTCCCCTAAGAGAGATACAAACTGGACTCCTATATTTCACTGTATGGAAGGCATTTAATCCCCCATTAAACTCAGTGCCTTGTTATTCTGAGTTTACCTTGACTGGCCCATGCTGCTATATATAGGCAACATAGGTTTAGGCAAGAACTTTTCCACTTCTTGAATCCGATGTATCAAAAACTAAGTAAAAAATGATAAACTTCCTAGTTAGCACCACTAGAAAGAACCTCCATAATCCAGATAATTTGTGAGATCAAAAGAACGGTTTTATCGGATGGGTCCATAAACAATCACACAGAAAATGAAATGTACACTAGAGTTTTATATTGGCTATATTAAAGCATGGAACCACAAATGGAACGATCGTTAACTTTACCTTGGTATTCAAAACAAGAGACGGAGACAGAGCCAACAAGAATCTTTCCTTTCTGTTGATAGGATAAATCTCTGTATTTACGTCTAGAAGCATGTACATGTTATGCTTCTCACTTCGTGCAACAATCCTAGAAACTACAAGAAGATTAAGAATAAGTTTGCATAAGCTATTTTTATAACAAAAGATATACACACCCATAACATCAAAGCAATTAGAACCATTTTTTTTGTTTTATTCATCAAAAATAAAAGAGAGATGCATTTGCACATACCCTTGTCATACTTTTTACCATCAGGGTCTACATCTTCAACCTTAAAAAAATCATCGAAAAAAAGCTCACTCATCCTTCTTAGTCAATTCGCTGTGCTTGATCTCACTCCGAATTCGAAACTTCTACCTGAACACAGATAAAGTAAACATTAGGTCATACTTTCAAGGCCGCATGCCGCCGTGGAACGGCGTACTCGCGCGCTACAGCCGCACCGAGAAAGGGGAAGAGAAAAAGGGAAAGAGGAAAACCTGGGTGAGTTGCTCGGTTTTTCCGGCGGCTGAGGAATGACGGTAACCTCAACCCACATGCGTTGTTAAGAATTGAGATGAATGAGAAAAGTGGCACGGAGGTTTTGTTTTGTTTTGTTGGGTT
This sequence comes from Lathyrus tuberosus, assembly GCA_022829125.1. Taxonomy (NCBI): domain Eukaryota; kingdom Viridiplantae; phylum Streptophyta; class Magnoliopsida; order Fabales; family Fabaceae; genus Lathyrus; species Lathyrus tuberosus. The sequence goes on along the minus strand of JALAZF010000151.1, from coordinate 1,155,464 downwards.
TAAGGGTGTTGTTTTGTTGGGTTTAAGGGTGTACGGATTCGTGTGAGTAGGGCTGGATTTGGACCGGATAAACCGAGATTCACCGGCAAACCGGTTCAATAGAACCGGACCAATGGACCGACCGAAATTTACTCGGTTCGAGAATTGATAATTTTTTTTATCCGATACCAAAAATGGATACTATATTGGATATTTTTTGGATACTTTTGTCGGATACCCGAAGTAACGGTCCAGTTTCGGTCCAAAAAAATTATCCATTACTGTTTCGGTCCGGTCCTGGATTACCCGATTACAATTTCAGTCTGTTTCTCGAGATAGCAAATATCGGACCGGATCGGACCGAAAACAGCCCTACATGTGAGGAGGAAATCACAATCTCTAATACCCTTTCTATCTAGATGAAACATGGCGTATACAACTTTAATGGCTTAGATCAAAGTTTAAATAAATAAATACTTATCACTTTAACTTTTAAAAAAATAACAAGGGTTAATAGTCATTTTCACCCCTGCCATATAGGCGAGATTCGAAAAACCTCATGTTCGCTGGTAAATTTGACGAACAATCTCTGGTTTCCTAATTTTTAAAAATTAGTTTACTAAGAGGACCAACACACAAATCCTAGGACAAAGTGCTTTTGAAAGTGTCTTTGATTTGAATAGGAAGGTATTCGTTTTGTATTTGCTAAGGTTTCTTTTAATGGTTTTCGACTAAAAGAACAAAAGTATAATATGGCGAAAAGATAATTGAAGATACTTTTAAACGAGAAATAAAGTAAATTGTCAAAGTAAAGGAAATGACTTGAATGTAAAGAAATGAAGAAAAACTTGGAATTTTATTAAAGTGCATAAATGTAAACTGGTGTTTTCCATACATACATTTTCCAGAACACTCGTTTCTCTCACACGGTTACTTTGAGTAATTGTGGTAATTTGTACAAAGTTTGGAACACACTAATTCCTATCACAATTATCCTATTTATATACAAATAAAATAACTGCTAATAACAGTTACTTTCTAAAAATACGACACATGGCTTCCTGCATGTCTTTTCTCCATCAGATTTGCTCCATGCGTAATCTGCCAAAGGTAACGTCCTTTCACATTCAAATTTCAAACTTCATGTCGAAACAACACACCCTTCCAGCAGTGTCGAAATGTCGAAGTCCTATATTTCAAATATCTTCTTCAATTTATACTTCCAGCTGTGAATAACAATAGTCTGTCGAAAATACTAAAAATCTCAAATCATTTAATGGCGTCGAAAAATACCCATATACAAATTGCCCCCAATAAATGATTTTTCGATCAATCCAAGAGGAAAAGCATTTGTTGCCAATATTTATTCGACGCCTTTAATGACTCAGCAAGTCAACTGTTTCCATGATTTGACAATTCTGACCCTAAAACCATAATTATACTTTATCAAAACATCAACTCAGCCCACGTTTCTGACAACCAACAACATCATTGCCTAAACCCTAGCACGTCCTAGGTAACTCAACTGCCACCGCCCCACTTCTTCCATAAAAACTGCCACGTGGGCCACGATAAAAAATCCTCCAAAACTTAAACGTTTCAGTCTTTATCGCCTATAAATACATCAAAACCCTTTTCTTTTAATCTTTTAGAATTCCTTCTTCTTCAAAAGATTTCTTCCGTTTCTTTATTTTTCTCTGCAACTCTTTCTTCAATAATGGTCGCTTCCACAGCTCCTTCTACAAGCAAGAACTCTAAAGGTTCCAAATCTTTACCACCTGCACACAGAATAGCTGGACCAAAAATTGTAGGCAACCAACAATATGTTCCTGAGCCCCCAAATGAGAAAGAGAAAGAAAGCATTTATCTCTCCCAGGTACTCATCCCTATTCTTATTTCTGGTTCATGTTACGCAATGCTAGGTCCATTACCAAACCCAAACGCAGATCCAGTAAGAATGAAAGAATTTTTTCCTACCTACCACCATTACAAACCCATAGCTGCTGGTGCAAAGCCTAAACCTGCTAAAACAAACTCTGTAGAAGAAACCCCTGATAACACAAATCAAGATTCGGCCGTTGATGAAGATCTTAACCTAACTTATTTGAATCACGCTAGAATCTTTAGGTCTTGCCCTTTGACAAAAGACCCTTCTGATTATCTAGCTTGGTTAGCCAGAGTTGAAAAGGTTAAAGCACAATTCTGGAAAGAATTAGGAATTTTTTACTTAATCCAGTTGTCGAAATCTGGCCCAGGTTACTGCCCCAACATGCTCTTAACCTCCCTTTATTTTTGGGGTAGCACCTATAACACTTTCCACCTTCCTTGTGGAATGATCACTCCCACTCTTTTCGACGTGGCTGCTATTACTGGTCTCAGTCCTTTAGGAACAGATTACGATCCTAACATCCTTTGTGACGATTCCATAGGATTCGACACCAATAAAGCTACCTTCACTGCATACATTGCTAACTATCATGACAAGCAATCTGAAGAAGTCTCCGACCAAGAGCACGTAGCCTTCTTAGCCCTATGGTTATCACGATATGTCTTTTGCTCCAGATCTCTTCAGGTAGCCAAGCGTTATATTACCATAGCTAACCAACTTCATGCAGGAAGCAAATTATGTTTAAGCGAAATGATTTTAGCAAATCTCTATGAGTCTTTGAGCGAAAGTGTCACTTTTCTTAAGACCGTGAAAAACAAAGGCAATCTTCTCCTTTCTGAGCCACTTTGGCTCCTCCAATTGTGGCTCAATGCCACCTTCGAAGCTTTTCTCCCTATCAAGAACTTCGTAAATGAAGATAAAGTGAAAGACAGAGATGTCGAATAGCCCAGGCTGGTACAACTGACACCTACTGACGAAGGAATCAGCCTTCGACAAGCTTTTACCAGTTATGTTATGATGTTTTCCAAACGTCACAACTTCAGTCCCAGCATGGCCCCTTTTGCCAACAGGACGATTGGTCTATAATGTTTCACCAGACAGTTACCCGTAGAAATGAAAAAAGATGAAGACGATTTCCTTAATGTTTGGGAGTCTTTCCTAACACCCAGGCTTTTAACCTCCAAACTTAACCCTGGCAAGTCGAAGATTACTTTGGTAGTTTACCAACCAAATCTTGTCTCTCGACAATTTGGATTGATACAACTAAAACCAAAGCCACTTTTTCCACGAAAAGGCTCCCTCATTTTTTACAACACCTTCCATAATGAAGAAAAAAGTGCAGCATTGTCAGCCAAGTATTCTGACTCGGTTGAAATCCAACCAGTGGTCTTTCGACCATCTTTTCTATGTACCCAAGAGTTTGACGAATGGTGGAAAGATTACTACACCAACAAATTCTTCGACGTACCTTCCTTTAATATTCAGCTAACCAAAGCTTTTGCCCTTGTGCAGGACAAGACTAAAAAAGGTATTTCAAGACACATCAAAGAAGTGCAAGCATTTCAAAAATACTTTGAAACTATCTATAGACCTGATGAACTTAGTCGAACCATAAGCGAAGCAGCCATCACTTTAAAACAAAAATTTACAGAAAAACTAAATAGTTTAAAATTGCCTTCATACGTTAGACCAGAACAACGTTATGAACTGGCTTTCAATCTTTAACCACCAAAGTTCCCCCCTCTACCTTCTGTTGAATTTGGTGTGGCATTAAGCCCTCCATTTCCAGATTGGTTCATTTGTGGGGATTCAGTGAAACTGCTTCGACAACATTATAAAAAACGTGCTGAGCGAGTGGTTCCGACTAAGTACACATTGGACAATTTCAAAGGCCACCTTCATGTTGGCATAGAACACGTTCGCGTGGAAACTCCCATTCTTGAAGGTGTTAAATGGGAACGTTTTTTCGACATTCTAAATTTACTTTCCACGTATCTTTTCTTACATTTATATCTAACTTTTCTCTCCTTTTCTTAGCTTTGAGAATTCCTGCCAAGAAAGCAGCTGTCGAAGGTGCATCAGCAAGGATGGAAGAAGATCCTCAAAATACAACCACCAAAAAACCTGTGGCAAAAGTACAACCTCCTCCTTCTGTATTAATATTTCCACCATTTTTCCAAAAAATAATAAAGTTCTATTGTTATGTTCAGGTAAGTCGAAAGCCTCCTCCAACACCAAAAAGAAAAACACAAGAAACAAAAGTCCTTAGTGAAGAATCTGGTGACGAATCCCCAGAACATAATCAACCTTTGAAAAGAAAAAAGACTACAAAAACTCCTTCCCAAAGATCCTCCACTGCCAGAAACTCAAAGAAAACTCCTCCCAGTAGCCCAATTTTGGAATCTCAACCCAAACCTGCAGAAAGTGGAAACTCCAGCCGCAACACTGCTATCCCTCAGGTATGTTCCAACTTTCAACTACTGGATTTTTTTATCTTGTATATTTCTTTTTCTATCTAATTTTAATTCATTTTACAGACTCAAGTCGACATTCATGGAAACCCCATGGTACAAGTGCTCCCAAAAACTAGCAGCGATCCAACCTACAATCCCACGAGTGCAACAAACACATCCCCAAAGGATTCGACCAAAGAGTCAGTAACAGAGGTCGAACAAACCCAGAAGACTCCCCAGCATGAAAATCTTCATCCAGACAAAATTCAGGAAGAAACAAGTCCTAAGGATGATACCATGGAACGACAAACTGAAGCAGCATTTGAAACCATGTCCATGGATAACCCTTCTGACGATAATTCTCCCCCTCATCCAAAGCCAAATGAAGAAAACAAGGATGAAGATGCTGAAACTGAAACTGAGGTCGAAAAAGAAACAGACGAAGAAGAAAAAGATAATGAAGAAGAAGAAAATGATGAGACGAAGAAGCAAAGTGCCGAACCAGAACCAGAACAGAGCACCCAACAACATCTTGATCAAACAAAAACCAGTTCGTTGGGGACTGGTTCGACCAACCTCTCTCATGAAGAACTTAATAACATGAAAGTGCAAAAACCATTAGAATATCTAAGGGCCATGCTGAACGCTCGTCACACCTTCTATGACTCTTCTCACAGCAGTTCGACTTCCTCTGAGACAGTTTCTGGCGTCAAGTCCATAGATGCTATAATGGCTGAAATTAAGGAAAAAATTATGGATGTGGACTTGTTCAAAACTTTGGAAGATGATCCAGCCGCCCACTTCGACTTGAAAAAGATCCTGAAGCAAGTTAATATTTTGGAAGCCCCTGCTGAAGTAAGCAACATTGTGGTGGACCTGACCACCATAATTGACCTGGCAATAGCAGACTTCAATCGCCTCAGAGATTATTCACAGAAAATCACAAATAAATCTGAGACTCAACTTGCCAAATGGGATGCTGTTGCTGTATCTACCAACAAAGTCTCTGAATTAGAACAACTTTCTGAACAACACAAAAAAGAGACTGCTGCGTGCGACCATAAAATCCAAAAATGGGAGAAAAAGATAGCTGCACTTCAAAAGAAAATCTCCCGAGAGAAGATAAGCAAAGAAGCACTACAGCAACCCAACCAAAACGAAATTGATCAAGAGTTGACAGTGGGTTTGCATCATGCTGACAGAGCCCAAAAACTAAGTCAAGAGATTGAAGAACTTTCGACAAACAAAGCCCTTTGTGAGTGTCGACTTCAAATCCAGAAGAACAAGTTCGACCGACTGAAGAAATCTTTTACTAAATTGACGTTGTAATTTAGCCTTTTAAGGCCAATTTTATTTGTAGTGACATATATGCCATTTGTTTGGCGAATTTCACCACTTTATTATTTATGCAAACTTATTCCATTGTTATTTTAATTTCCTGCAGTATAGGCTTGTATTTCTTTAAATACTTCCCATTTATTTTAAATACTCTTTTATCTTTCTCTAACTCCTCAATTTCATACGCGCCATTTGAAAAAACTCTTAGAATCTGAAAAGGTCCTTCCCACTTAGGGGACCATTTTCCCATTAACCTGTCTTTTCGATCCACGGGAAGAATTACTTTCCAAACTAAATCACCAATTAGGAAAGTCTTATATTTCACTTTCTTATTGTAAAACTTTTCGACTCTTTCTTTTTGTCTTTTCAATAAATCCAGCGCATTTAATCTTTCTTCGTCCAAATCAACTAACTCGTCCATCATCATACTTCAATATGTATTTGATGGAATTTCATGATGCCTCTGAATTCGAATCGACTGTAAATAAACCTCAACTGGTAAAACTGCATCATGTCCATATGTCAATCTAAATGGAGTAGTATTTGTTGCTTCTTTAGTGGACGTTTGACAAGCCCATAAAATTTGATCCAAAGTCTTATGTCAATTCCTAGGCTTTGTCCCCACGTGCTTTTTAATCAAACTTATTACAACCTTATTTGCTGCTTCGACTTGTCCATTTGCTTGAGCGTAATAAGGTGTCGAAGTGAGAAGCTTAAATCTTGTTTCCTTTGCAAATGTTTGCATATTCTTCCCAGTAAACACAGATCCTTGATCTGTTGTTATTGTCTCAGGTATCCCATATCTATAGATGATATGCTTTCGAATGAATTCTATGACTGCTTCTTGATCAACATTTACCAAAGGTATGGCTTCTATCCATTTTGTGAAATAATCTACTCCAACCAAAATATACCTTTGGCCTTTCGAAGATGCTGGTCGAATTTCTCCAATTAAATCTAAAGCCCAACCCCTAAATGGCCAAGGCTTCACAATAGAATGTAACTCACTTGCAGGAACGTGTGGTATTCCTGCATGTACCTGACATTCCTGGCAACCTTTTGCAAATTCGACACAGTCCTTCAACATTGTTGGTCAATACATTCCTTGTCGAAATAACAACCATTTCATTTTATGGCCTGCTTGATGCGCGCCACATGCTCCACTGTGCACATTCGACAAAGTCATAAAAGCTTCATCTTCGCCTAAACATTTTAACAAAACTCCCTCTGACGTCTTTTTAAACAACTCATTTCCAAAAAGCACATAACTTAACGCTCTGTACTTAACTTTTCTTTCGACTTTCTGATTTGGGTCTTGTAAATAATCCTTAATGGGCTTTCTCCAATCTTCAACCCTTGAATCGTCCATATTAAATATCTCAAAACTCTCTTTGTCACCATACCCTAACTTTATTGTCTCCAAATCTGATGGGGACAACTTAGTTGATACAACTCTTCCTCTTACTTCAATGGCCTTTTCAAAATTTTCTTTCGACACTTTATAACCAGATGCGAGTTGTGCCAAATCATTCGCCACTTGATTTTCCATTCGAGGAATATGTCTGATGGTTACATTGTCGAATTTCTTCAAGAGCCTGTTAGCTATTACGAAGTACATAATTAAATTTTCTTTAACACACTTGTACTCCTTGGTCACTTGCTTTATTACCAACTCAGAGTCTCCCATTATTTCGACTCTAGTTGCCCCCAATTCCAATAAAATTTCAAGTCTAGTTATCAAAGCTTCATATTCTGCTTCATTGTTCGAACATAATCCTTCGACTCTGTACTTGAATTTTGTTGGAATTCTATTAGGAGAAATAATCAATATCCCAATACCAGTTCCATTCTTATGACTGGAACCGTCGAAGTATAGTTTCCATGGTTCTATTTCGACATATTCAACATAATCTTCATTTATGGCGTGGTCAGCTATAAAGTCAGCCACCACTTGTCCCTTAACAGCCTTCAAAGGCAAATATATTAAGGAATATTCAGTCAATGCCAAAGCCCATTTCCCAATTCGACTATGTAAAATCGATTTTGATAACATATGCTTTATTACGTCAAAATGAGAAGAAATATATACATCGACTGGCTTTATATAGTGTTTTAACTTCATACATGAAAAGTAAACACACAGACATAACTTTTCTATTACACTATACCTAGTTTCGGCATCATTTAAGACTCTACTGAGGTAGTAGATGGCTCTTTCGACGCCATTTTCATCCTCTTGACATAACATACTTCCTAATGTCCTATCTGATGCCGCTATATACAACCTCATACTTTTACTTCTACAAGGAGACATTAAGATTGGGGGATGGGTCAAGTATTCCTTGATTTTGTCGAACGCAGCTTGTTGATCCTGCCCCCATGCAAAATCTTCCTTCTTCAGTCGAAGTAGAGGAGAGAAGGCTTGCGTTTTTCCACTAAGGTTGGAGATGAACCTTCTGAGAAAGTTGATCTTCCCAAGCAGAGACTGCAACTCCTTCTTTGTCGATGGTGCTTTCGCCTCCATTATTGCTTTGGCTTTGTTTTCATTGATTTCGATCCCCTTCTTGTGGACCACAAAGCCAAGGAAATATCCCGCCTGCACACCAAAAGCACATTTTAGAGGGTTCATTTTTAAACCAAACTTCCTCATCCTTTCAAAGGACTGTCGAAGATGGTCAACATGATTTTTCGCCTGAAACAGACTTAATTACAATGTCATCTATATAGATTTGCATGAAAGTTTCAATAAAATCATGAAAAATTGAATTCTTGGCTCGCTGATAAGTTGCCCCAGCATTTTTAAACCAAAGGGCATTACCACCCATTCGTAGGTGCCTATGGCTCCAGGACAACGAAATGCTGTCTTAGGGACATCTTCTTCAGCAATAAAAATTTGATTATAGCCAGAGTATCCATCTAACATACTCAGATACTCATGGCCTGCAGCAGAATCTATAAGCATTTCTGCCACTGGCATATGATATTCGCCCTTAGGGGTAGCTGAATTCAAATCTCGAAAGTCAATGCATACCCTTAATTTGCCATTTTTCTTTATTACAGGAACAATATTTGCAATCCATTCGACATACCTCGTTGTGCGGATGAATTTACATTTCAAAAGTCTTTCAACCTCCTATTTGATCTTCGACAAAATCTCTGGTACAAAGCGTCTGGGAGTTTACTTCACAGGTTTCTTTCCTGCTATTATAGGCAACTTCAATTCGACCAAACTTCTATCAAGCCCAGGCATTTCATCGTAGTCCCACGCGAAACAATCTTTAAATTCTTTCAGCAATTGGACTATCTCGACTTTTAACTGAGGGTTCATCTTGGCACTTATGTAGGTTGGCCTTTTTTCTGCCCCCAGTCCTAAATCGACTTCTTCCAATGGATCCTGCGTCACCATCTTCATGTCTGTCGACGCTGGATCCTTTTCAAACCCCAAGGGTTCGTCATCATAAATGGCGTCAAGCTTTTAATGTTGCCATTCGCCAACTTCTGCGTTGAACAAATCCTCTTCAACGTCCCTTTGAGGACATTGTTTGTTGAAATCATTTCTATTGGCTTTGACAACCATGTATTTTACTTCGGCTTCAAGAGCCGCCTTGAGTTTATTTTCGGCTATATAAGCCGTAATCTTTTCGAGCACTGATGACTCACTCATCGTCACCAAACTCACTTCCCCAGCCCGTTGGCTCTATATGTGCAGTCCCAAAGACATAGTTTGCCTCATCGACCACTTCCATATCCCACTGGAAACCATATGTGGGGTGGAGATACAGCGAATAGAAAGCATTATCAGTTGCCTTCAGGTCGAAAGTTGCTGGACTGCATGGAGCTATATGGGCCAAGTGTTTGTCGAAGCTGCATCGATCCACATGGTTTACCTCAACCATGAAATAGCTTTGATCCGCCTCTATGTTTTTGACAATTCCATCAGCTCGCCAAATAGCTATACGCTGATGCATCGACGAGGGCACAACACCCACGCCATGGATCCATTCTCTACCCAGAAGTAAATTATAATTAGCCTTTGAGGCTATGACCATGAACATCATTGGTCTAGTTATAGTCCCAACAGTTAAATCCACTTGGATAACACCCAAAGTGGTTCCCACTTTGCCTTCATAGTTTGATAATACCATGTTGTGGGGTTTTGCATCAGACTCATCTTTCCCTATCCTCTTCAACATATAATGGGGCATTAAGTTAACTGCAGCCCCTCCATCAATCAGGATTTTATTCACTCCCACGTTCTCCACTTTCCCCTTTATGAATAGAGGCTTGAGGTGGCCACGCATGGAGTCATCTGGCCTTTCGAAAAAGGCATTATGTTCCTCGACACGATCGTTGTTCATAATATAGTAACATACTGGCCTGTGCCCTATAACTTCACTCTCCATAACATCCTCCTCTTCTTCGACCTCCATGACTTGGTCGTATTCTTTTGGGAGGACAGAGACCACGTTGCATACGATGTCGAGAAACGCATCTGACTCAGACCTGAAGTCATCAGTCATTTTGTCATCCTCTCCCACTTTTTCTTTAGATGGGACTGGTTCAATTGCATTGCAGGAATTGTTGCTGTAAGATTCCTCTTTTCGATTCACCACTTGGACATTGCTACTAGACTCTGGTTTGCTTCTTTTGACAGCAACTTTCTTAGCAACCCCTTTCTCAGCAGCTTCCTTTTCCACCCTTTTTTGTCTTTGGAATCGCCTCCATTGGGACTTCGACATGGGATTCTTGCCTTTATAATTCTCTGAGGGATAAGGCCTTGGTTTTGGCCTTTCGCCTTCTTTCTTGCCAGCCATTGAAGAACCCCTCTGAACTTCAAAATTTTTCCACTTTCTCTGTCCCTGGGCCTCCCTGATTGGTTGAACCCACTTATCACTAGGAGCTTTGTTGGTGGGTTTGAAGGTATTTGGGTGCCTTCCTCCAAACTTTTACTGGTTTTGATCATTTCGCCTTGGGTCGAACCTCTCCGTTCTAGCAGGTGGAACTGCCCCCCCAGTTTCCTTTCCTTTTTGCTTTTTCCATTCCCTCCAGATTATCTGCTGCCTTCTTGTTGAACACAGTGCTACAACGGGGGCACAGCATAACCTCAGATTTTTTCTTCTGACGCCTTTGAAGGAACTCAATCAGATTCTCTTCCTCTTTAGGATATGCCACTTTTTGATATTCCTCTCTATGGCGCTCTTCGTCAGTCTGCATTGGAGCTTTCTAGGATACCTCCACCATATTAACATTGGTTGTTTGCCCATCTCCAATACTTAACTTGTTCATCTTTAGAGTGAGCCCCTCCTCAATTTCATGCTTCTTCTTTGTCAGGTCGAAATCTCCCTGGCCCCATTTTTTATCTCCTTCTGGAGATGGCTTCTTAATGTCATGTTGACAACAGAAACCAACATATTTCTCTCTGGGATCCTCTATTATCCTTCGTAGAATCCCATAAATAGTTGGCTTCGCAGGACCATCAGTAGTCTTTGCGTTAACCTTAGATATACCTTCGCCAACCTCAGTATTGGCTTGGTCGAAAGTATCGCCACACTCCATATTGTCTCCATTAAGGTCCTCAGTAGCCTTATTCTTGTCTTTGACAAAGCCTTCAATAACTTCGTCATTATTTATAATGTTGAGACCCTCAATGGCCTCCTTCTCTTTCTCGACAGAACTTTCAGTAGTTTTGCCATTCTTTGCATTATTGAAACCCTCAGTGGTTTCATTCTTGTTCACGTTGTTGAGACCTTCAGTGGCCTCCTTGTTGATGCAATTCTTTAGGCTTCCTTCGCCAAGGTATTCAGTAACCTTGATTATCACTGGTTTATTGACGAAGTCTTCAGATATTTCCTCCACATCACTTTCATCTGTAGGGATGTCAGCGATCTCTACCATGTTCACATTTGTGTCGAAACCTTCAGTGGCCTCTATAATTTCAAAGCTGTAGTCAGAACCCTCTTCGACCTCCACCATGTTCACTGTGGATGGTTCAGCATAGTGGGCTTTGACCATCTGCATCGGATTTGAATCAATCTTCATTTGTGGCTTCGACTTGTCGCCGAACTTCAATCTTCCGTCATGAATGGCATTTTGCACCAGATCCCTGAAAAGGAAACATTGAGATGTTTTATGACCTAAAAAATTATGGTACTTACAAAAACCTCTCTTTTTCTGTTGTTCTATAGGAGGCACTTTAGTGCCAGGTGGCACTATCATTTGGCCATCTTTAACCAACAAGTCAAATATTTCGGCACACTCAGTGACGTCGAATGTATAAGTCCTTTTAGGAAAATTATCATTCTTTTCAGGTTCGACTGGGTTTTTTCCATTCGACGGAGCCAATACTTTACAGGAGTATGGCGGACCCTATTTTAATTCTGCTAAGTCAACTTCTTGTTTGTCAAAACTAAATGATTCGCTCTCGTCATCATCATCTTCTTGACATACCCCCATATAAGCCACTTTTTCTTTCTTATTTTTAGTTACTCTAGCTTTTTCGGCTTTTAAACGTTCGACCTGTCTCACCCTATCCGCCAATTGTGCCATATCCCTCAGATATTGAGTGTCTAATTTCTTTCTAATTAAATAGTCAAGACCACCTGCTGCCATTTCGACTAATTCATGCTCAGGCACTTGCGTGAAACATCTCGCCTTAAGTAATCTAAACCTATTTAAATAATCGTCAATTGGCTCAGAGAATTTTCTTTTAACACTAGCCAACTCCTTCAAACTTATTTTCGTTTGTCCCATGTAAAATTGTTCATGGAACAATCTTTCTAACTGGACCCACGTATGGATCGAATTTGCAGGCAAAGACGTAAACCAAGTAAAAGCATTTTTTGTTAAAGAACTTGGAAAATATTTCATTTTAAAATTTTCATTGTGTGCAATTTCCCTTGCTTCGATCAAGTAACGAGCCACATGTTCGACGGTGGATTCGCTAGTATCCCCTGAGAATTTGGTAAACTTGGGGACTTTCCATCTTGGGGGTATTTCTTGTTGCAAAATATACCCAGACAATGGGGATGTATAACTGGGCCTTTGCAGCCCCACATTCACACCATTTCTGGCCATAATCCTTTCGATCATGACTACTAAATTATTTTCTGCTGGCATGTTGTTATAACGCAATTGTTGCACAACATCATCAGCATTTTGGTCTCTATGGACTAACACCCTTCTAGGCTCTTGTTGGACAGGAATTTCGACATGAGGCTGTTCGACCACTACCTCTTGGTTTCTAGGGTTTACTTGAGGAACATTAGCTGGCCTCTGGTTTATTGTGGTTTCCTCTTCGACAACTACTCTGGGATTCTGAACTATTTGTTCCCTTGGTTGGGTTTGAGGAACACCAAAGAAGTCAGCAAAGCGTGTCATTTGCGCTGCTACTAACTGGTTCGTTTGGGTGGTGTTTTGTATTAAAGGATTAAACACAACCCCCATTTATTGCGTTAACATCTGCACCATATCATGGTTGCTTTCGTCCATTTGTTGCCTAATTACTTGTGCAGAATTGTTAGTGATTGCAGGCATATAAGTTTGGTATCCCGTTGACACAGGCTGACCCATTCTGCCTATGTGGTTTGCACCAGACCCTGATCCTTGTAGGGGCAAAGTAACATTAACCAAAGGATCAGAGTATAACGATGACGCATTATGCAAACTTGCCATCACAGTTGTTGGCATTCCATAAGGCTGTTCTCTATTATGTGGAGGCATTGAAAAATTCGTCGCAAATGGCCTATGAACACCCCCTAAAGAATGAGGGGTCATATGAGGCATTTGGGGTCCAACTGTAGAGACACTAGGCGCGTTTTGGGATGCCGAAAACGCTGGTGTCGACCCCGTTGATGATGGTATCACCTCTGATACAGAAATTGGTGCCGTATTTTCTCCTGTCGAAGGAATAGGCATTGGGTTGTTAACATTTTGATTATTAGGTGCGTTTTGATTCGCCGTTCTTCTTATTCTTGTTCTTTTTGGTCTTTCTTCGTTGTTCACGGCTAACTTGCCACTCCTTAGAATCATACAACGAAATGAAAACTTTTTCTTCTAAGAATTTTCTATAAGAACAAAAGACAAACTAAACAAATGCACTAAGTCCCACTGGGCGTGCCAATTTGTTCGCTGGTAAATTTGACGAACAATCTCTGGTTTCCTAATTTATGAAAATTAGTTTACTAACAGGACCAACCACACAAATCCTAGGACAAAGTGTCTTTGATTTGAATAGGAAGGTATTCGTTTTGTATTTGCTAAGGTTTCTTTTAATGGTTTTCGACTAAAAGAACAAAAGTATAATATGGCGAAAAGATAATTGAAGATAAGTTTAAACGAGAAATAAAGTAAATTGTCAAAGTAAAGGAAATGACTTGAATGTAAAGAAATGTAGAAAAACTTGGAATTTTATTAAAGTGCATAAATGTAAACTGGTGTTTTCCATACATACATTTTCCAGAACACTCGTTTCTCTCACACGGTTACTTTGAGTAATTGTGGTAATTTGTACAAAGTTTGGAACACACTGATTCCTATCATAATTATCCTATTTATATACAAATAAAATAACTGCTAATAACAATTACTTTCTAAAAATACGACACATGGCTTCCTGCATGTCTTTTCTCCATCAGATTTACTCCACGCGTAATCTGCCAAAGGTAACGTCTTTTCACATTCAAATTTCAAACTTCATGTCGAAACAACACACCCTTCCAGCAGTGTCGAAATGTCGAAGTCTTATATTTCAAATATCTTCTTCAATTTATACTTCAAGCTGCGAATAACAATAGTCTGTCAAAAATACTAAAAATCTCAAATCATTTAATGGCGTCGAAAAATACCCATATACACCTCCCTATAAAAAAAAACTTGCATAAAATACCCTAACATTTCTAAATAATTTCATGGAAGACCTTTAACACGCCACATCACCCAAAATGCTTATGTGTCATTATTTTTTCATATTTTCTTTTAATTTGAATTGCCACATGGGTTTTATCATACACCTATAATGCTTATGAGAAATTTGGACCAGGCTGATGGATTGTGTAATGGGACAAGGTTAACTGTTACAAGGTTAGCAAATCATGTGATAGAGGCAAAGATCATGTCTGGAAAGAACATAGGTAATATTTTTTACATTCCCAGAATGTCTATGTCACCATCTGATTCACCTTGGCCATTCAAGTTGATTAGGAGACAGTTTCCAATAATTGTCTCCTATGCAATGACAATTAATAAATCCCAAGGTCAATCGCTTGATAGTGTTGGACTGTACTTGCCTACTCCGATGTTTAGTCATGGGCAGTTGTATGTTGCTATTTCACGAGTTTAGTCCAAAAGCAGGCTCAAAATTCTAATACATGACAAGGAGAATGCACCGTGTTCGACTACTACAAATGTTGTGTACAAGGAAGTGTTCGAAGCACTTCGTTAATTGGTAAACTTTTTTTCTTATATTATTTTTTAAAAATTTTAATACATATTTTACTTTGTTAACTAATGGTTCACAATGATTTCCTATATATATTCACTGATCTTTAATTTATACTGACAATTATAACAATTTTTTATTTTAATTATTGCAGGAACCATGTTACAGTATAGATGTTATTGTACTGAAGTCACAAGTTTGGTTAATTGTCCTTAAGTCTCAAATCTGCTACTGACGGTTCCAATAGGATAGCAATCCTTATGTGTATCATTCAATATTTTGTATTTCATATATTAAGTTTTACTCTATGTTGACTTTATGTTCCTAAAAAATCTCAATGTAAGTGTAAACTTTTTTGACAATGACATTATGAACAAGATCCCTAAAAAGAAAGCATTGTGAGGTCTTATGTCCTAAAAATTATGATATTTGCAGAAATCACATTTCTTTCTTTGTTATAATGATGGTACTTTTGTGCTTGGTGTAACGCCTCAGTTTTGTCAGTTTTTATTTAATCGAGTCGTTTTGATTATTTTATTATTATTTTATTTTATTTTCGACTTTTATTTGGAAATATGTTATTTTTCAATGTTGTGATATTTTATCGGGTTTTGGGAACGTTTGCGAGATATTTGAGTGTGGGGGTATTTTGGTCATTTCATCTTATTTTTCTTTAAGTTAGAAAATAGAAAATAGAAAGAGAGAAAAATAGAGAGAAAGAAAAAGAGAAGAAGGAAAAGGGAAAGAAAATAGAAGAAGAGAAGAAAAAGAGAGAAAAACTTGGAAATCAAGAAATCAATCTCTCGACTTTTCTAAACACGATTAAATCGGGTAAGGTGTGAAACTCGATTATTATATGCTTGTGTATGATTATGTATGTATGTTTTTGGTTGTTATTGGATTGAAATGGAAAAATATAGTAAAACCCATATTATGTAAAATTGATTAGAAATCGATTAAATTGTGTCGGAAATTATGTTTTCAGGTCCATTATTGTTGATACATGTTAGATACATGTTGTTAGGCATTGTATTGGTAATTTTTCTGGTGTATAGGTGATTTTGGTTGGAAAAACGCAGAAAAATTCTGCAGAAAAAAATTATGGATTTCCACTGCCCATACGCGTATCACTCAAGGCAATACGCGTATTGGTCAAGGCAATACGCGTATGGCATTGAAGAAAATGGGGCAATACGCGTATGAAAGCTTCAATTTCTCGGCCATCTGTCCATTTGCGTATGGTATGCGTAACGTTTAGGGCAATACGCGTATGATGGAAGGCACTACGCGTATTGGAATTTTAATGGGAATTTTGGGGAAAAATGGTCTCTGCCTATACGCGTATGACCTTGGGCAATACGCGTATGGAATGGGCGAGGAATCAGGGCAATACGCGTATGGCTCAGGACAATACGCGTATTGTCAGGAAAATTGCAAAATGGGGTTTTTTCGCGATGTCTTTTCTTGTTTAGTCCGTAACTCGTGTTCCGTTTATCCTTTTTTGACATTCTTGGTATTGTTGAGTAGCTATTGAACTGTACTTTCTTATTATAATAATTTTGAGGTTGTTAGCCGATTTAATTATGTCGAAATTTTGGAATAGTGTCGTTTTGTCGACTTTTGTCGTTATAATTGTGTGTAATTGGTGTGTATCATGCAGTGTGTTGTTGATATGGATATGGTATGCCTTGCGTGCTGTTGTGTGGTATAAATGCATTGTTTTGGGCTTGAATTACAAAGCATGATTAATATTGAGTGAGATGATTGCATATATGTGTGCATCTGAATGTCATGAGTCATTGTATGCCAAGCATCATGATATGCATTCTTGAAATGTCGTGTGCCCATGTGGGGTGTGAGCGACGGTTTGGTTCCAGAGGGAATCCGCTATAACGTCGTGTGCCCGTGTGGGGTGTGAACGATGATTATAGACGATCGTGTGCCCATGTGGGGTGTGAGCGATCGGGTCGCGTGCCCATGTGGGGTGTGAGCGATCCATAAACGTCGTGTGCCCGTGTGGGGTGTGAGCGGCGGGGAACATCGTATGCCCGACGGGGAGTTACAGTGATGTAACGAGCGATGATTCCAGCAGAGTTCCTGAGTGAACTAGTGATGAAAAACATTGGAAGTCGGTACCCGCATGTGCATATGCATAGAGTCGTTGTGTCGGTCTCTTGCATTTGCATAAATCATTAATGGTTTGTTTATGTGTTGAATTGTGGATAAAATTGATAAATTGATATATGGATATGTGTTGGTAATACTGGTATCGTGCATTGTTGGTATACCTTGGTGATGGAAATATGAATTATACATTGTGTTGCCTTGTGTTTGAATACTGGTATGAGTTGTGGTGAGAACAGTATATATGTGTATTTTTGGTGTCATATATAATTGTATGCAATTATATTATGATTGTTTTTCTCACCCTTCTGCTGTTTTATAATGCTCTACGAGGCATTGCAGATTAGAGTTGCTGGAGGTCTTTTTGTGAAGCGTATGACTTCATTCTTTTGTCGGTCGGCTCTGATATGTGGCACCGGGTAGTCAGGGGGATCGTTTTGTAGTTTGATGTGTATATGTACATATATCTTTTGGCTCGTGCATGTATGACTTGATGTATGGCAAACTTTTTATGTGATATATATATGTATGAGATTCAGTACAGATTTTCCACTTTATTCTGTATTTGAATTGTGGGTAGTAGGAACTAAGTTCCTCTGTTTATTTGCTACCTGCGAGTGTTGCATATTTTTATGGGCAGGTTTATTGTGTTTGTTTCAAATTGATGTGACCCCTCGGTCTATGCTGTGAATTTCTAAATATACTCTGATGAAATTTTGAATTTTCTTTTACTGCTTTATTTAATTGGGGGTATAGATTGGGGGTGTTACACTTGGTGGCTCAAGTACTTGACCATTAGCAACTAGTAAGTCAAAATTTTTGTCGCATTTGGACACGTCGAAGGTATAGGTTTTCTTAGGAAATTTATCATTTTTCTTAGGCTCGGAAGGGTTCTTCCTATTTGCATGCGCAAGCAATTTACACACATATGGGGGACCTATCTTTAATTCAGCCACATCGACCTTAATCTCTTCGACATGATTGTATTCGACATCTAACGCTAAGTCACTGTCTTCCATAACAACGTAGGCCACATGCTCCTTCTTACCCTTGTTCACTCTGGCTTTCTCAGTCTTTAGTCTTTCGATCTGTCGAACTCTATCCTCTAACTCTGCTATATCTCTTAGATATTGTGTATCTAATTTCTTTTTAATAGGGTAATATAATCCCCCAATGCCCATTTCGACTAGTTCATGTTCTAGTACCTGAATAAAGCATCTCGTTTTTAATAATCAGAATCAGTTTAAGTAATCATCAATTGATTCAACGAACTTTCGCTTCACTTTCGACAATTCCTTCATACTAATCTTAGATTGTCCCATGTAAAACTGCTCATTGAACAACCTCTCCAATCGAGTCCAATCATTGATGGAATAGTCGGGGAGGGTAGTAAACCATGTAAAGACATTTTTTGTAAGAGAACTAGGAAAGTATCTCATCCTTAGGTTCTCATGGTTAGCTATGTCTCCCGCCTCAGCAAGTATTAAGCAATATGCTCGATGGTAGATTCATTAGTATCACCAACAAATTTGGTAAACTTAGGGATTTTCCATCCCCTTGGCAGTTCAGTCTGCATCACATATTCTGATAGAGGATATGTGTAATTTGGCCTTTGTAGGCCCATGTTCACGCCATTCTGTGTCATTATCCTTTCGACAATGGTTGCCAGGTAATTTTCTCCCAACAGATTTCCTTGTCGAACTTGATGAATAACTTGATCAGCGTCATGGTTTCGATTAACCACTATAACCGGGGGACGTTCTCCCTCACTAGGCACTTATGTTTAACTACCTGAGGCACAAATTATTGCCCATGGTTTATTGTATTTTCCTCTAAGACTACTCCTTCATTTCAAACTTGCCTACCGACTTGAGGTTGTACCATGGACCAAACTTGCGCTGGTGGAGCGCAAAAAAAATCAGCAATTCGATTCATTTAAGTCATCAATTGTTGGTAACTCTGATTCATATTTTGAATTAATTGGTTAAATATAGTACCCATTTGTTGGGTAACAATATTGACCATATCATGATTACTCTCATCAATTTGCTATCTTATAGCTATTACTGAATTCGTCGTAAACATTGGCATTGCCTGGGATCCAAATCCCATCCCCATATGGGGGGCATGGTTTGACCCTGGTTACCTATGGTCGAGCCAGATGTCAAGATTGGCAAATATGTGTTCGCAACATTTTTAGAAAATGTCGATGGATTGCTATGCAGGCTTGCCATCAGTGATGTTGGCATCCCAAAAGGTTGTTCACGCCCTGACATGGGCATTGTAAAACTTGTGGCAAAAACCCTAAATTATGGTGCCATAATTGGTCTAGGAGTCACTGGGTAACTCTGTATTACTGAACGGGAATAAACCGTCTCTTCTTGCACAGTTGACGACACAACCGTCTCTTCGTGAGAAAATGAAGGCTTCTCAGAGTAGGCAAAAGAGTTATCATGATCGGAGGCGGAAAGATCTTGAGTTCCAAGAGGGCGATCATGTATTTCTAAGGGTTACACCGGTAACGGGTGTGGGTCGTGCATTAAAATTGAAGAAACTTACTTATCGGTTTATTGGTCCTTACCAGATATCCGCGAGAGTGGGTGCTGTGGCTTATAGAGTGGCGTTGCTGCCGAATCTGTCGAATTTGCACGATGTGTTCCATGTTTCACAGCTTCGGAAGTATGTTCTGGATCCGTCACATGTGATTCCGATGGATGAGGTTGAGGTAAGGGAGAACCTTACGGTTGAGGCATTACCAGTTAGGATTTTGGATCGCGAGGTGAAGCGGTTGAGGGACAAGGATATTGCACTTGTGAAAGTGGCGTGGGGAGGCGCTGCTGAGGGCAATTTGACTTGGGAGCTGGAGAGTCGGATGCGGGAGTCGTATCCAGAGTTGTTCGTCTCAGGTATATTTTCGAGGACGAAAATTTCTAAGTGGGGGAGAGTTGTAACGCCCCAGTTTTGTCAGTTTTTATTTAATCGAGTCGTTTTGATTATTTTATTATTATTTTATTTTATTTTCGACTTTTATTTGGAAATATGTTATTTTTCAATGTTGTGATATTTTATCGGGTTTTGGGAACGTTTGCGAGATATTTGAGTGTGGGGGTATTTTGGTCATTTCATCTTATTTTTCTTTAAGTTAGAAAATAGAAAATAGAAAGAGAGAAAAATAGAGAGAAAGAAAAAGAGAAGAAGGAAAAGGGAAAGAAAAGAGAAGAAGAGAAGAAAAAGAGAGAAAAACTTGGAAATCAAGAAATCAATCTCCCGACTTTTCTAAACACGATTAAATCGGGTAAGGGTGCGAAAATCGATTATTATATGTTTGTGTATGATTATGTATGTATGTTTTTGGTTGTTATTGGATTGAAATGGAAAAATATAGTAAAACCCATATTATGTAAAATTGATTAGAAATCGATTAAATTGTGTCGGAAATTATGTTTTCAGGTCCATTATTGTTAATACATGTTAGATACATGTTGTTAGGCATTGTATTGGTAATTTTTCTGGTGTATAGGTGAAAATGGGTTGATTTTGGTTGGAAAAACACAGAAAAATTATGCAGAAAAAAATTATGGATTTCCACTGCCCATACGCGTATCACTCAAGGCAATACGCGTATTGGTCAAGGCAATACGCGTATGGCATTGAAGAAAATGGGGCAATACGCGTATGAAAGCTTCAATATCTCGGCCATCTGTCCATTTGCGCATGGTACACGTAATGTTTAGGGCAATACGCGTATGATGGAAGGCACTACGCGTATTGGAATTTTAATGAGAATTTTGGGGAAAAATGGTCTCTACCCATACGCGTATGACCTTGGGCAATACGTGTATGGAATGGGCGAGGAATCAGGGCAATACGCGTATGGCTCAGGACAATACGCGTATTGTCAGGAAAATTGCAAAATGGGGTTTTTTCGCGATGTCTTTTCTTGTTTAGTCCGTAACTCGTGTTCCGTTTATCCGTTTTTAACATTCTTGGTATTGTTGAGTAGCTATTGAACTGTACTTTCTTATTATAACAATTTTGAGATTTTAGCCGATTTAATTATGTCAGAAATTTGGAATAGTGTCGTTTTGTCGACTTTTGTCGTTATAATTGTGTGTAATTGGTGTGTATCATGCAATGTGCTGTTGATATGGATATGGTATGCCTTGCGTGCTGTTGTGTGGTATAAATGCATTGTTTTGGGCTTGAATTGCAAAGCATGATTAATGTTGAGTGAGATGATTGCATATATGTATGCATCTGAATGTCATGAGTCATTGTATGCCAAGAATCATGATATGCATTCTTGAAACGTCGTGTGCCCATGTGGGGTGTGAGCGACGGTTTGGTTCCAAAGGGAATCTGCTATAATGTCGTGTGCCCGTGTGGGGTGTGAGCGATGATTATAGACGATCGTGTGCCCATGTGGGGTGTGAACGATCTGGCCGTGTGCCTGTGTGGGGTGTGAGCGATCCATAAATGTCATGTGCCCGTGTGGGGTGTGAGCAGCGGGGAACATCGTATACCCGACGGGGAGTTACAGTGATGTAACGAGCGATGATTCCAGCAGAGTTCCTGAGTGAACTAGCGACGAGAAACATTGGAAGTCGGTACCCGCATGTGCATATGCATAGAGTCGTTGTGTCGGTCTCTTGCATTTGCATAAATCATTAATGGTTTGTTTATGTGTGGAATTGTGGATAAAATTGATAAATTGATATATGGATATGTATTGGTAATACTGGTATCGTGCATGGTTGGTATACCTTGGTGATGGAAATATGAATTATACATTGTGTTGCCTTGTGTTTGAATACTGGTATGAGTTGTGGTGAGAACAGTATATATGTGTATTTTTGGTGTCATATATAATTGTATGCAATTATATTATGATTGTTTTTCTCACCCTTCTGCTGTTTTATAATGCTCTACGAGGCATTGCAGATTAGAGTTGCTGGAGGTCTTTTTATGAAGCGTATGACTTCATTCTTTTGTCGGTCGGCTCTGATATGTGGCACCGGGTAGTCAGGGGGATCGTTTTGTAGTTTGATGTGTATATGTATATATATCTTTTGGCTCGTGCATGTATGACTTGATGTATGGCAAACTTTTTATGTGATATATATATGTATGAGATTCAGTACAGATTTTCCACTTTATTCTGTATTTGAATTGTGGGTAGTAGGAACTAAGTTCCTCTGTTTATTTGCTACCTGCGAGTGTTGCATATTTTTATGGGCAGGTTTATTGTGTTTGTTTCAAATTGATGTGACCCCTCGGTCTATGCTGTGAATTTCTAAATATACTCTGATGAAATTTTGAATTTTCTTTTACTGCTTTATTTAATTGGGGGTATAGATTGGGGGTGTTACACTTGGTGGCTCAAGTACTTGACCATTAGCAACTAGTAAGTCAAAATTTTTGTCGCATTTGGACACGTCGAAGGTATAGGTTTTCTTAGGAAATTTATCATTTTTCTTAGGCTCGGAAGGGTTCTTCCTATTTGCATGCGCAAGCAATTTACACACATATGGGGGACCTATCTTTAATTCAGCCACATCGACCTTAATCTCTTCGACATGATTGTATTCGACATCTAACGCTAAGTCACTGTCTTCCATAACAACGTAGGCCACATGCTCCTTCTTACCCTTGTTCACTCTGGCTTTCTCAGTCTTTAGTCTTTCGATCTGTCGAACTCTATCCTCTAACTCTGCTATATCTCTTAGATATTGTGTATCTAATTTCTTTTTAATAGGGTAATATAATCCCCCAATGCCCATTTCGACTAGTTCATGTTCTAGTACCTGAATAAAGCATCTCGTTTTTAATAATCAGAATCAGTTTAAGTAATCATCAATTGATTCAACGAACTTTCGCTTCACTTTCGACAATTCCTTCATACTAATCTTAGATTGTCCCATGTAAAACTGCTCATTGAACAACCTCTCCAATCGAGTCCAATCATTGATGGAATAGTCGGGGAGGGTAGTAAACCATGTAAAGACATTTTTTGTAAGAGAACTAGGAAAGTATCTCATCCTTAGGTTCTCATGGTTAGCTATGTCTCCCGCCTCAGCAAGTATTAAGCAATATGCTCGATGGTAGATTCATTAGTATCACCAACAAATTTGGTAAACTTAGGGATTTTCCATCCCCTTGGCAGTTCAGTCTGCATCACATATTCTGATAGAGGATATGTGTAATTTGGCCTTTGTAGGCCCATGTTCACGCCATTCTGTGTCATTATCCTTTCGACAATGGTTGCCAGGTAATTTTCTCCCAACAGATTTCCTTGTCGAACTTGATGAATAACTTGATCAGCGTCATGGTTTCGATTAACCACTATAACCGGGGGACGTTCTCCCTCACTAGGCACTTATGTTTAACTACCTGAGGCACAAATTATTGCCCATGGTTTATTGTATTTTCCTCTAAGACTACTCCTTCATTTCAAACTTGCCTACCGACTTGAGGTTGTACCATGGACCAAACTTGCGCTGGTGGAGCGCAAAAAAAATCAGCAATTCGATTCATTTAAGTCATCAATTGTTGGTAACTCTGATTCATATTTTGAATTAATTGGTTAAATATAGTACCCATTTGTTGGGTAACAATATTGACCATATCATGATTACTCTCATCAATTTGCTATCTTATAGCTATTACTGAATTCGTCGTAAACATTGGCATTGCCTGGGATCCAAATCCCATCCCCATATGGGGGGCATGGTTTGACCCTGGTTACCTATGGCCGAGCCAGATGTCAAGATTGGCAAATATGTGTTCGCAACATTTTTAGAAAATGTCGATGGATTGCTATGCAGGCTTGCCATCATTGATCTTGGCATCCCAAAAGGTTGTTCACGCCCTGACATGGGCATTGTAAAACTTGTGGCAAAAACCCTAAATTATGGTGCCATAATTGGTCTAGGAGTCACTGGGTAACTCTGTATTACTGAACGGGAATAAACCGTCTCTTCTTGCACAGTTGACGGCACAACCGTAGCAATCGACCGTATTGGCTCAGTCGACGTCGCAGTGACCTTGGCTACCCCAGTGCTATTAGAGGGTTATTCTCCATTGTTGTTGTTTCTAGGAATTGCCATTCTCCTGGCATATTTTCTCACAGGTTTCCTAACTTCTTTCTTGGTTATCTTACCACTCCTTAGTCTCATGCACACTCACACAATGAGAAGTTAATGAAATGAAGAACTTTGAAATAATACTTTTCTTCGAAATGAAAAGTAAAAATTCACACAAAAAGTGTCCCATTGGGCGTGCCAATTTGTTTATTGGGGAATTTGGTTGACAAAGCAAGTTTTTATTAATACTTATGAGATTAAACTCGAAAATATCCAGGAACATATTTGTATGAATCGTAACATTTTGACATCATGTTACTATGGAAATCGAAATACAATGTTTAGGGGATAATGATTTGATCTTGACTAAATTTGGAATATAAAATATTTTGAAAGCAAAATAATTAAAATTGAAATGTAGACTGAAAGTAAAATGATAGGAATCAAAATGTAATTCAAAATACAGATAAACTTTAATGTAAAATGCTTGAAGTTTTTATAAATGTCGAACACATACGTACATTTCCTCACTGTTTCTCAATCACACAGATACTTTGGGTATGTAAAAATTTGAGTACAATTGCGGAGCCTTACAACATGAGCAAGCGTCTCCTTATATACTAGTCTAGAATGACTACCTACAACAATCGACTAAACATATCACGACACGTTTTACTTCCATGCAACTCTTGTCTTCAACAGACTTCCACGTGTCTTCGAGTAACCACATGATCTTATCCAGTTCCCGCTCTTCCGATTACGCAAAAATAACTAATTGAAACACTCAAAATTTCACTAAGTCCAAAGACTGTACTACCATTCCTTGACCTTCAGCTACATAATTTCGACCACAATTCTTACATAACCTTTCGACATATAAAAATCAACCTCCTTCATGGTCTAAATCTACTACGTTGCGATTTCACCTCTCACCATTACATACATATGTCTCATTTGGCATTTATATCCTATGTCGAAAATTCAAGGTAACAATCCTTCATAAATACATATTCCAGTAACGTCAATTGTCCCTATAATTGATATGTAACATCTATCTCTTCAATAATTACAACTCTCGTGTCATAATGCATCATTATATAACTGTCTCTTGCGATCCTTCACATGACATCTTAGCATTGTCATCGGACCCGACTTGCACGAACGAGATCGTTCCTGGTTTGTGCGAGGTCGGCTCCGTCTTACTTATTTTGATACCCCTAACCAGATTCCGATTTATAAGTATGAACATGATTATCCGACTTGTTAGGCATTTCTGAGATGTACACCAAAGATTAGTGCAAAAATTAACTTCCATATTATCCACCGATAGTTGTGAAATAAACACATTATTTAGAGTTTAAAATGTGTCTAAAAATTAGTCTAGAATTAAACATACGGACTCATGAAGATTAATTTCTATACTATTTTTTTATAAAAAAAATAGAAAACTCATTTAGGAAATATTTTAACTCGTATATAAGAGGCATCCGAAAAATAACTTTCGTAGTATTTTAGTCATATTTTTAGATTTTCTAATAGTTGCTCTTTAAATAATCCCAAGCCAAATATTTACGTAAAACTCAAAGGGAGAAATTGTGGAAATTAAATTAATCTCCTAAAGAATCCCAAGCCAAATATATTTAAGTAAAACTCAAAGTGAGAAACAGAAAAATTAAATTTTGCGGTCAGTATCTCACAAGAAAAACTAAACCCTCCAACTCAATTACGTGACTAATTCAATTAAAGTAAAGTGCCTTGGGGACCAGGCCCGTGTAACCCAACAACAACGAAGACATTAGTGCAAAGTGTTGGCACATTACAATTTTTTTTTACAAGGTGACACATTACATTATTACAACTTCACACTCCAAAAACACACACCAACCTCACACTCCAAAAACACACCAATCCTTTCTCACCCAACCCAAACAAACACAACATCAAAAATTCAAAGCCCTCTCACCTCATCAACTCTCAAGATTTTCTTAACACCAACACCAAGATAAATACTAGTACGACCAAATAATTATTATTACATGTTAGATTAACTATATAATTACCATCCTTTTAGATTAAAAAAATCTTATTGTTCCGTTATTATTTTTTTAATTAATTTCCTTTTTGAAAATAAAATAAAATTTAAAGATTAGTTTTGAAGAGGTGTGAGAAAAGGAGGCAAGAAGGTCCTCATAGGAGAAGCAGTTTATGGTTAAATAAAAACCAATCTCTTTTTATTTCATTTTTTCTCATATGATATGGAAAACCACCAAAACCAAAACAAAAACCTAAACCAAGACCACCAACAACACCATGCTTGGGGCACGTGGGAAGAGCTTTTACTAGCATGCGCCGTCAACCGCCATGGCTTCAAAGACTGGGACACCGTCGCCATGGAGGTTCAGTCACGAACCAACCGCCCCACGCTCCTCGCCACCGCACACCACTGCGAACAAAAATTTCACGATCTAAGCCGTCGATTCATAGATGACGTTCCTCCGCCGCAACAGAATGGGGACGCCGCCGCTGTCGATTCCGATCATGTCCCCTGGCTTGACAAATTGCGGAAACAACGCGTTGCTGAGCTTCGGCGTGATGTCCAACGCAGCGACGTCTCCATTTTGTAAATCTCTCTGTTTCTCTCTCTATATATCTCTCTATATACATAAATAGTTTTCTCTCTCTAGAAATTTATAATACTTTATTTTAGTTTATTTATTTATTTTAGATCTAATTTTAGTTCTTTTTATCTTTTCAAGGTCGCTGCAGTTGCAGGTGAAGAAGTTGGAGGAAGAGAAAGCCAAAGAAAATGACGGAGAAGAAGATAAAAAACCAGATCTGGCGGTTACAGGCGAGGAAGAGCGGCCGGAAAAAGAAAAAAACGGTGGAGAAATGGAAGAGGCTAAACCAGCTATTTCCGAACCGGATATTCGCCGGCTTGAGGAAAGCACAACTAATACTGATAAGGTGTTACCAACAACAGGGGATGAATCGGACCGAGACAATCAATCGGTTAATGAGTCAAACTCAACCGGTTCGAGGTTCGATGCAGCAAAAACCGGCGAGATTGATGTAAAAATAGAACCCGGTCCGGTTCTAGTTCATTCCGGTTTGAAAGAACCGGAACAGACCGGGAGAAAGAAAAAATTGGTTGAAGAGGAATCGAATAACGGAAGCTTTGATAACGAGGCTAAAGTTCTTACGTATGAGTCGGTTCCTCCGAGTGAAGAGAGGAAAGTAGAGGGTGACTCGTCCGAGTTGCATGACTCGGTGACTCACTCGGAGGAAGGAGGGACGAGAGAAAGCAGCGAGGTGCAGAGTTCTTCGAGTTTAACGAAAACGAGGAAGTCGCGGCGGAAGAAGGAGGTTTCAGGCGGAGAAGTTTTGCCAGAGAACGAGGACGTAGTAGCGATGGGGAAATCTGAACCGTTGGTTGATGTCTTAAAGATGATTAAAAGACATGAAAAATTTTCATTATTTGAACGCCGTCTCGAAAAAAATCAGGTACTTAAATTTTTTTTTTCTTTTTGCATGGACTTATTTGGTATTTCAAATATTTTCAAAAATTTGAAAAATATACATTTTTACCATGCACTTTAAAATAATCCATATATTATTATTATTATTATTATTATTGCTTTTGAAAGTTTTAAAAATTGGTAAAATACAGCCAAAAATAATTAATTGGATACAATATTAAATCTCTTATGCGAGGACAATGAAAAATTTAAAATAATCATGTTTAAAATATTTCATAATATCATATGGGCGAAAACCTTATTATTGTTTAAGGCTCTCTATTCTTTGTTAGTATTTTTTTTTCAACAAGCTAAAATTTTTTTTATACAAAAAAAGACAAGGTTTTTTTGTAATGTTAATTACTTTATATTATAATATTGTACTACTATAATATAAATGTCAATAAGTTCATAAATATTTTTAATTATAATCATTTTAAATAATTATTTGGAATATATAATTTATTTATACATTATTAATAAGAGTTTAATTAATGTATATTGTGAGATAATTTAATTTATGTAATTTGATATTTATCAGAATATTTTAAAAATTAATATAATAATAAGATTAATATAATAATAAGATATGATTGGACTTTTCCGATGTTAAATATTAATTAAATTTTATTGTTAAATAGATAGTTGATTCTCAAAATTTTATCTAGATTTTCCTACAAAGGAAAACGTTTATTTTTTCTTAATTTTATTTTAACAGCAAAATGATTATAATTATAGTTTAGTAGAGCACGTGCATCTTGTGAGTTCAGGATTGGGCGCATCTACATTGCAAAGTGGGTAAAGATTTTTCCGGCCCAAATTCCGAAGCCCAAGAGCTTGTTTAATCTTGGCCTGATATAAAATCCAATTGATCCAAAATTAATTTTTTTGACATTAAAACGAAAATTTTTGCAACTTTTTAAACCTGACAAAAAAATCAATACTCCCCTTTATTATGCCTGGCGGTGGTGATGTGTTTGTTCATAAGTCGTAATCGTCCAACCGTGTCTTTTCTGAAAATAAATTTGAACTCCTATTTCCTTGACGAAGTAGATTTATTTGTTTCCCATTCCCTCTCATTTTATTTTATTTGAGTATGACATAATTCTTAAAAAATAATAATATTTTAATATCTATAAATTTTATTTATTAAAATATTGTACTAATAATAAATGTGAAGTAGTTTGATGATTTGATAAATTATGCCTTAACGTTCATTTTCAAAAAACACGAGAATTTATCATTTCCTCAATGTCTTAGTCTAATTAAAAGTGTGCGTTAGATGGAAACGTTATGTGCTGTTAATGCTGTCAATGCTCAAATTTAATATAAAAAATATCAGCCCGATAGTGGAATTAAAAATGGGCCCTATCTTTTTTAGCTCATTTCTTCTTTGTCCCTTTGCACGTCATTTCTCGTTTAAACTACAAAAAGCAAAGTCTAACATGTGCCTTTTGGGTATGGTAAATTGGACATGCCCCTGAAATTATGAACATTTAGCAAACAAATTTTCTTGTGTTTTTTGGTGGCAGGATTTGGATAGATACAAAGACATTGTGAGACAGCACCTGGACTTGGAAACCATACATTCCAGACTCCAAAAGGGTCAGTATTCCTCATGCACTAACACATTCTTCCGTGACCTCCTGCTCCTCTTCACCAACGCCACTGTTTTTTTCCATCATGACTCACCTGAATCACGGGCGGCGCAGCAGCTGATCCGCCTTGTCATTGCTGAGATGAGAAGCTGCAGTCGAACACAGTCTGACCCTATCACCCAAAAGAACGATTCACTTCCTCCAAACCCACCATTATCCAAACCAGATTCTGTTTTTCCCAA
Organism: Lathyrus tuberosus; assembly: GCA_022829125.1. Taxonomy (NCBI): domain Eukaryota; kingdom Viridiplantae; phylum Streptophyta; class Magnoliopsida; order Fabales; family Fabaceae; genus Lathyrus; species Lathyrus tuberosus. Next base: position 1,125,809 of record JALAZF010000151.1, on the reverse strand, counting down.
GCACAAATCCTCTGCTCCTATTATAGTTTGCCGCAAACGCAGTTCCAACTCAGTTAAACCGTCCACAGCCACCTTTAACCAAAAGGGTGATCAGTCCATCAACAATGACAAGAAGGAAAGATCATCTTCAGATGCCAAACCAACCTTGAAACAAAGTTATTCTTCTGATACAGACGAAGACGAGCCCCCCAAGGCCAAGGAAAAGCCTGTCACTGGAGCCAGAAGTAGAAGAAGCAGCAAAAGTCACAACAGTAACACTGGTGATAAGAAACTACTCTCTAACTCCAATCACAAAACAGGGTCCTCAGCAAACAAGCCAGTTGAGACCCCGAAATTGGATAAGAACAAAGCAGAAGGGATGTCAGACAAGAAGAAAAATGCTGCCGCTGATTTCTTGAAGAGAATAAAGCGAAATGCATCGGCGGAGGTGATGAGAAGTGGTGGTAGTGGTGGAGGAGGAAGTAGTGGTAGCAGTAAGGGTGGTGGAGGTGGTTCTAATATGAAAGATCAGAAGAAAATAGTGAACAGTGGAAAAGGGGAGAAAGGGAAAGAAAAATCTTCAAGGTATGACGAGGGAGGAGGGTCAGGGTCAGGAGATAAGAGGAATAAGAATATTGAGCACAGCTCTCAGTCGAGGAGGAGTGTTGGGAGACCTCCAAAGAAATCGGAAACCAATGTAGTCAAGCGCGGAAGGGAAAGTAGTGCAAGTGGTGGGAAAGATAAGCGACCGAATAAACGTTCAAAGAAATGATTCAGTTTCTTAGTTAGTTCTTCTTTCCCCTGTATATTAGTGTTAAAGCATGTGTTTGTTCTATTATATTATTTATTCTGATAATTTATTGGTCAACCTGTAGTCAGTTCCTAGGTAAAATGTAACTGTTTTTCATTTGGGCCAAAGCTTGTAACAACATTGTAGTACTTAGGCGCACTGCTTTTCTTGATTTTTGTTTAACAGGAAAGCATGGCCAGTGCTCATGCTCGTGGAACACTTGATCTGTTTCTTTTTGGACATATGTATATTCAAGTGCTCTGCATCTTTTGTTTTGGGTCATTCAATCTTCATGTGCATTCATTACAGTTTGAGACCTATTAATTCTATGTTGTATTCTTTGCGTTGGGTTTTTTCTGTTAACTTTGATAGGTGACATACTAAAACAAGTTACTCTTAATTTCAGTTTTTGTTACTTATGTATGATGCTCTTACAACCGTAGATCCTTAGTTTTAACATGATGTGGTACTAACATTTTAAAACTCTATCAATTGTGGTCCAACTATTAACTCATTGGTGTCTTCAACCTGACCTAATAATTTTTTTGACTTATTGAATAACCCAATGTAAAAGAGGAATAAAGCTCCTCCAATTCACGAAATGAAAACGAAAATCTAAGGTTCTTTTAAGTGAAAATTTGTGGTTCTGGTTTGAAATTTTGGATGCTTGAATCGATTAAAAAAAACAGAACATTCCACGTGAGGTAGATTTTGATGACTCAAAGATTTGGTGTGAACCTTACTATTTACATGTAGTAACTTGCACTAGACTACGACCCATACCAAACCCAAATGTCCGTGTAATCCTCTAAAGCATGGATGCTATAAATAAATTTAACATAATTTCAAGTGTCTATCATACATAAACACTACACATTTTTTCCAAAGGTGTTGGTAAGGATGGTAAAACAGATCCAATCCGTTGATCATGCCTATTTACGTACACTTTTTCTATTGTACCTCGGTTTAGAAAATAAGTAACAAAATAAGTTACTAGGATGAGTCGTGAAACGGTTCGCTCTCTTTAAAATGTTTTGCGGCACTGTCAAAAAATATACAAGGCAATCGAACTACCACACCGCCTTCAGGATAAAACAACTCAGTTCAATTTTACGATCACTACTTGCACGATAAGTGAGCATTCCAAAAATACAACTTCTGATGGTGTTGAAACCACTCAATTATGGTGTGAAAACCACTCGTAATATCTGGACAAACCAGTTGCAAATGGCGCAAGTAAGCCACTCGAAAAAATCGAAAAAAAAAAATATAAATGAAATCAATGTGGGAGAGAAGAGAGAATTCAGACTGCAGAATTCTGGAGTAAGTTTGCAAGTGATGTGAAGGACCCTATTTATAGCCAAGGACCTGATTCGAATGGAGAGAAATTGTGAGATCGTGGGAGAGTGGAACCGACTTAGTCAAAAGTAGCTGTTATTCACTTGACCAGCAAGGAAGTGGGGAGACTTTGTCGGCAAGACAAAAATATGGTCAACAATTACTGTTAATCAATTAATAATAATTAATTAATTTACATTATACTCGATTAATAAATTAATTAATATTAAATAATAATATTAAATATTTTTTTCATCAATTTGGATACTAAAAAAATATTGGATCAAGCCCAAGCCCAAGCCCAAGCCCAAGCCCGGACCAGGCTGAACCGAACCGAGGCGAGTAGGTCAGTCAGACGGACGGCGGCAACGGTAGGCACGTGTGTGTTATGTTTCATGGTAGTGTGTTCTCACCCAACTACAAAATTGGGTACCCCTTGGGGCCCAATCCAATTTGCCCATTTGGAATATATAAACACTAGTAAAGTGTGCTCTCCCTCCTATGTGGGATTTTAATGAACCTTTTCAAATTCACTAACACACTTTAACTCATACTTGTGGTCATTTATTTTCAACATAATGCCAATAACTTCTTCCAAGTCCCTACTCCAAGTTATCATCTGTTCTGGACTAGGCAGATGCTTGGCCCACAGTAGGGCAAGGCCCAATCCAGTCTAGCTCTTGGCAATGCCCAATAACTGGATTCAGCCAATCTAGCCGTTGGGCACGATCTAGCCGTTGGGCAGAACATAGCTGCTGGGCACAATATGACCGTTGGGGACGTCCACCTCACGTGCTTGACAGTTCACGCGACCATCTGCCTCCCCGGATCTCACGGAAACAGTTGTACCAGGTCAAAGGGTCATGCGTCTGACCCTACACCTGGAAGTCCCCCATTGGTCGACCATATATTCCGACCACATGGGAGATCTTGGCCCCGCGCTGAGGGTTACTTCTATAAATACTTTCTCACTTAAGAGGGCCAGGTTTGATCACTATTTAATACTCTAAATCATACATAAAAGCTTTGTACTTGCTTTCTCTCTAGCCCTAACTTACTTCGCCATCAGAGTACCTTGCAGGTACACCCCTCCTCTCCTACATCCATCATCTCTGCCCTACCCGATAGGCCACGACGATCCAGTCTGATCACACAAGATCAGTGGCGCCGTCTGTGGGAAACATCGCTTCCCCGTCTTTTTGCATCAAGATCCCTCATCTTTTCACCCTAGACCAAAGCTTACTCTAAAAAATCCACTTGATCATCATGGCCTCCAACAGAAACGATGATGCCCATCAAGAACCTGTTGTCGCCGTTACCATGGAAAACGTCGACCACCATAACCTCGTTGCTGCGGTCCACGAAACCGATCACAGGGACGGAAGGACCGCGTCTCCCTCTTCCGACGATGTGAAGTCACACGTACATGCTGCCGGTCACGTCTTTGAGTCTATTCCTGTCCCTCAAAACGCTGACCCCGACACTGCTGCCCTCATTGCCTCTCTTAACATTTCCAACCTCCTGATCTTCCAACAGGGTGAGAAGATCAACATGCTCGAGCACGTCCTCCATGAGCGACTTCCTTCGCAGAAGCCTAGCAGTCCCTCTCCACGCTCGCAGTCTCCTCCTCAGAAACGTCGTCGAGACAGATCCAAGAGCATTTCTCCCGTCAGGGGACGATCAAGATCAGAAAAACCTGAGTCAGAAGTCTCCAAAAGACGACACCGTTCTCCCCCGCACAGATCCAAACGTTCTCCTGCCCCGAAGAGGTCCAGGCCCTCAGAAAAACATCACGAGCACCGTCGGTCGCGCAGACATTCTTCTCGACGTAGCAGAAAATGCGGGCGCAGCCAATTCCCTGCCGGTCATCTAACGCAAGCAGTGATGACGATGTCCATAGACCCCTATCTCAGGAGATCATGGACACTCGTATTCCTCGCGGGCTGGAAAAGCCCCCTCCTCTGGCAACTTATGATGGGACCACTGACCCAGACTAGCATATAGAAAATATCGAAACCATGCTCCACTACCACAACGTGAGCGGAGCCATTAAGTGCAGATTATTCCCCATCACTCTCAGGAAGGGGCCATGGTCTGGTATAAGTGGCTTCCCCGGGGTTCGGTCACGTCCTGGAGGGATCTGAAGAACCAATTTGCCCAACACTTTACTGCTTCCCGACGTCATCCCAAGTCGGAAGCCACTCTCGAGGCCATCATCCAGGGCAAGAATGAGCCCCTGCGCGCATACACCGAGAGGTTCAACAAGGAAGCTGTCGAGGTCCGCACAACGGACCATATGAAGAAATACCTCCTCGAGAAGGGGTTGAGACCGAAGAGTGAATTTCGCATAACAGTGGGCATCGAGACCCCTCGTACCTTGGACGAACTCCACCGTAAGGCTCAAGCGTATATACAATACGAGGAGAAAGAAGCCGCGTACAAGGCCCGGGACTCAAGGGATCAAGAGAGTTCCCGGGCAACAAAAAAAGACGAATCAGAGGCCCCTAAGCGCGACGGGGAGAGACGACGTGACGATCGTCCTCGCGAGGGTAAGAGACCTGCTGGTCGCTTCACTGAATACACCCTGCTGACAGCTCCTCGCGAGCGTATTCTCTCCGAATGCATTAACGCGGAGTTCAAGCAAGGGGGTGTCCAGTTCCTCAAGCCAACAGCGTCAAAGGGCAACACAGACAAGAGCAAATACTGCCGCTTCCACCGTATCGACGGCCATGTGACCAAGGACTGTGTTCACTTGAAGGACGTTATTGAAATCCTCATCAAGGAGGGTCACCTGAAGCAGTATACAAAAAGGGTGAATCTTCCCGACGAGAGACCTCAGAGTCCAAGAAGGAGACAGAGTCTTCACCACCCAGTCCTCCCCCGCAAGTCGCCATGGCAATCACGCGGCAGAGGACTTCATAATCCCCGACTACCCCGAGGATCCTCCCCAGATATCCGTGCACAGCACATGGGAGACCTTTCCCACGACAATGGTTATTTCATGCGGCGGATATAACGAGCCCATTGTAGGGTTAGTCAAAAGGAAATTCGACCAATTGGTTGACTGCAGTCCTGACTGGTTATGGACTGGAGAAGGTCTGGGGGCGTTCTCAGCCTATCACATTCTACCGTGAAGAGCTGCCTGGGGGCTCCCCGAACTCACACATTCCTATGCTCATCAGGGTAAGACTGGCTAGCACTGATGTTCGACGGATCCTGGTCGACCAAGGCAGTTCAGTAGACATCATGTACACCAGTTTATTCCATGCGTTGAAGCTTGACCAGAAGAATCTGTCACCATACGTGGGATCCAATCTGCAAGGATTCAACGGAGCTACCGCCAGACCTTGGGGGTACGTGGAGCTTCCAGTCACGTTCGGGGAATAAGAGGCATCCAAGTCGATCAAAACCCAATTTCTGGTAATCGACTGTCCATCGTTGTACCAATGTATCATGGGGATACCAACCCTCGCAGAGCTGATCGCTGTTCCTTCAACTGTTCATCTCAAGATGAAGTATTATACAGAGAAGGGCCACGTAGCGACTTTGCACGGAGATATAGAGGCCGCGAGGAGATGCTTCGAAGCAGCTACCCGAGGAAAAATCTCGATCGGTACAGCATCCAAGGCCGCCAAACGGGCAAGGGATAAAGATCTTCCCAGCGAAGAAAGTCTGCCTGAAAAGAAGCCAGCTCTCCCGGTGCACACAATCGACCTTGACAGTCAGATTTCTGAAGAAGGCGAGAAAGACAGCGACAAAGGCACTTCAGCAGTATCAGGAAACTCCTTTGCATCAACCATCATGCGCCCGATACCATATGGGGAATTCGAAGTAATCACCTTCGGAGACAACCTGAACAATGGGGTAAAGATATGCGCAAGGCTTCCCGACGAGGTAAAGCAGTAGTTGAAGACATGCTTGGAGGACAATGCAGACTTATTTGCTTGGAGCGCCGCGGTCATGCCCGACCTTGACCCTGAGACCGCATGTCATCAACTCACCATCGACCCAGCTGCTCGGGCGGTAGTGCAGCGCAGGCGCAAACAATCTGATGAAAAGGCACTGACTGCCGAAAAACTTGTACAAGACCTCTTAGAGGAAAAATTTATCTCGGAGGCCAGGTATACAACCTGACTATCCAATATTGTACTTGTTAAAAAACATAATGGAAAATGGCGCATGTGCATTGATTATACTGATCTCAATCGGGCTTGCCCGAAGGATGCTTATCCTCTGCCCAACATAGATAAGCTCGTAGACAATTCTGGAGGTTTCAAACTCTTGTCCTTCATGGATGCCTACTCGGGAATCAAATTCCCATGGCCGAAAAGGACAAGAAATATTCCGCGTTCCTGACATCGTCGGGGAACTATTACTACAGCGTAATTCCCTTCGGTCTGAAAAATGATGGGGCCACATACCAGCGTATGATGAATAAGGTTTTTCGATTAGAAATCGGAGACATGATCGAAGTATACATGGATGACATGATCGTGAAGTCCCAATATGAATCCGATCACACAGTCCACTTGCAAAAGGTCTTTGATCAAGCGAGAAAATGCAAAATGCGTTTTAACCCAGAAAAATGCACCTTCGGCGTGCTGGTAGGGAAATTCCTTGGCTTCTACCTCACCGAGAGGGGGATAGAGGCCAACCCTGACAAATGTCGGGAATTCACTGAATTTCCCACACCTAGGTCGAAGAAATCCATATAATCCCTCAACGGGATGCTCACTTCACTTTCTCGCTTTGTGCCCAAGTCTTCCCAACACGCTGCCCTTCTTCAAACTTCTACAAAAAGAAGCCACATTCGAGTGGACAGAGGAATGCGAGCAGGCTCTTCTACACCTCAAGCGAGCCTTATTGGAACCCCATGTCTTGTCTCGACCAGATAGTGGGGAGACATTGTATCTGTACCTCTCCATCACCAGCGAAGCCGTTAGCGCCGCCCTCATTCGTGAAACACCAGACGGGCAAAAATCCATCTATACAGGTCGACACATGTGTGTTATAGGTCGATACTTGTACTCTATTTTTAAAGCCTATAGCTTCTGTTTGATGTGTCGCTTGTATGTGTCGACACATAACCTATACAGGTTGATACATGATCTATATAGGTCGACACATGCATCGAATAGGTCGACACATGACTTACATAGGTCGGCACATGCATTAAAAATCTTGAAAATTAGCATTATTTTCTAAACCTATTGCATTTCATTTGCTTATATCTTGCGTATATATAAATATACTTCATACATGCATCATTTCTTAAGGCTAGTGGTTGTTGAAAAATCATATAGGAAACCAAGGATAACATAGAATTCTCTTCATTTTTAACCTTTGTTCTATGCATACACACAAACAAATTACAACAATCATTCTTTGTTTGGGTGAGATCTAGAATCAAGTTGATAACGTCCAATTTAGGTTGTTGAATTGTAAATTGGGTTGAGAATCTTTGGAGGTTTCAAATAAGAAAACCAAGTTGGGGTTTTCCTTCAAGATCAATTGGTGATTTGAAGGTTTTGGACATGATTATGCAAATTGGATTTGATTGAGTGAAAGCTTTGAAGAATGATGAGTTTCTTACAAAGGAGTAGGGTAAGATGCTGGATCATCTTGGTAAATCTTGGGTGACAATAATTCGTAATTTGGATTCGATCGAGTGAAAGTTTTGAAGAACGAGGTTTCTTGTAAAGGAGTAGTGTGAGACGGTGGATCGAATTGGTAATATTGGGTGACAACAATTTGCAATTTGGATTTGATTGAGTGAAAGCTTTGAAGAACGAGGTTTCTTGCAAAGGATTAGCGTGAGACGGTGAACCAAATTGACATTGTTGGGTGACTTGATCAAGTTAAGATCAAAGGTAAAAGAAAGTGTTATTTTCTGGACTGGACCTAAGGGTGGCCTACCGTTGGGCACGACCCAACTCAAGTCTTCGTCGGGGAGGGCCCAATTAATGTCCAACCCATCTTCACGCCCGGGGAGCTCTCACACGTTTCCCCTATGGACTCCACATGCCCCCCACATGGGGACACGTCATCATGCAACTACCCACTTCCAAAAGAACTGGTCAGCCCACCTTTCGAAGATCACGGGGCAGTTGATCCAGGGCGAAGACCACATGCTGGTCTTCCCTACACCATGTAAGCCCTGATAGTTACTCATATTGGGCCTTGCGATCCAACCCAATGCAAAGTAACTGTTCACCCTGCGCTGGGGGCACATTATAAATACCCTCTTTCATTAGAGGATCAGGTATTATATTCTTTATACCTTTTCTCTGTACTTGCGCTGTTTACTCCGTCTCTGACTTTGGCATCAGAGTACCTTGCAGGTACACCCCCACCTCTTCACCACCACCGCGAATAACGGAGCTCACGACGTGTTGCTGGCCGCTGATCCATTTCTGATTAGGTATGATCAGTGGTGCCGTATGTGGGAACCCTTGCTTCCCCGTTCTTCCTCCCGTAGAAACTCAAGTACCAAAGTAACCTCCAATCTCCGACGATCTTGGCCAGCCCACGAAATGACGTTAATGCTCCAGACACTGCCTTCACCCTATTCACCAACGGGGACGATCACGATCCCAACGTGACCGTTCACGTAGAAGAAGGCGACCCCAGGGACGGGCACACCGCCTCTCCCTCCTCTGATGACGCGACCTTCAACGTCACCCGACGTTTTGATAGCTCGGCGGTCTACCAGCCAATCCCTGTGCTACCTAATGCTGATCCGACCACGGTGGCTCTATTCGCGGCGATAAATCAGACAAATTTGATGATATTCTAACAGAATGAGCGAATAGGGGTGCTCGAGAGGGAGCGATAATCACGCTCTCCCCCGCGGAGACATCGTCGCCCCGTTTCTCACAGTCCCTCTCCTCCCCCGTGGAGGACACGACACGAGGACTCTCAGAGCCTTTCTCCCCGGAAGCCTGGGCGTCGCCCACGTCCGGAACGACCTCAACCCATGGTCACCCAGAAGTGCGCCCGATCCCCTCCTCGGAAGGAGCGACGTTCCCCCACTCAGAAGAGGAATAAGGCAGACGAATACGTCGAGAAGTCAAAGAGCTGACCAAGGAGGCCTCCTCGACGGAGCAGAAACGACCGAGGCGACCAATCCCCACCGCGATCACATGTCAGGAGCGACGACGACGACCAGCGCACCCCACTATCCAGGGACATCATGGAGACCCTATGCCTGTCGGGATGGAAAAACCCCTGCCCTTGGCGACATCTGATGGTACGAGTGACCCGGATGACCACATCGAAAGCTTCGATGTGATGCTCGACTCCGGAACATCTGGGGAGCCATCAAATGCAGTATCTTCCCCACTACCCTGAGGAAGGGTGCTATGGCGTGGTACTAGAGCCTCACACCTGAGTCCATCACTTCCTGGAAAGAACTGAAGAGACAGTTCTCCAGGAATTTCACCGCTTCCCGACGCCACCTGAAGACTGAAGCATCCCTGGAAGCTATCATCTTGGGAAAAGACAAATCTCTCCGGGATTACAAAGAGAGATTCAACCGAGAAGCTGTCTAGGTATCCACCTCGGACGACATGAAGAAATTTTCGATCGAGCGAGGACTATGACCTCGCACCGAGTTCGCCAAGGCAGTTGACATTGAAAGACCCAACACCTTGGATGCGCTCCTCCATAAGGCCCAAGCATACATCCAGTTTGAGGAGATAGATGCCGCCCACTGTGCCAGCGATTAGCAGAATCAAGAGGGCACCAGAATCTCTAGGCACATGGAATCCACCGCCCCCGACGAGGCGGGGAAAGAAGAAGCGAAGACCTGCCCCAAGACTCTCGAGAACCAAGGGGACCAGCAGACCACTTCACTGAGTACACACTACTCACCGCTCCCCGCGAGCGCATCCTGGCCGAGTGCATTAACTCGGAATTCCAGAAAGGAGGTGTCTATTTTGTCATACCCCAAATTTTGACCACTAAGATTTCCCATCATTGTGTAAATCCTCATCACAATATGGAGGAACCATCATACCTTGTCAGTCTCCCCAAAGATGGGTGAGCATCCACTACAGTCAAAACTAGGGTTTTAAGCCCTCTCAGAGCCTTAGACAAAGGATCAATCAAGGAATGACTTGATCTTCAACTTGTCTAGCCTCTAGAATATCTACAATGGATCAAGAGGACTCCCACTTTAAGGATTAAGCACAAGGCTGCTCCCTTCTAGGTGGATCAAGTCTCAAGATCGCCAGTGTCACCAAATTAGGGTTTTGGTCGACCAGGGCCTCCAGATGGAAATTTTCCTCTGGGCATGAGCCAATGACCCAAAACATAACCTAATATACTCCATGGAACCTCATGGACCCAATCATCAAGTCAATTTTGCTTCAGGGGATGCATACATCAAAAATCAGGAATTAGGGTTTCTTGACCTAATTCACCCCTAAGTTGACTTTTAGGGCAAATCATGAGCCAAGACCTCAAGAGAGGGTTTGAGGGTCTCTAATATACCATATTGATCCATTTGGGACAATGGATTAATCCAAGAAGTTTGAGCAACAAGTCTCAATTTCATCTGCACCACAATTAGGGTTTTATGGAAAAAGTCAACTGTAACTTTGACTTTTAACCAGGACAAGCTCCCAAGCCCTAAGACATGCATCAATGTACCCTATGACACCCATGGAACATGTCCATCAAGTTGGATTTAGTCCAAGGACATGATTTCCTGAGGAATTGCACTGTTTGGAATTCATCTGATAAAAAGTCAACTGTGCACAAAAGTCAACTTTGACTTTTTGAGATTTTTCACCAAAATGGATTTTTAACCCTAAAATGATGTTAGTGTATGATTTGAATCATCATTCATCAAGAAAAATCAAGAAAAGTTGGATAATTTGTAAAAGGGGTAACCATAAAAACTTAGAAAATTTTCTAAGTTAAAAAATAAAGTGGCAAGGGTACCAACTTTGGAGGATCATAACTCCTAAAACACAAGGCCATTTTTTTTCATCCAAAGATGGATTTGTAGCCCTCATTACCCTCTACAAAAACTTCAACTAGACCTAAGTCCAATTCATTAAGGATTTTGAGTTATGGAGTGATCAAAATCAAGAAAAGTCACTTTGTTCCAACACTTAGTGAAAATTTCACTAAGTCAGATTTTACCCTACTTTTTGCCAAATGTAGGGGGATTTTTCACTTGGATTCAAAAGAGATCAAAACCAAACATGTTCAAACAGTTGTTGTATCATGTAAGGGCTTTCCAAAATGGCCAAGAACATTGCCAAATTCCATTTAAGTCATGAGATATGACATTGGCAAGTTGCCTTGCTGAAATCTGTCAAAGGCAAGGCAGAATTTGCAATTTTGCTCGATTTGCCAAAATCATCCAAATTCAAATGCTCCTATCCACTTGGACACATCTGAGGATTGAATCTAAAGGGGATAATCACTGAGCCAAGCCTCCAAAGTCCATGGAACAAGAAATAACATGTTGAACATAGAATGGCCAAAATAGGGACAAGACTCCAAATTTGGATTGAAGCATTCAATGGAAGCATCAAGGTGGCATGGAATGAGCCATTCTCATCTGAAATCAGTCAAGACTTATCCAAGACCAAGGGAACCAAAGCTCTGTGCCCTAACCTCTAGTCAATGGCTAGAGGAGACTTGGATTTTCATTTGCCAACATTGGCCAAACCTACTTAGCAGTTGCCATTCACTATTCCTTGCAAAAAAAACTTGCTCTACTATAAATAGAGCTCAATTATGATCAGTTTGAGTACACCAAAGCCATCTAACAAATGCTTTCCTCAAAATCTCTTTCTCTTGGCAAAAATGCCTTTCTTAGCAAGGTAGCTATCGGGTTTTGAGTTTGAGAGCTTTTCCAATCAAACCAATCACTCACACACCTCACATACATCATATAGAAGTGATCCAAACACTCACATAATATCTGGAACACTGATTTCACAAAATCACCAGCCAATTGCTCAAGTTCTTGACAGTTTTGCAGTTGAGGTACCATCTTCAGCTCCAAACCATTTCAATCCATTCCAAGCATACATACACACTCTATGGCACCTAGGGAAGCTATCCAGATCATTGGAACCTAGCTGTAACACCTCCAACACAAATCACGATCACCAGCTGCAAGTGGTAAGCATGAGCTCTTCTAACTCTATGATCCATGCAATTTTTGCTGTACAATAATTTGGCCATATGTTCATAATCATGCATGGAATGTTTTCCCTCAATTAATTACATTGTTTGAATCGTGTATCAAAAATCCTAGCCTTCATGCAGAAATTAGGGTTCTTGAGGATTTTTCATGATTTCTTGTTGTATGTTTAATTTAAATGAAATTAATGGACATAGACATGATCGTGAGGTTGAGACGAGCATAATGATATATGGATTGCATGTTATAATCAAGTATTCAGTGAGATTGGAGAGAAAATGCAAATCAACCAAACCCAGAACACGCGCGTGTTCATCAGCTGTTCCTGGCGCCTTTTTTGAATTTTCATATATTTGAATTTTGTGATTTTATTTAATTGATTCAAAAATTAATTTCTCTCTGAGTTTTAATGATTTTGAGTTGATTCTTTTTTTAATAATTCACAAAAATGTTAAAATATTTTATTTTCCCAAAAAATCCCAAAAATATTATTTATTTTGTATAATTGATATTTTTGCAAAGAATTAATGTTTTAATTGTTTTTAACATTTAAAATATTTTTTCTTCCTTGATTTTGCAATTTTTAATGCTTTCTAATTATTTTGTAGGTCAATACTTAATTTTTGAAGCATTAATCCAAGATCACAATTTGTTTTTCACATGTTAAACAATTTTGATCATTTTAATTGAATTTTTATTCAATTAAATACATTTTTGAAAACAAATTAGGGTTTTTGGATTAATTCAACCCTCATAAATCATTTTCAAAACTTTTGGGCCTCTAATAGAGTGTAAGACCCAATCTTTTTTGACCAAAAACATTTTTGGACCTCAGTGTATTGTATAAGTCCCGATACCGTAAAAATAAACGGCACGATCATTGCCTTTTGAAAAATAACCTTGGGCCTCTCCTTGAGCTATAAGACCCATTCAAAACTTTTGGGCCTCTAATAAAGTGTAAGACCCAACCCCCTTTTAACGAAAATCATTTGGGCCTCACTTATTGTATAAGTCCCTTCGCGTTAAAAGAAAACCTCGGCGCGATCGCCATTTCAAACGAAAAATCAACTGGGCCTACCCTCGTGTTATAAGCCCCACTCTTTTTCTTTAAACCTTTTGGGCCTCTTGAGAGAGTGTAAGACCCATCCCTTTATACAGAAAACCTTTTTGGGCTTCAGTCACTTGTATAAGTCCCTCTGTATAAATTCAAACAGTGCACTCACTGATAAAACCCTGGGCCTCTCCTTGAGCTGTAAGCCCCAAATCTTTCTTTTTCAGAGCACTTTCTCCTTTGATTTTGAATATACTGTTGTTTTTAATCTTTCTTTGTTGAACAACTAACCAAACAACATGGAAGCTCTACAACCGAGTAAGTGGTTATTGCTTTCATTTACCGCTTTCATATACATATAACTGTATTGTGGGGCTGTTTCGCTGTAAGTCTTCTTTTATAAACTCATATCAACTGTGTAATAATAGTATAGATATTTCGAGTTTCCCCGGCAACTATGTCTAGAACTAGGTGACGCCGTTTCGTTTATTCATAGAAATAGACAACTAGATCCCCAATAGGATCACCAGATACAGTCTTCTCTTCGGCTGTCCTCATTAGAAATTGTCAAGAAACTCTATTCCCAGAGATGAATGTATTCTCCGTGAATGGCATCTTTGAGTTTCTTCCAAATTCTCGAACTTTCCTGACTTTGATCTATTCTCGGTGAATAGCATTTCCTTGAATTTCTCAGGGTTTGGGGACCCACGGGCTTCGTAAAAGCATCGGCCTCCTCTTGTGCATCATACAAGGACCCACAGGCTTCCTAAAAGCAACCCCGCCTCCTCTTGGGCTTAGTACAAGGACCCTACGACTTCTTAGAAGTATCCACAACCTTCTCTTAGGCTTCGTATAATGATCTCTTCCTCCGGGAATGACAGCCTTCTCTTGGGCTTAAATACAAGGACCCGTCGGCTTCTTAAAAGTTTCCAGTCTCCTCTTGGGCTTCGTACAAATTGTCCCGACGACCTCCTAAAGGTATATGAACAGAACTTAATCATCTTCATAGAACAGTTTTTTCCAAGAGTCTACTACTATTTCTCAAAGCATAGTACAAAAGATGAAACTCTAGACTTGGACAGTCTAACTTCCTTGAGTCTCAAAGACACTCTCAAGTGACCCCTTCGTTAAATAGGAAGGAAACCCGCAGACTCGGACAGTCTCAATACCCTTTGGATTTCCCGTTTCCTCAAAGAAAAGGAAATATCCCTGATCCTTGGATCAAATCCTTGCGTACAGTGTTGCTCATATAAGAACTGATTTTCTCTTTAACAATCAGTCTACTGGACCTGTCACTTAACTGAACAGTCGCCACAGCCTCCTCTTAGGCTTTGTATAACGATCCTTCTCAAGTGAAGTTAGCCTCTCTCTCGGCCTTTGTACGAGACACATAAAAGACTCCCTCGTTGAGTCAATTACCCCTTTCGCCCCCATCTCGGGCTTCGTACGAGATACACAAAAACTCTCTTGTTGAGTCAAATAGCCTCCATCTCGAGCTTTATACGAGATACCAAAAGACTCCATCGTCGGGTCAAAACCTTTTAGCCTTTCTCTCGGGCTTTGTACGAGACACATATTAGCCTCCTCTTAGGCTTTGTATAAGAAAACCACTGGTTAATCCAATTAAACCTTTTAGCATCAAAGCTGTGCCTCGTTCACAGTACACAAACATCAACAACTCCTTCCCCTTCATCTAATCACTGTAAGCGGCAAGCCTCTGGATCATTTATATCCATGCCACTGTCCCTCTTTTAGCATGAGAAATTCCTAAGGAAAGATAGCATTGCTCTACACTGAATTAAAGTCTTCTCCTTCAGGTTAAAACCCCCTATAAAGGAAATTATGGCATTACCGGATTCACAAATTCCGGTTAAAGTAATTCTCCTTTATAACCAGTCACCCAACAGTTGTGACAGACAAACCCTTCTTTAGAGATGACAAATTCTCTCTAAAGTCGAGGTCCTTCAGCTTCACGTCTTGGGCTTTGAACAAGACACAAATAGACTTTTTAGCTTAACATCTTGGGCTTTGAACAAGATACAAATCACCTTTCGCTTCATGTCTTGGGCTTTGAACAAGACACCAAAACAACTATTTCCTCCCATAGAATAGGAGGAACTACGAACGCTCTGATTTCCCTATTTCGGTAAACGGGAATACGTAGGCATAAGATTGAAAGAAAAATCTTAGCGAGCACACTAAACAAAAACCCAAATCCCATACTCTCATATATCTATCAAAAACATCAGTCCTAACATCCTAATCCTTGTTCCCCACCAGAAACCTTCTGTCTAGGTAAAAAGAAAGAAAACAGTATTGGCGAAAATACAAATAACCAGTACAAAGGCCCCCCCACATTGATAGCATCCGTAACCTAACAGACCGCTGTTTAAACTCAGTATGCAAAGCAGGGTTAATTGGAGACATCTATTTCCATTCCTTCATCAGCTTTAATAGGATAAAAAATGAATCAACCTGTAGTTTGAAGCTCAACCGCAGAGAGCGACCAACGCTTAAGAACCGCGTCCAAAATCGCTCGCTACAGAAAAATGGCGCCCACCGTGGGGCCAGTCTCTGTTTTCCTTTTTCCTTTTCATCTCTTGTGTGATACCACAGATTGGGGCTTCCGCCGGGGAACCCATTTTCTGTCAGGAACATAGGATTCATAGCTTTAAAGGTCTAGGATGATTAGGACAAATATATATACTGCTTTTCCTAATTGCTATACGTGTTTATTTTTCTGCTAATGGGAATACGGGTGATACCGTATGTGGAAAGATCGAGTATACACTTAAGATACGTGATGGCGACAGGGTCGACTATCAACCTCAGTGGAGGCTGACTAATGTAACCATTCTCTCACCTAGACAATGGGTCGGTTGTGATGCCTGAGAAGCTGAGGAGCCAAACCCTTTCGTAGTGCGGAAACTATCAGAAATAGTTATTACGCGATACTACCCCCATTTGAGGCTGGTGATCTATTCTCGGTGAATGGCACTTACTCTAAAATTGCGCTACAACTCGCTGGCGATCCGCTTGTTGTTTTGCTTTCCTGGGAGGAGCTGATGATAATGAGTACAGGTACAAAAATCACCTTAGTATAAACCTTTGGGGATGGGTAGAGCCTTGACTTCATGACAACGACCCTTTGACCCATGTTTTTTTCTATGTTTTTGTGTGCTGCATTCATGCATTCATTTAAAAAACATTAAAACATTCAAAAAATCTTCTCTTCTAGTCTCTCTGTTTTTTCAAAATAAACTAAGACTGTGATTGCAAATATCAGAGAAAAAGATTGCACTAATGGATTTCGGTAGAAGGAGAACTCACCAGTATACCTTCAAGGTTCCAAAGCTAGAGGATTTGAGAAGGTTAGCAAGGATGATCACTAACCCTGAGGCTTTCAGAGCCAAGCACGGAGGTTTGCTACCACTGTTAAGAGTCCATGTGATTGAGGGAATCATGGATGCGCTCATTTAATTCTACGATCCGGTTTATCACTGTTTCACATTCCCGGATTACCAACTTGCACCAACGCTGGAGGAGTATTCTCACCTGATCGATCTACACATTACAGATCGAGCTCCATTTTCTGGACTGGAAGAAATTCCAAAGAATCAGACCATTGCAAGAGCAATTAATTTGGACGAGTCTGAAGTTAGGACTCACCTAACCACTAAGGGTGGCATCCAAGGTTTGCCAACTCAGTTCTTGACAAAGAAGGCCCTGTATTTTGCCAGTATAGGAAACATGACTGCTTTTGAAAGCATCTTTGTCTTGCTCACCTACGGGTTATTTTTGTTTCCCAACATCAATAACTTCGTCGATATCAATTCCATTAAGGTTTTTCTCATTGGAAACCCTGTGCCGACTTTGCTCGCAGATGCGTATCATTCTGTACATTTGGGAAATTTGTACAGCGGAGGAGAGATCACATGCTGTGTACCTCTGCTTTACAAATGGTTTATCTCTCACTTGCCCAAGTCTGCTGCTTTTTGGGATTGCAAGAGTGCCTTACGTTGGTCGCAGAAGATCATGTCTCTTACCAACTCTGATATAGATTGGTGTAATAGGATTTATGAGGGAATCATGATCATTGACCGTTGTGGAAACTTCTCCAACGTACCCCTCATCGGAACTAAGGGAGGAATCAACTACCATATGGTATTGGTTCACCGTCAATTTGGATACCCGATGAGACACGTTCCACGGGGTGTTCATCTGGAAGGTCTTTTCTTCAAAGAAGGAGAAAGTGACAGAGCACTAAAGATGGAAATAGTGCAAGCTTGGAAACAGGTTCATAAGAAAGGACGAGAGTCTCTAGGAAAACCGGATTGTGTCTCGGTGGAGCCTTACCTCCATTGGGTACAAACTAGAGCTCTCAAGCTAAAGATGCCTTATCCTCGTTACGGGATTCTTTCGCCGAGGGAATCTGTCATGTCCTTCATGACGAAAACTGAAAAGCTTCAGGTTACTCTCAACAAAGTTCAAAAGGAGAGAATGTCTTGGAAGAACAAGTACCGCACCCCGACGTAGAGTGCATCAAAATACAGCAATTACTAAAATAAAAGGATGCTCTGATTGAGATTTTAGAGCAACATGTTGTGGATAATCAAGATGACCAAATGAATCTGCTCGCTCCTTTCACTTGGCAAAGGAATGACAACCCGACAACGGCCCAAGAGCCCCGGTCAAAGAAAAGGAAGATACCAGAATCAGCACCTGATTTCTCTTCAGAGAGGACTCGGGACCCATTAGTTTAGGTTTCTATTTCTGCACTTTGTAATCTACTGTATTTCCATTTCTGTAATCCTTTGAATTTCAATAAAAAGGGGTTTCCCCACTGTTTGATATTTACAATCTAATTGTCGAAGTTTATTTTGATTAAACCAAAAACAATTAATATAATCATTGCATTCATCATTCTCACATCGCGAATTCTTCTTACCTACGAATCTCACGTTTGTGTCTCGATTCTAGAGTCAAACTGTCTCATTCGTATAATACTCGGGCCAATCGTCAGAAAAAGATGGATGCTCTTGAGGAAGAAAACAGAGAGTTGAAAGAAGAGATCGACACTCTGAGAGAGGATATCAGAAAGCTTCGTAACGACATGCAAGCCATGGCAGAAGCTCAACTACAACAAACTGTGATCTCAGAGATCACCTCAACGCCCATCGTGGAGAAGTATGATCCTAGGTATCAAATGACGAAAGATCGTCCTTGGGGCATGCCTGTTAACTATATCCCGGAAGGATATGTTCCGCCGATCACTGAAGATCAGGGAATCACAACAGAAGCCGCTGGGCTTGAAAGTTACAAACTTCGGGAAAGCGAAGATGCCAGGGGCATACTGAAGACTCCTGAAGGTTACAAACTTCGGGAAACGCCAAGATTCACTGCCGTAGTCACGGTACCACCCCCTGTGGTGCACACTGTCCCGGAAGGACAGATTCCACAGATACCTTATGGTAAGAAGGAAACTATGTTTGACAGAATGGAGGAATTCCATGAGCAGTTCTTGGAAATGCAGAAGGAACTGCAAGCCATTCGCGGTCAGGATTTATTTGGAAAGGACGCCGCAGATCTCTGCTTGGTCCCAAATGTGAAAGTCCCGCACAAATTTCAAGTGCCAGACTTTGAAAAGTACAAGGGTAATTCTTGCCCTCAGAGCCATCTGGTGATGTACGCTCGGCGGATGTCAGCTCAGACGGAGAATCAGGACCTACTGATTCACTACTTCCAGGATAGTTTAACCGGTGCCGCACTCAAATGGTACATGGGTTTAAACCGTACTACGATCAGTACATTCAGAGATCTTGGTACTGCCTTCGTCCAACAATACAAATACAATTTGGACATGGCACCCGACAGAGATCAACTCAGATCAATGTCGTAAAAAGACAAGGAAACCTTTAAGGAGTACGCTCAAAGGTGGCGTGAGATTGCCGCTCAAATTTGTCCACCTCTTGAGAAAAAAGAGATGACAAAGATCTTCTTAAAGACCTTAACCTCATTTTACTATGACCGAATGGTTGCCAGTGCACCCAGTGATTTCACCGAGATGGTCGGCATGGGTGTACATCTTGAGGAAGCCGTCCGAGAAGGATGTTTGGTAAAAGACACTGGATCATCGAGCGGTACCAAAAAATACGATAGTGCTCTCCTTAAGAAAAAAGAGCAAGATATTGGGAATATCTCTCTCGGAAAGCAAAGGCGACGTTATCAACCGGTAGCAGCTGTGACTCCTGCTATCAATCCTGCGTCTATTCCTACGTACCAACCTCAGGTTGCACAGAGCCAACCTGATCAGCAAAGGACACAACAACCTCTGCAGCAGGCTCGTCCTCAATACAACAACAACCGTACAACACGGCCACCAGGATTTGATCCTATACCCGTGACGTACGCAGAGTTGTTTCCATTACTGCTAGCCAAGGGGCACATTCAGACTAAATCTCCTCTTACAGTACCGGAAAATCTGCCTTTTTGGTTTAAGGTGGATCAAACATGCCCTTATCACCAAGGAGGTTCAGGGCATAACATTGAGGCTTGTCTCAATTTCAAGTCCGGCGTGCAAAAACTTGTTAGGAGCGGGGTCTTATCCTTCAAGGATACGAATCCTATTGTTCTCACGAACCCGCTGCCTCAACATGAGAAGGCTGCAGTCAATTTGATAGAAGGAGAGACTAACGATGTCTATCAAATTCACGATGTACTCTTGTTAAAGACCAATCTGGTCAAGATGCATTGTAGATAGAGTGGATATGGCCATGTGCCACCTCATAATTATTACCAGTGTGATATCTGCTCTAAAAACAACCAAGGATGTTCTGTAGTGCAAGCAGCTCTACAGGAACAGATGGATCTCGGATGGATCCAAGAGCACCGAGTTCGTGGAGTTAACATAGTCTATACGAATTCTAACGTCATTCAGAACCACGATATCCGTGCGATGAATATCAACTTGGTGGCGATGCACTCAAGGCAAAGCCAGTATCATAATCTGCCACGGCACGATTACAGTTCCTGTCTGACTTGCTCTGTAAACAAACAGGGTTGCTCTTTTGTACAAGAAGCCCTCCAACGTCAGATGGATCTTGGATGGATCTAAGACTACCATGATAGGAACTCCTATCAAATCAACATGGTTCAGATCTTTGACATTTGAGTGATGAATACCAACCTGGTAGAGTTACATGCTGAGCAGGTCCGACTCGGATTCTTAATATCACATGACTATCAAAGCTGTAAGGCGGGTTGCGAAAACGATCGAGGTTGTACCCTTGTCCAGGAGGCACTTTAGCACTTGTTAAATCACTGGTGGATGCCAATCTATATGGATGAAGATACTCAGCAGATTAGTATCAGTAATAGAAACCCCACTCGGCGTCAGAGTCAGGATGTCCGATCTGTGGAAGCTAACCTAGTAAGGTTACATTATATTCAAAGTGGGCGTGGCCAGGTGCTGCCACACAACTATGACAGTTGTAGCGTCTATTCGGAAAGTAACCAAGGGTGTTACCTTGTGAGAGCAACTCTTCAGGGTCAGGTCGATCGTGGAGAAATTCGTCCATATCCGGGTTCTGGACCCATCAACTAGACGCCGAACTACCTTGCCGATCAAGTTGAGGACGTTGTCACAATCTCTGGTCGTCACTAGACCAGGGATGTTTTTGCCATCATCCCTCTACTTGACGAACCTAAAGTTCCCAAACGGGAACGGATCGAGATTACTTATGATGGTCGAAAAAATGATAAGGTTCCCATAGTTATCTATCTGCTGGGACCACTACCATATGAATCAACTAAGGCTATCCCTTACAAATATGGTGCAACGACCATTGAAAATGGAAAGGAAATTCCATTACCCTCCGTCGTGAATATTGCAGACATCAGTCGTGTAACACGGAGTGGTAGAATCTTCAACCGAGGAGTTGAAGAACCTAACAAGGAAAAGGAACTTCAGACGGAAGCTCCCGATCTACCAGTCGGTCAATCCAGTAATCCCGACCTTTTGAAAAATAATGATGAGATGCTGAAGCTCATCCAAAGGAGTGAATACAACATTGTTGATCAGCTATTACAGACTCCTTCAAAGATCTCGGTATTATCGATGTTACTCAGTTCAGAAGCCCACATGGAGGCTCTACAGAAAGTCTTGGAGCAAGCCTTTATGGAACAGGATGTAACAATCAGACAGTTCGATAGTATTGTCTCTAACATCACTTCCTGCAATAATTTGGGATTTAGTGATGAGGAATTACCTGAAGAGGGTCGCCGTCATAACATGGCGCTCAACATTACAGTTAACTGCCAGGACGATGCTTTAGCCAGCGTACTGGTAGACACAGGGTCAGCCCTGAATGTTATGCCGAAGTCCACTTTGATGCAATTATCATTCAAAGGACCTCCGATGAGAGTTAACGAGGTTGTCGTCAAAGCATTCGACGGATCCAGAAAAATAGTTATCGGCGAAGTCGACCTTCCCATAACTATTGGTCCTCACACTTTCCAAGTCACTTTCCAGGTCATGGACATCCGGGCAACATACAGTTGCTTATTAGGAAGACCTTGGATACATCAGGCTGGAGCAGTTACTTCCACCCTCCACCAAAAGCTAAAGTTCGTCAAGAACGATAAACTTGTCACAGTTTGTGGGGAACAAGCCTTGCTTGTGAGTAACTTGTCATCATCTACTGGTATGGAACCCGAGGAGGTTATTGGAACGCAGTTCCAAGCACTATCGGTGAGCAAGGACAATCAATCCGGAGGAGGAACTTCGATTTCCTCATACAAAGATGCTATTAAAGCGGTCGAGAGTACCGATCCGACAGGATGGGGACAGCTTGTTATTCCTATTGACAATAAAATGAAGAAGGGTCTTGGTTTTTCTGCAACCTGTACCCAGACAGCTGGCAACGATGAAAGTCTTTATCCTCTTCAAAACTTCTTCCACAGTGGAGGTTTCCTTCACCCAGTGTCTCAAGCAGTCCATGCTATCAATGAGGAAGATCCCTCTGACACGGATGAAGAATGGAAGTCCTATTTGAATGAGGATGATTATATGACTCAGGAAGAGGTGCCTATACCATTTTTCTATCCCGCACAGAGTCTGAGATTTATACCCAGGTCAGATATCGAAATGATATACGGGGATTGTGATCCGGAAGGATGTCGCGCTCCGCCAAATTCATTAGAGGAAGACACTTCGATGAAAGACAATTTTGACTACAATTACTATGGCCCAATGGATGGTCTGCCAATGTGGCAGCCTTACCCAGGAAACTTGGGGCAAGAAAGTCAGCCGAGTAATGAAGCCCAGCTGACCATCGTTGAACAGAATACCTGTGTCCCCACCATGTCATGGGATCAACACGCAGGTCATTCAGAAACTACTCAACATGAAGATGAATTTGCAACGTTTGCAGGACTTGAATTCATCAACTATGCTTTTCCTGAGGTCAACGTCATCGAGAGGGATGACCCCTCCAGTTCCAAAGAAGTGTGGGACACCCTGGGACAACCGAGTGGAAAATACGACTATATGGTCAAGTACACCGCTCCCGAAAGCTCTCGTATCAGGCTCGAAGATATCCATCCAACTGGATGGGAAGATACAGCTGAGAGCACAAATACTATGCAAAATATAACTGAGGAATCCTCATATGACAACTTTGCCTGGGAGACAGATTCCAATGATCATGCTCCACCAGAAATCAGCGTTGTTTCTGAAGACAAATCAAGGAAGGTGCCAGACTTTGTGATTCACCGAGGAGTTCGCCGTCAATGGGTTGCCGTCGCGGTTCCGAAGATCGTTCATCAGTCAAAGTAATTTCCATCTTTAACCTTTCACCCTGCCCAAGTGAAACATATGTTTTGATAGGGCTCGCTTTCTGTAAATTTCCCTCTTCGCTTCGCCCAAAGCGACAGAGTTTTGTTTTATAGGGCTGTAGTTTCAAGATTCGACTTGTTCATTAATAAAATAACGTCGTTCTGTAATTTCCGCATTAATCGCTGTTTTCTCTTTTCGTTTTTCAGAAAATGGTAATCCTAAAAAACAATTCAATCATAAAAACAAGCAGTAATAAAATAAATACACTGCACACACTTGCATTTTCTCTATCTCTTCTAAACACGAATCGTCACGTCATGCAGATTACTTGTTTTAAACCCCGTTGAAACATACTATCCGATGCCTTCTCCCAACTTTGAGTTCCCGGTATTCGAGGCTGAAGAAGAAAATGACAACGAAATTCCAGAAGAGATCTCCCGACTACTCAGACAAGAGGAAAGGCCCATTGAACCTCACAAAGAGCCGTTGGAAACGGAAAACTTGGGTTCAAAAAAAGAGAGAAAGGAAATCAGGATTGGAGCACTACTCAGTCCAACTGCCAGAGAGAGTTTGATAAAGCTTCTCAAAGAATTCCCTGATGTATTCGCTTGGTCCTATCAGGATATGCTAGGGTTGGATACCAGCATCGTGGAACATCACTTACCGTTGAGATCGGAATGTCCGCCAGTAAAGCAAAGGTTGAGACGCACTCACCCGGACATGGCCATCAAAATCAAAGAGGAGGTACAGAAACAGATTGACGCGGGTTTCCTCGCTACATCTGAATATCCTCAATGGTTAGCCAACATCGTACCCGTTCCCAAAAAGGACGAAAAGGTCAGAATGTGTGTCGATTACAGGGATCTAAACAAGGCTAGTCCAAAGAGCGACTTTCCTTTACCACACATTGACATGCTGGTAGACAGCACAACAAAGTTCAAAGTTTTTTCCTTCATGGATGGATTCTCGGGCACCTTTTGTTACAAGGTAATGCCGTTCGGTTTGAAGAACGCCGGGGCAACCTATCAAAGGGCCATGACTACTCTGTTTCATGACATGATACACAAAGAAATCAAGGTATATGTCGATGATATGATTGCAAAATCTAAAACAGAGAGTGAGCACGTTGAACATGTCAAAATTGTTTGAACGTTTAAGAAAATTCAAGCTCCATTTGAATCCCAACAAGTGCACCTTCGGTGTCCGTTCAGGGAAACTACTAGGGTTCATCGTCAGCCAGAAAGGAATTGAGGTTGATCCTGACAAGGTCAAGGCCATTCAAGAAATGCCTTCTCCGAAAACTAAAAAACAAGTCAGAGGATTCCTGGGACGTTTGAACTACATCTCCAGATTCATATTCCTTATGACCGCGACATGTGCTCCGATTTTCAAATTACTGAAAAAGAACCAGGATTGCGTTTGGTCAGAAGACTGCCAGACTGCCTTCAACAGTATCAAGGAATATCTGCTGAATCCTCTGATTCTATCACCTCCAGTGGAAGGAAGACCACTGATCATTTACCTCACAGTCCTAGAGGACTCAATGGGATGTGTACTTGGCCAACAAGACGAAATTAAACAGAAAGAGTCTGCCATTTACTATTTGAGCAAGAAATTCACCGACTGCGAAACTCGGTACATGATGCTTGAGAAAACTTGCTGTGCTTTGGCTTGGGCAGCCAAACGTCTTCGCCAATACATGATTCGTCATACTACTTGGTTAATCTCCGAAATGGATCCAATCAAGTATGTTTTCGAAAAACCTGCTCTTACGGGAAGGATTGCCCGTTGGCAGATGCTGTTATCAGAATATGACATAGAGTACCACGCTCAGAAAGCCGTTAAGGGGAGTATTTTAGCCGATCATTTGGCCCATCAACCGATTGACAATCAGGAATCAATCAGGTTTGACTTCCCAGACGAAGATGTCATGTATCTAAAAATGAAAGATTGCGATGAACCGCTACCCAGTGAAGGGCCAGAACTAGGTTCCCAATGGGGACTAATCTTTGACGGGGCAGTTAATCATTATGGGAACGGAATTGGGGCAATCATTGTTACCCCTCAGGGTACCCACATTCCTTTCACTGCCAGACTTACGTACAAATGTACGAACAACGAGGCCGAATACGAAGCTTGTATCATGGGTCTCGAGGAAGCGATTGATTTAAGGATCAAAAACTTGGACGTATACGGCGACTCAGCCCTGGTTATCAATCAGATAAAAGGAGATTGGAACACATACCAATCAGGATTGATTCCTTACAAAGACTATGCAAGAAGGTTGTTACCTTTCTTCAACCGAATCGAGTTTCATCACACCCCTCGTGATGAGAATCACATGGCTGACGCTTTAGCCACTATCTCTTCCATGATTAGTGTAGGTCAATGGAACGACCTACCTAAGATCGACATAATGTGCCTTAAACGGCCCGCCTACATCTTCATGATTGA
Source organism: Lathyrus tuberosus (assembly GCA_022829125.1). Taxonomy (NCBI): domain Eukaryota; kingdom Viridiplantae; phylum Streptophyta; class Magnoliopsida; order Fabales; family Fabaceae; genus Lathyrus; species Lathyrus tuberosus. The sequence goes on along the minus strand of JALAZF010000151.1, from coordinate 1,100,197 downwards.
AGCAGTCATAGACGACAGACCTTGGTATCACGATATCAAATGCTTCCTTCAGAAACAAGAGTACCCACCTGGGGCACTCAGAAAAGACAGAAAAACCCTCAGAAGATTGGTTGGAAACTTCTTCCTGAGCGGTGACACTCTCTATAAGAGAAACTTCGACATAGTCTTACTCCGATGCGTAGACAGACCAGAAGCAGACATGCTGATAAAAGAAATTCATGAAGGATCCTTTGGCACTCATGCCAACGGACATACAATGGCGAGAAAAATCTTAAGAGCAGGGTACTATTGGTTGACAATGGAATCCGACTGCTACAAGTACATGAGGAGGTGTCACAAGTGTCAGATATACTCCGACAGAATTCATGTACCGCCATCACATCTCAAAGTTCTTTCTTCCCCATGGCCTTTTTCCATATGGGGAATCAACATGATTGGCATGATTGAGCCCAAGGCTTCAAACGGACATCGGTTCATCCTAGTCGCCATTGATTACTTCACCAAGTGGGTCGAAGCAGCGTCATTCGCCAATGTAACCCGACAAGTGGTGGTCCGATTTATCAAAAACAATATCATCTGCCATTATGGTGTTCCAAGCGAGATCATTACTGATAATGGATCTAACTTGAACAACAAGATGATGAAAGAGTTGTGTGCAGAGTTCAAGATCGAACACCATAACTCATCTCCCTACCGACCTAAGATGAACGGAGCGGTAGAAGCGGCCAATAAGAACATCAAGAAGATTGTTCAAAAGATGGTTGTAACTTACAAAGACTGGCACGAGATGCTACCCTTTGTTCTTCACGGTTATCGCACATCTGTCCGCACTTCAACAACCGCTACCCCTTTCTCTCTAGTGTATGGCATGGAGGCAGTACTCCCCATAGAAGTAGAGATCCCGTCAATCCGGGTATTGATGGAAGCTAAGCTCACCAAAGCTGAATGGTGTCAAACCCGACACGACGAGCTGAATCTGATCGAAGAAAAGAGAATCACGGCACTATGCCACGGTCAGTTGTATCAGCTGAGAATGAAGGAGGCGTTCGACAAAAAGGTCCGACCTCGTGTCTTCAAAAAAGGAGACCTCGTGCTCAAGAAGATGTAATTGTTTCTCACTGACTCTCGGGGCAAATGGACCCCGAATTATGATGGCCCTTATGTGGTCACGAAAGCTTTCTCAGGCGGCGCCTTGAGACTTGCAACCATGGACAGAGAGGAATTTGCCTACCCCACGAATGTTGATGTAGTCAAGAAATACTTCGCCTAAACTAAAAAAAAAAACGTCTCGGTGGATTGAAAACCCGAAAGGGCGGTCCAGGCAAAAGTTAGAGACATGAAAAAAATCATCCCGATGGATTGGAAATCTCATAGTACAATCCAGGCAAAAATTAGGGATAATGGCAAGTAACTATGTTCAACAGAGGCAAGTCCCTCAGCAGCAGCAGTTACATCATCCATCAGAGGAAAACTCCAGTCAAGGTCATATTCGACAGAAGCTCAGGATGCCCCGAATTCAAAGTTGGTAGAAGGATAGTGGTCGTTATGTTTCAACGTAGCCCTTTTCCCTGTAAATTACCATTTTCAAACTTTGTGTATACTCCTTGGAATCACGCGTTTGGCTGATCTCCATCTTATCAATAAAATTTGAGCCCTTGTGCTTTTGTTTGTAAATCTTATTTGTTTTAGCTTTACAGAACGACGTTGTTAACATGACTAATGACTCTTGAAATAAAACAAAAATGAATTTACTTGGTAAAACTTTTTCTGCTTTTAAAATAAAGATGGCAATTTCTTTTGACTGTTAAACATCAAAAGAACATCAATCGCTTCTCCAGAAGTAAGCAAACTTCAATGTGCAGAATCAAAGTACTCCTTCTAACCCAGTACGCCTGAATGAAGGGATCAACTGTGTCAAAGACCTTGTTTCATCTGACACCCCTCGGCCGAGTTCTTATCTCCTAAGCCCGATCAACGGTATTCCCCGCAGGGACTATCTCTCCTAAGCAAGGTGAAATTCCTATCTTGAACCAGCGATATCTCTACACGCCCCGCGATGGCCGAGTATCCAGTCATGTTTATCTTTTAGTTTGTGCGTCGCGTCAGTTTTGTCAGCATAAACATACATGCATCATGCATTTTTGATTTGCATTCACATTTCATATTGCATCGCTATCACTCTAGTCGGTCTTGTCCCCTAGTGATAGAAGTTTTCTCAATCGAGTTGTCAGATCTTGCCTCGTCAGGAAACGCTGTGTTTGAATATTCTCCCTCCAGTTTATTTCTGGAATGAAGTTGGTCCTTGACCACTTTGATAACTTGAACCTCTGAAAAGCCAGAGGAACCTGCAGTCAGCACCACTCTTCGCCGTTGAAGATGATATCCTTGCTTTCCCAGATTAAGGAATCCACAGAGAAAGCCTCGTAAATTCGGCAGCATGCCAGTTTCGCTCCGAAAAGATCACTGATGAAAAGGTCATCGGCACCTCAAAATTGGACCCTATCATATGGCGTTTCTCCAGGAAGATCCCGAGAAAAGTATGATGTAATCCCAAACGAAGGCAGTCTCTCAAGAGACTCGCTTTCCCTGGATAAAGTCAACAAATGGCATCTCCAGCAGAGAAGTTTGTACATAACTCAGACGATTGGGTTCCCCCAGCAAGTCTAACCTAAAATTTTTTCCGTCAAATGGCATCTCCCCAGGAAAATTCGGCGAGAAGTTTGAGGAAAACCGCTACACATAGCGTTCCTTGTCAAGAAAGTTTATTGACAAAAGAAACTAAGACCAGTTCCTTGGTAGGAAACCAGGAACGAGGGGAGGTTTATTTCAGCAACTGAGACCAGTTCCTTGGTATGAAACCAAGATCGAGGGGAAGTTTACATCAGAAACTGAGACCAGTTCCTTGGTAGGAAACCAGGATCGAGGGGAAGTTTACCTTTTATAAGCATAATTGCTTAGCAAAAGAAGATGAATGCGTAAGCTACCATTCATAACCACCATCAAAATTTCGGGTATTCCGATAATTAATCCTCTTGCACCCCGAATGCCCGAATACCTTCGTCATTCACACCATCGGGTCCAAGAAGATTAAATAGGGGCATCTGTCATACCCCAAATTTTGACCACTAAGATTTCCCATCATTGTGAAAATCCTTATCATAATATGGAGGAACCATCATACCTTGTCAGTCTCCCCAAAGATGGGTGAGAATCCACTACAGTCAAAACTAGGGTTTTAAGCCCTCTCAGAGCCTTAGACAAAGGATCAATCAAGGAATGACTTGATCGTCAACTTGTCTAGCCTCTAGAATATCTACAAGGGATCAAAAGGACTCCCACTTTAAGGATTAAGCACAAGGCTGCTCCCTTCTAGGTGGATCAAGTCTCAAGATCGCCAGTGTCACCAAATTAGGGTTTTGGTCGACCAGGGTCTCCAGATGGAAATTTTCCTCTGGGCATGAGCCAATGACCCAAAACATAACCTAATATACTCCATGGAACCTCATGGACCCAATCATCAAGTAAATTTTGCTTCAGGGGATGCATACATCAAAAATCAGGAATTAGGGTTTCTTGACCTAATTCACCCCTAAGTTGACTTTTAGGGCAAATCATGAGCCAAGACCTCAAGAGAGGTTTTGAGGGTCTCTAATATACCATATTGATCCATTTGGGACAATGGATTAATCCAAGAAGTTTGAGCAACAAGTCTCAATTTCATCTGCACCACAATTAGGGTTTTAAGGAAAAAGTCAACTGTAACTTTGACTTTTGACCAGGACAAGCTCCCAAGCCCTAAGACATGCATCAATGTACCCTATGACACCCATGGAACATGTCCATCAAGTTGGATTTAGGTCAAGGACATGATTTCCTGAGGAATTGCACAGTTTGGAATTCATCTGATAAAAAGTCAACTGTGCACAAAAGTCAACTTTGACTTTTTGAGATTTTTCACCAAAATGGATTTTTAACCCTAAAATGATGTTAATTTATGATTTGAATCATCATTCATCAAGAAAAATCAAGAAAAGTTGGATAACTTGTAAAAGGGGTAACCATAAAAACTTAGAAAATTTTCTAAGTTAAAAAATAAAGTGGCAAGGGTACCAACTTTGGAGGATCATAACTCCTAAACCATAAGGCCATTTTTTGTCATCCAAAGATGGATTTGTAGCCCCCATTACCCTCTACAAAAACTTCAACTAGACCTAAGTCCAATTCATTAAGGATTTTGAGTTATGGAGTGATCAAAATCAAGAAAAGTCACTTTGTTCCAACACTTAGTGAAAATTTCACTAAGTCAGATTTTACCCTACTTTTTGCCAAATGTAGGGGGATTTTTCACTTGGATTCAAAAGAGATCAAAACCAAACATGTTCAAACAGTTGTTATATCATGTAAGGGCTTTCCAAAATGGCCAAGAACATTGCCAAATTCCATTTAAGTCATGAGATATGACATTGGCAAGTTGCCTTGCTGAAATCTGTCAAAGGCAAGGCAGAATTTGCAATTTTGCTCGATTTTCCAAAATCAGCCAAATTCAAATGCTCCTATCCACTTGGACACATCTGAGGATTGAATCTAAAGGGGACAATCACTGAGCCAAGCCTCCAAAGTCCATGGAACAAGAAATAGCATGTTGAACCTAGAATGGCCAAAATAGGGACAAGACTCCAAATTTGGATTGAAGCATTAAATGGAAGCATCAAGGTGGCATGGACTGAGCCATTCTCATCTGAAATCAGTTAAGACTTATCCAAGACCAAGGGAACCAAAGCTCTGTGCCCTAACCTCTAGTCAATGGCTAGAGGAGACTTGAATTTTCATTTGCCAACATTGGCCAAACCTACTTAGCAATTGCCATTCACTATTCCTTGCAAAAAAAACTTGCTTTACTATAAATAGAGCTCAATTGTGATTAGTTTGAGTACACCAAAGCCATCTAACAGATGCTTTCCTTAAAATCTCTTTCTCTTGGCAAAAATGCCTTTCTTAGCAAGGTAGCTATCGGGTTTTGAGTTTGAGAGCTTTTCCAATCAAACCAATCACTCACACACCTCACATACATCATATAGAAGTGATCCAAACACTCACATAACATCTGGAACACTGATTTCACAAAATCACCAGCCAATTGCTCAAGTTCTTGACAGTTTTGCAGTTGAGGTACCATCTTCAGCTCCAAACCATTTCAATCCATTCCAAGCATACATACACACTCCATGGCACCTAGGGAAGCTATCCAAATCATTGGAACCTAGCTGTAACACCTCCAACACAAATCACGATCACCAGCTGCAAGTGGTAAGCATGAGCTTTTCTAACTCTATGATCCATGCAATTTTTGCTGCACAATAATTTGGCCATATGTTCATAATCATGCATGGAATGTTTTCCCTCAATTAATTGCATTGTTTGAATCGTGTATCAAAAATCCTAGCCTTCATGCAGAAATTAGGGTTCTTGAGGATTTTTCATGATTTCTTGTTGTATGTTTAATTTAAATTAAATTAATGGATATAGACATGATCGTGAGGTTGAGACGAGCATAATGATATGTGGATTGCATGTTATAATCAAGTATTCAGTGAGATTGGAGAGAAAATGCAAATCAGCCAAACCCAGGACACGCGCGTGTTCATCAGCTGTTCTTGGCGCCTTTTTTGAATTTTCAAATATTTGAATTTTGTGATTTTATTTAATTGATTCAAAAATTAATTTCTCTCTGAGTTTTAATGATTTTGAGTTGATTCTTTTTTTAATAATTCACAAAAATGTTAAAATATTTTATTTTCCCAAAAAATCCCAAAAATATTATTTATTTTGTATAATTGATATTTTTGCAAAGAATTAATGTTTTAATTGTTTTTAACATTTAAAATATTTTTTCCACCTTGATTTTGCAACTTTTAATGCTTTCTAATTATTTTGTAGGTCAATACTTAATTTTTGAAGCATTAATCCAAGATCACAATTTGTTTTTCACATGTTAAACAATTTTGATCATTTTAATTGAATTTTTATTCAATTAAATACATTTTTGAAAACAAATTAGGGTTTTTGGATTAATTCAACCCTCATAAATCATTTTCAAAACTTTTAGGCCTCTACTAGAGTGTAAGACCCAATCTTTTTTGACCAAAAATATTTTTGGGCCTCAATGTATTGTATAAGTCCCGATACCGTAAAAAATAAACGGCACGATCATCGCCTTTTGAAAAATAACCTTGGGCCTCTCCTTGAGCTATAAGACCCATTCAAAACTTTTGGGCCTCTAATAAAGTGTAAGACCCAACCCCCTTTTAACCAAAATCATTTGGGCCTCACTTATTGTATAAGTCCCTTCGCGTTAAAAGAAAACCTCGGCGCGATCGCCATTTCAAACAAAAAATCAACTGGGCCTACCCTCGTGTTATAAGCCCCACTCTTTTTCTTTAAACCTGTTGGGCCTCTTGAGAGAGTGTAAGACCCATCCCTTTGTACAGAAAACCTTTTTGGGCCTCAGTCACTTGTATAAGTCCCTCTATACAAATTCAAACAGTGCGCTCACTGATAAAACCCTGGGCCTCTCCTTGAGCTGTAAGCCCCAAATCTTTCTTTTTCAGAGCACTTTCTCCTTTGATTTTGAATATACTGTTGTTTTTAATCTTTCTTTGTTGAACAACTAACCAAACAGCATGGAAGCTCTACAACCGAGTAAGTGGTTATTGCTTTCATTTACTGCTTTCATATACATATAACTGTATTGTGGGGTTGTTTCGCTGTAAGTCTTCTTTCATAAACTCATATCAACTGTGTAATAATAGTATAGATATTTCGAGTTTCCCCGGCAACTATGTCTAGAACTAGGTGACGCCGTTTTGTTTATTCATAGAAATAGACAACTAGATCCCCAATAGGATCACCAGATACAGTCTTCTCTTCGGCTGTCCTCGTTAGGAATTGTCAAGAAACTCTATTCCCAGAGATGAATGTATTCTCCGTGAATGGCATCTTTGAGTTTCTTCCAAATTCTCGAACTTTCCTGACTTTGATCTATTCTCGGTGAATAGCATTGCCTTGAATTTCTCGGGGTTTGGGGACCCACGAGCTTCTTAAAAGCATCGGTCTCCTCTTGGGCATCATACAAGGACCCACAGGCTTCCTAAAAGCAACCCCGCCTCCTCTTGGGCTTAGTACAAGGACCCTACGGCATCTTAGAAGTATCCACAGCCTTCTCTTAGGCTTCGTATAATGATCTCTTCCTCCGGGAATGACAGCCTTCTCTTGGGCTTAAATACAAGGACCCGTCGGCTTCTTAAAAGTTTCCAGCCTCCTCTTGGGCTTCGTACAAATTGTCCCGACGACCTCCTAAAGGTATATGAACAGAACTTAATCATCTTCATAGAACAGTCCTTTCCAAGAGTCTACTACTGTTTCTCAAAGTATAGTACAAAAGATGAAACTCTAGACTTGGACAGTCTAACTTCCTTGAGTCTCAAAGACATTCTCAAGTGACCCCTTCGTTAAATAGGAAGGAAACCCGCAGACTCAGACAGTCTCAATACCCTTTGGATTTCCCGTTTCCTCAAAGAAAAGGAAATATCCCTGATCTTTGGATTAAATCCTTGTGTACAGTGTTGCTCATATAAGAACTGATTTTCTCTTTAAAAATCAGTCTACTGGACCTGTCACTTAACTGAACAGTCGCCACAGCCTCTTAGGCTTTGTTTAACGATCCTTCTCAAGTGAAGTTAGCCTCTCTCTCGGGCTTTGTACGAGACACATAAAAGACTCCCTCGTTGAGTCAATTACCCCTTTCGCCTCCATCTCGGGCTTCGTACGAGATACACAAAAACTCTCTTGTTGAGTCAAATAGCCTCCATCTCGAGCTTTATACGAGATACCAAAAGACTCCATCGTCGGGTCAAAACCTTTTAGCCTCTCTCTCGGGCTTTGTACGAGACACATATTAGCCTCCTCTTAGGCTTTGTATAAGAAAACCACTGGTTAATCCAATTAAACCTTTTAGCATCAAAGCTGTGCCTCGTTCACAGTACACAAACATCAACAACTCCTTCCCCTTCATCTAATCGCTGTAAGCGGCAAGCCTCTGGATCATCTATATCCATGCCACTGTCCCTCTTTTAGCATGAGAAATTCTTAAGGAAAGATAACATTGGTCTACACTGAGTTAAAGTCTTCTCCTTCAGGTTAAAACCCCCTATAAAGGAAATTATGGCATTACCGGATTCACAAATCCTGGTTAAAGTAATTCTCCTTTATAACCAGTCACCCAACAGTTGTGACAGACAAACCCTTCTTTAGAGATGACAAATTCTCTCTAAAGTCGAGGTCCTTCAGCTTCACGTCTTGGGCTTTGAACAAGACACAAATAGACTTTTTAGCTTCACATCTTGGGCTTTGAACAACATACAAAACACCTTTCGCTTCATGTCTTGGGCTTTGAACAAGACACCAAAACAACCATTTCCTCCCATATAATAGGAGGAACTACGAACGCTCTGATTTCCCTGTTTCGGTAAACGGGAATACGTAGGCATAAGATTGAAAGAAAAATCTTAGCGAGCACACTAAACAAAAGCCCAAATCCCATACTCTCATATATCTATCAAAAACATCAGTCCTAACATCCTAATCCTTGTTCCCCGCCAGAAACCTTCTGTCTAGGTAAAAAGAAAGAAAACAGTATTGGCGAAAATACAAATAACCAGTACAAAGGCCCCCCCACATTGATAGCATCCGTAACCTAACAGACCGCTGTTTAAACTCAGTATGCAAAGCAGGGTTAATTGGAGACATCTATTTCCATTCCTTCATCAGCTTTAATAGGATAAATAATGAATCGACCTGTAGTTTGAAGCTCAACCGCAGAGAGCGACCAGCGCTTAAGAACCATGTACAAAATCGCTCGCTACATATTTCCCAAAGCCGACGCCCCCTAAACCAAACAACGACAAGTCCAAATACTGCCAGTTCTACAGGAGCCACGGGCATGTCACGGAGGATTGCATCCACCTCAAGGATGCAATAGAAATCTTGATCAAAGAGGGGTACCTCAAGCAGTACATAAAGATGAGCGAAGCCCTCCGATCAGAGGTGTAACGCGAGTTTTAGGTGTGGTTGCGAAGCACTATCGCTCTGGGGGTACTACAGTTCGATTCATTTTTTATCCTATTGAAGCTGATGAAGGAAGGGAAATAGACGTCTCCAATTAACCCTACTTGCAAACAGAGTTTAAATAGATAACTGTTTGTTTATAGATGCTACAAAGATTGTGGGTCTCTCTTAGGTTATTTTGTTAAGAACACAGGGTTTAGACTATTGGTAGGATGTTAGGACTGATGCTTTTCGATTGATGTATGAAGGTACAGGATTTTGGGTTTTTGATTAGTGCGCTCGCTAAGATATTTCAATCTTATGCCTACGTATTCCCGTTTAATGAAACAGGGAAATCAGAGCGATCATAGTTCCTCCTATTCAATGGGAGGAAATGGTGTTTTGGTGCCTTGTTCAATGCCCAAGACATGAAGCTAAAGGTGGTTTGTATCTTGTTTAAAGCCCAAGATGTGAAGTTGAATGGTTTATTTGTATCTTGTTCGAAGCCCAAGATGTGAAGCTAAAAGGGTGTTGACTTTAGAGAGAATTTGTCATCTCTAAAGGGGATATTTGGTCTGTTTGGCACAACTGTTGGGTGACTGATTATAAAGGAGAATTACTTTAACTAGGATATGCGAATCCAGCAATGCCATAATTTCCTTTATAGGGGATTTTGAACTTGAAGGAGAAGACTTTAACTCAGTTTAGAGCAATGCCATCTTTCCTTAGGAATTTCTCATGCTAAAAGAGGGACAATGACGTGGATGTAAATAATCCAGAGGCTTGCCGCTTACAGCAATTAGACGAGGGAAAATGAGTTGTTGATGTTTGTATACTGTGACCAAAGCATGATTTGATGCTAAAAGGTTGATTGAATTAAACGGGGATTTCTTTATACAAAGCCTAAGAGGAGGCTATTGACCCAACAAGAGGGTGCTTTCGTGTCTCGTACGAAGCCCGAGATAGAGGCTAAAAGGGTTTGACTCAATAAGAGAGTTTTTTATACTCACCAAGAGAGTGATTTATATCTCGTATGAAGCCCGAGATAGAGGCTAAATGAGGATCGACTTAACAAAAGAGTCTTTTTATACTCAACAAGAGAGTGTTTTTGTATCTCGTACAAAGCCCGAGATGAAGGCTAAAAATGTTTGACTCAACAAGAGGGTCTTTTATACTCAACAAGAGAGTGATTTGTATCTCGTACGAACCCCGAGATAGAGGCTAAAAGGGGGTTGACTCAACAAGAGAGTGATTTGGTATCTCGTACGAAGCCTGAGATGGAGGCTAAAAAGGTTAGCTCCGCTGGGGAGAATCATTGTACAAAGCTCAAGAGGAGGCTATCTATGCTGGTGACTGTTTCAGTTTAGTGACAGGTCCAGTATGTTGTATAAAAGAGAAAATCAGTTCTTATAAAGAGACTGATTCCAGGTGAGGTTGTACTTTGGTACTGATCAGAAGATCGGGGTTATTTCCTGTTCTTTAAGGAAATGGGAAATCTAAAGGGTATTGAGACTGTCCAAGTCTACTGGTGTTTTGGAGAAATCGATTCTCAGATAGTGAATGATCTTTGTATAATGCCCAAGAGAAGGCTGGGTTATTGCTGGGGATTACATCCATAGGCAGGCCAAAGGGTGAGGAACTCTCATGAGAGAGGCCGACTTTTGGAGCGATCAGTGTTTTTTTGATTTGTGAAAGGAACTTGAGAATGCCTTTGAGACTCAAGGGGTTTTTAGACTGTCCAAGTCTAGAGTTTCATCTTTTGTACAATGCCCAAGAGGAGGCACAGGCTTTAAGGGATGAGTATCAACCCTTAAATGGTCAGAGTTTTGACGCTGGAAAGAATGCTCTAGCAAAGAATGATTAAGTTATGTCTTATACCTTTAAGAGGTTGTCAGGGTCATTATATTAAGCCCAAGAGAAGACATGAGAACTTTTAAGAAGCCGAAGGGTCATTGTACAACGCCCAAGAGGAGGCGGGGATACTTTTAAGAAGCCTGTGGGTCCCCAAACCCCGAGAAGTTCAAGACATACCATTCACAGAGAATAGATCAAGCCAGGAAAGTTCGAGAATTTGGAAGAAACTCAAGAGATGCCATTCACGGAGAAAATATCATCTCTGAGGAGTTAGAGTTTCTTTGACAATTTTTAAGGGTGATTTTAAGAAGCGTGTGGGTCCCCAAACCCCGAGAAGTTCAAGACATGCCATTCACAGAGAATAGATCAAGCCAGGAAAGTCCGAGAATTTGGAAGAAACTCAAGAGATGCCATTCACGGAGAAAAGATCATCTCTGGGGAGTAGAGTCTCTTTGACAACTTCTAATTGTGACAGTCTGAGAAAGGGTTCACCAAGAATGCTGCCTTTCACGTCTCCATATTGTTTAACACCAAGAGAAGGGAAGACTGTGTCTGGTAATTCTATGGGGATCTAGTTTTGACTGTACTTAAGAGCGATCAACGGGGCTTTACCTAGTGCTAGACGTAGTTGCCGGGGAACACTCTAAATAACTATACTAGTATTACACAGTTGATATTTAACAAGTATATAAAAGTTTGTGAAAGAAGACTTACAGTGAGCAGCCCCACAGTACAGTTATATATATATGAAAGCGGATAAAGAAAGCGGGTAAACACTTACTCGGTTGTAGAGCTTCCATGCTGTTTTGTTAGTTGTTCAACAAAGAAAGCTTTGATAATAATATTATACTCAAAATCAAAGGAGAAAGTGCTTTGAAAATATTGTTGGGGCTTATAGCTCAAGGAGAGGCCCAAGGTTTTACCAGTGATTGCACTGTTGAATTTGTACAGGGACTTATACAAGTGACTGAGGCCCAAAAAGGTTTTCTGTACAAGGGGATGGGTCTTACACTCTCTTAAGAGGCCCAAAGGTTTATTTTTGTACAAGTGGTGAGGCTTAAAGCTCAAGGAGAGGCCCAAAAAAAATAGTTTTTGAACTGGTGATCGCGCCGAGATTTTCTTTTAACGCAGAGGGACTTATACAATATCTGAGTCCCAAAAATAGTTTTGGTTAAAAGAGTTTGGGTCTTACACTCTAATAGAGGCCCAAAGGTGTTTAAATAAAAAGAATGGGGCTTATAACACGAGTGTAGGCCCAAAGGTTTGATTTGTTAGAAAGGCGACGATCGCGCCGAATTTTTTGACGGTATCGGGACTTATACAATACACTGAGGCACAAATTATTTTGGTTTTTCTAAAAGGGTTGGGTCTTACACTCTACTAGAGACCCAAAGGGTTTGAAAAAGTTTGATGAGGTTTGAATTAATCAAAAACCCTAATTTGTTTCCAAAATGTATTTTAATTGAATAAAAATTCAATTAAAATGATCAAAATTGTTAAACATGTGGAAAACAAATTGTGATCTTGGATTAATGTTTCAAAAATCAAGTTTTGACCTACAAAATGATTAGAAGTCATTAAAATTTGCAAAACCAAGAAGGAAAAAATATTTTAAATGTTAAAAACAATTAAAATATTAATTCTTTGCAAAAATATCAATTATATGAAATAAATAATATTTTTTGGTATTTTTTGGTAAAATAAAATATTTTAACATTTTTGTGAATTATTAAAAAAATAATCAACTCAAAATCATTAAAACTCAGAGAGAAATTAATTTTTGAATCAATTAAATAAAATCACAAAATTCAAATATTCAAATATTTGAAAAAGGGCGCCAAGAACATGGCAAGAACATGCGCCCTTCCTCTGTTTCTGCAGATTTGCGTTTTCTATCCAATCTCACTGAATACTTGATTGTATCATGCAATCTACATATCAATCTACTCGTTTCAACCTCACGATCATGTCTATGGTCTTTAATTTCATTTATTTTAAACATGGAATAAGAAATCAAAGAGAAACCTCAAGAACCCCAAAATTTGCATGAAGGTTCAGAAATTCCATACACGATTCAAACAATGCAATTGATTGAGGGAAAACACTCCATGCATGATTATGAACATATGGCCAAATTATTGTGCAGCAAAAATTGCATGGATAATAGAGTTATAAGAGCTCATGCTTACCACTTGCAGCTGGTGATCGTGTTTTGTGTTAGAGGTGTTACAGCTTGGTTCCAAGGTTATGGACAGCTTCCCTAGGTGCTATGGAGTGTGTCTGGATGCTTGGAGTGGATTGATTTGAGCTGGAACTTGATTTTGCACCTCAACTGCAAATCTGTCAAAGGCTTGAGCAGTTGGCTGGTGATTTTGTGATTTTGGTGTTCCAGATGTTATGTGAGTGTTTGGATCACTTCTATATGATGTTTATAAGGTGTTTGTGTGATTGGTTTGATTGGAATTGTTCTCAAACTCAAAACCCGATAGTGACTTGCTTTGGAAGGCAAAATTGGAGTGAAGAAGGAGATTTTGAGGAAATCATCTGTTTGATGGCTTTGGTGTACTCAAACTGATCACAAATGAGCTCTATTTATAGTAGAGCAAGTTTGTTTTGCAAGGAATAATGAATGACAACTGCTGCATAGGTTTGGCCAATGTTGAACAATGAGAATCCAAGTCTCCTCTAGCCATTGACTAGAGGTTAGGGAACAGGCTGTTGGTTCCCTTGGTCTTGGATAAGTCTTGACTGAATTCAGTTGGCAATGGCTTAGTCCATGCCACCTTGGTGTATGCATTGAATGCTCCAATCCAAAATTGGAGTCTTGTCCCTCTTTTAGGCAATTCTAGGTTTGGCATGCTATTTTTGGTTCCAAAGACTTGGGAGGCTTGGGATCAGAGTTGGTTCCTCTTTGGTCCCCCCTTGAGGTGTTCAGATGGATAGAGTTGCTTACCCTTTGCAAAATTTGGGCAAATCGAGCAAAACTCCAAAATCTTCCTTGCTTTGGCAGTTTTTAGCAAGGCATATTGCCATTGTCATATCTCATGGCCCAAGTGGAATTTGATGGAGTTCTTGGCCATTTTGGAAAGCCTTCATATGATACAACAACTATTTGATCATAATTGGTTTTGATACTTTTTGGATCCAAGTGAAAAATGCCCCTACATTTGGAAAAAAGTGAAGGCAGATTCTGACTTAGTGAAAATTTCACTAAGTGTTGGAAAAAGTGACATTTTCACTTTTCTTGATTTTGATCATTCCATAACTCAAAATACATGATGAATTGGAATGAGGTGTAGTTAAAGCTTTTGTAGAGGGTAATGAGAGCTATAAATCCAGCTTTGGATGGCGAAAATGGCCTTGTGGTTTAGGAGTTATGATCCTCCAAAGTTGGTACCCTATCCAATTTGTTCCATAACTTAGAAAAATTTCTAAGTTTTTTATGGTTACCCCTTTTACAAGTTATCCAACTTTTCTTGATTTTTCTTGATGAATGATGATTCCAATCACACATTAACATCATTTTAGGGTTAAAGAACCATAATTGTGAAAAATCTCAAAAAGTCAAAGTTTGACTTTTGTGCACAGTTGACTTTTTGTCAGATGAATTCCAAACTGTGCGATTCTCTATGAAATCAAGTCCTTGACCTAAATCAAACTTGATGGATTGATTTCATAGGTGTTATAGGGTGTATTGAATCATGTCCTAGGCTTTGGAAGCATGTCCTGGTCAAAAGTCAAAGGCACAGTTGACTTTTCTCGCGAAACCCTAATTGTGGTTCTGATGAAATTGAAACTTGTTGCTTAAGCTTATTGGATCAATCCATTGTTGCAAATGGATCAATGTGATGTATTTGAGACCCTCAAATCCCCTCTTGAGGTCTTGGCTCATGTTTTATCCCAAAAGTCAACTTAGGGGTGAATTAGGTCAAGAAACCCTAATTCCTGATTTTTGATGTATGCATCCCCTGAGGCTAAATTGACTTGGTGATTGGGTTCATGAGATCCCTTGGAGCATCATGGGTTATGCTTTGAAGCATTGTCTCATGCCCAGAGGAAAATTTCCATCTGGAGGCCCTGGTCGACCAAACCCTAATTTGGGGACACTGGCGATCTTGAGGCTTAATCCACTTAGAAGGGAGCAGCCTTGTGCTTAATCCTTGAAGTGTGAGTCCTCTTAATCCTTTTAGACAAGTTAAAGATCATGTCATTCCTTGATTGATCCTCTGTCTAAGAACTCTGAGAGGGCTTGAAACCCTAAGTTTGATTGTAGTGGATGCTCACCCATCTTTGGGGAGACTAATGAGGCATGATGGTTCGCCCATATTGTGATGATGGTTTGCAAAATGATGGGGAATCTTAGTGGTCAAAATTTGGGGTATGACAGATGCCCCTGTTTAATCTTCTTGGACCCGAAGGTGTGAGTGACGAAGGTATTCGGGGTGCAAGAGGATTAAATATCGGAATGCCCGAAATTTTGATGGTGGTTAAGAATGGCGGTTCACACATCCTTCTTATTTTGCTAAGCAATGATGCTTAGAAAAGGTAAACTTCCCCTCGATCCTGGTTTCCTACCAAGGAACTGGTCTTAGTTTCTAAAATAAACTTCCCCTCGATCCTGGTTTCCTACCAAGGAACTTGTCTCAGTTTCTGATTTAAACTTCCCCTCGATCCTGGTTTCCTACCAAGGAACTGGTCTTAGTTTCTGATTTAAACTTCCCCTCGATCCTGGTTTCCTACCAAGGAACTGGTCGTAGTTTCTTTTGTCAATAAACTTTATCGACAAGGGACGCTATGCGTAGCAGTTTTCCTCAAACTTCTCGTCGACTTTTCCTGGGGAGATGCTATTTGATGGAAAAAAATTTGATGTCAGACTTGCTGGGGAACCCATCTGTCTGAATTGTAGAGGTGTACAAACTTCTCTGTTGGAGACGCCATTTGTCGATTCTACTGGGGAAAGCAGGTCTCTTGAGAGACTGCTGTTGCTTGGGGATGTTACATCATACTTTTCTTCAAGATCTTCTCGGAGAAATGCCATATGATGCTATCCAATTTTGAGGTGCTGATGACTTCATTAACATCGACTCTCCGGAGAGCAAAATCAATGTGTTATTGAAAGTCTTTAGTTGTGAGGCTTTCTCTGGGGATTTTCCTTAATCCGGGAAAGCGAAGACATCATCTTCAATGGTGAAGAATGATGCTGGCTGAGGGTTCTATGGTCTTTCAGAGGTTCAAGTTATCAAAGTGGTCAAGGGCCGACTTCATCCCAGAAATAAACTGGAGGAGAGAGGTAGTGCAGACGCAACATTTCCTGACGAGGAAAGAACCGACAACTCGATTGTGAAGACTTTTATCCCTAGGGGACAAGACCGACTAGAGTGATAGGGATGCAATATAAATGCGAATGTAAATCAATAATGCATGATGTATGTATGTGTATGCTAACAAAACTGACACGACATACAGACTAGTGGATGAACATGACTGGATACTCGGCCACTGCAGGGGACAAAAAGTATCGCTGGTTCAAGATAGCAATTCTGCCTTGCTTAGGAGAAGTAGTCCCTGCGGGGAACAACCGTTGATCGGGCTTAGGAGGTAAGAACTCTGCCGAGGATGTCAGATGGAGTATTCGCATCTGACATAGTCAATCCTTCCTTCAGGCGCACTGGTTTAGAAGGAGTACTTTGATTCTGCACTTTGAAGCTCGCTTACTTCGGGAGAAGCGATCGATGTTCTTTCAATGTTCA
The DNA here is from genome assembly GCA_022829125.1 of Lathyrus tuberosus. Classification (NCBI taxonomy): domain Eukaryota; kingdom Viridiplantae; phylum Streptophyta; class Magnoliopsida; order Fabales; family Fabaceae; genus Lathyrus; species Lathyrus tuberosus. Next base: position 1,083,491 of record JALAZF010000151.1, on the reverse strand, counting down.
ACAGTCAAAAGAAATTGCCATCTTTATTTTAAAGCAGAAATTTTTTAACAAGTAAATTAATTTTGTTTCGTTTCAAGAATCGTTAATCATGTTAAAATGTCGTTCTATAAAGCTAAAACAAATAAGAATTGCAAACAAAAGCACAAGGGCTCAAATTGTATTGATAGGATAGAAACCAGCCAAACGCGTGATTCCATAGAGTATTTACAAAGTTTGAAAATGGTAATTTAAGGGAAAAGGGCTACATTGAAACATAACGACTGTTATCCTTATACCAACTTTGAATTCTGGACATCCTGAGCTTCCGTCGAAGATGACCGTGACTGGAGTTTTTTGATGGATGGAAGGACTGCCGCTAGGGAATTTGCCCCTGTTGGACGTAGTTACTTGCCATTATCCCTAATTTTTGCCTGGATTGTACTGTGATGTTTCCAATCCACCGGGATGATTTTTGATTATGTCTCTAATTTTTTCCTGGACTGCCCTTTCGGGTTTTCAATCCACCGAGACGTTTTTTTTTTTTAGTTTAGGCGAAGTATTTCTTGACTACATCAACATTTGTGGGGTAGGCAAATTCCTCTCCGTCCATGGTTGCAAGTCTCAAGGCGCAGCCTGAGAAAGCTTTCTTGACCACATAGGGGCCGTCATAGTTTGAAGTCCATTTGCCCCGAGAATCAGTGAGAAATGATTGTATCTTTTTAAGCACAAGGTCTCCTTTCCTGAAGACGCGAGGTCAGACCTTTTTGTGGAACGCCTTCTTCATTATTTGCTGATACAACTGACCGCCGTGAGTTGCTTTTCCTCAATCAGATTTAGTTTGTCGTGTCAACTTTGACACCATTCAGCTTCTGTAAGCTTAGCTTCCATCAATACCCGGATTGATGGGATCTCTACCTCTATGGGGAGAACTGCCTCCATGCCATAAACTAGAGAGAAAGGGGTTGCCCCTGTTGAAGTGCGGACAGATGTGCGATAACCGTGAAGAGCAAAGGGCAGCATCTCGTGCCAATCTTTGTAGGTTACAACCATCTTTTGAACGATCCTTTTGATGTTCTTGTTAGCCGCTTCTACCGCTCCGTTCATCTTGGGTCGGTAGGGAGATGAGTTATGGTGTTCCATTTTAAACTCAACACACAACTCTTTCATCATCTTATTGTTCAAGTTAAATCCATTATTCGTAATGATCTGGCTCGGAACACCATAACGACAAATGATATTGTTTTTGATAAATCGGACCACCACTTGTCGGGTTACATTGGCGTATGACGCTGCTTCGACCCACTTGGCGAAGTAATCAATGGCTACCAGGATGAACCGATGTCCGTTTGAAGCTTTGGGCTCAATCACGCCAATCATGTCGATTCCCCATATGGAAAAAGGCCATGGGTAAGAAAGAACTTTGAGATGCGTTGGCGGTACATGGATTTTGTCGGAGTATATCTGACACTTGTGACACCTCCTCATGTAATTGTAGCAGTCAGATTCCATCTGGCCCTAATAATTTTTCTGGCCATTGTGTGTCCGTTGGCATGAGTGCCAAAGGATCCTTCGTGAATTTCTTTTATCAGCATGTTTGCTTCTGGTCTGTCTACGCATCGGAGCAAGACCATGTCGAAATTCCGCTTATAGAGTGTATCACCGCTCAGAAAGAAACTGCCAGCCAGCCTTCTGAGGGTTTTTCTGTCTTTCCTTAGTGTCCCAGGTGGGTACTCTTGTTTCTGAAGGAAGCATTTGATATCGTGATACCAAGGTTTATCGTCTATGACTGCTTCGATCGCGAAGATGTAAGTGGGCCATTCAAGGTGCATTATGTCGATCTTAGGTAGGTCCTTCCATTGACCTACACTAATCATGGAAGAGAGGGTGGCTAATGCATCAGCCATGTGATTCTCATCATGAGGGATGTGATGAAACTCGATTCTATTGAAGAAGGGTAACAACCTTCTTGCATAGTCTTTGTAAGGAATCAATCCTGATTGGTATGTGTTCCAATCTCCTTTGATCTGATTGACGACCAAACCTGAGTCGCCATATAATCCAAGTTCTTGATCCTCAAATCAATTGCTTCCTCGAGACCCATAATACAAGCTTCGTATTCGGCCTCGTTATTTATGCACTTGAATGTAAGTCTGGCAGTGAAAGGAATGTGGGTACCTTGAGGTGTTATGATGATTGCCCCAATTCCGTTTCGGTAATGATTGACAGCTCTGTCAAAAATTAGTCCCCATTGGGAACCTGGTTCTGGCCCTTCACTGGGTAGCGGTTCATCGCAATCTTTCATTTTCAAGTATATGACATCTTCATCCGGGAAGTCAAACCCGATTGATTCCTGGTCGTCAATCGGTTGATGAGCCAAATGATCGGCTAAAATACTTCCTTTAACGGCTTTTTGAGCGTGGTATTCGATGTTGTATTCTGACAGCAACATCTGCCAACGGGAAATCCTTCCCGTGAGAGCAGGTTTTTCAAATACATACTTGATTGGATCCATTTTGGAGACCAACCAAGTAGTGTGACGAATCATGTATTGGCAAAGACGTTTGGCTGCCCAAGCCAAAGCGCAGGAAGTTTTCTCAAGCATAGTGTACCGAGTCTCACAGTCGGTGAATTTCTTGCTCAAATAGCAGATGGCAGACTCTTTCCTTTTGGTTTCGTCTTGTTGGCCAAGTACACAACCCATGGAGTCCTCTAGGACTATGAGGTAGATGATCAGTGGTCTTCCTTCCACTAGAGGTGATAGAATTTGTGAGTTCAATAGATATTCCTTTATACTATTGAAAGCAGTTTGACAGTCTTCTGTCCAAACGCAATCCTGGTTCTTTTTGAGTAATTTGAAAATCGGTGCACATGTCACAATCATGAGGAATATGAATCTGGAGATGTAGTTCAAACGTCCCAGGAATCCTCTGACTTGTTTTTCAGTTTTCGGAGAAGGTATTTCTTGAATAGCCTTGACCTTGTCGGGATCAACCTCAATTCCTTTCTGGATGACGATGAACCCTAAGAGTTTCCCTGAACGGACACCGAAGGTGCACTTGTTGGGATTCAAGCGGAGTTTGTACTTTCTCAGCCGCTCGAATAGTTTTGATAGGTGTGTCACATGCTCCTCCTCTGTTTTAGATTTTGCAATCATATCATCGATATACACTTCAATTTCTTTATGTATCATGTCATGAAATAGAGTAGTCACGACCCTCTGATAAGTTGCCCCAGCGTTCTTCAAACCGAACGACATTACCTTGTAACAGAAGGTACCCCAGGGGGTAATGAACGAAGTTTTCTACATGTCTTTCGGCGCCATTTTGATCTGGTTATAGCCCGAGAATCCATCCATGAAGGAAAAAACTTTGAACTTTGTTGTACTGTCTACCAGCATGTCAATGTGTGGTAAGGGAAAGTCATCCTTTGGACTAGCCTTGTTTAGATCCCTGTAGTCTACACACATTCTAACTTTTCCGTCCTTTTTCGGAACTGGTACTATGTTGGCTAACCATTGAGGATATTCTGACGTAGCGAGGAAACCCGTGTCAATCTGTTTCTGTACCTCCTCTTTGATTTTGATGGCCATGTGTCATACCCCAAATTTTGACCACTTAGATTTCCTATCATTATGCAAATCATCCTCATAATATGGATGTACCTTCATGCCTCATCAATCTCCCCAAAGATGGGTGAACATCCACTACAATCAAGAATTAGGGTTTCAAGCCCTCTTAGAGTTCTTAGACAAAGGATCAATCAAGGAATGACATGATCTTCAACTTGTCTAACCTCTCAAGTAACTACAAAGGATCAAAAGGACTCCCACTTCAAGGATCAAGCACAAGGTTGCTCCCTTCTAGGTGGATCAAGTCTCAAGATCGACAGTGTCACCAAATTAGGGGTTTGGTCGACCAGGGCCTCCAGATGGAAAATTTTCATCTGGCCACAAGCCAATCATCCAAAACACAACCTAATATACTCCATGGAACCTCATGGACCCAAGCATTAAGTCAATTTGGCCTCAGGGGATGCATACATCAAAAATCAGGAATTAGGGTTTCTTGACCTAATTCACCCCTAAGTTGACTTTTGGGACAAACCATGAGCCAAGACCTCAAGAGAGGGTTTGAGGGTCTCTAATGAACTATATTAATCCATTTGGAACAATGGATTAATCCAAGAGGTTTAAGCAACAAGTCTCAATTTCATCTGCACCACAATTAGGGTTTTAAGGGAAAAAAGTCAACTGTAACTTTGACTTTTGACCAGGACATGCTCCCAAGCCCTAAGACATGATTCAATATACCCTATGACACCCATGGAACATGTCCATCAAGTTTGATTTAGGTCAAGGACATGATTTCATAAAGAATTGCACAGTTTGGAATTCATCTGATAAAAAGTCAACTGTGCACAAAAGTCAACTTTAACTTTTTGAGATTTTTCACCAAAACGGATTTTTAACCCTAAAATGATGTTAATGTATGATTTGAATCATCATTCATCAAGAAAAATCAAGAAAAGTTGGATAACTTGTAAAAGGGGTAACCATAAAAACTTAGAAAATTTTCTAAGTTAAAAATAAAGTGGCTAGGGTACCAACTTTGGAGGTTCATAACTCCTAAACCACAAAGCCATTTTCTTCCATCCAAGGCTTGATTTGTAGATCTCATTGTCATCTACAAAAACTTCAACTAGACCTAACTCCAATTCATTATGGATTTTGAGCTATGAGTGAGCCAAAGTGGCTGAAAATATGAAAGTACACCATTTTCCAACACTTAGAAAAATTCTGGGCAAGGCAGATTTTGTGTTGAAACACCAAAACTTGTGAGATCTTTTCACATAGACGCAAGCTGAATCAAGTCCAAAGTTAAACATCAATGTTGTTGCATATGTTGCCAAGAATTTAAAGAGCTTAACAGCATGAATTGATTCAACTTGAGCCAAGAGAAATCCATGCCCAAAGTCATGTTGCTGCAAGCTGTTTTGGAAAAATCAGTTTGCATGTTTGCTTGCCACACACGATTTTGAACCAAAAACTGAGGATCAGCATGCCACATGTATTCAAACCAATCACATTGCATCTGATCCAACTGATAAATCTGAGTCAAAAGACCAAGGAATCTTCCAACTTGAAATTTATCCACTTTGGCACAGTTTGCCTTGAATTCAAAGTGCATTAATGTGGAATAGTACATTGTCAAGGTAGCTACCCTACTCAGTCAAGTTCTTTGATTAAACAACAATAAAAACATCTGAGGAATGTGATTTTGGTCAAGGCATAGCCCTGCTCTTGGGAATGGCTAGCTTGCCTTGCTTGAGAAGAAATCCTCCAAGCCAATCCATGAAAATGTGATCTAATCCAGCAGCCATTCACTATTCCTCCAAAACAAAAGTTGATCACCTATAAATAGAGGTCCCAATGGATCATTCAACTCACACCAAAGCCAGTTACAACACTGCTTTCTCTCATTCTTTCTTAAACCTCAAGTTTTTTGGTTTTTGAGTAACCACTATTGGGTTTTGAGTTGCAGCCTTAGGAAATCAATTCCAATTGCTCAAACACATCACATATGATGTATTTGAGGTGTCCAAACACTTAAACACCTACTGTAACACCTCAGGCTCAAAATCACCCTTCAGCCAAGCCATTATACCTCAATTATGCAGGTGGAGGTCTCCAGCTTGATCCAAAGAGTTTCAAAGTGTTCCAAAGCTTGTAACACACTCCATAACATCCATTAAAGCTGTAGGGATCATCAGTTCACGACTGGAACAAAGTTTGTGCAGAGTTCCATTTCAGCTTGCATCAAGGTAAGCCTCACAACTCAAACTCCATGATCCATGCATATTTCCTCGCATGATATTTTTGCCAATTGCTTGCCATCATATGCTGATTGTTTTCCTTCAAAAAATTTGATCATTGCACTTATAATCATGCCTACTCGATTGCTTTTTCAAAATTAGGGTTCATACGGCCACAATGATATAATTTGTTATACACTGGAAATGAATAAAATTGGGTATTGCCATCTTCTTCCTTGTGAAAAAACGCGTGAGTTTGGTGTTTGAATGATGTCCAATGGTTGAGAGATGAGTGAGATATGGTGCTTCACGCACGAGCTCGAGGAAGAAGATGGCCATGGCGCCATTCTTCAGGTTTTCCAACTAAGTTTGATATATATATTTTTCACTTGCCATGTTATATTTGAATTGGCATTGCGCCCCAGCGGTTCATCAGCTGGTTTTGTGTGTATTGGCAAGCGAGAGGTCTGGGGTTCGAATCCCCCTCGCCCCAGACTTCTTTTTATCACTTGTTTATTTTGTTATTTTTCATATTATTATTTTTAATGATTTGAAAAATTAATAACTTCTTCAATTTTTATCATTTTTGATTGGTTCTTTTTGCAACAATTCACAAAAATGTTGAAATATTTTATTCCACAAAAAAAATAGATTTATATTATTTATTTAATATAATTAGTATTTTTGTGAATAAATTCATTTTTAATTGTTTTTAAACATTCTAAAAGTGAATATTTACCTTGAAAATCAAAACCTAATGAGTTTAAATATTCCTTGTGATTATCCCTCATTTTTTCCAAACCTTAAACAAAATCATAAATGGATTATTCAAATTTATTTTGAATTTTGTTTGATTTTCTTTAAATATTTACTTTTAAAGATTAAAATTAGGGTTTTTGATTAATTCAACTTTCAAAATTGATTTTCAAATACTTTTTGGGCTTCTATTAGAGTGTAAGACCCAACCCACTTGTACAGAAATATTTTTGGGCCTCACTTATTGTATAAGTCCCTCTGTACATTTTAAAATTCGGCACGATCGTCGCCAATTTAAAAAACCACCATCTGGGCCTCTCCTTGAGCTATAAGACCCATTCAAAACTTTTGGGCCTCTATTAGAGTGTAAGACCCAACCCCCTTTTGTACAGAAAACCATTTGGACCTCACTTATTGTATAAGTCCCTCTGTACATTTTTAAATTCGGCACGATCGTCGCCAATTTAAAAAAATAACCCTAGGCCTACCCTCGAGTAGTAAGACCCATTTCTTTTCTTAAAATACACTTGGGCCTCTATTAGAGTGTAAGACCCAACCCACTTTGTACAGAAAACATTTTGGGCCTCACTTATTGTATAAGTCCCTTTGTACATTTTCAAATAAACGGCACGATCGTCGCCTTTTCAAAATAACACTGGGCCTACCCTCGTGTTATAAGCCCCACTCTTTTTCTTTAAACTTTTTGGGCCTCTTGAGAGAGTGTAAGACCCATCCCTTTGTACAGAAAACATTTTGGGCCTTAGTCACTTGTATAAGTCCCTCTGTACAAATTTAAACAGTGCGCTCACTGATAAAACCCTGGGCCTCTCCTTGAGCTGTAAGCCCCAAATCTTTCTTTTTCAAAGCACTTTCTCCTTTGATTTTGAAATATACTATTGTTTTCAATCTTTCTTTGTTGAACAACTAACCAAACAACATGGAAGCTCTACAACCGAGTAAGTGGTTATTGCTTTCATTTACCGCTTTAATATACATATAACTGCATTGTGGGGCTGTTTCACTGTAAGTCTTCTTTCATAAACTCATATCAACTGTGTAATAATAGTATATATATTTAGAGTTTCCCCGACAACTACGTCTAGCATTAAGCCCGTTGATCACTCTTAGAAATAGTCTAAACTAGATCCCCATAGGATTACCAGACACAGTCTTCCTTCCTCTTGGGGTTAAACAATATGGAGACATGAAAGGTAGCATTCTCGGTGAACCCTTTCATAGACTATCACTCGTAGAAGTTGTCAAAGAAACTCTATTCCCCAGAGATGATCTTTTCTCCGTGAATGGCATCTCTTGAGTTTCTTCCAAATTCTCGGACTTTCCTGGCTTGATCTATTCTCGGTGAATGGCATGTCTTGAACTTCTCGGGGTTTGGGGACCCACAGGCTTCTTAAAACCACTTGTCAAGAAACCCTATTCCCCAGAGATGATCTTTTCTCCGTGAATGGAACCTCTTGAGTTTCTTCCAAATTCTCGAACTTTCCTGACTTGATCTATTCCTTGTGAATAGCTTGCCTTGAATTTCTCGGGGTTTGGGGACCCATCGGCTTCTTAAAAGCAATCGGCCTCCTCTTGGGCATCGTACAAGGACCCACAGGCTTCCTAAAAGCAACATAGCCTCCTCTTGGGCTTAGTACAAGGACCCTACGACTTCTTAGAAGTATTCACCGCCTCCTCTTAGGCTTCATATAATGATCTCTTCCTCCGGGAATGATAGCCTCCTCTTGGGCTTAGTACAAGGACCTGTCGGCTTCTTAAAAGTTTCTAGCCTCCTCTTGGGCTTCGTACAAATTGTCCCGACGACCTCCTAGAGGTATAGGAACAGAACTTAGTCACCTTCATAGAACAGTCCTTTCAAAGAGTCTACTACTGTTTCTCAAAGCATAGTACAAAAGATAAAACTCTAGACTTGGACAGTCTAATATCCTTGAGTCTCAAAGACATTCTCAAGCACTCATCAAGTAAACCCGTAGACTTGGACAGTCTCAATACCCTTCGGATTTCCCGCTTCCTTAAAGAACAGGAATAACCCGGATCCTTGAATCAAATCCATGAGTACAGTGTTGCTCATATAAGAACTGATTTTCTCTTTAAAATCAGTATACTAGACCTGTCACTTAACTGAAATAGTAACCATAGCCTCTCTCTTGGGCTTTGTACAATGATCCTCCCCAGCGGAGTCAAACAACGTTTAGCCTCTCTCTCGGGATTTGTACGAGACACATAAAAGACTCCCTCGTTGAGTCAACTACCCCTTTCGCCTCCATCTCGGCCTTTATACGAGATACAAAAAGGTTCTTATTGAGCCAAACAAACTTTTACCTCCATCTCGGGCTTCGTACGAGATAAAAAAACTTTCTTGTTGAGTCAATTAGCCTCCATCTCGGGCTTTATACGAGATACCAAAAGATTCCATCATCGAGTCAAAACCTTTTTTCCTCTCTCCCGGGCTTTGTACGAGACACATATTGGCCTTCTCTTAGGCTTTATATAAGAAAACCACTGGTTAATCCAATTAACCTTTTAGCATCAAAACTGTGCCTCGTTCACAGTACATAAACATCAACAACTCCTTCCCCTCCATCTAACTGCTGTAAGCGGCAAGCCTCTGGATCATCTACACCCATGCCACTGTCCCTCTTTTAGCATGAGAAATTCCTAAGGAAAGATGGCATTACTCTACACTGAGTTAAAGTCTTCTCCTTCAGGTTAAAATCCCCTTTAAAGGAAATTATGGCATTGCCGGATTCACATATCCCGGTTAAAGTAAATCTCCTTTATAAAACAGTTGTGACATACAACCCCCTCTTTAGAGATGAAAAATTCTCTCTAAAGTTGAGACCTTTCAGCTTCACATCTTGGGCTTTGAACAAGATACAAATCACCTTTCGCTTCACGTCTTGGGCTTTGAACAAGACACCAAAAACAACCATTTCCTCCCATAGAATAGGAGGAACTACGAACGCTCTGATTTCCCTGTTTCGGTAAATGGGAATACGTAGGCATAAGATTGAAAGAAAAATCTTAGCGAGCACACTAAACAAAAACCCAAAATCCCATACTCTCATGTATCTATCAAAAGCATCAGTCCTAACATCCTAATCCTCGTTCCCCGCCAGAAAATCCAAGAAAGAGAGAAAACCGTATTGGCGAAAATACAAATAACCAGTACAAAGGCCCCCCCCACATTGATAGCATTCGTAACCTAACAGACCGCTGTTTAAACTCAGTATGCAAAGCAGGGTTAATTGGAGACATCTATTTCCCTTCCTTCATCAGTTTTAATAGGATAAAAAATGAATCGACCTGTAGTAAACTCAACCGCAAAGAGCGACCAGCGCTTAAGAACCGCGTCCAAAATCGCTCGCTACAGAAAAATGGCACCCACCGTGGGGCCTACTTCTAAACCTTTTCACCTCTTGTGTGAATACCACAGATTGGGGCTTCCGCCGGGGAACCCATTTTCTGTCAGGAACTTAAGATTCTCAGCTTTTAAAAGTCTAGGATGATTAGGACAAATATATATACTGCTTTTCCTAATTGCTATACGTGTTTATTTTTCTGCTAATGGGAATGCGTGTGATGCCGCATGTGGAAAGATTGAGTATACACTTAAGATAAGTGATGGCGACGAGGTCAACCATCAACCTCAGTGGAGGCTGACCAATGCAACCCATTCTCTCACCTAGACAATGGGCCGATTGTTAAGTCTGAGAAGTTGGGGAGCCAAACCCTTCCGTAGTGCAGAAACTATCGGAAATAGTTGTCACGCGATACTACCCTCATTTGAGGCTGGTGATCTATTCTCGGTGAATGGCACTTACTCTAAGATTGCTCTACAACTCGCTGGCGATCCGCTTGTTGTTTTTCTTTCCTGGGAGGAGCTGATGATAATGAGTACAGGTACAAAAATCACCTTAGTATAAACCTTTGGGGATGGGTAAAGCCTTGACTTCATGACAACGACCCTTTGACCCCATGTTTTTTCTATGTTTTTGTGTGCTGCATTCATGCATTCATTTAAAAAAACATTAAAACGTTCAAAAAATTTCTCTTCTAGTCTCTCTGTTTTTCAAAATAAACTAAGACTGTGATTGCAAATATCAGAGAAAAGGATTGCGCTAATGGATTTCGGTAGAAGGAGAACTCATACGTACACCTTCAAGGTTCCAAAGCTAGAGGATTTGAGAAGGTTAGCCAGGATGATCACTAACCCTGACGCTTTCAGAGCCAAGCACGGGGGTTTGCTACCACTGTTAAGAGTCCATGTGATTGAGGGAATCATGGATGCGCTCATTCAGTTTTATGATCCGGTCTATCACTGTTTCACATTCCCGGATTACCACCTAGCACCAACGCTGGAGGAGTATTCTCATCTTATTGATTTACATATCACTGATCGAGCTCCATTTTCTGGACTGGAAGAAATTCCAAAGAATCAGACCATTGCGAGAGCAATTCATTTGGATGAGTCTGAGGTCAGGACTCACATGACCGCTAAGGGTGGCATCCAAGGTTTGCCAGCCCAGTTCTTGACGAAGAAGGCCCTGTATTTTGCCAGTATAGGAAACATAACTGCTTTTGAAAGCATCTTTGTCTTGCTCACCTACGGGTTATTTTTGTTCCCCAACATTAATAACTTTATAGATATCAACTCCATTAAGGTTTTTCCCATTGGAAATCCTGTGCCGACTTTGCTCGCAGATGCGTATCATTCTGTACACTTGGGAGACACGTCCCACGGGGTGTTAATCTGGAAGGTCTTTTCTTCAAAGAAGGAGAAAGTGACAGAGCACTAAAGATGGAAATAGTGCACGCTTGGAAGCATGTTCATAAGAAAGGACGAGAGTCTCTGGGAAAACCAGACTGTATCTCGGTGGAGCCTTATCTCCACTGGGTACAAACTAGAGCTCTCAAGCTAAAGATGCCTTATCCTCGTTACGGAATTCTTCCGCCGAGGGAATCTGTCATGTACTTCATGACGGAAACTGAAAAGCTTCAGGTTACTCTCAACAAAGTTCAAAAGGAGAGAAGGTCTTGGAGGAACAAGTACCGCACCCTCGACATAGAGTGCATCAAAATACAGCAACTACTGAAAGAAAAGGATGCTCTGATTGAAATTTTGGAGCAACATGCTGTGGATAATCAGGATAACCAAAGGAATTTGCTCACTCCTTTCACCTGGCAAAGGAATGACAACCCGACAACGGCCCAAGAGCCCCGGTCAAAGAAAAGGAAGATACCAGAATCAGCACCCTATTTCTCTTCAGAGAGGACTCGGGACCCATTAGCTTAAGTTTCTGTTTCTGCACCTTGTAATCTACTGTATTTCCATTTCTGTAATCCTTTGAATTTCAATAAAAAGGGGTTTCCCCACTGTTTGATATTTGCAATCTAATTGTCGAAGTTTATTTTGATTAAACCATAAACAATTAATATAATAATTGCATTCATCATTTTGACATCACATATTCTTCTTCCCTACGAATCTCACGTTTGTGTCTCGATTCTAGAGTCAAACTGTCTCATTCGTATAATACTCGGGCCAATCGTCAGAAAAAGATGGATGATCTTGAGGAAGAAAACAGAGAGTTGAAAGAAGAGATCGACGCTCTGAGAGAGGATATGAGAAAGCTTCATAACGACATGCAAGCCATGGCAGAAGCTCAGCTACAAAGAACTGTGATCTCAGAGATCACCTCAACGCCTATAGTGGAGAAGTATGATCCTAGGTATCAGATGCCGAAAGATCGTCCTTGGGGCATGCCTGCAAACTATATCCCGGAAGGATATGTTCCGCCGATCACTGAAGATCAGGGAATAACAACAGAAGCCGCCGGGCCTGAAGGCTACAAACTTCGGGAAAGCGAAGATGCCAGGGCATGCTGAAGACTCCTGAAGGTTGCAAACTTCGGGAAACGCCAAGATTCACTGCCGTAGTCACGGTCCCACCCTCTGTGGTGCACACTGTCCCGGAAGGACAGATTCCACCGATACCTTCTGGTAAGAAGGAAACTATGTTTGATAGAATGGAGGAATTCCAGGAACAGTTCTTGGAAATGCAGAAGGAACTGCAAGCCATTCGCGGTCAGGATCTATTTGGAAAAGACGCCGCAGATCTTTGCTTGGTCCCCAATGTGAAAGTCCCGCACAAGTTCCAAGTGCCCGACTTTGAAAAATACAAGGGTAACTCTTACCCTCAAAGCCATTTGGTGATGTACGCTCGGCGAATGTCAGCTCAGACGGAGAATCAGGACCTGCTGATTCGCTACTTTCAGGATAGTTTAACCGGTGCCGCACTAAAATGGTACATGGGTTTAAACCGTGCCACGATCAGCACATTCAGAGATCTTGGCACTGCCTTCATCCAACAATACAAATACAATTTGGACATGGCACCCGACAGAGATCAACTCAGATCGATGTCGCAAAAGGACAAGGAAACCTTTAAGGAGTATGCTCAAAGGTGGCGTGAAATTACCGCTCAAATTTGTCCACCTCTGGAGGAAAAAGAGATGACAAAGATCTTCTTAAAGACCTTAAGCTCATTTTACTATGACCGAATGGTTACCAGTGCGCCCAGTGATGAAATCGAAATGGTCGGCATGGGCGTACGTCTTGAGGAAGCCGTCCGAGAAGGACGTTTGGTAAAAGACACTGGATCGACGAGCGGTACTAAAAAATACGGTAGTGCTCTCCCTAAGAAAAAAGAGCAAGATATTGGGAATATCTCTCTCAGAAAGCAAAGGCTACGTTATCAACCGGTAGCAGCTGTGACTCCTGCTATTAACCCTGCGTCTATTCCTACGTATCAACCTCAGATTGCACAGAGCCAACCTGATCAGCAAAAGACGCAATAGCCTCTTCAGCAGGCTCGTCCTCCATATAACAATAATCGTACAACACAACCATCGGGGTTTGATCCTACACCCGTGTCGTACGCAGAGCTGTTTCCATTACTGCTAGCCAAGAGGCACATTCAGACTAAGTCCCCTCTTATAGTACCGGAAAATCCACCTTTCTGGTTTAAGGTGGATCAAACTTGCCCTTATCATCAAGGAGGATCAGGGCATAACATAGAGACTTGTCTCAATTTCAAGTCCGACGTGCGGAAACTTGTTAGGAGCGGGGTCTTATCCTTCAAGGATATAAATCCTAATGTTCTCACAAACCCGCTGCCTCAACATGAGAAAGCTGCAGTCAATCTGATTGAGAAAGAGACTAACAATGTCTATCAAATTCACGATGTACTCTTGTTGAAGACCAATCTGGTCAAGATGCATTCTAGACAGAGTGGATATGGCCATGTGCCACCTCATAATTATCACCAGTGTAATATCTGCTATAAACACAACCAAGGATGTTCTGTAGTGCAAGCAGCTCTACAGGAACAAATGGATCTCGGATGGATCCAAGAGCACCGAGTTCGTGGAGTTAACATGGTCTACACGAATTTTAACATCATTCAGAACCACGATATCCATGCGATGAATGTCAACATGGTGGCGATGCACTCAAGGCAAAGCCAGTATCATAATCTGCCGCGACACGATTACAGTTCCTGTCTGATTTGCTCAGTAAACAAACAGGGATGCTCTTTCATACAGGAGGCCCTCCAACGTCAGATAGATCTTGGATGGATCCAAGACTACCATGATAGGAATTCCTATCAAATCAACATGGTTCAGATCTTCGATATTCGCGTGATGAATACCAACCTGGTAGAGTTACATGTTGAGCAGGTCCGACTCAGATTCTTAATATCACATGACTAATAAAGATGTAAGGCAGGTTGCAAAAACGATCGAGGTTGTACCCTTGTCCAGGAGGCACTTCAGCACTTGTTAAATCACTGGTGGATGCCAATCTATATGGATGAAGATACTCAGCAAATTAGTATCAGTAACAGGAATCCTACTCGTCGTCAAAGTCAGGAGGTCCGATATGTGGAAGCTAACCTAGTGAGGTTACATTGTATTCAAAGTGGGCGTGGCCAGGTGCCACCACACAATTATGACTGTTGTAGCGTCTGTTCGGAAAGTAACCAAGGGTGTTACCTTGTGAGAGCAGCTCTTCAGGGTCAGGTAGATCGTGGAGAGATTCGTCCATATCCGGGTTCTGGACCCATCAACTGGACGCCGAACTACCTTGCCGATCAAGTTGAGGATGTTGTCACTATCTCTGGTCATCACAGGACCAGGGATGTTTTTGCCATTATCCCTCTACTTGACAAATCTAGAGTTCCCAACTGGGAACGGATCGAGATTACTTATGATGGTCAGAAAAATCAGAAGGCTCCCGTAGTCATCTATCTACCGGGACCACTACCGTATGAATCAACTAAGGCTATCCCTTACAAATACGGTGCAACGACAATTGAGAATGGAAAGGAAATTCCATTACCCTCCGTCGTGAATATTGCAGACGTCAGTCGTGTAACACGGAGCGGTCGAATCTTCAACCGAGGAGTTGGAGAACCTAACAAGGAAAAGGAACTTCAGACAGAAACTCCCGATCCATCAGTTGGTCAATCTAGTAATCCTGACCTTTCAAAAAATAATGATGAGATGCTAAAGCTCATCCAAAGGAGTGAATATAACATTGTTGATCAGCTATTTCAGACTCCTTCAAAGATCTCGGTATTATCACTGTTACTCAGTTCAGAAGCCCACAGGGAGGCTCTACAGAAAGTCTTGGAGAAAGCCTTTGTGGAACAGGATGTAACAATCAAACATTTCGATAGCATTGTCTCTAATATCACTTCCTGCAATAATTTGGGATTTAGTGATTAGGAATTACCCGAAGGGGGTCGTCGTCATAACATTGCGCTCAACATTATAGTCAACTGCCAGGACGATGCTTTAGCCAGCGTACTGGTAGACACAGGGTCATCCCTGAATGTTATGCCAAAGTCCACTTTGATGCAATTATCATTCAAAGGCCCTCCGATGAGAATCAGCGAGGTCGTCGTCAAAGCGTTCGACGGATCCAGAAAAACGGTTATCGGCGAAGTTGATCTTCCCATAACTATTGGTCCTCACACTTTCCAGGTCATGGACATCCGGGCAACATACAGTTGTTTATTAGGAAGACCTTGGATACATCAGGCTGGAGCGGTTACGTCAACCCTCCACCAAAAGCTAAAATTCGTCAAGAACGATCAACTTGTCACGGTTTGTGGGGAACAAGCCTTGCTTGTGAGTAACTTGTCATCGTCTACTGGTATAGAACCCGAGGAGGTTATTGGAACTCAGTTCCAAGCACTGTCGGTGAGCAAGGACAATCAGTTCAAAGGAGGAACCTCAATTTCCTCATACAAAGATGCTGTCAAAGCGGTCGAGAGTACCGATACAACCGAATGGGGGCAGCTTGTCATTCCTACTGACAATAAAACAAAGAAGGGTCTTGGTTTTTCTGCAACCTGTACCCAGACAGCTGCCAATGATGAAAGTCTTCATCCCCTTCAAAACTTCTTCCACAGTGGAGGTTTCCTTCACCCAGTGTCTCAAGCAGTACATGCTATCAATGAGGAAGATCCCTATGACACAGATGAAGAATGGAAGTCCTACCTTAACGAGGACGGTTATATGTCTCAGGAAGAGGTGCCTACGCCATTTTGCTATCCCGTACAGAGTCCGAGATTTATACCACGGTCAGACGTTGAAATAATATATGGAGATTGTGATCCGGAAGGATGTCTTGCTCCGCCAAATTAATTAGAGGAGGACACTCCAATGAAAGACAACTTTGACCACAATTACTATGGCCCAATGGATGGTATGCCAATGTGGCAACCTTATCCAGGAAACTTGGGGCAAGAGAGCCAGCCGAACAACGAAAATTAGTTGAGCATCATTGAACAGAATACCTGTGTCCCCACCATGTCATGGGATCAACACTCAGGTCATTCGGAAACTACTCAACATGAAGATGAATTCACAACATTTGCAGGACTTGAGTTCATCAACTTTGCTTTTCCCGAGGTCAACGTCATCGAGAGAGGTGACTCCTCCAGTTCCAAAGAAGTTTGGGACACCTTGGGACAACCGAGTGGAAAATACGACTTTATGGTCAAGTACACCGCTCCCGAAAGTTCTCGTATCAGGCTCGAAGATATCCAACCTACTGGATAGGGAGATACAACTGAGAGCACAAATGCTATTCAAAATGCAACAGAGGAATTCTCCTACGACAATTCTGCCTGGGAGACAAATTCCAATGATCCTGCTCCACCAGAAATCAGCGTCATTTCTAAAGACAAATCGAGGAAGGTACCAAACTTTGTGATTCACCGAGGAGTTCGCCGCCAATGGGTTGCCGTCGAGGTTCCGAAGATCGTTCATCAGTCAAAGTAATTGCCATCTTTAACCTTTCATCCTGCCCAGGTGAAACAGATGTTTTGATAGGGCTCGCTTTCTGTAAATTTTCCCTCTTCGCTTAGCCCAAAGTGACAGAGTTTTGTTTTATAGGGCTGTAGTTTCGAGAGTCGACTTGTTCATTAATAAAATAACGTCGTTCTGTAATTTCCGCATTAATTGCTGTTTTCTCTTTTTGCTTTTTCAGTAAATGGTAATCCTAAAAAACAATTCAATAATAAAAACAAGCAGTAAAAATAAAACACTGCACACACTTGCATTTTCTCTATCTCTTATAAACACGAATCATCACGTCATGCTGATTGCTTGTTTTCAACCCCGTTGAAACATACGATCCGATGCCTTCTCCCAACTTTGAGTTCCCGGTATTCGAGGCCGAGGAAGAAAATGACGACAAAATTCCAAAAGAGATCTCCCGACTACTCAGACAAGAGGAAAGGTCCATTGAACCTCACAAAGAACCGTTGGAAACGGTAAACTTGGGTTCAGAGCAAGAGAGAAAAGAAATCAGGATTGGGGCACTGCTCAGTCCAACTGCCAGAGAGGGTTTGATAAAACTTCTCAGAGAATTTCCCGATGTATTCGCTTGGTCCTATCAGGATATGCCAGGGTTGGATGCCAGCATCATGGAATATCACTTACCGTTAAGATCGGAATGTCCGCCAGTATTCAAAGGTTGAGATCGGAATGTACGAGACACATAAAAGACTCCCTCGTTGAGTCAATTACCCCTTTCGCCTCCATCTCGGGCTTTATACGAGATACAAAAAGGTTCTTATTGAGCCAAACAAACTTTTGCCTCCATCTCGGGCTTCGTACGAGATACAAAGAAAAACTCTCTTGTTGAGTCGATTAGCCTCCATCTCGGGCTTTATACGAGATACCAAAAGATTCCATCATCGAGTCAAAACCTTTTAGCCTCTCTCTCGGGCTTTGTACGAGACACATATTAGCCTCCTCTTTGGCTTTATATAAGAAAACCACTGGTTAATCCAATTAACCTTTTAGCATCAAAACTGTGCCTCGTTCACAGTACACAAACATCAACAACTCCTTCCCCTCCATCTAACTGCTGTAAGCGACAAGCCTCTGGATCATCTACATCCATGCCACTGTCCCTCTTTTAGCATGAGAAATTCCTAAGGAAAGATGGCATTACTCTACACTGAGTTAAAGTCTTCTCCTTCAGGTTAAAATCCCCTTTAAAGGAAATTATGGAATTGCCGGATTCACATATCCGGGTTAAAGTAATTCTCCTTTATAAAACAGTTGTGACATACAACCCCCTCTTTAGAGATGACAAATTCTCTCTAAAGTTGAGACCTTTCAGCTTCACATCTTGGGCTTTGAACAAGATACAAATCACCTTTCGCTTCACGTCTTGGGCTTTGAACAAGACACCAAAGACAACCGTTTCCTCCCATAGAATAGGAGGAACTACGAACGCTCTGATTTCCCTGTTTCGGTAAACGGGAATACGTAGGCATAAGATTGAAAGAAAAATCTTAGCGAGCACACTAAACAAAAACCCAAAATCCCATACTCTCATGTATCTATCAAAAGCATCAGTCCTAACATCCTAATCCTCGTTCCCCGCCAGAAAATCCAAGAAAGAGAGAAAACCGTATTGGCGAAAATGCAAATAACCAGTACAAAGGCCCCCCCACATTGATAGCATTCTTAACCTAACCGACCGCTGTTTAAACTCAGTATGCAAAGCAGGGTTAATTGGAGACATCTATTTCCCTTCCTTCATCAGCTTTAATAGGATAAAAAATGAATCGACCTATAGTAAACTCAACCGCAGAGGGCGACCAGCGCATAAGAACCGCGTCCAAAATCGCTCGCTACACCATGTCCGGGTGAGTCCATCTCAACCTCTGTTTTACTGGCGGACATTCTGATCTTAACGGTAGATGATGTTCCACGATGCTGGTATCCAACCCTGGCATGTCCTGATAGGACCAAGCAAACACACCGGGAAATTCTCTGAGAAGCTTTGCCAAACTTTCTTTGATAGTCGGACTGAGTAGTGCCCCAATCTTGAATTTTTTTCTCTCTTCTTCTGAACCCAAGTTGACCGTTTCCAATGGCTCTTTGTGAGGTTCAATGGACCTTTCCTCTTGTCGGAGTAATCGGGAGATCTCTTCTAGAATTTCATCGTCAACTTCTTCATCAGCCCCAAATACTGGGAACTCAAAGTCAGGAGAAGGCATCGGATCGTATGTTTCAACGGGGTTTAAAACAAGCAATCTGCATGATGTGATGATTTGTGTTTAGAAGAGGTAGAGAAAATGCAAGTGTGTGCAGTATATTTCTTTTACTGCTTGTTTTTATTATTGAGTTGTTTTTAAGGATTACCATTTTCTGAAAAACAAAAAGAGAAAATAGCAATTAATGTGGAAATTACATAACGACATTATTTTATTAATGAACAAGTCGATTCTTGAAACTACAACCCTATAAAACAAAACTCTGTCGCTTTGGGCGAAGTGAAGAGGGAAATTTATAGAAAGTGAGCCCTATCAAAACATCCGTTTCACCTGGGCAGGGCAAAAGGTTAAAGACGACAATTACTTTGACTTATGAACAATCTTCGGAACATCGACAACAACCCATTGGCGGCTAACTCCTCGGTGAATCACAAAGTCTGGTACCTTCCTTGATTTGTCTTCAGAAATGACGCTGATTTTTGGTGGAGCAGGATCATTGGAATCTGTCTCCCAGGCAGAGTTGTCGTAGGAGGATTCCTCAGTTGTATTTTGCACAGTATTTGTGCCTCCAGGCAAATCTCCCCATCCAGTTGGCTGGATATCTTCGAACCTGATATGAGAGCTTTCGGGAACGGTGTACTTGACCATATAGTCGTATTTTCCACTTGGTTGTCCTAAGGTGTCCCACACTTCTGTGGAATTGGAGGAGTCATCTCTCTCGATGACGTTGACCTCGGGAAAAACATAGTTGATGAATTCTAGTCCGGCAAGCTTTGCCAATTCATCGTCATACGAGATATTTTCTGAATGACCTGAGTGTTGATCCCATGACATGGTGGGGACACAAGTATTCTGTTCAATGATGTTCTGCTGATTTTCATTGTTTGGCTGATTTTCTTGCCCCGAGTTTCCTGGGTACGGCTGCCAGATAGGCAGGCCATCCATCGGGCCATAATAGTCGTGGTCAAAGTTGTCCTTCATCAGAGTGTCTTCCTCTAATGAGTTTGGTGGAGCACGACATCCTTCTGGATCATAATCTCCATATATCATTTTGATGTCTGACCTGGGTATAAATCTCGGACTCTGTGCGGGATAGCAAAATGGCGTAGGTACCTCTTCCTGAGACATATAACCGTTCTCGTTGAGATAGGACTTCCATTCCTTATCTGTATCAGAGGGATCCTCCTCGTTGATAGTATGGACTGTTTGAGGCACTGGGCGAAGGAAACCTCCACTGTGGAAGAAGTCCTGAATGGGATGAAGACTTTCATCGTTAGCAGCTGTTTAGGTGCTGGTTGTAGAAAAATCAAGACCCTTCTTTGTTTTATTATCAGTAGGGATGACAAGCTGTCCCCTTCCTTTTGCATTGTTACTTTTGATCACCTCGAGAGCATCTTTGTACAAGGAAATCGATGTTCCTTTTTCTAGTTGAGCCTCATTGCTCACCGAAAGCGCTTGGAACTGAGTTCCAACAACCTCCTCGGGTTCTACACAAGTAGACGATGATAAGTTACTCACGAGCAAGGCTTGCTCTCCGCAGACCGTGACGAGTTGATCGTTCTTGACGAACTTCAGTTTTTGGTGCAGCGTTGAAGTGACTGCCCCAGCCTGGTGTATCCAAGATCTTCCTAATAAACAACTGTACGCTGCCCGGACGTCCATGGCCTGGAAATTGATTAGGAAAGTGTGAGGACCAATAGTTGTGGGAAGGTCGACTTCGCTGATAACTGCTTTCCGAGACCCGTCAAATGCTTTGACGATAACCTCACTGCCCCTCATCGGGGATCCTTTGAATGATAGTCGCATTAAAGTGGACTTCGGTATAACGTTGATGGCCGATCCTGTGTCTACCAGTACATTGGCTAAAGCATCGTCCTGGCAGTTAACTGTGATATTGAGCGCCATGTTGTGGCTTTTGCCCCCCTCTGGCAAATCCTCATCACTGAATCCCAAGTTGTTGCAGGAAGTGATGTTAGAGATGATGCTGTCGAACTGTCGTATTGACACATCCTGTTCCACAAAGGCCTGCTCTAAGACATTCTGTAGAGCCTCTCTGTGGGCTTTGGAACTGAGTAAAAGTGATAGCACCGAGATCTTTGAAGGATTTTGTAATAGTTGGTCAACAATGTTGTATTCACTCCTTTGGATGAGCTTCAGCATCTCATCATTGTTTTTCAAAAGGTCAGATTTACTGGATTGACCGACTGGTGGATCGGGAGCTTCTGTCTGAAGTTCCTTTTCTTTGTTAGGTTCTCCAACTCCTCGGTTAAAGATTCGACCGCTCCGTGTTACTCGACTGATGTCTACAATATTCACGACGGAGGGTAATGTAATTTCCTTTTCGTTTTCAATTATCGTTGCACCGTATTTGTAAGGGATCGCCTTAGCTGATTCATACGGTAATGGTCCTGGTAGATAGATAACTACAAGAGCCTTCTGATTTTTCTGACTGTCGTAATTAACCTCAATCAGTTCCTTGCTCAGAACTTTTGATTCGTCCAGTAGGGGGATGACGGTACAAACATCCTTGTTCCTCTCAGGGTCAAAGATTACAACCACATCTCTGATCTAATCAGCGAAGTAGTCTGGCATCCAGTCAATGGACCCTGAAGCTAGGTTTGGGTGAATCTCTTTGCGATCCAACTAACCTTGGAGAGCTGCTCGTACGAGGTTGCATCCTTGGTTATTCTCCGAGAAGACTCTACAACGTTCATAGTTGTGTGGTGGCACCTGGCTTTGAATACAATGTAACCTCACTAGATCTGTTTCCATAGATCAGACATCCTGACTTTGATGCCGAGTAGGGTTCCCGTCAACCACACTGATTTGTTGCGTGTCTTCATCCATATAGATTGGAAGCCACCAGTGGTTTTAACAAGTGTTGTAAAGTTCTTTGAACGAGAGCACACCCTTGGTTACTCTCACAACATCCTTTACAGTTCTGATAATTATGCGAAATGAGAAAACCGAGTTGGACCTGCCTGGCATGTAATTCCACCAAGCTGGTATTCATCAGATGAATATCAAATATTTAAATCATGTTGATCTAATAGGGATTCCTATCATGGTAGTCCTGGACCCATCTTAGATCCATCTGACGCTGGAGGGCCTCTTGTACAAAAGAGCATCCCTGTTTGTTTACCGAGCAAGTCAGACAGGAACTGTAATCGTACCGCGACAGATTATGATATTAGCTTTGCCTTGAGTGTATTGCCACAAAGTTGACATTCATTTCACGGACGTCGTGGTTCTGAATGATGTTGGAATTTGTATAGGTCATGTTGACTTCACGAACTCGATGCTCTTAGATCCACCCGAGGTCCAATTGTTCATGTAGAGCTGATTGCACCACAGAACATCCCTGATTGTCTTTAGAGCAGATATCACACTGGTGATAATTATGAGGTGGCACATGGCCATATCCACTATGTCTATAATGCATCTTGACCAAATTGGCCCTTAACAAGAGTACATCATGAATTTGATAGGTGTTGTTAGACTCTCCCTCTATCAAATTGACTGCAGCTTTCTCATGTTGAGGCAGCGGGTTTGTGAGAACATTCGGATTCGTATCTTTGAAAGATAAAACTCCGCTCCTAACAAGCTTTTGTACATCGGATTTGAAACTGAGATAGTTTTCTATGTTATGCCCTGGTCCTCCTTGATGGTAAGGACAAGTCTGATCCGCTTTGAACCAAAAAGGCGGATTTTCCAGCACCGTAAGAGGAGACTTAGTCTGGACATGCCCCTTGACCAGTAGTAACGAAAATAGTTCTGCGTACAACACAGGTATAGGGTCGAACCCTGGTGGTCGCGTTGCACGATTATTGTTGTACAGAGGGCGAGCCTACTGAAGAGGTTGTTGTGTCATTTGCTGATATTACTATTGAATCGGTTGGCTCTGCGCAACCTGAGGTTGATACGTAGGAACAAGCACAGGGTTGATTGCAGGAGTTACAACTGCTACTGGTTGATATCGTCGCCTTTGCTTTCCGAGAGAGATATTCCCAATATTCTGCTCTTTTTTCTTAGGGAGAGCACTACCGTATCATTTTGTACTACTTGATGATCCAGTGTCTTTTACTAAACGTCCTTCTCGGACTGCTTCCTCAAGATGAACTCCCATGCCCACCATCTCGGTGAAGTCACTGGGCGCACTGGCGACCATTCTGTCATAGTAAAATGAGCTTAAGGTCTTTAAGAAGATCTTTGTCATCTCTTTTTCCTCAAGAGGTGGACAAATCTGGGCGGCAATTTCACGCCATCTCTGAGCGTACTCCTTAAAGGTTTCCTTGTCCTTTTGTGACATCGATCTGAGTTGATCTCTATCGGGTGCCATGTCCAAATTGTATTTATATTGTTAAACGAAAGCAGTGCCAAGATCTCTGAATGTGTCGATCGTAGCGCGGTTTAAACCCATGTACCATTTTAATGCGGCACCGGTTAAACTATCCTGAATGTAGTGAATCAGTAGCTCCTGGTTCTCTGTTTGAGCGGACATTCGCCGAGCGTACATCACTAAATGACTCTGAGGGCAAGAGTTACCCTTGTATTTTTCAAAGTCGGGCACTTGGAACTTGTGTGGAACTTTCACATTGGGGACCAAGCAAAGGTCTGCGGCGTCCTTTCCAAATAGATCCTGACCGTGAAGGGCCTGTAGTTCTTTTTGCATCTCCCGGAATTATACCTGGAACTCATTCATTCTGTCGAACATGCTGTCGTTTCCACCAGAAGGTATCTGTGGAATTTGTCCTTCCGGGACAGTGTGTACCATAGGTGGTGGTATAGTCATTATGGCCGAGACTCTCGGTGCCTCCCGAAGTTTGTAACCTTTAGAAGTTGCTCCCATGCCCCTGGCATCTTCGCTTTCCCGAAGTTTGTAACCTTCAGGCCCAGTGGCTCCTGCTGCAGTTCCTTGATCCTCATTGATCAGCGGAACATATCCTTCCGGGATATAGTTAAGTGGCATGCCCCAGGGGCAATCTTTTGGCATCTTGTACCTAGGATCATACTTCTCCACTATGGGCGTTGATGTGATCTCCGAGATCACAGTCCTTTGTTGTTGCATCTGAGCTTCTACTAGAGCTTGCATGTCGTTATGAAGCTTTCTTAGATCCTCTTTCAGAGTGTCGATCTCTTCTCTTAACTCTCTGTTCTCTTCCTCGAGATCATCCATCTTTTTCTGACGATTGGCTCGAGTATTGTACGAATGAGACAGTTTAACTCTAGAATCGAGACGCAAACGTGAGATTCGTAGGTAAGAAGAATACGTTTATGATGAATGCAATGATTATTAATTATTTTTGTTTATTCAAAGTAAACTTTGACAATTGGATTGCAAATATCAAACAATGGGGAGAACCCTGTTTTATTGAATTCAAAGGATTGCGGAAATGGAAATACAGTAGATTACAAACTGTTGGAAAAGGAAATCTAAACTAATGGATCCTGAGTCCTCTCTGAAGAGGGATCAAGTGGTGGTTTGGGTGCTTTCCTCTTCTTTGACCAGGGCTCTTGGGCCGTTGTTGGGTTGTCATTCCTTT
Source organism: Lathyrus tuberosus (assembly GCA_022829125.1). Lineage (NCBI taxonomy): Eukaryota > Viridiplantae > Streptophyta > Magnoliopsida > Fabales > Fabaceae > Lathyrus > Lathyrus tuberosus. The sequence continues at coordinate 1,058,795 of JALAZF010000151.1, read as the reverse complement.
TCCAAGTGAAAGAAGCGAGCAAATTCCTTTGGTCATCGTGATTTTCTATAGCATGTTGCTCTAAAATCTCAATCAGAGCGTCTTTTTCTTTTAATAGCTGCTGTATTTTCTTACACTCCACATTGAGAATACGATAGTTGTTCCTCTAAGACCTCTTCTCCTGCTGAACTTTGCTGAGAGTAACTTGAAGTTTTTCCGTCTCAAAAATAAAGGGCAGAGTCCCTTAGTGGAAGAACTTCCTGACGAGGGTAAGGCATCCTTAGCTTGAGAGCTCTAGTTTGTACCCAATGGAGATAAGGCTCCATCGAGACACAATCTGGTTTTCCTAGAGACTCTCGTCCTTTCCTATGAACGTGTTTCCAAGCGTGCACTACTTCCGTCTTTAGTGCCCTGTCATTTTCTCCTTCCTTGAAGAAAAGATCTTCCAGATAAGCACTGCGCGGGGCATGCCTCATCGGGTATCCAAATTGATGACGAACTAACACCGGATGATAGTTGATTCCCCCCTTAGTTCCTATACGGGGTACATTTGGGAAATTTCCACAACCGTCAATGATTCTGATCCCGTCGTAGATTCGATTGTACTAATCGATGCCCGAGTTGGTAAGAGACATGACTCTCTGTGACCAACGTAAAGTATTCTTTTGATCCCAAAATGCAGCAGATTTGGCCAAATGGAAAGTGAACCATTTGTATAGCAGGGGTAGACATCACGTGATCATCCTTCTGCTGTATAAATTCCTTAAGTGTACCGAATGATACGCATCTGCGAGTAAGGTCGGTACGGGGTTTCTAATCAAGAAAATCTTAATGCGTTGATATCTACAAAGTTATAGATGTTGGGAAACAAAAATAACCCGTAGGTGAGCAAAACAAATATGCTCTCGAAAGTGGCCACGTTCCCTATACTGGCAAAGTACAGAGTTTTCTTTGTCAAGAACTGGCCTGGCAAACCTTGGATGCCACCCTTAGTGGTCATGTGAGTCCTGACCTCTGACTCATCCAAATAGATTGCCCTTGCAATGGTTTAACCTTTGGAATTTCTTCCAGTCCAGAAAATGGAGCTTGATCAATGATATGTAAATCAGTCAAGTGAGAGTACTCCTCCAGTGTTGGTGCTAGTTGATAATTTGGGAATGTGAAACAGTGATAGACCAGATCGTAGAACTGGATTAACGTGGATAGGATTCCTTCAATTACGTGGACCCTTAACAAGGACAACAGTCCTCCATACTTGGCTCTGAAAGCCTCATGGTTGGTGATCATTCTCGCCAAACCTCTCAAATCCTCTAACTTTGGAACCTTGAAGGTGTACTTATGAGTTTTCCTTCTACCGAAATCCATTAGCGCAATCTCCTTTCTCTGATATTTACAATCATTGTCTCAGTTTAATTTGAAAAAGAAAGACTAGAAGAGAAGATTTTCTTTATTTTAATGTTTTTTAGATGAATGTATGAATGCAACACACAAAAACATAGAAAAAAACATGGGGTCAAAGGGTCTGTGTCATGAAGTCAAGGCTCTACCTCCCCAAAGGTTTATACTGGTGATTTTTTGTACCTGTCCGCAAAATCATTGACTCCTCTGGGATAACAACAACAAGCGGATCGCCAGCGAGCTGATGTATCCTGGAGTGATCTCAGATGAGGGTAGTATCGCGTGACAACTATTTCCGATAGCTTCCGCTCTACAAAATGGCTACAGTCTGCTAAAAACCTCAACTTCTCAGATAACCCAGTCGACCACACTACTTTCAACAACCAAAGTCGTATAGGCAATGTATCTGCAAAGGGAGTGTCCACTGAGTTTGATGGTCGATCGGGGGCTCTTAACTAGAATTCACTCCCAGTAAGATTACCCGCATCGCTATCACCTATCTTAGGTGTTTACTCAATCTTTCCACATGCGACATCACACACATTCCCATTAGCAGAAAAATAAACACAGATATCAATTAGGAAAAGCAGTACACGAAGATGAGCGAAGCTCTTCGATCAGAGGTGTAGCGCGAGTTTTATGTGGGGTTGCGAAGCACTATCGCTTTGGGGGTACTATAGTTCGATTCATTTTTTATCCTATTGAAGCCGATGAAGGGAAATAGATGTCTCCAATTAACCCTGCTTGCAAACTGAGTTTAAACAGATAACTGTTGGTTTACAGATGCTACAAAGATTGTGGGACTCTCTTAGGTTATTTTGTTAAGAACACAGGGTTTAGACTATTGGTAGGATGTTAGGACTGATGCTTTTCGATTGATGTATGAAGGTACGGGATTTTGGGTTTTTGATTAGTGCACTCACTAAGATATTTCAATCTTATGCCTACGTATTCCCGTTTAATGAAACAGGGAAATCAGAGCGATCGTAGTTCCTCCTATTCTATGGGAGGAAATGGTGTTTTGGTGTCTTGTTCAAAGCCCAAGACATGAACCTAAAGGTGGTTTGTATCTTGTTCAAAGCCCAAGATGTGAAGCAGAAGGGTTTATTTGTATCTTGTTCGAAGCCCAAGATGTGAAGCTAAAAGGGTGTTGACTTTAGAGAGAATTTGTCATATCTAAAGGGGATATTTGGTCTATTTGGCACAACTGTTGGGTGACTGATTATAAAGGAGAATTACTTTAACTGGGATATGCGAATCCAGCAATGCCATAATTTCCTTTATAGGGGATTTTCAACCTGAAGGAGAAGACTTTAACTCAGTTTAGAGCAATGCTATCTTTCCTTAGGAATTTCTCATGCTAAAAGAGGGACAGTGGTGTGGATGTAAATAATCCAGAGGCTTGCCGCTTACAGCAAATAGACGAGGGAAAAGGAGTTGTTGATGTTTGTATGCTGTGACCAAAGCATGATTTGATCTAAAAGGTTGATTGAATCAAACAGGGATTTCTTTATAAAAAGCCTAAGAGGAGGCTATTGACCCAACAAGAGGATGCTTTTGTGTCTCGTACGAAGCCCGAGATAGAGGCTAAAAGGGTTTGACTCAACAAGAGAGTCTTGTATACTCACCAAGAGAGTGATTTATATCTCGTATGAAGCCCGAGATAGAGGCTAAAGGAGGATCGACTCAACAAGAGAGTCTTTTTATACTCAACAAGAGAGTGTTTTTGTATCTCGTACAAATCCCGAGATGAAGGCTAAAAATGTTTGACTCAACAAGAGAGTCTTTTATACTCAACAAGAGAGTGATTTGTATCTCGTACGAAGCCTGAGATAGAGGCTAAAAGGGGGTTGACTCAACAAGAGAGCCTTTTATACTCAACAAGAGAGTGATTTGGTATCTCGTACGAAGCTTGAGATGGAGGCTAAAAAGGTTAGCTCCGCTGGGGAGAATCATTGTACAAATCCCAAGAGGAGGCTATCTATGCTGGTGACTGTTTCAGTTTAGTGACAAGTCCAGTATGTTGTATAAAAGAGAAAATCAGTTCTTATAAAGAGACTGATTCTAGGTGAGGTTGTACTTTGGTACTGATCAGAAGATCGGGGTTATTTCCTGTTCTTTAAGGAAATGAGAAATCCAAAGGGTATTGAGACTGCCCAAGTCTACTGGTGTTTTGGAGAAATCGATTCTCAGATAGTGAATGATCTTTGTATAATGCCCAAGAGAAGGCTGGGTTATTGCTGAGGATTACATCAATAGGCTGGCCAAAGGGTGAGGAATTCTCATGAGAGAGGCCGACTTTTGGAGCGATCAATGTTTTTTTCGATTTGTGAAAGGAACTTGAGAATGCCTTTGAGACTCAAGGGGTTTTTAGACTGTCCAAGTCTAGAGTTTCATCTTTTGTACAATGTCCAAGAGGAGGCACGGGCTTTAAGGGATGAGTATCAACCCTTAAATGGCGGAGTTTTGACGCTGGAAAGACTGCTATAGCAAAGGATGATTAAGTTCTGTCTTATACCTTTAAGAGGTTGTCAGGGTCCTTGTATTAAGCCCAAGAGAAGGCATGAGAACTTCTAAGAAGCCGAAGGGTCCTTGTACAACGCCCAAGAGGAGGCGGGGATACTTTTAAGAAGCTTGTGGGTCCCCAAACCCCGAGAAGTTCAAGACATGCCATTCACAGAGAATAGATCAAGCCAGGAAAGTCCGAGAATTTGGAAGAAACTCAAGAGATGCCATTCACGGAGAAAAGATCATCTCTGGGGAGTTAGAGTTTCTTTGACAAATTTTAAGGGTGATTTTAAGAAGCCTGTGGGTCCCTAAACCCCGAGAAGTTCAAGACATGCCATTCACAGAGAATAGATCAAGCCAGGAAAGTCCGAGAATTTGGAAAAAACTCAAGAGATGCCATTCACGGAGAAAAGATCATCTCTGGGGAGTAGAGTTTCTTTGACAGCTTCTAAGGGTGACACTGAGAAATGGTTCACCGAGAATGCTGCCTTTCACGTCTCCATATTGTTTAACCCCAAGAGGAGGGAAGACTGTGTCTGGTAATCCTATGGGGATCTAGTTTTGACTGTATTTAAGAGCGATCAACGGGGCTTTACGTAGTGCTAGACGTAGTTGCCGGGGAACACTCTAAATAACTATACTAGTATTACACAGTTGATATTTGACAAGTATATAAAAGTTTGTGAAAGAAGACTTACAGTGAGCAGCCCCACAATACAGTTATATATATATATATATGAAAGTAGATAAAGAAAGCGGGTAAACACTTACTCGGTTGTAGAGCTTCCATACTGTTTTGTTAGTTATTCAACAAAGAAAGCTTTGATAACTATATTATACTTAAAATCAAAGGAGAAAGTGCTTTGAAAATATTGTTGGGGCTTACAGCTCAAGAAGAGGCCCAAGGTTTTACCAGTGATTGCACTGTTGAATTTGTACAGGGACTTATACAAGTGACTGAGGCCCAAAAAGGTTTTCTGTACAAAGGGATGGGTCTTACACTCTCTTAAGAGGCCCAAAGGTTTATTTTTGTACAAGTGGTGGGGCTTACAGCTCAAGGAGAGGCAAAAAAAATGGTTTTTGAACTGGCGATCGCGCCGAGATTTTCTTTTAATGCAGAGGGACTTATACAATATCTGAGGCCCAAAAATAGTTTTGGTTAAAAGGGTTTGGGTCTTACACTCTAATAGAGGCCCAAAGGTGTTTAAATAAAAAGAATGGGACTAATAACACGAGGGTAGGCCCAAAGGTTTGATTTGTTAGAAAGGCGACGACCGCGCCGAATTTTTTGACGGTATCGGGACTTATACAATACACTGAGGCCCAAATTATTTTGGTTTTTCTAAAAGGGTTGGGTCTTACACTCTACTAGAGGCCCAAAGGGTTTGAAAAAGTTTGATGAGGGTTGAATTAGTCAAAAACCCTAATTTGTTTCCAAAATGTATTTTAATTGAATAAAAATTCAATTAAAATGATCAAAATTGTTAAACATGTGGAAAACAAATTGTGATCTTGGATTAATGTTTCAAAAATCAAGTTTTGACCTACAAAATGATTAGAAGTCATTAAAATTTGCAAAACCAAGAAGGAAAAAATATTTTAAATGTCAAAAACAATTAAAATATTAATTCTTTGCAAAAATATAAATTATATGAAATAAATAATATTTTTGGGATTTTTTGGTAAAATAAAATATTTTAACATTTTTGTGAATTATTAAAAAAAGAATCAACTAAAAATCATTAAAACTCAGAGAGAAATTAATTTTTGAATCAATTAAATAAAATCACAAAATTCAAATATTCAAATATTTGAAAAAGGGCGCCAAGAACATGGCAAGAACACGCGCCCTTCCTCTGTTTCTGCATATTTGCGTTTTCTATCCAATCTCACTGAATACTTGATTGTATCATGCAATCTACATATCAACCTACTCGTTTAAACCTCACGATCATGTCCATGGTCTTTAATTTCATTTATTTTAAACATGGAATAAGAAATCAAAGAGAAACCTCAAGAACCCTAAAATTTGCATGAAGGTTCAGAAATTCCATACACGATTCAAACAATGCAATTGATTGAGGGAAAACACTCTATGCATGATTATGAACATATGGCCAAATTATTGTGCAGCAAAAATTGCATGGATCATAGAGTTAGAAGAGCTCATGCTTACCACTTGCAGCTGGTGATCGTGTTTTGTGTTAGAGGTGTTACAGCTTGGTTCCAAGGTTATGGACAACTTCCCAAGGTGCTATGGAGTGTGTCTGGATGCTTGGAGTGGATTGATTTGAGCTGGAACTTGATTTGGCACCTCAACTGCAAATCTGTCAAAGGCTTGAGCAGTTGGCTGGTGATTTTGTGATTTTGGTGTTCCAGATGTTATGTGAGTGTTTGGATCACTTCTATATGATGTTTATGAGGTGCGTGTGTGATTGGTTTGATTGGAATTGCTCTCAAACTCAAAACCCGATAGTGACTTGCTTTGGAAGGAAAAATTGGAGTGAAGAAGGAGATTTTGAGGAAAACATCTGTTTGATGGCTTTGGTGTACTCAAACTGATCACAAATGAGCTCTATTTATAGTAGAGCAAGTTTTTTTTTGCAAGGAATAGTGAATGGCAACTGCTGCATAGGTTTGGCCAATGTTGAGTGTCATATCCCAAATTTTGACCACTAAGATTTCCCATCATTGTGCAAATCCTCATCACAATATGGAGGAACCATCATACCTTGTCAGTCTCCCCAAAGAAGGGTGAGCATCCACTACAGTCAAAACTAGGGTTTTAAGCCCTCTCAGAGCCTTAGACAAAGGATCAATCAAGGAATGACTTGATCTTCAACTTGTCTAGCCTCTAGAATATCTACAATGGATCAAGAGGACTCCCACTTTAAGGATTAAGCACAAGGCTGCTCCCTTCTAGGTGGATCAAGTCTCAAGATCGCCAGTGTCACCAAATTAGGGTTTTGGTCGACCAGGGCCTCCAGATGGAAATTTTCCTCTGGGCATGAGCCAATGACCCAAAACATAACCTAATATACTCCATGGAACCTTATGGACCCAATCATCAAGTCAATTTTGCTTCAGGGGATGCATACATCAAAAATCAGGAATTAGGGTTTCTTGACCTAATTCACCCCTAAGTTGACTTTTAGGGCAAATCATGAGCCAATACCTCAAGAGAGGGTTTAAGGGTCTCTAATATACCATATTGATCCATTTGGGACAATGGATTAATCCAAGAAGTTTGAGCAACAAGTCTCAATTTCATCTGCACCACAATTAGGGTTTTAAGGAAAAAGTCAACTGTAACTTTGACTTTTGACCAGGACAAGCTCCCAAGCCCTAAGACATGCATCAATGTACCCTATGACACCCATGTAACATGTCCATCAAGTTGGATTTAGGTCAAGGACATGATTTCCTGAGGAATTGCACAGTTTGGAATTCATCTGATAAAAAGTCAACTGTGCACAAAAGTCAACTTTGACTTTTTGAGATTTTTCACCAAAATGGATTTTTAACCCTAAAATGATGTTAATGTATGATTTGAATCATCATTCATCAAGAAAAATCAAGAAAAATTGGATAACTTGTAAAAGGGGTAACCATAAAAACTTAGAAAATTTTCTAAGTTAAAAAATAAAGTGGCAAGGGTACCACCTTTGGAGGATCATAACTCCTAAACCACAAGGCCATTTTTTCTCATCCAAAGATGGATTTGTAGCCCCCATTACCCTCTACAAAAAATTCAACTAGACCTAAGTCCAATTCATTAAGGATTTTGAGTTATGGAGTGATCAAAATCAAGAAAAGTTACTTTGTTCCAACACTTGGTGAAAATTTCACTAAGTCAGATTTTACCCTACTTTTTGCAAAATGTAGGGGGATTTTTCACTTGGATTCAAAAGAGATAAAAACCAAACATGTTCAAACAGTTGTTGTATCATGTAAGGGCTTTCCAAAATGGCCAAGAACATTGCCAAATTCCATTTAAGTCATGAGATATGACATTGGCAAGTTGCCTTGCTGAAATCTGTCAAAGGCAAGGCAGAATTTGCAATTTTGCTCGATTTACCAAAATCAGCCAAATTCAAATGCTCCTATCCACTTGGACACATCTGAGGATTGAATCTAAAGGGGACAATCACTGAGCCAAGCCTCCAAAGTCCATGGAACAAGAAATAGCATGTTGAACCTAGAATGGCCAAAATAGGGACAAGACTCCAAATTTGGATTGAAGCATTCAATGGAAGCATCAAGGTGGCATGGACTGAGCCATTCTCATCTGAAATCAGTCAATACTTATCCAAGACAAAGGGAACCAAAGCTCTGTGCCCTAACCTCTAGTCAATGGCTAGAGGAGACTTGGATTTTCATTTGCCAACATTGGCCAAACCTACTTAGTAGTTGCCATTCACTATTCCTTGCAAAATAAACTTGCTCTACTATAAATAGAGCTCAATTGTGATCAGTTTGAGTACACCAAAGCCATCTAACAGATGCTTTCCTCAAAATCTCTTTCTCTTGGCAAAAATGCCTTTCTTAGCAAGGTAGCTATCGGGTTTTGAGTTTGAGAGCTTTTCCAATCAAACCAATCACTCACACACCTCACATACATCATATAGAAGTGATCCAAACACTCACATAACATCTGGAACACTGATTTCACAAAATCACCAGCAAATTGCTCAAGTTCTTGACAGTTTTGTAGTTGAGGTGCCATCTTCAACTCCAAACCATTTCAATCCATTCCAAGCACTCAGACACATCACTTGGCACCTAGGGAAGCTATCCATATCATTGGAACCAAGCTGTAACACCTCCAACACCAAACACGATCACCAGCTGCAAGTGGTAAGCATGAGCTCTTCTAACTCTATGATCCATGCAATTTTTGCTGCACAATAATTTGGCCATATGTTCATAATCATGCATGGAATGTTTTCCCTCAATTAATTGCATTGTTTGAATCGTGTATCAAAAATCCTAGCCTTCATGCAGAAATTAGGGTTCTTGAGGATTTTTTATAATTCTTGTTGTATGTTTAATTTAAATGAAATTAATGGACATATATATGATCGTGAACTTGACACGAGCATAATGATATGTGGATTGCATGTTATAATCAAGTATTCAGTGAGATTAGAGAGAAAAAGCAAATCAGCCAAACCCAGAACACGCGCGTGTTCATCAGCTGTTCTTGGCGCCTTTTTTGAATTTTCAAATATTTGAATTTTGTGATTTTATTTAATTGATTCAAAAATTAATTTCTCTCTGAGTTTTAATGATTTTGAGTTGATTCTTATTTTTTAATAATTCACAAAAATGTTAAAATATTTTATTTTCCCAAAAAATCCCAAAAATATTATTTATTTTGTATAATTGATATTTTTGCAAAGAATTAATGTTTTAATTCTTTTTAACATTTAAAATATTTTTTCCACCTTGATTTTGCAACTTTTAATGCTTTCTAATTATTTTGTAGGTCAATACTTAATTTTTGAAGCATTAATCTAAGATCACAATTTGTTTTTCACATGTTAAACAATTTTGATCATTTTAATTGAATTTTTATTCAATTAAATAGATTTTTGAAAACAAATTAGGGTTTTTGGATTAATTCAACCCTCATAAATCATTTTCAAAACTTTTGAGCCTCTAATAGAGTGTAAGACCCAATCTTTTTTGACCAAAAACATTTTTGGGCCTCAGTGTATTGTATAAGTCCTGATACCGTAAAAAACAAACGGCGCGATCGTCGCCTTTTGAAAAATAACCCTTGGGCCTCTCCTTGAGCTATAAGACCCATTCAAAACTTTTGGGCCTCTAATAAAGTGTAAGACCCAACCCCCTTTTAACCAAAATCATTTGGGCCTCACTTATTGTATAAGTCCCTTCGCGTTAAAAGAAAACCCCGGCGCGATCACCATTTTTAAACAAAAAATCAACTGGGCCTACCCTCGTGTTATAAGCCCCACTCTTTTTCTTTAAACCTTTTGGGCCTCTTGAGAGAGTGTAAGACCCATCCCTTTGTACAGAAAACCTTTTTGGGCCTCAGTCACTTGTATAAGTCCCTCTGTACAAAATTCAAACAGTGCGCTCACTGATAAAACCATGGGCCTCTCCTTGAGCTGTAAGCCCCAAATCTTTCTTTTTCAAAGCACTTTCTCCTTTGATTTTGAATATACTGTTGTTTTTAATCTTTCTTTGTTGAACAACTAACCAAACAGCATGGAAGCTCTACAACCGAGTAAGTGGTTATTACTTTCATTTACCGCTTTTATATACATATAACTGTATTGTGGGGGCTGTTTCGCTGTAAGTCTTCTTTCATAAACTCATATCAACTATGTAATAATAGTATAGATATTTCGAGTTTCCCCGGCAACTACGTCTAGAACAAGGTGACACCATTTCGTTTATTTATAGAAATAGACAACTAGATCCCCAATAGGATCACCAGATACAGTCTTCTCTTCGGCTGTCCTCGTTAGGAATTGTCAAGAAACTCTATTCCCAGAGATGAATGTATTCTCCGTGAATGGCGTCTTTGAGTTTCTTCCAAATTCTCGAACTTTCCTGACTTTGATCTATTCTCGGTGAATAGCATTGCCTTGAATTTCTCGGGGTTTGGGGACCCACGGGCTTCTTAAAAGCATCGGCCTCCTCTTGGGCATCGTACAAGGACCCACAGCTTCCTAAAAGCAACCTCGCCTCCTCTTGGGCTTAGTACAAGGACCCTACGGCTTCTTAGAAGTATTCACAGCCTCCTCTTAGGCTTCGTATAATGATCTCTTCCTCCGGGAATGACAGCCTTCTCTTGGGCTTAAATACAAGGACCCGTCGGCTTCTTAAAAGTTTCGAGCCTCCTCTTGGTCTTCGTACAAATTGTCCCGACGACCTCCTAGAGGTATAGGAATAGAACTTAATCATCTGTATAGAACAGTCCTTTCCAAGAGTCTATAATTGTTTCTCAAAGCATAGTACAAAAGATGAAACTCTAGACTTGGACAGTCTAACTTCCTTGAGTCTCAAAGACATTCTCAAGTGACCCCTTCGTTAAATAGGAAGGAAACCCGCAGACTCGGACAGTCTCAATATCCTTTGGATTTCCCGTTTCCTCAAAGAAAAGGAAATATCCCTGATCCTCAAATCAAATCCACGAGTACAACATTGCTCATATAAGAACTGATTTTCTCTTTAAAATCAGTATACTGGACCTGTCACTTAACTGAGACAACATTTAGCCTCTCTCTCAGGCTTTGTACGAGACACATAAGAGACTCCCCCCGTTGAGTCAATCACCCCTTTCGCCTCCATCTCGGGCTTTGTACGAGATACAAAAGACTCCCTCGTTGAGTTAAACAACATTTAGCCTCCATCTCGGGCTTTATACGAGATACAAAAAGGTTCTTATTGAGCCAAATAAACCTTTTAGCCTCCATCTCGGGATTTATACGAGATACCAAAAGACTCCATCGTCGGGTCAAAACCTTTTAGCCTCTCTCTCGGGCTTTGTACGAGACACATATTAGCCTCCTCTTAGGCTTTGTATAAGAAAACCACTGGTTAATCCAATTAAACCTTTTAGCATCAAAGCTGTGCCTTTTTCATAGTACACAAACATCAACAACTCCTTCCCCTTCATCTAATTGTTGTAAGCGGCAAACCTCTGGATCATCTATATCCATGCCACTGTCCCTCTTTTAGCATGAGAAATTCCTAAGGAAAGATAGCATTGCTCTACATTGAGTTAAAGTCTTCTCCTTCAGGTTAAAACCCCCTATAAAGGAAATTATGGCATTGCCAGATTCGCATATCCCGGTTAAAGTAATTCTCCTTTATAACCAGTCACCCAACAGTTGTGACAGACAAACCCTTATTTAGAGATGACAAATTCTCTCTAAAGTCGAGGTCCTTCAGCTTCACTTCTTGGGCTTTGAACAAGACACAAATAGACTTTTCAGCTTCACATCTTGGGCTTTGAACAAGACACAAATAGACTTTTTAGCTTCACATCTTGGGTTTTGAACAAGATACAAATCACCTTTCGCTTCATGTCTTGGGCTTTGAACAAGACACCAAAATAACCATTTCCTCCCATAGAATAGGAGGAACTACGAACGCTCTGATTTCCCTATTTCGGTAAACGGGAATACGTAGGCATAAGATTGAAAGAAAAATTTTAGCGAGCACACTAAACAAAAACCCAAATCCCATACTCTCATATATCTATCAAAAACATCAGTCCTAACATCCTAATCCTTGTTCTCCGCCAGAAACCTTCTGTCTAGGTAAAAAGAAAGAAAACAGTATTGGCGAAAATACAAATAACCAGTACAAAGGCCCCCCCACATTGATAGCATCCGTAACCTAACAGACCGCTGTTTAAACTCAGTATGCAAAGCAGGGTTAATTGGAGACATCTATTTCCCTTCCTTCATCAGCTTTAATAGGATAAAAAACGAATCGACCTGTAGTTTGAAGCCCAACCGCAGAGAGCGACCATCGCTTAAGAACCGCGTCCAAAATCGCTCGCTACAGAAAAATGGCGCCCACCGTGGGGCCAGTCTCTATTTTCCTTTTTCCTTTTCATCTCTTGTGTGATACCACAGATTGGGGCTTCTGCCGGGGAACCCATTTTCTGACAGGAACATAGGATTCATAGCTTTAAAGGTCTAGGATGATTAGGACAAATATATATACTGCTTTTCCTAATTGCTATACGTGTTTATTTTTTTATTAATGGGAATGCGGGTGATGTCGTATGTGGAAAGATCGAGTATACACTTAAGATAAGTGATGGCGCCAGGGTCGACCATCAACCTCAGGGGAGGCTGACTAATATAACCATCCTCTCACCTAGATAATGGGTCGGTTGTGATGCCTGAGAAGCTAAGGAGCCAAACCCTTTCGTAGTGCGGAAACTATCGGAAATAGTTGTTACGTGACACTACCCTCATTTGAGGCTGGTGATCTATTCTCGGTGAATGGAACTTACTCTAAGATTGCTCTACAACTCGTTGACGATCCGCTTGTTGTTTTGCTTTCCTGGGAGGAGCTGATGATAATGAGTACAGGTACAAAAATCACCCTAGTATAAACCTTTGGGGATGGGTAGAGCCTTGACTTCATGACAACGACCCTTTGACCCCATGTTTTTTTCTATGTTTTTGTATGTTGCATTCATGCATTCATTTAAAAAACATTAAAATATTCAAAAAATCTTCTCTTCTAGTCTCTCTGTTTTTTCAAAATAAACTAAGACTGTGATTGCAAATATCAGAGAAAAGGATTGCACTAATGGATTTCGGTAGAAGGAGAACTCACCAGTATACCTTCAAGGTTCCAAAGCTAGAGGATTTGAGAAGGTTAGCCAGGATAATCACTAACCCTGAGGCTTTCAGAGCCAAGCACGGAGGTTTGTTACCACTGTTAAGAGTCCATGTGATTGAGGGAATCATGGATGCGCTCATTCAGTTCTACGATCCGGTTTATCACTGTTTCACATTCCCGGATTACCAGCTCGCACCAACGCTGGAGGAGTATTCTCACCTGATCGATCTACACATTACAGACCGAGCTCCATTTTCTGGAATGGAAGAAATTCCAAAGAATCAGACCATTGCAAGAGCAATTCATTTGGACGAGTCTGAGGTCAGGACTCACCTAACCACCAAGGGTGGCATCCAAGGTTTGCAAGCCCAGTTCTTGACAAAGAAGGCCCTGTATTTCGCCAGTATAGGAAACGTGACTGCTTTTGAAAGCATCTTTGTCTTGCTCACCTACGGGTTATTTTTGTTTCCCAACATCAATAACTTCGTCGATATCAATTCCATTAAGGGTTTTCTCATTGGAAACCCTGTGCCGACTTTGCTCGCAGACGCGTATCATTCTGTACACTTGGAAAATTTGTACAGCGGAGGGGAGATCACATGCTGTGTACCTCTGCTTTACAAATGGTTTATATCTCACTTGCCCAAGTCTGTTGCTTTTTGGGATTGCAAGAGTGCCTTACGTTGGTCGCAGAAGATCATGTCTCTTACCAACTCTGATATAGATTGGTGTAATAGGATTTATGAGGGAATCAGGATCATTGACCGTTGTGGAAACTTCTCCAACGTACCCCTCATAGGAACTAAGGGAGGAATCAACTACCATCCGGTATTGGTTCGCCGTCAATTTGGATACCCGATGAGACACGTCCCACGGGGTGTTCATCTGGAAGGTCTTTTCTTCAAAGTAGGAGAAAATGACAGAGCACTAAAGATGGAAATAGTGCAAGCTTGGAAACAGGTTCATAAGAAAGGACGAGAGTCTCTAGGAAAACCGGATTGTGTCTCGGTGGAGCCTTACCTCCATTGGGTACAAACTAGAGCTCTCAAGCTAAAGATGCCTTATCCTCGTTACGGGATTCTTCCGCCGAGGGAATCTGTCATGTACTTCATGACGGAAACTGAAAAGCTTCAGGTTACTCTCAACAAAGTTCAAAAGGAGAGAAGGTATTGGAAGAAAAAGTACCGCACCCTCGACGTAGAGTGCATCAAAATACAACAATTACTAAAAGAAAAGGATGCTCTGATCGAGATTTTAGAGCAACATGTTGTGGACAATCAGGATGACCAAAGGAATTTGCTCGCTCCTTTCACCTGGCAAAGGAATGACAACCCGACAACGACCCAGAAGCCCCGGTTAAAGAAAAGGAAGATACCAGAATCAACACCTGATTTCTCTTCAGAGAGGACTCGGGACCCATTAGTTTAGGTTTCTGTTTCTGCACTTTGTAATATACTGTATTTCCATTTCTGTAATCCTTTGAATTTCAATAAAAAGGGGTTTCCCCACTGTTTGATATTTGCAATCTAATTGTCGAAGTTCATTTTGACTAAACCTTAAAAAATTAATATAATCATTACATTCATCATTCTCACATCGCGTATTCTTCTTACCTACGAATCTCACGTCTGTGTCTCAATTCTAGAGTCAAACTGTCTCATTCGTATAATACTCGGGCCAATCGTCAGAAAAAGATGGATGATCTTGAGGAAGAAAACAGAGAGTTGAAAGAAGAGATCGACGCTCTGAGAGAAGATATGAGAAAGCTTCGTAACGACATGCAAGCCATGGCAGAAACTCAGCTACAAAGAACTGTGATCTCAGAGACCACCTCAATGCCCATAGTGGAGAGGTATGATCCTAGGTATCAGATACCAAAAGATCGTCCTTGGGGTATGCCTGTTAACTATATCCCGGAAGGATATGTTCCGCCGATCATTGAAGATCAGGGGATCACAACAGAAGCCGCTGGGCCTGAAGGTTACAAACTTCGGGAAATCGAAGATGCCAGGGGCATACTGAAGACTCCTGAAGGTTACAAACTTCGGGAGACGCCAAGACTCGATGCCGTAGTCACGGTACCACCCCCTGTGGTGCACACTGTCCCAGAAAGATAGATTCCACAGACACCTTCTGGTAAGAAGGAAACTATGTTCGACAGAATGGATGAATTCCAGGAACAATTCTTGGAAATACAGAAGGAACTGCAAGCCATTCGCGGTCAGGATCTATTTGGAAAGGACGCCGCAGATCTCTGCTTGGTCCCGAATGTGAAAGTCCTGCACAAATTTCAAGTGCCCGACTTTGAAAAATACAAGGGTAACTCTTACCCTCAAAGCCATCTGGTGATGTACGCTCGGCGGATGTCAGTTCAGATGGAGAATCAGGACCTACTGATTCACTACTTTCAGGATAGTTTAACCGGTGCCGCATTAAAATGGTACATGGGTTTAAACCGTGCTACGATCAGCACATTCAGAGATCTTGGTACTTCCTTCGTCCAACAATACAAATACAATTTGGACATGGCACCCGACAGAGATCAACTCAGATCAATGTCGCAAAAGGACAAGGAAACCTTTAAGGAGTACGCTCAAAGGTGGCATGAAATTGCCGCTCAAATTTGTCCACCTCTTGAGGAAAAAGAGATGACAAAGATCTTCTTAAAGACCTTAAGCTCATTTTACTATGACCGAATGGTTGCCAGTGCGCCCAGTGATTTCACCGAAATGGTTGGCATGGGCGTACGTCTTGAGGAAGCCGTCCGAGAAGGACGTTTGGTGAAAGACACTGGATCGATGAGTGGTACTAAAAAAATACGGTAGCGCTCTCCCTAAGAAAAAAGAGCAAGATATTGGGAATATCTCTCTCGGAAAGCAAAGGCGACGTTATCAACCGGTAGCAGGTGTGACTCCTACTATTAGCACTGCGTCTATTCCTACGTATCAACCTCAGGTTGCGCAGAGCCAACCTGATCGACAAAGGACACAACAGCCTCTTCAGCAGGCTCGTCCTCCATACAACAACAACCGTACAACACGGCCACCAGGATTTGATCCTATACCCGTGACGTACGCATAGCTGTTTCCATTACTACTAACCAAGGGGCACATTCAGACTAAGTCCCCTCTTACAGTACCGGAAAATCCACCTTTTTGGTTTAAAGTGGATTAGACATGCCCTTATCATCAAGGAGGTCCAGGGCATAACATAGAGACTTGTCCCAATTTCAAGTCCGACGTGCAAAAACTTGTTAGGAGCGGGGTCTTATCCTTCAAGGATACGAATCCTAATGTTCTCATGAACCCGCTGCCTCAACATGAGAAGGCTGCAGTCAATTTGATAGAAGGAGAGACTAACGATGTCTATCAAATTCACGATGTACTCTTGTTAAAGACCAATCTAGTCAAGATGCATTATAGACAGAGTGGATATGGCCATGTGCCACCTCATAATTATCACCAGTGTGATATCTGCTCTAAAGACAACCAAGGATGTTCTGTAGTGCAAGCAGCTCTACAGGAACAGTTGGATCTCGGATGGATCCAAGAGCACCGAGTTCGTGGAGTTAACATGGTCTATAAGAATTCCAACGTCATTCAGAACCACGATATCCGTGCGATGAATGTCAACTTGGTGGTGATGCACTCAAGGCAAAGCCAATATCATAATCTGCCACGACATGATTACAATTCCTGTCTGACTTGCTCGGTAAATAAACAGGGTTGCTCTTTTGTACAAGAAGCCCTCCAGCGTCAGATGGATCTTGGATGGATCCAAGACTACCATGATAGGCACTCCTATCAAATCAACATGGTTCAGATCTTTCACATTCGAGTGATGAATACCAACCTGGTAGAGTAACATGCTGAGCAGGTCCGACTCGGATTCTTAATATCACATGACTATCAAAGCTGTAAGGCGGGTTGTGAAAACGATCGAGGTTGTACCCTTGTCCAGGAGGCACTTCAGTACTTGTTAAATCACTGGTGGATGCCAATCTATATGGATGAAGATACTCAGCACATTAGTATCAGTAATAGAAACCCCACTCGGCGTCAGAGTCAGGATGTCCGATCTGTGGAAGCTAACCTAGTAAGGTTACATTGTATTCAAAGTGGGTGTGGCCAGGTGCCACCACACAACTATGACAGTTGTAGCGTCTGTTCGGAAAGTAACCAAGGGTGTTACCTTGTGAGAGTAGCTCTTCAGGGTCAGGTCGATCATGGAGAAATTTGTCCATATCCGGGTTCTGGACCCATCAACTGGACGCCGAACTACCTTGCCGATCAAGTTGAGGAGGTTGTCACAATCTCTGGTCGTCACCAGACCAGGGATGTTTTTGCCATCATCCCTCTACTTGACAAATCTAAAGTTCCCAACCGGGAACGAATTGAGATTACTTATGATGGTCAGAAAAATCAGAAGGTTCCCATAGTCATCTATCTACCGGGACCACTACCGTATGAATAAACTAAGGCTATCCCTTACAAATACGGTGCAACGACCATTGAAAATGGAAAGGAAATTCCATTACCCTCCGTCGTGAATATTGCAGACATCAGTCGTGTAACACAGAGTGGTAGAATCTTCAACCAAGGAGTTGGAGAACTTAACAAGGAAAAGGAACTTCAGACAGAAGCTCCCGATCCACCAGTCGGTTAATCCAGTAATCCCGACCTTTTGAAAAATAATGACGAGATGCTGAAACTCATCCAAAGGAGTGAATACAACATTGTCGATCAACTGTTACAAACTCCTTCAAAGATCTCGGTATTATCACTGTTACTCAGTTCAGAAGCCCACAGGGAGGCTCTACAGAAAGTCTTGGAACAAGCCTTTGTGGAACAAGATGTAACAATCAGACAGTTCGATAGTATTGTCTCTAACATCACTTCCTACAACAATTTGGGATTTAGTGATGAGGAATTACCCGAAGAGGGTCGCCGTCATAACATGGCGCTCAACATTACAGTTAACTGCCAAGACGATGCTTTATCCAGCGCACTGGTAGACACATGGTCAGCCCTGAATGTTATGCCGAAGTCCACTTTGATGCAATTATCATTCAAAGGACCTCCGATGAGAGTTAGCGAGGTTGTCGTCAAAGCATTCGGCGGATCCAGAAAAACAGTTATCGGCGAAGTTGATCTTCCCATAACTATTGGTCCTCACACTTTCCAAGTCGCTTTCCAGGTCATGGACATCTGGGCAACATATAGTTGTTTATTAGGAAGACCTTGGATACATCAGGCTGTAGCGGTCACTTCGACCCTCCACCAAAAGCTAAAGTTTGTCAAGAACGATCAACTTGTCACAGTTTGTGGGGAACAAGCCTTGCTTGTGAGTAACTTGACATCATCTACTGGTATGGAACCCGAGGAGGTTATTGGAACGCAGTTCCAAGCACTATCGGTGAGCAAGGACAATCAATCCGGAGGAGGAACTTCGATTTCCTCATACAAATATGCTATTAAAGCGGTCGAGAGTACCGATCCGACAGGATGGGGACAGCTTGTCATTCCTATTGACAATAAAACAAAGAAGGGTCTTGGTTTTTCTGCAACCTGTACCCCGACAGCTGCTAAAGATGAAGGTTTTCATCCCCTTCAAAACTTCTTCCACAGTGGAGGTTTCCTTCACCCAGTGTCTCAAGCAGTCCATGCTATCAATGAGGAAGATCCCTCTGACACGAATGAAGAATGGAAGTCCTATTTGAATGAGTACGGTTATATGTCTCAGGAAGAGGTGCCTATACCATTTTGTTATCCCGCACAGAGTCCGAGATTTATACCCAGGTCAGATATCGAAATGATATGGGGATTGTGATCCGGAAGGATGCCACGCTCCGCCAAATTTATTAGAGGAGGACACTCCGATGAAAGACAACTTTGACCACAATTACTATGGCCCAATGGATGGTCTGCCAATGTGGCAACCTTACCCAGGAAACTTGGGGCAAGAAAGTCAGCCAAACAATGAAAATCAGCTGACCGTCATTGAACAGAATACCTGTGTCCCCACCATGTCATGGGATCAACACGCAGGTCATTCAGAAACTACTCAACATGAAGATGAATTTGCAACGTTTGCAGGACTTGAATTCATCAACTATGCTTTTCCCAAGGTCAACGTCATCGAGAGGGATGACCCCTCCAGTTCCAAAGAAGTGTGCGACACCTTGGGACAACCGAGTGGGAAATACGACTTCATGGTCAAGTACACCGCTCCCGAAAGCTCTCGTATCAGGCTCGAAGATATCCAGCCTGCTGGATGGGAAGATACAGTTGAGAGCACAAATACTATGCAAAATGCAACAGAGGAATCCTCCTACGACAACTCTGCCTGGGAGACAGATTCCAATGATCCTACTCCACCAGAAATCAGCGTCATTTCTGAAGACAAATCAAGGAAGGTGCCAGACTTTGTGATTCAACGAGGAGTTCGCCGCCAATGGGTTGTCGTTGAGGTTCCGAAGATCGTTCATCAGTCAAAGTAATTGCCATCTTTAACCTTTCACCCTGCCCAAGTGAAACAGATGTTTTGATAGGGCTTGCTTTCTGTAAATTTCCCTCTTCGCTTTGCCCAAAGCGACAGAGTTTTGTTTTATAGGGCTGTAGTTTCAAGGATCGACCTGTTCATTAATAAAATAACGTCGTTCTGTAATTTCCGCATTAATCGCTGTTTTCTCTTTTCGTTTTTCAGAAAATGGTAATCCTAAAAAATAATTCAATCATAAAAACAAGCAGTAATAAAATAAATACACTGCACACACTTGCATTTTCTCTATCTCTTCTAAACACGAATCGTCACGTCATGCAGATTACTTGTTTTAAACCCCGTTGAAACATACGATCCGATGCCTTCTCCCAACTTTGAGTTCCCGGTATTCGAGGCTGAAGAAGAAAATGACAACGAAATTCCAGAAGAGATCTCCCGACTACTCAGACAAGAGGAAAGGTCCATTGAACCTCACAAAGAGCCGTTGGAAACGGTAAACTTGGGTTCAGAAAAAGAGAGAAAGGAAATCAGGATTGAGGCACTACTCAGTCCAACTGCCAGAGAGAGTTTGATAAAGCTTCTCAAAGAATTCCCCGATGTATTCGCTTGGTCCTATCAGGATATGCCAGGGTTGGATACCAGCATTGTGGAACATCACTTACCGTTGAGATCGGAATGTCCGCCAGTAAAGCAAAGGTTGAGACACACTCACCCGGACATGGCCATCAAAATCAAAGAGGAGGTACAGAAACAGATTGACGCGGGTTTCCTCGCTACATCTGAATATCCTCAGTGGTTAGCCAACATCGTACCCGTTCCCAAAAAGGACGGAAAGGTCAGAATGTGTGTCGATTACAGGGATCTAAACAAGGCTAGTCCAAAGGGCAACTTTCCTTTACCACACATTGACATGCTGGTAGACAGCACAACAAAGTTCAAAGTTTTTTCCTTCATGGATGGATTCTCGGGCTATAACCAGATCAAAATGGCGCCGAAAGACATGGAGAAAACTTCGTTCATTACCCCATGGGGCACCTTTTGTTACAAAGTAATGCCGTTCAGTTTGAAGAACGTCGGGGCAAACTATCAAAGGGCCATGACTACTCTGTTTCATGACATGATACACAAAGAAATCGAGGTATACGTCGATGATATGATTGCAAAATCTAAAATAGAGAGTGAGCACATTGAACGTCTGTCAAAATTGTTTGAACATTTAAGAAAATTCAAGCTCTGCTTGAATCCCAACAAGTGCACCTTCGGTGTCCGTTCAGGGAAACTACTAGGGTTCATCGTCAGCCAGAAAGGAATTGAGGTTGATCCTGACAAGGTCAAGGCCATTCAAAAAATGCCTTCTCCGAAAACTGAAAAACAAGTCAGAGGATTCCTGGGACGTTTGAACTACATCTCCAGATTCATATTCCTTATGACCGCGACATGCGCGACGATCTTCAAATTACTCAAAAAGAACCAGGATTGCGTTTGGTCAGAAGACTGCCAAACTGCCTTCAACAGTATCAAGGAATATCTGCTGAATCCTCCGATTCTATCACCTCCAGTGGAAGGAAGACCACTGATCATTTACCTCACAATCCTAGAGGACTCAATGGGATGTGTACTTGGCCAATAAGACGAAACTAAACGGAAAGAGTTTGCCATTTACTATTTGAGCAAGAAATTCACCGACTGCGAAACTCAGTACACGATGCTTGAGAAAACTTGCTGTGCTTTGGCTTGGGTAGCCAAACGTCTTCACCAATACATGATTCGTCATACTACTTGGTTAATCTCCGAAATGGATCCAATCAAGTATGTTTTCGAAAAACCTGCTCTTACGAGAAGGATTGCCCGTTGGCAGATGCTGTTATCAGAATATGACATAGAGTACCATGCTCAGAAATCCGTTAAGGGGAGTATTTTAGCCGATCATTTGGCCCATCAACCGATTGACGATCAAGAATCAATCAGGTTTGACTTCCCAGACGAAGATGTCATGTACCTAAAGATGAAAGACTGCGATGAACCGCTACCCAGTGAAGGGCCAGAACAAGGTTCCCAATGGGGACTAATCTTTGACGGGGCAGTTAATCATTATGGGAATGGAATTGGGTCAATCATTGTTACCCCTTAGGGTACCCACATTCCTTTCACTGCCAGACTTACGTTCAATTGTACAAACAACGAGGCCGAATACGAAGCTTGTGTCATGGGTCTCGAGGAAGCGATTGATTTAAGGATAAAAAACTTGGACGTATACGGCGACTCAGCCCTGGTTATCAATCAGATAAAAGGAGATTGGAACACATACCAATCAGGATTGATTCCTTACAAAGACTATGCAAGAAGGTTGTTACCTTTCTTCAACCGAATCGAGTTTCATCACATCCCTCGTGATGAGAATCACATGGCTGATGCCTTAGCCACTCTCTCTTCTATGATTAGTGTAGGTCAATGGAACGACCTACCTAAGATCGACATAATGCGCCTTGGACGGCCCGCCTACGTCTTCATGATTGAAGCAGTCATAGATGACAGACCTTGGTATCACGATATCAAATGCTTCCTTCAGAAACAAGAGTACCCACCTGGGGCACTCAGAAAAGACAGAAAAACCCTCAGAAGATTGGCTGGAAACTTCTTCCTGAGCGGTGACACTCTCTATAAGATAAATTTTGACATGGTCTTGCTCCGATGCGTCGACAGACCAGAAGCAGACATGCTTATGAAAGAAATTCACTAAGGATTCTTTGGCACTCATGCCAACGGACACACAATGGCGAGAAAAATCTTAAGAGCAGGGTACTATTGGTTGACCATGGAATCCGACTACTACAAGTACATGAGGAGGTGTCACAAGTGTCAGATATACTCCGACAAAATTCATGTACCGCCATCACATCTCAAAGTTCTTTCTTTCCCGTGGCCTTTTTCCATATGGGGAATCGACATGATGGGCATGATTGAGCCTAAGGCTTTAAACGGACATCGGTTCATCCTGGTAGCCATCGACTACTTCACCAAGTGGGTCGAAGCAGCGTCATTCGCTAATGTAACCCGACAGGTCGTGGTCCGCTTTATAAAAAACAATATCATCTGCCGTTATGGTGTTCCAAGCGAGATCATTACTGATAATGGATCTAACTTGAACAACAAGATGATGAAAGAGTTGTGCGTAGAGTTTAAGATCGAACACCATAACTTATCTCCCTACCGACCCAAGATGAACGGAGCGGTAGAAGCGGCCAATAAGAACATCAAGAAGATTGTTCAAAAGATGGTTGTAACCTATAAAGACTGGCACGACATGCTACCCTTTGCTCTTCACGGTTATCGTACATCTGTCCGCACTTCAACAGGGGCTACCCCTTTCTCTCTAGTGTATGGCATGGAGGCAGTACTCCCCATAGAAGTAGAGATCCCGTCAATCCGGGTATTGATGGAAGCTAAGCTCACCGAAGCTGAATGGTGTCAAAGCCGACACGACGAGCTGAATCTGATAGAAGAAAAGAGAATCACGACACTATGCCACGGTCAGTTGTATCAGCAGAGAATAAAGGAGGCATTCGACAAAAAGGTCCGACCTCGTGTTTTCAGAAAAGGAGACCTCGTGCTCAAGAAGATGCAATCGTTTCTCACTGACTCTCGGGGCAAATGGACCCCGAATTATGATGGCCCTTATGTGGTCACGAAAGCTTTCTCAGGCGGCGCCTTGAGACTTGCAACTATGGACGGAGAGGAATTTTCCTACCCCACGAATGTTGATGTAGTCAAGAAATACTTCGCCTAAACTAAAAAAAAAAAAACGTCTCGGTGGATTGAAAACCCGAAAGGGCGGTCCAGGCAAAAGGTAGAGACATGAAAAAAAATCATCCTGATGGATTGGAAATCTCATAGTACAATCCAGGCAAAAATTAGGGATAATGGCAAGTAACTATGTTCAACAGAGGTAAGTCCCTCAGCAGCAGCAGTTACATCATCCACCAGGAAAACTCCAGTCAAGGTCATCTTCGACAGAAGCTCAGGATGCCCCGAATTCAAAGTTGGTGGAAGGATAGTGGTCGTTATGTTTCAACGTAGCCCTTTTCCCTGTAAATTACCATTTTCAAACTTTGTATATACTCCTTGGAATCACGCGTTTGGCTGATCTCCATCTTATCAATAAAATTTGAGCCCTTGTGCTTTTGTTTGTAATTCTTATTTGTTTTAGCTTTACAGAACGACGTTGTTAACATGACTAATGACTCTTGAAATAAAACAAAAATGAATTTACTTGGTAAAACTTTTTATGCTTTTAAAATAAAGATGGCAATTTCTTTTGACTGTTAAACATTAAAAGAACATCACTCGCTTCTCCGGAGGTAAGCAAACTTCAAAGTGCAGAATCAAAGTACTCCTTCTAACCCAGTACGCCTGAATAAAGGGATCAACTGTGTCAAAGACCTTGTTTCATCTGACACCCCTCGACCGAGTTCTTATCTCCTAAGCCCGATCAACGGTATTCCCCGCAGGGACTATCTCTCCTAAGCAAGGTGGAATTGCTATCTTGAACCAGCGATATCTCTACATGCCCCGCGATGGCCGAGTATCCAGTCATGTTCATCTTTTAGTTTGTGTGTCGCGTCAGTTTTGTCGGCATATACATACATGCATCATGCATTTTTGATTTGCATTCACATTTCATATTGCATCACTATCACTCTATTCTGTCTTGTCCCCTAGTGATAGAAGTTCTCTCAATCGAGTTGTCAGTTCTTGCCTCGTCAGGAAATAATGTGTTTGAATAATCTCCCTCCAGTTTATTTCTGGAATGAAGTTGGTCCTTGACCACTTTGATAACTTGAACCTCTGAAAAGCCAGAGGAACCTGCAGTCAGCATCACTCTTCGCCATTGAAGATGATATCCTTGCTTTCCCAGATTAAGGAATCCACAGAGAAAGCCTCGTAAATTCGGCAGCATGCCAATTTCGCTCCGAAAAGATCACTGATGAAAAGGTCATCGGCACCTCAAAATTGGACCCCATCATATGGCGTTTCTCCAGGAAGATCCCGAGAAAAGTATGATGTAATCCCAAACGAAGCCAGTCTCTCAAAAGACTCGCTTTCCCCGGATAAAGTCAAAAAATGGCATCTCCAGCAGAGAAGTTTGTACACAACTCAGACGACTGGGTTCCCCCAGCAAGTCTAGCCTAAAACTTTTTCCGTCAAATGGCATCTCCCCAGGAAAATTCGGCGAGAAGTTTGAGGAAAACCACTACACATAGCGTTCCTTGTCAAGAATGTTTATTGACAAAAGAAACTGAGACCAGTTCCTTGGTAGGAAACCAGGATCGAGGGGAAGTTTAAATTAGAAACTTAGACCAGTTCCTTAGTAGGAAACCAGGATCGAGGGGAAGTTCGCATCAGAAACTAAGACCAGTTCCTTGGTAGGAAACCAGGAACGAGGGGAGGTTTATTTCAGCAACTGAGACCAGTTCCTTGGTATGAAACCAGGATCGAGGGGAAGTTTACATCAGAAACTGAGACCAGTTCCTTGGTAGGAAATCAGGATCGAGGGGAAGTTTACCTTTTCTAAGCATCATTGCTTAGCAAAAGAAGATGAATGCGTAAACTACCATTCATAACCACCATCAAAATTTTGGGTATTCCGATATTTAATCCTCTTGCACCCCGAATGCCCGAATACCTTCGTCATTCACACCTTCGGGTCCAAGAAGATTAAATAGGGGCATCTGTCATACCCCAAATTTTGACCACTAAGATTTCCCATCATTGTGCAAATCCTCATCACAATATGGAGGAACCATCATACCTTGTCAGTCTCCCCAAAGATGGGTGAGCATCCACTACAGTCAAAACTAGGGTTTTAAGCCCTCTCAGAGCCTTAGACAAAGGATCAGTCAAGGAATTACTTGATCTTCAACTTGTCTAGCCTCTAGAATATCTACAATGGATCAAGAGGACTCCCACTTTAAGGATTAAGCACAAGGCTGCTCCCATATAGGTGGATCAAGTCTCAAGATCGCCAGTGTCACCAAATTAGGGTTTTGGTCGACCAGGGCCTCCAGATGGAAATTTTCCTCTGGGCATGAGCCAATGACCCAAAACATAACCTAATATACTCCATGGAACCTCATGGACCCAATCATCAAGTCAATTTTGCTTCAGGGGATGCATACATCAAAAATCAGGAATTAGGGTTTCTTGACCTAATTCACCCCTAAGTTGACTTTTAGGGCAAATCATGAGCCAAGACCTCAAGAGAGGGTTTGAGGGTCTCTAATATACCATATTGATCCATTTGGGACAATGGATTAATCCAAGAAGTTTGAGCAACAAGTCTCAATTTCATCTGCACCACAATTAGGGTTTTAAGGAAAAAGTCAACTATAACTTTGACTTTTGACCAGGACAAGCTCCCAAGCCCTAAGACATGCATCAATGTACCCTATGACACCCATGGAACATGTCCATCAAGTTGGATTTAGGTCAAGGACATGATTTCCTGAGGAATTGCACAGTTTGGAATTCATTTGATAAAAAGTCAACTGTGCACAAAAGTTAACCTTGACTTTTTGAGATTTTTCACCAAAATGGATTTTTAACCCTAAAATGATGTTAATGTATGATTTGAATCATCATTCATCAAGAAAAATCAAGAAAAATTGGATAACTTGTAAAAGGGGTAACCATAAAAACTTAGAAAATTTTCTAAGTTAAAAAATAAAGTGGCAAGGGTACCAACTTTGGAGGATCATAACTCCTAAACCACAAGGCCATTTTTTCTCATCCAAAGATGGATTTGTAGCCCCCATTACCCTCTACAAAAACTTCAACTAGACCTAAGTCCAATTCATTAATGATTTTGAGTTATGGAGTGATCAAAATCAAGAAAAGTCACTTTGTTCCAACACTAGGTGAAAATTTCACTAAGTCAGATTTTACCCTACTTTTTGCCAAATGTAGGGGGATTTTTCACTTGGATTCAAAATAGATAAAAAACAAACATGTTTAAACAGTTGTTGTATCATGTAAGGGCTTTCCAAAATGGCCAAGAACATTGCCAAATTCCATTTAAGTCATAAGATATGACATTGGCAAGTTGCCTTGCTGAAATCTGTCAAAGGGAAGGCAGAATTTGCAATTTTGCTCGATTTGCCAAAATCAGCCAAATTCAAATGCTCCTATCCACTTGGACACATCTAAGGATTGAATCTAAAGGGGACAATCACTGAGCCAAGCCTCCAAAGTCCATGGAACAAGAAATAGCATGTTGAACCTAGAATGGCCAAAATAGGGACAAGACTCCAATTTTGGATTGAAGCATTCAATGGAAGCATCAAGGTGGCATGGACTGAGCCATTCTCATCTGAAATCAGTCAAGACTTATCCAAGACCAAGGGAACCAAAGCTCTGTGCCCTAACCTCTAGTCAATGGCTAGAGGAGACTTGGATTTTCATTTGCCAACATTGGCCAAACCTACTTAGCAGTTGCCATTCACTATTCCTTGCAAAACAAACTTGCTCTACTATAAATAGAGCTCAATTGTGATCAGTTTGAGTACACCAAAGCCATCTAACAGATGCTTTCCTCAAAATCTCTTTCTCTTGGCAAAAATGCCTTTCTTAGCAAGGTAGCTATCGAGTTTTGAGTTTGAGAGCTTTTCCAATCAAACCAATCACTCACACACCTCACATACATCATATAGAAGTGATCCAAACACTCACATAACATCTGGAACACTGATTTCACAAAATCACCAGCCAATTGCTCAAGTTCTTGACAGTTTTGCAGTTGAGGTGCCATCTTTAACTCCAAACCATTTCAATCCATTCCAAGCACTCAGACACATCACTTGGCACCTAGGGAAGCTATCCACATCATTGGAACCAAGCTGTAACACCTCCAACACCAAACACGATCACCAGCTGCAAGTGGTAAGCATAAGCTCTTCTAACTCTATGATCCATGCAATTTTTGCTGCACAATAATTTGGCCATATGTTCATAATCATGCATGGAATGTTTTCCCTCAATTAATTGCATTGTTTGAATCGTGTATCAAAAATCCTAGCCTTCATGCAGAAATTAGGGTTCTTGAGGATTTTTCATGATTTCTTGTTGTATGTTTAATTTAAATGAAATTAATGGACATAGACATGATCGTGAGGTTGAGACGAGCATAATGATATGTGGATTGCATGTTATAATCAAGTATTCAGTGAGATTGGAGAGAAAATGCAAATCAGCCAAACCCAGAACACGCGCGTGTTCATCAGCTGTTCTTGGCGCCTTTTTTGAATTTTCAAATATTTGAATTTTGTGATTTTATTTAATTGATTCAAAAATTAATTTCTCTCTGAGTTTTAATGATTTTGAGTTGATTCTTTTTTTTAATAATTCACAAAAATGTTAAAATATTTTATTTTCCCCAAAAATCCCAAAAATATTATTTATTTTTTATAATTGATATTTTTGCAAAGAATTAATGTTTTAATTGTTTTTAACATTTAAAATATTTTTTCCACCTTGATTTTGCAACTTTTAATGCTTTCTAATTATTTTGTAGGTCAATACTTAATTTTTGAAGCATTAATCCAAGATCACAATTTGTTTTTCACATGTTAAACAATTTTGATCATTTTAATTGAATTTTTATTCAATTAAATACATTTTTGAAAACAAATTAGGGTTTTTGGATTAATTCAACCCTCATAAATCATTTTCAAAACTTTTGGGCCTCTAATAGAGTGTAAGACCCAATCTTTTTTGACCAAAAACATTTTTGGGCCTCAGTGTATTGTATAAGTCCCGATACCGTAAAAAACAAACGGCGCGATCGTCGCCTTTTGAAAAAAACCCTTGGGCCTCTCCTTGAGCTATAAGACCCATTCAAAACTTTTGGGTCTCTAATAAAGTGTAAGACCCAACCCCCTTTTAACCAAAATCATTTGGGCCTCACTTATTGTATAAGTCCCTTCGCGTTAAAAGAAAACCCCAGCGCGATCACCATTTTTAAACGAAAAATCAACCGGGCCTACCCTCGTGTTATAAGCCCCACTCTTTTTCTTTAAACCTTTTGGGCCTCTTGAGAGAGTGTAAGACCCATCCCTTTGTACAGAAAACCTTTTTGGGCCTCAGTCACTTGTATAAGTCCCTCTGTACAAAATTCAAACAGTGCGCTCACTGATAAAACCCTGGGCCTCTCCTTGAGATGTAAGCCCCAAATCTTTCTTTTTCAAAGCACTTTCTCCTTTGATTTTGAATATACCGTTGTTGTTAATCTTTCTTTGTTGAACAACTAACCAAACAGCATGGAAGCTCTACAACCGAGTAAGTGGTTATTGCTTTCATTTACCGCTTTCATATACATATAACTGTATTGTGGGGCTGTTTCGCTGTAAGTCTTCTTTCATAAACTCATATCAACTGTGTAATAATATTATAGATATTTCGAGTTTCCCCGGCAACTACGTCTAGAACTAGGTGACGCCGTTTCGTTTATTTATAGAAATAGACAACTAGATCCCCAATTGGATCACCAGATACAGTCTTCTCTTCGGCTGTCCTCGTTAGGAATTGTCAAGAAACTCTATTCCCAGAGATGAATGTATTCTCCATGAATGGCATCTTTGAGTTTCTTCCAAATTCTCGAACTTTCCTGACTTTGATCTATTCTTGGTGAATAGCATTGCCTTGAATTTCTCGGGGTTTGGGGACCCACGGGCTTCTTAAAAGCATCGGCCTCCTCTTGGGCATCGTACAAGGACCCACAGGCTTCCTAAAAGAAACCTCGCCTCCTCTTGGGCTTAGTACAAGGACCCTACGGCCTCTTAGAAGTATTCACAACCTCCTCTTAGGCTTCGTATAATGATCTCTTCCTCCGGGAATGACAGCCTTCTCTTGGGCTTAAATACAAGGACCCGTCGGCTTCTTAAAAGTTTCCAGCCTCCTCTTGGGCTTCGTACAAATTGTCCCGACGACCTCCTAGAGGTATAGGAACAGAACTTAATCATCTGTATAGAACAGTCCTTTCCAAGAGTCTACTACTGTTTCTCAAAGCATAGTACAAAAGATGAAACTCTAGACTTGGACAGTCTAACTTCCTTGAGTCTCAAAGACATTCTCAAGTGACCCCTTCGTTAAATAGGAAGGAAACACGCAGACTCGGACAGTCTCAATACCCTTTGGATTTCCCGTTTCCTCAAAGAAAAGGAAATATCCCTGATCCTCAAATCAAATCCATGAGTACAACATTGCTCATATAAGAACTGATATTCTCTTTAAAATCAGTATACTGGACCTGTCACTTAACTGAGACAACATTTAGCCTCTCTCTCGGGCTTTGTACGAGACACATAAGAGACTCCCCCCGTTGAGTCAATCACCCCTTTCGCCTCCATCTCGGGCTTTGTACGAGATACAAAAGACACCCTCGTTGAGTTAAACAATGTTTAGCCTCCATCTCGGGCTTTATACGAGATACAAAAAGTTCTTATTGAGCCAAATAAACCTTTTAGCCTCCATCTCGGGCTTTATACGAGATACCAAAAGACTCCATCGTCGGGTCAAAACCTTTTAGCCTCTCTCTCGGGCTTTGTAAGAGACACATATTAGCCTCCTCTTAGGCTTTGTATAAGAAAACCACTGGTTAATCCAATTAAACCTTTTAGCATCAAAGCTGTGCCTCGTTCACAGTACATAAACATCAACAAATCCTTCCCCTTCATCTAATCACTGTAAGCGGCAAGCCTCTGGATCATCTATATCCATGCCACTGTCCCTCTTTTAGCATGAGAAATTCCTAAGGAAAGATAGCATTGCTCTACACTGAGTTAAAGTCTTCTCCTTCAGGTTAAAACCTCCTATAAAGGAAATTATGGCATTGCCAGATTCACATATCCCGGTTAAAGTAATTCTCCTTTATAACCAGTCACCCAACAGTTGTGACAGACAAACCCTTCTTTAGAGATGACAAATTCTCTCTAAAGTTGAGGTCCTTCAGCTTCACGTCTTGGTTTGAACAAGACACAAATAGACTTTTCAGCTTCACGTCTTGGGCTTTGAACAAGACACAAATAGAATTTTTAGCTTCACATCTTGGGTTTTGAACAAGATACAAATCACCTTTCGCTTCATGTCTTGGGCTTTGAACAAGACACCAAAACAACCATTTCCTCCCATAGAATAGGAGGAACTACGAACGCTCTGATTTCCCTGTTTCGGTAAACGGGAATACGTAGGCATAAGATTGAAAGAAAAATCTTAGCGAGCACACTAAACAAAAACCCAAATCCCATACTCTCATATATCTATCAAAAACATCAGTCCTAACATCCTAATCCTTGTTCCCCGCCAGAAACCTTATGTCTAGGTAAAAAGAAAGAAAACAGTATTGGCGAAAATACAAATAACCAGTACAAAGGCCCCCCACATTGATAGCATCCGTAACCTAACAGACCGCTGTTTAAACTCAGTATGCAAAGCAGGGTTAATTGGAGACATCTATTTCCCTTCCTTCATCAGATTTAATAGGATAAAAAATGAATCGACCTGTAGTTTAAAGCTCAACCGCAGAGAGCGACCGGTGCTTAAGAATCGCGTCCAAAATCGCTCGCTACATTGAGCAATGAGAATCCAAGTCTCTTCTAGCCATTGACTAGAGGTTAGGGCACATGCTGCTGGTTCCCTTGGTCTTGGATAAGTCTTGACTGAATTCAGTTTGTAATGGCTCAGTCCATGCCACCTTAGTGTATGCATTGAATGCTCCAATCCAAAATTGGAGTCTTGTCCCTCTTTTAGACAATTCTAGGTTTGGCGTGCTATTTTTGGTTCCAAAGACTTGAGAGGCTTGGGATCAGAGTTGGTTCCTCCTTGGTCCCCCCTTGAGGTGTTCAGATGGATAGAGTTGCTTGCCCTTTGCAAAATTTGGGCAAATCGAGCAAAACTCCAAAATCTGCCTTGCTTTGGCAGTTTTTAGCAAGGCATATTGCCATTGTCATATCTCATGGCCCAAGTGGAATTTGATGGAGTTCTTGGCCATTTTGGAAAGCCCTCATATGATACAACAACTGTTTGATCATAATTGATTTTGATAATTTTTGGATCCAAGTGAAAAATGCCCCTACATTTGGAAAAAAGTGAAGGCAGATTTTGACTTAGTGAAAATTTCACTAAGTGTTGGAAAAAAGTGACATTTTCACTTTTCTTGATTTTTATCATTCCATAACTCAAAATCCATGATGAATTGGAATGAGGTGTAGTTGAAGCTTTTGTAGAGGGTAATGAGAGCTACAAATCCAGCTTTGGATGGGAAAAATAGCCTTGTGGTTTAGGAGTTATGATCCTCCAAAGTTGGTACCCTGGCCACTTTGGTCCATAACTTAGAAAAATTTCTAAGTTTTTATGGTTACCCCTTTTACAAGTTATCCAACTTTTCTTGATTTTTCTTGATGAATGATGATTCCAATCACACATTAACATCATTTTAGGGTTAAGGAACCATAATTGTGAAAAATCTCAAAAAGTCAAAGTTTGACTTTTGTGCACAGTTGACTTTTTGTCCGATGAATTCCAAACTGTGCGATTCTCTATGAAATCAAGTCCTTGACCTAAATCAAACTTGATGGATTTATTTCATAGGTGTTATAGGGTGTATTGAATCATGTCCTAGGGTTTGGGAGCATGTCCTGGTCAAAAGTCAAAGGCACAGTTGACTTTTCTCGCGAAACCCTAATTGTGGTTCTGATGAAATTGAAACTTGTTGCTCAAGCTTCTTGGATCAATCCATTGTTGCAAATGGATCAATGTGATGTATTTGAGACCCTCAAATCCCCTCTTGAGGTCTTGGCTCGTGTTTTGTCCCAAAAGTCAACTTAGGGGTGAATTAGGTCAAGAAACCCTAATTCCTGATTTTTGATGTATGCATCCCCTGAGGCTAAATTGACTTGGTGATTGGGTTCATGAGATCCCTTGGAGAATCATAGGTTATGCTTTGAAACATTGGCTCATGCCCAGAGGAAAATTTCCATCTGGAGGCCCTGGTCGACCAAACCCTAATTTGGTGACACTGGCGATCTTGAGGCTTAATCCACTTAGAAGGGAGCAACCTTGTGCTTAATCCTTGAAGTGGGAGTCCTCTTAATCCTTTTAGGCAAGTTGAAGATCATGTCATTCCTTGATTGATCCTATGTCTAAGAACTCTGAGAGGGCTTGAAACCCTAAGTTTGATTGTAGTGGATACTCACCTATCTTTGAGGAGACTAATGAGGCATGATGGTTCGCCCATATTGTGATGATGGTTTGCACAATGATGGGGAATCTTAGTGGTCAAATTTTGGGGTATGATAAGAGGCTCGGGAGACGAAAAGGGTCGAGGAAGAGACCTCATCCGCCGATGATAACGAACTACAAGTTGCCCTATGTGTCACCCGACTAGATGACTTCTACTTCCTCTGCGAGCCTGACATGTCTGTGACCGCTCGCAGCCCATGGGAGAGCTTCCCCACCGTCATGGTCATATTCGGCGGAGTGTTCAACAAGGTCTTGGTGGGGTCGATCAAGCGGAAGTTCGACGAGTTTATAGAAGCGAGCACGGCGCAGAACACCACCTTTACGAAGGTCCAGGGAAGGACGAGCCCCATCACCTTCTACCTCAAAGAATTTTCGGGCGGCGCCCTCAACTCCAACATCCCCCTCCTAATCAGGGCACAGATGGCGAACTTTGATGTCCGCCGCATCTTGGTCGACCAAGGGAGCTCGGTGGACATAATGTATGCCCACCTATTCACTACCTTCCAGCTCGACGAGACACATCTGACCCCTTACGTGGGCTCGAACCTGTAGGGTTTCAACGACACCACCACCAGACCATGGGGATACGTCGAGCTGATGGTCACACTCGGGAACAACGACACTTCCTGACAAGTTAAGGTCCGCTTCCTGGTAGTAGAGTGCCCTTCTCTGTACAAGTGCATCCTGGGAAGGCCGACCCTAGCCGAGCTCACGGCTGTACCCTCTACGGTACATCTGAAGATGAAGTACTACACGACCATGGGCCATGTCGTCACCCTCCACGGGGATATTGAGGCTGCTAGGAGATGCTTCAAGGCTGCAACCAAGGGTTTGAACTCTATCAACATCAAGTCCAAGACCGCATCGAAGTCAACCCTGGATGAAGAGCAGAACCAACTCTCGTGCATCAACGCGGTCGACCTCGACATCCACTTCCCCAACAAGCAGGAGCAGGACGAGGCAGCGGATCACACTCCTCCAGCTGAAGGCAACGAGCAACCCCTTCACCCCATACACCCCATTCCAGATGGAGACTTCGAGCTCATCACACTCGGGGATGACCCGAACAGGAACGTGAAGATTAGCACGGGCCTCCCCGACCTGGCGAGGAAACAACTGAAGGCCTGCCTCCGAGAGAATGCTGACCTATTCGCGTGGAGCACTGCAGAGATGCCCGACCTCGACCCAGATGTAGCCTGCCATCAACTCACAATAGATCTGACCGCTATGGCTGTAGTATAACGTAAGCATAAGCAATCTCCCGAGAAAGCAGAGCCTGCTGAAAAGGCTGCTGAAAAGGATGTAAAAGACCTCTTAGAGGTGAACTTTATTTCGGAAGCCCAGTACACAACTTGGCTTTCTAATGTTGTACTTGTTAAAAAGAATAATTGAAAGTGGAGAATGTGCGTTGATTACACTGATCTTAACCGGCATGCCCGAAAGATACATACCCATTGCCTAACATCGACAAACTGGTCGATAATTCTGCAGGTATTAAATTGCTGTCGTTCATGGACGCATACTCGGGATATAATCAAATCCCTATGGCGAAGGGCAACAAGTAGTACACGATCTTCAATACTGAGTCGGGCAACTATTACTACAACGTAATGCCCTTCGGTCTGAAGAACGCCGACGCGACCTACTAGTGGATGATGAACAAAGTCTTCTGCGGCGAGATCAGAGACATGCTCGAGGTATACATCGACGACATAATATGAAAATTACGAGAAGAAGTCGACAACACTGCCCATCTCAAAAGGGTCTTCGACACGGTGAGGAGATGCAAGATGAGGTTCGACCCGGAGAAATGCACCTTCGGTGTTCGAGCAGGCAAGTTCCTCGGTTTCTACCTCACAGAACGAGGAATCGAGGCAAATCCCGACAAGTGATGGCATTCTCCGAGTTCCCGATGCCGAACTCGAAGAAATCGATACAATCGTTAAATGGGATGCTCACCTCGTTGTCCCTTTTCGTGGCCAAATCGGCGTAACACACACTTCCATTTTTCAAACTCCTATACATGGAGGTCACATTCGAGTGGACCGAGGAGTGCAAACAGGCGCCCCTCCACCTTAAACAAGTCCTCTCACGGCCCCCGGTCCTCTCACGATCAGAGGACGGGGAGACGTTGTACCTGTACCTCGATGTCACGACCGAGGCGATTAGCGTGACTCTAATTAGGAAAACCCCTGAAGGGCAGAAGCCAATATACTTCACCAGTAAAGCCCTCCAAGGACCCGAGCTTAGGTACCAAAAGATCGAAAAGGTCGCTCTGGCCCTCATCACTACGGCCAGAAGACTGCATCACTACTTCTTGGACCACACGAACATGGTAAGGACAGACCAACCCGTGAGACAGCTCCTCGGCCAGCCCGACATGGCGGGCAAGATGCTCAAATGATCGCTCGAGCTCTCTGAGTTTGACGTCCAATACGAGGGTAGGAAGTCCCTGAAGGCTCAAGTACTAGCCGACTTCGTCGCGGAGATGACTGACCCAGAACCTTCAACTGATGGATCCCAGAAGTGGACGATCTACGTTGACGGGGCATCCAGCTCGACGGGAAGCTGAGCAAGCATCATCCTAGAAAATGAGGAAGGCATCTTGATAGAGGTCTCCCTCACATTGTCCTTCCTGAGATCAAACAACCAGGTCGAATACGAGGCTTTCCTCGCCGGACTACTCTTGGCCGCGGACCTCGGAGCGAAAGAGGTGAAGATATATACTGACTCCCAACTCGTGGCCTCCCATGTACGGGGAGAGTACCAAGCCAAGAACGACAGCCTCATCGAATACCTGACCCTGGTAAAAGAGAGGATGAAAAAATTCATAGCGACGGATGTAAGTCACGTCCCGCGCGAACACGATACCCGGGCAGACATCTTGTCTAAGCTGGCGAGCACGAAAAAGAAAGGCAGGAACATATCCGTTATCCAAGAAGTGCTTCACCAACCAAGTATTGAGAAACCCACCTCGACCGCCGACGTGAACGCCATCGGCGACGATCATTGTTGGATGACCCTGGTATACGAATACCTCAGCACAGGGAAACTACCCGACTACCCTAAGGATGCTGGCGTAGTCAGGCGACATGCCTGCTCGTATACTATCATCGAGGATAAGTTATACCGGCAGGGTTTCTCTATCTGTAATACCCCATATTCTCTAAACACTCAATTGGATATTAGATGAGATTAGATGAGCTTTTGTGTGCTCTATCTTTGGTTAATTGGATTAATGGAATCCTCTAAGTGCTCTATGTATTGTTAATTGGGATCAATAGTGCAACTAGTGAACTCTGAAGAGATTAATTATTGATGAAAGAGACAGATCAATTATTTTAGGCAAAGTATCCTTTTTGGTCCTTTAACTTTACCTCGGGGTTCAGTTTGGTCCCTTAACTTTAAAAAGTGTCATATTGGTCCCTTAACTCTTCAAAACGTTCCATATTAGTCCTTTTCGTCTTATTAGCGACGGAAAAATTCAAAAATCAGTCGCTAAATTCGTCGCTAATAAGACAAAAGGACTAATATGGAACGTTTTGAAAAGTTAAGGGACCAAAATGACACTTTTTAAAGTTAAGGGATCAAAATGAACCCCGAGGTAAAGTTAAAGGACCAAAAAGGATATTTTGCCATTATTTTAATTCTAGAGGGGATTTTAAGATAACTCTAAAAATTAATCAATTCGTTTGAGACGATAAAATATCAATCGGAGATATTTTACCCTATTGGGTTATTTTATATAATATATGTATTATATATATTTGTTAGTAAGAGAAAAGAAAAGGAAAGTTGGGAAAGAAGAAGAAAAGAGAAAGAAGAGAAAAGGAAGAGAAAAGAAGAGGGAAAGAGGAAGAAACTTGGAGAGAAAGCTTGGATCATTGGTCATCATCTTCTTCAAACTCCTCTTCGATTATCAGGTGGGTTCTAGATTGATACCCTAAGCTTTAGAAATTTTATGATTGAGTTTAGGTTAGAGTTTGAGAGAAAATGAGTAAATTGGCTAAATCAATGTTTTTAACAGATAAAATGTGGAATAAATTGCATAGTATAATCGGGTTATGCATGAATTTAGTCGGTGATACCTGTTGTTAAGTTCCAACATGTTTTGGTTGAGATTAGATTGAAAATATATCATTAAAAACAGGTTTTTATGCTTCTGGTTCAGTGGTAACCGATTACTCACTTTGAGGTAACCGGTTACATGCAGGAAAAAATGAGGTCCTGCGTGAAAAATGAACGAAGTAACCGGTTACTCATTCTGAGGTAACCAGTTACCGAAATGTGCCTCTAACTCTCATTTTGGTTCTGTTTTGAACAATGCAGCTTGAGTAACCGGTTACTCATTTTGAGGTAACCGGTTACCACTGTTATGATTTGTGAAAAATGTTTGAAAATTCATATCTTTTGGATCTTAATTCCGATCGAGGCATGGTTATAGTCGATGGAAAGCTGTGAAAATACACTACGGGATAAAAGTGAAAAATATTGATTTCGATACCCGATTAAATGAATCGGAGGGAACCTAAGAATTGTGTTAACTTTGTGATTGAGTTAAAATAATGTTATGAGATATGTTGTGATAAATGTTCACCTATATGAATTGTGTTATTCCATATCCATCAAATTATGAAATGTGAAGGAGAGAAATACATGTTTAAAATATGAATTAGGAAGAGTGAGGAAACTTTACCCAAAAAAAACATGATAGTGGAATCTAGTATTGTGACTAGAAATTGATAGAAACTCTAGATGGCGATGCTCGTGTATTCGATGTAGAAAGGTGCATCCTTGACGAGTAATGGTCTAGAGTAGATAACCTAGATGGCGATGCTCGTGCATTCGATGTAG
The DNA here is from genome assembly GCA_022829125.1 of Lathyrus tuberosus. Lineage (NCBI taxonomy): Eukaryota > Viridiplantae > Streptophyta > Magnoliopsida > Fabales > Fabaceae > Lathyrus > Lathyrus tuberosus. The sequence continues at coordinate 1,020,926 of JALAZF010000151.1, read as the reverse complement.
AAAGGTGCATCCTTGACGAGTAATGGTCTAGGAGAGAGTGAAACACTAGTATGGAACATGTGTGTAAACCTTTGTGTTTTATGTGAAAAGGCGAATGGGCCTTAAGCGAAAGTGGCCTAGTAATTGTTGAATACAATCACGGTTGTATGTAAAATCAAATAATCGTAACCATTTCCCTAATATGTGCCGTTTCATGAGTAACGAGTGTAGCGTGCGATTTTTGTCGGTTACACGACCACCATATCGCCATGGTTGGAATTGGGTCCTACTTTCTGATTTCTTATTTATCCTATGAAGCTGGAAAGGAAAGGGAAGCTATTTAAAACTAACCTTGCACGCAAATGTTTTCTTTAACAAATGCTTTAAGAGATTGGGGGGTCCGGGGTCAGGTTATAAAATGAGGAGTTGTCAATTACCCATCCTATATATGGTTATCCATAGATTGTTAGCAATTTCGACTGTTTTCTATTTACTGGTGTTTATCTGTTTAGGGTTGGGAAAGTTTCTCCTTTGAGAGTGTTTGAGAGAGAGTATATTTGTTGATGTCGGGTTTTTTTGATGTTTTTGGTAAGGTACTGGACCTAAGGTTTCTGATATGGCTCTACTTATGAGAGGTTTTATCTGTCTTGTACAAAGCCCAAGATTTAGGCTAAAAGAATTGACTCCAACTGGGGAGGTTTTTATGTGTCTTGTACAAAGCCCAAGATTGAGGCTAAAAAGGGTTTAACTGACTCAGCTGGAGAATATTTATAGGTGTCTTGTACAAAGCCCAAGATTGAGGCTAAAAGGTGTTGAGGAAAGATCATTATGCAAAATCTAAGAGGAGGCTGGTTGGGGAATTCCTTATATAAAGCCTAAGAGGAGGCTAACTTCTGCTGAGGATTATTGAAATCCAGAGGCGGGTCCAAATTGGGGAATCAACTCTTGCTCAGGATTGTAGAAGAGTTGAAATATCAAAGAACATAAGGTTCTGATTGAGGGTTTATTGATAGTGATTTGACCCTAGTTGGGGAAATTTAAAGTGAGAGTTTAAAGATTGAGTTTTTTTTAACCTTTGGAGGTTTTAACTCTGCTAGAAATTGATGAGATGATCAGAGTTTATCCTGTGGGTTTTTTTGGAAATTGAGGGTTTCTTTGAGATCCAAAAAGAGGTGAGACTGTCCAAGTCGACTGGTATGAAAAGGTTTATCTTTGTATGATTCCCAAGAGGAGGCTGGTGTTTTTAAGGGATGAGAATCAACCCTAAATTGGTTTGATGTTCTGACTCTTTGGAAGATTGCTCTAACAAGCTTCCATTGTTACAGCTGTATGGTTAGTTATTTAGGAAATTAAAGAAAGTTTTGATAACAACTATGAATTTGAATCTAAGTCAAAAAGGAAAGTTGTTTTGAAAAGTAGATTGGGGCATATACTCAAGGAGAGACCCAGAAATAACAGTGATCGCACCGTTGTTTTGAAAATTGTATCGGGACTTATACATTGACTGAGGCCCAAATTTATTGTTGTACAAAAGAGGTTGGGTCTTACACTCTATTAGAGGCCCAAAGTGTTTGAAAAAATAAGAAAAATGGGACTTACAACACAAGGGAAGGCCCAGATGAAAATGTTTTGAAAACGACGATCGCGCCGAGATTTTTTAACATACTGGGACTTATACAATGACTGAGGCCCAAAAAGATTTTTATTTAAAAGGGATGGGTCTTACACTCTATTAGAGGCCCAAAGTTTATTTGTGTACAAGAGATTGGGACTTATAACTCAGGGAGAGGCCCAATGAAAGACAATGATCGCACCTTCGTTTTAAGAATCGCATAGGGACTTATACAATGACTGAGGCCTCAAAAGGTTTTCTGTACAAAGGGATGGGACTTACACTCTATTAGAGGCCCATAGAGTTTAAAAAAAAAGAGAATAGGACTTATAACACAAGGGGAATCCCCGATTATTGTGTTTTGAAAATGGCGATCGCGCCGAGATTTTTTAAAATCGTATCGGGACTTATACAACGACTGAGGCCCAAATTGTTTTATTTACAAAGGATGGGACTTATACTCTACAAAGAGGCCCAAAAGTTTAAAGAGAAGTTTGAAAAATTAAAATCAAGAGAAACCCTAATTTTAATCAAAAAAATATTTTTTCAAAGGAAATTAAATATAAAATGATATAAAATATCAAAAATATTAAAAAAAACAAGTTGTGAACTTTGAAAAATGTTTTGAAAAATCATGTTTAATCACATGAAAGTTTGAAATCCAATTGGTTTTGAAAAATCAAGGTGAGAATTTAATTTAAAAATGTTAAAAACAATAAATGAAATTATTTACAAAAATTCTAACTATATTAAATAAATAATATAAATTGGATTTTTTTTGTAAAATAAAATAATTTAACATTTTTGTGACTTTTTAAAAAAAGAACCAATAAAAAATGATAAAAAATGAGAGAGAAATTATTTTTTGAAATCAATTAAATAAAATATAAAAAATTCAATTATTTGAAAATTTGAATTATGGCGCCAACGATCACTTTCTTCTTCCTCGTGACCGCGCCATGGGTGATTTGCATTTTCTCACTTTTCTCTCTGATTACTCAATTGTTTTGCACGATTCAAACACCAATCTTGTTCGTTTTTGAACAAGGATCACAACCATATAGATTAATTGCATTTATATTAAGTATGGAGTGAGAAATCAAAGGATAACCTCAAGAACCCTAGATTCAGCATGAACACAATGAAATTCCATACACGATTGATTCATGGAAATTTATTGAGGGTTATTACTCTACATACATGCAGAAACAAGATGGTTACTCACAAATTCATTTATGATGCATGAAATATATAGTTTGAAGGTTTCAGGCTTACCTCTTGCAGCTGGTGATCGAGCTTGATGATAGAGATGTTACAGGTGTGTTCCAATGATCTAGACAACTTCCTTAGGTGCCAAGGAGTGTGTTTGAATGCTTGGAGTGGATTGAAATGAGCTGGAACTTGATGTGGCACCTCAACTGCAAATCTGCTAAAAGCTTATGCAAATGGGGTACTACTTTTGGATTCTGATGTTCCAGATGTTGTTTATGTGTTTGAATCACTTACATATGATGTATGTGAGGTGTTTGCATCATTGGTTTGGACATAATTGTTCTCAAATGCAAAACCCGATAGTGACTTGGAGGAGAAGGTGTTTTTTGGAGTGAAAGAGAGAATTTGAGGAAAGCATCATTTTGGGTGCTTTGGTGTACTCAAACTGATCAGAATTAAGGTCTATTTATAGTGCAATAAGTTTGTTTTGGCATTAATAGTGAATGGCAACTTGGATTAGATTGCATTGAATGCTTTGGTTCCTTGGTCAAGGGTCTCCTCTAGCCATTGACTTGTGCCAAACTTTGCAGGTTTAGGTCCTCTGATATTTGGATATGTCTTGACTCATTTAGACTGGTTTATGGCTCATTCATGCCACCTCAATGCATCACTTTAATGCTTGATTCCAAATTTGAATTTCAAGATTCCTTTTCATGATGATTTTGCACATGGAAGGTTGGATTCTTGGCATTTTGTGTTCTGGATCAGATCATTCATTCATTTGTGTTGTAATTGGACAGAATTTGAATGATCAAAGTGTTCAAAATCAGTCTAAGGAATCGTGGGGTGCAAGTTTGCACCAAAATCTGTCTTGAAAACAGTTACAGCAAGGCAACTTGGGAGATCTATAACTCCTAGCTCAAATGGAGTTTGATTGATTTCTTGGACATTTCGGAAAGCTATCATGACATACTTTAACTTTATTGCTCACCAATGGACCTGGTTCAACTTGGATCAAGGTGAAAAATGTCCTCAAAGTTTGAAAAAAGTGAAACAGATTCCGACCTTTGAAAATTTCAATAAGTGTTGGAAAAAGTGGTCATTTTCACTTTTTGTGATTTTGATCAATCCATAACTCAAAATCCATGAGGATTTGGAATTTCTTCTAGTTGACACTTTTAAATTATGTAAGATGAACTTTGATTTGAGATTTGGATGGAAGAAAAAAGCCTTAGGGTTTGGGAGTTATGACCTTGCAAAGTTGGTACCAAAGCCATTTTGTTCCATAACTTACAAAAATTTAAGTTTTCTAAGGTTGCCCCTTTTGCAAGAAACCTCACTTTTCTTGACTTTTCTTAATGAATGATGATCAAAATCATACATTAACATTGTTTTTGACTTAGGGGAACCATATTTGTGAAAAATTCTAAAAAGTCAAACTTGATTTTAGGCACAGTTGACTTTTTGTCAGATGAAATTCAAACTGTGTGATCCTTTGTGAAATCAAGTCCTTGACCTAATTCAGTTTCCATAGGTGTTATAGGGTGTATTGAATCATGTACCAAGGTTTGGGAGCATGTCTTGATCAAAATTCAAAGATACAGTTAACTTTTTCTTCAAAACCCTAATTGTGGTCCAGATGAAATTGAAACTTGTGAATCAAGATTCTTGGATCAATCCATTGTTGCAAATGGATAAATTTGGTGTATTTGAGGCCCTGAAATCATGTCTTGAGGTCTTAGCTCATGCTTTTCTCTAAAAGTCAACTTAGGGGTGAATTAGGTCAAGAAACCCTAATTCCTGATTTTTTATTAATGCATCCCCTGAGGCTAAATTGACTTGATAATTGGGTCCATGAGGTCCCTTGGAGTATCTTGGGTCATACTTTGAAGCATTGGCTCATTCCCAGAAGAAAATTTTCATCTGGAGGCCTTGGTCGACCAAAACCCTAATTTGGTGACACTGGCGATCTTGAGGCTTGATCCACTTGGAATGCTGCAGTCCTATGCCTGATTCTTGATGTGGGAGTCCTCTTGATCCCTTATGGGTGTTGGAGAGATTTAGACAAGTTGAAGATTATGTCATTTCTTGATTAATCCTTTGCCTGAGTGCTCTGAGAGGGGTTAAAACCCTAATTCTTGATTGTGGTGAATGCTCAACCATCTTTGAGAAAATTGATGAGGCATGAAGGTACATCCATATTGTGGTGATGATTGGCACAATGATGGGAAATCTTGTGGTCAAAATTTGGGGTATGACAAATGCCCCTATTTAATCTTCTTGGATCCGAAGGTGTGAATGGCGAAGATATTCGGACATTCAGGGTGCAAGAGGATTAAATATCAGAATACCCCAAAATTTTGACGGAGGTTATGAATGGCAGCGGTTTGCTCATCCATCTTCTTTTGCTAAGAAATGATAATTAGAAAAGGGTAAAACTTCCCCTCGATCCTGGTCTTCAGCCACGAAACTGGTCTAAGTTTCTTTTGAAATAAACCTCCCCTCGATCCTGGTCTTCAGCCACAGAACTGGTCTCAGTTTTTGAAATAAACTTCCCCTCGATCCTGGTCTTTAGCCACGGAACTGGTCTTAGTTTCTGAATTAAACTTCCCCTCGATCCTGGTCTTTAGCTACGGAACTGGTCTCAGTTTCTTAAATTAACTTCTCCTCGATCCTGGTTTTTAGCCACGGAACTGGTCTCAGTTTCTTCTTGTCGAGTTTCTTTCTTGACAAGGGATGCTATGCGTAGCGGTCTTCATCAAACTCCTCACTAAGTTTCCTACTGGGGAGACGCCATTTGATGGAAAAGATTTGAGGTCAGACTTGTTGGGGGTACGCATTTGTCTATGCGGTAGAGGTGTGCAAACTTCTCTGTTGGAGATGACATTTGCTGACTCTACTGGGGAAAAAAAGAATCTCTTGAGAGACTGCTTTTTGCTTAGGGATATTACATCATACTTTTCTTCGAGATCTTTTTGGAGAAATTCCTTGTGATGTAATCTAATTTTGAGGTGCTGATGACTTCATTAACATTGACTTTCTTGGGAGAAAAACCGATGTATTGCTGAGAGTCTTCGGTTGAGAGGCTTTCTCTGGGGATTTTCTTTAATCTGGGAAAGCGAGAAATATCATCTTTGATGGTGAAGAGTGATGTTCTGAAGGTGTCGGTCGAAGGTCTTCTTGCATTTCAGAGGTTCAAGTTATCAAAGTGGTCGAGGAACGCCTCTGATCCCAAAATAAACTGGGGAGAGATTGTTCAGACGATACATTTCCTGACGAGGAAAGAACTTAAACCCGAATTTTGTCTTATCCGACACAGAAAGGACAACTGACAACTTGGTTGGCAATAGGACTTTATCACTTGGGGATGAGACTGACCAAAGTGATAGTAATGCAATATGAATATGAATGTGAATCAATTATGCATGATGTATGTATGTTTATGCTGACAAAACTGACGCGACATACAGACTAGTTGATGAACACGACTAGATACTCGACCACTGCGGGGGATGAAAAGTATCATTGGTTCAGGATAGCAATCCTGCCTTGCTTAGGAGATGTAGACCCTGTGAGGGGAGAAAGAATCATTCAATCGGTCTTAAGAGGTACGAACTCTGCCGGGGATATCAGATGGGACATTACATCTGACACAGTTGATCCTTCATTCAAGTGTACTGGTTTAGAAGGAGTACTTTGATTCTGCACTCTGAGGTTCAATCACCTTCGGAGAAACTATCGATGTTCTTTTTGATGTTCAAAGTCAAAAGGAATTGCCATCTTTATTTTAAAAGCATAAAAATTTTGATAAGTAAATTCATTTTTGTTTTATTTCAAGAATCGTTGATTATGTTAAAATGTCATTCTGTAAAGCTAAAACAAATGAGAATTGTAAACTAAAGCATTAGGGCTCAAATTTTATTGATAGGATGGAAATCAGCCAAGCGCGTGATCCGATAGAGTATTTACAAAGTTTAGAAATGGTAATTTACTGGAAAAAGGGCTACATTGAAACATAACGACCGTTATTCTTCTACCAACTTTGAATTCTGGACATCCTGAGCTTCTATCGAAGATGACCTTGATTGGAAGTTTTTCGACGAATAGTGTTACCGCTGGGGATTTAACTTTGTCGGACGTTGTTACTTGCCATGAATCCCTAACTTTTGCCTGGATCGTATTTTGAGATTTCCAATCCACCGGGATGACTTTCGCTTATGTCTCTAATTTTTGCCTGGACCTCCTTTTCAGGTTTTCAATCCACCGAGACATTTTTTTTCATTCTCTTTTTTTTAAGCGAAGTATTTCTTAACTACGTCAACATTCGTGGGGTAAGCAAATTCCTCTACATCCATGGTTGCGAGTCTTAAGGCGCCGCCTGAGAAGGCTTTCTTGACCACATAGGGGCCATCATAATTCGGAGTCCATTTGCCCCGGGAATCAATGAGGAATGATTGTATCTTTTTGAGCACAAGGTCTCCTTTTCTGAAGACGCGAGGTCAGACCTTTTTGTTGAACGCCTTCTTCATTCTTTGCTGATACAACTGACCATGGCCACAAAGCCGTTATTCGCTTTTCTTCAATCAGATTCAATTCATCGTGTCGACTTTGACACCATTCAACCTCTGTTAACTTTGCTTCCATCAATACCCAGATTGATGGGATCTCTACTTCTATGGGGAGAACTGCCTCCATGCCATATACTAGAGAGAAAGGGGTTGCCCATGTCGAAGTGCGGACAGATGTGGTATAACCATGAAGAGCAAAAGGTAGCATTTCATGCCAGTCTTTGTAGGTTACAACCATCTTTTGAACAATCTTCTTGATGTTCTTGTTAGCCGCTTCTACTTCCCCGTTCATCTTAGGTCGGTAGGGAGATGAGTTATGGTGTTCGATCTTGAACTCAGCACACAACTCTTTCATCATCTTATTATTCAAGTTAGATCGATTTTCAGTAATGATCTGGCTTGGAACACCATAACGACATATGATATTGTTCTTGATAAATAGGACCACCACTTGTCGGGTTACATTGGCGTATGACGCTGCTTCGACCCATTTGATGAAGTAGTCAATGGCTACCAGGATGAACCGATGTCCGTTCGAAGCCTTGGGTTTGATCATGCCAATCATGTTGATTCCGCATATAGAAAAAGGCCACGGAGAAGAAAGAACTTTGAGATGTGTTGGCGGTACATGGACTTTGTCAGCGTATATTTGACACTTGTGACACTTCCTTATGTATTTGTAGCAATCGAATTCCATTGTTAACCAATAGTACTCTACTCTTAGAATTTTTCTTGCTATTGTGTGTCCATTGGCATGAGTGCCAAAGGATCCTTCGTGAATCTCTTTCATTAACATGTTTGCTTCTGGTTTGTCTACGCATCATAGCAAAACCATGTCGAAGTTTCTCTTATAGAGTGTTTCACCATCCAGGAAGAAGTTGCCTGCTAGTCTTCTGAGACTCTTCCTGTCTTTTCTTGATGCCCCAAGTGGGTACTCTTGTTTTTAAAGGAAGCATTTGATATCGTGATACCAAGGTCAGTCGTCTATGACTGCTTCGATCGTGAAGATATAAGCAGGCCTTTCAAGGCGCATTACATCAATCTTAGGTACGTCGTTCCATTGACGTACACTAATCATGGAAGAGAGAGTGGCTAATGCACCAGCCATGTGATTCTCTTCACGAGGGATATGATGAAACTCGATTTTGTTGAAGAATGGTAACAACCTTTTCGCGTAATCTTTGTAAGGAATCAATCCTGATTGGTATGTGTTCCAATCTCCTTTGATCTGATTGATAACCAGGGTTGAGTCCCCGTATACATCCAAGTTTTTTATCCTTAAGTCAATAGCTTCTTCGAGACCCATGATACAAGCTTCGTATTCGGCCTCGTTGTTTGTGCATTTGAACGTCAATCGGGTAGTGAAAGGAATATGGGTACCCTGAGATGTCACGATGATTGCCCCAATTCTGTTTCCATAATTGTTGACAGCTCCGTCAAAGATTAGTCCCCATTAGGAACCTGATTCTGTCCCTTCACTGGGCAGCGGTTCATCACAATCTTTCATTTTCAAGTACATGACATCTTCGTCTGGGAAGTCAAATCCGACTGATTCTTGATCGTCAATCGGTTTATGAGACAAATGATCGGCTAAAATACTTCCTTTGACAGCTTTCTGAGCATGGTACTGGATGTCATATTCTGATAACAACATCTGTCAACGGGCGATCCTTCCCGTGAGAGCAGGTTTTTCAAAGACGTACTTGATTAGGTCAATTTCAGAGATTAACCAAGTAGTGTGACAAATCATGTACTGGCGAAGAAGTTTGGCTGCCCAAGCCAAAACACAACAAGTTTTCTCGAGCATAGTGTATCGAGTTTCACAGTCGGTAAATTTCTTGCTCAAATAGTAGATGGAAGACTCTTTTCTTTTGGTTTCGTCTTGTTGGCCAAGTACACAACCCATGGAGTCTTCCAAGACTGTTAGGTAGATGATCAGTGGTCTTTCCTCCACTAGAGGGGACAGGATTGGTGGATTCAACAGATATTCCTTGATACTGTCGAATGCTTTTTGGCAATCTTCCGTCCATACACAACTTTGATTCTTTTTGAGTAGTTTGAATATTGGCGCACATGTCGCGGTCATGAGGGACATGAACCTTGAGATATAATTCAGACGTCCCAAAAATCCTCTGACCTGTTTTTCTGTCTTTGGCGAAGGCATTTCTTGAATAGCCTTGACCTTGTGAGGATCAACCTCAATTCCTTTTTGGCTGACGATGAACCCTAAAAGTTTTCCTGAGCGGACACCGAACGTGCATTTGTTGGGATTCAAGCGGAGTTTGTACTTCCTCAGACGCTCGAATAATTTTAACAAGTGGGTCACATGCTCCTCTTCTGTTTTAGATTTGTCAATCATGTCATCGACATACACCTCAATTTCTTTGTGCATCATGTCATGAAACAGAGTAGTCATGGCTCTTTGATAGGTTGCCCCAACGTTCTTCAAACCGAACGACATTACCTTGTAACAAAAGGTGCCCCATGGGGCAATGAATGAATTTTTATCCATATCTTCCGGCGCCATTTTTATTTGATTATAGCCCGAGAATCCATCCATGAAGGAGAATATTTTAAAATTTGTTGTACTTTCTACCAGCATGTTAATGTGTGGCAGGGGAAAGTCGTCCTTTGGACTTGCTTTGTTCAGATCCCTGTAGTCTACACACATTCTGACTTTTCCGTCCTTTTTCAGAACTGACACTATGTTAGCTAGCCATTGAGGATATTCTGATGTGGCGAGGAAACTTGCGTCGATCTGTTTCTGCACTTCCTCCTTGATTTTGATAGCCATATCCGGGCGAGTTCTTCTCAACCTTTGTTTTACCAGAGGACATTCGGTCTTTAGCGGTAAATGATGTTCCACGATGCTGGTATCCAACTCTGACTTGTCCTGATAGGACCAAGCAAATACATCAAGAAACTCATTGAGAAGTTTTATCAAAATTTCTTTGACAGTCAGATTTAGTAGTGCCCCAATCTTAACTTCTTTCTTTTCTTCCTCTGATCCCAAATTGACCGTTTCCAGCGGCTCTTTGTGAGGTTCAATGGACCTTTCCTCTTGTCTGAGTAATCGGGAGATCTCTTATGGAATTTCTTCGTCCTCTTCTTCTTCAGCTTCAAATATCGGGAATTCAAAGTTGGGAGAAGGCATTGGATCGTGTGTTTCAACGGGGTTTAAAACAAGGAATCTGCATGACGTGATGATTCATTTTTTAGAAGAGATAGAGAGAATGCAAGAGTGTGTGCAGTGTATTTTTTGGAAAAATGCTTGTTATTATTTTGGGTTGTTTTAGGATTACCATTTTCTGAAAAATGAAAAAGTGAAAACAACAATAAATGCGGGAGTGACAGAACGACGTTTATTTATTTATGATTTTGTCGATTCTTGAAATACATCCCTATAAAACAAAACTTTGTCACTTTGGGCGAAGCAAAGAGGAACATTTACAGAAAAGTGAGCCCTATAAAAACATCCATCTCACCTGGGCAGAGTGAAAGGTTAAAACCAAGATGGCAATTACTTAGACTTATGGACGACTTTTGGGACATCGACAGCAACCCATTGGCGACGAACTCCTCAGTGAATCACAAAGTCTGGTACCTTCTTTCTTGGTTTGTCCTCAGAAATGACGCTGACTTCTGGCGGAGCAGGATCATTGGAGTCTTCCTCCCAAGTAGAGTTATCATAAACAAACTCTTCTATTGTATCTTCCCTAATGTTTTCACTCTCAAGAGGGTCTCCCCATCCAGTTGGCTGGATGTCCTTGTATCTGATGCGAGAGCTTTCAGGAGCGGTGTACTTGACTAAGAAGTCATACTTGCCACTCTGTTGTCCTAAGGTGTCCCATACTTCTGTCGGGATAGAGGAGTCATCCTTCTCAATGACGTTGACCTCAGGAAAAGCATAGTTGATGAACTCTTGTCCTGGAATCTTTGCAGATTCATCATTGTGGTGCTGATTATTTCTTGAACGATAGCCCTGGATCCATCCAAGATCCATCTGACGTTGGACGGCCTCTTATATAAAAGAGTATCCCTGATTGCTTATTGAGCAGATCGAACAAATGTTGTAATCGTGCCATGGCAGATTATGATATTGACTTTTCCTCGAATGCATCGCCACCAAATTGACGTTCATTGCAAGAATGTTGCGGTTCTGAACAATGTTGGGATGCGCATGGGCCATGTGGAATTTACGGATTCGGTGGTCCTGGATCCAAACCAGATCCATCTGTTCTTGTAGAGCTGATTGCACTACGGAACACCCCTGATTATTCTTTGAGCAAATATCACACTGGTGATAATTGTGAGGCGGCACATGGCCGTACCTGCTCTGTCTGCAATGCATCCTGACTAGATTGGTTCCTAATAGGAGCACATCGTGAATTTGATAACTGCGGCTAAATTCTCCCTCTATTAAATTTACGACAGTCTTCTCATGTTGTGGCAACGAGTTCGTCTGAACATTTAGATTGGTATCTTTAAAAGATAAGACCCTGTTCCTGACAAGCTTCTGTACATCAGACTTGAAGCTGAGACAGTTCTCAATGTCGTGCCTCGATCCTCCTTGATGGTAAGGGCAAGTTTGACCCGCTTTGAACCAAAAAGACGAATTTTCCGGTACTGTAAGAGGAGACTTGGTTTGGACGTGCCCCTTGGCCAGTAAGAGCACAACATTTGTATAGGGTCAAACCCTGGTGGTCGTGTCGTACGATTGTTGTTGTTGTACTGTGGACGAGCCTGCTGAAGAGGCTGTTGTGTCCTTTGCTGATACTGTTGTTGATTTGGTTGGCACTGAGCAACTTGAGGTTGATACGTCGGAGATGGCGCAGGGTTGATAGCGTGAGTTATCGCCGCTACTGGTTGATACCTTCGCCTTTGCTTTCCCAGAGAGATATTACTAATATCTTGCTCTTTTTTCTTTGGGAAAGCACTACCGTATCTTTTAGTACTGCTAGATGGCTCTGTATCTTTGACCAATCGTCCTTCTCAGACTGCTTCTTTAAGGCGTACTCCCATGTTCACCATCTCAGTGAAGTCACTGGGCGCACTTGCAACCATTCAGTCATAATAGAATAAGCTTAAGGTTTTCAAAAAGATCTTGGTCATATCTTTTTCCTCAAGAGGGGGACAGATCTGGGCGGCAATTTCACTCCATCTCTGAGTATATTCTTTGAAAGTTTCTTTGTCCTGCTGCGACATTGCTCTGAGCTGATCCCTATCCAGTGCCATGTCTAAATTGTACTTATATTACTGAACAAAGGGAGCCGCCGAGATCTCTGAAAGTACTGATCTTAGTGCGGTTTAAACCCATGTACCATTTGAGTGCGGCACCGGTTAAACTGTCTTGGAAATAATGGATCAGTAGCTATTGATTTTCTGTCTGAGTTGACATCTTTCAAGCGTACATCACCAAATGAATTTGAGGGCAATAGTTGCCTTTGTATTTTTCAAAGTCAGGCACCTTGAATTTGTACGGGATCTTTACATTAGGGACCAGACAGAGGTCTGCGGTGTCCTTTCCAAATAACTCTTGACCGCGAATGGCACGTAGTTCCTTTTGCATCTCCAGGAATTGTTCCTGGAACTCATTTATTCTTTCGTACATGTCTTCTTTTCCACCAGAAATTACTTGTGGAATCTGTCCTTCCGGGATAGTATGTACCACTCGTTGTGGTATGGACATTACAGCGGTGATTCTTGGCACTTCAGGGTCCTGAAGTCTGTAACCTTCAGGAGTTGCTATTATAAACCTTGCGTCTCTTCTTTCCCAAAGTTTCTAACCTTCAGGCCCAGTGGTTCCTGCTGCAGTTTCTGGGTCTTCAGTGACCAGAGGGATATATCCTTCAGGGACAAAGTTGAGAGGCATGCCTAAGGGGCGACCTTTAGGCATGTTGTACCGAGGATGATTCTCATGCGTTTCCATAATGGGCGTAGATGTGATCTCTGAGATAACGGTCCTTTGTTGTTGCCTCTGAGATGCTGCCAGGGATTGCATGTCATTGTGAAGTTTTTCCAAACTTTCCTTTAAAGCGTCGACTTCTTCTCTCAGCACTCTATTCTCTTCCTCGAGATCATCCATTTTCTTTTGTCGATTGGCCCGAGTATTGTAGAATGAGACAGTTTGACTCTAGAATCGTGACACATACGTGAGACTCGAAGATAAGAAGAACGCGTTATGTGAGAATGATGAATGATATGCAATTATATATATATTTTAATTTTAATAAAAAAGAAACTTCAACAAATAGATTGCAAATATCATACAGTGGGGGATACCCCTTTTATTGAATTTTAAAAGATTGCAGTATGTTACAAGGAAAAGTACAGTATTTTGCAAAGTGCTGTAAGGAAAATGGCTAAGCTCATGGATCATGAGTCCTCTCTGAAGAGATCTCAGATGTTGGTTCTGGTATTTTCCTTTTCTTTGACCGGGGTTCTTCAGCCGTTGACAGGTCGTCAGTCCTTTGCCAAGTGAAAGGAGCGAGCAAATTTCTTCGGTCTTCTTGACTCTCTATAACATGCTGCTCTAATATCTTAATAAGAGCATCCTTCTCCTTTAACAGTTCCTGAATCTTGGTACACTTCATGTTGAGAATTCGGTACTTGTTTTTCCAAGAGCTCATTTCACGTTGAACTTTGTTGAGAGCTACTTGGAGTTTTTCTGTATCAGACATGAAATAAAGGACAGATTCCTTTAATGGAAAAACTTCTTGGCGAGGGTAAGGCATCCTCAGCTTGAGGGCTCTAGTTTGTACCTAGTGGAGATAAGGCTCCATGGAGGTACCATTTGGCCTTCCTAGAGACTCTCTTCCTTTACTGTGAATGTGTTGCCAGGCATGCACTATTTCTTTCTTTAGTGCCCTGTCATTTTCCCCTTCCTTGAAGAAAAGACCTTCCAGATGAACATTATGTGGGATAGTCTTCATCGGGTATCCAAGTTGACGGCGAACTAAAATTGGATGATAGTTGATTCCTCCATTAGTTCCAATGAGGGGTATGTTAGGAAAATTTCCACATCTATCAATGATCTCTATCCCCTCATAAATCTTATTATACCAATTTATGTCAGAGTTGGTAAGAGACATAATCCTTTGTGACCAACGTAGAGTACTCTTTTGATCCCAAAAAGCAGCAGACTTGGATAAATGGGAAATGAACCATTTGTAGAGTAAGGGTATAAACATGTGATCATTCCTCCACTGTACAAATTCCTTAAGTGTACAGAATGATAAGCATCTATGAGCAAGGTTGGTACAGGGTTTCCAATCAGAAATATCTTAACAACATTGGTATCAACGAAGTTGTCAATGTTAGGAAAGAGGAATAACCCATATATGAGTAGGACAAAGATGTCTTCGAAAGCAGTGAACCCTGGATTCCTCCTTTAGTGGTCATGTGAGTTCTAACTTCTGACTCGTCCAAAGAGATTGCTCCTGCAATGACCCGATTCTTTAGAATTTATTCCAGTCCAGAAAACGGAGCTTGATTAGTGATAGGTAAATCAATCAGATGAGAGTACTCCTCCAGCATTGGTGCCAGTTGGTAATCCAGAAATGTGAAGCAATGATAAACTAGATCGTAGAACTGAATCAGTGTAGATAGGATTCCTTCAACCACACAGACCCTTAATAAAGACAACAACCCTCCATGCTTAGCTCTGAAAGCATCAGGGTTGGTAATCATCCTTGCCAACCTCCTTAAATCCTCTATTTTTGGAGCCTTGAAGGTGTACTTGCGCGTCTTTCTTCTACCGAAATCCATAACGCAATCTCTTTGATATTTGCAATTATTGTTTTAGTTTATTTTGAAGAAAATAAGAGATTTTTTCTTTGTTTAAGAGTTTTTTAGATGAATGCATGAATGCAGCACACAAAAACATTGAAAAAACATGGGTTCAAGGGTTCAACGTCACGAGCATAGAGTCATGGCTCTACCCATTCCCAAAGGTTGTACTATTTTGGTCAATTTTTGTACCTGTAGAACGGGTTCCAGGTTCCCAAAATCATTGACCCTTCCTAGGGATATCAACAGCAAGCTGGTTCACCCGAGCGAGCTGTAGCATTCTAGGATGAATCTCATTTGAGTGTAGTATTGCGTATCAACTATTCCCGATAGTCACCGCACTACCAAATGGTCATAGGGTTAATGTCTACTAAATCCTCAGGGTCACGGGTGCCGCACTGGGAAAACTCTGCTTTCACGACAATTGGTCGTTCAACAGTAAGTATCCACACGGGCCCTCGCCTATTTGGTGGTCTACCAGGATCGCTTGTTTGAGATTCACTCCCTACAAGTCCACCCGTCTATGCCACCCCTTATCTTAGGGTTCTCTCAAACTTTCCACACGCGTATCAATCAGATTCCCATTGACAGAAAAATAAACATGGATATCAAGTAGGAAATAACAGTAAATATATATATATATATATATATATATATATATATATATATAGTATAGTATGATTGCTAACAACCTAGACCTCTTAGGAATTCTAATCCTAGTTAGACTCCCCAGCAGAGTCGCCATTTTTCTGTAGCGTGCGATTTTTGTTGGTGACGCGACCACCTTATCGCCATGGTTGGAATTGGGTGCTACTTTCTGATTTCTTATTTATTATATGAAGTTGGAAAGGAAAGGGAAGCTATCTAAAACTAACCTTGCACGCAAATGTTTTCTTTAACAAATGCTTTAAAAGATTGGGGGGTCCGGGGTCAGGTTATACAGTAGGGAGTTATTAATTACCCATCCTATATATGGTTATCCATAGATTGTTAGCAATTTCTACTGTTTTCTATTTACTGGTGTTTATCTGTTTAGGGTTAGGAAAGTTTCTCCTTTGGGAGTGTTTGAGAGAGAGTATTTTTGTTGATGTCGGGTTTTTCCGATGTTTTTGGTAAGGTACTGAACCTAAGGTTTTTGATCGGTGTGCTCGCTAAGATTTCGCAATCTTATCTCTACGTATTCCCGTTAAAGAAAACAGGGAAATCAGAGCAATCGTAGTTCCTCCTATTCTATGGGAGGAAAATATGTTTTGGTGTCTTGTTCAAAGCCCAAGATTGAAGCTAGATGAGTATTTGTGTCTTGTTCAAAGCCCAAGATTGAAGCTAAAGGTTTGACTGAGAGAGAATTTGTCATCTCTAAAGGGAGATATCTCATCTGTTTATCACAATTGTTGGGTAACTGATTATAAAGGAGAATTGCTTTAACTGGAATATATGGAGTCCAGCAATGCCATAATTTCCTTTATGAGGATTTTTTCCTGAAGGAGAAAACTTTAACTCAGTGTTGAGCAATGCCATTTTTCCTTAGGAGTATTTCATGCTAAGAGAGGGACATTGGCTTGGATGTAAATAATCCAGAGGCTTGCCACTTACAACAATTAAATGAAAGAGGAAGTTTACCAGGATAAGAGATGGACTACAACTTGGATTTTTGAATCAACAAGTGTGCCACTTATAGCAGTTATCTGGGATTAGGTTTGTTTTGATTTTCTGTTTTGATGTGTGATATACAGAGAAATGTTCTCTTACAGAGAGTTTTTTATTTCCTATGAGGGGATGTTGATTTTTGTGTGCCTTGTTCAAAGCCCAAGGTTGAAGCTAAAAGGTTGACTCTATTAGGGAGTTTTATATTTGTCTTGTACAAAGCCCAAGATTGAGGTTGAAAAGAGTGACTCAGCAAGAGAGTGTTTTATTTATCTTGTACAAAGCCCAAGATTGAGGCTAAAAAAGAGATTGACTCTGCTTAGGGAGGTCATTATACAAAGCCTAAGAGGAACCTGAAAAAGGGGAGATTGACTCTTTTAGGGAAATCATTATACAAAGCCTAAGAGGAGGCTGGAAGGAATTGACTCTTCTGGGGAAATATTTTGTATGTCTTGTACAAAGCCCAAGATTAAGGCTAAAAGGGATTGGCTCTACTGATGATATGTTTTATCTGTCTTGTACAAAGCCCAAGACTGAGCCTAAAATAATTAACTCCAACTGGGGAGGTTTTATATGTGTCTTGTACAAAGCCCAAGATTGAGGCTAAAAAGGGTTTAACTGACTCAGCTGGAGAATATTTATAGGTGTCTTGTACAAAGCCCAAGATTGAGGCTAAAAGGTACTGAGGGAAGATCATTATACAAAGCCTAAGAGGAGGCTGGTTGGGGAATTCCTTATATAAAGCCTAAGAGGGGGCTAACTTCTGCTGAGGATTATTGAAATCCAGAGGCAGGTCCAAATTGGGGAATAGACTCTTGCTGAGGATTGTAGAAGAGTTGAAATATCAGAGACCATGAGGTTCTGATTGAGGGTTTATTGATAGTAATTTGACCCTAGCTGGGGAAATTCAAAGTGAGAGTTTAAAGATTGAGTTTTTTTTAACCTTTGGAGGTTTTAACTCTGCTGGAAATTGATGAGATGATCAGAGTTTTTCCTGTGGGTTTTTTGGAAACTTGAGGGTTTCTTTGAGATCCAAAAAGAGGTGAGACTGTCCAAGTCTACTGGTATGAAAAGGTTTATCTTTGTATAATGCCCAAGAGGAGGTTGGTGTTTTTAAGGGATGAGAATCAACCCTAAATTTGTTTGATGTTCTGATTCTTTGGAAGACAGCTCTAACAAAGGATAACTAAGTTATGTCCTATACCTGTAGGAGGTCTTTGGGTCCTTGTACTAAGCCCAAGAGGAGGCATGAGAACTTCTAAGAAGCCTGAGGGTCCTTGTACAAAGCCCAAGAGGAGGCTGGGGATGCTTTTAGGAAGCCTGTGGGTCCAAACTTAAGAAAAGTTCAAGAAAGGTTTCACCGGGAATAATCCTTTCTTTAGTGAACAGTTCTAGGGTTTGAAGAAATTCAAGAGAGGTTTCACCGGGAATTAATCCTCTCTGGGGGAAATGAATTTCTTAGAAAAATTTCTAGTAGTGACAGTCTTGAGAAAGTTTCACCGGGAATAATACCTTTCTCTGTTCCATATTGTATAAGCCCAAGAGGAGGCAAGACTGTATCTAGAATTTCCTATGTGGAACTAGTTTTGACTGTGTTGAAAGAGTGACCACTGGTTTGATATAATCCTAGACCTAATTGTCGGGGAAAACTCTAAGCAGATAATATACAAGCATATATATACAGAGGAAATATATTCAAGTATGTAAAAGAGGGTGGTAGGACTTACAGGTGAGCAAGCTTCCAGCATTATAAACAAGTATATATAAACAAGTATGTAAAAGAAAGATGATAAAACTTACAGGTGAGCAAGCTTCCATTGTTACAGCTGTATGGTTAGTTATTCAGGAAATTAAAGAAAGTTTTGATAACAACTATGAATTTGAATCTAAGTCAAAAAGGAAAGTTGTTTTGAAAAGAAGATTGGGGCTTATAGTCCAGGAGAGGCCCAGAAATAACAGTGATCGCACCGTTGTTTTGAAAATTGTATCGGGACTTATACATTGACTGAGGCCCAAATTTATTGTATATACAAAAGAGGTTGCGTCTTACACTCTATTAGAGGCCCAAAGTGTTTGAAAAAAGAAGAAAAATGGGACTTACAAAACAAGGGAAGGCCCAGATGAAAATGTTTTGAAAACGCCGATCGCGCCGAGATTTTTTAACGTACTGGGACTTATACAATGACTGAGGCCCAAAAAGATTTTTATTTACAATGGATGGGTCTTACACTCTATTAGAGGCCCAAAGTTTATTTGTGTACAAGAGATTGGGACTTATAACTCAGGGAGAGGCCCAATGAAAGACAGTGATCGCACCGTCGTTTTAAGAATCGCAGAGGGACTTATACAATGACTGAGGCCTAAAAATGTTTTATGTACAAAGGGATGGGACTTACACTCTATTAGAGGCCCATAGAGTTTGAAAAAAGAAAAGAGAATGGGACTTACAACACAAAGGGAGGCCCAGATTATTGTGTTTTGAAAATGGCAATCGCGCCGAGATTTTTTAAAATCGTATCGGGACTTATACAACGACTGAGGCCCAAATTATTTTATTTACAAAAGGATGGGACTTACACTCTACAAAAAGGCCCAAAAGTTTAAAGAGAAGTTTGAAAAATTAAAATTAAGATAAACCCTAATTTTAATCAAAAATATATTTTTTCAAAGGAAATTAAATATAAAATGATATAAAATATCAAAAATATTCAAAAAAACAAGTTGTGAACTTTGAAAAATGTTTGGAAAAATCATGTTTAATCACATGAAAGCTTGAAATCCAATTAGTTTTGAAAAATCAAGGTGAGAATTTCATTTAAAAATGTTAAAAAACAATAAAATGAAATTATTTACAAAAATTCTAACTATATTAAATAAATAATATAAATTTGATTTTTTTTTGTAAAATAAAATAATTTAACATTTTTTTGACTTTTAAAAAAAATAACTAATAAAAAATGATAAAAAATGAGAGAGAAATTAATTTTTGAAATCAATTAAATAAAATATCAAAAATTCAAATATTTGAAATTTTGAATTATGGCGCCAATGGTCACTTTCTTCTTCCTCGTGACCGCGCCATAGGTGATTTGCGTTTTCTCACTTTTCTGTCTGATTACTCAATGGTTTTGCACGATTCAAACACCAATCTTGTTCGTTTTTGAACAAGGATCACAACCATATAGATTAATTGCATTTATATTAAGTATGGAGTGAGAAATCAAAGGATAACCTCAAGAACCCTAGTTTCAGCATGAACACAATGAAATTCCATACACGATTGATTCATGGCAATTGATTGAGGGTTATTACTCTACATACATGCAGAAACAAGATGGTAACTCACAAATTCATTTATGATGCATGAAAGATAGAGTTTGAAGGTTTCAGGCTTACCTCTTGCAGTCGGTGATCGAGCTTGATGATGGAGATGTTACAGGTGTGTTCCAATGATCTGGATAGCTTCTTTAGGTGCCAAGGAGTGTGTTTGAATGCTTGGAGTGGATTGAAATGAGCTGGAACTTGATGTGGCACCTCAACTGCAAATCTGCTAAAAGCATGTGCAAATGGGGTACTACTTTTGGATTCTGATGTTCCAGATGTTGTTTATGTGTTTGAATCACTTACATATGATGTATGTGAGGTGTTTGCATCATTGGTTTTGACAGAATTGTTCTCAAATGCAAAACCCGATAGTGACTTGCAGGAGAAGGTGTTTTTTTGGAGTGAAAGAGAATTTGAGGAAAGCATCAGTTTGGGTGCTTTAGTATACTCAAACTGATCAGAATTGAGGTCTATTTATAGTGTAACAAGTTTGTTTTGGCATCAATAATGAATGGCAGCTTGGATCAGATTGCATTGAATGCTTTGGTTCCTTGGTCAAGGGTCTCCTCTAGCCATTAACTTGTGCCAAACTTTGCAGGTTAAGGTCCTCTGATATTTGGATATGTCTTGACTCATTTAGACTGGTTTATGGGTTATTCATGCCACCTCAATGCATCACTTTAATGCTTGATGCCAAATTTGAATTTCAAGATTCCTTTTCATGATGATTTTGCACATGGAAGGTTAGATTCTTGGCATTTTGTGTTATGGATCAGATCATTCATTCATTTGTGTTGTAATTGGACAGAATTTAAATGATCAAAGTGTTCAAGATCAGTCTAAGGAATCGTGGGGTGCAAGTTAGGACCAAAATTTGTCTTGAAAACAGTTGCAGCAAGGCAACTTGGGAGATCCATAACTCCTAGCTCAAATGGAGTTTGATTGAGTTCTTGGACATTTTGAAAAGCTCTCATGACATACTTTAACTTTGTTGTTCACCAACGGACCCGGTTCAACTTGGATCAAGGTGAAAAATGTCCTCAAAGTTTGAAAAAAGTGAAACAGATTCTGACTTTTGAAAATTTCACTAAGTGTTGGAAAAAGTGGTCATTTTCACTTTTTGTGATTTTGATCAATCCATAACTCAAAATCCACGAGGATTTGAAATTTCTTGTAGTTGACACTTTTAAAGTATGTGAGATTAACTTTCAATTGAGCTTTGGATGGAAGAAAAAGACCTTAGGGTTTGGGAGTTATGACCTTGCAAAGTTGGTACCAAAGCCATTTTGTTCCATAACTTACAAAAATTTAAGTTTTCTAAGGTTGCCCCTTTTGCAAGAAACCTCACTTTTCTTGATTTTTCTTAATGAATGATGATCAAAATCATACATTAACATTGTTTTTGACTTAGGGGAACCATATTTGTGAAAAATTCCAAAAAGTTAAACTTGATTTTAGGCATAGTTGACTTTTTGTCAGATGAAATCCAAACTGTATGATCCTTTGTGAAATCAAGTCCTTGACCTAATTCAGTTTCCATAGGTGTTATAGGGTGTATTGAATCATGTCCCAAGGTTTGGGAGCATGTCTTGATCAAAAGTCAAAGATACAGTTTACTTTTTCTTCAAAACCCTAATTGTGGTCCAGATGAAATTGAAACTTATGAATCAAGCTTCTTGGATCAATCCATTATTGCAAATGGATAAATGTGGTGTATTTGAGGCCCTCAAATCATGTCTTGAGGTCTTGGCTCATGCTTTGCTCTAAAAGTCAACTTAGGGGTGAATTAGGTCAAGAAACCCTAATTCCTGATTTTTTATTAATGTATCCCCTGAGGCTAAATTGACTTGATGATTGGGTCCATGAGGTCCCTTGAAGTATCTTGGGTCATGCTTTGAAGCATTGGCTCATGCCCAAAAGAAAATTTTCATCTGGAGGCCTTGGTCGACCAAAACCCTAATTTGGTGACACTGGCGATCTTGAGGCTTGACCCACTTGGAATGCTGCACTCCTGTGCCAGATTCTTGATGTGGGAGTCCTCTTGATCCCTTATGGGTGTTGGAGAGGTTTAGACAAGTTGAAGATCATGCCATTTCTTGATTGATACTTTGCCTAAGTGCTCTGAGAGGGCTTAAAACCTTAATTCTTGATTGTGGTGAATGCTCAACCATCTTTGAGAAGATTGATGAGGCATGCGGTACATCCATATTGTGGTGATGATTGGCACAATGATGGGAAATCTTGTAGTCAAAATTTGGGGTATGACAACGAGCTCCTCTGGAATGAATGCACGATTTCTTGGTAGGCTTGATTCCCGATTATAGTCCGAATGGAACCTATATGGTAAAGAGACTTGTGACGGTGTACGAACCGTGTGAAGTGACGAATTAAGGTGATAATGTGTCCCTTAGTTCCAAATCCATCTCGTATGCCAAGAAATCTATGAGGGTTCATGACTCGTTCTGACTTCTAGACGTAGAAGAGGACGGGAAAAGGGGATGCCTTGATGAGGTTACCGATTAGTGATAATTAATTTTGAATTAACGGATTCATAAACATGTTTTCATATAGTGTGAGATTGAGAACTCAAGGTCATTTCCCTTCCCCTTGACTTGAGTTAGGATTGGCTAGAACCCTGTAAAGTAGAGAGAATCCATAAGATAGGGAACTCACTGAGATTAATATCTCACCCCATTATCGTTACTATTTTTCAGGTTGGTTGCAGGTTTGATTTACAAGTGGAGCTATGCTTGGATGTTTCAAGAGAAGCTTAGCTTTAGTATTCCGCTGTGTAATTTGTAGTATACAATTGAGGATATTGTATATTGATCTTAGATTTTTATTTTGGCTAGTTTCCATATCTTGTACCATAGATTGTTTTATGTTTTTTTTAAATGGTCAAGTATGTGAATTACGCTATTAGGCACTTATGATGGTGTCAGTACCAAATAAAATGCTTGTATAGTATTATTCTAGGTATATATTATACAGGGCATTACAATTGGTATCAGAGCAGGTCGTGTCCTCGACCTAGCCTTGAAACATCATAAGTAAATCTATTCCTGCCTCTTATGTGTGTCTTGCCAGCATGAATCTTAATATCATACTATGTAGTGTTGGGTTTGATCAACCTAATACTATGTATGTGATAGGTAGAATCATGGTTGAGCGACCACGAGGACTCCGAAGTGTTATCGGAACTTGTGCTGTGAGGGTAAGCTCAAGCCAAGAGTTAGTAGTGATGAGTTTTGGTCAGCTCAGTGAGGTTTTAGTAGAAGTTGTGATTTGGGTAGCATGGAATTAAAGAGTGGCGTGTTGTTCAAGCAATCCTTTGGAATTGATGGAGTCTAAATGTTAAGGATCTCTATCGGACGATTGGTCAAGGTATTGAGGAATATTTAAAATCGCTAGTAGAGCTGGATTGACCACTAGTACGGATAAGGATTTCAAGTAATCTCATTATGTGAAAAAGAAAAGTTGTTTTGTGGAATGTGTGACGTAAGGTCCGAAAGTGAGATGGTTATTAGTGCTTCTGTTTCTAAGGTCGCAATGGTATTTTGAATGGACGAGAGTACCTTAAGGAATGTGTTCAGAACAATATCTTCCAACTGGTTAAAAGTTGAGAGTTAAGGAAGTTCGGCTTCCATGGGAACCTAAAGTAGCAGAGAAGTGTGAAAAGGAACACAAGGATGTGTTCACATGCTTCAGGTGAAACAAGTGTGCGCCAGACGAAGAGTATGAGATGAATTGTGTATCTTCAGTTATGAAGAGAGATTAAGTTTGAGACAATACATCAGGATTTCTGTATTCAGTGAGATACCAATTTGGAAATTGGAATTTGTTAAATTACCCGAGGAACAGTATAAGGTATTGTATTGGAGAAAGAATGAGCTTCATTTAGTAACAGAGAGTGTAGTGATACGGACCGGAAGAAGTTGTGTTGAGAAACAGAGTAAGTATCTTGGATCTAAGGGAATCTTAGTAAGATGGTTCACCCATGAGAATCCTAGTAGTATGACGAGGAATGAGAGAAGTTACACCTTGGTATTAAGAACAAGCGTGGTAGTAGCACCGTGGTCACAAGTGTACGTGATGGATTCTCAGTCTTGAGATAAGTGTGAAGGGACATACTTTGTGGAGCAGTGAGTATTGTATTTTTTTAAGAAGCAAGATTACGGTAAAACAACGAAAAGCAAATCAGGACTTATTACGGACTAAGCGTAAATCATGGAATGGTTTATACCGGATGGGTTTTGTAAATCCTTGATGAGAATTGTCGGTTGTGAATCTTCCATTAAGTAATTTGGTGTAAGTGGGATGTGCAATGGATAGTGAAGGGTAATAAATCCCGGTTAATGTGTACGAAGTGATGGAAAGGTTCTTCAAGAGGATGCACTGCCCTGATTTATTTTCAAGTATAGAGAAACTTATGTATTTGTGAATAATCGGAATATTCGGAATCTACCTTTTGACGGACTAAGAACGTTGTTGTTTTAATTCTCACCAAGGAGTTCAAGTGAGAGAACAAGGATGAGTGCTGACATGTTATGTCCATAGCTTTTGTGGTACCATATAATGGTTGTGTGTTGGATTTTTATTATGGACGAATCAAGTATAAGTTGTGGCTAAAACCCTAGTGCAGTTGTTTGAGCAGAAAGTGAACTATCCCGCTGAAGTTTTGTAGTGTGACCGCGTCGGAATTTGGAATTTTGCCTTGTCACTTGGTTGGAATGTGTTATCTGCTTGTTTTAACTTTGCTCTAGATCACCTTGAGTGGATCATGGTTAGTAAATGTTATACAAGTTAAGGAGCCGCGAGTTGAGAATGATATTTCAAGTTAGAACAAACCGGATTGACGGTTTTGAGTAGGGATGACTTTTAAATTAAGAGAAATTAGTTTTTTCAGCTTCTGCAGTAGTATTAATTGATTAACGCCATGTGGTTAACTGATTAACACGTGCAAGGATGGTGTTTTGCACTGAATTTTGAGGAGTTAACCGATTACCCTCAGACGAGTAATCGATTAATGTAACGCCCCGATTTTGATTATTCCATTATTTTTGAGTCTTTTGTTTTAATTGGGTGATAAATTATTTTATTTGTTAAATTGGTGTGTTAAATGTTATTTTACCGTTTTTGAGAGTTTTCGGGGAAATTAGAATGGAGGGTATTTTAGACTTTTCTCAATTAATCATAAGTTAGAAATTTTGTGGAGTTAGAATTTTGTGAGAAAAAAAATGAATTAATTGATTTAGTGGAAAATGAGAGAAAAGAAATACAAAAGAAAGAAAATAGATAGAAAAGAGAAAGAAAAGAGAAATAGAGAGAAAAATGAGAGAAAGAAAGAAGAGGAAGAGAAAAGAAGAGGAAAAGAGGAAAACCAAGAAAATCAACCTCTAGGAATCGATTTAATCGGGTAAGGGTGTGAAACATTGTTATCTTATCAATGTATAGTATTATGTATGATTGTGTATGTGTGTATTGGATTGGTTGTGGTGTTTTCATAGTTTTCCATTTTAGGTCGATAATGAGAAATAGATGTTTTTGCGGTTGGAAATCGACGAAAATGTGGTAGAATGCTTGTTGCCATGATTAGATTGAGTTCTGATGGATGTATGTTGTTTTGAAAATGTTTTGGTTTGAAAAATAGGGTTTTTGGGTTTTCAACAGCGCTGAAGGATTCTGAGTTTTCGCAGGTTCGCCTAGCGAACCAATCAGCGAAGGGTAGCGAAGGTTCGCTACGGGTATTCGCCTAGCGAAGGCATGAGCGAAGGTTCGCTAGAGTGTTCGCCTAGCGAACTTTGGGTGTTTTTGGCTCTGTTTGGTTCTGACTTGGTTCGCCAAGTGCTCGCCTAGCGAACTTTGTGTCTGTTTTTAGCTAATAGTTGGTTCGCTGGAACATTCGCCTAGCGAAGGAGCTAGCGAATGCTCGCGAGGGATGTTCGCCTAGCGAAGGAGCTAGCGAATGCTCGCGAGGGAGGTTCGCCCAGCGAACAGTGCTGTTCGTGTAATTTGTTTTCTGCACAACTTTTGATCTGTGGTTTGGTTTGAGGCGTGGTTTGATGCGTTAGAAAGCTTATGGAATGTCCTTTCTTAATATGATGAATTGGAAATTATTAGCCGATTAAATAAGTCGGAAAAGTCAGAAATAGTGCTATTTAGCGACTTTTACCATTTTGACGGTGTGTTTGAATGTGAATCGTACAATAGTGCATTGACGTGAATGTATGTAGATTGTATGTGATTGTATGAGATGAATGCATGTATATATTGTGAATATGTATGCATTTCAAGAATGTCTTGAGTCATTATCATGTGTAGCATAATGATGTGCATTCTTGTGCTGAGGGATTCTAATGAGAATCCGCTATAACATCGTGAGCCTCTCTCGGTGGAGGTGTGAGCGACGGTTATAGACGATTGTGAGCCTCTCTTAGTGGAGGTGTGAGCGATCGGGTCGTGAGCCTTTCTTGGTGGAGGTGTGAGCGATCCAGAAACATCGTGAGCCTCTCTTGGTGGAGGTGTGAGCGGTGGGTGAACATCGTAGGCCCGACGGGGAGTTACTTTGGTAACGAGCGATGGTTCCAGCAGAAGTTCCTGAGTGAACTTGAGATGATTGAGTCGATACCGCATTGCATTTGCATAGAGTCGTGAGTCGGTCTCTATGATTTGCATTTCTCATCTTTAAATGATGCATTGGTGAATAAATAGTTGTGTATGTTTATGTGGAATGATAAGAATTATGAAAGTATGCCTGATGTGTATGCTTGGTTTTATATATATATATGGATACATTGCGATGTATATGAGTGACTTGTGATGAATTGTGGTGAGAAGGTGAATTATGTGTAATTTTATGCTATTATATATAATTATATGCATTGTTATTATGATAATATTTCTCACCCTTCTGCTGTTTTATGATGCTCTATGAGGCATTGCAGAGTAGGTATGCTAGTGGTCTTTTTGTGAAGCGTGTCTTCATTCTTTTGGTCGGTTGGCTCTGATATGTAGCACCGGGTAGCTAGGAGGGCTATGATTCTTTTGTGATACATTATATATGTATCTTGTTGATAAATGTTTATGTAAACATGAATTATGTTGGTGGATAATACTTGGCGATGTATATATGTGTATGTATATATATGAATTGGTTGTTATTCAATGTTTAGATCTTCCGCTTTTATTCTAAATATTGACATGTGGGTGTAAGGACTAAGTTCCTCTGTTGCAAGTTACCCCACTGTTGCATATCAATTGTTGAGCAGGTGTTGTATGTTTAAATTTCGCAATTGATGTGACATGCCTCTTTTATACCATGTTTGTAATTATACTCTGACGATATCTTTATTATGTGCCTAAATGATTATTTGGGGGTATAGAATGGGGGTGTTACAATTAACATGTGTATAAATTATGAAATCCCTTGGGAACTATCATCTGCGTTTTGTTACCATATGTTGCTCCGATTGGAGAGTATCGTGTGAATGGAAAACGGGATTGCAAATAAATGAAAAACGGACTTATGTATTGAAATCAGAACTTTTGGAAGGGTGTTACATAGTTGACCATTTGTTCAGACGCCAAGGGAGTTGACTTTTGGGGAAATAATCTGGTGAATTGTGTTGAGTGTGAGAAAGTCTTAGGTGTATTGTTATCATTACTGTTGAGAGCCTTAAGGACGAAGTTAGAGAATACTCACGAAGTATTGATCTTGCAAGGAATATTTCGGTGTGTAATTATAGTGTTAGTAAGGTATGAACGGTTGGTCAGAGTTAGTAATTATTATCTTCCGTGAGTTCTTAGTATCAGATTTAGACTCCGTGAGAGTAGTACTAGATGTGTACAGCTGTACTTTATCCAGAGAGGAATTTTGAAAGTTATCCTTCCAAATAAGAATATGAATTGGACATTCCGAAGTTAAGCATGTAACTTGGATCGTATGTGAGACAGAACGATTAAGAGAAGTGGAATCAATTGAGAAGCGTAGGGTGATCTTTGAAAGTGGGTGTGTATGTGGAGTGTTGTATGTGAATTGGTGAGTGGTATGGAAACTCACAATTGTGCCTTGGATGGGTTAAGTTTTGATAAGTGGTGACTCGCATATAATTGAAGCTTCGCGATGGTGTTACATTGTTATTGGTTGAGATCTCATCTCAACAAGAAACCTTGAGTAAGTAGGAAACCCGCAAGGAGAGTTGATATGGAATGTGGTAACTAGAAACAGAAGTTGTTAAACTAATTTTGGATGAATTATTTCAAATTTGGAATGAATTTGGAGTTGTATATGTTATTGTTGTAACGGTGTAACTCCTGCACCTTAACGTCTGGAGAGTGTTGGACCGATGTTATAATATAGTGTGTCGGCGAGAAAATTGTTCTACCATAAGACGTCGGTAATTTTCTTGTGTCGCTGGTTAATAAGAACCCCAGTGGATAATTGTGTTTCTCCGCTGACTGTTAGCTACCTGGTTGTGCTTAAGATTTTGTGGTGTTCTACTGTTAGAATTTGGGTTACACAGTGGGAGATGACAGACGAAAGAGTTCAGTCAGAATAATAAGGAATTGAAGATTGTTGCTTATAAGTATGGAAATATGAAGATCTTATTCTAAAGTGTGTTACCTTTTGGTGTAATACGAAAGAAATAGAATATAAGATTTAACTGGTAAAAGAAGTCGTTTGACTAATTATGAAGTGGTTTTGGACGTTAAAAGATTTATGAAAGGATAAATCGTCGATGATTGCATGAAGTTAAGAAATCACTGAATTACCTCGCGAAGGTTTGATGAGTGGTTGTTGTCCTAAACCAAGATAAGGTATTATGGTTTTGTTTTGCGACTCGGTAGAAGAGTATAGAACGGTATTTTCTTCTGAAGGTAAGAGGCGACCAAGTGTTTTAGTATGGGACAAACAGATGAATTATGGAAAAAGAAAAGTTCGAAGTTAACCCAATATTTGAATAAGAGTATAACTAAGGACATGAAGTTTGATAATTTGTGAAAATATGGATTTTGGCCCTTGAAGTCAAGTTGGAATTTGAGTACGTCAGAATTTGAACGGAAGTAAAGTTGAGTGTGGAACTAAGACAATGATACAAGTTGTGGTTATTGTCGAGTAGAGGAAATTCGGGGGCGAATTTCAATTTAAGGGCAGGGGGGAGTGTAATACCCCATATTCTCTAAACACTCAATTGGATATCAGATGAGATTAGATGAGCCTTTGTGTGCTCTATCTTTGGTAAATTGGATTAATGGAATCCTCTAAGTGCTCTATGTATTGTCAATTGGGATCAATAGAGCAACTAGTGAACTCTGAAGAGATCAATTATTGATGAAAGAGATAAATCAATTGTTTTAATTCAAGAGGGGATTTTAAGATAACTCTAATAATTGATCAATTGGTTTGAGACGATAAAATATCAATCGGAAATATTTTACCCTATTGGGTTATATTATATAATATATGTATTATATATATTTTTTAGTAAGAGAAAAGAAAAGGAAAGTTGGGAAAAAAGAAGAAAAAAGAAAGAAGAGAAAAGGAAGAGAAGAGAAGAGGGAAAGAGGAAGAAACTTGGAGAGAAAGCTTGGATCATTTTTCATCATCTTCTTCAAACTCCTCTTCGATTATCAGGTGGGTTCTAGATACATACCCTAAGCTCTAGAAATTTCATGATTGAGTTTAGGTTAGAGTTTGAGAGAAAATGAGTAAATTGGCTAAATCAATGTTTTTAACGGATAAAATGTGGAATAAATTGCATAGTATAATCGGGTTATGCATGAATTTAATCGGTGATACCTGTTGTTAAGTTCCAACATATTTTGGTTGAGATTGGATTGAAAATATATCATTAAAAACAGGTTTTTATGCTTCTGTTTCAGTGGTAACCGGTTACTCACTTTGAGGTAACCGGTTACATGCAGGAAAAAATGAGGTCTTGCGTGAAAAATGAACGAAGTAACCGGTTACTCATTCTGAGGTAACCGGTTACCGAAATGTGCCTCTAACTCTCATTTTGGTTCTGTTTTGAACAGTGCCTCTTGAGTAACCGGTTACTCATTTTGAGGTAACCGGTTACCACTGTTATGATTTGTGAAAAATGTTTGAAAACTCATATCTTTTGGATCGTAATTCTGATCGAGGCATGGTTATAGTCGATGGAAAGCTGTGAAAATATCCTATGGGATAAAAGTGAAAAATATTGATTTCGATACCTGATTAAATGAATTAGAGGGAACCTAAGAATTGTGTTAACTTTGTGATTGAGTGAAAATAATGTTATGTGATATGTTGTGATAAATGTTCACCTATATGAATTGTGTTATGCCATATCTATCAAATTATGAATTGTGAAGGAGAGAAATACATGTTTAAAATTTGAATTAGGAAGAGTGAGGAAACTTTACCCAAAAAAAATGATTGTGGAATCTAGTATTGTGACTAGAAATTGATAGAAACTCTAAATGGCGATGCTCGTGCATTCGATGTAGAAAGGTGCACCCTTGACGAGTAATGGTCTAGAGTAGATAACCTAGATGGAGATGCTCGTGCATTCGATGTAGAAAGGTGCATATTTGACGAGTAATGGTCTAGGAGAGAGTGAAACACTAGTATGGAACATGTGTGTAAACATTTGTGTTTTATGTGAAAAGGCGAATGTGCCTTAAACGAAAGTGGCCTAGTAATTGTTGAATATAATCACGGTTATATGTAAAATCACATAATCGTAACCATTACCCTAATATGTGTCGTTTCATGAGTAACGAGTGTAGCGTGTGATTTTTGTCAGTGACGCGACCACCATATCGCCATGGTTGGAATTGGGTGCTACTTTCTGATTTCTTATTTATCCTATGAAGCTGGAAAGGAAAGGGAAGCTATCTAAAACTAACCTTGCACGCAAATGTTTTCTTTAACAAATGCTTTAAGAGATTGGGGGGTCCGGGGTCAGGTTATAAAATGGGGAGTTGTCAATTACCCATCCTATATATGGTTATCCATAGATTGTTAGCAATTTCTATTGTTTTCTATTTACTGGTGTTTATCTGTTTAGGGTTGGGAAAATTTCCCCTTTGGGAGTGTTTGAGAGAGAGTATATTTGTTGATGTCAGGTTTTTTTGATGTTTTTGGTAAGGTAGTGGACCTAAGGTTTTTGATATGGCTCTACTGATGAGAGGTTTTATCTATCTTGTACAAAGCCCAAGATTGAGGCTAAAAGAATTGACTCCAACTGGGGAGGTTTTATATGTGTCTTGTACAAAGCCCAAGATTGAGGCTAAAAAGGGTTAAACTGACTCAGTTGCAGAATATTTATAGGTATCTTGTACAAAGCCCAAGATTGAGGCTAAAAGGTGTTGAGGAAAGATCATTATACAAAGCCTAAGAGGAGGCTGGTTGGGGAATTCCTTATATAAAGCCTAAGAGGAGGCTAACTTCTGCTGAGGTTTATTGAAATCCAGAGGCAGATCCAAATTGGGGAATCAACTCTTGCTGAGGATTGTAGAAGAGTTGAAATATCAGATACCATGAGGTTCTAATTGAGGGTTTATTGATAGTGATTTGACCCTAGCTGGGGAAATTTAAAGTGAGAGTTTAACGATTGAGTTTTTTTTAACCTTTGGAGGTTTTAACTCTACTGGAAATTGATGAGATGATCAGAGTTTATCCTGTGGGTTTTTTTGGAAACTTGAGGGTTTCTTTGAGATCCAAAAAGAGGTGAGACTGTCCAAGTCTACTGGTATGAAAAGGTTTATCTTTGTATGATGCCCAAGAGGAGGTTGGTGTTTTTAAGGGATGAGAATCAACCCTAAATTGGTTTGATGTTCTGACTCTTTGAAAGACTGCTCTAACAAATGATGACTAAGTTTTGTCCTATACCTGTAAAAGGTCTTTGGGTCCTTGTACTAAGCCCAAGAGGAGGCATGAGAACTTCTAAGAAGCCTGAGGGTCCTTGTACAAATCACAAGAGGAGGCTGAGGATGCTTTTAGGAAGCCTGTGGGTCCAAACTTAAGAAAAGTTCAAGAAAGGTTTCACCGGGAATAATCCTTTCTTTAGTGAACAGTTATAGGGTTTGAAGAAAATCAAGAGAGTTTTCACCGGGAATTAATCCTCTCTGGGGGAAATGAATTTCTTAGACAAATTTCTAGTAGTGACAGTCTTGAGAAAAGTTTCACAACGAAAGTGGCCTAGTAATTGTTGAGTACAATCACGGTTGTATGTAAAATAACGTAATCGTAACCATTTCCCTAATATGTGTCGTTTCATGAGTAACGAGCTCCTTGGAATGAATGCATGATTTCTTGGTAGGTTTGATTCCCGATTATAGTACGAATGGAACCTATATGGTAAAGAGACTTGCGACGGTGTACAAAAGTGACGAATTAAGGTGATAATGTGCCCCTTAGTTCCGAATCCATCTCGTATGCCAAGAAATTTACGAGGGTTCATGACTCGATCCGACTTCTAGACGTAGAAGAGGACGGGAAAAGGGGATACCTTGATGAGGTTACCGATTAGTGATAATTAATTTTGAGTTAACGGACTCATAAACATGTTTCCATATAGTGTGAGATTGAGAACTCAAGGTCATTTCCCTTCCCCTTAACTTGAGTTAGGATTGGCTAGAACCCTGTAAAGCCGAGAGAATCCATAATATAGGGAACTCACTGAGATTAATATCTCACTCCATTATCGTTGCTATTTTTCAGGTTGGTTGCAGGTTTGATTTACAAGTGGAGCTATGCTTGGATGTTTCAAGAGAAGCTTAGCTTTAGTATTCCGCTGTGTAATTTGTAGTATACAATTGAGGATATTGTATATTGATCTTAGATTTTTATTTTGGATAGTTTCCATATCTTGTACCATAGATTGTTTTATATATTTTTTTAAATGGTCAAGTATGTGAATTACGCCATTAGGCACTTATGATGGTGTCAGTACACAATAAAATGCTTATATAGTATTATTCTAGCTATATATTATATAGGGCATTACACTACCCCCCTCCTCAGATGCGTCGAGGAGTCTAAGGTCCTCGGCATACTCCAGGAGATCCATGAAGGGATCAATGCACAACACCTCTGAGGGCGGCCTCTAACCCGCAAAACATTGGGGGCGGGATACTATAGGACCACCATGCAGCATGACGCCAAGGAGCACGTCAAGAAGTGTGATAAATGCCAGCGACACGGGGACATGCACCTGGCCCTGTCCAGTGAGCTCAAAACAGTCTCATCCCCGTGGCCTTTTTCCTGGTGGGGGGTGGACATCCTCGGGCCCTTCACCATAGGGTCGTACCAAAACAAGTATTTGATAGTCGGCGTCGACTACTTCACTAAGTGGATAGAGGCCGAAGCCTTGGCCAAAATCACGGCCCACAACATACTCCGTTTCTACAAGAGGAATATACTTGACCGGTTCGGCGTACCCCAAGCAATCATCACTGAAAATGGTAGACAGTTCATTGACAAGAATTTCCAGGACATCATTAAAAAGTTGGGCACAAAGCAACACTTCACGTCGGTCGAGCACCCGCAAACGAACGAGCAAGCCGAAGCCGCGAACAGGGTGATCATGCGAGGCCTGAAATGAAGACTGGACGACGCCAAGAAAAGGTGGGTCGAGGAGCTGCACAACATTCTCTGGGCCTACAGAACGACCCTACACTCGACTACAGGGGAAACCCCGTTCCGACTAACCTACGGAACAGAGGCGGTGATTCCAGTAGAAATAAGAGAACCCTCGAGGAGGATTGAGTCCCCCCTCGACGAGGAAGCCAACGACGAGGCCCTAAGGGAGGAGCTCGACCTATTCGAACAGATTCGGTCAGGGGAATCCCTCCGCGAAGCCTCACTCAAACACGAATTTCAGGTGGGCACCCTAGTCCTACGAAGGAACCAGAAAGATTCGCGCGAAGGCAAGCTCACCGCGAACTGGGAGGGCCTCTATCGCGTCCGCTTGAAAATGTGGACGGGAGCCTACAACCTCGAAAACTTACACGGGGAGGAACTTGCTCAACTATGGAACGCCAAAAAGCTTAAACAGTACTACAGTTAAACACTGCCCACGACCTATTTGCGTCGCGACCGTAGGAGAACACTAAGGTACAAGCGCGACTCCTAAAAACAAGAAAACAAGGGCCCGCTCTTGTTTATGCGAGCAAACTCTTGATCTGACTGGGACACCTCCACCGAGCTCCACCGTTGCCGTACCAACAAGGCAGAACGCCCAGCTCGCAATGGGAAGTTCACGCCTCGAAGCAGAGACCTCGATCGAGCTCTTAGCTTCGTCAAAGGTTGGAATCTGACTCCGACCACTCGGCCAGTTCCCTACACTATCGAGGACCAATAACATCGAGCAAAGGCCCCAGATACTTAAACAAAAACACGCACCAAGCACTTAAACTAAAACATGCAAATGTAAGATACGTATTCGACATACGAGCAACACACACAAAATATAAACATATCAAAGGACAAAGAAACAATGCATTAAAACGGGCAAAGCCCATTGTTCAAACATTACAAAAAATGTTGCAAACCCATGGCACACAGGCCGGGCAAGGTCAGTTCACAAAATTATGGCACGTTGACCGAACAAAACAACTAAGCAGAAAATCAAACAGCTGCCTCCTCCTCAAGCCGGGATTCCCCATCACCTCGACCAACTCCATCGTCACTTTCCCCAGGGACGACCACCCTGCCATCAACCACTTGGTGGAAGGGACTGACCCTCTCAAGGAAAAGCGGGACCCCCGGGTTCTCGATCTGGACTTGCACCAAAGCTCTGTTGAAGCCCACCTCGAGAGCCTCCAAGCAGTCTTGCTCGAGCTCCCGGATTCGGGCTACCAGAGAACCTTAGGCCGTGAGAGCTTTCTCCTTCTCTGTCACGCCCTCAGCAGGTTTAGCAGTAGCTTCCAGGTTGGTGAGCTTGGTCTGAAGATGACCCCGCTCCTCCTTGGTTTTCTTCAACTCTTCCTCCAGCTCATTCATATCATAGAGGAGGCGCACCTGGGCCTCATACCTCGTCTGAGCCTCTTGTAGATCGCTCTCTGCCTTGTTTTTCTCGGCTTTAAGGACGACGTTCTCATCTCGCAGTTTCTTCAGCTCAGAGGCCGGGCTGGTTTCATCGTTAAGAACCAAGGCCGTCTCGAAGAGCCTCGTCATAGCAGCCATATCCTCGGCCAGTACTTTCCTTCTGGCCACTTTTTCGACCCCTATAATCGCTTTGATCTCAGCCTTGTTCACAGTTGGGGAATTGGCCCCAGAAAAGAAATCCCGATGGAGGTGGTATGGGGCAGCACGAACTTCTTCGCAAGCGCACTCTCCTCAAGGCCAATGAGAATGGGATCCTCGATGCGCGGCCTCTTGGAAGGGGTCTCCTGCAGAGGAGGAGACTGGCTACATTGAGGGGAGGTAGAGCAGCTTGCCCCACCTCCAGGCTTCGCCATCTGTTAGACTTGGGTGACTCTACCTTTGGTCTTCTTCGTGCCCTTGGTGGCCGACAACTTCATGATGTGCTCGTGCACGTTCGACATTTGGCCTGCGACAGTTAACAGAAAAGTCACTATAAAGAAAAAGAGAAAAGGGGCAGATGCCTGAACAAAATAAGAGACCACTACCTAAGAACCTCAAGGCCTCCTCGTGGGACTCGCATTCGAGGAGGGCCTTAGTGTTGATAAATTGGGGCTCATGATAAACTTCCCCGCGATCGTCGAGGATGAAACTCCCATCATTGTTAACGTGTTTGGCAGGGGTGAAGCCGGTGACAAAGTCGACTATCTTTTTGTATGACTCCTGGTCATCAGCGTCCAGGTTTCCATGCTTCACGATGTAGCTTTATGTGCCTCTCTTGAAGTACTCCTCCTCCCACTCGAGGGGACACTTCGACACCAATTTCTCCTCGCCGGTCTCGTTGACCACAAGGTTGTATAAGGAATCGACGACCGTGTACGAGACGAGCTTGACCACGTAAAACCTGTCCTTGAAGGTACGGACAAAATCTTGGTACGCTTTAAACAGGTTCATAGGCTGCTTCAAGGATACCCATATATGCTGACCATTAATGGATGACCGTTGTAGATGGAAAGTACAGAAGAACAGGGGAAGCGTGGCCCTGACACCAAGATGTTCTCACACCAGCTCGAATGCCCGAACAAACGCCAGTGCGTTGGGGTGAAGCTGGGAAGGCGCCTGACGCAACCAGTGGAATACCCCCTCTGAAAATTGCTGAAGGGGAAACGGATTCCCGCATCCCGGAACGCAAACTCATACATCGGGAACATCATCCCCCTAAATCACAAGCAGATGCGATGTTGCTCCTTGGGTTCGTAGACCATCCAGTTCAGAGGAGAGCACACGGTGATATCCTCGACTGTCGCGAAAGCATCGGTGTCGTCGATAGCAAAACACGCCGACAATAAGAGGCTCGTCCCCGGCCCAATCTTCGGGTGTACGGACTCGCTCGACCCCGGCTTGTGGAACGGGCGCGTCGAGCTCGGTGTTGTCGTCTATATGGATTACCCCTTGAGTCGTGCGACCATTTTACCTGAAAAAAGCAGAGGAAAACGGTGAATTCGACTTTCGAAATCAAATCCACCCTTCCACCGCAAATCAAGTGAAAGGGCGAAGAGAGGGACAAAGAGCCCAGAAAAATTCTCCCCGACACAGGATTGCAAGCCCTCCTCGACAAAGAGACTCATCCATAGAGAAACCCCCGTTGAAGTGACGTGGTGAACCTCCTCGACAGGGAGGGTCCTCGCACGGAGGACTCTTCGACAGAAGTGGGGAGCGAAACTCCCCGAGACCTTCATCTCAGCTCCTCGAGACCTTCATCTTAGCTCCCCGTGATCTTCATCACAGGTCCTCGGGACCTTCATCAGGAAATTCATGAAGTTCCCATAATCCTCATGAACTTCCCGGCGACTTGACCGAAAACTTCATGGGCACGGCTAGAAAACTCATAGTTCCGTCAGAAACTTCATGAAAGTCATCGAAACATTCATATATCCCCCCTAAAATCCTACGTCCTCCCCGGCAAATCAGCGAAAAATTTATAATACTGGAAATACATGACGAAAACTTACTTGAAGAATATAGATCTGGACGACGAGGAGCGACTGACGACGGCGGCGGTCGCGGTGGAGACGGGCTGAAGAACTTGAAGGACTTGGGGAACTCTAATAAGTTTAAAGGAAAACGTGGAAATGAAAGGGGCTCCCTCCCTATTTATAATCCTGGCACGAGAAGCAAAACAGCCATAGGCACTCAAGTGCCCCTACGCGTAGCAGCCATATGCATTAATTACGCATGGCACGTGACGCTGAAGACACCGTCTTCGTCCTCTCAGCTTCCCCTCGTGCCCGCAGACTGGGCATGCACGCTCCTTTCAGCTTCCATCACATCGTCGACCAAGGCACCAAACAGAGACGCGCCCAGAAGAAATGTGGCCTGTAGAACGTCTGACGGACAGACATCCCCGCGAACTCCTGTCTCGTCGAGCATTTCCTACTCTGGGCCACACGTATCATCCACCAGCTCAGTGTCTCGGGCACGCTGACGCCCCACTGGACGGGTCCCCGACGATTGGGCTGACTCTTAAGTCATTACTCCTCTACTTTGGAGCAACGACTTGGGGGCTCGAGTTCTCTCTCTCTCTCTCTCTCTCTCTCTCTCTCTCTCTCTCTCTCTCTCTCTCCTTTTTTTCATTTACAAATTGTTGAATCCTTCGATTGTGCGATCGATACGTTTGGTTAAACTTTTTGATAACCTTTGAAAAAGTTTTTTGTTGAATTGATCACAATCTATTTTATTATGGTTGGATTTGCCTTAATTGCATTTTTGTGAATGTTGTCATTTGAAATAGCCTCTACCTTTAGCTATATCATTTAAATGATTGTTGGTAAACATGTTGATTGATTTGTCTATCAGCATCATTAATTGGTTTTCATATACGTATATGCGAGCTTTTTGATAGCAGTTCGGTTTAGACGATTCGATCCGAGTAAATTCCGCTAGCCATTAAATCTTTTATAACAGTTTTTGTAAAGTAATTTTTTAACTTGGGATCTATTCACACCTTCTAGATAAGTCGCCTTCGAGTAAAACGTCATTTCTCTGAGTTGGTGGTTACTACCTAGCATTCGAAGCATATGGGGCCCTTGAGGGATTCTCATTATTAATTCGGTTAACAACATTGCGGTTCTAATTCTTTAATGGTTTGCTCGTAGGCTTCAAAACCACACCGAATCTCTTTTTGTTGTTAGAAACAACTAAGACTTCATCATTCTGATCTTGTCTCCTAGCTTTCTCTTCGATTCGAGGTGCATGATCAGAATCTCAATTGAAAACTCTTTTGTTTTGTGTCGAAGCAAAATTTTTAATTCTTTCCAACCAAGGAGCAGTTTGTCAATGATAACAACAATTTGAAATTCTTCATCAAGGGGCATACCTTCTGTAATTA
Source organism: Lathyrus tuberosus (assembly GCA_022829125.1). Lineage (NCBI taxonomy): Eukaryota > Viridiplantae > Streptophyta > Magnoliopsida > Fabales > Fabaceae > Lathyrus > Lathyrus tuberosus. The sequence continues at coordinate 982,338 of JALAZF010000151.1, read as the reverse complement.
TTTCATGAGAAATTTTATGAAGTTCGTGACATTTTTCTTCCACAAACCTTTCATCAACCATCTGATACTTTAAGTAGTGGCTTATAGCATACTTCTTTGTCCCAGCTTCCTCGGTGTTATACTTCTTTTACAGAGCTTCCATGCATGTTTAACACTCTTGCAGTTGCTGTAATAATCATATATATCATTAGCAAGACTGTTAAAAATGTGATTTTGGCAGAGATAGTCATTCTCATGGCATAGGGCAATTTTTTTCCTGAGTTGTAAATTACTCGTAACAAATTCATCAGTTTTAGCATTTCCATCTGAATCTACAGAGTTCATACCATTAGTTTGTTGGGTTAATCCTGAAGGAGCAATAGGAATATCCTCAGTTAGAACATTGGCAACCTTCTTTAAGGTTAGAAAAAATTTCATTTTAACTTGCCAATGTTTGAAGTAAAGACCCTCAAACTTAAACGGTTTGTTAGAGACAGCGGCCGCATTGTTACTAATAACTTCTTTGGTAGCTATGACAACTTTTGAAAATGTCTTAAAATTGTTGTATCATGGTTTAGAAAATCATCCACAGAAGAATTTATCAGGATGAGTCACGGAACAGTTTGCTCTCTTTAAGACATTTTGCGGCACTACCCAAAAATATGCAAAGCAGTCAAACTACCGCGTTGTCTCCAGGATAAAACAACCCAATTCAATTTTACAATCACTACTTGCACAATATGTGGTTGTTCAAGAAATACACTTTTTGATGGTGTTGAAACCACTCAATTATGGTGTGAAAACCACTCGTAATATCTGTACAAACCAGCTGCAGATGGCGCAAGAAAGCAAGCCACTCGAAAAAACAGAAGAGAAAAAATATAGAAGAAATCAATGTGGGAGAGAAGAGAGAATTCAAAATGCAGAATTCTGGAGTTTGCAAGTGATGGGAAAGACCCTATTTATAGCCAAGGATTTGACCCGAATGAAGAGAGATTGTGGGAATAAAAAGTGGAGGAAATTATGGGAGAGCGGTACTGGCTCAGTCAAAAGTAGTCGTTATTTACTTGGTCAGGAGGGAAGTGGCGAGACTTGGTCTTAAAGGCAAAAATGTGGTCAACAATTACAGTTAATTAATTAATTCGTAATTTAATTATAACACACCATTATCAATTAATAATGATTAATTAATTTACATTACACACCATTAATAAACTAACTAATATAAATAATAACATTAAACAATTTTTTCATCAATTCGGGTACAAAAAAAAAATTGAATAAACCCCTAAGCCCAAGCCCGGATCGAGCCCAGCCGACCGGATGGAAGGCGGCAGGTGCGCGTGTGTTATGTTTCATGGTAGTGTGTTCTCACCCAACCACAAAATTAGGTATCCTTTGTGGCCCAACCCATTTTGCCTATTTGGAATATATAAACACTACTAAAGTGTGTCCCCCCATCCTATGTGAGACTTTAATGAACTTTTTCAAATTCACTAACACACTCTATCTCATACTTGTGCTCGTTTATTGCCAACTTAATGCCATTAACTTCTTCCACATCTCCACTCCAAGTTATCATCATTCTAAATATTCCAACACCTTCTAATGTGCTTGCCCTTTTTTCTTGCGGGCTTTTGCGAGTGTCCACATTAACATAATTTTATGTATTTTAAAGATTAAAAACTATAATACCAGCAAGTCCTCCCTGTCCCGCTTGCACTTTAGTGCGGAGCGAGTTAAGGTTTTAAACCCGCTCACTCAATTATGTCTATTGTGCTCCGTCCTTTTTTTATGAGCTTTTGTGAAACGTATTTAAATGCGACGGTCATACTCATTTGCCACTCATAAGGTGTCGGTGTTGCATTGATGTATTCTCTTTCCCTATGAAATGTCTATAGAAAGAAGTTTCAAATTCTCTATTTTTTTTCATACAATGATGATAGGTAGTTTTATGTTTGTGTGGCTAAAATCATCTATATGCAGTTTTCACTTCTTTTGATCTAAATATATAATTTTCATGTAAATCAACGCTAGAGATTCATATACAATTATATTTGTTACTTTGATGTTATCATTTTATAAGTACTTTTTTTTTTTTTATATTTTATGTTATTAAATTATGAGTTTGTTCATATGTTTATATATTTAATTTTAGAAAAATTGGATTTGCGTTATTTTCTTAAGTATATATATATATATATATATATTCACAAAATTGTAATTTTGTCAATCTAGTTTAAAAATTGAAGGTCAAAAGACGTAGACAACATTGCACAAATCACGGACACCGGATGATCAGGAGAGGCTAAAAAGATATGGAAAAGTATACTTACATGGTTTTAGAAGATTTTACCTCATATCCCTGCAATTTAAAAACTTTGACAAAAATACCCCTGTATAAATACCTAACGGCAAGTTTAACTTCTTGAGAACCCAACAACAAGTTTTCTGGTTCATACTTTTCAACTCTGAAGAACTAGAGAGTAAGTTTTCTGGTTCTAGCTTTTTTATGTTTACACACCGGATAACTTGTGGTGTAGTTATCCGGTTAGTATTTGCTCCACACTGGATAACTTGTGGTTTAGTTATCCAGTTCTTTTTTTCCTCACCGAATAACTTAGCCTTATGTTATCCGGTTCTTTTATTTTTTTAACCGGAGAACTTGTCTTGTAGTTTTCCGGTTTGATGGATTTTGACTTTTTATAGCGGCTCACATTCTAGGACGGGATGGACTCATTTATCAACAATATGGTGAAGAACGACCGCCTCAACATTCGTCGAATCGTGAGGAAGATCAGATAGTTGCACTTGCGCCTATTCCTCTGCATCCACCATTTCCCGAAGGATTGTCTGATACGTCTCATTTAGTAAGGTATCAGAACCACTTTGCTCGCCATTTATGGGACGACGAAGTAAGTTTATCTATGACATTTTATGTTTAATCAAATTTAATGTTAACTATTTATATATTATAACATATATTATGATTTATTTTCAGGAGAGAGTTCCGAAGAAAGAGTTAAAGGTTGTTGCACATGGCAACAAGTTGATTGGATGAGTTCCATAGTCTCCCATTAGTGATTGAGCTATGGTTATCTGATTCTGGTCTATCCTTTCTACAAAGAACAAGTTTATCGAGGATGGATCAGAATTTAGTATCTGCATTTGTGGAGAGATGGCATCCATCATCATTTTATATGCTATTTGGCGAGATGACTATTACTTTGAACGATGTTTCTTGTCTATTTGATCTACCGTGTAGGGGGAGTTGTGTAACCCTACAAAAGGGTTCACTAATTCAGATGCTATTACTCATGCTATTAATATTCTGGGTGTTTCGTTAGAGGATGCAGCTGTAGAGGTTTGGGGTTGCAGAGGTCCTTATTATAGCTTGGATTGGTTGAAGAAGATATTTATCCATCAGCGAGCTGCGAGCAGATTTAACTGTGCAGCTAGAGCCTACATGTTGTTGTTAGTTAGCTGCACCATTTTTGCTGATAAGACCTTTACACTTGTAGAGGCAAAGTATTTACCACTATTTCAAGACTTGTTTAGATGTGGTAGATACTGTTGGGGGGTAGTTGCACTTGTCACACTTTATAGATATATAGGAGATGCTTCCTTCTACAGTTGCAGGAAGCTTGGGGGATATGCCTTTCTGCTACAGGTACAAATAATTTATTTTAATTTCATTTAGACGTATATTAGCTTATTTATAATAATTTTAATTGATAATATTCATGTTGTGTAATAGTGTTGGATTCATGAGTATTTTCCTACTATTGGCAAGAGAGGATTTTCTAATATTGCTGGTATCAGTAGTCCACTTCCTAGGGAGATGAAGTGGATGTAAAAGCAAGGCGTGCAGAAGGTTGATGAGCTCAGGCCTATATTGGATGGATTGACACCTGCTGATGTCATTTGGCGACTTTTTGAGGATCACCGACAACATCAGCCCTTTGATGATATATGCTTGAACAGGGGGTGGCCTGAAATGGTATGGTACCGTTGTTCTATATTCATCTGACAGATGTTTGCGTCAGCTTGGATACATGCAGTACATACCATCCCCGCCTCCTGATGTTGACACGCTTGATGTGGATATTGAGTGGGTTACATATCATGTGAGCGTGCTGGAAGTGATCCGTCCGACCGAGTTTGTAGATACTCCATATGATGTGGTGCCTGATTACTTGGATTAGTATTATAGGGTGTCACATCCCCGTTTGGTACCACCACCTCAGGGAAAGGTTAGACAGGCCCCGGTTCCTATCTATGATGCAGGACCATCAGATTTTTGTTACATATTTCACATGAGCTTCGTCGCTATATACATCTTCACGAGGCAGAACTGGATGATGATGATTTTGCAGAGGTCTTTTGAGCACTACATATATCTCAGGGTGGACCAGTTCGTCAGGGTGGACCGATATGTTATGTTAGTGATGATGATTGATATATTATTACTATTTAAACTTATGTAGTATTATTCAGACTTATGTAGTATTCTTCAGACGTATGTCGTATTCTTCAGAGTTATGTATTATTATTCAAACTTATATAATATTATTTATGTTGTATAATCCCAAATGTACCATGAATTATATATAACACGAATCAAATGTTAAAACAAACCAAAATATAGAAATCACATTCCAATCATAATCTAACATATTTCGACACCACAGACGTATGTTGCTGCCAATGTTGTAACCGCCTAGCAAATCCTGTCTTCCAAGAAGTCCCATAAAATAGACTAGTGTGCGCATGCTCAACTTTATAAAAACTCTTCTGAAATGAAACTCTAATATTGCCCAATTGCACCTTGATTTTCCCATTCATAGCCTCCTAACATTTGCACATATCACCTAAACTATTCTCCAACATCTGCTTCAGTTTCCAATGTGCAAACTCCACCCTAACAAAAAAAGTTCAGTACCATTAATATTAAGATAAACAAACTATGGCTAAAATCAAACACCTTACCTATTAGTCGTGGTGTTGCCCAAATGCAACACTTTATTGATCCAAGCTTCAATAAATCTATGCCTATGAGGTGTCAACCATGTGTCTTTCACATAATAAAAAAATGGTCTAAAATCCACACAGGCATGCTCAAACTGTTGCAACTTTTCATGGGACTCTACCTCATCATTAGCCATTACAAGTTCATACCATATCTTCTCTATCGGCTCTCGCATGTCATTCACAACATACTCCTTGCACTTTGCTTTCACATTCTTGTTGATGTGAAATCGACAAAGCAAATTAACTGTCGTTGGAAATACTGTTTCAATTGCTTTTATCAAAGTAAGATCTCTATCCGTTAAAATCACTTGTGGACATAACCATTGTTTAGTGAACAACTGTTTCAACTTATCCAGTACCCAACACAAATTCTTTGTTTGCTGAGATTCCATATAGGTAAATGCAATAGTAAATGTTAACTCAGTTGATGTCATACCAAGTACTTCAAACAAAGGTTACCTATACTTATTTGTTTTGTAAGTACTGTCCATAATCAACACATTAGGAAACATATTCAAGAACTTCACTAATCCTGGATGGGCCCAGAACATATCTCTCACAACTTCCGACTCATCTTTTTCCTACTCCAATAAACATAATCAGATTCCTCTATCAACTTAAACAACTATTGCATTTCCATTCTAGGACCCCCCGATGTCTTTTTGAATCTTAGTCTTATGTTTATCCATTTGTGTGATTCGAGTCACATTCTCCGGATCCCGTTCTTGTAGTGACAACAATATGTTTCTTGGTGGAACATGACGTTTTGTCAAATCAACAATATGTTGTTCATCAGCATTAACTCGACTTACAAACACATGACCTTCAAATCTATCCGGTAAATCATGGTTGTGAAGTCCACATTTTACGTCAATATTCCAACCACAACCATCTTTTGAAGGTGTTGACCTAATTTTTAATGGACAACCATATTTCTTGGAAGCACTTTGTGTTTCACTATCTCCTTCTTTGTATTTTCCACCTCTATCACAATCAAATATAACTTTGCACTTCTTCCTCTCTTTCCAGTTTTGGTGTCCGAACGAGTTATTATAAAAGTAACTCTATTTCTGATTCCAGCCTCCCTAATCCACCTAGTCGCTTCTTCTCGTGTAGAAAATTTTTCTATAGTCAAGAATATCGCTGTCGTGTCTACACATGTCTGGTTTTTATCGCATATCATCAAAGGAATATCCATGCCTCCTAACACAAATGTGACAAAAATTAATAAAAAATAAAAAATAAAAAATAAAATTTTAAAAAATGTTTTTCGGAACTCTTAGTGACAAGAAATCCGGTTATGAAAAAATCTAAACCGGAACTCTTCAATACATGTTATCCGAAACGTAGAAAAACACAAACCGCAAAACGTATGTCAATGTTATCCAGAAAGTATTTTGCGAACCGAATAACTCACATACAAGTTATCTGGTTTGTTAAATCCATTAACCAGATTTCATTAGTTTGTGTTTTCCGGTTTGATTATAATACACTCCGGATTTCTTTACCTTAAGCTATCCGGTTAGTGTCGTATAATTCCAAAACAACACTTTTTGATTCATTTGACTGCGTAGTAAAAAATATTAAAAAAAAAGGAAAAATTAAAAAGGGTAAATTTGGAATATTCAAAAAATTGTAGAGGTATGAGGATAATTGTGGGGGTATGGGGTAAAATTTTCATGGTTTTATTATATTATATGTAAAAAAAATCCAAATATTTTTCTTAATAAATTTTTGAAAAAGCAACTAGATGAAAAGTATGTAATAATAGACCAAAACAAAATTAAACTATATGTTATAATAACATTGTTTTAAATTAAACTATATGTTATCAACATACTTTTGATATCGCATAGATCTGAGTTGGTTAATTGGGGGAGAAGTTCTTCATTTTTAAGGTGATTTTTGGATATTGGTTAATTGGGTGGCAAGTGTTTCATATTTAAGGTGATGTTTGGATATTTACTTACTTACTCTAAATTAGGGAACTTAAATCTTTGATAGTTAGAGATATCTACCATATAAGAAAATTTACTACCAATGATATTACTCCTATGCCCTCTAGGACACATGTCGCCTATGCAACACACACTTCCTTTTTCCCATGTGATACTCTGCTCTCTTACCACCAAAACTATGTCTTTCATTTTTCAAAACCAAAGCCACCATACCTCTTCACCTTTTCTGAACTGTTCACCGTCATTTCACAGTATCGATTCTATAAGCACTCAACCTTCTTTGATCAACCTTCTGTTCCTGCGCCGTTGAACTGCTTGGTCTCTGAACGTACTTTTTCTGCTTCATCTCTTCATCTCAACTACCAACACCGGTTCATCTCCTTCCAAACCCCAACGAAATGGCGCGCCCGTTTGAGCCGGTTCTTCTCTCTGTTTTCGCTTTCAACCGTTTCATTTTTTATTTATTCAACATCACTAACAGTGTTTGTATGGTTTTTGTTTCAGATAGGTTCTTATTGTTCAGATTTGAGGTTTTTTGTTGATACTGAGTGACGATGAAGAGATCTTGCTCCTTTTTCTGTTTCGTCTAAATCCAAATCTGAGTTTTTGTTCGATTTGTAGTTTTCATCTCAGATCTGAGTTTTTTCCTTTAGGATTTTGATTTTTGAAGTTTTATTTTCATTTTTTGCAGGAAACTGTGATAAAAATAAAATTATCGCTACTGTCAACGGACTTCTGCTCCATTATTTTGTTGAGTTTCTGTGTTTTTTGTTTATGATGTTCTTGGGAGTGATGAGTTTCTAGATTTCAGGTTGTGAATCTACATGTAGACGTAAATTTCATTTCAAATTGTAAGTTTTATTGTTTTTTATTTTTTTCAGGTTTTAGATCTATATTAAAAGTGTAAGCTTTAGCATAAAAGTTTTGTTTTTTCAGATTGTGGATCTACACAAGATGGAAATTGAATTTATAAGTGTAAGTTTTATTCTTCCTATCTTTTTTTTGTTTTTGGTTTGATTTTCTGGTTTTTCTTAATGAAGTTGTTGTGTGCTCTTGATGTTTTGGGGTTTTAAATAAAAAAGTTCTTAGCAATAAAGGCGAGGATGGATTTTTGGAAAAAGCGCGTAGGAAAAGAAGGTTTAATAGGCAATTATTCAGTTGAATGTAAATCAATATGAAGTATGAACAGTTACTTTCTATGGGATGAATTTGTATATTTTTTAGAAATTGCATTGTAATAAATATTGCTGGTGTGTTTTCAGAGACCTGCAGCTGGGATTAAACGCATTAATCTCGATGGTCTCCAGTGGCGAGTCTTCAATGCCAAGGGCCAGGTCTGTGTGCAGTTTTTGCCTGTTTTCTTCTGATGAATAAACAAACAAGGAGTACGAATGTTACAATAAAATGATGTTTTTGAAGTAATATTTTAGCAGTTTGTGTTCCTTCTTTGAAGTATGTGGTTGTAGAATAAGTAATATTTAACAGAATAAGTAATATTTAAGTAACACACTTTTTTGATTTGTTCACATATATATCAAGTTCAGATCTCAGACAATTATTCTTAAATTCAAGATTGAGATTTCAGATAGGAGGAGATTTTTGAATGAAGAAGTTTTATCAGAATACCCAAAGATAACAGAAACAGAACAGAGTTGTATGACACATTTTTCATGTATCAGGTATCATATCTGATATCCAACGCATATATTAAATCAAGTATCATATCTCCGTTTTCTGCTGTTTCACTGTTTTCGCATTCCCTACCCACCGATTTCTTTTATTATTCGACTCATGTAGGTAATGAAGAGTGTCGACGAGGATTCACCGTTAACTATTGGAAAGCTGTCATGAGTTTTAAACTGATGTTATGAACTTACTGTAGTTGAATTTCCTGGCTGTTATGGAATTTTTTTTGGTATCATTTCCTGCTGAATTTTGGTTCTATGAGTTTTGTTCATTGCCAATGAAAATCTGTTATATTTTTCTTTTCTATTTTGTGTGCCTGCTATGACCTCTATTAGGAATTGTTACTATGTCTGTAGTTCTCTGATGAGTAATTTCATTTTGCTGCTATGTGAGTTTTTCCTGCTGTTATTATTTTGTTTTTTAAAGCATGATCTTCTGCTGATTAAGATGGAACCCTTTTTAATTGAACTGATTCAAAATAAGCCAAAACACTTTCATCCATAGTTAACGGTGAATTCGACAAGGATTCAATGAGGATTCACGGTATTTATAGACTAATACTAATTTTTTAATATTGGATTTTGCACAACAACACCTCCTGTTAACTATGCGCCATTTGTGTTTGTTGTGTAGGATAGTGAAATAAGTTCAGCACACGCCCCCGAACCTGTCAACCCTATTACTAACGTGAAGAGGATGTACCTCAATGCTTCTACAGATTTCACAAAGGATACCCTTAATGATAGGGACCTTTCATCAACTAAAGTGAAGAAGGTTATTTATTAAGCGCGGTAAAAGGGCAGCAGTCTAACCATTACTAGGATTATGTATATTTTGGGAAATTAACCATGAATGATATTATGACACACTTATAATTAACACTGAATTCAGTAATTATGACATACTTATAATTAAAATAATAGTAAAAACAGTCACAATTTTTTAATCAAAATAGTAAAGTTGAACATATTTTTAAATTATTTTTTAGAGTCACGACTTTTTTTTATTAAAAAACATGTATTTTTATGAAATACTACTAAAAATAACGTATTTTTAAGAAATATTAATAAAAATCGCTTGATTTTTATTAATATTTCTTAAAATACTTTATCAAGGAGTTAATTGACCAATTAATTCAATTAAAATCTTTTCAATATTTAAATTGATCTATTAAAATTCAATTAAACTTAAATAATGAAAATAAACTAAAAATATTTACAAAATTCATTTTTCAAAAACATTTAAAATAAATAAAGTAAATATATATTACAATAACTTACCTATACGGGGAAAAAAATTACAACATCTTACAGGTAAAAATATAATAATGATCAAAATATCTAAATAAGAAAAAAATAGAAGGTGATGTTTATTATTGATCTAAATATGAAAAAAAAATGTAACTTTATTTTTAATATGTCAATGAATAGAAATTTGGATACTTTATATCTTTTCTTAATGAAGTTATTATCAAATATCGTAATATCCATCTTATTTAATAGGGTAGTAAATCATTTTAAGGGCTAATAATTTTTTTTGTAAGATGACAAATATGACAATTTACAAACATAGTCAACATTTTGGTTTCACTAAATTTTATTAATGTTATAATCACTATAAATAATAATTGATTTGCAGTTAAGATACTATTTGATTTTTTTTTAAATTAACATCATAAATACGTACAATCGGTAACAAAGAAAAATAATATCAAGTTGTTTTTAATTTAAGTTAAAATACCTTTTTATAAGTAATAATAATTTATATATGCACACCATCTATTTGATAAAAGGTATGAGTTGATAAGAGAATCACACATTTCATTGGCGTCAATAGTATCAAAATTGTATGATATTTTTTATTAATCATACAATTTGTTTGTCATTTATAAAATTTAAAATTTTAATGGGACAAGTTCATCAATGATCATTTGTTCATCTATGATCATTTTATATTTATCTATATATCATATGAGAATCTTAATTTTTTTTTGGATTATAATTTTATTTAATAAAGACATTGACTACAATTTTATTTGATTTTTGCGAACACAGGTACTGATTTCAGGTCAATTATTTTGTATTGTAAATTGTCAATATTATTAGGTCAATTATTTAATAAAGAAAATATTGATTCTAATAATGATATATGATAAATATTTATTGATTTTTGAGTAGATTAAAATATTATTTGGTCCAACTGTAAAAAAAATCATTAACCCTTACAGTCACTTTATGCTCCAAATATAATTAAAAATATGTTTTTTTTTTTAAATAATAAACTTTCAGGGTTAAATAATTTTGTCTTTCTACTTTTTCGTTCTTATTACATATTAGAAATATATACACATAATGCAGCAGTACTCGTACGAACGCAAGGGTATCCATACCAGAATCCGTGCGAACCCACGAATTATTTCATTTTTTCTACCATTAAAGAAAATAAGAGTAAAACTATTTTAAAGAATGTGTGAATGCACGGGTAATACACCAGTACCGTGTGAACGCACGGGTAAGCAGACCAAAATTGCAGTGAACACACAGGTAATACATCAGTACGGTGTGAACGCACGGGTAACCAGGCCAAAATCGTTGTGAACGCATGAGATATTACATTTTTTTACAATTAAATACAATAAAAGTAAATATGTTTAAAATAATGTATGAATCCAAACTAGGGATGTCAACGGGGTACGGAATGTTTGGAGGATGCTTATCCGCTCTCTGCCCCGCCACCAATATTATTCCTCATCCACGTCCCCAATCCCCGCCACTAGAGAATATTTTCCTCATCCTCATCCCCACATACCCCCACATAGATCCACAAAGATCTAATCTTAAGAAAAATTTTATACTTTTAATCTCAATTACTTTTTTAAAAATATTTTTTATTTTTATTTTGTCTCTTTCTAATATCATTTACACTCATTATTATAATTACTACTCAATATGAAATAACTTTATTTTTAATTGTTTTTAGAACAATTGTTTTTTTTTATTAGATGTATCATATTTTTTTTTTGAATTTAGAACTAAATTATTATATTTTTAGTTTTTTTTTTATATTATATAACCTAACTGGTGATGTATCCGCAGTCCACTAGTTTTAGGATAAAAGTGTGTACATTGATTTAACATCCTACGTTACTTTAATGAGTTAGAGTTTTGGGAATCTAAATCTTCTATGTAGAATAACTATCCAACAAAGAACAATTGTTTGAATTTTTTTAATTAAGTGATATTACAGTCTTTTTTCGATTATTGGCTTTGATTATGCACTTTCTCATGAATTATCTAGATTGGACCAATGATGAAGAAGTGACGTCCTTGGTCCAACGTCATTAGTCTCAACATCACATCAATTAGTGTCAAAATTCTCTTTTTTCTTGATTGGATGATCTGCCGTTTTCTCAGAAATTGGTAGCCGTTGAAAGTTTCATATTTCGGTTAGATCATGGCTGATTCTTAGACTTGTGTCCAAGCCGGAACAATAACCCGAAACCCAAGTCTAGTTCAGTGAGACCAAACCGAGGATTTCCTTTGTAATTTTTTAGGATTACTTATAATATTAGCTAGACATACGAAACTTACAGTTCTGTCAATATTGTATATATACCCTAGTTATGTTGACCGTCATGCATTGTGAGTATGCTTTCTCCATATTCAGTTGATTGATTATGATATGTTTTTATTTTTCTTTGTTCAGGAACTTATATTTCATTATTTAGTGATGTCCAAGTTAGTGACAATCGAAAGTGAGAGATATTTAGCGTTAAAAAATGTGTATCTTGATGTGAAGCCTTAATTGACTTTTTATAGTGGCGTTCTAGAGTTTCTAGGAACTATAACCTTCTATGCAAGCAATTATAAGAAAGGGACATATGTTAGAAAATTACTACTCTCTCCGTCCCACAATGAATGATCCATTTGGAATAAAATGATGTCTCAAAATGTATGACCCATTTCAACTTTCAATGTAACTTTTCATATTTTACCCTCTAATTAATAGTACTTTCATCATTCTCAATACACCATAAGGGTGCTTTAGTAAAGATATTATTCTCTCTCCTTCATTTATTCTTTTTTTCTTAATCTGTGTGAAAAGTCAACCGGATCACTCATTGTGGGACGGAAGAAGTACAGTTTTGCTCCAATGATTTTCTCTAATCACATGCCCTTTTTAGGGAAAGTTCATCTTAGGTTCCACGGTGCTAGAACTTTATTGTGGATAACAACTCTAAAAGGGTGACATCATATGCCCCACATCATTGTGGTAACATCAACATCTTATGATCGTCAGATCCAACAATCCACATGCCTCTTGCTACTACCGCTCTTAAAAGAATATTCATTGGGAAGGATCACAACCAATTGGGCCTTGAGATCTGGCAATAACAATATCGCGTAATCTAGGTTCAACGAAGTTGGGACGTGGATTATTTTTGTATCTTCTAGGGGCTGGTCCATCGGGGCATGACTTGTACATGTGTTTTTTTTGTCAATGTATTCAATCTTAGGATGATTCCACCTTTTTCTAGAGGGTCGTACAGGTTGACTGGTCAATTTTTTGATGTCAGTAATACCTCCTTGTTCTGACTTTACTAATCAAATTAGGGATATTTTGGTCAATCCAACTCTGGCTTTTAGCTTATTTTTATGGTGCCATGTGCTTAGTATACATGTCCCTAAGAGATATAGGTTTGGGATGCGCTTAATGTTTTCCTTATATACCTAGATGTGATGATAATGGCATGGTGAAGGGTCGTATGATTACTCTAAAATATGAGAAACCTCTTCTTGATGAATCCATATGGCACTAGATTACTAACTTTCATTGTATGCGACTCTTAAGTTTTAAGAGGCCTTGATGACTTCTCGGCAAGTGTATCGGTAATGTCACAGTAATAAAAAGATCAAATCCACGGGGACTGCTATTTAACAAGACAAAATTGTGCAATGCGTATAAAATACTAAATTGGGGGATTTTCAAATTTTAATTGCGAAAATAAAATAAAGTGTTTGGACAAATTTACTAAAGCGGTCAGGTTGTGTATAAAATCCCTTATTTCTCTATTGTTGATGTTCGATGCATTACATGAGTGATATTGTCACTAAAATCCCATGGTGAATTAACAAAACCGCTATACCCAATTCCTTGCGGTATAGCTCACTAATCAATACTCAGAGTTTTCTATCCCTAGTTCACCAGCGTAAGAAAGATTAGGCAATGCAACAGAGGTGTTAATTCCTAAGCCACTACTTGGGGTCTCATATCCCTATTCAACCAGCGTAAGCAGAACAATTGCCCTAGGTTCAACACATGGACTAATGGTCAGTATTCCCTATATGCCTAAAATCAGATTAAAATAGTATCTCGCATAAAAAGCATTAAGAACAAGGTACAATTGAATACAATTATAGATTAAATTACTCATGCAATATCAAATTAAACATATTGTCATACCCCAAATTTTGACCACTAAGATTCCCATCATTGTGCAAATCATCATCACAATATAGAGGAACCATCATACCTCGTTAGTCTCCACCAAAGATGGGTGAGCATCCACTACAATCAAACTTAGGGTTTCAAGCCCTTTCAGAGCTCTTAGACAAAGGATCAATCAAGAAATGACATGATCTTAAACTTGTCTAAACCTCTCAAACATCCACAATGGATCAAGAGGACTCCCATATCAAGGATCAAGCACAAGGCTGCAACATTCCAAGTGGATTAAGCCTCAAGATTGCCAGTGTCACCAAATTAGAGTTTTGGTCGACCAGGGCCTCTAGTTGGAATTTTACCTCTGGGCATGAGCCAATGCTTCAAAGCATAACCCAAGATAATCTAAGGGACCTCATGGACCCAATCATCAAGTCAATTTTGCCTCAAGGGATGCATATAAGAAAAATTAGGAATTAGGGTTTCTTGACCTAATTCCCCCCTAAGTTTACTTTTGGGACAAAACATGAGCCAAGACCTCAAGACATGATTTGAGGGTCCCTAATACACTACATTGATCCAATTGCAACAATGGATTGATCCAAGAAGCTTGATTCACAAGTTTCAAGTTCATCAGAATCACAGTTAGGGTTTCGCGAAAAAAGTCAACAGTGCCTTTGACTTTTGACCAGGACATGCTCCCAAACCTTGGGAAATGATTCAATACACCCTATAACACCTATGAAATCCATCCATCAAGTTTGATTTAGGTCAAGGACTTGATTTCATAGAGGATCGCACAGTTTGGAATTCATCTGATAAAAAGTCAACTGTGCCCAAAAGTCAAAGTTTGATTTTTGATTTTTTGATCAATTATGGTACCCTAACCCTAAAATGATGTTAATGTGTGATTGGAATCATCATTCATCAAGAAAAAACTAAGAAAAGTGGGATAACTTGTAAAAGGGGTAACCATAAAAAACTTAGAAATTTTCTAAGTTATGGAACAAAATGGCTAGGGTACCAACTTCCAAGGATCATAACTTGAGATCCAAGCAACCATTAGGGCTGATCCAAAGATGGATTTGTAGCTCTCATGGCATACTTTAAAAGTGTCAACTACACCATATTCCAATTCATCATGGATTTTGAGTTATGGTTTGATCAAAATGGCTGAAAACACGAAATGTCACTTTTTCCAATACTTAGTGAAATTTTCACTAAGTCAGAATCTGTTTCACTTTTTGCCAAATTTAAGGGCATTTTTCACTTGGATCCAAAAAGTTTCAAGACAAACTATGATCACACACATGTTGTATCATATGAGGGCTTTCCAAAATGGTCAAGAACCCCATGAAACTCCACTTAAGCCATGAGATATGACAATGGCAATATGCCTTGCTGCAACTGTCATGGCAAGGCAGATTTGTGTATTTTGGTCGACTTGATCAAGTTGTGCAAATGACAAATAAGTTTATCCATCTGAACACCTCAGGGAGAGACCAAGGAGGGACAAACACTGATCCATAAGCCTCTCAAGTCTTTGAAACTAAAAATAGCATGCCAAACCTAAAAAACCCTAAAGAGGGGACAAGACTCCAATTTTGTTTTGGAGCATTCAATGGATGCACCAAGGTGGCATGAACTGAGCCATTTCCAACTGAATGAGTCAAGGATGTTCTCTGAACTAGGGAACCAGCAGCCTATGCTTTAACCTCTAGTCAATGGCTAGAGGAGACTTGGATTCCTATTGATCTACATTTGCCAAACCTCTGTTGCAGTTGCCATTCCCTATTCCTTGCAAAACAAAATTGATCTACTATAAATATAGCTCATTTGTGCTCAGTTTAAGTACACCAAAGCCATCAAACAGATGCTTTCCTCAAAATCACCTTCTCACTTCCAAATTTGCCTTCCAAAGCAAGTCACTGTCGGGTTTTGAGTTTGAGAGTTATTCCAACCAAACCAATCACACACACACCTCATAAACATCATATAGAAGTGATCCAAACACTTAAACAACAACTGTAACACTGATTTCTCAGAATCACCAGCCAGTTGCTCAAGGTTTTAACCAAGTTGCAGCTGAGATGCCATGAAGTGATTCAGCCATTTCCAATCAAGTCCAAGCATTCAAACACATTCCATATGGTGTAGGGAAGCTGTTCAGATCATCACAATTCATCTGTAACACCTCCAACTCAAAAATCACTTTGCTCTTGCTGTCACGACCTTCAAGTAAGCCTAAACTTGGTCATCTCTTAATCTATGCATATTTCCTCGCACAATACTTTTGCCAAATGTTCATAATCATGCATAGAATGTTTCCCCTCAATTAATTGCTTTGTTTGAATTGTATATCAAAATTCTCAGCCTTCATGCAAATTTTAGGGTTCTTGAGGTTTTGTCTTGATTTCTTATTCCATGCTTAAAATAAATGAAATTAAAGACCATAGACATGATCATGAGGTGAAAACGAGCAGATTAATATGTGGATTGTGTGATTTCATCAAGTATTCAGTGAGATTGGATAGAAAATGCAAATCAGGCCAAACTCAGAACACGCGCGTGTTCTTGCCATGTTCTTGGCGCCTTTTTCACAAATTCAAATATTTGAATTTTGTGATTTTATTTAATTGATTCAAAAATTAATTTCTCTCCGAGTTTTAATGATTTTGAGTTGATTCTTTTTTTAATAATTCAAAAAAATGTTAAAATATTTTATTTTGCCAAAAATTCCCAAAAATATTATTTACTTCATATACTTGATATTTTTGCAAATAATTAATCTTTTATTTGTTTTTTAACATTTAAAATATTTTTTCCTCCTTGATTTTCCAAATTTAATTGGTTTCCAATCATTTTGTGGATATAAACATGATTTTTCAAACATTAATCCAAGATCACAACTTGTTTTTCACACATGTTTGATATTTTTGATCATTTTAATTAAATTTTTATTTAATTAAAATCCTTTTTGAAATTAATTTAGGGTTTTGATTTTGATCACCCTAAACAAATCATTTTCAAATACTCATGGGCCTCTATTAAAGTGTAAGACCCATCCCTTTTGTAAATACACCACTTTTTGGGCCTCAGTCATTGTATAAGTCCCACTGTATTTTCAAAAACAACGACGCGATCGTCGCCTTCTTAACAAAACTAATTGGGCCTCTCCTCGAGCTATAAGTCCCATTCCTTTTCAAAATAAAAAACTTTGGGCCTCTAATAGAGTATAAGACCCAATCCCCTTTTAACCAAAACCATTTTGGGCCTCAGATATTGTATAAGTCCCTCTGCGTTAAAAGAAAAATCTCGGCGCGATCGCCAGTTCAAAAATCAAATCATCTGGGCCTACCCTCGTGTTATTAGCCCCATTTCTTTTATTTAAATTTCTTTGGGCCTCTAATAGAGTGTAAGACCCAACCCCTTTTTGAAACCAAAATGATTTGGGCCTCATGTATTGTATAAGACCCACTGTGTTTTCAAAAACCTCGGTGCGTTCGTCGTTGCCAAATAAATCACCCTGGGCCTCTCCTTGAGTTGTAAGCCCCATCTCTTGTACAAAAATAAATCATTGGGCCTCTAATAGAGTGTAAGAACCATCTTTGTACATAAAAACTTTTTGGGCCTCACATATTGTATAAGTCCCTCTGTGCCATTTTCAAGACAACAGTGCGATCATCGTTAAAACTTGGACCTCTCCTTGAGCTGTAAGACCCAACCATCTTTTCATAGCACTTTCTCCTTTGATTTTGAATTAAAATATATGTTGTCATCAAAACTTTCTTTAATTACTTTGTTGAACAACTAACCAAACAGCATGGAAGCTCTACAACGGGTAAGTGTTTATCCGCTTTCATTTACCACTTTCATATGTATATAACTGTATTGTGGGGCTGCTTCACTGTAAGTCTTCTTTCACATCCTTTTATATACTTGTCACATATCCACTGTGTAATACTAGTATAGTTATTTAGAGTTTTCCCCGGCAACTACGTCTAGCACTAATTAAAGCCTGTTGGTCACTCTTAAATACAAACAAAACTAGATCCCCCGTAGGATTCCAGATACAGTATTCCCTCCTCTTGGGGTTAAATAATATGGAACAAAGAGAAAGGCAGTATTCTCGGTGAACCTTTTCTCAGACTGTCACCCTTAGAAATTGTCAAAGAAACTCTAACTCCCCAGAGATGATCTTTTCTCCGTGAATGGCATCTCTTGAGTTTCTTCCAAATCCTCGAACTTTCCTGGAATGATCTCTTCTCGGTGAATTGCATTTCTTGAACTTCTCTTGGTTTTGGGACCCACAGGCTTCCTAAAAGCATCCCCGCCTCCTCTTGGGCGTTGTACAAGGACCCTTAGGCTTCTTAGAAGTTCTCATGCCTTCTCTTGGGATTAATACAAGGACCCTGACGGCCTCTTAAAGGTATAAGACAGAACTTAGTCATCCTTTGCTAGAGCAGTCTTTCTCGCGTCAAAACTCCGGCCATTGTAGGGTTGATACTCATCCTTTAATGCCTGTGCCTCCTCTTGGGCATTATACAAAAGATAAAACTCTAGACTTGGACAGTCTAAACCTCTTGAGTCTTAAAGATATTCTCAAGTTCCTTTCAAACATAGGAAAAAACACCGATCACTCTGGATCAATCTCCAGCAAAAACCCGGTCTCTCTCATAAGAGTTCCCCACACTTGGACTCGCTTTAGGATCTCAATAATCCTCAGCAGTAAGTCAGCCTCCTCTTGGGCTTTGTACAAATGATTCTCCCCAGCGGAGCTAACCTTTTCAGACTCTCTTGTTGACTCAACCACCTTTAGCCTCCGTCTTGGGCTTTGTACAAGACATATAAAAACCCACTCTCTTGTTAAGTATAAAAGACTCTCTTGTTGAGTCAATCCCTTTTAGCCTCCGTCTTGGGCTTTGTACAAGACATATAAAACACTCTCTTGTTGAGTATAAAAGACTCTCTTGTTAAGTCAATTTCCTTTTAGCCTCAATCTCAGGCTTCGTACGAGACAGCAAAACACTCTCTTGTTGAGTATAAAAGACTCTCTTGTTGAGTCAATCTCCTTTTAGCCTCAATCTCAGGCTTCGTACGAGACAACAAATCACTCTCTTGTTGAGTATAAAAGACTCTCTTGTTGAGTTAATCAACCTTCAGACTCTCTTGTTGAGTAAATCACCTGTTCAAGACTCTCTTGTTGAGACAAACTTTTTTAGCCTCAGTCTTTGGCTTTATACAGGACAGATAAAAGTACTCTCTTGTTGAGTCAAACCATTTCAGCCTCCATCTTGGGGTTTATACAAGATACATTCTCCCCAACAGAGTCAAAATCCCTTTTAGCCTCAATCTTGGGCTTTGTACAAGACAGAAAGAACATTTTCCCCGGAAAAGTCAAACTTCTAGCCTCCTCTTAGGCTTTGAATAAAGAAATCCCCCAGTTGAGTCAATAAACCTTTTAGCATCAAATTTGTGGTTTGCTCACAGCATACAAACCTCAACAATTCCTTTTTAGAGATGACAAATTCTCTCTCAGTCAAAACCCTTTAGCTTCACATATTGGGCTTTGAACAAGATACAAACCACCTTTACCTTCATGTCTTGGGCTTTGAACAAGACACCAAAACAACCTTTTTCCTCCCATAGAATAAGAGGAACTACGATCGCTCTGATTTCCCTGTTTCGTTAAACGGGAATACGTAGGCATAAGATTGCAAAATCTTAGCGAGCATACTAATCAAAAACCCAAAGTCCAGTACCTATATACATCAACCAAAGAAAATCAAGTCTAGTATCCTAACCAAAAGCCTCACAGATAATCCAGACACTTGTATTCTTAAGAAAATAACCCTAAAGAAGAACCCCCTATTTTGATAACATCTGTAAACCAACAGTTTTGACTGTTCAACCTCAGTTTGCAAGCAGGGTTAATTGGAGACATCTATTTCCCTTCCTTAATCAGCTTCATAGGATAAAAAAATGAATCGAACTGTAGTACCAAAGCGATAGTGATTCGAAACCACAAAAATCTCGCTACAGAAAAATGGCGACCACAGTGGGAAGCATTCTTTCTTGCATTCCCAAGGGATGATCCTTAAGTTCTCGAAGTGTCACAGAAATGGCGACTCTGTTGGGGAGTCATTGTCTGTATATGATCATAAGACTAGAGGTCTAGGATATTAAGACAAATATATATACTGCTTTTCCTAATTGATATCCGTGTTTATTTTTCTGCTAATGGGAATACGTGTGATGCCGCATGTGGAAAGATTGAGTATACACCTAAGATAGGGGATGGCATTATACGGGTAATCTTAGGGGGAGTGAATCCCAATTAAGAGTTCTCGGTCGACCATCAGACTCAGTGGAGACTCCCTTTACAGATGCATTACCTATACGACTTTGGTTGTTGAAAGTAGTGTGGTCGATTGGGTTATCTGAGAAGCTGAGGTTTTTTGTAGACTGAAACCATTTTATAGTGCGGAAGATATCGGGAATAGTTGTCACGCGATACTATCGCTGGCGATCCGCTTGTTGTTGTTATCCCAAGAGGGGTCAATGATTTTGCAGACAGGTACAAAAATCACCAGTATAAACATTTGGGGATGGGTAAAGCCTTGACTTCATGACACTGACCCTTTGACCCCATGTTTTTTCTATGTTTTTGTGTGCTGCATTCATACATTCATTAAAAAACATTAAAAACAAAGAAAAATCTTCTCTTCTAGTCTCTCTTTTTCAAATTAAACTAAGACAATGATTGCAAATGTCAGATAAAGAGATTGTGTTATGGATTTTGGTAGAAGGAAAACTCACAAGTACACTTTCAAGGTTCCAAAACTAGAGGATTTGAGAGGGTTGGCAGGGATGATAACCAACCCTGAGGCTTTCAGAGCTAAGTTTGGAGGACTGTTGTGTCTATTAAGGGTCCGTGTAATTGAAGGAATCCTGTCCACACTAATCCAGTTCTATGATCCGGTCTATCACTATTTCACATTCTCGGATTATCAACTAGCACCAACACTAGAGGAGTGCTCTCACCTGACTGATTTGCATATCACTGACCAAGCTCCATTTTTTGGACTAGAAGAAATTCCAAAGGATCAAACCATTGCAAGGGTAATTTATTTGGACGAGTCAGAAGTCAGGACTCACATGACCACTAAGGGTGGAATCCAGGGTTTGCCAGCCCAGTTCTTAATAAAAAAAGTTCTATACTTTGCTAGTATAGGGAACGTGGCCGCTTTCGAAAGCATCTTTGTTTTGCTTACCTACGAGTTATTTTTGTTACCCAACATTGATAACTTCGTTGATATCAACGCCATTAATATTTTTCTGATTAAAAACCCTGTACCGACCTTGCTCGCAGATGCTTATCATTTTGTACACTTAAGGAATTTGTACAGCGGAGGAATGATCACATGCTGTGTACCCCTGCTGTACAAATGGTTTACTTCCCACTTACCCAAGTCTGCTGCATTTTGGGATCCAAAGAGTACTTTACGTTGGTCGCAGAGAATCATGTCTCTTACCAACTCTGACATCGATTGGTACAATCGAATCTATGACGGGATCAAAATCATTGACTGTTGTGGAAACTTCCCAAATGTACCCCTCATAGGAACTAAAGGAGGAATTAACTATCATCCAGTTTTAGTTCATCGTCAACTCGGATACCCGATGAGGCATGTCCCGCGAAATGCTCATCTGGAAGGTCTTTTCTTCAAGGAAGGAGAAAATGACAGAGCACTAAAGACAGAAATAGTGCACGCCTGGAAACACGTTCAAAGAAAAGGACGAGAGTCTCTAGGAAAACCAGACTGTGTCTCGGTGGAACCTTATCTCCACTGGGTACAAACTAGAGCTATCAAGCTGAGGATGCCTTACCCTCGTCAGGAAGTTCTTCCATTAAGGGACCCCATCCTTTACTTTATGTCTGATACGGAAAAACTTCAGGTTACTCTCAACAAAGTTCAACAGGAGAGAAGGTCTAGGAGGAACAAGTACCGTATTCTCAATGTGGAATGTAAGAAAATACAACAACTGTTAAAAGAAAAAGACGCTCTGATCGATATTTTGGAGCAACATGCTGTAGAAAATCAGGATGACCAGAGGAATTTGCTCGCTCATTTTACTTGGCAAATAAATGACGACCCGACAACGGCTCAAGAGCCCCGATCAAAGAAAAGGAAAGTACAAGAACCAGAACCTGAGCTCGCTTCAGAGAGGACTCAGGACCCATAAGTTTAGATTTCCTTTTGCAGCACTATGTAAATTACTGTATTTCCATTATGCAATCTTTGAATTCAATAAAACGGGGTTTCCCCACTGTTTGATATTTGCAATCCAATTATCGAACTTTACTTTTAATAAACAAAAATATATATACAATTAATATAATCATTACATATCATTCGTAACGCATTCTTGTTACCTACGAATCTCACGTTTGCGTCTCGATTCTAGAGTCAAATTGTCTCATTCGTACAATACTCGGGCCAATCGATAGAAAAATATGGATGATCTCGAGGAAGAGAACGGAGAGTTGAGGGAAGAGATCGACACTCTGAAAGAGGATCTGAGAAAGCTTCACAACGATATGCAAGCTCTGGAAGAAGCTCAGATACAACAACAAAGGACTGTGATCTCAGAGATCACATCAACGCCCATAGTGGAAAAGTATGATCCTAGGTACAAAATGCCAAAAGATCGTCCCTGGGGCATGCCTATTAACTATATCCCGGAAGGATATGTTCCGCCAATCACTGAAGATCAAGGAACCACAGCAGGAACCGCTGGGCTTGAAGGTTACAAACTTCGGGAAAGCGAAGATGCCCGGGGCATGACAGCAACTCTTGAAGGTTACAAACTTCGGAAAGCACCTAGAGTCACTGCCATGATGAGTATACCACCACCCGTGGTACATACTGTCCCTGAAGGACAGATCCCACCGATACCTTCTGGTGGAAATGAAAGTATGTTCGATAGAATGAATGAGTTCCAGGAACAGTTACTGGAAATGCATAAAGAACTAAAAGCCCTTCACGGTCAGGATCTATTTAGAAAAGACGTCGCGGACCTTTGTTTGGTCCCCAATGTGAAAGTTCTGCACAAGTTCAAAGTGCCCGAATTTGAAAAGTACAAGGGTAACTCTTACCCTCAAAGCCATTTGGTGATGTACGCTCGGAGGATGTCAACTCAGACAAAGAACCAGGAGCTACTGATTCACTACTTTCAAGATAGTTTAACCGGTGCCGCACTCAAATGGTACATGGGTTTAAACCACACTAAGATCGGCACTTTAAGAGATCTTGGTGCTGTCTTCGTTCAACAATATAAGTATAACCTGGACATGGCACCGGACAGAGATCAACTCAGATCGATGTCACAAAAGGACAAGGAAACCTTTAAGGAATATGCTCATAGATGGCGTGAAATTGCCGCCCAGATTTGTCCACCTCTTGAGGAAAAAGAGATGACAAAGATCTTTTTGAAAACCTTAAGCTCATTTTACTACGACAGAATGGTTGCCAGTGCGCCCAGCGACTTCACCGAGATGGTGGGCATGGGAGTTCCTCTTGAGGAAGCAGTCCGAGAAGGACGTTTAGTTAAAGATGTTGGATCATCAAGTAGTACAAAATGATACGGTAGTGCTCTCCCTAAGAAAAAAGAGCAGGATATTGGGAATATCTCTCTCAGAACGCAAAGGCGACGATATCAACCAGTAGCAGCCGTAACTCCTACTATTAACCCTGCGCCCATTCCTACGTATCAACCGCAGGTTGCTCAGAGCCAACCGAATTAATAGCAATTTCAGCAAAGGACACAACAACCTCTTCAGCAAGCTCGTCCTCCATATAACAACAATTGTACGACACGACCTCCCAGGTTCGACCCTATACCAATGTTGTACGCAGATTTGTTTCCACTACTACTGGTCAAGGGGTATGTCCAAACCATGTCTCCTCTTACAATACCGGAAAATCTACCTTTTTGGTTCAAAGCGGATCAGACTTGCCCTTACCATCAAGGAGGACCGGGGCATAACATAGAAAACTGTCTCAGTTTCAAATCCGATGTGCAAAAGCTTATTCGGAGAGGGGTCTTATCTTTCAAAGATACGAATCTGAATGTTCTCACGAACCCGCTGCCTCAACGCGAGAAAGCTGTGGTAAATTTGATAGAAGGAGAGTCTAACAATAGCTATCAAATTCATGATGTACTCTTATTGAGGGCCAACTTGGTCAAAATGCATTGTAGACAGAGTGGATATGGTCATGTGCCACCTCATAATTATCACCAGTGTGATATCTGCTCTAAAAACAATCAAGGATGTTCTGTGGTGCAATCAGCTCTACATGAATAATTGGATCTCTGATGGATCCAAGAGCATCGAGTTCGTGGAGTTAACATGACTTATACAAGTTCCAACATCATTCAGAACCACGACATGCATGCAATGAATATCAACTTGGTGGCAATGCACTCAAGGAAAAGACAACATCATAATCTGCCATGGCACGACTACGATTCCTGTCCTATCTACTCAATAAACGATCAGGGATGCTCTTTTGTACAAGAGGCCCACCAGCGTCAGATGGATCTTGGATGGATTCAGGATTACCGCGATAGAAATCAGTATCAAGTGAATATGATTCAAATCTTCGATATTCGTTTGATGAATACCAGCTTGGTGGAGTTACACGCTACACAAGTCAAGCTCGGTTTTCTGACTTCGCATAATTACCAGAACTGTACAGTATGCAGTGAGAGTAATCAAGGGTGCGCTCTCGTGCAAAGAACTTTGTAACACATGTTAAACCATTGGTGGCTTCGGATCTATATGGATGAAGACACGCAACAAATCAGTGTGGTTACTGGGAACCCTACTAGGCATCAAAGTCAGGATGTTCGATCAGTGAAAACAAATCTAGTGAGGTTGCACTGAATTTAAAACGGACGTGGCCAGGTGCCACCACACAATTACGAGCGCTGTAGGGTCTGCTCAGAAAATAATCAAGGATGTTACCTCTGTCATACCCCAAATTTTGACCACTAAGATTTCCCATCGTTGTGCAAATTATTATCACAATATGGATGTACCATCATACCTCATCAATCTCCTCAAAGATTGTTAAGCCTTCACTACAATCAAATTTAGGGTTTCAAGCCCTCTCAGAGCTCTTAGACAAAGGATCAATCAAGGAATGACATGATCTTCAACTTGTCTAGCCTCTCAAACATCCCCAATGGATCAAGAGGACTCCCACAGCAAGAATCAAGCACAAGGTTGCAACATTCTGAGTGGATTAAGCCTCAAGATCGCCAGTGTCACCAAATTAGGGTTTTGGTCGACCAGGGCCTCCAGATGGAAACTTTCCTCTGGGCATGAGCCAATGCTTCAAAGCATAACCTAAGATGCTCCAAGGGACATCATGAACCCAACCATCAAGTCAATTTAGCCTCAGGGGATGGCTTCATCAAAAATCAAGAATTAGGGTTTCTTGACCTAATTCACGCCTAAGTTGACTTTTGGGACAAAACATGAGACAAGACCTAAAGAGAGGATTTGAGGGTCTCAAATACATCACATTGATCCATTTACAACAATGGATTGACCCAAGAAGCTTGATCAACAAGTTTCAAGCTCATCAGAACCAGAATTAGGGTTTCGCGGGAAAAAGTCAACTGTACCTTTGACTTTTGACCCAGGCATGCTCCCAAACTTTGGGACATGATTCAATACACCCTATAACACCTATGAAATCAATCCATCAAGTTTGATTTAGGTCAAGGACTTGATTTCATAGAGGATCGCACAATTTAGAATTCATCTGGTAAAAAGTCAACTGTGCCCAAAAGTCAAAGTTTGACTTTTTGATTTTTTGATCAATTATGGTTCCCTAACCCTAAAATGATGTTAATGTTTGATTGAAATCATCACTCATCAAGAAAAATCAAGAAAAGTGGGATAACTTGTAAAAGGGGTAACCATAAAAGACTTAGAAATTTTTCTAAGTTATGGAACAAAGTGGCTAGGGTACCAACTTTGGAGGATCATAACTCCTAAACCACATGGCCATTTTTCCCCATCCAAAGCTGGATTTGTAGCTCACATGGCCCTCTACAAAAGCTTCAAACACAACTCATTCCAATTCCTCATGGATTTTAAGTTATGGAATGATCAAAATCACAAAAAGTGAAAATGTCACTTTTTTCCAACACTTAGTGAAATTTTCACTAAGTCAGAATCTGTCTTACTTTTTTCCAAATGTAGGGGAATTTTTCACTTGGATCCAAAAAGTATCAAAACCAACTATGATCAAACAGTTGTTGTATCATATGAGGGCTTTCCAAAATGGCCAAGAACTCCATCAAATTCCACTTGAGCCATGAGATAAGACAATGGTAATATGCCTTACTGAAAACTGTCAAAGCAAGGCAGATTTGTGCATTTTACTCGATTTGCCAAATTTGTGCAAATGACAAACATACTTATCCATCTGAACACCTCAAGGGGAGACCAAGGAGGGACAAACACTGATCCATAAGCCTCCCAAGTCTTCGGAACCAAAAGTAGCATGCCAAACCTAGAAGTGCCTCTTGGACAAAACTCCAATTTTGTTTTGGAGCATTTAATGGATGCACCAAGGTGGCATGGACTGAGCCATTTCCAACTGAATTCAGTCAAGACATATCCAAGACCAAGGGAACCAGTAGCCTGTGCCCTAACCTCTAGTCAATGGCTAGAGGAGACTTAGATTCCCATTGATCAACATTGGCAAAACCTCTGCAGCAGTTGCCATTCACTATTGCTTGCAAAACAAACTTACTCCACTATAAATAGAGCTCATTTGTGATCAGTTTGAGTACACCAAAGCCATCAAATAGATGCTTTCCTCAAAATCTCCTTCTCACTTTTAAATTTGCCTTCCAAAGCAAGTCACTATCGGGTTTTGAGTTTGAGAGCAATTCCAACCAAACCAATCACACACATACTTCATAAACATCATATAAAAGTGATCCAAACACTTAAACAACATCTGGAACACTGATTTCACAAAATCACCAGCCAACTACTCAAGGTTTTAACCAAGTTGCAGTTGAGATACCATCTTCAGTTCCAACTTGTTTCAAACCATTCTAAGCACTCAGGCACATCACTTGGAACCTAGGGAAGCTATCCACTTCATTGGAACCTAGCTGTAACACCTCTAACACAAAACACAATCACCAGCTGCAAGAGGTAAGCATGAGCTCTTCTAACTCTATGATCCATGCATTTTTTGCTGCACAATAATTTGGCCATATGTTCATAATCATGCATAGAGTGTTTCCCCTCAATCAATTGCTTTGTTTGAATCATGTATGGAATTTCTGAGCCTTCATGCAAATTTTAGGGTTCTTGAGGTTTCTCTTTGATTTCTTATTCCATGCTTAAAATAAATGAAATTAAAGACCATATACATGATCGTGAAGTGAAAACGAGCAGATTGATATGTAGATTGCATGATATAATCAAGTATTCAGTGAGATTGGATAGAAAATGCAAATCTGCAGAAACAGAGGGTGGTGCGTGTTCTTGGCGCCATTTTTGAAAATTCAAATATTTGAATTTTGTGATTTTATTTAATTGATTCAAAAATTAATTTCTCTCAGAGTTTTAATGATTTTGAGTTGATTATTTTTTTAATAATTCACAAAAATGTTAAAATATTTTATTTTACGAAAAAATCCCAAAAATATTACTTATTTAATATATTTGATATTTTTGCAAAGAATTAATGTTTTATTTGTTTTTAACATTTGAAATATTTTTTCTCCCTTTATTTTCCAAACTTAATTGATTTCCAATTATTTTGTGGGTATAAACATGATTTTTCAAACATTGATCCAAGATCACAATTTGTTTTCACACATGTTTAACAATTTTGATCATTTTAATTGAATTTTTATTTAATTAAAATATATTTTGAAAACAAATTAGGGTTTTGATCAATTCAACCCTTATCAAATATTTTTCAAACACTTTGGGCCTCTTGAGAGAGCGTAAGACCCATCCCATGTAAATAAAAAACTTTTTGGGCCTCAGTGCATTGTATAAGTCCCAATACGTTAAAGAAATCTCGGCGCGATCGTCATTTTTCAAACAAAACCTTTGGGCCTCTCCTTGAGTTGTAAGCCCCATCTTTTCTTTTAAAATCATTTTTGGGCCTCTAATAGAGTGTAAGACCCAACCCCCTTTTAACCAAAACTTTTTTGGGCCTCAATGCATTGTATAAGACCTAGTACGGTAAAGAAACCTCGGCGCGATCGCCAGTTCAAAAATCAAACCATATGGGCCTACTCTCGTGTTATAAGCCCCATTCTTTTTCTTTAAACATCTTTGGGCCTCTTGAGAGAGTGTAAGACCCATCCCTTTGTACAGAAAACCTTTTTGGGCCTCAGTCACTTGTATAAGTCCCTGTACAAATAGTGCAATCACTGATAAAACCTTGGGCCTCTCCTTGAGCTGTAAGCCCCAACAATCTTTTCAAAGCACTTTCTCCTTTGATTTAGAATATAATATTGTTATCAAAGCTTTCTTTGTTGAACAAACTAACAAAACAGCATGGAAGCTCTACAACCGAGTAAGTGTTTACCCACTTTCTTTATCCGCTTTCATATATATAACTGTATTGTGGGACTGTTTCACTGTAAGTCTTCTTTCACAAACTTTTATATGCTTGTCACATATCAACTGTGTAATACTAGTATAGTTATTTAGAGTTTTCCCCGACAACTACGTCTAGCACAAGGTAAAGCCCTGTTGGTCACTCTTAAATACAAACTAAACTAGACCCCCCATAGGATTACCAGATACAGTCTTCCCTCCTCTTGGGGTTAAACAATATGGAGACGTGAAAGGCAGCATTCTCGGTGAACCCTTTCTCAAACTGTCACCCTTAGACATTGTCAAAGAAACTCTAACTCCCCAGAGATTATCTTTTCTCCGTGAATGGCATCTCTTGAGTTTCTTCCAAATTCTCAGACTTTCCTGGCTTGATCTATTCTCGGTGAATGGCATGTCTTGAACTTCTCGGGGTTTGGGGACCCACAAGCTTCCTAAAAGCATCCCCGCCTCCTCTTGGGCATTGTACAAGGACCCTTCGGCTTCTTAAAAGCTCTAATCCCTTCTCTTGGGCTTAGTACAAGGACCCAGAGACCACTACAGGTATAGAAATAGAACCTAGTCATCAATTTGCTAGAGCCGTCTTTCTGAGTCAAGTGTCAAACCTGTTATTGGGTTGACCTTCATCCCTTAACATACCAGACTTCTCTTGGGCATCATACAAAGATCATTCACTATCTGAGAATCGATTTCTCACAACACCAATAGACTTGGACGGTCTCAGTACCCTTTGGATTTTCCATTTCCTTAAAGAACAGGAAATAACCCTGATCCTATGATCAATCTCGAAGAACAACCTTACCTTTAATCTTCATAAGAACTCATTTTTTCTTTTATCCAACATACTGAACCTGTCACTAAACGGAGACAGTCATCAGCACAGTTAGCCTCCACTTGGGCTTTGTAGAATAATTCTCCCCAGTGGAGCTAACCTTTTCAGACTCTCTTGTTGAGTCAAACACTTTTAGCCTCCATCTCGGGCTTCGTACGAGATACAAAACACTCTCTTGTTGAGTATAAAAGACTCTCTTGTTGAGTCAACAAATTTTAGCCTCCATCTCGGGCTTCGTACGAGATATAAATCACTCTCTTGTTGAGTATAAAAGACTCTCTTGTTGAGTCAAAAACATTTAGCCTCCATCTCGGGCTTCATACGAGATACAAAACACTCTCTTATTGAGTATAAAAGACTCTCTTGTTGAGTCAATAACTTTTAGCCTCCATCTCGGGCTTCGTACGAGATATAAAACACTCTCTTGTTGTGTATAAAAGTCTCTCTTGTTGAGTCAAACACTTTCAGCCTCCATCTTGGGCTTCGTACGAGATATAAATCACTCTCTTGTTGAGTATAAAAGACTCTCTTGTTGAGTCAACAACTTTTAGCCTCCATCTCGGGCTTCGTACGAGATACAAAACACTCTCTTGTTGAGTATAAAAGACTCTCTTGTTGAGTCAAAATTTTAGCCTCCATCTCGGGCTTCGTACGAGATAGAAAAACACTCTCTTGTTGAGTATAAAAGACTCTCTCATTGAGTCAAACCACCTCCAGACTCTCTTGTTGAGTCAAATCACCTGTTCAAGATTCTCTTGTTGAGTCAAACCTCTTTTGCCTCTGTCTTGGGCTTCGTACAAGACATATAAAAACACCCTCTTATTGGGTCACTAGCCTCCTCTTAGGCTTTGTATTAAGAAAACCCCGGTTGAGTCAATCAATCTTTTAGCATCAGAGTTGTGCCTTGCTCACAGCATACAAACATCAACAACTCCTCTTTAGAGATGACAAATTCTTTCTCATCCAAAACCCTTTAGCTACACATCTTGGACTTTGAACAAAATACAAACCACTTTTAGCTTCACGTCTCGGGCTTTGAACAAGACACCAAAATAACCTTTTTTTCCTCCCTTAGAATAGGAGGAACTACGATCGCTCTGATTTCCCTGTTTCATTAAACGAGAATACGTAGGCATAAGATTGAAAAATCTTTGCGAGCATACTAATCAAAAAATCCAGAATCCAGTATTTCCGCCGAATCAACCCAGAAGCAGCAAATTTAAACACATCATCGAAAACCTCACAAATAATCCAGACACGGTGTTCTAAGCAAAATAACCAAAGATTGGGCCCCACATCCACATAGCGTCTGTAACCTAACAGACCGTTGTTCAAACTCAGTATGCAAGCAGGGTTAATTGGAGACATCTATTTCTCTTCCTTAATCAGCTCAATAGGATAAAAAATGAATCAAACTGTAGTGCCCAAGCGATAGTGACTCAGGACCACAAAAATCGCACTACAGAAAAAATGGCGCCCACCATGGGGCCTGTCTTCTCTTTCTTACAATCTTCGGTGAAAACCTTGAGTTCACCAAAATGTCACAGAAATGACGACTCTGCTGGGGAGTCATTGTCTGTATAGGATCATAAGACTAGAGGTCTAGGATGATTAAGACAAATATATATACTGCTTTTCCTAATTGATATATGTGTTTATTTTTCTGCTAATGGGAATGCGTGTGATGCCGCATGTGGAAAGATTGAGTATACATCTAAGATAGGTGATGGCAATGCGGGTAATCTTGCGGGGAGTGAATCCCAGTTAAGAGTCCCCGATCGACCATCAAACTCAGTGGAGACTCCCTTTGCAGAGACATTGCCTATACGACTTCAGTTGTTGAAAGTAATGTGGTCGACTGGGTTATCTGAGAAGCTGAGGTTTTTAGCAGACTGAAACCATTTTGTAGTGCGGAAGCTATCGGAAATAGTTGTCACGCGATACTACCATCATCTGAGATCACTCTAAGATGCACCAGCTCACTGGCGATCCGCTTCCTGTTGTTATCCCAAGAGGGATCAATGATTTTGCGGACAGGTACAAAAAATCACCAGTATAAACCTTTGGGGAGGGGGGGGGGGGGTAGAGCCTTCACTTCATGACACCGACCCTTTGACCCCATGTTTTTTCTATGTTTTTGTGTACTGCATTCATACATTCATCTAAAAAACATTAAAACAAAGAAAAATCTTCTCTTCTAGTCTCTTTTTTTCAAAGTAAACTAAGACAATGATTGTCAATGTCAGAGAAAGGAGATTGCGCTAATGGATTTCGGTAGAAGGAAAACTCATAAGTACACCTTCAAGGTTCCAAAGTTAGAGGATTTGAGAGGTCTGGTGAGAATGATCACCAACCACGAAGCTTTCAGAGCCAAATACGGGGGACTACTGTCTCTATTAAGGGTCCATGTAATCGAAGGAATCCTGTCCACACTAATCCAGTTCTACGATCCGGTCTATCACTGTGTCACATTCCCGGATTATCAACTAGCACCAACACTAGAGGAGTACTCTCACTTGACTGATTTGCATATTACTAATCAAGCTCCCTTTTCTGGACTGGAAGAAATTCCAAAGGAAACCATTGCAAGAGCAATTTATTTGGACGAGTCAGAAGTCAGGACTCACATGACCACTAAGGGTGGCATCCAGGGTTTGCCAGCCTAATTCTTAACAAAGAAAGCTCTATACTTTGTGAGTATAGGGAACGTGGCCGCTTTCGAGAGCATCTTTGTTTTGCTCACCTACGGGTTATTTTTGTTTCCCAACATTGATAACTTCGTAGATGTCAACTCCATTAAGATTTTTTTTTATTGGAAACCCCGTACCGACCTTACTCGCCGACGCGTATCATTCGGTACACTTAAGGAATTTATACAGCGGAGGAATGATCATGTGCTGTGTACCCCTGCTTTACAAGTGGTACACTTCCCACTTACCCAAGTCTGCTGCATTTTGGGATCAAAAGAATACTTTACGTTGGTCGCAGAGAATCATGTCTCTTACCAACTCTGACATCGATTGGTACAATCGAATCTACGACAGAATCAGGATCATTGACCGTTGTGGAAATTTCCCAAATGTACCCCTTATAGAAACTAAGGGGGGAATCAACTATCATCCGGTGTTAGTTCATCATCAATTTCGATACCCGATGAGGCATGCCCTGCGTAATGCTCATCTGGAAGGTCTTTTCTTTAAGGAAGGAGAAAATGACAGAGCACTAAAGACAGAAATAGTGCACGCTTGGAAACACATTCATAGGAAAGGAAGAGAGTCTCTAGGAAAATCAGACTGTGTCTCGGTGGAGCCTTATCTCCACTGGGTACAAACTAGAGCTCTCAAGCTGAGGATGCCTTACCCTCGCCAGGAAGTTCTTCCATTAAGGGACTCTGTCCTTTATTTCATGTCAGACACGGAAAAACTTCAGGTGACTCTCACCAAAGTTCAACAGGAGAGGAGGTCTTGGAGGAACAAGTACCATATTCTCAATGTGGAGTGCAAGAAAATACAGCAGCTATTAAAAGAAAAAGATGCTCTGATTGAAATTTTAGAGCAACATACTGTAGAAAATCAGGATGACCGAAGGAATTTGCTCGCTCCTTTCACTTGGAAAGGGAATGACAACCCGACAACGGCTGAAGATCCTCGGTCAAAGAAAAGGAAAGCACCAGAACCAGCACTTGAGCCCTCCTCAGAGAGGACTCTGGATCCATAGTTTAGATTTCCTTTTACAACACTTTGTAATTTACTGTATTTTCGTTTCCGCAATCTTTGAATTCAATAAAACAGGATCTTCCCCACTGTTTGATATTTGCAATCTAATTGTCGAAGTTTACTTTGAATAAACAAAAACATATAATTAATATAATCATTGCATATCATTCATCATAAACGCATTCTTCTTCCCTACGAATCTCACGTTTGCGTCTCGATTCTAGAGTCAAGGTGTCTCATTCGTACAATACTCGGGCCAATTGCCAGAAAAAGATGGATGATCTCGAGGAAGAGAATAGAGAGTTGAGAGAAGAGATCGACACTCTGAAAGAGGATCTGGGAAAGCTTCATAATAACATGTAAGGTCTAGCAGAAGCTCAAATACGACAACAAAGGACTGTGATCTCAGAGATCACATCAACGCCCATAGTGGAGAAGTATGATCCTAGGTACAAAATGCCGAAATATCGTCCCTGGGGCATACCTATTAACTATATCCTGGAAGGATATGTTCCACTGATCACTGAGGATCAAGGAACCACAGCAGGAGCCGTTGGGCCTGAAGGTTACAAACTTCGGGAAAGCGAAGATGCCAGGGGCATGACAACAACTCCTGAAGGTTACAAACTTCGGGAGACACCGAGAGTCTCGGGCATAATGACTATACCACCACTCGTGGTACACACTGTCCCGGAAGGACAGATTCCACAGATACCTTCTGGTGGAAACGAAAGTATGTTCGACAGAATGAATGAGTTCCAGGAATAATTTTTGGAGATGCAGAAAGAGCTGGAAGCCCTTCGCGGTCAGGATTTATTTGGAAAGGACGTCGTGGACCTTTGTTTGGTCCCTAATGTGAAAGTTCCGCACAAGTTCCAGGTACCCGATTTTGAAAAGTACAAGGGTAACTCTTGCCCTCAAAGCCACTTGGTGATGTACGCTCGACGAATGTCAGCTCAGACAAAGAACCAGGAGCCACTAATTCACTACTTTCAGGATAGTTTAACCGGTGCCGCATTAAAATGGTACATGGGTTTAAACCATGCTACGATCGGCACGTTCAAAGATCTTGGTGCCGCTTTCGTTCAAAAATATAAATATAATTTGGACATGGCACCAGACAGAGATCAACTCAGATCAATGTCACAAAAGGACAAGGAAACCTTTAAGGAGTACGCTCAGAGATGGCATGAAATTGCTGCTCAGATTTCTCCACCTTTGGAGGAAAAAGAGATGACAAAGATCTTTTTAAAAACCTTGAGCTAATTTTACTACGATAGAATGGTTTCTATTGCGCCCAACGACTTCACTGAGATGGTGGGCATGGGGGTACGTCTCGAGGAAGTAGTCCGAGAAGGACGTTTAGTTAAAGACACTGGATCCTCAAGCAGTACAAAATGATATGGTAGTGCTCTCCCTAAGAAAAAAGATCAGGATATTGGGAATATCTCTCTCGAAAAGCAAAGGCGACGTTACCAACCAGTAGCAGCTATAACTCCTGCTATCAACCCTGTGCATGTTCCTACGTATCAACGTCCGGTTGCTCAAAGCCAACCGATTCAACAATAATATTTGCAAAGGACACAACAACCTCTTCAGCAGGCCCGTCCCCCGTACAACAACAACCGTACAACGCGACCATCGGGGTTCGACCCTATACCCATGTTGTATGCAGAACTGTTTCCATTATTACTGGTCAAGGGGTACGTCCAGACTAAGTCTTCTCTTACAGTACAGAAAATCCGCCTTTTTGGTTCAAAACGGATCAGACTTGTCCTTACCATCAAGGAGGACCAGGGCATAACATAGAAAACTGTCTCAATTTCAAATTCGATGTGCAAAAGCTTGTTTGGAGCGGGGTCTTATCTTTCAAAGATACGAATCCGAATGTTCTCACAAACCCGATGCCTCAACATGAGAAAGCTACAGTCAATTTGATAGAGGGCAACTCTAACAATAACTATCAAATTCACGATGTACTCTTATTAAGGGCAAATTTGGTCAAGATGCATTGTAGATAGAGCGGGTATGGCCATGTGCCACCTCATAACTATCACCAGTGTGATATCTGCTCTAAAAACAATCAGGGATGTTCTATGGTGCAATCAGCTCTACAGGAACAGTTGGATCTCGGATGGATCCAAGAGCATCGGGTCCGTGGAGTCAACATGACCTATACGAATTCCAACATCATTCAGAACCACAAAATCTGTGCAATGAATGTCAACTTGGTGGCGATGCACTCAAGGCAAAACCAGTATCATAATCTGCCACGACATGATTACAATTCCTGTCTGACTTACTCGGTAAACAAACAGGGATGCTCTTTTGTACCATAGGCCCTCCAGCGTCAGATGGATCTTGGGTAGATCCAGGACTATCGTGATAGAAATCCCTATCAGATCAACATGATCCAAATCTTTGATATTCTTTTGATGAATACCAGCTTGGTGGAGTTACACGCCAGGCAAGTCCAACTCGGTTTTCTCACTTTTCACGAGTATCTGAGTTGTAAAGGATGTTGTGAGAGTAACCAAGGGTGCGCTCTCGTTCAAAGAACTTTACAATACTTGTTAAACCATTGGTGGCTTACGATCTATATGGATGAAGACACGCAATAAATCAGTGTGCTTAATGGGAACCCTACTCGGCATCAAAGTTAGGATGTCCGATCTACGGAAACAAATCTAGTGAGGTTACACTGCATTCAAATCGGACGTGGCCAGGTGCTACCATATAACTACGAGCATTGTAGAGTCTGCTCGAAAAATAATCAAGGATGCTACCTCGTGCGAGCAGCCCTTCAAGGTCAGTTGAACCGAAAAGAGATTCATCCATGTCCGAGTTCTGAGCCAATCAATTGGACACCGGACTATTTCGCTGATCAGATTAAGGATGTTGTCGTAATCTCTGATCATGTAGGGACTAAGGATGTTTGTACCATCATTCCTCTACTTGACGAATCAAAAGTTCCTAGCCAGGAACTGATTGAAGTTACTTACGACAATCAGAAAAATCAGAAGGCTCCTGTAGTCATTTACCTGCCAGGACCAGTGCCGTATGAATCGGCTAAGGTGATCCCTTACAAATACGGTGCAACAACAATTGAGAATGGAAAGGAAATTCTATTACCCTCCGTCGTAAATATTACAGACATCAGTCGAGTAACACGGACGGTCGAATCTTTAACCGAGGGGTTGGAGAACCTAACAGAGAAAAGGAACTTCAGACAAAAGCTCCCAATCCACCAGCCGGTCAATCCAGTGATCTCGACCTTTCGAAAAACAATGATGAGATGTTGAAGCTCATCCAAAGGAGTGAATATGACATTGTTGATCAACTGTTACAAACTCCTTCAAAGATCTTTATGCTATCACTTTTACTCAGTTCCGAAGCCCACAGAGAGGCTCTACAAAAAGTCTTAGAGCAGGTCTTTGTGGAACAGGATGTGTCAATATGACAATTCGATAGCATCGTCTCTAACATCACTTTCTGCAACAACTTAGGATCCAGGGATGAGGATTTGCCAGAGGAGGGCAAAAGGCACAACATGGCGCTCAATATCACAGTCAACTGCCAGGACGATTCTTTAGCCAGCATACTGGTAGACACCAGATCGGATCTCAACGTCATGCCGAAGTCCACTCTAATGCGACTATCATTCAGAGGGTCCCCGATGAGGGGCAGTGAGGTCATCGTCAAAGCCTTTGACGGATCTCAGAAAGCAGTTATCGACGAAGTCGTCCTTCCCATAACTATTAGTCCTCACACTTTCCTAGTCACTTTCCAGGTCATGGACATTCGGGAAACATACAATTTCTTATTAGGAAGACCTTGGATACACCAGGTCGGGGCAGTCACTTCGACCCTGAACCAAAAATTGAAGTTCATCAAGAACGATCAACTTGTCACGGTCTGTGGAGAACATGCCTTGATCGTGAGTAACCTGTGATTATCTACTTGTGTAGAACCCGAGGAGGTTGTTGGGACTCAGTTCCAAGCCCTTTCGGCGAGCAATGAGAATCAATCAGAGAAGGGAACTTCTATTTCCTTGTACAAAGATGCTCTTGAGGCAATTGAAAGTAACAATACGAAAGGATGGGGACAACTTGTTGTCATACCCCAAATTTTGACCACTAAGATTTCCCATCATTGTGCAAATCATCATCACCATATGGATGAAGCATTAGTCTCGCCAAAGATGGGTGAGCATCCACTACAATTAGGCTTAGGGTTTCAAGCCCTCTCAGAGCTCTTAGACAAAGGATCAATCAAGAAATGACATGATATTCCACTTGTCTAGCCTCTCAAACATCCACAAAGGATCAAGAGGACTCCCACTTCAAGGATTAAGCACAAGGCTTCTCCCTTCTAGGTGGATCAAGCCTTAAGATCGCCAGTGTCACCAAATTAGGGTTTGGTCGACCAGGGCCTCCAGATGGAAATTTTCCTCTGGGCATGAGCCAATGCTTCAAAGAATAACCTATGATGCTCCAAGGAATCTCATGAACCCAATCATCAAGTCAATTTAGCCTCAGGGGATGCATTCATCAAAAAAATCAGGAATTAGGGTTTCTTGACCTAATTCACCCCTAAGTTGACTTTTGGGACAAATCATGAGCCAAGACCTCAAGAGATGATTTGAGGGTCCCTAACACACCACATTGGTCCATTTGTAACAATGGATTAAGCCAAGAAGCTTGAGCAACAAGTTTCAATTTCATCAGAACCACAATTAGGGTTTCGTGGAAAAAGTCAACTGTATCTTTGACTTTTGACCAAGACATGCTCCCAAACCCTAAGACATGATTCAATACACCCTATAACACCTATGAAATCAATCCATCAAGTTTGATTTAGGTCAAGGACTTGATTTCATAGAGGATCGCACAATTTGGAATTCATCTTACAAAAAGTCAACTGTGCACAAAAGTCAAACTTTGACTTTTTGAGATTTTTCACAATTATGGTTCTTTGACCCCAAAATGATGTTAATGTGTGATTGGAATCATCATTCATCAAGAAAAATCAAGAAAAGTTGGATAACTTGTAAAAGGGGTAACCATAAAAGACTTAGAAATTTTTCTAAGTTATGGAACAAAGTGGCTAAGGTACCAACTTTGGAGGACCATAACTCCTAAACCACAAGGCCATTTTCCCCCATCCAAAGCTGGCTTTGTAGATCTCATAGCCCTCTACAAAATCTTCAAACACACCTCATTCCAATTCATCATGGATTTTGAGTTATGGAATGATCAAAGTCACAAAAAGTGAAAATGTCACTTTTTTCCAACACTTAGTGAAATTTTCACTAAGTCAGAATCTGCTTTCACTTTTTCCAAATGTAGGGGAATTTTTCACTTGGATCCAAAAGTATCAAAACTAATTATGATCAAACAGTTATTGTATCATATGAGGGCTTTCCAAAATGGCCAAGAACTCCATCAAATTCCACTTGGGCCATGAGATATGACAATGGCAATATGCCTTGCTGAAAACTGCCAAGGCTAGGCAGAATTTTGCACTTTTGCTCGATTTGGAAAAATCAGATAATTTCAAGCCTTGTCTCATACCCCAAATTTTGACCACTAAGATTTCCCATCATTTTGCAAATCATCATCACAATATGGATGAACTATCATGCCTCATTGGTCTCCCCAAAGATGGGTGAGCATTCACTACTATCAAAATTAGGGTTTCAAGCCCTCTTAGAGCTTTTAGACAAAGGATCAATCAAGAAATGACATGATCTTTAACTTGTCTAGCCTCTCAAATATCCACAAGGGATCAAGAGGACTCCCACTTTAAGGATTAAGCACAAGGCTGCTCCCTTCCAGGTGAATCAAGCCTCAAGATCGCCGGTGTCACCAAATTAGGGTTTGGTCGACTAGGGCCTCCAGATGAAAATTTTCCTTTGGGCATGATCCAATGCTTCAAATCATATCCTAAAATACTCCATGGAACCTCATGGGCCCAAGCATCAAGTCAGTATGACCTTAGGGGATGCATACATCAAAAATCAGGAATTAGGGTCTCTTGACCTAATTCACCCCTAAGTTGACTTTTGGGACAAATCATGAGCCAAGACCTCAAGAGAGGATTTAAGGGTCTCAAATATACCACATTGATCCATTTGTAACAATGGATTAATCAGTACCACAGTTAGGGTTTCGCGAGAAAAGT
Source organism: Lathyrus tuberosus (assembly GCA_022829125.1). NCBI lineage: Eukaryota > Viridiplantae > Streptophyta > Magnoliopsida > Fabales > Fabaceae > Lathyrus > Lathyrus tuberosus. Next base: position 942,837 of record JALAZF010000151.1, on the reverse strand, counting down.
CAACTATATCTTTGACTTTTGACCAGGACATGCTCCCAAACCCTAGGACATGATTCAATATACCCTATAACACCCATAGAACATGTCCATCAAGTTTTATTTAGGTCAAGGACATGATTTCCTAAAGGATTGCACAGTTTGGAATCCATCTGATAAAAAGTCAACTATGCACAAAAGTCAACTTTGACTTTTTGAGATTTTTCACAAAAATGGTTTTTTAACCCTAAAATGATGTTAATGTATGATTTGAATAATCATTCATCAAGAAAAATCAAGAAAAGTGGGATAACTTGTAAAAGGGGTAACTATAAAAACTTAGAAAATTTTCTAAGTTATGAACAAAGTGGCAAGGGTACCAACTTTGGAGGATCATAACTCCTAAACCACAAAGTCATTTTTCCCCATCCAAAGCTAGATTTGTAGATCTCATTACCCTTTGCAAAAGCTTAAAACTGACCTCCCTCCAAATTCCTCATGGATTTTGAGTTATGGAATGACCAAAATCACAAAAAGTGAAAATGTCACTTTTTTCCAACACTTAGTGAAATTTTCACTAAGTCAGAATCTGCCTTCACTTTTTTCCAAATGTAGGGGGATTTTTCACTTGGATCCAAATGGTATCAAAACCAAATATGATCAAACAGTTGTTGTATCATATGAGGGCTTTCCAAAATGGCCAAGAACATCCCCAAATTCCACTTGGGCCATGAGATATGACAATGGCAATATGCCTTGCTGAAAACTGCCAAGGCTAGGCAGAATTTTGTATTTTTGCTCGATTTGGCAAAATCAGATAATTCCAAGCCTTGTCATCACTTTGGACACATCTGAGGATCAAATCTAAGGGGGGCAAACACTGAGCCAAGCCTCCAAAGTCCTTGGAACAAGAAGTAGCATGCCAAACCTAGAAATGCCTAAAAGAGGGACAAGACTCCAATTTTGGATTGGAGCATTCAATGCATACACCAAGGTGGCATGGACTGAGCCATTTGCAACTGAATTCAGTCGAGACTTATCCAAGACCAAGGGAACCACAACCCTATTCCCTAACCTTTAGTCAATGGCTAGAGGAGACTTGGATTCCAAAGTACAACCATTGGCCAAACCTCTGCCGCAGTTGCCATTCACTATTGCTTGCAAAACAAACTTGCTCTACTATAAATAGAGCTCATTTGCGATCAGTTTGAGTACACCAAAGCCATCAAACAGATGTTTTCCTCAAAATCTCCTTCTCACTTCCAAATTTGCCTTCCAAAGTAAGTCACTATTGGGTTTTGAGTTTGAGAGCAATTCCAATCAAACCAATCACACACACACCTCATAAACATCATATAGAAGTGATCCAAACACTCACATAACATTTGGAACACCAAAATCACAAAATCACCAGCCAATTGCTCAAGCCTTTGACAGATTTACAGTTGGGGTACCATCTCAAGTTCCAGATCATTTCTATCCACTCCAAGCATCCAGACACACTCCATGGCACCTAGGGAAGCTATCCAGATCATTAGAACCTAGCTGTAACACCCCTAACACAAAACACGATCACCAGCTACAAGTGGTAAGCATGAGCTCTTCTAACTCTACGATCCATGCAATTTTTGCTGCACAATAATTTGGCCATATGTTCATAATCATGCATGGAGTGTTTTCCCTCAATCAATTGCATTGTTTGAATCGTGTATGGAATTTATGAACCTTCATGCAGAATTTAGGGTTCTTGAGGTTTCTCTTTGATTTCTTATTCCATGCTTAAAATAAATGAAATTAAAGACCATCGACATGATCGTGAGGTTGAAACGAGTAGATTGATATGTAGATTGCATGATATAATCAAGTATTCAGTGAGATTGGATAGAAAACGCAAATCTGCAGAAACAGAGGAAGGGTGTGTGTTCTTGGCGCCCTTTTTCAAATATTTGAATATTTGAATTTTGTGATTTTATTTAATTGATTCAAAAATTAATTTCTCTCTGAGTTTTAATGATTTTGAGTTGATTCTTTTTTTAATAATTCACAAAAATGTTAAAATATTTTATTTTACCAAAAAATCCCAAAAATATTATTTATTTCATATAATTGATATTTTTGCCAAGAATTAATATTTTAATTGTTTTTGACATTTAAAATATTTTTTCCTTCTTGATTTTGCAAACTTTTATGATTTCTAATCATTTTGTAGGTCAAAACATGATTTTTGAAAACATTAATCCAAGATCACAATTTGTTTTCCACATGTTAAACAATTTTGATCATTTTAATTGAATTTTTTATTCAATTAAAATACATTTTGGAAACAAATTAGGGTTTTTGATTAATCCAACCCTCATCAAACAATTTCAAACACTTTTGGGCCTCTAATAGAGTGTAAGACCCAATCCTTTGTAAATACAAACCCATTTTTCACTTATTGTATAAGTCCCGTTGTATTTCAAAAAGTTCGACGCGATCATCGTCAGTTGAAAAACAAACCTTGGGCCTCTCCTCGAGCTATAAGACCCATTCAAAATCTTTTGGGCCTCTATTAGAGTGTAAGACCCAACCCCCTTTGAAAACCAAACCATTTTGGGCCTCAATGCATTGTATAAGACCCACTGCGTTTTCAAAAATCTCGGCGCGATCTCCATTTTCAAACAAATGACTTTGGGCCTCTCCTTGAGTTGTAAGCCCCACCACTTGTACAGAAATAAATCACTTGGGCCTCTTGAGAGAGTGTAAGACCCGTCCCCTTGTACATAAAACTTCTTGGGCCTCAGTCACTTGTATAAGTCCCTCTGTACAAAACGACAGTGCGATCACTGATAAACCTTGGGCCTCTCCTTGAGCTGTAAGCCCCAACATCTTTTCAAAATACTTTCTCCTTTAATTTTGAATATACTGTTGTTTTTAATCTTTCTTTGTTGAACAACTAACCAAACAGCATGGAAGCTCTACAACCGAGTAAGTGTTTATATGCTTTCTTTATCCGCTTTCATATACATATAAACTGTATTGTGGGGCTGTTTCACTGTAAGTCTTCTTTCATAAACTCATATCAATTATGTAATACTAGTATAGCTATTTAGAGTTTCCCCGGAAACTACGTCTAGCACTAAGCCCTGTTGGTCACTCTTAAATAGACAAAACTAGATCCCCCATAGGATTACCAGACACAGTCTTCCCTCCTCTTGGGGTTAAACAATATGGAGACGTGAAAGGCAGCATTCTCGGTGAACCCTTTCACAGACTGTCACCTTTAGAAATCGTCAAAGAAACTTTATTCCCTAGAGATGATCTTTTCTCTGTGAATGGCATCTCTTGAGTTTCTTCCAAATTCTCAAACTTTCCTGGCTTGATCTATTCTCTGTGAATAGCCTGTCTTAAATTTCTCGGGGTTTGGGGACCCACAAGCTTCCTAAAAGCATCCCCGCCTCCTCTTGGGCATTGTACAAGGACCTTACGGCTTCTTAGAAGTATTCACAGCCTCCTCTTAGGCTTCGTATAAGGATTCTTCCTTCGGTAAGAGAGCCTATCTTGGGCTTCGTACAAATTGTCCCTCGGCTTCTTAAAAGTTTCCAGCCTCCTCTTGGGCTTCGTACAAATTGTCCCGACGACCTCCTAGAGGTATAGGAACAGAAATTAGTCATCTTCATAGAACAGTCTTTCAAAGAGTCTAGATCTTTCTACCATGAACGTACTACTATTGCTTCTTTAAGTATAGTACAAAAGATAAAACTCTAGACTTGGACAGTCTAATCTCCTTGAGTCTCGAAGGCATTCTCAAGTAGGGAAAAACACCAGTACACTCGGACAGTCTCCAATACCCTCTGGATTCCCCATTTCCTTAAAGAACAGGAAATAACCCTGATCCTCTGATCAATCCTAAAGCATTGCCTTACCTTTAATCAATCTCTTTATAAGAACTGATTTTCTCTTTTAACCAACCTACTGGACATGTCACTCAACTGAAACAGCAACCCTTTTAGCCTCAATCTCGGGCTTCGTACGAGATACAAATCACTTTCTTGTTGAGTATAAAAGACTCTCTTGTTGAGTCACACCCTTTAGCCTCTATCTCGGGCTTCGTACGGGATACAAAAAGACTCTCTTGTTGAGTCAATCTCTCTTTTAGCCTCTCTCTCGGGCTTCGTACGAGACACATAAAAACACCCTCTTGTTGGGCCAATAGCCTCCTCTTAGGCTTTGTATAAGAAAAACCCCGGTTGAGTCAATAAACCTTTTAGCATCAAAACTGTGCCTCATTCACAGGATACAAACATCAACAACTCCTTTCATCTAATTGCCGTAAGCGGCAAGCCTCTGGGTTATTTACATCCACGCCATTGTCCCTCTTTTAGCATGAGAAATTCCTCAGGAAAGATGGCGTTGCTCTACACTGAGTTAAAGTCTTCTCCTTCAGGTTAAAACCCCCTATAAAGGAAATTATGGCATTGCTAGGATTCACATATCCCGGTTAAAGTAATCCTCCTTTATAGTCAGTCACGCAACAGTTGTGACAAACAGACCCCCTTTAGAGATGACAAACTCTCTCTAAAGACAACACCTTTTTAGCTTCACATCTTGGGCTTTAAACAAGATACAAACCACATTTTCAGCTTCACGTCTTGGGCTTTGAACAAGACACCAAAACACCATTTCCTCCCATAGAATAGGAGGAACTACGATCCCAAAACAAACTTGCTCTACTATAAATAGAGCTAATTTGTGCTTAGTTTGAGTACACCAAAGCCATCAAATATATGCTTTCCTCAAAACCACCTTCTCACTTCCAATTTTTCCTTCTAAGGCAAGTCACCATCGGGTTTTGAGTTTGAGAGCTATTCCAACCAAACCAATCACACACACACCTCACAAACATCATATAGAAGTGATCCAAACACTCACATAACATCTAGAACACCAAAACCACAAAATCACTAGCCAATTGCTCAAGCCTTTGACAGATTTGCAGTTGGGGTACCATCTCAAGTTCCAGATCATTTCTATCCATTCCAAGCATCCAGACACACTCCATGGCACCTAGGGAAGCTATCCAGATCATTGGAACCTAGCTGTAACACCTCTAACCCAAAACACGATCACCAGCTGCAAGAGGTGAGCATGAGCTCTTCTAACTCTATAATCCATGCATTTTTTGCTGCACAATAATTTGGTCGTATGTTCATAATCATGCATAGAGTGTTTACCCTCAATGAATTGCTTTGTATGAATCGTGTATGGAATTTCTGAACCTTCATGCATAATTTAGGGTTCTTGAGGTTTCTCTTTGATTTCTTATTCCATGTTTCACTGTAAGTCTTCTTTCATAAACTCATATCGACTGTGTAATACTAGTATAGATATTTAGAGTTTCCCCGGCAACTACGTCTAGAACTATACAAAACCTCGTCTCCTTACATCCGACGTTCTGCCGGATATTTCAACATAACCTAAACCATGAGAATTTTCTTTTACAACAATTTTAGATAACTAGATATAAGAAATCTCCCCCTTGAACAGTTCATATACAGAAGGCCAATGTTCCAAGTGAAACCCCTTCTGGAACTGTTCATCAGCCTCCTCTTGGGCTTAGTGCAAGGACCCACAGGCTTCCTAAAAGCATCCCCGCCTCCTCTTGGGCATTGTACAAGGACCCGTCGGCTTCTTAGAAGTTTTCACAGTCTCCTCTTAGGCTTCGTATAATGATTATTCCTCCGGGAAGATAGCCTCCTCTTGGGCTTCGTACAAATTGTCCCTACGGCTTCTTAAAAGTTTTTCTCGCCTCCTCTTGGGCTTCGTACAAATTGTTCCGACGACCTCTTAAAGGTATAGGAACAGAAATTAGTCATCTTAATAGAACAGTCTTTCAAAGAGTCTAGATCTTTCTACCGCGAATGTACTGTCACTTAATCTCTCTTAAGCATAGTACAAAAGATAAAACTCTAGACTTGGACAGTCTAATCTCCTTGAGTCTCGAAGACATTCTCAAGTTCCTTTCAAAAATAGGAAAAAACACCCGTAGACTTGGGCAGTCTCAATACCCTTCGAATTCACCATTTCCTTGAAGAACAGGAAATAACCCTGGTCCTCAGATCAAATCCATGAGTACAACATTACCCATGTAAGAACTGATTTTCTCTTTTAACCAACATACTGGACCTGTCACTCAACTGAAACAATAACCCTAGCCTCCTCTTGGGATTTGTACAATGATTCTCCCCAGCAGAGTTAACCTTTGCAGCCTCCATCTCGGGCTTCGTATGAGATACAAAATCACTCTCTTGTTGAGTATAAAAGACTCTCTTGTTGAGTCAAACATTTTTAACCTTCATCTCGTGCTTTGTACGAGATACAAAACACTCTCTTGTTGAGTATAAAAAGACTCTCTTGTTGAGTCGATCACATTTAGCCTCCATCTCGGGCTTCGTACGAGATACAAATCACTCTCTTGGTGAGTATAAAAGACTCTCTTGTTGAGTCAAACCCTTTTAGCCTCCGTCTTGGGCTTCGTACAAGACACATATAAAAACACTCTCTTGTTGAGTCAACCCTTTTAGCCTCTATCTTGGGCTTCGTACGAGACACAAAAGCATCCTCTTGTTGGGTCAATAGCCTCCTTTTAGGCTTTGTATAAAGAAATCCCCGTTTGATTCAATCAACCTTTTAGCATCAAATCATGCTTTGGTCACAGCATACAAACATCAACAACTCCTTTTCCCTCGTCTAATTGTTGTAAGCGGCAAGCCTCTGGATTATTTACATCCACGCCACTGTCCCTCTTTTAGAATGAGAAATTCCTAAGGAAAGATGGCATTGCTCTAAACTGAGTTAAAGTCTTCTCCTTCAGGTTAAAAATCCCCTATAAAGGAAATTATGGCATTACTGGATTCGCATATCCCAGTTAATGTAATTCTCCTTTATAATCAGTCACCCAACAGTTGTGCCAAACAGACCAAATATTCCCCTTTAGAGATGACAAATTCTCTCTAAAGTCAACACCCTTTTAGCTTCACATCTTGGGCTTCGAACAAGATACAAATAGACCCTTCAGCTTCACATCTTGGGCTTTGAACAAGATATAAACCACCTTTTGCTTCATGTATTGGGCTTTGAACAAGACACCAAAACACCATTTCCTCCCATAGAATAGGAGGAACTACGATCGCTCTGATTTCCCTATCCCGGGAATACGTAGGCATAAGATTGAAAAAGAATCTTAGCAAGCACACTAATAAAAAAACCCCAAAGTCCCCTATCTCCAGCCAATCTAGCGTAGTATCCCAACAAATTCCCCATGAACAGTCTCGGTATTTCGTTCTGAACAAAATAAGCAGAGAGAGGCCCACGAACTAAAGCCGCATGTGTAAACCAACAGTTTTGACTGTTTAACCTCAGTTTGCAAGCAGGGTTAGTTGGAGACATCTATTTCCCTTCCTTCATCAGCTTCAATAGGATAAAAAATGAATCGAACTGTAGTACCAAAGCGATAGTGATTCGAAACCACAAAAACCGCGCTACAAAAAAATGGCGACCACAGTGGGAGAGACTTGTTCTTCTCCTGTATCTTAGGAGGAAACCTTAAGTTTATACAATTTCACAGGAAAAATGGAGCCCACCGTGGGGCCAAACAAAGGAATCTTGTCTCTCTTATCTCTCTGGTTGAAAACTTCTCTTAGGACGAGTCCTTGGGTTCACAAGGTATCAATGAATGACGGTTCCATCAGGGAATGTCATTATTGCTAGGATCGACCCTCACTAGGATCTTAGGTCAAAACCTTTAAGTTGGGAAGGTACCACAGAATGGCAACTCTGCCGGGGAGCCATTTTCTATTAGGATCATAGGATTCATAGCTATTAAAAAGTCTAGGACATTAGGACAAATATATATATTGCTTTTCCTAATTGATATATGTGTTTATTTTTCTGCTAATGGGAATGCGTGTGATGCCGCATGTGGAAAGATTGAGTATACACCTAGGAAAAACGTCTTTCAGTAGTGTGGAAGCTATCGAAAATAGTTGTCACGCGATACTACCCTCTTCTGAGATTCTTTGAAATACATCACCTAGCACGGTTCCCGGCCCGCTGATGTTATCTCGACAAGAATCAATGATTTTGAGAGACAAGTACAAAAATCACCAGTATAAACCTTTGGGATGGGTAGAGCCTTGACTTCATGACACCGACCCTTTGACCCCATGTTTTTTCTATGTTTTTGTGTGTTGCATTTATGCATTCATTTTAAAAAACATTAAGCAAAGAAAATCTTCTCTTCTAGTCTCTCTTTTTCAAATTAAACTAAGACAATGATTGCAAATGTCAGAGAGAAAAGGATTGCGCTCATGGATTTCGGTAGAAGAAAAACTCACAAGGATACCTTCAAGGTTCCAAAACTAGAGAATTTAAGAGGATTTGCAAGGATTGTCACTAACCCTGACGCTTTCAGAGCCAAGTACGGATGTCTGCAACCTCTGTTAAGGGTCCATGTAATTGAAGGAATCCTAGAGGCATTCGTTTAGTTTTACGATCCGGTCTATCACTGTTTCACATTCCCGGATTACCAGCTCGCACCAATGCTAGAGGAGTATTCTCATCTGATTGATCTACCCATTACTGATCAAGCTCCCTTTTCTGGACTGGAAGAAATTCCAAAGGATTAGACCATTGCGAAAGCAATTTATTTGGACGAATCAAAAGCCAAGACTCACCTGACCACTAAGGGAGGAATCCCAGGTTTACCAGCCAAGTTTCTGGTAAAGAAAGCTCTATACTTTTCTAGTATAGGGAACGTGGCCGCTTTCGAGAGTATCTTTGTTTTGCTCACCTATGGGTTATTTCTGTTTCCCAACATTGATAACTTCGTCGATATCAACGTCCTTAAGGTTTTTCTCATTGGAAACGTCGTACCAACCTTGCTCGCAGATGCGTATCATTCTGTACACTTAAGGAATTTATACAGCGGAGGAATGATCACGTGCTATGTACCCCTGCTATATAAATGGTTTATCTCCTATTTGCCTAAGTCTGCCGCTTTTTGGGATCATAAGAGTGCCTTACGTTGGTCGTAGAAAATCATGCTCTTACTAACTCTGATATAGATTGGTACAATAGGATCTATGATGGGATCAGGATCATTGACCGTTGTGGAAATTTCCCCAACGTACCCCTCGTAGGAACTAAGGGAGGAAACAATTACCATCCAGTCTTAGTTCGTCGTCAATTTGGATACCCGATGAGGCATGTCCCGCGTAATGCTCATCTGGAAGGTCTTTTCTTCAAGGAAGGAGAAAATGACAGGGCACTAAAGATGGAAATAGTGCACGCTTGGAAACATGTTCATAAGAAAGGACGAGAGTCTCTAGGAAAACCGGACTATATCTCGGTGGAGCCTTATCTCCACTGGGTACAAACTAGAGCTCTCAAGCTAAAGATGCCTTATCCTCGTCATGGAGTTCTTCCGCCAAGGGAATCTGTCATGTACTTCATGACTGAAACGGAAAAACTTCAGGTTACTCTCAACAAAGTTCAACAGGAGAGGGAGTCTTGGAAGAACAAGTACCGCATTCTCAATGTGGAGTGTACCAAAATACAGCAACTGCTGAAAGATAAAGATGCTCTAATTGAGATTTTGGAGCAACATGCTGTAGAAAATCAGGATGACTAAAGGAATTTGCTCGCTCCTTTCACTTGGCAAAGGAATGACAACCTGACAACGGCCCAAGAGCCCTGGTCCAAGAAAAGGAAAGTACCAGAATCAACACCCGAGTTCTCCTCAGAGAGGACTCGGGACCCATTAGCTTAGGTTTCTGTTTCCGCACCTTGTAATTTACTGTATTTCCATTTCTGCAATCCTTTGAATTCAATAAAACGAGGGTGTCCCCACTATTTGATATTTGCAATCTAATTTTCGAAGTTTATTTTGATTAAACCAACAAAAAACAATTAATATAATCATTGCATTCATCATTCTCATGTCACGTATTCTTCTTACCTGCGAATCTCATGTTTGTGTCTCGGTTCTAGAGTCAAACTGTCTCATTCGTACAATACTCGGGCCAATCGTCAGAAAAATATGGATGATCTCGAGGAAGAGAACGGAGAGTTGAAAGAAGAGATCGACGCTCTGAGAGAGGATATGAGAAAGCTTCGTAATGACATGCAAGCCATGACAGAAGCTCAGCTACAAAGAACTGTGATCTCAGAGATCACCTCAATGCCCATAGTGGAGAAGTATGATCCTTGGTATCAAATGCCGAAAGATCGTCCCTGGGGCATGCCTGTTAACTATATCCTGGAAGGATATGTTTGGCCGATCACTGAAGATCAGGGAATCATAGCAGAAGCCGTTGGGCCTGAAGGTTACAAACTTCGGGAAAGCGAGGATACCAGAGGCATAATGAGGACTCCTGAAGGTTACAAACTTCGGGAAACGCCAAGATTCACTGCCGTAGTAACGGTACCACCCCCTGTGGTGCACACTATCCCGAAAGGACAGATTCCACAGATACCTTCTGGTAGAAAGGAAAGTATGTTCGATAGAATGGATGAATTCCAGGAGCAGTTCCTGGAAATGCAGAAGGAACTGCAAGCTATTCGCAGTCAGGATTTATTTGGAAAGGACGCCGCAAACCTTTGTTTGGTCCTCAATGTGAAAGTCCCGCACAAGTTCCAAATACCCGATTTTGAAAAGTACAAGGGTAACCCTTGCCCTCAAAGCCTTTTGGTGATGTACGCTCGGCGAATGTCAGCTCAGACAGAGAACCAGGATTTACTGATTCACTACTTTCAGGATAGTTTAACCGGTGCCGCATTAAAATGGTATGTAAGTTCCTGGATTGACTGGAATTTTGGTAAAACAACAAGGTGTTCAATGCTGATGTCATGGTGTTGATGTTGCAGCATTGAGTCTTAGTACTGGGTTGTACTAAGTTGTGAAGGTTAACTATGTTTGATGTCATGGGCTTGATGTCATAACATTGCACTTATCACTGGACTGTGTTAAGGTTGCTAGTTGCTGAAGTGGATGTCTGATGTCACATAGGTGATGTTGTAACATCAGACCTGCAGAACTGAAGCTAATGACAACATGGGCTTGTTGTTATTCGGGTCGCGTATTAGCTGGAATTGTGGAGAGTGTTGACTCGTTGGATGAGAATATCTTGGGCTAGATATTTTCTGTTACATGGGAGATTTGATTGCAGGTTTGTTGGAGAATTAAAAGGTGGAAGATTTAAAAAGATTTTGGGGATAAAATCTGTTTTAAAAGATTCAGTTTTTAATTAACAAATCTGATCAAATATTGTGACAAATCCAATCCAAATTCAAGGAGCTATATAAAGCGCACAAGACCAAGGAAGAAGGTATAGAAAACAGATTAAAGATCAAGAGCTGGAGGCTTAGAGTCTAGGGTTTGTTTAGAGTACTTGTAATCACACTATTCTAGGTTTGAATAGGTGTTGAATTTTCTGTCCTCTCTAGAAGCTGTGAAGCAATAGAGAGTTGTTGATTGATCGAAGCTAGGAAGCAAGATCAAGGGATCTCAAAGAGGTTGTTCTTTGAGTATTTTAGGGGATTGAGTAGTGTTCTCATATCTAAGTGGTTTCTTAGGTAGAAAGTCACTAGTAGAGTATAAGTTTAGGAGATTGTCAACTGGTGTGTTGAGTCTGTAAATTATATCTACAAGTAGTGAATTTCATCCCTGGCTTGGTAGCCCCCATACGTAGGTAGTTAGACCGAACTGGGTGAACAATTCCTTGTGTTATTTTGTGTTCTGTTATTGCTGTCCATTATTGCAGAGTGTGTTGTTGTGACATTGCACCTTAACATCACACGTCTGGTACCAGAATTTCAATTGGTATCAGAGCAGGCATCCTGTCTGTCTCTGGGTGAGATCTAGGGAAGTTACTTTCTGGTGAAAGATGGACAAAGAGGTTGGAGGATTCGTCAACAGACCCCCTATATTGGATGGCTCAAATTATGAGTATTGGAAGCCTAGAATGACTACCTTCTTGAAGTCATTAGACAGCAGAGCTTGGAAGGCTGTCGTTAAAGAGTGGGAAGCTCCAGTTGTATGTGAGAAAGATGAAGCTGGCAAGGATAAAGAAGGCACCTCAAAGCCTAAGCCTGAAGAAGAATGGACCAAGGAAGAAGATGAGCTTGCCCTTGGGAATTCAAAAGCCCTAAATGCTATCTTCAATGGAGTTGACAAGAACATATTCAGGCTGATCAACTCATGTGAGACTGCTAAGGCTGCTTGGGATATTTTGAAGGCTACTCATGAAGGCACATCTAGAGTTAAGATGTCAAGACTTCAGCTTTTAACTTCTAAGTTTGAAAGCTTGAAGATGAAGGAAGATGAGACTATTCATGACTTCCACATGAGTGTTCTTGAGCTGTCAAATGCATCCAGTGCTCTTGGTGAGAAGATGACAGAAGAAAAGCTGGTTAGAAAGATCCTCAGGTCCTTTCCTAAGAAGTATAAGATGAAGGTGACTGCCATTGAAGAATCTCAAGACATTAGCAAGATGAGAGTTGATGAGCTCATTGGGTCTCTTCAAACTTTTGAACTTGGTTTGATCGAGGAAGAACCAGAGAAGAAGCCAAAGAGCATAGCCCTGGTGTCAAATGATCAAGAAGAAAAGAGAAAGAGTTCTGAGTCCCAGGAGGATCTGCCTCAGGCCATAGTTATGTTGGGAAGGCAGTTCAACAAAGTGTTCAAGAAGATGAACTATAACTACAGGCCTAATGTCAAGAACATCTCTTCTGACATCAGCAAGTCAAAAGAGAAAGATGAAGAGAAGACTGCCTAAGAGAAATGAGTTCAGTGCTTTGAATGTGAAGGGTATGGACATGTCAAGAAAGAGTGTCCCACATTCTTGAAGAAGCAGAATAAGGGCTTGACAATTTCCTGGTCTGACTCTGATAGTGAAAGTGAAAGTGAGTCAGCAAAGCATGTTACAGCTTTGACAGGAATTGTTGAATCTGATGATGAAAGTGATGGAGAATTCACCTATGATGAGCTAGCTTCAACCTACAAGGAGTTGTGTTTAAAGAGTGTTGAAGTTTGTCAAGAGAACAAGTACCATAAGCAACAGATTGATCAGCTAGAGAATGACAAAGCTGAATTGGAGAAAGAAGTCTTATGTGTCAAAGCTCATCTTGATCATATGACAAAATCTGTTTGAATGTTGAACAGTGGGACAGCCACTCTTGACAAGATACTCCAGTCAAAAAAGGCCGCTGGAGACAAAGTTGGGATAGGTTGTAAAGAAACTTCAGAAGCAAGCACTTCAGGTTCAAAGAAGGAAGTGTCACAACCTGTGCCTCAACATCAGCCAAAAAGGCAGAATCAGAAAGCTGATGCTTCACGACCTAAGAAGATTGAGAAGAAGACTGGTCCTAATCAGAAGAGAAAGCAGCCACAAGGAGCTAGTCAGTATATGCCCCCACAATACCACAAGAGCATGAAGGCTGCAAGGTTCAAACAGAACATGTTCCATCAGATGTCTCAACATCAGGGTAACTGGTATGGATATAATAATGTTGTGCCTCATTACTATGGAAGAAGGAAGCCTCATCACCATAGGAGACAGCCTAGAAGACAGCATCCTCAGTTCAGGAGACAATCTACCTATGGTAAAAGACAACAGCCTCACCATAGAAGACAATCAAACTTTGGAAGAAGAAGACAGCACCAGTACTATGGATGGCAGCCACAACAGTTTCATCATCAAGGTGGCAGGAAGTTTAACAACTTCAGTGAAGAGAGAGTAAGGTGCTTCTATTGTGGGAGATTTGGTCATATGCAGTTTTCTTGCTTTAAACTGCATGGATATCCCAAATCTGTTCCTCAACCTAGACAGAAGGAGAACAGGACTAAGGTTGTTAAACAGTGGGTTCCTAAAGCTCAAGCTACATGTCTATTGGCTCACACCTCAGATAGACATTTTGATAAGGATGAATGGTACTTTGACAGTGGTTGTTCAACACACATGACTGGGTCCAAAGATCTTTTGGTGAATGTCAATTCTTGCTCCTCTAATGTTGTCACTTTTGGTAATGGAGAAAAAGGGGTGGTAGAAGGTGTTGGAAGAGTGAAGTGTTTTGATGGACCTGACCTTGACAATGTTCTTCTTGTCAAAGGTTTGAATGCTAATTTGATTAGCATAAGTCAGCTCTGTGATGAAGGGTACAAGGTCAGCTACACTAAGGATGAGTGTTTGGTGACTAGTGACAAGAATGAGGTAGTGATGAAGGGAGTAAGATCCAAAGATAATTATTATCAGTGGATACCTCAAGTGGACCGCTTATCTAGTGATGTGGTAAAATCAGATGGTGACATCAAGTGTGAAAGTATGGTGAAAAGTCAATCTGGGTTAATAACTTATGGTGCTGTTACTCCTAAGTTGGATGATGTGTTAAAAGCCAAATTGAGTAGTCAGTTATGTGAGCAAGATGAAGAAGTCAACAATGCTGATGGAAGGATCAAAAGTTGTGACCTTACGAAGTGTTGGGAGTTGAATACTTGTGAGGCCAAGAAAGATGACAACATGACTAATGACTTCTATAGTTCAGAAGAAAAAGTTCACAGGTTGACAATCCTTGGGTTGGAAGATACAGATGTTGAAACATCTCAAGTCAAGAAAGGTACTTTTAGCCTTAAAATAAAGAAGAATGATGATGAACTGATTGCAAAAGTGTCTCCTGGGGTTGCTAAAAGACTGAAAGCTATTGAATCACCGCCAAAGGTGAGAACTGATAAGCAGAAGACCTCAGAGGTTGGTCCTACAAGATCCTGGAGTAAAGTGTCAAGAAAGAAGAAGACCAGAGATAAGTCTGATGGTAATGTTCAGGACATCATTCATGTGAAGAAAGCTGTTGTTAGAACTTCTGAGAAAATTCAAAAGGCTTCGCTTGATAACATTCCTTTAAAAAGGTGGATGTTTGTCTTTCAAAAAGGGCTTAATCTGAAGAAAGAATTTGACAAAGATACTCTGGATATGGTTGAGTTTGCTAGGATATGGTTCAGAGAGGGTGTGGGAACTTATGGTATTCAGGTGTGTATGTTAACCTGAATAAGCTGCTCTGACTGTGTTTTATTGGGAGCTTCTTGAAGGACTTCTTTGTGCAATGAGTCCTTTGAATGGTGATGAGAAGCTGATGTCCCAAAAGATGTTATAACATCATGTTTACTGGTGGTTATATCTAGAAGATGATTAAGATTGGACATGTGGTGTTGGATGCTCTAGCATTTTTGGTCAGAAGAGGTGGAGATTATGGTAATGTGTTTAGTAGTTTGTTCTGGAAAAGCATGACTACTGTCTTTGAAGACTTCACCAGTTTCAACAACTACTGGTGGATGTAAGGATAGAGGAATTGTGATCTCTTGAAGAGACTGGATCTCAGTAAAGCTTATAAGTAAGCTGAGCATATAGAGTTTGTGACACAGTGTTGAGATTGGATTACTTTGCTGATAGTAAATCCAGTAGTGGAGCATATGTAATACCCTGGTGTCAAGAGTGTTGGTGAAGGATGTCTTTGTTCTGGATCTGAAGCTTAGTGCTTACATTATATCTAAGGAGCATCTACATAGTCATACGGGAGAATGATGAAGTAGAAGGTTTGCCTTGGATGGTGAAGATGAATTGTATGATAGCCTTTGGAGAATGGGACAGTGGTACCAAAATGCATGTACTCTGAAAATGTGCTCAAATGTTCATCTCCATCTAGAGCATTTGTTAATCATGACAGGGGGAGTACTTGTCTATGGATTTTGCAGCAAAAGTGCATTTATTGTGAAGATTGCATGCTGATCAAGCTTGTGGATGATTGTGTGAAGCCTTCATAACTGGATGGATGAAGAATATGTCTGTATTTTCAAAATGTGGATATTGCTGACAGAAGAAGTATGGTTGTGTACAGGGTGTCATAAGAGTTACTTGTTGAGGTTTGTCTAATTATGGCTAAAAAGGGGGAGAGTTGAAAATTGCCATGGAAAGAAGAGTAAGTGTTAAAAGAAGATGCTGCTAAAAGAATAAAGGTGTTTAGTTGAAAAGTGTTGATGTAGCTATTGAGGGGGAGTATAGACAGCATAGTTGTGGAGCTGCTAGTGAAGTATTCATAGCATTAAGAGTGCAGAGTGCAGCAAAGCAGACATCAAGGGGGAGATGTGCTGCACATTGTGAGCTACTGAACAGCTGTGATGCTGGTTCAAGTTTTTGAGGGGGAGCACCAATTGGCTGTTGTCAATAATGAAGATGGTGCTGCAGCAGATCAAGTAATGAAGACTATATGAAGATTGTCAAACTGCTGCAAGTTAAAGTTTCAAAATATTGAAGATATTCCGCTGCTGAAGTCTCTGAAGATGCAGAGATTGTTTTAGCCAAAATTAGCCAAAGGGGGAGATTGTAAGTTCCTGGATTGGCTGGAATTTTGGTAAAACAACAAGGTGTTCAATGCTGATGTCATGGTGTTGATGTTGCAGCATTGAGTCTTAGTACTGGGTTGTACTAAGTTGTGAAGGTTAACTATGTTTGATGTCATGGGCTTGATGTCATAACATTGCACTTAACACTGGGCTGTGTTAAGGTTGCTAGTTGCTGAAGTGGATGTCTGATGTCACATAGGTGATGTTGTAACATCAGACCTGCAGAACTGAAGCTAATGACAGCATGGGCTTGTTGTTATTAGGGTCGCGTATTAGTTGGAATTGTGGAGAGTGTTGACTCGTTGGATGAGAATATCTTGGGCTAGATATTTTCTGTTACATGGGAGATTTGATTGCAGGTTTGTTGGAGAGTTAAAAGGTGGAAGATTTAAAAAGATTTTGGGGATAAAATCTGTTTTAAAAGATTCAGTTTTTAATTAACAAATCTGATCAAATATTGTGACAAATCCAATCCAAATTCAAGGAGCTATATAAAGCGCACAAGACCAAGGAAGAAGGCACAGAAAATAGATTGAAGATCAAGAGCTGGAGGCTTAGAGTCTAGGGTTTGTTTAGAGTACTTGTAATCACACTATTCTAGGTTTGAATAGGTGTTGAATTTTCTGTCCTCTCTAGAAGCTGTGAAGCAATAGAGAGTTGTTGATTGATCGAAGCTAGGAAGCAAGATCAAGGGATCTCAAAGAGGTTGTTCTTTGAGTATTTTAGGGGATTGAGTAGTGTTCTCATATCTAAGTGGTTTCTTAGGTAGAAAGTCACTAGTAGAGTATAAGTTTAGGAGATTGTCAACTGGTGTGTTGAGTCTGTAAATTATATCTACAAGTAGTGAATTTCATCCCTGGCTTGGTAGCCCCCAGACGTAGGTAGTTAGACCGAACTGGGTGAACAATTCCTTGTGTTATTTTGTGTTCTGTTATTGCTGTCCATTATTGCAGAGTGTGTTGTTGTGACATTGCACCTTAACATCACACGTCTGGTACCAGAATTTCATGGTACATGGGTTTAAATCGCGCTACGATTAGCACTTTCAGAGATCTTGGTACTGCTTTCGTCCAACAATATAAATACAATTTGGACATGGCACCAAACAGAGATCAACTCAGATCAATGTCGCAGAAGGACAAGGGAACCTTTAAGGAATACGCTCAGAGATGGCATGAAATTGCCGCTCAAATTTGTCCACCTCTTGAGGAAAAAGATATGACAAAGATTTTCTTAAAGACCTTGAGCACATTTTACTACAACAGAATGGTTTCCAGTGCGCCCAGCGACTTCACCGAAATGGTCGGTATGGGAGTGCGTCTCGAGGAAGCCGTTCGAGAAGGACGTCTAGTCAAAGACACTGGGTCGACAAGCGGTACTAAAAAATACGATAGTGCTCTCCCTAAGAAAAAGGAGCAAGATATTGGGAATATCTCTCTCAAAAAGCAAAGGCGGCGGTACCAACCAGTAACAGCTGTAACTCCTACTATCAACCTTGCACCTGTTTCTACGTATCAACCTCAGGTTGCTCAAAGCCAATCAAATCAACAGCAATTTCAGCAAAGGACACAACAGCCTCTCCAGCAGGCTCATCCTCCATATAACAACAACCGTACAACGCAGCCACCAGGAT
Source organism: Lathyrus tuberosus (assembly GCA_022829125.1). Classification (NCBI taxonomy): domain Eukaryota; kingdom Viridiplantae; phylum Streptophyta; class Magnoliopsida; order Fabales; family Fabaceae; genus Lathyrus; species Lathyrus tuberosus. Next base: position 924,796 of record JALAZF010000151.1, on the reverse strand, counting down.
TTGATCCTATACCCGTATCGTACGCAGAACTATTTTCGTTACTACTGGCCAAGGGGCATGTCCAGACTAAGTTTCCTTTTACGGTGCCAGAAAATCTGCCTTTTTGGTTCAAAGCGGATCAGACTTGTCCTTACCATCAAGGAGGACCAGGGCATAACATAGAAAACTGTCTCAGTTTCAAATCCGACGTACAAAAACTTGTTAGGAGAGGGGTCTTATCTTTCAAAGATACGAATCCGAATGTTCTCACAAACCCGCTGCTTCAACACGAGAAGGCTACAGTCAATTTGATAGAGGGAGAGTCTAACAACACCTATCAAATTCACGATGTACTCTTATTGAGGGCCAACTTGGTCAAGATGCATTGTAGACAGAGTGGATATGGCCATGTGCCACCTCATAATTATCACTAGTGTGATATCTGCTCTAAAAGCAATCAAGGATGTCCTGTGGTGCAATAAGCTCTACATGAACAGTTGGATCTCGGATGGATCCAAGAGCACCGAGTTCGTGGAGTTAACATGGTTTATACGAATTCCAACATCATTCAAAACCACGATATCCGTGCGATGAATGTCAACTTGGTGGCAATGCACTCAAGGCAAAGCCAGTATCATAATCTGCCGCGTCACGATTATAATTCCTGCCTGACTTGCTCAGTAAACAAACAGGGATGCTCTTTTGTACAAGAGGTCCTCCAGCGTCAGATGGATCTTGGATGGATTCAAGACCTCCATGATAGGAATCATTATCAAATCAACATGATTCAAATCTTCGATATTCGCTTGATGAATACCAGCCTGGTGGAGTTACATGCTAAACAGGTCCGGCTCAGGTTCCTGGTATCACATGATTATCAGGGCTGTAAAGTGGGTTGCGAAGATGATCAGGGATGTGCCTTTGTCCAGGAAACACTTCAGCACTTTTTGAACCACTAGTGGCTTCCAATCTATATGGATGAAGACACCCAGCAAATTAGTATCACTAACGGGAATCCTACTAGATATCAAAGTCAGGATGTTCGGTCGATGGAAACAGATCTAGTAAGGTTACATTGTATTCAAACCAGATGTAGCCAGGTGCCACTGCACAACTATGAGCGGTGTGGAGTTTACTCAATGGATAATCAAGGACGCTACCTCGCGCGAGCAGCCCTTCAAAGTCAGTTGGACCGCAAAGAAATTCAACCATGGTCAAGTTCTGGATCACTCAACTACTTCGCTGATCAAATCGAGGACGTTGTCGTAATCTCTGATCATCAGAGGGCTAGGGATGTTTGTACCATTATCCCTCTACTTGATGAATCGAGAGTTCCCAACTGGGAACGGATCGAAATTACTTTCAATGGTCAGAAAAATCAGAAGGCTCACATAGTCATCTATCTACCGGGACCACTACCATATGAATCAACTAAGGTTATCCCTTACAAATACGGTGCAACAATAATTGAGAATGGAAAGGAAATTCCGTTACCCTCCGTCGTGAGTATTGCAGACATCAGTCGAGTAACACGGAGTGGTAGAATCTTCAACAGAGGAGTTGAAGAACCCGGCAAAGAAAAGGAACCTCAGACAGAAGTTCCCAATCCACCTGTCGGTCAATCCAGTAATCCCAACCTTTCAAAAAACGATGATGAGATGCTGAAGCTCATCCAAAGGAGTGAATACAACATTGTTGATCAGCTGTTACAAACTCCTTCAAAGATCTCGGTATTATCACTGTTACTTAGTTCAGAAGCGCACAGGGAGGCTCTACAGAAAGTCTTGGAGCAAGCCTTTGTAGAATAGGATGTAACAATTAGACAGTTCGATAGCATTGTCTCTAACATCACTTCCTGCAATAACTTGGGATTTAGTGAGGAGGAATTACCTGAAGAAGGTTGTCGACATAACATGGCGCTCAACATTACAGTCAACTGCCAGGACGATGCTTTAGCCAGCATACTGGTAGACACAGGGTCAGCCCTGAATGTTATGCCGAAGTCCACTTTGATGCTATTATCATTCAAAGGACCTCCGATGAGAACCAGCGAGGTCATCGTCAAAGCCTTTGACGGATCCAGAAAAATGGTTATCAGCGAAGTCGACCTTCCCATAACTATTGGTCCTCACACTTTCCATGTCACTTTCCAGGTCATGGACATTCGGGCAACATACAATTATTTATTAGGAAGACCTTGGATACATCAGGCTGGGGCGGTCACTTCGACCCTCCACCAAAAGCTAAAGTTCATCCAGAACGGCCAACTTGTCACGGTTTGTGGAGAACAAGGCTTGCTCGTGAGCAACTTGTCATTATCTATTTGTGTAGAACCCGAGGAGGTTGTTAGAACTCAGTTCCAAGCACTTTCGGTGAGCAATGAGAATCAATCAGAGAAAGGAACCTCAATTTCCTCATACAGAGATGCTCTCGAAGTGATCGAAAATAACAATACAAAAGGATAGGGACAGCTTATTATTCCCACTGATAACAAAACAAAGAAGGGTCTTGGTTTTTCTGCAACCTGCACCCAGTCAGCTGCTAACGTTGAAAGTCTTCATCCCATTCAGAACTTCTTCCACAGTGGAGGCTTCCTTCAACCAGTGACTCAAGACGTGCATACCATCAATAAAGATGATTCCTCCGATACGGAGGAAGAATGGAAGTCATATCTCAACGAGGACGGTTATACGTCTCAGGGCGAAACACAGACTCCCTTTTGCTTTCATGCACAGAGCCCGAGATTTATACCAAGGTTAGATGTCAAAATGATATACGGAGATTGTGATCCTGAAGGATGTCGGGCTCCGTAAAATTTGTTAGAGGAAGACACCCCGATGAAATACAACTTTGACCACGACTATTATGGCCCAATGGATGGCTTGCCTATCTGGCAGCCGTATCCCGGAGACTTGGGGAAAGAAAATCAGCCGAACAATGAAAATCAGCTGAGCATCATTGAACAGAATACCTGTGTCCCCGCCATGTCATGGGATCAACACTCAGGTCATTCTGAACTTATCCAGTACGATGATGAATTGGCAACATTTGCAGGACTAGAATCCATTAACTATGCTTTTCCCGAGGTCAACGTCATCAAGAGGGATGACTCCTCTAATTCCAAAGTAGTGTGGGACACCTTGGGACAACCGAGTGGAAAATACGACTTCAAGGTCAAGTACACCGCTCCTGAAAGCTCTTGTATCAGGTTCGAAGACATCCAGCCAACTGGATGGGGAGATACAGCTGAGAGTACAAATACTACGCAAAATACAACTGAGGAATCCTCCTACGACAACTCTGCCTGGGAGACAGATTCCATTGATCCTGCTCCTCCAGAAATCAGCGTCATTTCTGAAGACAAATCAAGGAAACTACCAGACTTTGGGATTCACCGAGGAGTTCGCCGCCAATGGGTTGTTGTCGATGTTCCGAAGATTGTTTATAAGTCAAAGTAATTGTCGTCTTTAACCTTTCACCCTGCCCAGGTGAAACGGATGTTTTGATAGGGCTCACTTTCTGTAAATTTCCCTCTTCGCTTTGCCCAAAGCGACAGAGTTTTGTTTTATAGGGCTGTAGTTTCAAGAATCGACTTGTTCATTAATAAAATAACGTCGTTCTGTAATTTCCGCATTAATTGTTGTTATCTCTTTTTGCTTTTTTTCAGAAAATGGTAATCCTAAAAAACAACTCAATAATAAAAACAAGCAGTTTTCCAAGAAAAATACACTACACACACTCTTGCATTCTCTCTATCTCTTCTAAACACAAATCATCACGTCATGTAGATTGCTTGTTTTAAACCCCGTTGAAACATACGATCAAATGCCTTCTCCCAACTTTGAGTTCCCGGTATTTGGGGATGAAGAAGAAGTTGACGACGAAATTCCAGAGGAGATCTCCCGACTACTCAGACAAGAGGAAAGATCCATTGAGCCTCACAAAGAGTTGTTGGAAACAGTCAACTTAGGATCGGAAGAAGAGAGAAAAGAAGTCAAGATTGGGGCACTGCTCAGTCCAACTGTCAAAGAGAGTTTGACAAAGCTTCTCAGAGAATTTCCCGATGTGTTTGCTTGGTCCTATCAGGACATGCCAGGGTTGGATACCAGCATCTTGGAACATCATCTACCGTTAAGATCAGAATGTCCATCGGTTAAACAAAGGTTGAGACAGACTCATCCAGACATGGCTGTCAAAATCAAAGAGGAGGTACAGAAATAGATTGACGCGGGTTTCCTCGCTACGTCAGAATATCCTCAATGGTTAGCCAACATAGTACCCGTTCCAAAAAAGGACAGAAAAGTCAGAATGTGTGTCGATTACAGGGATCTGAACAAGGCTAGTCCAAAGGACGACTTTTCTTTACCACACATTGACATGCTGGTAGACAGTACAACAAAGTTCAAAGTTTTCTCCTTCATGGATGGATTCTCGAGCTATAATCAGATAAAAATGGCGCCGAAGGACATGGAGAAAACTTTGTTCATTACCCCATGGGGTACCTTTTGTTACAAGGTAATGCCGTTCGGTTTGAAGAACGCCGGGGCAACCTATCAAAGGGCCATGACTACTCTGTTTCATGACATGATACATAAAGAAATTGAAGTGTATGTCGATAATATGATTGCAAAATATAAAACAGAGGAGGAGCATGTGACCCACCTGTCAAAACTATTCGAGCGTTTGCGAAAGTACAAACTCCGCTTGAATCCCAATAAGTGCACCTTCGGTGTCTGTTCAGGGAAACTCTTAGGGTTCATCGTCAGCCAGAAAGGAATTGAGTTTGATCCTGACAAGGTCAAGGCCATTCAAGAAATGCCTTCTCCAAAGACTGAAAAATAAGTCAGGGGATTCCTGGGACGTTTGAACTTTATTTCTAGATTTATATTCCTCATGACCACGACATGTGCGCCGATTTTCAAATTACTCAAAAAGAACCAGGACTGCGTTTGGACAGAAGACTGCCAAACCGCCTTCGACAATATCAAGGAATACCTGTCGAACCCGCCGATTCTATCACCTCCAGTGGAAGGAAGACTGTTGATTATCTATTTAACAGTCTTGAAAGACTCAATGGGTTGTGTACTTGGCCAACAAGACGAAACAAAAAGAAAAGAGTCTGCCATCTACTATTTGAGCATGAAATTCACCGACTGCGAGACTCGGTACACTATGCTCAAGAAAACTTATTGCGCTCTGGCTTGGGCAGCCAAACATCTTCGCCAGTACATGATTCGTCACACCACTTGGTTAATCTCTGAAATGGATCCAATCAAGTATGTCTTTGAAAAGCCTGCTCTCAAGGGAATAATTGCCCGTTGGCAGATGTTGTTATTAGAATATGACATAGAGTACCACGCTCAGAAAGCCGTTAAAGGAAGTGTTTTAGCCGATCATTTGGCTCATCAACTGGTTGACAATGGAATCTGACTGCTACAAGTACATGAGGAGATGTCACAAGTGTCAGATATACTCATAAAAAAATCCATGTACCGCCTACACATCTCAAAGTTCTTTCTTCCCCATGGCCTTTTTCCATTTGGAGAATCGACATGATTGGCGTGATTGAGCCCAAAGCTTCAAACGGACATCGGTTCATCCTGGTAGCCATTGATTACTTCACCAAGTGGGTCGAAGCAGCGTCATACGCCAGTGTAACCCATCAAGTGGTGGTCTGATTTATCAAAAACAATATCATCTGGCGTTATGGTGTTCCGAGCCAGATCATTACGGATAATGGATCTAACTTGAACAATAAGATGATGAAAGAGTTGTGCGCTGAGTTCAAGATCGAACATCATAACTCATCTCCCTACCGAACCAAGATGAAGGGCGCGGTAGAAGCGGCTAACAAGAACATCAAGAAGATTGTTCAAAAAATGGTTGTAACCTACAAAGACTGGCACGAAATGCTACCTTTTGCTTTTCACTGTTATCGCACATCTGTCTGCACTTCAACAGGGGCAACCCCTTTCTCTCTAGTATATGGTATGGAAGCAGTGCTTCCCATAGAAGTAGAGATCCCATCAATCCGGGTATTGATGGAAGCTAAGCTTACAGAAGCTGAATGGTGTCAAAGTCGACACGACGAACTCAACCTGATCGAAGAGAAACGAATAATGGCACTATGCCACGGTCAGTTGTATCAGCAGAGAATGAAGAAAGCCTTTGACAAAAAGGTTCGACCCCGTGTCTTCAGAATAGGAGACCTCGTGCTCAAAAAGATACAATCATTTCTCACTGATCTCGGGGCAAGTGGACTCCGAATTATGACGGCCCCTATGTGGTCAAGAAACCTTTCTCAGGCGGCGTCTTAAGACTTGCGACCATGGACGGAGAAGAATTTGCCTACCCCACAAATGTTGACGTAGTTAAGAAATACTTCGCTTAAATACAATAAAAATAAAAAACGTCTCGGTGGATTAAAAACCCGAAAGGGCGGTCCAGGCAAAAATTAGAGACATGATCAAAAATCATCCCGGTGGATTGGAAACCTCAAAGTACAATCCAGGAAAAAATTAGGGATAATGGCAAGTAACTATGTTCAACAAAGGGGCAAATCCCTCAGCAGCAGTAATGCCATCGGTCAAGAAAACGCCAGTCAAGGTCATCTTCGACAGAAGCTCAGGATGCCCGGAATTCAAAGTTGGTAGAAGGATAGTGGTCATTATGTTTCAATGTAGCCCTTTTCCCTTAAATTACCATTTTCTAACTTTGTAAATACTCTATGGAATCACGCGTTTGACTGATTTCCATCCTATCAATAAAATTTGAGCCCTTGTGCTTTTGTTTGCAATTCATATTTGTTTTAGCTTTACAGAACGACATTTTAGCATGAATAACGATTCTTGAAACGAAACAAAAATGAATTTACTTGTATAATTTTTCGGCTTTTAATAAAGATGGCAATTTCTTTTGACTGTTGAACATCGAAAGAACATCGATCGCTTCGCCAAAAGTAATCGAGCTTCAAAGTGCAGAGTCAAAGTACTCCTTCTAAGCCAGTGCGCCTGAATGAAGGATCAGCTGTATCAAATGCGATTTTCCCATCTGATACCCCCGACAGAGTTCTTATCTCCTAAGCCCGACCAACGTAGCTCCCCCCGAGGACTACTTCTCCTAAGAAAGGCAGAATTGCTATCGTGAACCAGTGATACTAGTCTGTATGTCGCGTCAATTTTGTCAGCATATACATACATACATCATGCATTATTGATTTACATTCATATTCATATTACATCACTATCACTCTAGTCGGTCTTGTTCCCTAGTGATAAGAGTCCTCTCAATCGAGTCGGCAGTTCTTTCCTCGTCAGGAAATGAATCATCTAAGCGATCTCTCCTCCAGTTTATTTCTGGATTGAAGGTGGTTCTTTGACCACTTTGATAACTTGAACCTCTGAAGAGCCAGAGAGCTTCCGAAAAACATCATTCTTCGCCATTGAAGATGATATCTTCGCCTTCCCGGATTAAGGAAAATCCCTAGAGAAAGCCTCTTAATCAGAGATTTGGCAGTACAACAGTTTTTCTCCGAAAAATTCACTGACGAAAAGGTCCTCGGCACCTCAAAATTGGATCACATCATATGGCATTTCTCCAAAAAGATCCCGAGAAAAGTATGATGTGGTAACCCCAAGCGAAAGCAGTCTCTCAAGAGACTCGTTTTCCCCACCACTTTTTCCATCAAATGGCATCTCCCCAGGAAAATTCGGCGAGAAGTTTGAGGAAAACCGCTACACATAGCGTCCCTTCTCAATAAAGTTTATTGACAAAAGAAACTTAGACCAGTTCCTTGGTGGGAAACCAGGATCGAGTGGAAGTTTAAATCAGAAACTGAGACCAGATCCTTGGTGGGAAACCAGGATCGAGGGGAAGTTTAAATCAGAAACTGAGACCAGTTCCTTGGTAGGAAACCAGGATCGAGGGGAAGTTTACCTTTTCTAAGCATCATTGCTTAGAAAAAGAGGAAGGATGCGCGAACTTCCATTCGTAACCACTATCAAAATTTCGGGTATTCCGATATTTAATCCTCTTATACCCCGAATGCCTAAATAGCTTCGCCATTCACACCTTCGGGTCCAAGAAGATTAAATAGGGGCATCTGTCATACCCCAAATTTTGACCACTAAGATTTCCCATCATTGTGCAAATCATCATCAGCATATGGATGAACTATTAGTCTCCCCAAAGATGGGTGATCATCCACTGCAATCAGGCTTAGGGTTTCAACCCCTCTCAGAGCTTTTAGACAAAGGATCAATCAAGAAATGACATGATCTTCAACTTGTCTAGCCTCTCAAACATCCACAAAGGATCAAGAGGACTCCCACTTCAAGGATTAAGCATAAGGCTTCTCCCTTCTAGGTGGATCAAGCCTTAAGATCGCCAGTGTCACCAAATTAGGGTTTGGTCGACCAGGGCCTCCAGATGGAAATTTTCCTCTGGACATATGCCAATGCTTCAAAGCATAACCTATGATACTCCAAGGGATTTCATGAACCCAATCATCAAGTCAATTTAGCCTCGGGGGATGCATTCATCAAAAAAATCAAGAATTAGGGTTTCTTGACCTAATTCACCCCTAAGTTGACTTTTGGGACAAATCATGAGCCAAGACCTCAAGAGATGATTTGAGGGTCCCTAACACACCACATCGGTCCATTTGTAACAATGGATTGAGCCAAGAAGCTTGAGCAACAAGCTTCAAGTTCATCAGAACCACAATTAGGGTTTCGTGGAAAAAGTCAACTGTATCTTTGACTTTTGACCAAGACATGCTCCGAAACCCTAAGACATGATTCAATACACCCTATAACACCTATGAAATCAATCCATCAAGTTTTATTTAGGTCTAGGACTTGATTTCATAGAGGATCACACAGTTTACAATTCATCTGACAAAAAGTCAACTGTGCACAAAAGTCAAACTTTGACTTTTTGAGATTTTTCACAATTATGGTTCTTTGACCCCAAAATGATGTTAAAGTGTGATTGGAATCATCATTCATCAAGAAAAATCAAGAAAAGTGGGATAACTTGTAAAAGGGGTAACCATAAAAGACTTAGAAATTTTTCTAAGTTATGGAACAAAGTGGCTAGGGTACCAACTTTGGAGGACCATAACTCCTAAACCACAAGGCCATTTTCCCCCATCCAAAGCTGGATTTGTAGATCTCATGGCCCTCTACAAAAGCTTCAAACACACCTCATTCCAATTCATCATGGATTTTGAGTTATGGAATTATCAACATCACAAAAAGTGAAAATGTCACTTTTTTCCAACACTTAGTGAAAATTTCACTAAGTCAGAATCTGCCTTCACTTTTTTCCAAATGTAGGGGCATTTTTCACTTGGATCCAAAAGTATCAAAACCAATTATGATCAAACAGTTATTGTATCATATGAGGGCTTTCCAAAATGCCCAAGAACTCCATCAAATTCCACTTGGTCCATGAGATATGACAATGGCAATATGCCTTGCTGAAAACTGCCAAGGCTAAGCAGAATTTTGCACTTTTGCTCGATTTGGAAAAATCAGATAATTACAAGCCTTGTCATCACTTTGGACACATCTGAGGATCAAATCTAAAGGGAACAAACACTGATCCAAGCCTCCAAAGTCTTTGGAACAAGAAGTAGCATGTCAAACCTAGAAATGCCTAAAAGAGGGACAAGACTCCAATTTTGGATTGGAGCATTTAATGGATGCACCAAGGTGGCATGGACTGACACATTTGCAACTGAATTCAGTCAAGAATGATCCAACAACTAGGGAACCACAACTCTGTGCCCTAACCTCTAGTCAATGGCTAGAGGAGACTTGGATTCCCATTGATCAACATTGGCCAAACCTCTGCTGCAGTTGCCATTCACTATTGATCCCAAAACAAACTTGCTCTACTATAAATAGAGCTAATTTGTGCTTAGTTTGAGTACACCATAGCCATCAAATAGATGCTTTCCTCAAAATCACCTTCTCACTTCCAATTTTGCCTTCTAAGGCAAGTCACCGTCGGGTTTTGAGTTTGAGAGCTATTCCAACCAAACCAATCACACACACACACACACCTAATAAACATCATATAGAAGTGATCCAAAGACTCACATAACATTTGGAACACCAAAATCACAAAATCACTAGCCAATTGCTCAAGCCTTTGACAGATTTGCAGTTGGGGTACCATCTCAAGTTCCAGATCATTTCAATCCATTCCAAGCATCCAGACACACTTCATGGCACCTAGGGAAGCTATCCAGATCATTGGAACCTAGTTGTAACACCTCTAACCCAAAACACGATCACCAGCTGTAAGAGGTGAGCATGAGCTCTTCTAACTCTGTGATCCATGCATTTTTTGCTGCACAATAATTTGGCCGTATGTTCATAACCATGCATAGAGAGTTTACCCTCAATCAATTGCTTTGGATGAATCGTGTATGGAATTTCTGAACCTTCATGCAGAATTTTGGGTTCTTGAGGTTTCTCTTTGATTTCTTATTCCATGCTTAAAATAAATGAAATTAAAGACCATAGACATGATCGTGAGGTTGAAACGAGTATTTTGATATGTAGATTGCATGATATAATCAAGTATTCAATGAGATTGGATAGAAAACGCAGAAACAGAGGAAGGGCGCGTGTTCTTGTCATGTTCTTGGCGTCCTTTTTCAAATATTTGAATATTTGAATTTTGTGATTTTATTTAACTGATTCAAAAATTAATTTCTCTCTGAGTTTTAATGATTTTGAGTTGATTCCTTTTTTAATAATTCACAAAAATGTTAAAATATTTTATTTTACCAAAAAATCCCAAAAATATTATTTATTTCATATAATTGATATTTTTGCCAAGAATTAATATTTTAATTTTTTTGACATTTAAAATATTTTTTCCTTCTTGATTTTGCAAATTTTAATGATTTCTAATCATTTTGTAGGTCAAAACATGATTTTTGAAACATTAATCCAAGATCACAATTTGTTTTCCACGTGTTAAACAATTTTGATCATTTTTATTGAATTTTTTATTCAATTAAAATACATTTTGGAAACAAATTAGGGTTTTGATTAATTCAACCCTCATTAAACCTTTTAAAAACATTTTGGGCCTCTAATAGAGTGTAAGACCCAATCCTTTGTAAATAAAAACCTATTTTGGGCCTCAAATGTTGTATAAGTCCCGTTGTATTTCCAAAGTTCGGCGCGATCATCGCCCGTTTAAAACAAACCATCTGGGCTTCTCCTCGAGCTATAAGACACATTCAAAATCATTTTGGGCCTCTAATAGAGTGTAAGACCCAATCCCCTTTTGAAACCAAAAACTTTTGGGCCTCAGTCATTGTATAAGACCCACGGTGTTTTCAAAACCTCGGCGCGATCGTCGCCCTTTTCAAAATTAACCATTGGGCTTCTCCTTGAGCTATAAGACTCATCTTTGTTCACTTTCAATAATTTTGGGCCTCTTGAGAGAGTGTAAGACCCATCCCTTTATACAGAAAACCTTTTTGGGCCTCAGTCACTTATATAAGTCCCTGTACAAAATGAAAGTGCGATCACCGATAAAACCTTGGGCCTCTCCTTGAGCTGTAAGCCCCAACAATCTTTTCAAGGTACTTTCTCCTTTGATTTTGAATATAATATTGTTATCAAAGCTTTCTTTGTTGAACAACTAACCAAATAGCATGGATTCTCTACAACCGAGTAAGTGTTTACCCGCTTTCATTTACCGCTTTCATATGTATATAACTGTATTGTGGGGCTGTTTCACTGTAAGTCTTCTTTCATAAACTCATATCGACTGTGTAATACTAGTATAGATATTTAGAGTTTCCCCGACAACTACGTCTAGAACTAGACAAAACCTCGTCTCCTTACATCAGACGTTCTCCCGGATATTTCAACATAACCTAAACCATGGGAATTTTCTTTTACGACAATTTTAGATAACTAGATCTAAGAAATCTCCCCCTTGAACAGTTCATATACAGAAGGCCAATGTTCCAAGTGAAACCCCTTCTGGAACTGTTCATCAGCCTCCTCTTGGGCTTAGTGCAAGGACCCACAGGCTTCCTAAAAGCATCCCCGCCTCCTCTTGGGCGTTGTACAAGGACCCGTCGGCTTCTTAGAAGTTTTCACAGCCTCTTCTTAGACTTCGTATAATAATTCTTCCTCCGGGAAGATAGCCTCCTCTTGGGCTTCGTACAAATTGTCCCTACGGCTTCTTAAAAGTTATTCTCGTCTCCTTTTGGGCTTCGTATAAATTGTCCCGACGACCTCTTAAAGGTATAGGAACAGAAATTAGTCATCTTAATAGAACAGTCTTTCAAAGAGTCTAGATCTTTCTACCGCGAACGTACTGTCTCTTAATCTCTCTTAAGCATAGTACAAAAGATAAAACTCTAGACTTGGACAGTCTAATCTCCTTGAGTCTCGAAGACACTCTCAAGTTCCTTTCAAAAATAGGAAAAAACACCCGTAGATTTGGGCAGTCTCAATACCCTTCGGATTCCCCGTTTCCTTGAAGAACAGGAAATAACCCTGGTCCTCATATCAAATCCATGAGTACAACATTACCCATGTAAGAACTGATTTTCTCTTTAAACCAACATACTGGACCTGTCACTCAACTAAAACAGTAACCCTAGCCTCCTCTTGGGCTTTGTACAATGATTCTCCTCAGCAGAGTTAACCTTTGCAGCCTCCATCTTGGGCTTCGTACGAGATACAAAATCACTCTCTTGTTGAGTATAAAAGACTCTCTTGTTGAGTCAAACATTTTTAGCCTTCATCTCGGGCTTTGTACGAGATACAAAACACTCTCTTGTTGAGTATAAAAATACTCTCTTGTTGAGTCGATCACCTTTAGCCTCCATCTCGGGCTTCGTACGAGATACAAATCACTCTCTTGGTAAGTATAAAAGACTCTCTTTTTGAGTCAAACCCTTTTAGCCTCCGTCTTGGGCTTCGTACAAGACACATATAAAATCACTCTCTTGTTGAGTTAACCCTTTTAGCCTCTATCTCGGGCTTCGTACAAGACACAAAAGTATCCTCTTGTTGGGTCAATAGCCTCCTCTTAGGCATTGTATAAAGAAATCCCCGTTTGATTCAATCAACCTTTTAGCATCAAATCATGCTTTAGTCACAGCATACAAACATCAACAACTCCTTTTCCCCCGTCTAATTGTTGTAAGCAGCAAGCCTATGGATTATTTACATCCACGCCACTGTCCCTCTTTTAGCATTAGAAATTCCTAAGGAAAGATGGCATTGCTCTAAACTGAGTTAAAGTCTTCTCCTTCAGGTTAAAAATCCCCTATAAAGGAAATTTTGGAATTGCTGGATTCGCATATCCCAGTTAAAGTAATTCTCCTTTATAATCAGTCACCCAACAGTTGTGCCAAACAGACCAAATATTCCCCTTTAGAGATGACAAATTCTCTCTAAAGTTAACACCCTTTTAGCTTCACATCTTGGGCTTCGAACAAGATACGAATAGACCCTTCAGCTTCACATCTTGGGCTTTGAACAAGATATAAACCACCTTTAGCTTCATGTATTGGGCTTTGAACAAGACACCAAAACACCATTTCCTCCCATAGAATAGGAGGAACAACGATCGCTCTGATTTCCCTATCCCAGGAATACGTAGGCATAAGATTGAAAAAGAATCTTAGCGAGCACACTAATCAAAAAACCCCAAAGTCCCCTACCTCCAGCCAATCTAGCGCAGTATCCCAACAAATTCCCCATGAACAATCCCGCTATTTCGTTCTGAACAAAATAAGCAGAGAGAGGGCCACGAACTAAAGTTGCATCTGTAAACCAACAGTTTTGACTGTTTAACCTTAGTTTGCAAGCAGGGTTAGTTAAAGACATCTATTTCCCTTCCTTTATCAGCTTCAATAGGATAAAAAATGAATCAAACTGTAGTACCAAAGGGATAGTGATTTGAAACCACAAAAACTGCGCTACACTTGTCATTCCTACTGATAACAAAACAAAGAAGGGTCTTGGTTTTTCTGCAACCTGTACCCAGACTGCTACTAGCGATGAAAGTTTTCATCCCATTCAGGACTTCTTCCACAGTGGAGGTTTCCTTCACCTAGTGCCTCAAGCAGTCCATACCATCAACGAGGGAGATCCCTCCGATACGGATGAAGAGTGGAAGTCCTATCTAATGAGGACGGCAATATGTCTCGGGAGGAGGGGCATATGCCTTTTTGCTATCCTGCACAGAGTCCAAGATTTATACCCAGGTCAGACGTCAAAATGATATACGGAGATTGTGATCCGGAAGGATGTCGTGCTCCACCAAACTCATTAGAGGAAGACACTCTGATGAAAGACAACTTTGACCACGAATATTATGGCCCGATGGATGGCATGCCTATATGGCAGCCGTATCCAGGAGACTTGGGACAAGAAAATCAGCCGAACAATGAAAATTAGCTGAGCATCATTAAAAATAATACCTGCGTCCCCACCATGTCATGGGATCCACACTCAGGGCATTCAGAAAATATCTAGCACGACGATGAATTTGCAAAACTTGCAGGACTAGAATTCATCAACTACGCTTTTCCCGAGGTCAACGTCATCGAAAGGGATGACTCCTCCAATTCCACAGAAGTGTGGGACACCCTGGGACAACCAAGCAGAAGGTTTGACTACTTCATCAAATACACCGCTCCTGAAAGCTCTCGTATTAGGCTCGAGGACATCCAGCCAACTGGATGGGGAGATCCACCTGAAAGTACAAATACTATACAAAATACAACAGAAGAATCCTCCTACGATAACTCCGCTTGGGAAACAGATTCCAACGATCCTGCTCCACTAGAAATCAACGTTATTTCTGAAGACAAATCAAGAAAGAAGGTGCCCGACTTTGTGATTCACCGAGGAGTTCGCCGCCAATGGGTTGTTGTCGATGTTCCGAAGATTGTTCATAAGTCCAAGTAATTGCCATCTTTTACCTTTCACACTGCCCAGGTGAAACGGATGTTTTGATAGGGCTCGCTTTCTGTAATTATCCCTCTTCGCTTCGTCCAAAGCGATAGAGTTTTGTTTTATAGGATTGTAATTTCAAGAATCGACTCGTTCATAAATAAAATAACAATGTTCTGTAATTTCCGCATTAATTGTTGTTTTCTCTTTTTTCTTTTTCAGAAAATGGTAATCCTAAAAAATAATTCAATAATAAAAACAAGTAGTTATCAAAAAATACACTGCACACACTTTTTCATTCTCTCTATCTCTTCTAAAAACAATCATCATGTCATGCAGATTGCTTGTTTTAAACCCCATTGAAACATACGATCCAATGCCTTCTCCCAACTTTGAATTCCCAGTATTTGGGGCTGAAGAAGAAGTTGACAACGAAATTCCAGAAGAGATCTCCCGATTACTCAGACAGGAGGAAAGGTCTATTGAACCTCACAAAGAGCCGTTGGAAATGGCCAACTTGGGTTCAGAAGAAGAGATAAAATAAATCAGGTTTGGGGCACTACTCAGTCCAACTGCCAAAGAGAGTTTAATAAAGCTTCTCAAAGACTTCCCCGATGTATTCGCTTGATCCTATCAGGACATGCCAGGGTTGGATACCAGCATCGAGGAACATCATCTACCGTTGAGGTCAGAATGTCCGCCGGTAAAACAAAGGTTGAGAAGAACTCACCCAGACGTGGCCATCAAAATCAAAGAGGAAGTACATAAACAGATCGACACGGGTTTCCTCGCCACATCAGAGTATCCTCAACGGTTAGCCAACATAGTACCTATTCCAAAAAAGGACGGAAATGTCAGAATGTGTGTAGACTACAGAGATCTAAACAAGGCTAGTACAAAGGACGACTTTCCTTTACCGCACATTGACATGCTGGTTGACAGTACAACAAAGTTCAAAGTCTTCTCCTTCATGGATGAATTCTCGGGCTATAATCAGATAAAAATGGCGCCGAAAGACATGGAGAAAACTTTGTTCATCACCCCATGGGGTACCTTTTGTTACAAGGTAAAGCCGTTTGGTTTGAAGAACGTCGGGGCAACCTATCAAAGGGCCATGACTACTCTGTTTCATGACATGATACATAAGGAAATCGAGGTATATGTCGATGATATTATTGCCAAATCTAGAATGGAAGAGGAGCATGTGTCCCACCTGTCAAAATTATTTAAGCGTTTGAGGAGATACCAACTTCGCTTGAATCCCAACAAGTGCACCTTCGGTGTCCGTTCGGGGAAACTCTTAGGGTTCACCGTCAGCCAAAAAGGAATTGAGGTTGATCCTGACAAGGTCAAGGCCATTCCATAAATGCCTTCTCCAAATACTGAAAAACAAGTCAGAGGATTCCTGGGACGTCTGAACTACATTTCCAGGTTCATATTCCTCATGACCGCCACATGTGCGCCGATTTTCAAATTACTCAAAAAGAATTAGGATTGAGTTTGGACAGAAGATTGCCAAACCGCCTTCGACAGTATCAAGGAATACCTGTTGAATCTGCCGATTCTATCACCTCCAGTGGAAGGAAGACCACTGATCATCTACCTAACAGTCTTGGAAGACTCCATGGGTTGTGTACTTGGCCAACAAGACGAAACCAAAAGGAAAGAGTCTGCCATCTACTATCTGAGCAAGAAATTTACCGACTGCGAGACTCGGTACACTATGCTTGAGAAAACTTACTGTGCTTTAGCTTGGGCAGCCAAACGTCTTCGCCAGTACATGATTTGTCACACTACTTGGTTAATCTCAGAAATGGATCTAATCAAGTATGTCTTTGAAAAGCCTGCTCTCACGGGAAGAATTGCTCGTTGACAGATGTTGTTATTGGAATATGACATAGAGTACCACGCTCAGAAAACCGTTAAGGGAAGTATTTTAGCCGATCATTTGGCTCATCAACCGATTGACGATCAGGAATCAATCAGATTTGACTTCCCAGACGAAGATGTCATGTATCTAAAAATGAAAGACTGCGATGAACCTCTACTCAGTGAAGGGCCAGAACCAGGTTCCCAGTGGGGACTTATCTTTGACGGAGCTGTCAATCATTATGGAAATGGAATTGGGGCAATCCTTGTTACCCCTCAGGGTACCCACATTCCTTTCACTGCCCGCCTGACATTCAAGTGCACAAACAACGAGGTCGAATACGAAGCTTGTATCATGGGTCTCGAGGAAGCAATCGACTTAAGGATCAAAAATTTGGATGTATATGGCGACTCAACCCTGGTTATCAATCAGATCAAAGGAGATTGGAACATATACCAATCAGGATTGATTCCTTACAAAGATTACGCAAGAAGGTTGTTACCCTTCTTCAACAGAATCGAGTTTCATCACATCCCTCATGAAGAGAATCACATGGCTGATGCATTGGCCACTCTCTCTTCCATGATTAGTGTAGGTCAATGGAATGACCTACCTAAGATTGACATAATGCGCCTTGAACGACCCGCTTATATCTTCACGATTGAAGTAGTCATAGACGAAAAACCTTGGTATCACGATATCAAATGCTTCCTTCAGAAACAAGAGTACCCACCTGGGGCACTAAGAAAAGACAGAAAGACCCTCAGAAGGCTAGCAAGCAGCTTCTTCCTGAGCGGTGGTACACTCTATAGGAGAAACTTTGACATGGTCTTGCTCCGATGCGTAGACAGACCAGAAGCAGACATGCTGATAAAAGAAATTCACGAAGGATCCTTTGGCACTCATGCCAATGGACACACAATGGCGAGAAAAATTCTTAGAGCAGGGTACTACTGGTTGACAGTGGAATCCGAATGCTACAAGTACATGAGGAAGTATCATAAGTGTCAGATATACTCCGACAAAATCCATGTGTCGCTCCCGGGATTTTCATCCTAGTACAAACGCGAAAGTGGCACCGAACAGAGTCGCCAGCAATGTGTATTTATCCCACGAGAGGGAAAGGAAACACCGCATAAACCTGAAGGAAAGGAAAGAGCATGGTCTTGCGACCAAGAGAAATGGGTTCGGGAGTCGGTTACGCGAGAGGAAGGTATTAGCACCCCCTCGCGTCCATCGTACCCGATGGGATCCACGCTTGCTTGTCTCGATCAAAGGGTGATAGAAAAGAATACTGGAAAAGGAACGAAAAGAGAACGGAAAAGGAAAGAGAGAGAAACAAATGTAGGGAAAATAAAAGAAGTGCTCGAATGGGCCCTACCCCACTGCCTACGTATCTCATCGGGAGCATGAGAATCAGAGCGACGTAGTTCCCCTCACTAGGGATGGATTGTTTGTGTTTTTTAGAGAACGGCTTACGTTCTAGCTCAGGTGTTGCAGGCTCGCTGGTCCGAGGGCGTTACCGTCTTGCAAGAGAACGAGTAGAAGCGCGTTCGTGCGTTGAGAATGAATGAGATGAGAAAAGAATTCCCGAAGGAAAGACGTTATTGTTTGTTTTTGTCTTTTAGAAGGAAAGTGTTTTGGATTTGTTTGCATACGTCAGTGTATCCAAATCTTAGTCATTGGAATGTGTACATTCTCACATTCCAAGATGGAATGGGTAAGAAAGCACACTAAGAGTGAAGAAGACCCCCACACTTAGTTCCAATTGTCAAGGTTCAAACACACTAGCATACTTGTGTTTATTAAGTGTTTTTGTTGATTAAGAAATGAAGAAGTGTTTTTTATCATTTGCACCTTCAACAATTATTGCATTTAAGTCCCTCATACAAGATCAAATGTTTAACACATTGACCCAAGATGGGCTATATGCTACACATTCTAAGATTATAAGAGAAGACCCCTTATAATCCTTTCTTTATATGAAAGGCCTAAATGCAATAAATGCCTACCTTTATTACATATTTTGAGTTTTCTCTGAGATGAGAATAGAGACTCAAGAGAGGATAAAGGTAAAAATCTACATGGACTAAGACTCAATCCTAATTGATTAGTTAAGGGAGTGATCCTAAGGTTTGTGAGGTTTCAAGAAACCTAACCTAAAAGAAAGGAGAAGAAAGAAGAAAGAATACAACTTACTTCCAAAATGGAAGCTAAGTTGATTCTAAAAAGGGAAGAAAGAAAGTTATGAACACAAAGCACTATTAAATGCTTAGACAATCACAAATAGAATGATTAAAAAGTGAAGTAAGAAGTTAGAATGTGGAAGCATATCCACACTCAATTGGCTTACCCTTAGCCCCTGAAATGGTTAGCACAATTACTTACAAGTAAAGTAAGAAAATATAATGAACAAATCAAACTCAAACAAGTTGACAAACAAAGTAAAATGAGATTGAATGCTATACATGCTTCCAAGTCAGAATGTAACTCATATTTACACAACCTAATGTTATCCTAAATGAGCATACCAAATCATGCAAACAAAATCTCAATCCAACAAGAAGCAAAGAAGAAAAGGTGAAGTGATGTGAATGTGGTTCATACTTGTGAAACAAGTGACTTAAGGTGCAAGATAAACATCAAACATGCAAAGATGAAACCCAAATGTCACAATCAGCAGTCAATTAACATGCTATACATCCTCAAACAAAACCACAACTCATGGCACAAGTGCCTTCATGATCAAGCAAACCAAACATGAGGCATGCATTCACAAAATGAACAAGTTAAACTTCATGCTTCAAACAAATAGCAAACATGCTTCAAAAATTATGACTTTCACAAATCAAACACCTTAAACACATGCCATTAACATATCAAATCCACAAGCAATGAATCAGAACCAAAGTCACTCAACAATTAGGTCAAAGTCTCATGGAAGCTTCATGCATTCATGCTCAAAGCCACACATCAAAAGTCATCCAAAAAAGACTTAAAAATCATCAAATAAATCTCAAACATACATCAACATATTGTGACCATAATGCAAAAAGAAAGGCATCAAAATCATTTTTTATGATCAAGAACAAAAATGCACAAAATCATATGTCACATTAAGTATGCATACAAATGGAAATTCAAAAGAAATAATGGAACAGGGGCAAAATGGTCATAAAATCAGAAAATAAAATCATAGAAAATTTCCTAAATGTTTTAAGAATACACATGAATTTTTGTAGAATTTTATGATGATATTTGGTATTTTTAAAAATTAAAAAGCAAACGTGAGCAAAATGAAGAAAATAAAATGAAATGGTCATATGAATGGGGGTGTAACCATAGCAAATCCATAGTTCAATTTAATTGGGCTTGAAAACATGGGAGGTGCGAATATCAAATTGGTCTAGGTCCAAGTCTGCGCAATCCACACTAATTAACATGTTCTTCAGTCAACAAAATTGACTCATTCTCAGCCAATGGATCAAGTCAAGGTCAATGCGTGGTCAAAGTAATCAGATCAAACGCTCACACGTGAAGGACCACACTCCATACCATGCACTACACCACACGCATGTCACTCTGATTAAAAAAAAAACACGTGCAAGGCATGCTTATTTTAATGCGCTGGCACCACTGTGGCCACACGATGATGAAAAATTAACGGACACGATTAAAACACACCAAAACCCTAGCATCCAAGATCACCGGCCGGAGATGACCTCCGGTCACCTTCTCCGGTCACACCTCCACCGTCTGCAACCTCCAATCTTCCAGAATTCCACAAATGATATACCAAAATGAAGCTGAGCTCACATACATCATGAATGTGCAATCAACTTTCATAGATCACGCATGTACAACACAAACCGAACCAAAACATTTTGCCCTAAAATCTCATCTAAACTCCTAAAGAGCCTATCAACTAGTCAGGACTCACGCATAGCCTCTAATAAGCTCTAAACATCATAAAGCAAGCTAAAACAACAAGAACTTATGCAATCAAGTTGGAGTAATTGGAACCTGAAATTTGCAGAACTTTGAAACAAAAGAGAACCAGAGATCCACTCTTGATCTTTGAGCTTGATTCGTGCAAAATAAATGCAGTTGAGCCTTGAGATATTGAGAACAGAGAGAGATTCAAGGCTGAGCAATACTTGAAACCTTGAGGACTGTGTGGAAAACTTCTTCAATCCAATGCCATTGATGATGATGATGATGAAGTAAGATGGAGGATGATGAGGTTCGTGTACAGAGAGAGAGAAAAATGGAGAGAAGCGAGAAACTGAGAGAGAGAAAAGAGAAGTTTTTGGAGTGAATGTGACAAAAATGAAGCTAGGGAAGAAAGAATAGGGTGAAATCTGTTTTATAGGGGGAGCTAACCAGGGTTAAGCTGAGTGAATTAACTGAGTCATGGTGGTTTGAGTGAGTCATCCCTAACTAACTGAGTCAAGTTAGTTAGGGAGAGTAATGATATGGTGGTGATTCCCTATGGTAAGCTATGGTGAAGAAGAAAGTGGAATGAATGGCACGGCTGTTATCAGAAACTTGTTCAGCAAGTTTGTTTCTTTCCATTCTCATGTATGCCAAGGCAAGTGTGCAATGTGTAAGTCATGTGTGTTTGGTTTAATGTGGAAAGCTGATGTGATGAAGTGTTTGGGGTGTGTGTGAACCAAAATCGTGCACCAGTCTGTCAATGCATCAGTATCAACATGAGGTGGTTTGAGGAAGTTTTTCTCTCTACTCAATGAATGAATTGGTGTGTTTTAGGAGTCATTGGAAAGAGGATGCATTGGAGCACAATATTGATTTGGAAATTGAAGTGGAATGAGGTCTCAAACATGTCTAAAAATGACCTCAAACAGATGGAAAAAGAAGCTGGTACATGGGTGCGCAGACTTGTGGCATGACCTGGTTGTGACCTGGTCAAATTTCAGTTGCAATGACCATTCTTTGAGCCATCATAACTCCTTAACCTTTGATCAGATGAAAAATTGATAAACACCAACTTTGAAGATCTCACATAGAGGAACAATTTTGATGTTGAAAGATTTTCCATTTGAAGCCTCTAATCATGAGTAATTGATCAATACATTTGGCCCACCAAGTGTTTGAGAAAATGACTGCGCGCGTGCCCTGAAAATCTTGGTCATGACCTAGTTTTGGACCTACTTTGCTCAAACTTTGATCAATCATATCTCTCTCAATTTTTATCCAATGGAGATGTTCTACACATGGATTTGAAGCTTAAAACAAGATCTTTCATTGAGGCAGAGTAGATTTTTCATTTGGTGCTCCAAATTTAAATGGCCTTGGTTCAAATTCTGATGCAAAATGGCCAAAACTTGCTATTTTTAGTAACCCTACTTCATCCAAAAATGGCAACTTTCCACATCTTGATTTTTTCATGATTCCTTTGGAGTTTCTTGATCAAATTTTGTACATTGGACACATATAACATGAATTTCATGATTTTGGGCTCAAAAAGTCAAGAGTTGACTTTTTCCCCTGATTATTTGACTTTGGCCCAATTTCTCTGATTCTTGATCTTTCTTCCAATTGAACCACTTCTAAAACCAATTGAGATGCAATCTTCCACACATATACACTTAAGAACATGTAGAATACCATGACAACAAGCTTTGTCCAAAAAATCAAAGATTCCCTGATTTAATGGGAAACCCTAGTTTTGACCCCCTTTGGTTAGGAGGAAATTGCACATCTTCCAAATCCAAATTCCTCAGAGTATGTTGTGTATCCTCTTAAAGGATGATGAGAAATGCCACTTGAGAATGATTTTGAATCAATGAGCTATCTCTTTTGAGGGTTTTCCTTCATTTTTGAACCTCTTGCATAGTGAAAGATGTAGTGCTTCAATCTCCCATTGAATCTCTCATCCTTGAGGTTGTGGATGATCAATTGAGATAGTATGAGACATGAGAGACCTCTTGGCTTGCCTTGAGACCACTTATTTGACCCCTTGGTGTTTTGAATGATCTCTTGATTGTCCACCTTCCACCTGATCACATGCCCTGATGGTAAGAAGGATGTCATGCTTCATTTTTCTATGTTAGATGCAATGTAATGTTAATGAGGTGGATATGATATGATAAATGATAATGCCATGCTATGATGACAAAAGGGAGAGCAAATTTTGGGGTATTACAGCTGCCCCTATTCAAGCGCTGTAGACCTGAATGCCTGAAAGCAATTGCTTTCGGACTTTCAAGGTATATAGTGATTGAATACCAAAAATAACCAAAAATTTGCTCTGGGTGAAGAATAAAAGGGATATAAACCCAACGAGACTGCTGGATTGAATCCTCGATGAAACGTCGGAGAGATCTGTCTTTTGAACGATGCCAGACGACTACTGGCTTGCCACGCTACTGGTGGACTTTAATAATGTCTTTTAAACGACGCCAGACGACTACTGGCTTGCCACACTACTGGTGGACTTTAATAATGTCTTTTATGCAACTCCAGACGACTACTGGCCTGCCACGCTACTGGTGGACTTTGATAACGTCTTTTGAACGACGCCAGACGACTACTGGCTTGCCACACTGCTGGTGGACTTTGCAGCTTCGTGCCACCCGAAGATGGACTTTTGCCAATCCACTGTTGGACTTTTGCCACCCGAAGACGGACTTTTGCCAATCCACTGTTGGACTTTTGGAATATGCCACCCTTAGATGGACCTTTCGCCAATCCACTGTTGGACTTTTAGCTGCTTTGCCACCCGAAGATGGACTTTTGCCAATCCACTGTTGGACTTCTGGCTGCTTTGCCACCCGAAGATGGACTTTTGCCAATCCACTGTTGGACTTCTGCCACCCGAAGATGGACTTTTGCCAATCCACTGTTGGACTTTTGGAATATGCCACCCTTAGATGGACCTTTCGCCAATCCACTGTTGGACTTTTGCCACCCGAAGACGGACTTTTGCCAATCCACTGTTGGACTTTTGGAATTTTAAAATCGAATTACTCTCTGCCTCTGCGCCAGACATCTCTGCCGACTCTGCTGAGGAACCACAATCAATGATTTAATCTCGGAGACTCCTAAAAGGATAATATCTCTGCTGGCGAATGGAGGAACAATCCGTCTGCTTCGAATTGCCAAGCTTGCCAAAAATAAATTGGACTTTAAGATATGAGAGAATGATGACTCTGCCAGGAATTATTCCATCTGTTTGGGGGAATGAATTCTGGTCACAGCAACTCCGCTGGGGATGAGAATTTTTGAATGACGTCCTGCTGGGGAAATGAGCCATTAAAACTCTGCTTGGGGATTTATTCAACCCAAGATCCTTTATAGGGATTATCAACCTTCTGATCCGGCTGGGGAGTATTGCTGACAAGATTCGATACTGACCTCTGTGGGGGATCATTACCAGAGATACGATCTTGCTGGGTATCAGGGCTACTCTGCCAGGGATATGCAAATCCTGGTTAGAACATTTCCCTGCAATTTGCTAGGAAAGAGTCCTTTGGGGAAACTCAAAGCAAATCCACAGTAGTCTGCCGCAGAATATGACTGTCAAGCTTAGGATAAGTACCACAATGCCCCATGTTAGGCGAGCTTCCCTTTAGACAATTCCGTTAGGGATGACGAGTTTATAGCAAACTCTGCTGGAGGAAACTGCTTTAAAACGTCTCGTGCTGGGGAATGCCTTTTGAGAGGATTTTACAGAAGACCAACTGTCCTCAAACTCTACTGGGGACGATCAACACTTCATGCTGGGGAAACAAACATGCCCCATGCTTGGGCAAACCAACAATTTATCCCCGAAGAGGATGTCATAAGAGGATTTACATAAGATTTAGCCTCTTCAAACTCCTGCGACTTCGCTGGGGATAATGACCATCAGTTTCGGTGTCGACGAGACCACTCTTTTGGGGAACCTGTGACCGTTATCGACACAGAAAAGCTTGTAGTTGTTGGAAGTACTGAATGAGAGAATCGACTTAACAAGATACAACGGTACCCAGTTGAACTTAATTCACTGAGATCGACCCGATGAACGCCGATCTCCTTACCCATAATTGCCCCAGTCTTTTGCGTGGGGTGATTTATTGCTAGTCTTGTGCTCAAAATCATCTGCACCTGCTACCTGCAACAAAAGAATATGCCCACATGCCCCGAATATTGCGTGGCTAGAATCCACCATCCGGGAGTATTCAACATTCGAAGTAATTTCAAATATTTTTTCTGCGCATGTTATTGCAAGGCTGCCATGTTTTCAAATGCAATGTTTTATAAAAAATTAGGACGTTTTTGCAAACAAAGCAATAAAACAAAAATAGAAAGCTTTTTACTGAAATTCAATTTATTGACTGAAAGCCCAGAATAGGCAATTACATCTGGAAGCAATCCCTGGAAAGAGGTGATCGCTGAAAATTGAGAAAAGAAACTATCCTAATGGCAATGTGAAAACGGAATTCCACTGAGTTTCCATTCTGTTATGACCAGTATGTCTTCAAAACTCCCCGACCTTGCCTTCTGAGGAATGATCAGACCGATTCCTATCTTTCAGAACGTCAGTTGTCCAAACGATAATGGGTACAGATAACTCAGACTGTAGTCATTCGCTTAAATCCCTCTTTTGTGTGGACCGCCCTTTCAGGTTTTCGATCCACCAGGATACCCTTTTTTGCCTAAGTTGCCCTTTCGGGTTTTCAACTTACCGGGTGTACAATTTTTTTCAATTATATCCCTAATTTTTGCCCGAACCTTATTCTGTTTTTGGTTCGCCGGGATGCCCTTTTTTGCCTGGATTTTTTTCATTCTTATTATCCAGCGGGTCTATTCATGCGAAGTATTTTTTGACTACGTCTGAGTTGACAGGGGATGAAAAGTCTTCGCCATCCATGGTTGTAAGCAATAAAGCTCCGCCCGAAAAGACCTTTTTAACCACGAATGGACCTTCATAATTAGGAGTCCATTTGCCCCTGTGATCTGTATTGGGAGGAAGGATCCTTTTGAGTACCACATCTCCGACTTTGTAAACCCGAGGACGCACCTTTTGGTCAAATGCCTGCTTCATTCTGCGCTGATATAGTTGCCCATGGCATACAGCCGCCAATCGCTTTTCCTCAATAAGGCTCAACTGATCAAATCTGGCTCGTACCCATTCAGCCTCATCTAGCTTAACATCCATCATGACTCTGAGGGACGGAATCTCTACTTCAACCGGTAGCACTGCCTCCATACCATATACGAGTGAGAATGGGGTTGCCCCAGTGGACGTGCGTACCGACGTTCGATACCCATGCAAAGCAAATGGTAACATCTCATGCCAATCTTTGTACGTGACAACCATCTTCTGTACAATCTTCTTGATATTTTTGTTGGCCGCTTCGACCGCGCCATTCATCTTTGGGCGGTACGGAGAAGAATTGTGATGTTCGATTTTGAAGTCCCGGCATAACTCAGCCATCATCTTATTGTTCAAATTAGAACCATTATCAGTAATGATTCTTTCGGGAACTCCATATCGGCAAATGATATCCCGTTTTAAGAAACGAGCGACCACTTGTTTTGTAACATTGGCATAGGATGAGGCTTCAACCCATTTGGTGAAGTAATCAATTGCCACCAAGATGAAACGATGACCATTGGAAGCTGTAGGCTCAATCTTTCCGATCATATCAATGCCCCACATGGCAAACGGCCAAGGCGACGACATGATACTCAACGGATTTGGAGGCACATGCACCTTGTCTGCATAGATCTGGCATTTATGGCATTTGCGGGCATATTTGCAACAATCTGACTCCATAGTCAACCAGTAATATCCCGACCTTAACAACTTTTTAGCCATTGCCTGCCCTCCGGCATGGGTACCGAAAGAGCCTTCGTGTACTTCAATCATCAACAAGTCTGCTTCATGTCTATCCACACATCTAAGCAGGACCGTGTCAAAATTTCTTTTATACAGCACGCCATCTTTGTTCAGGAAGAAACTACCAGCTAACCTTCTCAACGTCTTCCTGTCTTTGGACGATGCCCCGGACGGGTACTCTTGACTTTTCAAGAAACACTTAATGTCATGAAACCATGGCTTGTCATCAGACGTTGCATCTACCGCAAACACAAATGCTGGTCTGTCAAGGCGGGATACCTCAATCTTAGGTACATGGTTCCATCCTTGCACTTTGATCATGGAAGACAAAGTGGCCAAGGCATCCGCGAACCTATTCTCATCTCGAGGAATATGGTACAGTTTCACTGTTGTGAAAAATGTCAGCAATCTCCTCGTATAATCTCTATACGGCACTAGATTTGCTTGGTGCGTGTACCAACTCCCTTTCACTTGATTGATTACCAAAGCTGAATCACCGAATATATCAAGGGTTTTAATCCGTAGATTAATCGCCTCCTCGATCCCCATTATACAAGCTTCGTACTCTGCTTCATTGTTGGTGCACCCAAAGGTTATTCGGGCAGTGAACGGCATATGAACACCTTCCGGCGTGATAAGAACTGCTCCAACTCCGCACCCATTCATATTGACAGCCCCATCAAACATCAGACTCCATTTGGATTCAGGGTCTGGCCCCTCCTCCGGAAGTGGTTCCTCGCAGTCTTTAGCTTTGAGAAACATGATGTCTTCATCAGGGAAGTCAAACTTCATGGGTTGGTAATCATCAATCGGCTGTTGCGCAAGATAGTCGGACAAGATACTTCCTTTGATGGCCTTTTGTGAAGTGTACTGAATGTCATACTCTGTCAAGACCATTTGCCACCGTGCAACTCTGCCTGTCAATGCTGGTTTCTCAAAAATATACTTGATAGGATCCATTTTTGAAATCAACAAGGTCGTGTGCCTAACCATATATTGCCTCAATCGCTTAGCGGCCCATGCAAGCGCACAGCATGTCTTTTCAAGCATTGAGTATCGGGACTCACAATCATTGAACTTTTTGCTCAAGTAGTAAATAGCATGCTCCTTCCTACCTGTCTCGTCATGTTGACCGAGAACACAACCCATGGAACCTTCAAGCACTGTCAGATACATTATCAGTGGTCTCCCTTCAACTGGAGGCATTAGAATCGGAGGTTCCTGCAAGTATTCTTTTATCTTATC
The DNA here is from genome assembly GCA_022829125.1 of Lathyrus tuberosus. Taxonomy (NCBI): domain Eukaryota; kingdom Viridiplantae; phylum Streptophyta; class Magnoliopsida; order Fabales; family Fabaceae; genus Lathyrus; species Lathyrus tuberosus. Next base: position 896,904 of record JALAZF010000151.1, on the reverse strand, counting down.
GAATGCCAATTGGCAATCGTCATTCCACCTGACCGTTTGATCTTTCCTTAACAATTTAAATATTGGTTCACACGTGGCTGTTAGGTGAGATATGAACCTTGCAATGTAGTTCAATCTACCCAAAAAACCACGAACCTCTTTTTCTGTTCTCGGTTCAGGCATTTCTTGTATTGCTTTCACCTTGGCAGGATCAACCTCGATTCCTTTTTCGCTCACAATGAAACCTAGCAACTTTCCAGAACGCACCCCAAACGTGCACTTGTTTGGATTTAATCTCAGACAGAACTTTCTCAACCTTTCAAACAGCTTTTTCAGGTTAACCAGATGTTCCTCTTCTGTTCTCGACTTGGCAATCATATCATCTACATAACATTCGATCTCCTTATGAATCAAGTCGTGAAACAATGTCACCATCGCCCGCTGGTACGTTGCCCCTGCGTTTTTCAACCCAAAAGGCATTACTTTATAACAATATGTACCCCACGGAGTAATGAACGTGGTCTTCTCCATGTCTTCAGGTGCCATCTTGATCTGGTTGTACCCGGAGAAACCGTCCATAAATGAGAACACTGAAAACTGAGCTGTATTATCGACCAGCACATCAATATGAGGTAGTGGAAAATCATCTTTCGGGCTAGCTTTATTAAGATCTCGATAATCCACACACATTCTCACTTTTCCATCTTTCTTCGGTACTGGCACGATGTTGGCTACCCATGGAGGATACTTTGTCACAGCAAGAAACCCAGCATCCCACTGCTTCTGGACTTCCTCCTTAATCTTTAAAGCCATGTCGGGGTGAGTCCGACGAAGTTTCTGCTTGACTGGCGGACATTCTTCTCTTAATGGCAGCCTGTGCACGACAATATCCGTATCCAACCCCGGCATGTCTTGATACGACCAGGCGAAGACGTCAACATACTCGCGCAACATTTCCGTCAAAGTTTGCTTCACATCTGCTTGCAAGCTGGCACCAATCCTGATCTCTTTTTTGGCGTCCTTGGTACCAATATTGATGATTTCTACAGTCTCCTGATGAGGCTGGATGACCCTTTCCTCTTGTTTCAACAATCTGGCCAGTTCTTCAGAAAGTTCCCAATCTTTCTCATCCCCTTCTTCGGCTTGATAAATCGGATTGTCAAAGTCATACATAGCCATATCAAAATCGTTATCAGTGGTATCCGGAGGATCAAGTCTGCATGAACGGGTTCATGCCTTATTTTAGAATTTATTTTTAAGCGAAACAAAAGAAAATGAAACATTGCCATTTTATTTTTTTGTGCAAAAATAAAAACTGAAAGACAGAGAACAAAATTTGATTGCAAAACGTCCTTTATTAATGATTAAACATTGCAAATGCAACCATGGTGGCCCTACAAATGAATCTATACGCCTTGGGCAGAGCGCAAGATTTTGTCATGCATTATGGTTAGAAAAAACAAAGAAAAATTACTCTGTCTGAAGAGTAACCCGGATGACTTCTTCAACGGACCAGTTCTGCACTTGTTGTCCCGAAGCATGAGGGCGTACCCAGTTGTCCAGGTCACAATTACTGTCAACACTATCCTCTGTGGCTGCACAAGACTGGTCCATGTAGATAATTCCCCCACTATTGAAAGTAATGGGTCCCCTGCTCCCCGCATCTGAAGTTGTAGAGGGATGATAACCAATACCAAATTTGTCTTCCTTCATTGGGGTCTCTATCAACCTGCCCCAACCTCGGGCGTTGCCTGCCCTGACGACTTCGACAGCTTGTTTGTAAGATGAAATGGAGGTACCAGCCCCAACTGGTACAGAAGAAGACTCAGGTGCATCGTCAATATTGACTGCTTCAAATGATTGGCACAGCATCTCATGAATTTCCCCATCCATTTCAATGTACTTGAACGTGGACAAGTGACTCACAAAGATGTCTTCCTCCCCACACACTGTCACAACCTGCCCTTCAAACTCATACTTCAGCTTTTGATGTAGAGTAGAGGTAACAGCTCCAGCTCCGTGAATCCAAGGGCGTCCCAATAGGCAGCTATATGCAGGTTGTATGTCCATTACATGGAACGTGGATTTGAATACCTGTGGTCCAATTTGTACGGGCAATTCCACCTCACCAAACACAGATCGTCTAGTTCCATCGAATGCTCTGACCACCAATTCACTAGGCCTTAAGATCAAACCGTCAACTTCCAGCTTCATTAATGCCTTCTTGGGCAAGACATTGAGTGATGAACCAGTGTCTACCAGTACATGAGATAACACTGCGCCCTTACACTCCATCGTGATATGCAAAGCCTTATTATGGTTTCTTCCTTCAACCGTCAGATCTCTACTTGTAAAGCCCAAGCCATGGCTAACATTAACATTGGAGATTACGCCCTCGAGCTGATTAACAGTAATTTCTTGTGGCACGTACGCACTCTTCAACACTTTCAACAACGCCTGTCGGTGCGCATCAGAGCACATCAATAGTGACAAGATTGAAATCTTTGAAGGGGTCTGATTCAGTTGGTCCACAATCTTATAATCGCTTTTCTTGATTATCTTCATAAATTCTTCCATTTCCTTATCAAAAATAATCTTTGTCTCGGCTTCAGGTGTAGGCGCACTTTCAACCACCTGTTTACCTTTAGCCTTTGCTGCATCTTCTACCTCCTTATCACTTCTCAAGGTTTGGGGAGCGAACAACCTTCCACTCCTTGTAAAACCCCCTACACCCCCTACATTATCAATATTTGGGCTGACTGACGGCTCAACTTCCTGTTTTTTACCTTCGTAATATACATCTGCCCCATAGTGCCATGGGATAGCTTTCGTAGACGTGAACGGAATTGGTCCTGGCACCGTGATAGTAACAGGACTGGGCCCTTCTGGCGCAACACTCGCCACGGGAACTGCATTGACCGGCATTTGAATCTCAGCGGGAGTGTAATAGATGGTCACGGTTGATATCTCATCAGTGTCTTTCACGACTCTATCGAACTGTAGACATCCTTCATCGATCAGATTCTGTAAACCCATCTTCAACTTATCACAGCCGTTCTCCTGATTCATACACTCAGAGCATTCTTGATTACAGCCCGGGAACACCAGTCCCTTCAATAAACGATCTTTTACAACCAACAAAGAAGTTTTCACTTGATGAACGTCTAATACCAGATTCAATCTCCTCCCATCTTCAATAACGTACACATTTGCTGCACTATGATCAGGCATGGGATGCTGAGTAATATTCGGAGCGGGAGAGAAATTGATGGCTTTAGCATCAATCAAATCTTGTACTTTATGATGGAAAGCCCAGCATTTTTCAATGGAGTGCCCCTGAGCACCTGAGTGGAACTCACAACGAGCATTAGCATCGAAGTTAGGTGGCAGGTTTCCAGCAACCGGAGCTTTCATAGTACGGAGTTCTACCAACTTTAACTCGAGTAGCCGGGGCAACAGCGCGGCATAAGTCATGGGGAGAGGATCCATCTTACGATCCCTCTGTCTAGACCTTTGCTGGAAAAAAGGTTGTTGTTGTTGAACTTGTTGTTGGGGTTGTTGTTTCTGAACAGACGGTGTGGGGATTGTCACAGCATCTACCTGATAATAAGCTCGAGAACGCCCTCTGCCTCGTCCTCTAAACACAGCGTTCGTATCACCTTCTCTTCTTTTCTGGTTACTAGCAAACGGTTTCTTCGTCCCCGAAGAGCCAGCCCCACTCACATCCTGGATTTTTCCAAGCTTTAACAGACTTTCTATTCTTTCTCCTGCAATCACAATATCAGCAAATCCAGTCGACGGACAAGCAGCTAATCTATCCAGATAGGCCCCTTGCAAGGTACCCATGAACATATCTGCCATTTCTCTGTCTGACAAGGGAGGTTGGACCTGGGCAGCCATTTCCCTCCACCTCTGTGCATATTCTTTGAAACTCTCCTTGGCATTCTGGGACAATCCCTGCAGTTGGGTGCGGTTGGGCGCCATGTCAATATTATATTGGTATTGCTTCAGGAACGCTTCTGCCAGATCTTTCCAATTCTTCACAGCAGCTCTATTCAACTTCATGTACCAGGTCAAGGATGCCCCAGCCAGACTGTCCTGAAAATAGTGCATCCATAGCTTCTCGTCATCCGTATGGGCTGAAATCTTCCCAAAGTAAGCTTGAAGATGCGTTTGGGGACACGCGTTGCCGTGATACTTATCAAAAGTGGGAGGTTTGAATTTAGGGGGAATTCTGACTCCTGAGACCAGCCCCAAGCTGGTAACATCAATACCCATAGAGTTCTTGCATTCTATGGCCCTGATCTTTTCTGCTAACTCCTCATACCTTCGATCACCTTGATTACCCACATCAGCGTCTAGTAGAGTAAATTGGTCTTCCAGAGTATCTTCAAGAGTAACACCAGCATGCCTACCATTTCCATTACCCCGATTGTTACCACCAGGAGGAGGGTTGCCACCGGGAGGAGGGATGCCGTGTCCCTGTGAATTGTCATGATGATCACCTTCGGGCCCATTGTCGGGACGCTCTACCAGAAGCCTCAGTCTCTCCTGATTTTGCGCCATGCCAGTCATGAGGGTCATGAACTGGTCCATACGCGCCCTCATTTCCGCCAAATCACTTTGCACTTGATCCATGATTCTTACTTGATTCCTTCGCGTCGAATATCGGTGAATATGACTCTCCGCTATACTGCCTGAAATTAAATAAAGGTTAGAGACCCCGCAACGAGTACCTGAAAAGCACGTAACAAAAATGCAAAATGATATGCAATGCCATGCAATGCCATGTTTGTCATTTCCGAGGTGCTTTATACCCTGATTCCAATCCAACCACAGAAATCTGAAGACCAGAAATTGTGATATAAAGAGACGTGTCGTGGTCATGTGCTTGTGCGCAGCTATCTGATAAAGAATAATTCTGAATAAAACTGCTCATACTCATTCAACAAAGTATTCAAGTACATTTAAGAAAGGTTCAACCGCAAATGCAATACAAGGAAAAATGGATCCATCAACAAGCCTGATGGTAACCATTAACAACAAAATATAAGGAAAAGAACATCAGTCTGACAATTCCACACCCTTCAGCTTATCACTTGAGTATTTGATCTCCTCAAAAAGTATACGGGTACGCTGGTGATTCGGCTTTTCAATCATCTCTTTGATCAGGACATCCCTTTTCTCAAGAGCTTCAGTTAAAGAACCCACGTGCAGCATCAGAGCCTCGTCATCACACACTCCTTTGTGTCTCTTTATGCCGGCTTGCGTCTTGAGTATCTCCCTTTCTATCATGACTTCTTCAAGCTCTTTCTTGGTATTCTTCAACTGGCTTCTAGCTTCTTCTAACTGTTCTTGACTTTTATTGAGACTTTCCCGATACTTTCTCCTCTGCTCATGTGCCTTTTTAAGCTCCTCGTCTTTAGTCTTCGACTGATCCTTTAACTCGGCATTTTCAATTCTGACTTCATCCCAAGCTTGACGGAGTTGAGCTAATGAATCCTTGCTTCGGGCTAAAGCCTGTTTTGTAATCTTGTGAGCCTGACTAGTGTCATCTGCTCCCAAAGTAAGTTTCCGAAAGTACCGAGCTCGGTCATCAAAATCTTCCTCTTTGTCAGCCAAGGTTTTTTCCGCTTTCAAGGCTCTCTTTTCCAACTCTTTGTTGTCAGCTAGAGCTTTCTGAAGACATCTGCTCATTCCAGAATTCTCTATCTGCAACTCTCTGACCATTTTCTTCCACTTCTCACATTCTTCAATAGCCACCATAGTGGGTTGTTCTGGCTGTACTGCACATAAAAGAGGTCCCCTTGAAAAGGGTAAAAGCAATTCCTTTACTTTCGTCTCAATCCACCTGTCATATTCAGGATAAGATCTACAATCTCCTTTTCCAAAAACTGCTTTTCCAATTTTGTGCTTATCTTTCCAAGCATTCACTACTTCTACCACCTTCGCATCTTTAGTTCCTGTAAAGAATAAAGATTCCTCCACATCTTGCTCTGTAGGAGGATCCCTGGAAGCATACCCAAACTGTCGGATGGCCAAAACTGGATTATAATTGATCCCTCCTTTTCTGCCAATCAAAGGCACATTTGGAAAATTTCCGCATCTTGTGACCAGCTCCATTCTCAATAACCGGTGGTCAAACCATACAATGTTATCAGCAGTTAAACTCATCAATCGTTTAGACCATTTCGCCACATCTTTGGTTTCCACAAAGGCACCTGTCTGAGGCAAATGTTTGAAAAACCAATGACTCAGCAGTGGAGTACAGCAACTAACAGATCCTCCCCTCCTTTTCTCATTCTTATAGTGCACAGAATGATAAAAATCTCCTAACAAAGTAGGGACTGGATTTTTAAGAACGAAAACTCTTGTCGCTTGCATATCCACAAAGTCTTGCTGATTGGGAAAGAAAACTAGGCCATATATGCAGAGAGCCAGAATGGAATTGTAAACCGTCCAATTTTTAGCACTTGCAGCCTCTTGGGCCTGTCCAGACAGAAATTCTAAATGAAATCCGCTAACTCCATTTTTACTGCTCACACCACTCTTTATCACTGCCTGATCCATTTGTAAAGCAGCAGCAATTTCTTTTACGCTGGGAGAACTACCAGAGAAGAATGGTATTGCCGACGTGATCGGAATTCCCAAAATAAATGAGAATTCTTCCAGTGTTGGCATCAAAATGTAATCCGAAAAAAGAAAGCACCTCAACGAAGGCTCGTAGAACTGCAGCAGAGTGTGCAAAGCATCATGCTCATACTTGGTGATTGTACGGACCATCCCAACCAAATTCCCGTAGCTCTTCTGAAACCTATCAAGAATACCCGGACCAGCCATATCTATAATTTTGAGCAATGAATCCAAGACAGGATCTGGAAACTTGTAAGACACATTGTTCTTTCTCTCGGCGACGATCTCTGTTGAACCCATGGATTGGAATCAGAAATGTATTATGCACCTGAAATTGACAAACATAACTGTTATGATATGGTAATGCAATGCAAAAGGGCATGTGATCAGGTAATCAAGTGTCGGTGTCTGTATTGAACTGTGTGCACTGTGTCTCCGTACTGAATCTGGCAATATCTGAGATGAACACTTAAATCACTGTCATAGGATACAATGTCTGAAATCGTCATAGAATCACAAATAAGGTAGGTAGGAGGCTGGGTTTCCTGCAAACCTGTAAACATCCCGCCCATACTCACATGTGGTTCTTAGAAAATAAGGCTTGTCAGCTTCGGAGGTTTGAGAAGCAATAGCACATTCAGCCCGTAGGATACAATGCTATGCCAATCAAAGAGGTCGTCCACTGACTCCCCTTAGAAAATAAAGGTCATCCTATGCAAGTTCCAAAGTGGGCCCTCGGGTGCGAATGGGTTTGCCACAGAATGTGGTCTGCCATTGTCACCACTAAAGAGGGATATTTCCACTAAGGTCCTCATGATCGGTCACTAGAGTCGACAGCTCTCTAGATCTACATCCTGGAATACGCAAGATGCGCATGCCACGACGTGTCCCAAGATAGCCTCGTCTAGCTGTGAATTTCGTGAACACCCAACGCACTCCAAACGGCACGTAGGTCCCACTACTCTCCACTCTAATTCTAAGTGTATACTCAAGCCTGTGTAATGGGCTTATCTCTCAGAAATCCCATCCCGCCAAACAGAAAATAGCACAGTCCAACACAACAGTAATAATATGATATGTAATGCTAAAAAGCAGTAAATACAGTAATGTACAGTAAAGCAGTAAATAACCATACAATAAAACAGTAAATACAACACAACAGTAAACACCCAATGAAAGAAAAGCAGACAAGCGCTAGGATTGACTCGCTTAGGGATGGGCCAGCAATAGGTCAACCTCATTTTCCCCAGCAGAGTCGCCAGCTGTCGCTCCCGGGATTTTCATCCTAGTACAAACGCGAAAGTGGCACCGAACAGAGTCGCCAGCAATGTGTATTTATCCCACGAGAGGGAAAGGAAACACCGCATAAACCTGAAGGAAAGGAAAGAGCATGGTCTTGCGACCAAGAGAAATGGGTTCGGGAGTCGGTTACGCGAGAGGAAGGTATTAGCACCCCCTCGCGTCCATCGTACCCGATGGGATCCACGCTTGCTTGTCTCGATCAAAGGGTGATAGAAAAGAATACTGGAAAAGGAACGAAAAGAGAACGGAAAAGGAAAGAGAGAGAAACAAATGTAGGGAAAATAAAAGAAGTGCTCGAATGGGCCCTACCCCACTGCCTACGTATCTCATCGGGAGCATGAGAATCAGAGCGACGTAGTTCCCCTCACTAGGGATGGATTGTTTGTGTTTTTTAGAGAACGGCTTACGTTCTAGCTCAGGTGTTGCAGGCTCGCTGGTCCGAGGGCGTTACCGTCTTGCAAGAGAACGAGTAGAAGCGCGTTCGTGCGTTGAGAATGAATGAGATGAGAAAAGAATTCCCGAAGGAAAGACGTTATTGTTTGTTTTTGTCTTTTAGAAGGAAAGTGTTTTGGATTTGTTTGCATACGTCAGTGTATCCAAATCTTAGTCATTGGAATGTGTACATTCTCACATTCCAAGATGGAATGGGTAAGAAAGCACACTAAGAGTGAAGAAGACCCCCACACTTAGTTCCAATTGTCAAGGTTCAAACACACTAGCATACTTGTGTTTATTAAGTGTTTTTGTTGATTAAGAAATGAAGAAGTGTTTTTTATCATTTGCACCTTCAACAATTATTGCATTTAAGTCCCTCATACAAGATCAAATGTTTAACACATTGACCCAAGATGGGCTATATGCTACACATTCTAAGATTATAAGAGAAGACCCCTTATAATCCTTTCTTTATATGAAAGGCCTAAATGCAATAAATGCCTACCTTTATTACATATTTTGAGTTTTCTCTGAGATGAGAATAGAGACTCAAGAGAGGATAAAGGTAAAAATCTACATGGACTAAGACTCAATCCTAATTGATTAGTTAAGGGAGTGATCCTAAGGTTTGTGAGGTTTCAAGAAACCTAACCTAAAAGAAAGGAGAAGAAAGAAGAAAGAATACAACTTACTTCCAAAATGGAAGCTAAGTTGATTCTAAAAAGGGAAGAAAGAAAGTTATGAACACAAAGCACTATTAAATGCTTAGACAATCACAAATAGAATGATTAAAAAGTGAAGTAAGAAGTTAGAATGTGGAAGCATATCCACACTCAATTGGCTTACCCTTAGCCCCTGAAATGGTTAGCACAATTACTTACAAGTAAAGTAAGAAAATATAATGAACAAATCAAACTCAAACAAGTTGACAAACAAAGTAAAATGAGATTGAATGCTATACATGCTTCCAAGTCAGAATGTAACTCATATTTACACAACCTAATGTTATCCTAAATGAGCATACCAAATCATGCAAACAAAATCTCAATCCAACAAGAAGCAAAGAAGAAAAGGTGAAGTGATGTGAATGTGGTTCATACTTGTGAAACAAGTGACTTAAGGTGCAAGATAAACATCAAACATGCAAAGATGAAACCCAAATGTCACAATCAGCAGTCAATTAACATGCTATACATCCTCAAACAAAACCACAACTCATGGCACAAGTGCCTTCATGATCAAGCAAACCAAACATGAGGCATGCATTCACAAAATGAACAAGTTAAACTTCATGCTTCAAACAAATAGCAAACATGCTTCAAAAATTATGACTTTCACAAATCAAACACCTTAAACACATGCCATTAACATATCAAATCCACAAGCAATGAATCAGAACCAAAGTCACTCAACAATTAGGTCAAAGTCTCATGGAAGCTTCATGCATTCATGCTCAAAGCCACACATCAAAAGTCATCCAAAAAAGACTTAAAAATCATCAAATAAATCTCAAACATACATCAACATATTGTGACCATAATGCAAAAAGAAAGGCATCAAAATCATTTTTTATGATCAAGAACAAAAATGCACAAAATCATATGTCACATTAAGTATGCATACAAATGGAAATTCAAAAGAAATAATGGAACAGGGGCAAAATGGTCATAAAATCAGAAAATAAAATCATAGAAAATTTCCTAAATGTTTTAAGAATACACATGAATTTTTGTAGAATTTTATGATGATATTTGGTATTTTTAAAAATTAAAAAGCAAACGTGAGCAAAATGAAGAAAATAAAATGAAATGGTCATATGAATGGGGGTGTAACCATAGCAAATCCATAGTTCAATTTAATTGGGCTTGAAAACATGGGAGGTGCGAATATCAAATTGGTCTAGGTCCAAGTCTGCGCAATCCACACTAATTAACATGTTCTTCAGTCAACAAAATTGACTCATTCTCAGCCAATGGATCAAGTCAAGGTCAATGCGTGGTCAAAGTAATCAGATCAAACGCTCACACGTGAAGGACCACACTCCATACCATGCACTACACCACACGCATGTCACTCTGATTAAAAAAAAAACACGTGCAAGGCATGCTTATTTTAATGCGCTGGCACCACTGTGGCCACACGATGATGAAAAATTAACGGACACGATTAAAACACACCAAAACCCTAGCATCCAAGATCACCGGCCGGAGATGACCTCCGGTCACCTTCTCCGGTCACACCTCCACCGTCTGCAACCTCCAATCTTCCAGAATTCCACAAATGATATACCAAAATGAAGCTGAGCTCACATACATCATGAATGTGCAATCAACTTTCATAGATCACGCATGTACAACACAAACCGAACCAAAACATTTTGCCCTAAAATCTCATCTAAACTCCTAAAGAGCCTATCAACTAGTCAGGACTCACGCATAGCCTCTAATAAGCTCTAAACATCATAAAGCAAGCTAAAACAACAAGAACTTATGCAATCAAGTTGGAGTAATTGGAACCTGAAATTTGCAGAACTTTGAAACAAAAGAGAACCAGAGATCCACTCTTGATCTTTGAGCTTGATTCGTGCAAAATAAATGCAGTTGAGCCTTGAGATATTGAGAACAGAGAGAGATTCAAGGCTGAGCAATACTTGAAACCTTGAGGACTGTGTGGAAAACTTCTTCAATCCAATGCCATTGATGATGATGATGATGAAGTAAGATGGAGGATGATGAGGTTCGTGTACAGAGAGAGAGAAAAATGGAGAGAAGCGAGAAACTGAGAGAGAGAAAAGAGAAGTTTTTGGAGTGAATGTGACAAAAATGAAGCTAGGGAAGAAAGAATAGGGTGAAATCTGTTTTATAGGGGGAGCTAACCAGGGTTAAGCTGAGTGAATTAACTGAGTCATGGTGGTTTGAGTGAGTCATCCCTAACTAACTGAGTCAAGTTAGTTAGGGAGAGTAATGATATGGTGGTGATTCCCTATGGTAAGCTATGGTGAAGAAGAAAGTGGAATGAATGGCACGGCTGTTATCAGAAACTTGTTCAGCAAGTTTGTTTCTTTCCATTCTCATGTATGCCAAGGCAAGTGTGCAATGTGTAAGTCATGTGTGTTTGGTTTAATGTGGAAAGCTGATGTGATGAAGTGTTTGGGGTGTGTGTGAACCAAAATCGTGCACCAGTCTGTCAATGCATCAGTATCAACATGAGGTGGTTTGAGGAAGTTTTTCTCTCTACTCAATGAATGAATTGGTGTGTTTTAGGAGTCATTGGAAAGAGGATGCATTGGAGCACAATATTGATTTGGAAATTGAAGTGGAATGAGGTCTCAAACATGTCTAAAAATGACCTCAAACAGATGGAAAAAGAAGCTGGTACATGGGTGCGCAGACTTGTGGCATGACCTGGTTGTGACCTGGTCAAATTTCAGTTGCAATGACCATTCTTTGAGCCATCATAACTCCTTAACCTTTGATCAGATGAAAAATTGATAAACACCAACTTTGAAGATCTCACATAGAGGAACAATTTTGATGTTGAAAGATTTTCCATTTGAAGCCTCTAATCATGAGTAATTGATCAATACATTTGGCCCACCAAGTGTTTGAGAAAATGACTGCGCGCGTGCCCTGAAAATCTTGGTCATGACCTAGTTTTGGACCTACTTTGCTCAAACTTTGATCAATCATATCTCTCTCAATTTTTATCCAATGGAGATGTTCTACACATGGATTTGAAGCTTAAAACAAGATCTTTCATTGAGGCAGAGTAGATTTTTCATTTGGTGCTCCAAATTTAAATGGCCTTGGTTCAAATTCTGATGCAAAATGGCCAAAACTTGCTATTTTTAGTAACCCTACTTCATCCAAAAATGGCAACTTTCCACATCTTGATTTTTTCATGATTCCTTTGGAGTTTCTTGATCAAATTTTGTACATTGGACACATATAACATGAATTTCATGATTTTGGGCTCAAAAAGTCAAGAGTTGACTTTTTCCCCTGATTATTTGACTTTGGCCCAATTTCTCTGATTCTTGATCTTTCTTCCAATTGAACCACTTCTAAAACCAATTGAGATGCAATCTTCCACACATATACACTTAAGAACATGTAGAATACCATGACAACAAGCTTTGTCCAAAAAATCAAAGATTCCCTGATTTAATGGGAAACCCTAGTTTTGACCCCCTTTGGTTAGGAGGAAATTGCACATCTTCCAAATCCAAATTCCTCAGAGTATGTTGTGTATCCTCTTAAAGGATGATGAGAAATGCCACTTGAGAATGATTTTGAATCAATGAGCTATCTCTTTTGAGGGTTTTCCTTCATTTTTGAACCTCTTGCATAGTGAAAGATGTAGTGCTTCAATCTCCCATTGAATCTCTCATCCTTGAGGTTGTGGATGATCAATTGAGATAGTATGAGACATGAGAGACCTCTTGGCTTGCCTTGAGACCACTTATTTGACCCCTTGGTGTTTTGAATGATCTCTTGATTGTCCACCTTCCACCTGATCACATGCCCTGATGGTAAGAAGGATGTCATGCTTCATTTTTCTATGTTAGATGCAATGTAATGTTAATGAGGTGGATATGATATGATAAATGATAATGCCATGCTATGATGACAAAAGGGAGAGCAAATTTTGGGGTATTACACCATGTACCGCCAACGCATCTCAAAGTTCTTTCTTCCCCATGGCCTTTTTCCATATAGGGGATCGACATGATTGGCATGATCGAATCCAAAGCTTCCAACGTACATCGGTTCATCCTGGTGGCCATTGATTACTTCACCAAGTGGGTTGAAGCAGCGTCATGCGCTAATGTTACCCGGCAAGCGGTGGTCCGATTTATCAAAAACAATATCATCTGCCGTTATGGTGTTCCAAGCCAGATCATTACTGACAATGGATCTAACTTGAATAACAAGATGATGAAAAAGTTTTGCACTGATTTCAAGATTGAACACCATGACTCATCTCCCTACCGACCCAATATGAACGGAGCAGTAGAAGTGGCTAACAAGAACATCAAGAAGATTGTTCAAAAGATGGTTGTAACCTACAAAGATTGGCAAGAGATGCTACCATTTGCTCTTCACGGTTATCGCACATCTGTCTGCACTTCAACAGGGGCAACCCCTTTCTCTCTAGTGTATGGCATGGAAGCAGTGCTCCCCATAGAAGTAGAGATCCCATCAATCCGGGTATTGATGGAAGCTAAGCTAACAGAAGCTCAGTGGTGTCAAAGTCGACACGATGAACTAAATCAGATCGAAGAAAAATGAATAACGGCTCTATGCCACGGTCAGTTGTATCAACAAATAATGAAGAAGGCCTTCGATAAAAAGGTACGACCTCGCGTCTTCAGGAAAGGAGACCTTGTGCTCAAAAATATACAATCATTTTTCACTTACTGTCGGGGCAAATGGACTCCGAATTATGACGGACCCTATGTGGTCAAGAAAGCTTTCTCAAGTGGCGCCTTGAGACTTGCAACCATGGATGGAGAAGATTTTGCCTACCCCACAAATGTTGATGTAGTCAAGAAATACTTCGATTAAATAAAAATAAAAGGAAGAAAAACGTCTCGGTGGATTGAAAACCCGAAAGGGCGGTCCAGGCAAAAATTAGAGACATAATCAAAAATCATCCCGGTGGATTGGAAATCTCAAAGTATAATCCAGGTAAAAATTAGGGATTTATGGCAAGTAAATACGTCCAACAGGGGCAAATTCCCCAGTAGCAGTTACACCATCAGAAAAACTCCAGTCAAGGTCATCTTCGACAGAAGCTCAGGATGCCCAGAATTCAAAGTTGGTAGAAGGATAGTGGTCGTTGTGTTTCAATGTAGCCCTTTTTCCCTTAAATTACCATTTTCTAACTTTATAAATACTCCATGGAATCACGCGCTTGGATGATTTCCATCCTATCAATAAAATTTGAGCCCTTGTGCTTTTGTTTGCAATTCTTATTTGTTTTACCTTTATAGAACGACATTTTAACATGGTCAACGATTCTTGAAATAAAACAAAAATGAATTTACTTGTCAAACTTTTTCTTCTTTTAAAATAAAGATGGCAATTTCTTTTGACTGTTGAACATCGAAAGAACATCGATCGCTTCGCCAGAAGTAATCGAGCTTCAAAGTGCATAATCAAAGTACTCCTTCTAAACCAGTACGCCTGAATGAAGGATCAGCTGTGTCAGAGACCGTGTTTCCTCTAACACCCCCGACAAAGTCCATACCTCCTAAGTCCGACCAACGATTGTTCCCCACAGGGACTATCTCTCCTAAGCAAGGCAGAATTGCTATCGTGAACCAGTGATACTTTTCATCTCCCACTATGGCCGAGTATCCCGTCGTGTTCATTTACTAGTCTGTATGTCACGTCAATTTTGTCAGCATAAACATACATACATCATGTATTATTGATTTGCATTCACATTTATATTGCATTGCTATCACTCTGGTCAGTCTTATCCCCAAGTGATAAAAGTCCTCTCAATCGAGTTGTCAGTTCTTTCCTCGTCAGGAAGCGAACCATCTAAACGATATTTCCTCCTGTTTATTTATGGATTGAAGTTGGTCCCTTGACCACTTTGATAACTTGAACCTCTGAAAAACAAGGAGACCTGCGACAAGCATCACTCTTTGCCATTGAATATGATATCTTCGCTTTCCCGGATTAAGGAAAATTCCCAGAGAAAGCCTCTTAATTAGAGATTCAGCAATACAACAGTTTTTCTCCGAAAAAATCCGCTGACGAAAAGGTCTTCAGCACCTCAAAATTAGATCACATCATATGGCATTTCTCCGAGAAGATCTCGAGAAAAGTATGATGTAATATCCCCAAGCGGAAAGCAGTCTCTCAAGAGACTCGTTTTCCCCAGTAGAGTCGACAAATGGCATCTCCAACAGAGAAGTTTGTACACCTCTACAACTCAGATGTCTAGGTTCTCCGGCAACTCTAACAGTAAAATTTTTTCTATCAAATGGTATCTCCCCAGGAAAATTCGGCTAGAAGGTTGAGAAAAACCGCTACGAATAGCATCACTTGTCAAGAAAGTTTATTGATAAAAGAAACTTAGACCAGTTCCTTGGTAGGAAACCAGGATCGAGGGGAAGTTTACATTAGAAACTTAGACCAGTTCCTTGGTAGGAAACCAGGATCGAGGGGAAGTTTATATCAGAAACTTAGACCAGTTCCTTGGTAGGAAACCAGGATCGAGGGGAAGTTTATATCAGAAACTGAGACCAGTTCCTTGGTAGGAAACCAAGATCAAGGGGAAGTTTATATCAGAAACTAAGACCAGTTCTTTGGTAGGAAACCAGGATCGAGGGGAAGTTTACCTTTTCTAAGCATCATTGCTTAGCAAAAGAAGAAGGATGCGTGAACGGCCATTCTTAACCACCATCAAAATTTCGGGTATTCCGATATTTAATCCTCTTGCACCCCGAATGCCCGAATACCTTCGCCATTCACACCTTCGAGTCCAAGAAGATTAAATAAGGGCATCTGTCATACCCCAAATTTTGACCACTAAGATTTCCAATCGTTGTGCAAATTATCATCACAATATAGATGTACCATCATACCCTATCAATCTCCTCAAAGATTGTTGAACCTTCACTACAATCAACTTTAGGGTTTCAAGCCCTCTCAAAGCTCTTAGACAAAGGATCAATCAAGGAATGACATGATCTTCAACTTGTCTAGCCTCACAAACATCCCCAATGGATTAAGAGGACCCCCACAGCAAGAATCAAGCACAAGGTTGCAGTATTCTGAGTGGATTAAGCCTCAAGATCGCCAGTGTCACCAAATTAGGGTTTTGGTTGACCAGGACCTCCAGATGGAAACTTTCCTCTGGGCATGAGCCAATGCTTCAAAGCATAACCTAAGATTCTCCAAGGGACATCATGAACCCAACCATCAAGTCAATTTAGCCTCAGGGGATGCATTCATCAAAAATCAGGAACTAGGGTTTCTTGACCTAATTCACCCCTAAGTTGACTTTTGGGACAAAACATAAGCCAAGACCTCAAGAGATGATTTTAGGGTCTCAAATACATCACATTGATCCATTTGAAACAATGGATTGACCCAAGAAGCTTGATCAACCAGTTTCAAGCTCATCAGAACCACAATTAGGGTTTCGCGTGAAAAAGTCAACTGTACCTTTGACTTTTGACCCAGGCATGCTCCCAAACTTTGGGACATGATTCAATACACCCTATAACACCTATGAAATCAACCCATCAAGTTTGATTTAGGTCAAGGACTTGATTTCATAGAGGATCGCACAGTTTGGAATTCATCTGGTAAAAAGTCAACTGTGCCCAAAAGTCAAAGTTTGACTTTTTGAATTTTTGATCAATTATGGTTCCCTAACCCTAAAATGATGTTAATGTGTGATTGGAATAATCATTCATCAAGAAAAATCAAGAAAAGTGGGATAACTTGTAAAAGGGGTAACCATAAAAAACTTAGAAATTTTCTAAGTTATGGAACAAAGTGGCTAGGGTACCAACTTTGGAGGATCATAACTCCTAAACCACAAGGCCATTTTTCCCCATCCAAGCTGGATTTGTAGCTCTCATGGCCCTCTACAAAAGCTTCAAACACAACTCATTCCAATTCCTCATGGATTTTAAGTTATGGAATGATCAAAATCACAAAAAGTGAAAATGTCACTTTTTTCCAACACTTAGTGAAATTTTCACTAAGTCAGAATTTGTCTTACCTTTTTCCAAATGTAGGGGAATTTTTCACTTGGATCCAAAAAGTATCAAAACCAACTATGATCAAACAGTTGTTGTATCATATGAGGGCTTTCCAAAATGGCCAAGAACTCCATCAAGTTCCACTTGAGCCATGAGATATGACAATGGCAATATGCCTTGCTGAAAACTGTCAAAGCAAGGCAGATTTGTGCATTTTTCTCGATTTGCCAAA
Organism: Lathyrus tuberosus; assembly: GCA_022829125.1. NCBI lineage: Eukaryota > Viridiplantae > Streptophyta > Magnoliopsida > Fabales > Fabaceae > Lathyrus > Lathyrus tuberosus. The sequence goes on along the minus strand of JALAZF010000151.1, from coordinate 879,592 downwards.
TTTGTGCAAATGACAAACATACTTATCCATCTGAACACCTCAAGGGGGGACCAAGGAGGGATAAACACTGATCCATAAGCCTCTCAAGTCTTTGGAACCAAATGTAGCATGACAAACCTATAAATGCCTAAAAGAGGGACAAGACTCCAATTTTGTTTTGGAGCATTTAATGGATGCACCAAGGTGGCATGGACTGAGCCATTTCCAACTGAATTCAGTTAAGACGAATCCAAGACCAAGGGAACCAGCAGCCTGTGCCCTAACCTCTAGTCAATGGCCAGAGGAGACTTGGATTACCATTGATCAACATTGGCCAAACCTCTACAGAAGTTGCCATTCACTCTTGCTTGCAAAACAAACTTGCTCCACTATAAATAGAGCTCATTTGTGATCAGTTTGAGTACACCAAAGCCATCAAACAGATGCTTTCCTCAAAATCTTCTTCTCACTTCCAAATTTGCCTTCCAAAGCAAGTCACTATCGGGTTTTGAGTTTGAGAGCAATTCCAACCAAACTAATCACACACACACTTCATAAACATCATATAGAAGTGATCCAAACACTTAAACAACATCTGGAACATTGATTTCACAAAATCACCAGCCAACTGCTCAAGGTTTTAACCAAGTTGCAGTTGAGATACCATCTTCCGTTCCAACTTGTTTCAAACCATTCCAAGCACTCAGGCACATCACTTGGCACCTAGGGAAGCTATCCACATCATTGGAACCTAGCTGTAACACCTGTAACACAAAACACGATCACCAGCTGCAAGAGGTAAGCATGAGCTCTTCTAACTCTATGATCCATGCATTTTTTGCTGCACAATAATTTGGCCATATGTTCATAATCATGCATAGAGTGTTTCCCCTCAATCAATTGCTTTGTTTGAATCGTGTATGGAATTTCTGAGCCTTCATGCAAATTTTAGGGTTCTTGAGGTTTCTCTTTGATTTCTTATTCCATGCTTAAAATAAATGAAATTAAAGACCATAGACATGATCGTGAAGTGAAAACAAGCAAATTGATATGTAGATTGCATGATATAATCAAGTATTCAGTGAGATTGGATAGAAAATGCAAATCTGCAGAAACAGAGGGTGGCGCGTGTTCTTGCCATGTTCTTGGCGCCCTTTTTGAAAATTCAAATATTTGAATTTTGTGATTTTATTTAATTGATTCAAAAATTAATTTCTCTCTGAGTTTTAATGATTTTGAGTTGATTCTTTTTTTAATAATTCACAAAAATGTTAAAATATTTTATTCTACCAAAAATATTACTTATTTCATATATTTGATATTTTTGCAAAGAATTAATGTTTTATTCGTTTTTAACATTTGAAATATTTTTTCTCCCTTGATTTTCCAAACTTAATTGATTTCCAATTATTTTGTGGGTATAAACATGATTTGTCAAACATTGATCCAATATCACAATTTATTTTCACACATGTTTAACAATTTTGATCATTTTAATTGAATTTTTATTCAATTAAAATATATTTTGAAAACAAATTAGGGTTTTGATCAATTCAACCCTCATCAAATCTTTTTCAAACACTTTGGGCCTCTTGAGAGAGTGTAAGACCCATCCCATGTAAATAAAAAACTTTCGGGGCCTCAGTGCATTGTATAAGTCCCAATACGTTAAAGAAATCTCGGCGCGATCGTCATTTTTCAAACAAAACCTTTGGGCCTCTCCTTGAGTTGTAAGCCCCATCTTTTCTTTTAAAATCATTTTTGGGCCTCTAATAGAGTGTAAGACCCAACCCCCTTTTAACCAAAACTTTTTTGGGCCTCAATGCATTGTAAAAGAACCAGTACGGTAAAGAAACCTCGGCGCGATCGCCAGTTCAAAAATCAAACCATCTGGGCCTACCCTCATGTTATAAGCCCCATTCCTTTTCTTTAAACACCTTTGGGCCTCTTGAGAGAGTGTAAGACCCATCCCTTTGTACAGAAAACCTTTTTGGGCCTCAGTCACTTGTATAAGTCCCTGTACAAACAGTACAATCACTGATAAAACCTTGGGCCTCTCCTTGAGCTGTAAGCCCCAACAATCTTTTCAAAGCACTTTCTCCTTTGATTTAGAATATAATATTGTTATTAAAGCATTCTTTGTTGAAAAAACTAACAAAACAACATGGAAGCTCTACAACCGAGTAAGTGTTTACCCGCTTTCTTTATCCGCTTTCATATATATAACTGTATTGTGGGGTTGTTTCACTGTAAGTCTTCTTTCACAAACTTTTATATGCTTGTCACATATCAACTGTGTAAAACTTTAAAAAAAACATATCAACTGTGTAATACTAGTATAGTTATTTAGAGTTTTCCCTGGAAACTACGTCTAGCACTAGGTAAAGCCCCGTTGGTCACTCTTAAATACAAACAAACTAGATCCCCCATAGGATTACCAGATATAGTCTTCCCTCCTCTTGGGGTTAAACAATATGGAGACGTGAAAGGCAGCATTCTCGGTGAACCCTTTCTCAGACTGTCACCCTTAGACATTGTCAAAGAAACTCTAACTCCCCAGAGATGATCGTTTCTCCGTGAATGGCATCTCTTGAGTTTCTTCCAAATTCTCAAACTTTCCTGGCTTGATCTATTCTCGGTGGATGGCATGTCTTGAACTTCTCAGTGTTTGGGGACCCACAGGCTTCCTAAAAGCATCCCCGCCTCCTCTTGGGTGTTGTACAAGGACCCTTCAGCTTCTTAAAAGCTCTAATGCCTTCTCTTGGGCTTAGTACAAGGACCCAGAGACCTCTACAGGTATAGGAATGAACCTAGTCATCAATTTGCTAGAGCTGTCTTTCTGAGTCAAGTGTCAGACCTGTTATTGGGTTGACCTTCATCCCTTAACATACCAGCCTTCTCTTAGGCATCATACAAAGATCATTCACTATATGAGAATCAATTTCTCACAACACCAGTAGACTTGGACAGTCTCAGTACCCTTTGGATTTTCCATTTCCTTAAAGAACAGGAAATAACCCTGATCCTCTGATCAATCCCAAAGAACAACCTTACCTTTAATCTTCATAAGAACTAATTTTTTCTTTTATCCAACATACTGAACCTGTCACTAAACTGAGACAGTCACCAGCAAGGTTAGCCTCCTCTTGGGCTTTGTACAATGATTCTCCCCAGTGGAGCTAACCTTTTCAGACTCTCTTGTTGAGTCAAACACTTTTAGCCTCCATCTCGGGTTTCGTACGAGATACAAAACACTCTCTTGTTGAGTATAAAAGACTCTCTTGTTGAGTCAATAACTTTTAACCTCCATCTCGGGCTTCGTACGAGATATAAATCACTCTCTTGTTGAGTATAAAAGACTCTTTTGTTGAGTCAACAACTTTTAGCCTCCATCTCGGGCTTCGTACGAGATACAAAACACTCTCTTGTTGAATATAAAAGACTCTCTTGTTGAGTGAACAACTTTTAGCCTCCATCTCGGGCTTCGTATGAGATATAAAACACTCTCTTGTTGAGTATAAAAGACTCTCTTGTTGAGTCAAACACTTTTAGCCTCCATCTTGGGCTTCGTACGAGATACAAAACACTCTCTTGTTGAGTATAAAAGACTCTCTTGTTGAGTCAAACTTTTAGCCTCCATCTCGGGCTTCGTACGAGATAGGAAAACACTCTCTTGTTGAGTATAAAAAACTCTCTCATTGAGTCAAACCACCTCCAGACTCTCTTGTTGAGTCAAATCATCTGTTCAAGACTCTCTTGTTGAGTCAAACCTCTTTAGCCTCCGTCTTGGGCTTCGTACAAGACATATAAAAACACCCTCTTGTTGGGTCACTAGCCTCCTCTTAAGCTTTGTATAAAGTAAACCCTGGTTGAGTCAATCAACCTTTTAGCATTAGAGTTGTGCCTTGCTCACAGTATACAAACATCAACAATTCCTCTTTAGAGATGACAAATTCTTTCTCATCCAAAACCCTTTAGCTTCACATCTTGGGCTTTGAACAAAATACAAACCACCTTTAGCTTCACGTCTTGGGCTTTGAACAAGACACTAAAACAACCTTTTTTTTCCTCCCTTAGAATAGGAGGAACTACGATCGCTCTGATTTCCCTATTTCGTTAAACGGGAATACGTAGGCATAAGATTGAAAAATCTTAGCGAGCATACTAATCAAAAAACCCAGAATCCAGTATTTCCGCCTAATCAACCCAAAAGCAGCAAATTTAAACACATCATCGAAAACCTCACAAATAATCCAAACACTGTGTTCTTAGCAAAATAACCAAAGATTGAGCCCTACATCCACATAGCATCTGTAACCTAACAGACCGCTGTTCAAACTCAGTATGCAAGCAGGGTTAGTTGGAGACATCTATTTCCCTTCCTTAATCAGCTCAATAGGATAAAAAATGAATCGAACAGTAGTGCCCAAGCGATAGTGACTCAGGACCACAAAATAGCGTTATAACCTCGTGCGAGCAGCCCTTCAAAGTCAGTTGGCTCCCAAGGAGATTCAACCGTGTCCAAGTTCTGGATCAATCAGCAGGACGCCAGACTATTTTGTTGATTAGATTAAGGATGTTGTCATAATCTCTGATCATGAAGGGACCAAATATGTTTGTACCATGATCCCTCTACTTGACGAATCAAAGGTTCTTAACCAGAAATTGATTAAAGTTACTTAGGATGGCCAGAAAAATCAAAAGGCCCCTGTAGTTATCTATCCACTGGGACCGTTACCGTATAAATCAACTAAGGCGATCCCTTACAAATACGGTGCAACAATAATTGAGAATGGAAAGGAAACTCCACCCTCCGTCGTGAATATTGCAGACATCAGTCGAGTAACACGGAGCGGTCGAATCTTCAACAGAGGAGTTGGAGAACCTAACAGAGAAAAGGAACCTCAAACGGGGTTTCCCAATTCACCAGTCGGTCAATCAAGTGATCCCGGCCTTTCAAAGAACAATGATGAGATGTTGAAGCTCATCCAAAGGAGTGAATATAACATTGTTGATCAGCTTTTACAAACTCCTTCAAAGATCTCTGTGTTATCTCTTTTACTCAGTTTCGAAGCCCACAGTGAGGCTCTACAGAAAGTCTTAGAGCAGGCCTTCGTGGAACAGGATGTGTCGATCAACCAGTTCGACAACATCGTCTCTAACATCACTTCCTGTAACAACTTAGGGTTTAGTGATGAGGAATTTCCAGAAGGAGGCAAAAGTCACAACATGGCGCTCAATATCACAGTTAACTGCCAGGACGATGCCTTAGCCAGCGTACTGGTAGATACCAGATCGCCTCTCAACGTTATGCCGAAGTCCACTCTAATGCGGCTATCATTCAAAGGATCTCCGATGAGAGGCAGTGAGGTCATCGTCAAAGCATTTGACGGATCCAGAAAAATAGTTATCGGCGAAGTCAACCTTCCCATAACTATCGGTCCTCACACTTTCAAAGTCACTTTCTAGGTCATGGACATCCAAGAACATACAGCTGTTTATTGGGAAGACCTTGGATACACCAGGCTGGGCAGTCACTTCGACACTTCACCAGAAGCTGAAGTTTGTCAAGAATGACCAACTCGTCACGGTCTGTGGAGAACAGGCCTTGATCGTGAGTAACCTTTCATTGTCCACTTGTGTAGAACCCAAGGAGGTTGTTGGAACTCAGTTGCAGGCACTTTCGGTAAGCAATGAGAATCAATTAGAGAAAGGAACATCTATCTCCACGTACAAAGATGCTCTCGAGGTGATCAAAAGTAACAATGTAAAAGGATGGGGACAGCTTGTCATTCCTACTGATAATAAAACAAAGAAGGGTCTTGGTTTTTCCGCAACCTGTACCCAAACAGCTACTAACGATGAAAGTCTTCATCCCATTTAGAACTTCTTCCTTAGTGGAGGTTTCCTTCACCCATTGTCTCAAGATGTACATACCATCAACGAAGGAGATTCCTCCGAAACAGATGAGGAATGTAAGTCCTATCTTAACGAGGACGGTTATATGTCTCAAGAAGAGATGCCTACGCCATTTTGCTATCCCGCACAGAGTCCGAGATTTATACCAAGGTCAGACATCGAAATGATATACGGAGATTGTGATCCAGAAGGATGTCGTGCTCCACCAAACTCATTAGAGGAGGACACTCTAATGAAAGACAACTTTGACCACAACTATATGGCCCAGTGGATGGCCTGCCTATCTGGCAGTCGTACCTAGGAGACTTGGGGCAAGAAAATCAGTCGAACAAAGAAAATCAGTTGACCATCATTGAAAAGAATACCTGCGTCCTCACCATGTCATGGGATCATTACTCAGGGCATTCAGAAAACATCCAGCATGACAATGAATTGGCAAAGCTTACTGGAATAGAATTCATTAACTATGTTTTTCCCAAGGTCAACGTCATCGAAAGGGATGACTCCTCCAGTTTCAAAGAAGTGTGGGACACCTTGGGATAACCGAGTGGCAATTTTGATTTTATGGTCAAGTATATCGCTCCGAAAAGCTCTCATATCAGGCTCGAGGACATCCAGTCAACTGGATGAGGAGATTTACCTAAGAGCACAAATACTATGCAAAATGCAACTGAGGAATCCTCCTACGACAACTCTACATGGGAGACAGATTCCAATGATCCTGCTAGACCAGAAATCAGCGTCATTTCTGAAGACAAATCAAGAAGGAAGGTACCGGACTTTGTGATTCACCGAGGATTTGCTGCCAATGGGTTGCAGTCGATGTTCCGAAGATCGTTCATAAGTCTAAGTAATTGTCGTCTTTATCTTAACCTTTCACCCTGCCCAGGTGAAACAAATGTTTTGATAGGGCTCACTTTTCTGTAAATACCTCTTCGCTTTGCCCAAAGTGACAGGGTTTTGTTTTATAGGGCTGTAGTTTCAAGAATCGACAAGATCATAAAAAAAATAACGTCGTTCTGTAATTTCCACATTAATTGTTGTTTTCTCTTTTTGCTTTTTTCAGAAAATGGTAATCCTAAAAAACAACAAATAATAAAAACAAGCATTTTTCAAAAAAAACACTGCACACACTCTTGCATTTTCTCTATCTCTTCTAAAAAACAATCATCACGTCATGCAGATTGCTTATTTTAAACCCCATTGAAACGTATGATATGATGCATTCTCCCAACTTTGATTTCCCGGTATTTGAGGCTGAAGAAGAAAATAAAGAAGAAATTCCAGAAGAGATCTCCCGATTACTCAGACAAGAGGAAAGGTCCATTGAACCTCACAAAGAGTCGTTGGAAATGGTCAACTTGGGCTTAGAGGAAGAAAGAAACGAGGTCAGGATTGGGGTACTACTCAGTCCAACTGTCAAAGAAAGTTTGACAATGCTTCTCAAAGAGTTTCCCGATGTATTCGCTTGGTCCTATCAGGATATGCCAGGATTGGATACCAGCATCGTGGAACATCATCTACTATTAAGGTCACAATGTCCACCAGTAAAACAAAGGTTGAGACAGACTCATCCAGACATGGCCATCAAAATCAAAGAGGAGGTACAGAAACAGATTAACGTGGGTTTCCTCGCCACATCAGAATATCCTCAATGGTTAGCCAACATAGTACCAGTTCCGAAAAAGGAAGGAAAGGTCAGAATGTGTGTAGACTACAGGGATCTGAACAAAGCAAGTCCAAAGGATGACTTTCCCTTACCACACATTGACATGCAGGTAGACAGTACAGCAAAGTTCAAAGTCTTCTCCTTTATGGATGGATTCTCGGGCTATAACCAAATCAAAATGGCGCTGAAAGACATGGAGAAAACTTCGTTCATTACCCCATGGGGCACCTTTTGTTACAAGGTAATTTCGTTCGGTTTGAAGAACGTCGGGGCAACCTATCAAAGGGCCATGACTACTCTTTTTCATGACATGATACACAAAGAAATCGAGGTATATGTTGATGATATGATTGCCAAATCTAAAACAGAAGAGGAGCATGTGACCCACCTGTCAAAAATATTCGAGCGTCTTAGAAAGTACAAACTCCGCTTGAACCCTAATAAGTGCACATTCGGTGTCCGTTTAGGGAAACTTCTAGAGTTCATCATTAGCCAGAAAGGAATTGAGGTTGATCCTGACAAGGTCAAGGCCATTCAAGAAATGCCTTCTCCAAAGACTGAAAAACAAGTCAGGGGATTCCTAGGACGTCTGAATTACATTTGCAGATTTATATTCCTCATGACCGCGACATGCGCCTTCGACAGTATCAAGGAATACCTGTTAAACCCACTGATTCTATCACCACCAGTGGAGGGAAGACCATTGATTATCTACCTAACAGTCTTGGAAGACTGGATGGGTTGTGTACTTGGCCAACAAGACGAAACAAAAAGGAAAGAGTCTGCCATTTACTATTTGAGCAAGAAGTTTACGGACTGTGAAACTCGGTATACTATGCTTGAGAAAACTTAATGTGCTCTGGCTTGGGAAGCCAAACGTCTTCGCCAGTATATGATTCGTCACACTACTTAGTTAATCTCAGAAATGGATCTGATCAAGTACGTTTTTGAAAAACCTGCTCTCACGGGAAGGATTGCCCGTTGGTAGATGTTGTTATCAGAATACGATATCGAGTACCACGCTTAGAAAGTTGTTAAGGGAAGTGTTTTAGCCGATCATTTGGCTCATCAACCGATTGACGATCAGGAATCAGTCGGATTTGACTTCCTAGACAAAGATGTCATGTATCTAAAAATGAAATATTGCGATGAACCGCTACCCAGTCAAGGTCCAGAATCAGGTTCTCAATGGGGACTAATCTTTAACGGAGCTGTCAATCATTACGGAAATGGACTTGGGGCAATCATCATAACACCTCGGTGTACCCACATTCCTTTCACCGCTAGACTTACGTTCAAGTGCACAAACAATGAGGCCGAATACGAAGCTTGTATCATGGGTCTCGAAGAAGCGATCGGCTTAAAGATCAAGAACTTGGACGTATATGGCGACTCAGCCCTGGTTATCAATCAGATCAAAGGAGATTGGAACACATACCAGTCAAGACTGATTCCTTACAAAGATTATGCGAGAAGGTTGTTACCCTTCTTCAACAGAATCGAGTTTCATCATATCCCTCGTGAAGAGAATCACATGGCTGATGCATTAGCCACTCTCTCTTCCAAGATTAGTGTAGGTCAATGGAACGACATACCTAAGATTGACATAATCCGCCTTGAGCGGCCCGCTTACATCTTCACGATTGAAGCAGTCATAGACAACAAACCTTGGTACCACGATATCAAATACTTCCTTCAGAAACAAGAGTATCCACCTGGGGCATTCAGGAAGGACAGAAAGACCCTCAGAAGGCTAGCATGTAGCTTTTTTCTGAGCGGAGATACCCTCTATAAGAGAAACTTTGACATGGTCTTGCTCCGATGTGTAGACAGACCAGAAGCGGACACGCTAATAAAAGAAATTCATGAAGGATCCTTTTGCACCCATGCCAACGGACACACAATGGGGAGAAAAATTCTAAGAGCAGGGTACTATTGGTTGACAATGGAATCCGATTGCTACAAGTACATGAGGAGGTGTCACAAGTGTCAGATATACTCCGACAAAATCCATGTACCGCCAATGCATCTCAAAATTCTTTCTTCCCCGTGGCCTTTTTCCATATGGGGAATTGACATGATTGGCATGATTGAACCCAAATCTTTAAACGGACATCGGTTCATTCTAGTAGCCATTGACTACTTCACCAAGTGGGTCGAAGCAGCGTTGTACGCCAATGTGACCCGTTAAGTAGTGGTCTGATTCATCAAAAACAATATCATTTGTCGTTATGGTGTTCCAAGCCAGATCATTACAGATAATGGATCTAACTTGAACAACAAGATGATGAAAGAATTATGCACAGAGTTCAAGATTGAACACCATAACTCATAACAGAGGCTTAATGGTGTCAAAGTCGACACGATGAACTGAACCTAATCGAAGAAAAGCGAATAGCGGCAATATGCCACGGTCAGTTGTATCAACAAAGGATGACGAAGGCGTTTGACAAAAAGGTCCGACCTTGCGTCTTCAGGAAAGGAGACCTTGTGCTCAAGAAGATACAATCATTTCTCACTGATTCTCGGGGCAAATGGACCCCGAGTTATGACGACCCCTATGTGGTCAATAAAGCCTTCTCAGGTGGCGCCCTGAGACTCGCAACCATGGATGGAGAAGAATTTGCCTACCCTACGAATGCTGACGTAGTCAAGAAATACTTCGCCTAAATAAATTAAAAAAAATCGTCTCGGTCAATTGAAAACCCAAAAGGGCGGTCCAGGCAAAAATTAGAGACATAATCAAAAATCATCCCGATGGATTGGAAATCATCACAGTACAATCCAGGCAAAAGATAGGGATAATGGCAAGTAACTACGTCTGACAAGGTTGAATCCCTCAGCAGTCATGCCATCCATCAGGAAAACTCCAGTCAAGGTCATCTTCGACCGAAGCTCAGGATGTCTAGAACTCAAAGTTGGTAGAAGGATAGCGGTTGTTATGTTTCAATGTAGCCCTTTTCCCTTAAATTACCATTTTCTAACTTTGTAAATACTCCATGGAATCACGCGCTTAGCTGATTTTCATCCTATCAATAAAATTTGAGCCCTAGTGCTTTTGTTTGCAATTCTCATTTGTTTTAGCTTTACAGAACGACGTTTTAACATGATTAACGATTCTTGAAATAAAACAAAAATGAATTTTACTTGTTAAAATTTTTCTGCTTTTCGAAATAAGGTGGCAATTTCTTTTGACTGTTGAACATCGAAAGAACAGCGATCGCTACTCCAGAAGTAATCAAGCTTCAAAGTGCAGAATTAAAGTACTCCTTCTAAACCAGTGCACCTGAATGAAAGATCAACTGTGTCAGAGACTGTGTTTCATCTGACACACCCCCGGCAGAGTTCTTATCTCCTAAGGTCGACCAACGGTGTTCCCCACGGGGAATATCTCTCCTAAGCAAGGCAGAATTGCTATCGTGAACCAGTGATACTTTTCATCTCCCATTGTGGCCGAGTATCCCATCATGGTCATCTATTAGTCTGTATGTCGCGTCAGTTTTGTCAGCATATACATACATACATCATGCATTATTAATTCATTCATATTCATATTGCATCACTATCACTTTAGTCGGTCTTGTTCCCAAGTGATAAAAGTCCTCTCAATTGAGTTGTCAGTTCTTTCCTCGTCAGGAAGTGAATCATCTAAACGATCTCTCCTCCAGTTTATTTCTGGATTGAAGTTGGTCCCTTGACCACTTTGATAACTTGAACCTCTAAAAGCCAGAGAGCTTTTGACAAACATCACTCTTCGCCATTGAAGATGATATCTTCGCTTTCCGGGATTAAGGAAAATCCCCAGAGAAAGCCTCTTAATCAGAGATTCAGCAGTACATCAGTTTTTCTCTGAAAATTCGCTGACAAAAGGTCATCGGCACCTCAAAATTGGATCACATCATATGGTATTTCTCCGAGAAGATCCCGAGAAAAGTATGATGTAGTAACCCCAAACGAAAGCAGTCTCTCAAGAGACTCGTTTTCCCCCAGTAGAGTCAACGAATGGCATCTCCAACAGAGAAGTTTGTACACCTCTACAACTCAGACAGATGGGTTCCCCAACAAGTCTGACAACAAATATGTTTCCATCAAATGGAATCTCCCCAGGAAAATTCGGCGAGAAGTTTGAGGAAAACCGCTACGAACAGTGTCCCTTATCAAGAAAGTTCATTGACAAAAGAAACTGAGACCAGTTCCTTGGCTGAAGGCCAGGATCGAGGGGAAGTTTATATCAGATACTGAGACCAGTTCCTTGGTAGGAAACCAAGATCTAGGGGAAGTTTATTTCAGAAACTGAGACCAGTTCCTTGGTAGGAAACCAGGATCGACGGGAATTTTATTTCAAAAACTGAGACCAGTTCCTTGGTAGGAAACCAGGATCAAGGGGAAGTTTATTGCAGCAACTAAGACCAGTTCCTTGTTAGGAAACCAGGATCGAGGGGAAGTTTTACCTTTTCTAAGCATCATCGCTTAGCAAAAGAAGATGAATGTGTAAGATACCATTCATAACCACCATCAAAATTTTGGGTATTCTGATATTTAATCCTCTTGCACCCCGAATGCCCGAATACCTTCGCCATTCACACCTTCGGGTCCAAGAAGATTAAATAGGGGCATCTTTCATACCCCAAATTTTAACCACTAAGATTCCCATCATTGTGCAAATCATCATCACAATATGGAGGAACCATCATACCTCGTTAGTCTCCCCCAAAGATGGGTGAGCATCCACTACAATCAAACTTAGGGTTTCAAGCCCTCTCAGAACTCTTAGACAAAAGATCAATCAAAAAATGACATGATCTTAAACTTGTCTAAAACTCTCAAACATACACAATGGATCAAGAGGACTCCCTCATCAAGGATCAAGCATAAGGCTGCAACATTCCAAGTGGATTAATCCTCAAGATTGCCAGTGTCACCAAATTAGGGTTTTGGTCGACCAGGGCCTCCAGTTAGAATTTTTCCTCTGGGCATGAGCCAATGCTTCAAAGCATAACCCAATATACTCCAAGGGACCTCATGGTCCCAATCATCAAGTCAATTTTTCCTCAGGGGATGCGTATAATAAAAATCAGGAATTAGGGTTTCTTGACCTAATTCCCCCCTAAGTTGACTTTTGGGACAAAACATGAGCCAAGACCTCAAGACATGATTTGAGGGTCCCTAATACACTACATTGATCCATTTGCAACAATGGATTGATCCAAGAAGCTAGATTCACAAGTTTCAAGTTCATCAGAACCACAGTTAGGGTTTCGCGGAAAAAGTCAACTGTGCCTTTGACTTTTGACCAGGACATGCTCCTAAACCTTGGGACATGATTCAATACACCCTATAACACCTATGAAATCCATCCATCAAGTTTGATTTAGGTCAAGGACTTTATTTCATAGAGGATCGCACAGTTTGGAATTCATCTGATAAAAAGTCAACTGTGACCAAAAGGCAAAGTTTGACTTTTTGATTTTTTGATCAATTATGGTCCCCTAACCCTAAAATGATGTTAATGTGTGATTGGAATCATCATTCATCAAGAAAAACCAAGAAAAGTGGGATAACTGGTAAAAGGGGTAACCATAAAAAACTTAGAAAATTTCTAAATTATGGAACAAAATGGCTAGGGTACCAACTTCCAAGGATCATAACTTGATATCCAAGCAACCATTTGGGCTGATCCAAAGATGGATTTGTAGCTCTCATGGCATACTTTAAAAGTGTCAACTACACCTCATTCCAATTTATCATGGATTTTGAGTTATGGTTGGATCAAAATGGCTGAAAACATGAAATGTCACTTTTTCCAACACTTAGTGAAATTTTCACTAAGTCATAATTTGTTTCACTTTTTGCCAAATGTAAGGCCATTTTTCACTTGGATCCAAAAAGTGTCAAGACAAACTATGATCACACACATGTTGTATCATATGAGGGTTTTCCAAAATGGCCAAGAATCCCATGTAACTCCACTTAAGCCATGAGATATGACAATGGCAATATGCCTTGCTGCAACTGTTATGGCAAGGCAGATTTGTGCATTTTGGTCGACTTGATCAAATTGTGCAAATGACAAACAAGTTTATCCATCTGAACACCTCAGGGAGAGACCAAGGAGAGACAAACATTGATCCATAAGCCTCCCAAGTCTTTGGAACTAAAAATAGCATGCCAAACCTAAAAAACCCTAAAGAGGGGACAAGACTCCAATTTTGTTTTAGAGCATTCAATGGATGCACCAAGGTGGCATGAACTGAGCCATTTCCAACTAAATGAGTCAAGGATGATCTATGAACTAGGGAACCAGCAGCCTGTGATCTAACCTCTAGTCAATGGCTAGAGGAGACTTGGATTCCTATTGATCAACATTTGCCAAACCTCTGCTGCAGTTGTCATTCCCTATTCCTTGCAAAACAAACTTGCTCTACTATAAATAGAGCTCATTTGTGCTCAGTTTAAGTACACCAAAGCCATCAAATAGATGCTTTCCTCAAAATCACCTTCTCACTTCCAAATTTGCCTTCCAAAGCAAGTCATTATCGGGTTTTGAGTTTGAGAGCTATTCCAACCAAACCAATCAGACACACACCTCATAAACATCATATAGAAGTGACCCAAACACTTAAACAACAACTGTAACACTGATTTCTCATAATCACTAGCCAGTTGCTCAAGGTTTTAACCAAGTTGTAGTTGAGATGCCATGAAGTGATCCAGCCATTTCCAATCAAGTCCAAGCATTCAAACACATTTCATATGGTGTAGGGACGCTGTTCATATCATCAAAACTCATCTGTAACACCTCCAACTCAAAAATCACTTTGCTCTTGCTGTCACGACCTTCAAGTAAGCCTAAACTTGGTCATCTCTTAATCTATGCATATTTCCTCGCACAATACTTTTGCCAAATGTTCATAATCATGCATAGAATGTTTCACCTCAATTAATTTCTTTGTTTGAATCGTGTATCAAAATTCTCAGCCTTCATGCAAATTTTAGGGTTCTTGAGGTTTTGTCTGTATTTCTTATTGCATGCTTAAAATAAATGAAATTAAAGAACATAGACATGATCGTGAGGTGAAAACGAGCAGATTGATATGTTGATTGTGTGATTTCATCAAGTATTCAGTGAGATTGGATAGAAAATGCAAATCCGGCCAAACTCAGAACACATGTGTGTTCTTGCCATGTTCTTGGCTCCTTTTTCACAAATTCAAATATTTGAATTTTGTGATTTTATTTAATTGATTCAAAAATTAATTTCTCTCTGAGTTTTAATGATTTTGAGTTGATTCTTTTTTTAATAAAATCACAAAAATGTTAAAATATTTTATTTTGCCAAAAATTCTCAAAAATATTATTTATTTCATATACTTGATATTTTTGCAAAGAATTAATCTTTTATTTGTTTTTTAACATTTAAAATATTTGTTCCTCCTTGATTTTCAAAATCAAAAACTTTGGGCCTCTAATAGAGTATAAGACCCAATCCCCTTTTAACCAAAACCATTTTGAGCCTCAGATATTGTATAAGTCCCTCTGCGTTAAAAGAAAAATCTCGGCGCGATCGCCAGTTCAAAAATCAAATCATATGGGTCTACCCTCGTGTTATAAGCCCCATTTCTTTTCTTTAAGTTTCTTTGGGCCTCTAATAGAGTGTAAGACCCAACCCCTTTTTGAAACCAAAATGATTTGGGCCTCAGATATTGTATAAGACCCACTGTGTTTTCAAAACCCTCGGCGCGATCGTCGTTGCCAAACAAATCACCCTGGGCCTCTCCTTGAGTTGTAAGCCCCATCTCTTGTACAAAAATAAATCATTGGACCTCTAATAGAGTGTAAGACCCATCCCCTTGTACATAAAAACTTTTTGGGCCTCACATATTGTATAAGTCCCTCTGTACCATTTTCAAGACAATGGTGCGATCATCGTTAAAACTTGGGCCTCTCCTTGAGCTGTAAGCCCCAACCATCTTTTCAAAGCACTTTCTCCTTTGATTTTGAATTAAAATATATGTTGTCATCAAAACTTTCTTTAATTTCTTTATTGAACAACTAACCAAACAGCATGGAAGCTCTACAACGGGTAAGTGTTTATCCGCTTTCGTTTACCGATTTCATATGTATATAACTGTATTGTGGGGCTGCTTCACTGTAAGTCTTCTTTCACATCCTTTTATATACTTGTCACATATCCACTATGCAATACTAGTATAGTTATTTAGAGTTTTCCCCGGCAACTACGTCTAGCACTAGGTAAAGCTTGTTGATCACTCTTAAATACAAATAAAACTAGATCCCCTGTAGGATTCCAGATACAGTCTACCCTCCTCTTGGGGTTAAATAATATGGAACAAAGAGAAAGGCAGTATTCTCGATGAACCTTTTCTCAGACTATCACCCTTAGAAATTGTCAAAGAAACTCTACTCCCCAGAGATGATCTTTTCTCCGTGAATAGCATCTCTTGAGTTACTTCCAAATCCTCGAACTTTCCTGGAATGATCTCTTCTCGGTGAATTGTATTTCTTGAACTTCTCTTGGTTTGGGGACCCACAGGCTTCCTAAAAGCATCCTCGCCTCCTCTTGGGCGTTGTACAAGGACCCTTCGGGTTCTTAGAAGTTCTCATGCCTTCTCTTGGGCTTAATACAAGGACCCTAACGACCTCTTAAAGGTATAAGACAGAACTTAGTCATCCTTTGCTAGAGCAGTCTTTCCCACGTCAAAACTTCGGCCATTGTAGGGTTGATATTCATCCTTTAATGCTCGTGCCTCCTCTTGGGCATTATACAAAAGATAAAACTCTAGACTTGGACAGTCTAAACCTCTTGAGTCTCAAAGACATTCTCAAGTTCCTTTCAAACATAGGAAAAAAAACTGATCACTCTGGATAAATCTCCAGCAGAAACCCGGTCTCTTTCATAAGAGTTCCCGACACTTGGACCCGCTTCAGGATCTCAATAATCCTCAGCAGTAAGTCAGCCTCCTCTTGGGCTTTGTACAAATGATTCTCCCCAGCGAAGCTAACCTTTTCAGACTCTCTTGTTGAGTCAACCACCTTTAGCCTCCGTCTTGGGCTTTGTACAAGACATATAAAAACCCACTCTCTTGTTGAGTATAAAAGACTCTCTTTTTGAGTCAATCCCTTTTAGCCTCCGTCTTGGGCTTTGTACAAGACATATAAAACACTCTCTTATTGAGTATTAAAGACTCTCTAGTTGAGTCAATCTCCTTTTAGCTTCAATCTCGGGCTTCATACGAGACAGCAAAACACTCTCTTGTTGAGTATAAAAGACTCTCTTGTTAAGTCAATCTCCTTTTAACCTCAATCTCGGGCTTCGTACGAGACAACAAATCACTCTCTTGTTGAGTATAAAAGACTCTCTTGTTGAGTCAATCAACCTTCAGACTCTCTTGTTGAGTCAATCACCTGTTCAAGACTCTCTTGTTGAGTCAACCTTTTTTAGCCTCCGTCTTGGGCTTTATACAGGACAGATAAAATTACTCTCTTATTGAGTCAAACCATTTCAGCCTCCATCTTGGGCTTTATACAAGATACATTCTCCCCAACGGAGTCAAAATCCCTTTTAGCCTCAATCTTGGGCTTTGTACAAGACACAAAGAACATTTTCCCCGGAAAAGTCAAACTTCTAGCCTCCTCTTAGGCTTTGAATAAAGAAATCCCCCGGTTGAGTCAGTCAACCTTTTAGCATCAAATTTGTGCTTTGCTCACAGCGTACAAACCTCAACAATTCCTTTTTAGAGATGACAAATTCCCTCTCAGTCAAAACCCTTTAGCTTCACATCTTGGGCTTTGAACAAGGTACAAACCACATTTAGCTTCATGTCTTGGGCTTTGAACAAGACACCAAAACAACCTTTTTCTTCCCATAGAATAAGAGGAACTACGATCACTCTGATTTCCTTGTTTCGTTAAACGGGAATACGTAGGCATAAGATTACAAAATCTTAGCGAGCATACTAATCAAAAACCCAAAGTCCAGTACCTATATACATCAACCAAAGAAAATCAGGTCTAGTATCCTAACCGAAAGCCTCACAGATGATCCATACACTTGTATTCTTAAGAAAATAACCCTAAAAAATAACCCCCTATTTCGATAGCATCTGTAAACCAACAGTTTTGACTGTTCAACCTCAGTTTGCAAGCAGGGTTAATTGGAGACATCTATTTCCCTTCCTTAATCAGTTTCATAGGATAAAAAATGAATCGAGCTATAGTACCAAAGCGATAGTGATTCGAAACCACAAAAATCGCACTACACATATGTCCCAACAATATCAAAATAGGTTCATCAAACACAACCTAACCTTGAGAGATTTAGCTACTAATAATTCAAATTACAATACCAAAATCAAGTAAGAAGGTTTGTATAAGAGATCCCTTGAAGGATTGGCCTCCAATGGCTTCAGATGCTCTCAAAAATCATTTATGGTGTTGTAAACTCCTACTTTATGTGTAGAAAACCGTAACTCTTAAAAAGTACCAAAAGTCCCTTTAAAAAGCCTTCAGAATGGATCAGAACGCGTCAGAAAATCCCAGAAACAGGGGTTATCACGCGATGCAGCTTTTACTTCCCTATCGCACGCACGATGTTGCACGTGATTATTTCTGTAGCTGCATGCTTTTGCTCCCTTTTTCACATGATTTTCACTAAGTACCTATTTCTCCACACTTAACTCTTTTTTTCCTCATTCTTTGGTCTTTATTCTTCATTTGTGCTCCTCTTTAGCTTGTTTTGATCTGTTTATTTGACCGAATTCATTCAATGGCAGAGTGTCATCAGGCCTATTTATAAATATAAGTTATTACAACTTACTTCTTCTCTTTGGAACTCTTTGTGGTCTTAGATAGTTTTTAGATTTTCTTATTACTTCTTCCAAAGTTATTTTATGTGTCGGTAGCTCTCATTTTTTATTGAACTCCTCTATTGAATTTCATTTCTTGTTGCTTCACTCATTTATGGGTTATCATTCTTCCTCTTTATTTATTTTTATTTGACAAAATACTTATTTTGGTCCCTTAACTATACCCTCGGATTCAGATTGGTCCATTAATTTTTTTCGTGTCAGATTGGTCCCTTAACTCTTTAAATGTGTCATGTTAGTCCTTTTTATCTAATTAGCAACAAAATTAGGGAGCGGTTTTTGAATTTTTCCGCCGCTAATTAGACGAAAATGACTAACATGGTACGTTTTAAGAGTTAAGGGACCAATCTAACAGGAAATAAAATTAAGGTAGAAATCTGAACCCAAGGGTATAGTTAAGGGAACAAAAAGGGTATTTTGCCTTTTTATTTTCTTCATGTTTTGTAGCCACTTGATTTCTGTTGAACAATGAGGGTGTTTTTTTCTTTATGATAAATCCCATCCCCTTTCTTTTCATTTAGAGTTTCTCACATATATGGAGAACATGCTAATGTGATAGTTAGCCTGATCATGTTGAAGTAGGGGGTTGAAAGGTCCATGTGGAAATGATGATATTTGACCATAGGTATCTGTAACGCCCTGTATAATATATATCTAGAATAATACCATACAAGTGTTAATATTTGGTAGTGACACCATCAACAGTGCCTATTGACATAATTTACATACTTGACCATTTTACAAAACATAAAAGAAGGCCTATGGTACAAAATATGGAAAGTGCCAAAACAATAAAAACTAAGATCAGAGTACAATATCCATCATTGTACAAGATACATAATACACAACGGAAAACATAATCCAAGCTTCTCTTGAAACATCCATGCATAGCTCCACTTGTAAACTAAACCTGCAAACAATACTTGAAAAAAAACAACAATAATGGGGTGAGATAATAATCTCAGTGAGTTCCCCTATCTTATGGGTTCACTCGGCTCTACAGGGTTCAAATCAACTTCTATCTCAAGTCAAAAGGGAAAGGGATAAGACTTGAGTTCACATGGTTCGCAATGTGTGGAAACATGTCTCTTGGGTTCACCAACTCAAACAATCACTAGTTCGGAAACTATACCAATGCATCCCATTTTCATGTCCTCTCCTACGTCTAGGACTTTCGGCACGGGTCATGGATCCTTGTAATGTACTTTGACATAAAAAATAGATTCAGATTCAAGGTGATTTCCACATGAATCATCGCTTCCCATGGGAATACCCCCATCTCAAGCATTTTACCCGTAGGCTCTATTCGTACTACACACAGGAATCAAACCTGTTAAAGTAATAGTGTGTACATTCTAGAGGAGCGCTCTACATAATCCTCAACTCTTGTAACGACATATCTCAAGGGATTATTTTCGACTACGTGATAAAGCATAACATAACGTTAAATGGATTCGGATCCCTAATGACATATAATCAACCTTATGAATCGTCACTTCTCATAGGAATACCCCCATCTCAAACATTTTACTCGTAGGCTCCATTCGCTTATGTAAACACTAAGGATAGTGTGATTATATTCGACATTCACAAGGCATCACATCCACCTTAACCATAAACAACGCAGACCATACATGTTCCATATAAAGCTCTCCTTACAACTAGACAACTACTTGCCAATGATACACACCTAAGCATCCTTGCACAAGCATTGCCATCTATGTTATTCATCATGACCTAATCATATTACTAATTCATTTCATTAGTTAACATTAAGGGTTTCTTCACCATTCTTATAGTCTTTTAAGCATGCTATCACACAATCAAAATATCCATGTATACATATATGGCATAACACATTATCATACAAGAAACACATATAATAGCACATCATATTAAATATAACCAAACATAGTGGTTGACAACACATTAAGGCATTATAAGCCACTATCATCCTCTACCAATAGTGTTGTTATCAGAATATGACATCGAGTACCATGCTCAGAAAGCTGTTAGAGGAAGTTTTTTAGCCGATCATTTGGCTCATCAACTAATTGACGATCGAGAATCAGACGGATTTAACTTCCTAGACGAAGATGTCATGTACTTGAAAATGAAAGATTGCGATGAACCGCTACCCAGTGAATGGCCAGAACCAGGTTCCCAATGGGGGCTTATCTTTGACGGAGCTGTTAATCATTATGGAAACGAAATTAGGGCAATCATCATAACACCTCAGGGTACCCACATTCCTTTCACCGTCCGACTGACATTCAAGTGTACAAACAACGAGGCCGAATACGAAGCTTGTATCATGGGTCTCGAAGAAGCGATCGACTTAAGGATCAAAAACTTGGATGTATATGGAGATTCAGCCCTGGATATTAATCAGATCAAAGAAGATTATAACACATACCAATCAGGACTGATTCCTTACAAAGACTATGCGAGAAGGCTGTTACCCTTCTTCAACAGAATCGAGTTTCATCACATCCCTCGTGAGGAGAATCACATGGCTGATGCATTAGCCACTCTCTCTTCCATGATTAGTGTAGGTCAATGGAACGACTTACATAAGATTGACATAATGCACCTTGAACGACCCGATTACATCTTCGCGATTGAAGCAGTCATAGACGACAAACCTTGGTATCACGATATCAAATGCTTCCTTCAGAAACAAGAGTACCCTCCTGGGGTATTCAAAAAGGACAGGAAGACCCTCAGAAGGTTGGCAGGCAGCTTCTTCCTAAGCGGTGAAACACTTTATAAGAGAAACTTTGACATGGTCTTGCTCCGCTGCGTAGACAAACTAGAAGCAGGCATGTTGATAAAAAGAAATTCATGAAGAATCCTTTGGCACTCATGCCAACGGATACACAATGGTGAGAAAAATTCTAAGAGCAGGGTACTATTGGTTGACAATGGAATCCGATTGCTACAAGTACATGAGGAAGTGTCACAAGTGTCAGATATATTCAGACAATATCCATGTACTGCCAACGCATCTTAAAGTTCTCTCTTCCCCATGACCTTTTTCCATATGGGGAATCGACATGATTGGCATGATCAAACCCAAGGCTTAGAACGGACATCGGTTTATCCTGGTAGTCATTGACTACTTCACCAAATGGGTTAAACAGCATCATACACCAATGTCAACCGACAAGTGGTGGTCCGATTTATCAAATACAATATCATTTATCGTTATGGTGTTCCAAGCCAGATCATTACTGATAATGGATCCAACTTGAACAATAAGATGATGAAAGACTTGTGTGCTGAGTTCAAGATTGAACACCATAACTCATCTCCCTACCGACCCAAGATGAACGGAGCGGTAGAAACGGCCAACAAGAACATCAAGAAGATTGTTCAGAAGATGGTTATAACCTACAAATACTGGCACGAGATGCTACCCTTTGCTCTTCACGGTTATCGGACATATGTCCGCACTTCAACAGGGGCTACTCCTTTCTCTCTAGTATATGGCATAGAGGCGGTCCTTCCCATAGAATTAGAGATCCCATCAATACGGGTATTGATGGAAGCTAAGCTAACAGAGGCTGAATGGTGTCAAAATCGACACGATGAGCTGAATCTGATCGAAGAGAAACGAATAACGACACTATGCCATGGTCAATTATATCAGCAAAGAATGAAGAAGGTGTTTAACAAAAAGGTCCGACCTCGCATCTTCAGGAAAGGAGACCTTGTGCTCAAAAAGATACAATCATTTCTCACTGATTCTCGGGGCAAATGGACCCCGAATTATGACGGCCCCTATGTGGTCAAGAAAGCCTTCTCGGACGGCGCCTTGAGACTTGCAACTATGGATGGAGAGGAATTTGCCTACCCCACAAATTTTACCGTAGTCAAGAAATACTTCGCCTAAATAATAATAAAAAAACGTCTCGGTGGATTGAAAACCCGAAAGGGCGGTCCATGCAAAAATTAGAGACATAATAAAAAATCATCCCGATGGGTTAGAAATCTCAAAGTACAATCCAGGCAAAAATTAGGGATTCATGGCAAGTAACTACGTCTGACAAAGGGGAAAATCCCTCAGCAACAGTCATGCCATCCATCAAGAAAACTCCAGTCAAGGTCATCTTCGACAGAAGCTCAGGATGTCCAGAATTCAAAATTGGTAGAAGGATAATGGTCATTGTGTTTCAATGTAGCCCTTTTCCCTTAAATTACCATTTTCTAACTTTGTAAATACTCTATGGAATCACGCGCTTGGCTGATTTCCATCCTATCAATAAAATTTGAGCCCTAGTGCTTTTTTTTGCAATTCTTATTTGTTTTAGCTTTACAGAATGGCGTTTTGAAATGATTAACGATTCTTAAAATAAAACAAAAATGAATTTACTAGTCAAAATTTTTCTGCTTTTAAATAAAGATGGCAATTTCTTTTGACTGTTGAACATCGAAAGAACATCGATCGCTTCTCCAAAAGTAATCGAACCTCAAAGTGCAGAATCAAAGTACTCCTTCTAAACCAGTGCGCCTGAATGAAGGATCAGCTATGTCAGAGACCATGTTTGATCTGACATCCCTGGCATATTTCTTATCTCCTAACCCCGACCAACGGTTGTTCCCCACGGGGACTATCTCTCCTAAGCAAGGCAGAATTGCTACTTTTGGACCAATGATACTTTTCATCCCCCGCAGTGGCCGAGTATCCAGTCATGTTCATCGAATAATCTGTATGTTGCGTCAGTTTTGTCAGCATATACATACATACATCATGCATTATTGATTCATACATGTTCATATTGCATCAATATCAGTCGGTCTTACCCCCTGGTGATAAGAGTCCTCTCAATCGAGTTGTCAATTCTTTCCTCGTCAGGAAATGTTGCGTCTGAACAATCTCTCTTCCAGTTTAGTTCTGGATTGAAGTTGGTCCCTTGACCACTTTGATAACTTGAACCTCTGAAAAGCAAGAATGACCCTCAACAAACGTCACTCTTCACCATTGAAGATGATACTTTCGCTTTCCCGGATTGAGGAAGATCCCCAGAGAAAGCCTCTTAATCAAAGATTCGGCAATACAGCAGTTCTCCTTCAGAAAAATCACTGGCAAAAAAGGTCATCAGTACCTCAGGATTGGATTGCATCATATGGCATTTCCCCGAGAAGATCTCGAGGAAAAGTATGATGTAATATCCCCAAGCAAGAAGCAGTCTCTCAAGATACTTGTTTTCCCCAGTAGAGTCAACGAATGGCGTCTCCAAAACAGAGAAGTTTGTGCACCTCTACAACTCAGACCAATGGTTTTCCCCAGCAAGTCTAACATCAAAAGTGTTTCCATCAAATGGCATCTCCCCAGGAAAATTCAGCGAGAAGTTTGAGGAAAACCGCTACGAATAGCGTCCCTTGTCAAGAAAGTTTATTGACAAAAGAAACTTAGACCAGTTCCTTGGCAGGAAAACAGGATCGCGGGGAAGTTTATATCAGAAACTGAGACCATTTCCTTGGTAGGAAACCAGGATCGAGGGGAAGTTTATATCAGAAACTGAGACCAGTTCCTTGGTAGGAAACCAGGATCGAGGGGAAGTTTATTTCAAAAGAAAACTGAGACCAGTTCCTTGGCTGAAAACCAGGATCGAGGGGAGGTTTCAACCTTTTCTAAGCATCATTGTTTAGCAAAATAATATGGATGAGCACACCACCATTCATAATCACCGTCAAAATTTCGGGTATTCCGATATTTAATCATCTTGCACCCTGAATGCCCGAATACCTTCGTCATTCACACCTTCGGGTCCAAGAAGATTAAATAGGGGCTTCTGTCATGCCCCAAATTTTGACCACCAAATATTTCCCATCATTGTGAAAATCATCATCACGATATAGATGTACCTATATGTCTCATCAATCTCCTCAAGGATTGTTGAGCACCCACTACAATCAAAGCATTAGGGTTTCCAGCCCTCTCAGAGCCCTTAGACAAAGGATCAATCAAGAAATTACATGGACTTCAACTTGTCTAACCTCTTACATACCCACAAAGGATCAAGAGGACTCCCACGTCAGGAATCAAGCACAAGGTTGCAGCATTCCAAGTGGATCAAGCCTCAAGATCGCCAGTGTCACCAAATTAGGGTTTTGGTCGACCAGGGCCTCCAGGTGGAATTTTTCCTCTGGGAATGAGCCAATGCTTCAAAATATAACTTAAGATACTCCAAGGAACCTCTTGGATCCAATCATCCAGTCAATTTAGCCTCAGGGGATGCATTTATCAAAAATCAGGAATTAGGGTTTCTTGACCTAATTCACCCCTAAGTTGACTTTTGGGACAAAACATGAGCCAAGACCTCAAGACATGATTTGAGGGTCCCTAATACACTATATTGATCCATTTGCAACAATGGATTGATCCAAGAAGCTTGATTCACAAGTTTCAAGTTCATCAGAACCACAGTTAGGGTTTTGCGGAAAAAGTCAACTGTGCCTTTGACTTTTGACCAGGACATGCTCCCAAACCTTGGGACATGATTCAATACACCCTATAACACCTATGAAATCAATACATCAAGTTTGATTTAGGTCAAGGACTTGATTTCATAGAGGATCGCACAGTTTTGAATTCATCTGATAAAAAGTCAACTGTGCCCAAAAATCATAGTTTGACTTTTTGATTTTTTGATCAATTATGGTTCCCTAACCCTAAAGTGGTGTTAATCTGTGATTGGAATCATCATTCATTAATAAAAATCAAGAAAAGTGGGATAACTTATAAAAGGGGTAACCATAAAAAACTTAGAAATTTTCTAAGTTATGGAATAATGTGGCTAGGGTACCAACTTCCAAGGATCATAACTTGAGATCCAAGCAACCATTTGGGTGATCCAAAGATGGATTTGTAGCTCTCATGGTATACTTTAAAAGTGTCAAATACAGCCCATTCTAATTCATCATGGATTGTGAGTTATGCTTTGATCAAAATGGCTGAAAACATGAAATGTCACTTTTTCCAACACTTAGTGAAATTTTCACTAAGTCAGAATCTGTTTCACTTTTTTCAAAATGTAGGGAAATTTTTCACTTAGATCCAAAAAGTGTCAAGAAAAACTATGATCACACATGTGTTGTATCATATGAGA
Source organism: Lathyrus tuberosus (assembly GCA_022829125.1). Taxonomy (NCBI): domain Eukaryota; kingdom Viridiplantae; phylum Streptophyta; class Magnoliopsida; order Fabales; family Fabaceae; genus Lathyrus; species Lathyrus tuberosus. The sequence continues at coordinate 854,024 of JALAZF010000151.1, read as the reverse complement.
GCTTTCCAAAATGGCCAAGAACCCCGTCAAATCCCATCTGAGCTAAGAGTTATGACAGTGGAAATATGTCTTGCTGCAAATGTTATAACAAGGCAGATTTGTGCATTTTCCTCGATTTAAGCAATTTGTGCAAATGACAAACAATTTTATCTATCTGAACACCTCAGGGAGAGACCAAGGAGGGACAAACACTGATCCATAAGCCTCCCAAGTCTTTGGAACTAAAAATAGCATGTCAAACCTAAAAAACCCTAAAGAGGGGACAAGACTCCAATTTTGTTTTGGAGCATTCAATGGATGCACCAAGGTGGCATGAACTGACACTATTCCAACTGAATGAGTCAAGGATGATCTCTGAACTAGGGAACCAAAGGCCTGTGCTCTAACCTCTAGTCAATGGCTAGAGGAGACTTGAGATTCCAAAATGCTCCAATTGGCCAAAGGTCAGCAGCAGCCTCCATTCACTATTGCTTGCAAAACAAACTTACTCTACTATAACTAGAGCTCATTTGTGCTCAGTTTAAGTACACCAAAGCACTACAACACTTGCTTTCCTCAAAATCTCTTTCTCTAGGCAAAAATGCCTTCTTTAGCAAGGTAACTCTGAGTTTTTGAGTTAGAGAGCAATTCCATCACAACTCATGATCCAAACACATCCAATATGTCACATCTAAGTTGTCCAAACTCTCACAAGTAACCTGTAACACCAAAACCTCAAAGTCCCTTCTCAAAACCTCAAAATAGGACTTTTTTACATTTTTCAAGCCATGTCTTGATTCAGGCACTTTCAAAACCAGATAAAAACTCAAACACAGTCCAAATTTCATCCTTTAACTGTCCCAAATGGTTCCCCACATCTGGAACACCATTTGAGAGAGTTGTTATTTTGGTCACTTTTGCCCCTTTTGCAAGAAAGGGCCAGTTTCCATTCCTAAGGTTTCCAACTGTTTCCAATCATCCTAAATGCTTCCAAGAGATCATTTGTGGGTGTCCAAAGCATCAAATTGTTTTTGGAACAAAGCACTTGACAGATTACCCAAAAAGCTCCTAAAGAGGTAAGCATCACAACTTGAACTCTTTGAAATATGCATTGCTTTGAAGTCCAATGATCATACACATCTCATACATGTTATATATGTTGTGTTTGGACCAATTCATGATGTAATTCATACCTGTACCATGAGGTAGCACAGAAAATGCAAATGGAGGCCTATTTCAAAACCACTATCGGGTTTTAAAATGGGGACCTCATCTGAAAAAAAACCACCACCACCACCATTGGATTCCTTGTGAAATTCTAGGCAGGATAGACCTAAACTTTGTCCCAATCCATGGAGAAACGAGAAAGTTACAAGCTTCACGTTTTTGGCCAAAACCTTGCCTTGGCCAGGCCAAAAACAAGGCAAGCCTTGTATATTTGTGGGTGGGCTTTGATACACGGATGTATCACCACCCCAGTGGTAAGAGGCGCGCACTGCACACAAGAGGTCTGGGGTTCGAATCCCCCTCGCCCCAGACCCCTTTTTAATGTTTTTCCATTTTTCTATTATTTTTCTTATTATTTTTAATGATTTGAAAAATTAATAACTCCCTCAATTTTAATTATTTTTTATTGGTTCTTTTTTTAAAAAATCACAAAAATGTTGAAATATTTTATTCCACAAAAAAATAAAATTTATATTATTTATTTAATGTAGTTGGTATTTTTATGAATAAATTCATTTTTTATTGTATTTAAACATTTTAAAAAGTGAATATTCATCTTGAAAAATCAAAACCAAATGAGTTTTAATTCATATTGTGATTAAAACCTCATTTTTCAAACCTTAACCAAAAATCACAAGTTGTTTATTCAAGCTTATTTGGTGTTTTATTATTTTTTATTGATTTTCTTTAAGAATTCACTTTTAAAAATGATGAAATTAGGGTTTTGATCGATTCCATCCTCATCAATCATTTTCAAACACTCATGGGCATTTATTAGAGTGTAAGACCCATCCCCTTTGTAAATACACCACTTTTTGGGCCTCAATCATTGTATAAGTCCCACTGTATTTTCAAAAACAACAGCGCGATCGTCGCCTTTTTAACAAAACCAACTGGGTCTACCCTCGTGTTATAAGCCCCATTTCTTTTCTTTAAGTTTCTTTGGGCCTCTAATAGAGTGTAAGACCCAACCCCTCTTGAAAACCAAAATATTTTGGGCCTCACATATTGTATAAGTCCCTATGTACAGTTTTCAAAACAACGGTGCGATCATCGTTAAAACTTGGGCCTCTCCTTGAGCTGTAAGCCCCAACAATCTTTTCAAAGCACTTCCTCCTTTGATTTTGAATTCAAATATATGTTGTCATCAAAACTTTCTTTAATTTCTTTGTTGAACAACTAACAAAACAGCATGGAAGCTCTACAACGGGTAAGTATTTATCCGCTTTCATTTACTGCTTTCGTACATATATTGTATTGTGGAAAGATGTGCATGGTTAGTCTTCTTTCATACCTCCTATATACTCGTCATATATCAACTGTATATATACTAGTATAGTTATTTAGAGTTTTCCCCGGCAACTACGTCTAGCACTTGGTAAAGCCTTGTTGGTCACTATTAAATACAAACAAAACTAGATCCCCATAGGATTTCCATATACAGTCTTCCCTTCTCTTGGGGTTAAACAATATGGAACAAAGAGAAAGGTAGTATTCTCGGTGAACCTTTTCTCAGACTGTCACCCTTAGAAATTGTCAAAGAAACTCTAACTCCCCAGAGATGATCTTTTCTCCGTGAATGGAATCTCTTGAGTTTCTTCCTAATTCTCAAACTTTCCTGGAATGATCTCTTCTCTGTGAATTGCATTTCTTGAACTTCTCTTGGTTTGGGGACCCACATGCTTCCTAAAAGCATCCCCGTCTCCTCTTGGGCATTGTACAAGGACCCTTCGGCTTCCTAGAAGTTCTCATGCCTTCTCTTGGGCTTAATACAAGGACCCTGACGACCTCTTAAAGGTATAAGACAGAACTTAGTCATCCTCTGCTAGAGCAGTCTTTCCCGCATAAAAACTCCAGCCATTTTAGGGTTGATACTCATCCCTTAATGCCCGCGCCTCCTCTTGGGCATTGTACAAAAGATAAAACTCTAGACTTGGACAGTCTAAACCTCTTGAATCTCAAAGACATTCTCAAGTTCCTTTCAAACAATAGGAAGAAAACACCGATCACTCTGGATCAATCTCCCGCAGAAACCCGGTCTCTCTCATGAGAGTTCCCCACACTTGGACCCGCTTCAGGATCTCAATAATCCTCACCAGTAAGTCAGCCTCCTCTTGGGCTTTGTACAAATGATTCTCCCTAGCGGAGCTAACCTTTTCATACTCTCTCGTTGAGTCAACCACTTTTAACCTCCGTCTTGGGCTTTGTACAAGACATATAAAAACACTCTCTTGTTGAGTATGAAAGACTCTCTTGTTGAGTCAATCTCTTTTTAGCCTCCATCTTGGGCTTTGTACAAGACATATAAAAGAACTCTCTTGTTGAGTATAAAAGACTCTCTTGTTGAGTCAATCTCCTTTTAGCCTCAATATCGGGCTTCGTACGAGACCGCAAATCACTCTCTTGTTAAGTATAAAAGACTCTCTTGTTGAGTCAATCAACCTTCAGACTCTCTTGTTGATTCAATCACCTGTTCAAGACTCTCTTGTTGAGTCAACCTTTTTTAGCTTCCGTCTTGGGCTTTATACAGGACAGATAAAAGTACTCTCTTGTTGATTCAAACCATTTCAGCCTCCATCTTGGGCTTTATACAAGATGCATTCTCCCCAACGGAGTCAAAGTCCCTTTTAGCCTCAATCTTGGGCTTTGTACAAGACAAAAAGAACATTTTCCCCAAAAAAGTCAAACTTCTAGCCTCCTCTTAGGCTTTGAATAAAGAAAACCCCAGTTGAGTCAATCAACCTTTTAGCATCAAATTTGTGCCTTGCTCACAGCATACAAACATCAACAATTCCTCTTTAGAGATGACAAATTATCTCTCAGTCAAACCTTTAGCTTCATATATTGGGCTTTGAACAAGATATAAACCACCTTTAGCTTCATGTCTTGGGCTTTGAACAAGACACCAAAACAATCTCTTTCCTCCCATAGAATAGGAGGAACTACGATCGCTCTGATTTCCCTGTTTCGTTAAACGGGAATACCTAGGCATAAGATTGCAAAATCTTAGCGAGCATACTAATCAAAAACCCAAAATCTCGTACCTTCATACATCCATCAAAAGCATCAGACCTAACACCTTACCAGAAACCTAGCAAATAGTATAGACAATGTTTTTAAGCAAATAACCTAAGACAGACCCCCATTTTGATAGCATCTGTAAACCATCAGTTTTGACTGTTTAATCTCAGTATGCGAGCAGGATTAATTGGAGACATCTATTTTCCTTCCTTAATCAGCTTCACAGGATAAAAAATGAATCGAACTGTAGTACCAAAGTGATTGTGATTCGAAACCACAAAAATCGCGCTACAATAACGTCTGTTGTCATCATCATTATCTCGTAACTACTCTTTATCACTTTTTGTAACTCCCATGCAACCACTGTACTACCCTATAGTCGTTACACCAATTGTACCCATCGTCCGAAAGTTTGTCTCTGAGAACCATACGACATGGGCTCCTACTTGTCTCATATGTGGCAACTCAGTAGTCGTTACCTTTGACAAGTACCTAACATACCGACTTTTCCATGCTCGGAGTGAATTGTGGAGATTCGTTGGATATACTTGCAGTGGATCCTTTGTTATTATCGGGATGATAATTCTTGTGCGTTGATAGGTTTTGGAAAGAGTGTAGTCTCATCTTGGTAGTCGGTCGTAATCGATATGACCGACCTAGAACAGGTTTTAGAAGAATAATATTGAAATCTAAGTTTTCTAAATGTGATCGATATGACCTATCGCAGATCTGAGTTTGAAATTAGGGTTTTAACTGAGTTTTTTTTGTGTTGTAATTTCTTGTGTTCTTTAATGGAATTTAGATGAAGATGATGAATGTTTAAAGATGAAAAATATGAATATTTGAAGATGATGAAGATGAATATAAAATGAAAGAATCAATATTTAGATTAATTAAAATATATTATTTAATATAAAAGTTATTAAAAATTTAAGAATTAAAATATGATATTAAATAATTAATAGGTAATCAGTCTTTAAGCACAATCTTCCAAATTAAATAACAATATATCAATGACTAAAAGAGGCGATTGAACCATGATGGAAAAAATACATTTGCCCATACTAAATGTCACTTAATAGCTAGTAAACAATTAAAAAAAATTAATACGCTAAAATTATTGTTTTGATAATATTCCATTTATGCCTTTATGACCACCAAAATTTAAAACTAAAAATAAAATAAAATAATTATTTAGATATATCTTTTTTATATAGATTCTAATTTTTGAAAATTAATAAATTTTATAAAATGACAAATAAACATACATATAAATTTAAAGTTATACCTTAATTAAAATTATTATGATATTTTAACCAATATAGACTTCTTGAAACGGGGGATATGTTTGTTATCCCTGCCTCTGAAGTTTTCTCGGGAAACTTTGTTACCCATTGTCGTATCTAGAAAAAAGAATGCAACGCTCGCGAAGCGCGTCGCACGCTTGCGGGATGGACTAACAGAGTTTTCACTGAAATTTATTTATTTCCAAAATGGGAAATGGAAAATATCGATAAAATCCCTAAAACAGCGACAAGGATATGGTCGTCACAACCAAATCAGGTTCGGGATTTGATAATGCAAGGGGAAAGTATTAGTACCCCTCACGTCCGTTGTACTCAACGAGAACCATTTAGTTAGTTTGCGCATAAGTATTAGCTTTCAAATGTTTGCTTCTCGAGTTACTAAGAAAGGAAAAAGAATAGGACAAAAAAGTTTATTTTTCATTATGGTGCTTGACGAGACTTTGAATCTCGCTCCTACGTGTCTCCGGGTGCGATGGAGAACTCAAGGCTACATAGTTATGGGTAGAAAATGTTTGTTTGTTGGTTGATTTTATAGAAAGCTATTTTGTCAGAATCGACAGAAAAATATTGCTTGTTACACAAAATAATGGAAAAGAGAACATTTGCATCGCAACCAAATGGATAGACATATCAACATTCGCGAGAAAACATCGCTAACTTACTCACACATATAAGTGGACGAAGCGTTGTCAGGCATCGTCTTGAGACGAAATATCTTTCGTTTGTGAAAAGGGTTTTTTATCGCGCAACGGAGAAAAAAGAGTTTGATGCGTTGGATTGTTTTTAGGCGAACGACGAATAATCGAGCAACGAAACATACTCTCACCATCCGATTATTCGAGGAGCAAGAAAGTGTAAACCTTTCATTCCTTTTTTGTCCAAGTTATTTTTGAGAAAATTATTAGCGAAAGACGAATAATCGAACAATATGACGTAACCCAATCATTGGATTATTTGAGAAACAGGAAAGTGTAAACCTCTCATTCCTTTTTCGTCCAAGTTTGATTAGAATGTTTTATTTAGATAAAGAAAGATTGAGTAATATGTCGTAAGCCAATCATTTAATAATTTGAGGAACATAAAAGTGTAAACCTCTTATCCCCTTTTCATCTGTTTTTTATTAAGAAAAAGGTTTTACGCGTGTTAGTTTGAAAAATGATTTGTGAAATGGTTTGATTAAGAAAATTGCTCGACGTTGGATCGAGCACTATTTTTGTTCTTTTTGAAAAGTTTTTGATTTTAATCTTAAGTTAGAAATTAACTAAGATAACAAAACAAACAAAAGGAAAGCGATTAAGCAAACAATAGAACTCGATAGTGGGAGATACATCTTGTCAAATGGGGGATGAAATAAGGACAGGCAATAGAAATAAAATCAAAACAAAGCAAGACAAGATACAAGAGATGGGAGCACACACGACATATTTACAGCTTACATTCATTGTAATTGAATTGAAAAAAGTAAAACAAAATGAAACATGCACGAATCAAGATCAAGATGCTACGCAAATCAAAGGCGCGTAACGCAAGGACGTGCAAGGCTGCCAAAAGTAAGATTCAAATTCGATTTAAAAGTTACGACGCTGAATTGTTGTGTACTTATCATGAATCAAATGAATTGCTAACGTGAAGCGTATCATCTGAAAATGAATCGAAATAATAACAAAATTATAAAGCAAAGAAATGAAATCCTAATGAAGTGAAGCTTAACGCGCGCAATAGTAAAATAAACGGCATCAAAACGTAATGATGTCAACATCGCAACCGAAATTAAAGTGAGCAATATCGCAGAGAAACGTATGCAAAGCTAACTATAATGTTCTCAAGGCTGGTTTATATGTAACAATAACGAGAGCGGAATGTCGCACGCAAGGACCATAACACGGCGAAATATCATATAAATATATCAAAAATTCAGCAGCATAACGACGTATGAATTACATCAAAACCATGGATTCAAACTGATTTATCACAACGGAAAAGAAAAAACAGAAACAACAGCAACACACAAGCATATATATTTACATCATGCAGAGTTATTACAATGCTCAACATAATAATAAAACTCAGCACGTACCACAACCAAACCATCGTATGCAAATTAAAGTCTTAACAGAACACACAAAGTGTGAGTGCTTTTGGATTTTGAGAAATGTTAAAACTAGGGTAGTGTAGGGTTATATATGTTGAAGGGTATCCTCCCATTCTAGATAATCATCTTAGTATTATGAAGCATTAAAATGAGTTGGAAAAGGATATTACATCATAAATGCATTGAAAACATGTTTTTGGATGGTCAAGTCATTTCAGGTCGACACATGCATAAGTAGGTCGACCTATACAAGTTTTAGATTCAGTATAGGTCAACACATAGAATCTCAGGTCGGCTCCTATGGATCAATATTAAAGCTTGTAGCCATTGTCCATAGGTCGTCTCACATAGGTCGACACATGGGCGACATGAGACCTTCACAGGCCAACCTGAAACCTACATAGGCCATCCTAAGTACTTTGATAGGCCGACCTATTACTTTGATAGGCCAACACATATATATCCCATCTCAAAATTTTCATTTTTGCTCCATCAAATTGCATTCCTTTTGCCCATTATTTCCCATACCAATATTCACTTATGCATGCACCTTTTTCTAGCAAGGTACTAGTGTAAAACCTAAACGTAATCAGAATTACAAAGTTTTCCCATCATCTTCAACCTTTCTTATATGCATACACACAATCAAACTACACATAATCAATTTTTGATTGGGTAACCATTTATGTTATGGCTGATAACGTCCAATTAGGTTGGTGTGACCGAGAATATTAGGGTGGGATATATGCGTGTTTCAAATAAGAAACTGAAGTTGGGATTTTCCTTCAAGATCATTGGGATTTGAAGGTTTTGGACAAGATTACTCTAACACGAATTCGACCAAGTGAAGACCTTGGGACAAGTTGGTTTCCTTGAAAGGGAGCGAGCCGATGAATCGTGTTCAGGAATCTTGGGTTCAACAAGTGCGTGCTAAGGATTAATCCTACCGAGCGAAAACCTTGAAGACGGGGAGGTCTTGCAAGAAAGTAGTCAAGAACAGGTGGATTGTAGCAGAATTATTAGTGACTTGATCAAACTTTGATCAAGGGTTTAAAGGTGATAAAGTCAATAACAAACCATAGGGTTTGTGGGGTTAGAGTTCTTCATCTCTTGTATAAACATTTTTGCAAGGATAAGGTTAATTACAAGTATCGCAATTCGATTTCGGATTAAGGGTGGACGTACCCATAGCAAGACTGATTGGGGAACTTCCTCAACAAATCTCTCTCTCTCTCTCTCTCTCTCTCTCTCTCTCTCTCTCTCTCTCTCTCTCTCTCTCTCTCCATCTCTTTATCTCTTTAATTGTTGTTCTTGTAAATTACCGAGTTCGTTGTTGTTTCGATTAATTCGATTGGAAATTATTTTTCAACTATCTTTTAAAGTGTTATTGTTGAAATAATCATAATCACTTTGATTGTGATAGGCTTTTAACATCAACAAAATAAATTAAATTTCCAAACGTTATCGATTGCACACAAAGTGTTTAATAAATTGCCTTTGAGTATTTTTATTGATTTGTGTTCATTAGAAATAAGCTTTACGTATACCTTTGCATTTGATTGATCCGTGAATTAATTGTTGTTGAAAAATTTATGTTCATTATCAATCCATACATTTACATTACGCATATCTGAGCTTTTCGTTAGTAGCTTCGGTTAGACTATTCGGTTCGGGTTGTTTCCGCTATGCCATAAAACTTTTGAAAAACTATTTTTGCCAAAAGTTCTTTTGTTTTAATTTGTGATATATTCACCCCCTCTAAATCGAAGTCTATCGTCTAACAAGTGGTATCAGTGCCTGGTTAATTTCGTGCTTGAGATTTACTTTTTAGAAGAATGTCTATCGAACCTAAGGGAGCATATAATGGAGCACCATTTTTCACCGGGGAAAAGTATGGCTATTTAAAAGCTCTTATGTGTATTCACGTCAACTCCGTTGACAAAGGTATATGGGGCGCTATTCAAAATGGTCTGAATGAAATAAACATGACCAATGAAGGTGTTACCGTACATAAATCGGAAGCACAATGGGATGTTAATTATTGGAAATTGTGGTCACATGATTGGAATGCGAAAAATATTCTCACATCCGCTTTGGGTGTTGATGAGTTTTATCTCTCATTATGAGACTGCCAAGACTATGTGGGATGCATTAGAGATTGCCCATGAGGGTACTAATGATTTCAAATGAGTTAGGATCAACACATTAAATCAAGAGTTTGAGCATGGTGAAACCATTGTGGATATGCGAAAACGGTTTGCACATCTTATGAATCAATTAAATGTGCTAGGTAATCCCATTTAAAACGAACTTGCTACTAACAAAGTGTTGAGGTTTTTAAGTAGGGAATGGCAACCAAAGGTCACTGCTATCAAAGAGGTAAATGATCTTAAGTCGCTTGACCTCACGACTTTGTTTGGTAAGTTGGAAGAGCATGAGCAAGAGCTCACTTGCTTAGCAAAATACGAAAAATAACATGAAAAGAAAGTGAAGAATGATAAAGGGAAAGACAAAGAAGAAGGTAAGAATTCCATAGCTCTAAAGACTTCTAGATAAGGGTCTTCACATTGTGAGCATAGTGATGGTGAAAGCGATGATGACAAGAATTTGTATGAGGAGCATATAGGGTTGTTCGTAAAGAGATACCAAAGGTATATAAGGAAGAATGATGTTAAACATTCCGACAAGAACATATCCAAGTTTAGAAGGTTGATAAGCTCCTCAAAGGATGATGAAAGAAAGAAAAGTAAGCTTAGAATATCTTGCTATCATTGTGGTGAAGTCGGTCACTATAAACCAGAATGTCCAATGAGGAAGAAAGACAGAGAAAAGAGTCATCACAAGACTTCTAGCAAGTCTAGGAGAGCATATGCTACTTGGGAGAGTGCAAGCAAGTCCTCTAGTGACGAAAACACAACTTCAAGTGTCGAATCGGCTAGAATTTATCTTATGGAAAATAGAAAGAAAAATAAAAATGTAAGTCTTTCTAAGCTTGAGTATATTAACAATTTATCATATTTTGGATTACAAAAGACCTTTGAATATTTTCATAGAAAAGCCTTAAGAGCTTTTAACAAGTTAGCCTCACATGAAAAAGTTATTTTTAATTTAGAAGCTAAAGTGTTAGAATCCTAAAGTAAGTTCAAATCTATTAAGAAATATATGATAGATATTCAAAGTGACAAGAGTGAGGATATAAAACCTCCTAGAATTGGTTGTGAACATTGTCATAATAGATAAGAGGAAGTAAAATCTCTTCAAGTCAAATTGGATGATGCCTTGCAACCTAAGATTGTGTTTGCTATTAATCTTTCCAAGGTTGAAAAGCCTTTGAATCATTCTAAAAAGAAGCATAGATATATGCATAAGAACTCAAATAGCAAGGACATGTCTCATAAAAACCTATCTTTTCATTATTGTTGCAAAAAGGGTCATACCATTGAAAGGTGAAAATTTATGAAACTCTTTGTTCCTAAAGGAGTTGTTCAATGGTTGCCTAAGTGCAAATTTGATCTCACTCACTATCAAGGACCCAATGAAAATTGGGTACCTATTTCCTTTGTTTAAATTTTCAGGTTGAATGTCTTGACTATACCGAAAAGATGTGGTATCTTAATAGTGGATGTTCAAGGAACATGACGGGTGACATATCCCTCTTCATTGACTTTGTGCCAAAGAGAAAAGGGTTTGTCACGTATGGAGATAATAACAAAGGTGATATTCTTGGAAAAGGTAGTGTAGGTAATCCCTCATCTACTACTATTTCTGATGTAATGCTAGTTGATGGCCTTAAACATAATCTTCTAAGCATAAGCCAACTTTGTGACAAGGGTTTTAAAGTTACCTTTACAATAACTAGTTACTTGTTCATGCATGATGAAAATAAGGAATGTGTGTTTAAAGTCTTGAGGGTTAATAATACGCATATGCTAAACTTAGATGAGGTATCCTCGGTTGAAACTAAGTGTCTAGCCACCATGAGTGAAAACTACTGGTTATGGCATAGACGCATAGCTCATCTTAACTTTGACCTATTGAACAAAGTATCCTCAAAGGATTTAGTAATTTGTCTACCTAAAATAAAGTTATCTAGAGACCATTTATGTGAAGCTTGTCAAATGGGGAAGTAAACGAGAATCTCTTTTAAATCGAAAAATCTTGTTTCTACCTCGAGACCTCTTGAGCTTCTCCATATGGACCTTTTTGTCCCCTCTAGGACCAAAAGCATAGGTGGAAATTATTATGGCTTTGTTATTGTAGATGATTCTCTAGATTTTCTTGGGCCTTGTTTTTGTCTAGTAAGGATGAGAACTACCCGGCTTTTAAACAATTTGCTATAGGTCTATCGATACACCTATAGCCACAAATGGTAATTTGGAAAAGGATACAAATGGTAAGGATGTAGATGTGAAGAAATATAGAGGTATGATCGACTCTCTTCTATATCTTACCGCATCTATGCCGGATATCATGTTTAGTGTGTGCATGTGTGCCTATTATCAATCGGCTCCTAAAGAATCTCATTTAAAAGTCGTAAAATGTATGCTTAGGTATCTTCATGGTATCTCTCAAGATGGGCTTTGGTATTCTAAGGAAAGTGATTGTAACTTGGTTGGATACACTAACTCTGATATTGCCGGTTGCAAATCAGATAAGAAGAGCACTAGTGGAACTTGCCATATATTTTCAAATACTTTAGTAAGATGGCATAGCAAGAAACAAGTTTATGTTGCTTTGTCAACTGCCGAGGCAGAATATTTACGAACGGTAGTTGTTGTGGCTTAAGCAACAATTACTTGATTCTGATATAAACTTGCAATGTATTCCCATTATGTGCGATAACACTAGCGCTATCAATCTAAACAAGAATCTGGTGCTACATTTTCGCACTAAGCATATTGAGATTCATCACCATTTCCTACGTGACCATGTTGAAAAGGTGATGTCGTATTTGAGCATGTTGATAGCAAACATCAATTTGCTGATATATTCACAAAACCACTTGCGACCGAACCATTTTTCAACATCCGAATGGAATTGGGGATACTCGATATCTCTAATCTTGCCTAGCATATGATTTGTTGCATGCACTTTATATATTTTTGCTTTAACTTTTGTTTTGTTGGTTTGACAAAATTTTGGTAAAACACATTATTGATAAAGATGAATAAATCTGGACTGAACAAAGATGTCGAAGAAGATGTCACGACATCCTGAAGTACTGCACTGATTTAGCAAGTGTCAAATCTGTAACAAATCAGCCAAGAGATAATGCGCATGGATCAAGGAATTAGCGAACAGAAGACTGAAGCCCAAGGAAGCAGAAGACACTATAAATAGAAGACTTAGACCTAAGTTTTTGTATGCCTTAGTACGCTTGTTGTAACTTTGTTTTCTTGCATAAGAAACAAGGGTTTAGGGTTTTGAGAGTCGTTGGTTTTCTAGGTTGTAAGTTTCCCTTTGTATCAGTTGATATACTGTGGTAGATATAGGTGTCGCACAGATCCATAAGCCTTGAGGTATTGGATTGTGTATTGTTCTTGGATGAAGCTTTTAAGCAAATCCGATTTAGCTTGTTTGTCAAGAAAGCTTGATAGATTTCTGTATTGATAGGGATGATGTAGAAATCACAGTTGGTAATTAAGGGAAGTAAGTGGGGTATCTCATATCAGGGTTGTAAATGTTTGAGTTTAGCCTTGGTAAAGATGTTCATTGGGTAGATGTAAGGTATGAAGTTGTAAATGGGGAAGTTTAACTTTGTAACAGTCTACAGATAGTGGAGTCTTTTTCCTGGATTGGTATCCCCAGATGTAGGTGCGTTGCACCGAACTGGGTTAACAATTACTGTGTTCTTTATCATTCTGCAGATTTATGTTTTTTGTTAGGGTTTATGATAAACATGTTGGATCAGATGTCGTGACATCTGTAAGTGTGCAGTTCTGATATTCAAGGTACCAGTCTGTTGTTGCGCCTCTGAGTTTAAATGATTACGTAGAATAATTTCTTGACATGTGTTAGGACATCTGATGTCTACATAGGCCAGAATTTCAATTGGTATCAGAGCAGACATCCTGTCTGGTTTTGGATGAGATCTTTGGGAGATACTTTCTGGCATTTAAACAAGGAGGAGTTTTGAAGATCAGATCAATCAACTCAGATATACTCAAGGGTATTAATGGATGAGATGGATGTTCTGGATCGAAGGGAGCAACCCGGAGGTTGTTCATGTTGCTGAGGAGATTCTACAACAACTACAGGAGAAGTGGCTAGTTCTCTTGTTGGTGTGTCTTATAAGATGTTGTGACATCTTATTAGGGCAAGCAGGATCTGTTCCTTGGTGGTTCCGCTGCATGTGTTTCTGATGGAAGAGCTCTAGAATTATGGAATTCTGGAGTTGTTACTGAAGACAGTTGGTGGAAGGTCTCAATCGTCGGCCTCTATGTTTGAAGATATCTGCATTCTTTTATTCCAAAGTCAGGAGCGATGGGGTGAAAAGAGTTGTGGTTAGATATCTGGTATGGTGACTTGGTACTTGGAAGCTTGGTTTCTTGGTGCAGTTGAAGTCAGTTGAAGAGGAGAAGAGTTGAGTTTAAGTTTATCAGGCTTTTGCTCTAGGAGTTTGATAAATTATTAGTCAGCTAGGTTGTCAAAGATACTTGAGAATTCTCTCAAGTCCACTCATAAAGGCATCTATGTCGTGTATCTGGAGTCTTCTAGTTACTCTTCTGACTAGAAGGTGTTTCTTTGAAACATAATCTGAAGAAAGTGGAGGTGATTTATTTTCACCATCCAAAAACAGCAAGGAAGGATTCATCTCTCTTGACCCTAAGAGTGGATCCAATCTGATTGAAGAATTGTTGAGGTAAATAAGACTTGTTCAGAGAAAGTCTTAGTTACTTGAGTCAATGGTGGCAGCCTTGGTATCTCAACATTGCCCTTTGAAGAAGATACTTGCAAAAAGATTGAATACTTTATAAGTGTTCATGACATGATCTGGTGGAGCTCAGCTATAGCAGTGAAGCAGGGTTATTGGACAAGGATTTAAGATCAATTTCTATTTGTGGAATCCACAAGTATTTAATTGATTATACTTGAAAGTCAAGATTGCTAATGTTCAACAAGATGTTGGAACATCTCATCATCAGAGTTTGTGCAGAATCATGGGAGTGGTACTGCATACGCTTTAGAACTCTGTTTTAGTCTTAGGTGGTGACCTAAGAAGTAGCTTTATTCGGGTGTGACAGAAGCATGTGTTCTCTGGAGAGTTTCCTGGCAAGAAACTAGTATGGACTTTGATGCTGTTGAAGATGAGGATGAAGACATCATAATCTTGATGGTTACAACTTGGATCGGTTTATTTCTGATCTAGGTGCTTTGGAGCATGGATCTTGCTCTTTTTGTTGAAGGTCAAAGTTAAGTGGCAGTTATCTCTGACTTTCTACAGTCTGCTCTACTAAGGAAAGTGGCATTCTTTGGTATGGCTATGGTGTAGTCTTGGACTACTTATTTTCTGAAGATTCAGATGTGGCAGGTTTGAAGTCTTTGGAGTTTCAAAGCAGGATGGAGGTTGTCTACTCAAACTTGGTTGTTGAATCAAGTTTTTGAGAGCATGGAACTCTTGTTCTGCAAAGGGAGGAGGTTCTTCTAAGTGGCAGAAGGAGTAGCTGAAGTCAACAGTTGGATGTCATACCAAAATGTTCTGACATCTAGCTTAACATCAGAGGTCTCAGCTGGTGATGTGGCACATCAGCTTAAGATAAGGTGATCTACAGGAGAATGGAAGTTGTGGATGCTTCAAAAAGGTCTATCTCATGCAATTTACGGGAGCTGTGGATGGGAATATTTACATGACTAAGAGGCTTGATGGATCCAAGATGTCTTGCTATGGGGCAAGTAGTTCATGTGACTTGAAGATCTATTTTAATTAGTGGATCAGTGTATCTTGTGGGAGTTCTGAAGAAGATTGAGATCAATCAAAAAGTGGCAGTTGGTTGGTTTCATTGTGTGCATTCAAGCAGGATGCTTGAATCTGATTGCTCTTGTACAGAAGAGTAGTTAGTTGAAATTGTAAGGAGGTTCTGGTTCTCTGGGAGCTTGTGGCAGAAGTTCTGAGTTGAGGATGGAAGCATACCTTCTTTTGGTGGATGGGAGTTTATTTCTCTCTGGGTTTCTGAAGTTTTCTTTGTTCAAGCTAGTGGCGCAGTGTTGTGTGAAGATCTTTAGTGTGGATTACTATGCTGATAGTAAGTCCAGTGGTGGAGCATATCAAGAACCATGGTGTGTGGTGTCTGTGATGTGTGGAAGATGTCCTAACTGATGTTAGAACATCTTTGGGTTGGTTATCCTAGGTGAAGGATTTCAGGTTCTGTGAGGAACTGGTTACTTGCATCGTGTCTGAGAAGTATCTACATTTCCTCACGGGTAGCATGAAGTGGATCATATGTTGATTGCATGAAGGTCTGATTTCTGATGCGTTTAGAAGTGGATATTCACCAGAAAATCAGAAGTATTCCAGGTTATCATACGGGAGAATAATAAGGAATGATTGTCTTGGATTGTGGGTTGTCTATCTTTATTGCTGGCTGGGTAAGGTCAGTGGAAAATCTTGCGAAGGGGATGTTGCCCCTGGCTGCATGTCATGCTAGTAGTTGATCAGTTTGGCAGCTGTGAAGTTCTGGAGCATGCATACGATAGTTGACATCGTTATAACAAACTAAGGGGCCTTGTGCGTCTCTTTGAGGAATGTGAAGCATTCTGATTCAATTGGTTTGTGCCTCAAGCAACTGGAGGTATATACATGAGAATTCAAGAGGAGTTCGTGTGGTATGTAGATGGTTGCAGGATGGGGGGATAATGGGACTTTGATCTCAAGCCAAGAGTTTGTTATGGTTGGCAAACATTTCCTCACGGGTAGGATGTGGTGATCATGTGTGAGTGATTATTGTTTCTTGTCAAAGGAAGCAATAAGAGAGTTAATGATTGTGTTCGGCTGGTAAGTTGAACTGAGGGTGCGCTCTTGAAGACATGAAGATGCATCTTATGTTTTCCATTCATTAGCTTGGGTGTTCTGTGGAGGAGCACTAGTTACCTTAGATAAGGGGAGATGCCCCTTGATCTAAGATGAATTACTGCAAGGATGCAGTTGAAGTTCCAGTTTGCATTTATGCGTCAAGTAAGCTGAGATGTCAAGGAGGATGTCTTGACATTGTTGTATTGTTGCAAGTTATGGGAGACTTGGCAGTACAAGTTAAATGGTTCTTATTGGATGCTTAAGAATCATTGATTGAGTCTAAGGGAATTTATTTTTCTCTGCAGGTTGTGATCACAAAACTGTGAAGTTATTCGTCAATACAGAAGTTTTCTTGATGGACAGTATCTGACATGATGTGAGAACATTGTTAAGGACATGCTCTATGAGTAATTGGTCTTTTGGATGGTGGATGTTGCATAATACGCGTGCTAAACATGTTCATCGTTACTTGCATTATTATTGGACGGTTTTCTTGAAGAAGAAACAGTCAAAGCATTCTTAGCCGATGCACATTGGGTTTTGGTGAAGTTACAACCTTAAAGTAATAACCGCATTGAAGATTCAATAGATCGTTACATTCAAAGGAACGTTCTTGGTTATTTAAGGGTGTTCTTGGAGCAGTTTGTTTCAGAATTGGGATATTCATTGTGGTATGGTCGAAATGTCTTCTGTTCAAGTCTGGATAAATGTTGGTTGGGTATGGGAATGTCTTGGTTTCTTTTGCCAATTTTTGGCTAAAAAGGGGGAGTATAGGTCACTGAGTCAGGGGATGCATGGGTTGTATAGTTTCTCTGCAAGGATGATAAACAAGATAATATAACATCTTGTCTGTGTGTAAGTTTCCTTTGTGTCTTGTGACCTGATTTACATGTCTTAAGTACTCAGATTCACAAAGACTACAGCTGATCTCTGGAGGGGGAGTGTGTTTGAAAAGGATATCCTTTGCTCTTCGGTTTCAATCTTTCTAGTAACTTCTTTAGAAGTTTCTATTGCCTGGACATTTTTCAAATTCGCTCATCCTGGTTTACTACTTTCCTCAAGGGTGTCAGTACCGTCTCACTAGTTAAGGGGGAGTCAGGGTTATCTTCTTCCTCATGTACACCAACATAGACTCGGTTTGCACAGTATTCCAATCATATCCGCCACTCGAGGTGAAAAGACATCTAAAAAGTGTTTTAGCCAAAATTTGTCAAAAGAGGGAGATTGAAAGCACCTTTGGTTTGACAAAATTTTGGTAAAACATATTATTGATAAAGATGAATAAATCTGGACTGAACAAAGATGTCGAAGAAGATGGCATGACATCCTGAAGTACTGCACTGATTTAGCAAGTGTCAAATCTGTAACAAATCAGCCAAGAGATAATGCGCATGGATCATTGAATTAGCGAACAGAAGACTGAAGCCCAAGGAAGCAGAAGACACTATAAATAGAAGAGTTAGACCTAGGTTTTTGTATGCCTTAGTACGCCTGTTGTAACCTTGTTTTCTTGCGTAAGAAACAAGGGTTTAGGGTTTTGAGAGTCGTTGGCTTTCTAGGTTGTAAGTCTCCCTTTGTATCAGTTGATACACTGTGGTAGATATAGGTGTCGCATAGATCCATAAGCCTTGAGGTATTGGATTGTGTATTGTTCTTGGATGAAGCTTTTAAGCAAATTCGAGTTAGCTTGTTTGTCAAGAAAGCTTGACAGATTTCTGTATTGATAGGGATGATGTAGAAATCACAGTTGGTGATTAAGGGAAGTGAGTGGGGTATCTCATATCAGGGTTGTAAACATTTGAGTTTAGCCTTGGTAAAGATGTTCATTGGGTAGATGTAAGGTATGAAGTTGTAAACGGGGGAGTTTAACTTTGTAACAGTCTACATATAGTTTCTTCCTGGAATGGTATCCCCCAGATGTAGGTAAGTTGCACCGAACTGGGTTAACAATTACTGTGTTCTTTATCATTCTGCAGATTTATGTTTTCTGTTAGGGTTTATGATAAATATGTTGGATCAGATGTCGTGACATCTGTAAGTGTGCAGTTCTGATATTCAAGGTATCAGTCTGCTGTTGCGCCTCTGAGATTAAATGATTATGTAGAACAATGTATTTACATGTGTTAGGATATCTGTTGTCTGCATAAGCCAGAATTTCACGTTTGAAGTTTCATCATATGAGAGTGCATTGTCCACCAATCTACATGAGAGGTAATATTATTCCTTTTGTTTCTCTTGCTTAGTAATTCTTTTAACTTTACTTGTTGCTAGTGTTTCAAAATGACTAATATTCTTGATGTATGAAGTAGTTCATCAATATTCACTTCAAAAAATCTCTACTGATTTGTGTCAATTATATGTTTATAGTGATATTGTGATATTCCTTCTATATGCTTGAAATATACTCTTGGTGCATTTGGCTTGTTATGTATTCTTGCATGAACCATGGTTGAACATGTTATGGTGTTAAATGAATTCTTGTTGTGTGTCATTGTTATGATAACATCTCTATTTTTTGTTTGAGTGGTGATAACTTCGTGTATTGCCTTGCTAGAGCACATGCGTGTGTAGCATTTCGTGAGCACCAAAAGCATATGTCACGTAATCGTGTCGCTTTCGTAGCAATTCAAGAGTTTGTGATTGCATTGTATCCTTCATTGTTTATGTTCTTGTTATGTTATTTGGCATTATGTGTAGCAATTGTGTTCTGTTGTTACTTGATTTGCTTGTATTTATGTTTAGGCATTCTTAGTCAGTGTGTATATCATTTTATGTGGGTGCTATCATGTTGATAGTCTTCTCTTTGCAAATTGTCTATGTGTAGTATTTTAATTTATATGTGGTTAAAGATATTTATCATAGTTTTCTTGTTCTATTTTTGATGTTGTCAAAGGGTGAGAAGTTTACACAAGTTGAAGTAGGATGCACATATTCAGGGGGAGTCTTCAAAAAGACAACAATGTCGCGAAACGCAGCGTCTCATATTTTGCCATCATCAAAAAGGGGGAGTATGTGAGTGATTTTGGATTTTGAGTGATATCAAAATTAGGATAGTGTAGCGTTATGTATATTGGACGGTATCCTCCCATTATAGATGAGCATCTTAGTATTAGGAAGTATTCAAATGAGTTGGAAAAGGAACTTACACCATAAATGCATTGAAAAAATATGTTTTGGGGTGGTCAAGTCATTTCAGATCGACACATGCGTAAGTAGGTCGACCTATACAAGTTTCGGATTCAGAATAGGTCGACACATAGAATCTCAGGTAGGCTCACATGGATCAATATTAAAGCCTGTAGCCATTGTCCATAGGTCGTCTCACATAGGTCGACACACAGGCAACACGAGACCTTCACAGGCCGACTTGAAACCTTCATAGGCCGACCTGAGTACCTTGATAGGCCGGCCTATTGCTTTGATAGGCCGTCACATACAATATCCCATCTCAAAAATTTCATTTTTGCTCCATCAAATTGCATTCCTTTTGTTCATTATTTCTCATACCTATATATACTCATACATGCACCTTTTCTAGCAAGGTACTAGTGTAAAACCTAAACGAAACCAGAATTACAAAGTTTTCCCATCATCTTCAACCTTTCTTATATGCATACACATAATCATTTTTTGATTGGGTGACCATCTATATTAGGGTTGATAACGTCCAATTAGGTGTGTGTGACCGATAATATTGGGTTGAGATCTTTGTGTGTTTTAAATAAGAAAACGAAGTTAGGATTTTCCTTCAAGATAATTGGTATTTGAAGGTTTTGGACAAGATCAAGCTAACACAGATTCGACCGAGTGAAGGCCTTGGGATAAGGTGGTTTCCTTGTAAGGGAGTAGTGCGAGACGCTGAATCATGTTCAGGAATCTTGGGTTCAACAAGTGTGTGCTAGGGATTAATCCAACCGAGAGAAAACCTTGAAGACGGGGAGGTCTTGCAAGCAAGTAGTCAAGAATAGGTGGATTGTAGCATCATTTTTGGTGGCTTGATCAAACTTTGATCAAGGGTTTGGAGGTTGTAGAATCAACAACAAACCATAGGGTTTGTGGGGTTAGAGTTTTTCATCTTTTGTATAAATATTTTTGCAAAGATAAGGTTAATTGCAAGTATCTCAATTCGATTTCGGATTGAAGGTAGACGTACCCATAGTGAGGCCGATTGGGGAACTGCCTAAACAAATCTCTGTGTCTCTCTCTCCATCTCTTTATCTCTTTAATTATTGTTCTTGCAAGTTATTGAGTTCGTTGTTGTTTCGATTAATTCGATTGGAAATTATTTTTCAACTCTCTTTTAATGTGTTGTTGATATAATCATAATCACTTTGATTGTGATTGACTTTTAACATCAACAAAACAAATTGAATTTCCAAACGCTATTGATTGCACACAAAGTGTTCTATAAATTGCCTTTGAGTATTTTTATTGATTTGTGTTCATTGGAAATAAGTTTTAAGTATAGCTTTGCATTTGATTAATCCATGAATTAATCGTTGTTGAACAATTTGTGTTCGTTATCATTCCATAGGTTTACATCACGCATATCCGAGCTTTTCAATAGTAGGTTCGGTTAGACGATTTGATTCAGGTTGTTTCTGTTGTTCCATAAAACTTTTGAAAAACTATTTTTGCCAAAAGTTATGTTTTTAAATTTGTGATCTATTCACCCCCTCTAGATCGAAGCCTATCATCTAACACAAAGTTTAAACAACATAAAACCAACGTACACAATGCAAATCAGCAACAGAGTTGAAACAGCAAGCAAAACTCAAAATTGAATGTGATCTCAGACCGAAATGTTACCGAATGAGAAATTGTTATCGTTGTCGGAAGCTTATTGAGCTTACATGAACCGTGTTGCTGTCGTTGAGGTAAACGTGGGCAAAACATAATGGAATCAAGTTGTGCTTGATGTTGTTGCATGAAGCTGAGCCATTGTTGTGACGTTTGATGTCGGAAATGATGGAGGGTGAAGCTTGGATGGTGGTTGGGTTGTTGATGGGTTGTGGTGGCGGCCGAAAATGGTGGTTAGGTTGTTGAAATGTTTTGGTGGCGCTAGTGGTCAGAGGCAAGACGTAAGGAGGTCGGAGAAAGAGAAACGGAAATGGAGTGTGCGGTAGTACCTCTGTTTTGTCGACGACGGAGAGAGGACATGAGAGAATGTCTCCGGAAAAAGAAAAAAACAATACGGAGGAAGTATGCTTAATGGAGAGGACCGACTGTGTTGTTTCGAAATGAAACAAGGAAAAAGTGGGAAGGTTGTTTGATGGTTGTTAAAAATGGAAGGAAAAAGGCTATGGTTGAGGGTTTTTTTGTGAGGTGGTGATTGAGGAAGACAATGGAATGTGTTGAGCGATGGACGATGAAGGTGAAAACTGGAAACAGATCCTCTCCTGCCATATATGTCCAGTCATCCCTCATGTTCTGATCTAATGGCTGAAAAATCTTAAAATTTAAATAAATAAATAAAATGAGCATTGAAGAGAGAGAAAAACAAATGTTGATGGCTGAGATTGAAGCAGAATGGAAGCATGAGACAGATAACAGGAGAGGATCCAAATCCGTGAAAACCAACTTTCTGAGCTTTTCTTTTCAATGAGCAATTCAACATATTTTTCTTCACACTCTCAAACCATCTTTCCTCTTTTGAAAAAAATAACTTTAGAAATCAACAACCTCCTTCACTCTTAGCGCCGGGTGGAGTTCGATTGAATCCCTTATCCCCAACTTCTCAATATCTTATATACACCCTCTGGTCACTATTATAAGCAACAAAAACCTTTTTAGATTCATTAAATAAATGATGTATCTGGACATTATTATACATCAGATACATCAATTATTTAATGAACTTAAAAAGTTTTTTGTTGCTTATAATAGTGACCAGAGGGTGTACCTCTTAAGTATGATTTATATTATTTAATAATTCCACAAATACCCCTCTTAATGCTTTTTAGTTTGAAAATGAGTTAAAACTAATTAACCTAAATAAAATCAAACACTTTCAAATAATCGAAATGAAAACATCGATAATTCTATTTATTTTTCTAAACGTGTTGACAAAAACGTAAAAATAAAAAGTAGTGAAATGAACAAAATTTGAGAACAAAAGTGTTCGAGAAAATAAAATGAATGCACTAAAATGATCAGTGCAAAATAAATTTATGGAAAACATATAGCGAAATATCGAATCTCACAATAAAACATCTGGTTGAAAAGGCTCAGACTGATCAAAATGCAACTGCAAAGAGTTAAAATAAAATAAACACGTCATATTAAACTACGCGAACCGTAAATTAATAAAACTGACGTCTGCAAGCTCGATCTCGAAATTTTGTCCACTAATTTTACGCACATTTGAAAATCGTTATTGGACTGTTGAACCAAAAATTTATTATGGTCGACATTTTAAGCATTATGCGAAAAGAAATGCATGCTATGATATGCATATGATGCAAATGTCATAATATATGTATCTATTTATTAAATAAGAGACAAAATTGAGGTGTGACACCTATTCCTGCAGGAGATAATTCTCGATCTTTGGGGCCTCAAACGGGACAATCCTAGCGTATCCCCACTATTAGATGCAAGTTGACACCCTTATTCATCGCTAAAATGTCCATGATCAATGAGAAATGTTCACCACTAAAATGTCCATGATCAATGAGAATTGTTCATCACTAAAATGTCTATTTATGTTAAAATTAAAATAAAGTATATCTATTTAATTCTTAAAGAATGATGTACTTAACATGAAGTGCAATTCATGCTTCTCTCAAAGGAATGTAATCTATCCTATATTTTAAATGAAAGAGTCAACTCTTAATTTGATACAACAAATACTATCATACTTTTTTTAAAGCATCAGCTGATCCTAAGTCAAACTTTACCCTCAATAAATAACTATTACCAAATTACATAATATTCATCCTACTTGAATGACTAATGCACAAGACAAGCTCAAGAGGTATATCATTTGTCAGTTAAGTTAATCTTTTATGGCACAATACATGAGAAAATCTAAGCTTTTTCATCACTTTATGCTTTTTCCTCAAATGTCTCCTTTTCTCATTGTACAACGTCGGTGTTCCATCATTCACGGTCCATTGATTTATGTGAGAAATGGTGACCACCCTCATCTGTATAAACAATAAGATCATCAAGGTAGGTTATATACACAGAAACAAGTTAGGAACTAATTGCCATTATAGAATGTAACGAACACATGTCAGATGATACTGTAAAAGTGTAATTAGATATGAAAAATGAGAAGTACCACTTTCACCATCAGAAAGATCTGCAAGTCTTGCAATTGCATCTATAAGAGCTTGTTCGTGATTCTGCATTTAATTCATTACATTGATTATTTTCACATACATGAACCATTTGGAAGAAAATAAGAAAATTCAACGGTTATCGGTAAAAGAATGGCAGACTGGCATAAAAGATTGCCCCGTACCTTCAATAGTTTCTTGGCTTTTTCAATTTCGTGTGCATCAGGATGATTTGCACTGAACACCCTTTCCACCTGTCAAATTCTCCATAAATTTAAATATTTTACATGAAAAGATGAAACAATCTCAATTGAAGAGTATTCTTGTTCAACTGTTTTCAATTACCTCTTTAACTAGTGTGTCTGTGTGAAGTATCTGTATATCTTCCAAAGCCTTTCTTCCGATTCCATTCTGTGATGGCAATAAATCTTTTTTGGATTGCCCTTTTGTACCTCCCCTACCTCCTCTTCCAGCTCCTGGAATACTATCACGACCTACTGATCTATTCATCCCACGACCAGATCCGCCAAACCCCCCGCGGTTGATCCCAGGATCCTCACCTACCCACTGAATATCTTCTGGAGAGATCTGCAGTTACAATATTGTATCAAATTAGGTACTGACAAGACAAGTGCCAAACATATCAAGCAAATAGAAAATCCAAATTCTAAATATTATTGAACATTCAAAGTATACAGGAAAAGAGGCGCTTCAATTTTATGAAAATTAGGTAACCAGCACAGTTCAGGGATAATGAAAGTTGAAATAAAGCCAAAACTTTATTTATTTTTATTAAACATTCTTATAAATCCTAGAACTTTTTCCTAGGGTTTAACAGAGAACCAGATGCTTATGGGATCCAAACCCGTTGCCAATTGGACCATCGCACGTTAGAATCCTAACTCTCAATTTAAAGATGGAAGTGAAAGCTTACCAAAATAGTTTGAGTAACATACTAGAGAAATACAAACTTTTCACATAATTATAGGATATGATACATTAAAACATTTTTAGAACTCTAGTCAGACTTTAAATTACTAAATAAGACAATAAAATACTTCAGAAGTTAAATAATTTGCGGTAGAACCAACACAGGAATTAACTGAAACTGACTGAATTGTACTGATAACAAGGTCAGAAGAAAAATCCTCTTTAAAAAGGAATGAACATTAACAAATTAGTAATGGTTGGAGGAAAGAACTCTTGAAGAAATGATGACATAGAAAATGATACTCTCAAGTATACGAGAGCACCTCCTTAATGAGATAGGATTCGTTCCACTACATAGTCCCTAATTTCCCACTTCACACATATTATGCCCTTTAGCTCCCCCTTTCAACTCACTTTATCTCATTACTAAATCAGTCCCGGATCTCCAATTGCCAGCTGTCCATACATTCTGATATATTGCAACTCATTGCGAGTGACATTTGCAATATTCCCCAACCTATCTGCCTAACATCCGCAGGTCTAACAATTTGTTTTTAAATACATGAGATATTCATAATAGTTAAATCCTATTTCTTTAATAAAATAAACATTTTGTTGCCAGGTATATGGCAAATCACTTGTAGGGCTCATCTCATGAGAAGACTGGAAACCTTTCTCAACATTGTCAGCAGTTGTAGGAATAGTAAAGGGGAATTATAGTTGGGAATAAATATTAGTTTTGGATTTGAGAGTTGGTATGTGAAAGGAAAGGAGAGTCATCCTTTAGAGGGGAAACTTTTGGGGAAATTACTCCATTTTTATTACAGCTTCCAATAACACACTCCTATTTCTTTATTCTTCCCATCTTTCTTTCATTTCATATTCTCTAGGCTGGGAACAACACTTTTTTTGGGAAAGGGCTGAAGTTTAGGGAGTCAGTGTAGAACTCACAACAAAAATAATTACGCGACATTAATCGGTGTCAGATATACCTCTGAAAGATTAACCCATTCCCATGTTTCATTTGTACTCCCCATGTCATAGACCAGATGGTGTCGACGCTGAAAAGTTAAAGGTAAAAGTAAATATGTCAGCTATAAATTAACTGACAAGGAAATCTTAAACTAATTAGGTGGCTGCAAGTACTTCTACTGGATTGTAGTCAGTGATAACGGCTTCATAGAAATTATTGTCATCGGGCCATCTTGTCCGTAATCTCCTACCATTGAGTGAATCAAACGGTGTTCCTTCAGCAAGCTCACCTGCGACCGTACCAGAAGTAACTCTATTAGGTACTTGATTCCTTCCCCCTGGTCCTGATGAAGGGTATTGCTTTATAGAAGATGCTCCTGGTAAGACTTGGCCCTGCAAATAAAAGAACCAAAATAAACACAACAATGTTGCTGATGTAGGTTTGCATAATGGGAAATAATTTTTCCTTACAGGTTTCTGCTTCTTGCCCTTGTGTCCCGGAACAGAACCGCGTTTTCCAACCGAAGAAGATGGTTGGTGGGGTGCAGCCACTGGTTGGGGGTGAAATGAAGGAGAAGGCCCGCCAAAAGATTGTGATGGTACAGACGATGTTATCTTCTGCTTCTTACGAGATGCAGAGACTGTTGGACTTGGAGCTGAATCATGAATAACTTGTCCAGAATTCAGCACACCGGTTTGATGGCCACCTGTCTGTCTCCACTCCCTTAAATCAACATCCAACAAAGTGTTGATTAACTAGGTAATGATGTATATTTGCAAATAGTAATGAAAATCTCACTTCTAAAGCATAGGTCAACAAGGAACCATTACAATTTTATCATACCTTATCCTTCGTATGACATCATCTGCATTAACACGGCCTAGAAGTTCTCTGTGTTCCTCATTTGATAATCTTAGTTCTTTCCTTAGTTCTGTTATTAAACTTTCCTTCTCCTGAAGAAAATACACGTCATTTAAACCTACTCATACAAATTCAAAATAATGAGATAAGTAAAAAAGAGATTAAGAAAATGTACCCAAGTAATGGCATCAGCTTGAGCTTTGAAGGCTCGTAAAACTGAACTATACGCTTCCTGCTCAAGTTGGTGAATTTGAGTTTCCATGTCAATTTCACCATACATCCTGGGGTATGACATTGAACCTACTGCAGATCTTCCATTCCCAGCAGGACGTGTCCCTCTAGGAATTCTATTTTGATGTGTTGGCGGAAGATCATCATCAGTTCCTGCAATCATTAATACATCAAGTGAATGAAAATAAGTAAAATAACAAGTGCGACCTGACCACAAATCCTTGAAACACACGTCAACCAGATTTCACATAGTGCACCAGGTATTGCAACTGCATACGATACGTGCATTTACTAAATATGTGGAATTAAGAAAGTTATACTTGAGTAGCTCCCACTATTGTACCGAACTAACTTGAAAAAACAGTTTAGTGGTTCAATCAAGTACATAGAACTAGAAAAACAAGTTTATATATAGTTCAGATTTCGCTCTTGCAGTACAGAACCGGTTAGATTCAGCTATTACTAGAACAGCATTTTCTAAACAAAACAGAACTGCACCCTCCCTAGTTATCTTACATTCCATTGAAAAATAAAAAACACTCCACAAACAAGTAAATTCACAGTTTGTAAACAAGACATTACTAATTACTAATTACAAAAAAGATTCCTCAAACATAGCACGAAAACACGAAATTTTGATGCTAATTGAAATTCTCACCCTAATCAAATCATCAACAAAAAAGAGAAACAATCAAAACAAACCCTAACCCTATAATCAACAAAGATACCCCCCAAAAGAAAGGTTCAAAATTTCGGAATAATGAAACAGGAAAGTGAGGAAGTTAAGATTGAAGCTCACCGCTACTATCATAGGGTTCGTAGTCCATAGCCAGATTTCACGGGAATAGAAGTACCAGATCCAAAGGAAAAGCACAAAAATACAGTTTTCCACCGAAATTGAAAACGAATGAGGAACGAGAAGTGTAGGATGAGAATGGAACGGAAGAGGAACAATGATTGAGGTTTTGCTGCAGGAATCGAAGATTGTAGGTCTGTGAAGAGTTGAGTTTCGATTTGTCGTGTCGGACTCGGGCACTGAGTTATGGGTACGAGCGAGTCGAGGTTTTTTTTCTAATTTTAAATTTAAATTTTTCATGTAAATATGTTTTCTTATTTTATTTTGTGAAAATAAAACCAAAAACAAATAATAATATTTTTTTTTTATCATATCACATCCTTTTATTCTAAATTATAATTTTATAAGTTGAAATGAACAATTTAAATTATTCAATTGAAATTTATTCATTTTTTTAATTCTTTTGTTTGTATGAAATATTAAAATGATTCATTGTTATATTTTGGAGGTCATTTTTATAAATTTTAAAAATTTTAAGTCAAATTTAAAAAATAAAAATAAGGATCAATTTGTAATTTAAAAAAAAAAATTAGGGAGTAATTTGTAAAATTTTAAAAATTTTAGGGACATATTTGTAATTTTTGAAATTTTAATAAAAATATGAGGATCATCTTATAAATTTTAAAAAATTAATAATAACAATTTAATCTTTGCTTTATATAGAGTTTCAAATTCTTTAGTTATTGATATCATTTGAAATTTCTTAAATTTAACTTTAATAAAATACTTCATATATTTATATCATTTTAACAATTCTTCATATTTTTTATCAAAACAATAAATTTTGGTTAAGTTATTTTAAATTCCCTCAAAAAAATATTTTTCCTCGTTAAAATATTTCATTTAAACACACTCTTAAGATATATTTGGATTGATGGAATGTGACGGAATATAGTGAAATGTGATGAAATAATGTTAGGTTCAATTGTTTGGATTGGTAAAAAGAGTATGGAATGTTAGATTAATTATTTAATTAATCAAATATGGATTGACATAATTAATTATATTATGGTCTATTGTTATTAAACACTAAATAAATGATTTGTTTGATTGGGTTTTGTGTTTGAATGGACCATGATGGGTTTGACCATTCAGTTAAGCC
The DNA here is from genome assembly GCA_022829125.1 of Lathyrus tuberosus. NCBI lineage: Eukaryota > Viridiplantae > Streptophyta > Magnoliopsida > Fabales > Fabaceae > Lathyrus > Lathyrus tuberosus. The sequence continues at coordinate 825,152 of JALAZF010000151.1, read as the reverse complement.
AAATGAGAGGTTCATGCCCTCAGCCGTTTAGCTATTAAAGTGTCTCACCATTAGACAATTAACATACTCTGAAAACCCTAAACGGCAATGAGGGTAGTAATTTTCTCATATTCACTCTTCTGACAGCCATATCTCCAATCCCAAAGGGTACACCATTCTTATCATTGTTGATTATTCTTTAATATAACAATATTGATCTTACCAAACCAGAAAGTGATCAGCGGTCAGCAACACGTTGTAAGCTCCTAGTTCACTGGTGGTGGAGAAGAAGAGGGGGTGTACCTGCAAGGGACTTCGACGCTAAAGTAAGTTTCAGCGGGAGAGAGAAAGCAAGTACAGAAAAGGTGTGAGTATAGAATACCTGGCCCTATAGTGAAAGAGAATATTTATAATGTGCCCCCAGCGTTGGGCCAACAGTTATTTGCATTGGGTTGGATCGTTAGGCCCAATAAGATTAACTGCCAGGATCTACGTGGCATAGGGAAGACCACCATGTGTTCTTCGTCCTAGGTTAACTGGCTCGTGAACTTCAGAGGGTGTAGGACATGTTCTTTCGCTCGTAGGTAGTTGGCTGATGACGTGTCCCCGAATGAGGGGTATGTGGACACCATGGGGAAGACGCATGAGCGCTCCCCGTGTAAGTTGATGAATTGGGCCTTCATTGGGCCCTCCCCGACGGGGAGATGGGTTGGGCCATACCCTATAGTGGGACAGCCTCTGGCACAGTTCGGAAGAGGAGCCCCCCAAGTTGTTGCTCCGAAGCAGAGGAGTAATGACTTAAGAGTCAATTTTAGTGTCGATGAGGGCGTAGGAACTTGCCCAGGGGAGTGTCGTGCGTGCTCAAGACGCTGAGCTCGTGGGACAACGCACATGAATAGGCGCAGAAGCCATTAGGTGCGCTCGACGGTGGGTTCGACGACAAGGTCGATCAGGTGTTCATAGAGGGGAATGGCATGTCCGTCACACACGGCCATGGCTCTTTTTCAGCTTCTCCCTGGGAAACGTTTCTGGTCATGTAAGGGTCGGACATTGTGCTCGACGATGCAATAAAAACGGAAGGGAACAAACACGTTATTTCTTCGAGCAGGTGAGGGATTTGAAGGGACACACGTCGTGTATTCTAGGGCCACGTGTTAGGAGCAATAAATGCCTATGACGGCTATGAGTAGGGGTGCTTAAGTGTCTATGTGATGCCTCGTTTTCCGTGCTAGGGCTTATAAATAGGGGGAAAGTCTGATTCTTTTGCACGCTCCCCTCATTCTAACTCAAGAATTTCCCCAAGTCTCTCAAAGCTCTCTCTGCTCTCCCAAAGTCTGTCTGTCGCTGTAAACACCGCCAGCCCTTTTCTCCGTCGTCCAGATTCTTCTTCATATAAGTAAGTCTTTTGTCCTTCTTCAAATTCTATGCGTTTTATGAATTTTCCGGGGAGTTTCTTTAGTCTTCGATGAATTTTTCGGGAGACTCATGAAGTTTCTGACGACTTTCCTGTGGAGTCGTTGAATTTTCCAGCGGCCACATGAAGTTCCCGGTGGAATCATGAAGTTTCCGATGAAGATTCTGGGAACATCATGAAGGCTCTGGAAAAAGGATGGGATTTCTGATGAAGGTCGCGGGCACCTCACGAGGCTTCAATGTTCCAGTCGGGTTCACTGTCGGGGAACCTTCTCCCTGTGGATGCGAGTGTACCAAGAAAAAGTCTCTCGTCGAGGAGACTTCGTGTCGAAGAATCTTTTCCCCGCTGAGGGATTTCGCGTCTCGCAACGAGGAGGGTTTCCTCACGACCATGCGCTTGTCGGTGAGGGCTTTGATCAAGGACGTGTGTCGAACATCTTTTCGCCCTTTCACTTGATTTGCGGTGGAAAGGTGGATTTGATCTTATCGTCGAATTCACTATTTCCTTCTGCTTTTCAGGTTAAATGGATCCCAAGCCCGAAGAAGTCGTCATGGTCGACGAAGAAATCATCGACGTGGAAGACGTTGGCGGGGATGTAGAGGACAACTCAGGGGATGCGAACAATGAATCTCCCTCTGCATGGGTCAGGCTAGAACCCTTGTCCGCTGTTTTGCAGTTCATCCACGACGACCCAAAAGTTTTTGCTATTGTCGAGAACTAGGCTGAAGGGACCCCGGGGAATTGGAAAGTTTACCGGCCTAAGGAAACCGACCGGATCTGCTTGAGCTACCAGGAGAAGCGTTTCCCCATTGTCGCTCCCGGGATTTTCATCCAAGTACAAACGCGAAAGTGGCGCGGTTGAGGGAGAGGGCCGTGCGGTGGTGCGGCTGGTCCGAGGGCGGCGATCGCAGTGGCCGACGGTGGTCGGAGTTCGATCTGAGTGAAACCTTGTTCTTGAGTTCTTGATGAAGTTGTTGTTGAGTTCTTGAACAAAAGTTGAGAGAATGAGCTATGATCTTTGAGAGAGAGAGAGAGATTTGAGTTTTTTGGTGTTTTTGAATAATGAGTGAAAGTTTGAGGGAAAAAGATTTGAATTTATAGTGGAGTGCAAAATTGGGTTACGTAGTAAAATCCTGACGTGTCGGCCGCTTAATTGAAAATAGATCTTGGCTCGATGTGAATTTCCAACTCTGCGTCTCTGGTGAAATTGTCGACGACTGACTCACGGACACAACGCAAAAAGAACGGACATTATACGATCAAAATCGAATGAGTTATGATTTTTTGAATGGCGAGACGACACTGAGTAAATCGTCTTTTTTCAGCTTTTCTACCGTCTGCGACTCGAAAACGTGACAAGGTCATGCCTTTCTGAGCAGAATCACGACTCGACTTTGTCAGAAAATTTGTATATCTACGATTCCATGACGTCTTATCAAAAGATGAGTGCGATCGGACAAACAAATAGTGAGATATGAATTTTCCCGTGAAACAACTTTCAGCTTTTTTCTTCGGTTCAGCACCCCCGTTTTGTGAAATAAACCAAAACGACAATCTTCGAGGCATCGTCCGAACCCGAGCTTGTCTTTGAACTTGAAGATGATAAAATTTGTGAACCTTCGCTTCGAGAATGGACGCGATACGATAAAAATTGACTGAGTTATGATTTTTCCAGAATCTGACAGACAGTGAACCGCATCAACGAATTCTTCAGGTAATTCGCACTTTTGAAGTCCTTCTGCTCAGAATTGGCTCTCGTTGAAAACATACGGCATGAAGATGACCTCAATACGGAAATAATGCTGAAAGAACGGGTCAAATCCGATGAACGAGCTGAAAGTTATGAATTTTTGAACCCCACGGGCACAATTAACCAGCGAAACTGAAATTCCATAAACAATTAATTCCCGCCACTTTCCTTGATGAATTGGCTTCCGAGCTGAACATAAAAGTTATAGAAAATACTAAGACGGTTCTAATTGTTGAATATCAAGCCATAACGAGTTTTCGAGCGAGAGTTTCGAATTTGGTAAATTGCCCCGTAAAACTGATATTCTGTTCAAACTGTTCCGAATTAACTGAAAATTTCGACTTCTTCTGAGATTATTGACATGTCGGAACACGAGAAATTAGGCTTGATGAGATCTTGACAGCTCGGTGATCATGTAGCCTAGAGAATTACTTTGCATGTATGCGCGTGATGACCTAGCTAAAATGCAAATGAATGAAGCATAAGCCAGTTGGGTAAGGAACATGAAGGCAAATTTTGAGGTGTTACAGCTGCCTCTATTCAAACTTCTTGGATCCTAGGGCATGGAAGCATAAGCTTTCAGACCGTATGGATACACGGAGATTGAATACCAAAAGAACCCTGAAATTTGCAACCTGTGGGGAAATGGAAGGCAGAGTGATTGCCAACCGAAGCTGGACTTAGAGATAGCGGATACCAACCAATAGTTGGTACTAAAGATACTAACCAATAGTTAGGATAACAAAGGGGACCAATCAATAGTTGGGATGAAATAAGAGACCAACCAATAATTAGAATGAAACAAGAGACCAACCAATAGTTGGGATGAAATAAGAGACCAACCAATAGTTGGGATAACAAACACTAACCAATAGTTAGGATAAATGGTACTAACTAATAGTTAGAATAACGAGGACGCCGACCAAAGGCGTACTCACCACAAAAGATACCAACCAATAGTCGGGATGAAAGGTGCCAACCAATAGTTGGGATGAACAAAGAAGATCAACCAATAGTTGGGATGAAATAAGAGACCAACCAATAGTTGGGATAAAATAAGAGACCAACCAATAGTTGGGATAACAAACACTGACCAATAGTTAGGATAAAAGGTACTAACCAATAGTTAGAATGACGAAGGATAAAAAAACACTAACCAAAAGTTAGGATAAAAGAGTGGACCGACCAATAGTTGGGATAAACCCAGGATACCAACCAAGAGTTAGGAAACGACCAAGATTACCAACCAAGAGTTGGAATCAACAGAACGCCGATCGAAGGCGAACTCACAATAAAAGATACCAACCAAAAGTTGGAATAAAATTCCACAAAAGGTACCAACCAAGAGTTGGGATAAGAAGGACGTCATCCAAATGCGCGCTCGTAATAAAAGGTGCCAACCAAGAGTTGGAATAGGGTACCAACCAAAAGTTGGGATACAAAGTACTAACCAATAGTTAGGATAAAAGGTACTAACCAATAGTTAGAATAACGAGGACGCCGACCAAAGGCGTACTCACCACAAAAAATACCAACCAATAGTCGGGATGAAAGGTGTCAACCAATAGTTGGGATGAATAAAGGAGACCAACCAATAGTTGGGATAACAAACACTAACCAATAGTTAGGATACAACAACGGGGAGATAAATTCGCTGGGGAAAAGAGAAATCTAAACAGACAACTCTGCAGGGGAGCATGAGATAGTTCCTTCGGAAAGGACCACGATGGGTAGGACGAATCCACCAGTTGGGGTATGTAAATAAACAACATCTCATGATCTATGCCACCTTCTGTCGGGAGAAGCCTGACAAAGGATACCATACCTGGTTTATGCTTCAAATGCATATGTTTGAATTTTTCTATGTCGTAATGCTCCATACGAAATGGAAATGCTACGCGTTTGGGAGGATGCCATGCAAAGATGCTTATGCAATGCAAAAGAAATGCCTCAGCAAAATAAATGCTGAAGACGAAGGCAACTCTACCGGGGATGACAAACTAAATTGTCCTCTAAATCAAAGACCCTGCTGAGGAAGTCACACTGAATAACCTTCCTGGTCACAACCTCTACTGAAGATGAAACCCAAAACCTGATACTGAAAAGTGCCAAATAACTAATTGGACTTAAGCCTGCTGGGAATGTCAACCACCGTTGAACAAACCGCTGCGAAGATTACCACCAAACTTTGCCTGGGGATATCACTGAACTTAACCTGCTGCTGGGGGAAATGACTTTACTCTCACCTTGCTGGGAATTAGAGCATATTACTGCTGGTGAAAAATACACTTCCTGACCGGCTGAGGAAAGTAGACACCAATACTCTGTGGGGAAGATAACATCTTTGTCCGGGGAAGATATTCCACAAATCTCCTATTGGAGATACAACAACATCTACCCTGGGGTCATCAACTTCTAAATGCTTGCTGGGGAGTAATAATCAAAACACGACTCTGGCTGGGGAAACAATCCTCTACACTCTGGCTGGGGGGAGTACATTCTGCTGAGGATGATAAAATCTCAATGCTGGGGAGAGTAACTCTACTGGGGAGAAACAATCTTGATACCCTGCAGCCATACGGTAAACTGAACCGTTTCTATGTTTATAGACTCTGCTCGAGAATCCAACCAAACCTCCGCTCTGTAATAAACATTTGCTGAAAATGCCCCAGGGCTCTGCTGAAGAGAAGTACCAATGGCAATTGGCCTCTGACCTGTTGAGGAAAGCTAACCACCACCCACAAATTTGTTTGGGGGAACGACTATTGAAAATATCTGCTCTGCTAGGGGACGACATTCTACCCTTACTCCGTTGGGGAAACGGAAACCACTTCACCGCAAGCTTGAGAAACGTCAACCCAATACACTTGACTTGTACGGGGGAATATAAATTCGTGTTGACAAGCAATAAACTTCACCAACCTAGCAAGGGAAGAGCAAACTTCTGAACTCTTGTTGGGGAGAGTAATCAGAGTTTTCATGATATTCTGCCACGAACGAAAAAACTTCAACTGTTTTTGCTAAGGACGAATGGCGATTCAAACGCCTCCCTCACTGGGAAAAGATACCTTTTGGCGCCTTGTTGAGGAAGAGAAATTCTATACCGGGAGCCACTTTGGTGATTCATGCTTCTGTTGATCGACTGCGTGCTGATTCTCACACGTGACCAACGACCCTTTGATCTCCACTTACCCTAATGGAAGAAATCGTCTTAAGAGGATTTTATAGAAGACCTGGCCTTCAACATGCCCCGGGTCTTCAAACTCTTAGAGATTTATCAAATCTCAACATAACTGCCCCAGACTGCATGAAGTAATTTGCCTCGAAAGGATTTGTAATGACTTGAAATGTTCTGCCCCAGTATTTTGAACCTTGAAGAGGTGATTTCAATTAACCGCCTTCAGGATTGGATAACTTCTCGTACTCTCAAGGTGGCCTGCCTCGAGTCTTGAAAAAACTTTGCCCCTGACTGATCTTAGAGAGATTTGTCAAATTGACCTGATTGCCCCATATTAAACGCTTGTGGAGAGATTTATCAGATCTCGACATAATTGCCCCAGTTTGGTTGAACTTTGAAGAAATTTTCTTAACATGACTGCCTATGATTGATTGAACTCTGAAAAGACTTTCTCGACTTGAATGCCCCAGCTTGGCTACATCTTAACACAACTTGCTAGGAAAACTCCTGCTCAACATGGTCTTTCAACACCATGACCTTTGATATGACTGTCCTCCGGGGTCTTCAAGCACTTCAACTTGGCAGGATTAAGCTTCTCAACTGATGTTCATCATGTAAGCTTCTTTGATGTTAAACAAATGCATGCAAGCAGAAAATATTTATTCTAAAAATGATTACTCTAATGCAACACACATGTTAATCTCGAAATCTTTTATTGAAAATGTGTCGCCAAGCCCCGTGAACGAATCACTAGTTGGGATGGGACATTGATTTTTGAATGGAAAACAATACGCACATGCAATACCAACAAAAATCTTATTAGCATAACTCATAGGAGTCAGGAACGCTATCTCGTTGAAGAACACCTTCGGAATAAACCCTGTTTCAATTAGGACTTTTAAGGGTTGTAACGTGGCCTGGTTCATGGTTTTGAGAAAAAAGGATTTAAGGCTCAAAGTTTATTGGTGCCCACCCACTATTCGTGATGTTCTCCAGTCCTACGTTCAACTAATCTGTCACAAGCGCTCATCTCTTAAAAGGTTTTATGATCTTTAAGGAACCCATGCCATTGATGGTTTGAGACTCGATGAGGTTTTGGAGCAACAATCACCCCTTTTGTCTTTTGTGTCTGTAGCCACACGATTTTGTTCTTATCGAGGATTTTTCTTTGTAATCCTTTTAGCTTTTCGCTTTCTCATTCTTTTGCTTTTTGTTCCCTAATTTTTGCCTGGACTGACTCTTTTGAGTTTTTAATTTTGAAGTCCAGCGGGATGCCTTAACTTTTGCCTAAGTCGCCTGTTTTCAAGTTTCGACTTAGCAGCTTTTTTTTTTTGAACAAATCGTGTGACACTGGTTTGTCTGACTTATTTGAAAGGGTTGTGACTGCCTCACTCCTTGATCATTGATGGATAACCATTGTGGTTTCACATCTTTTGACCTCTTGATGGTGTGGAATAGAAGGTAATAGATCCTCAGATGCACACTCCTTTTGAAATTTGAATGATCGGTCAAATTAACTGACGCCTACCCTGCCCCTAGGTTAAATGTGAGGGTTTTTCGTACGAAAGAAACTCTTACTTCAAGGCTCAAAGGGGTTAACGAGGGTCTATCTCCCTTATTTCTCCAGTGTTTAGGGATTTGAAATAATGCCTGTACATCCTCAACAGGGTTCTATCCAAAAACATACAACCAAAGACTTTGCGTTTTTACCTCATCATCCTCCCTCAAGAGTTTAAGGCAGGAAAGTTGGTATTGCAGTGCATACAAACATTTAAATGAATGAACACGAATAGAACACTTCAAGAAAAACATATTCATTGCACTAAAATCATCATTCAAAACAAAAACAAGTTTTAGCATGCAAACACTGTACTAACAAACAATGAAAAATTACACATGAAAATGCAGTAAAGAAGCCAAAAATTGCCATTGTTGAGGAGACTTGACTCCGTCTGGACTTATTGTTTCTGACGATGCTCTTACAATTTGGTTGCTCATTCCGGAAAGGAGTCTTCAATTCAAGTACAGACCGTTAGGCGTGATCGTGATAACTTTTGTGTCGATTGAGTCTTGCACCTTGTGTTGCAGAGCTTTGAAATTTTCAATCAAATGGCCAGGTGCCCCTGAATGGAACTCGCATCTTGCACTTGCGTCCCAACCCGGTGGTATCTTTGCTGGACATGGTGTGAGAGTCCTTAATTGAACCAACTGATACTTGAGTAGATCAGGCAATAACTGAGCGTATAGCATGGGAAGAACATTAAACTGTCTTGTTGTCCCTTTCTAGAGTAGTTCTCTTGTTGACACTGATTCGGGCACACAATCTTTTCAGGCGCTTTTCTCTTCAGACTTGGTTGAGGAACATGCATTAGTTGCTGGCATGGAGGCTCTAGAACCCAAGACTATGGAGCATAGACATGACCTAAAATGAATCCTGTAGAGTGGAGAGGAGTACCCAATTCTTTCACAGCAACTGGAGCAGGATTACCCTGTACGTTTGCATTGACTGGTGTGAACTCGATTGCCTTTGAGTCAATGAGCTCTTGGACTTTGCATCTAAATGCCTTACAATTTTCAACGCTGTGACCAGGTGCCCCAGAGTGAAACTCACATCTAACATTAGCATTATATCCCAGAGGAAGCTTTGTGGGAAGAGGTCCCAAAGTAACAAGTTTAACCAGTTTGAGTTTGAGCAAATGAGGAAGTAATGCGCTTACGGTATTGGAATAGGATCACACTCCTTCTCAAGTTGTTTTGGCCTTTGTCCATACGTTCTGCCCCTAAGATTCTCTCGGGGAGCTAACAAGGGATATTCAGAGCCCCATTTTGTGGAAGAGGTTCACGAGTCATTCCTTGATCTTGGGAAGATCCCATAGGATGGGGAGAAACAACAATTTCAGTAGTAGTAACAGGAACAGGGTTGCCTTCTTTCCTCAATACTATCTTCAAAATTCCCATGATCAGGCTTATCGGAGTCTTCAATTGACTACTTTTCTCTCTTAAGAGTCCCTGAGTACGGGTCACTACACGCACATCTGCCATAAACACCTCCAACTGAACTTTCTTCTTAGTCAAATCCCCACACAATTATTCTATAACTGATCTCCGAGCACATAACAATGGTAAGTCGAGTCTGATTCTGAATAGAATACCAAGTCGGAATAAGAAATCCCCAACTCTGAACACGTAACAGGAGGGAGTCACATTTGCAATTCGGAAGAGAATACCGAAGATGAATAAGAATCCCCCATTCTGAACACCTGTTATGCATGAGATGTATGGAGAGCATGGTATGCATGCAAGGACATGTTCATTCATTTCCAAGGAACCCTCATGCTTTGATTTTTAAGCAAGTAAGAGATGGAAAGGCTTGGCACAAGGCTCAAAGATATGATTCCTTGGAAATGGAAGGAACACATATGCTAAATGAAGTTAATAGTGCTCATGAACAAAAAGATATAGGATCAAGGCTTCCATAACAACGGATAACCACTGCACTGATATCAGGACTAAGTGAACGTAACAAGCCCAAAAGCTCAGACCATTTCTGAATATCACAAGATCAAAGGTTCGGCCTAGTCACATAATACCAAGAAACCGAGTACCATGAAGATCAACAACAATATGGAATCAAATCCCCATTGTAATAGATAACTGTTGAATTGCTTCTGAATAACCGAATGTCTCAAGATCAAAAGTTCGGAACATACACCAAAAGGACCAAGTAATCATCAATGGAACCAATAGTCACCATCAGAATCAATAGTCACCAACGGTACCTGTACCTGTAAGAATCATCCCTCCCCACTCACGGGTGTAATCTAGGTCAAGGTAAAGTCAAAAGAAACGTAGGATCGATGGTTTGCTTGAGAGTACTACCATCGTAACAACAAACGTGTATGATGATAATATCCCCTTGAACCTCCGCTGCTCATGGCATCATGACCGCACTAGTAGGACCTCGTCCAGTAGCCGTCATGATCCACTATATTCCTAGGTTTCCTAGAGAACATCTCATAGCCTGGGTACTGGGCCTTTTACCTCTTGTAACAACCCAACCCGCCAAAGAAAACCATACAGTCCAGCTAATAACCAGTATGCAGGAAAGTAATAGTGCAAGTAGGATGCAATGCAAACAGATAATCATGTAAAGCAGTAAAGTAAACAACCAAAGACAATAAACACACAAGCGCTAGGATCGACTCACATAGGGGATGGACCAGCAAGAGGTTCATCTGTCCCCAGCAGAGTCGCCAGCTGTCGCTCCCAGGATTTTCATCTAAGTACAAACGCGAAAGTGGCGCGGTTGAGAGAGAGGGCCGTGCGGTGGTGCGGCTGGTCCGGGGGCGGCGATCGCGGTGGCCGGTGGTGGTCGGAGTTCGATCGGAGTGAAACCTTGTTCTTGAGTTCTTGATGAAGTTGTTGTTGAGTTCTTGAATAAAAGTTGAGAGAATGAGCTTTGATCTTTAAGAGAGAGAGAGAGATTTGAGTTTTTTGGTGTTTTTGAATAATGAGTGAAAGTTGGAGGGAAAAAGATTTGAACTTGAATATATAGTGGAGTGCAAAATTGGGTTACGTAGTAAAATCCTGACGTGTCGGCCGCTTAATTGAAAATAGCTCCCGGCTCGATGCGAATTTCCAACTCTGCGTCTCTAGTGAAATTGTCGGCAACTGACTCACGGACGCAAAGCAAAGAGAACGGATGTCATACGATTAAAATCAAATGAGTTATGATTTTTTGAATGGCGAGACAACACTGAGTAAATCGTCTTTTTTCAGCTTTTTTATCCTCTACGACTCGAAAACGTGACAAGGTCATGCCTTTTAGAGCAGAATATCGACTCGACTTTGTCAGAAAAGTTGTAGATCTACGAGTCCATGACGTCGTGTCAAAAGATGAGCGCGATCGGATAAACAACGAGTGAGATATGAATTTTCCCGTGAAACAACTTTCAGCCTTTTTCTTCGGTTCAGCACCCCCGTTTTGCGAAATAAACCAAAACGACAATCTTCGGGGCATCGTCCGAACCCGAGCTTGTATTTGAACTTGAAGATGATAAAATTTGTGAATCGCCTCTTTAAGAACGGTCGCGATACGATAAAAATTGACTGAGTTATGATTTTTCCAAAATCTGACAAACAGTGAACTACATCAACGAATTCTTCAGGTAATTCACACTTTTGAAGTCCTTCTGCTCAGAATTGGCTCTCGTTGAAAACATACGGCATGAAGATGACCTCAAGACGAAAATAAATCCGAAAGAACGAGTCAAATCTGATGAACGAGCTGAAAGTTATGAATTTTTGAACCCCACGGGCACAATTAACCAGCGAAACCGAAATTCCAGAAACAATTAATTCCCGCCACTTTCCTTGATGAATTGGCTTTCGAGCCGAACATAAAAGTTGTAGAAAATACCGAGACAGTTCGAACTGTTGAATATCAAGCCATAACGAGTTTCAGGGCGAGAATTACGAATTTGGAAAATTGCCCCGTAAAACTGATATTCTGTTCAAACTATTCCGAATTAACTGAAAATTTCGGCTTCTTCTGAGATTCTTGACATGTCGGAACACAAGAAATTAGGCTTGATGAGATCTTGGCGGCTCGGTGATCATGTAGCCTAGAGAATTACTTTGTGCGCGTGCCAAATGACGAAATAAACGTTTGTCGCAACCTGACGATGCTTGAACAAAGAACCTTGATCCCATAACCATAGAACCAAATGATATGCATGTATGCGCGTGATGACCTAGCTAAAATGCAAATGAATGAAGCATAAGCCAGTTGGGTAAGGAACATGAAGGCAAATTTTGAGGTGTTACACCCATGTATGAGTTCGTCTTCCGGGGAGTGGGACTCCGCATGCCCTTCACTGATTTCCAAACGGGGGTGTTCCAGTGGCTGGACTTGGCGCCTTCGCAGCTTCACCCCAATGCCATCGCGTTTATGCGGGCGTTTGGGCTTGTCTTCCAATATCTCGAGCTCAGTGCTACGCTCTCGTTGTTCTTCTGCCTCTCCCACCTGCAGCGTCAAACTCAACATGGTCGACACAGCTGGGTGTCCTTAAAACAATCGAGGAGGCTGTTCAAAGTGTACTTGGACTCTGTTCGTTTCTTTAAGGACAAACATTTCGTTGTGAAGTGTAACTCCCCATTTTGTCCGATTTATTTAATCGAATCGATTTAATTATTTTTATTTTTATATTATTTTATTCTTGACTTTTATTTAGCAATATATTATTTTTCATCGTTATTATGTTTTATCGCGTTTTGAGAGCGTTTGCGAGATATTTGAGAGTAGGGGTATTTTGGTCTTTTTGCTTGGTTATTTTTCATAAAATAGAAACATAGAGAGAAAAATAAAAAGAAAGAAAAAGAGAAGAGAGAAAGGAAGAGGAGGGAAAAGAAGAGGAAAACTTGGAATAAAAGAAATCATCCGTTCAAGCGCGATTAATCGGGTAAGGGTGAGAAGTCTCGATTATATCTTGCTTGTGTATGTATATGTGATGTTTGCCGTAATTATTTTGGTTGTTCCACAACTTTTTCTCATTAATAAATTGATGACCAATTGATGGAAATCGATGTTTTCACGGTCGAAACTTGATATAAACTGCGTAGAATATTTGTTGTTATGTTTAGAACATGTCTTGGTTGATATATTGTGATTTAGAAGTGTTTAGATGAGATTTGGAGAGGATTTGGGGTGAAATTCGTAGCAGGAATTATGCAGGAAAAATTTTGGGTTGCGCTGCCCATACGCGTAACAGGCAAGGCAATACGCGTATTGGTTAGGGCAATACGCGTATGGCAAGGGAAAAATGTGGGCATTACGCGTATGGAACCCATTTTGCACGGCCCTCTGCTGAAATGCGTAATGGTACGCGTACTTGGCAAGGCAGTACGCGTAAATAGGGAGGCAATACGCGTACTAGGGTTTTAGTGGAATTTTTTGGGAGAAATTAGTCTCTGCCCATACGCGTAGCACTTTGGGCAATACGCGTATGGATGGGCGAGCGAGCTGGGCAGTGCGCGTATGGCCCAAGGCAATACGCGTATGACCAGAGAGGGTGCAGAATTTTCCCGATTCCGTGCCCGATGCCGTAACTTTTGACCCGTAACTCGGATTAAGACGTTCTTGGTACCGTTGGAAAGCTATTAGAATGTTCTTTCTTATAAAATGGTTTTGATATTGGTGGTCGATTTAATTGTGTCGGGAATTTGGAAATGTGTCGTTTTGCTGACTTTTACAGTCTTAACTGTATGTAATTGATGTGTTATCATGCAATATGCTTTTGATATATAATGTATGACTTGTGTGCGGTTGTATGATGTGAATGCATGTGATGAAATGTTGTGATAATGGTTTGTGGCCTAAGGGCAAGTAAATGCATTGTGATTGTGGTTGATTGTATATGCATGATTATGGATGTTGGAATGGTTCACGTGGATGTGTATATGTATGCATTTGATTGTCATGAGTTATTGTATGCCAAGCATTATGATATGCATTCTTGTAATGTCGTGTGCCCTAGTGGGTGTGAGCGACGAAATGGTTCCAGAGGGAATCCGCTATAACATCATGTGCCTTATACAAAGAGGTGTGAGCGATGATTATAGACGATTGTGTGCCTTATACAAAGAGGTGTAAGTGACCGGGTCGTGTGCCTTATACAAAGAGGTGTGAGCGATCCATAAACGTCGTGTGCCTTATACAAAGAGGTGTGAGCGACGTGGAACATCGTTTGCCCAACGAGGAGTTACACTAAGTAACAAATGATGATTCCAATAATTCCTGAGTGAATTAATGATGATGTGAATGATGGATGGATGGTACCGCATTTGCATAGAGTCGTTGTGCCGGTCTCTTTGCATTTGCATAAATCATGAGTGGATTGATTATGTGTGGAAATTGTGAATGGATTGATTATGTGTGGAAATTGTGAATGGATTGATTATGTGTGGGGAATTGTGAATTGATTATTATGTGTTGAACTCGTGATAGCATTGGTGATTTGAGATGCATTTGTGATAAATACGTTGGTTATGGATGATATGTTTTATGTATAGACATATGCTATGTTCGTGGAGGTGTATTTCCATATGTTATAACTTCGGGATGCATTAGGTGTGAATATGTGATTATTTTGGTATAAATGATATATGCTATGTTGTTGGATTAGTAGAAAAATGTTTTGTATATGTGGCATGCTATATGTATTAGTATGTGATGCTTGTGGTGAGAATAAGTATGCAATGTGAATTTATATGTGTTTGCATATTATTATGCAATCTTGATTTAGTTGTTATTTCTCACCCTTCTGCTGTGGTTTGTTGCTCTATGAGGCAATTGCAGATTAGTATCTTGGAGGCTTTTGTGAAGATTAGTTCTCCATTCTTTTGTCGGTCTGTCTGCTCTGATACGTAACACAGGAGTCGGGGAACGCTTTTGTTATATATGTATACAATTGTAGGATCTATTTTGTATTACCTTTGTATGAATATTTTGATGTTATAAAATGATTTATTTTGTAAAACAAGTCAGTTATGGATCTTTCCGCTTTATTCCATAATTGAACTTCCCTTTTGTTGGAAAAAAGTTTCCCTTTTAGGTTTGTTCCATTTTGTGTTATGTATCAAATTTATGAGCAGGGATTGTGTTTTCTTTCTTTAAATATGGCATCCTTGTTTCTGTCTAAGAATAATAAATTTTTATCTACTCTGATTTATTTATGTATTATTTATTCGCGATGGGAATTAGGGTGTTACATGAAGCCGGTGACTCATGCCGCCATCAACTCCTTGTTTGACCGCGTGGAGAAGCTTGTTGACGCGTGGCGGGAGGTGAACTTGGAGGCCAAATTTCCCCTCAAATGGTAGAATACCCACTTCACAAAAAGGGACGGAGAGCTATATCATGAAGCCCCAAGACTTAAAAGAAGATGATAGGCTCGCCTATGACAGGATAGTAGGCTTCGTCGACAGCTTTACCCTTGCCAAATACATGAACAAAGACAAAAGCTTCGTCCGGGAGGCCAACGGGGACATCTTCCTCGAGCCCCGTTTAATCAATACCAAGGCACTCCTTGAGTGCAGTTTCGACGAGGAAGCCTTGAGGATCTTAGGTAGTGAATGTTTTTATTTGCTTGTCTGCTCGTTTCTCCTTGCTATACTGACTCGATTTTCTTTGTTGTAAGTCGGATGTCGAATCTTCAAGAGCGCGTGTTGAAGCTTGCAGCGATAAAAGGTAGGAAGAAGGCTCCTCCCAAGGGTCGTCTCCATCAAATCCAGCAGGCGACGAAGATCAATCAGCAACCCGGTGGCTCCACCTTCTCTCCCCGTGGGAGTCGATCTCCAGTTTCTCAAGATCATTCTCGAAGAGGTCACGGTTAGAGGAGTCCGGGCATGTCGACCTCACAGAGGGCATTCTCGGGGAGAGATTCGTGCTGCCTCATTACCATCTTAACTGGGAACTCTTTGTCGCGGAAAACTATTTGATCGTGCCCGAGGCAGAGGCTAAAGTGATTTTGGGGGTCAACCAGGCAACCAGGAGAAAGGCGTTGTCTGAGGACGCGGCTGCTGTGATGAGGGTCCTTGAGACGGCCTTGGCTCTCAATGACGGGACCTGTCCCCTCGTCGAGGTGAAGAAGCTGAGGACAGAGATCACGATCCTCGAGGCGGAGAAGTTAAAGGTGGAGAATGAGTACGTCAACTACAAGGAGAGGCATAAGATCCAAATCAGTCTCTACCGCGACCTCGAGGAGATGCGGCATAAGGTGGTCAAAGCCGACGAGGAGAGGGAACGACTCCAGGCGAGGGTCGCCGAGTTAGAGGCCGATGCCATGCCCGCCGAGGATGAAAGCACCAAATAGAAGCTCTTGGTAACCCGGAGCGATTTAGTTTCTCAGATCAGGAAGCTCGAGCAGGATTTTTTGGGCACCCTCGAGCTGGGCTTCAACTTGGCGATGAAGCAACTTCAAATCGTAAACATCGGGCTCTAGTTTGTCACAGAGGGAACATATGCTTTCCACCCGGTGGTCTACGGCTAAGTGGTTGCTCCCGAGGTGTCCGATAGTATAGCTGACCAGACTGACAGAGAGACCTGCCCGAGGAGGAAGTCACTATTTAATTCTTTATAGTTGTTTGGCCTGCGCGCCATATTTTGATTTTGACTTTGCCCGACCTGCATGCCATAATTTGTAATCTGATTTTACCTGGCCTGCGTGGCATGGTTTTTGATATTGTATAGCCTGCGCGCCATGTCTTGTAATGTTTGAATAATAGGCTTTGCCCGTCCTTTGCAATGCATTGTTTCTCTTATTAGCTTTTTCTGTATTTTGTGTGTGTTATTTGTTGGGCATTTATTTTTCTCGTCAATGTGTATGCGATATTGTGTTTGCTCGTTTTTATGAAGTAATTGGGGCCTTTGCTCGACGTAATTGGTCCTCGACAGTGCAGAGAATTGGCCGAGTGGTCAAAGTCGGGTTCCGACCTTCAATGAAGCAAAGAGCTCGATCGAGGTCTTTGCTTCGTGGCGTGAACTTCCCATCATGAGCTGGGCATTTAGCCTAATTGGTACGATATCGGTGGAGATCGGTTGAGGTGTCCCCGTTGAATCAAAAGTTCGCTCGCACACACAAGAGCAGGGCTCTTGTCTTTTTGTTTCAAGTTTAGGAGTCGCGCTTGTACCCTAGCGCGCTCCTGTGGTCGGGACGCACTTTGTCACAGACAAACCAAGTACACCGCGAGTAGTGTTTAACTGTAATACCGTTTAAGCTTTTCAGTGTTTCATAGTCGAGCAAGTTCCTCCCCGTGCAGGTTCTCGAGATAGTAGCCCCCATTTTCTATTCTCTCGTGGACGCGATAAGGGCCTTCCCAGTTCGCAGTGAGTTTGCCCTCGCGCGAGTCTTTTTGTTTCCTTTGTAGGACTAGGCTGCCTGCCTGGAATTCGCGTTTGATGACTTTGCTATCATGTCGCAAAGTTATCTTTTACTTGAGCGAGGCTTTGCGGAGGGATGCCCCTGATCGAATTTCTTCGACCAGGTTGAGCTCCTCCCTTAGGGCCTCATCGTTCGTTTCCTCGTCGAGGGGAGATTCAATCCTCCTATAGGGTTTCTTTATCTCTACCGGAATTACTGCCTCGATTCTGTAGGTTAATTGGAATGGTATCTCCCTGGTAGTTGAGTGTGGGCTCGTTTTGTAGGCCCGGAGCATGCTGTGTAGCTTCTCGACCCACCTCTTCTTGGCTTCGCCTAGTCTTCGTTTCAGACCTCGCAAGATCACTCTGTTCGTGGCTCCAGCCTGTCCGTTTGTTTGTGGGTGCTCGATAAACGTGAAATGCTGCTTAATGCCCAGCTAGGTAACGAAGTCCTGGAAGTTTTTGTCGGTGAACTGTGTCCCATTGTCGGTGACAATTGCTTGGGGTACGCCAAACTGGGCAAGTATGTTCCGTTTGTAGAAGCGGAGTATGTTATGTGCCTTGATTTTGGCGTGGGCTTTAGCCTCTATCCACTTCGTGAAGTAGTTGACGCTGACTATCAAATATTTATTCTGGTATGATCTTATGGTGAAAGGCCCGAGTATGTCCTTCCCTCGCCACGTGAATGGCCATGGGGATGAAAGCAACTTGATCTTGTTTGGGGGCGTCAGGTGCATATCCCCGTGGCGTTGGCACTTGTCGCACTTCTTGATATGCTCCTTGGCGTCTTGTTGCATGGTTGGTCAATAGTAGCCTGCTCGCAGAGCCTTACGGGCGAGGAATCGTCCGCCGAGGTGCTAGGCGTTGATCCCTTCGTGGATCTCCTGTAGTACGTGAGGGATCTTGGATTCCTTGACGCACTTGAGGAGGGGGATGGAGAATTTGCGCCTGTACATCTTGTCCTCGACTAGGACATAATAGCAAGCTCGGTGCCTGACTATGCTAGCCTCCTTGGAGTCGGTGGGTAGTTCCCCAATGCTGAGGTACATGTAAATCGAGGTCATTCAGTAATTGTTATCGTCGATGGTGTTTACATCGACGGTCGGGGTGGGTTTCTCGATGCTTGGTCGAGAAAGCGCCTCTTGGATGACGGACTTGTTTTCGCCCTTCTTCTTCGTGCTTGTGAGTTTTGACAAGATGTCTGCCCTAATATTGTGTTTGCGGGGAACATGCTTCACCTCTATAGAGTCGAAGTTTTTCATCTTTTCTTTCACCAAGGCTAAGTACTCTACGAGGTTGTCATTTTTGGCCTGGTACTCCCCCCGCACCTGAGAGGCGGTGAACTGGGAGTCGGTATATATCTTCGCCTCCTTCGCGCCAAGGTTCTTGGCCAAGCGCAGTCCTGCGAGGAAGGCCTCATACTTGGCCTGGTTGTTCGATGTCGGGAAGGATAGGGGGAGAGAAACCTCGATCAAGATGCCTTCTTCGTTCTCCAGAATGATGTCCGCTCCACTTCCTGTCGAGCTAGATGCCCCATCGACATAGATGGTCCACTTACAGGATCCATTGGTTGAGGAGATCGGGGCGGTCATTTCTGCGACGAAGTCGGCTAGCACTTGAGCCTTCAGGGTCTTCCTACTCTCGTACTGGATATCATACCCAGAGAGCTCGAGAGACCATTTTAGCATCCTACCCACCATGTTGGGACGGCCGAGCAGCTGCTTAACGGGTTGGTCCGTCCTAACCATGATCGCGTGGGCCAGGAAATAGTGTCGCAGCCTTTTGGCCGCATTGATGAGGGCCAAAGCGACCTTCTCGATCTGCTGGTATCTGAGCTCGGGGCCCTGGAGGGCTTTACTGGTGAAGTAGATTGGTTTCTCTCCCTTGGGGGTTTCGCGAATGAGAGTCGCGCTGACGGCCTCAGTTGCAACAGCGAGGTACAAATATAAAGTCTCCACGCTTTCTGGTCGTGAGAGGACTGAGGGTTGCGAGAGGAATTTTTTGAGGTGGAGGAGGGCTTGCTCGCATTCCTCGTTCCACTCAAACGTGACCTCCTTGCGAAAAAGCTTAAAAAATGGGAGCGTGTGTTAGGCAGACTTGGCCACGAAGCAAGACAGTGAGGCAAGCATCCCGTTTAGGGATTGGATTGATTTCTTCGAGTTCAGCGTTGGGAACTCAGAGAATGCCTTGCACTTGTCGGGGTTCACCTCAATTCACCGCTCCGTCAAATAAAAGTCGAGGAATTTGCTTGATCGAACACCGAAGGTGCACTTCTCCGGGTTGAATCTCATTCTGCATCTCCTCGCCGTATCGAAGACTCTTCTGAGATGAGTGGTGTGGTCGATTTCTTCTTGTAATTTCATGATCATGTCGTCTATTTAGACCTCGAGCATGTCTCCGATTTTGCCCCAAAATACTTTGTTCATCATTTGCTGGTAGTTCGCGCCAGCGTTTTTCAGACCGAAGGGCATTACGTTGTAGTAATAATTGCCCGACTCAGTCATGAAAACCGTGTATTGCTTGTCGGCCTTCACCATAGAGATTTGATTGTATCCCGAGTACGCGTCCATGAACGACAGTAATTTAAAACCTGCAGAATTGTCAACCAGTTTGTCGATGTTAGGCAGTAGATATGCATCTTTAGGGCAATGCCCTATTGAGATCGGTATAGTCAACACACATTCTCTATTTTCCATTAGATTTCTTAACTAATACAACATTGGACAGCCAGGTTGTCTACTGGGCTTCCGAAATAAAATTTGCCTCTAAGAGGTCTTTTACAGATTTTTTAGCAGCCTCCGCTTTCTCGGGAGACTGCCTACGCCTACATTGTACTATAGCCCTAGCGGCCGGATCTACGGTGAGCTGGTGGTAGCCCACGTCGGGGTCGACCTCGGGCATCTCTGCAGCACTCCATGCGAACAGGTCAGCATTCTCCCTGAGGCAGGCTTTCAGCTGCTTCCTCGCCAAGTCGGGGAGTCCTGTTTTGATCTTCACGCTCCTGTCAGGGTCATCGCCGAGAGTGATGATATCGAAATCACCATCTAGAATAGGGCGCACGGGATAGAGGAGCTGCCCATCGCCACCATTTGTTGGAGGTGCGTCGGCCGCTGCTTCATTCTGCTCCTGCTTGCTGGGAAAATGGCTGTCAAGGTCGACCGAGTTGACACGCTGTAGTGGCTTCTGCTCCTCGGCCTGGGCTGGCTTTCCGAAGGTCTTGGGCTTGATGTTGATCGAGTTCATCCCCTTGCTGGCTGTCTCAAAGCTTCTTTTGGAAGCTTCAATGTCCTCGTGGAGGGTGACGACGCGACCTCTGGCCGTGTAGTACTTCATCTTCAGGTGGACTGTGGATGGTATTGCCATTAGCTCGGCCAAGGTTGGCCTTCCCAGAATGCACTAGTATAGAGAGGGGAACTCTATCACCAAGAAGCAAACCTTGACCTGCCTGGCAGTCTCCTCGAACTCGAAAGTGACAAGTAGCTCAACGTAGCCCTATGGCCTCGTGGTGGTGCCATTGAACCCCTGCAAGTCGGAGCTGACGTATGGGGTCAGATGCGTCTTGTCGAGCTGGAAGGGTGAACAGGTGAGCATACATTATGTCAACCGAGCTTCCCTGGTCGACGAGGATGCGACGGGCGTCGAAGTTTTCCATCTAGGCCTTGATCAGAAGAGAGATGTTGGAATTTGGGGCGCTACCCGGTAGCTCCTCAAGGTAGAAAGTGATAGGGTTTGATCTCCCCTACATTTTGTCGAAGGTGGCGTTCTGCGCTGAGCTTGCCTCGATCAGCTCATCAAACTTCCGCTTCACTGGCCCCATGGAGAACTTATTGAACCTTCTGTCGGATATGACCATGGCGGCGGGGAAGCTCTCGCATGGGCTATGAGAGGACACGGGCACGTCGGCCTCGTAGGGGAAGTAGAAATCCTCTGGTCGGGAGACGCACAGAGCAATCTGCACCCCCTGTGTCTTCGGAGGGTGGTGTTACCTCCTCGACCATTTTTGCCTCGCGGGCTTTCTGTCGAGGAGCTTCATTCCTCCTGGTATATTGCTTCAGGTGCCCTTCCTTGATTAGAATTTCGATGGCATCCTGAGATGAATGCAATCTTCTGTGACGTGCCCATGGCTCCTGTGGAACTGGCAGTACTTGGACTTTTCGACGTTGGGCGTGGGGGTGTCGGCTTCAGGAAGCAAACACCACTTTTTTGGAACTCCAAGTTGATGCACTCGGCCAGAATGCGCTCGCGGGGAGCTGTAAGTAGCGTGTACTCTATGAAGCGGCTTGCTGGCTCCCTATGCTCTCGGAGCCGATCTTCTTTTCTTTTCTCCCCGCCTGTCGGGGAGCAATAGAGTCTTTGTGCCTAGTACTTTTGGCACTCTCCTAGTTCTGCGAGTCGCGGGCACTGTTGGTTGCCTCCTTCTCCTCGTATTGGATGTAGGTCTGGGCCTTATGGAGGAGTTCGTTCAACGTGTTAGGCCTTTCGATACCAACCGCCTTGGGGAAATCACTGCGAGGCCGCAGTCCTCGCTTGATCAAGTATCTCTTCATGTTGTCCGAGGTAGACACTTGGACATCCTCTCGATTGAATCTCTCTATGTTGTCCCGGAGAGATTCTTCCTTCCCCTAAATGATGGCTTCCAGAGACACCTCCGCCTTCGGGTGTCGTCGGGAAGTGGTGAAGTGCATGGAGAATTATTTCTTCAGCTCTTTCCAAGAGGTGATGGATTCGGGTTCGAGGCTCTTATACCACGACATTGCGCCCTTCCTCAGGGTCGTGGGGAAGAGCCTACACTTTATGGCTCCCCTGACATTTCGATAGTCGAGCATCGCATCGATGCTCTCAATATGGTCGTCTGGGTCAGTCGTGCTATCGTAGGTAGCCAGACTCGAGGGTTTCTCCATACCCATGGGCAGGTGAGTTTCCATGATGGCCTTGGAAAGTGGACCGCGGGGGTCGTCCTCGTCGCTTCTGATGGGTGACTGTGACGGGGAAGGGTTGTACCGTGGGCTCCTTCCCCTTGGTCGACTCCTCGATTTCTCCACCTACCCGTCAACTTTGTTTCTCTTAGAAGGCGGAGAGCGTCACTCTTTCTGGGGAGGAGAGCGCTCGCGCTTCTGGGTGGCCACAGGTTAAGGCTTTTCCAGCCGTGGACAACATTCAGGTTGTCGCAGAGAGGGGCTCTGAGACTCATCGTGTTCAAGTCTCTGCTGGGGAGAGGAAGGACGAGTTTCTCCTCGTCGCGGGGACGGGCTGCGAGAAACTGGACGGCGATGTCTCCGCGGGGGAAAGCGTGATTGTCGTTCTTTTTCCACCATCTCGATCCGCTTATTTTGCTAGAAAATCATCAGTTTCGTCTGGTTGATTGCCACGAACAGGGCCACCATGGCCGGTCGGCGTTGGGCGGCACAGGGATTGGCTAGAAGACATCCGAGTTGTTGAAGTGTTGGGCAGCATTAAAGGCTGCATCGTTGGGTGAGGGAGAGGCGGTACGCCCGTCCCTGGCGTCACCTTCCTCGACGGGAACAATCAAGTTGGGGTCGCGATCGTCGTCGTTGGTGAAGGTGGTAAAAGAGATTTCATGGACGTTATCATCAGTGTGAGGGTTGGACATGATCGACAGAAATTAATGTATGATTTGGTTCTTGAATTTTTGGGGAAGAAAGAGTTTAGAAGCAAGAGTTTTCCAATGCCGACGTCACTGATTTTACCAGACCAGAAAGTGATCAGCAGCCAGCAACACGTTGTGAGCTCCTAGTTTGCCAGTGGTGGAGGAGAGGAGGGGGTGTAACTGCAAGGTGTCAGAATTAAATACCTAACCCTCTAGTGAAAGAGGGTATTTATAATGTGCCACCAACGCTGAGCCAACAGTTATTTGCATTAGGTTGGATCGTTAGGCCTAATACGAATAACTTCTAGGATCTACGTGGCGTAGGGAAGACTAGGACGTGGTCTTCGTCTTGAGTCAACTGGCCCGTGAACTTCGGAAGGTGAATGACCTGTTCTTCCACTCGTGGGTAGTTGACTGATTACGTGTCCCCACGTGGAGACCGTGGGGAAGACGCATGAGCGCTCCCCGTGTGAGTTGATAAATTAGTTCTTCATTGGGCCCTCCCTGATGAGGAGATGGGTTGGGCTATGCCCGACAGTGGGGAAGCCTCTGGCCCAGTCCGGAACGAATATGTTATAATTTGTATCTATTCAATTCTATTAAATTTATCAATTCGTATCAGAGCCTCGTAGATACGTTTTATAGCTATTGTTTGAATTATATGATTTGAATTGGTGTATGGTTTCTATATGTTTTGATTTAGGCAAGTTAAATAATTAAACCTGATACATTAATTTTATATGATTCATATTGAATGTAAATGGTGGATTTTCTTAAAATTGGAGAAATTTTAGATCTAATATTTAAATAATTTGGTCTAATGATTTTAGAAATTTATTGACGTGTAAATTTCATATTTAGAATCAAAGTATATTATACTTTAGGTCTATATTGGTAAAAGGTTGTCATGACTCACCTATTTTTAAGATTGGATTGCTAAACCATTGTATTTTATTGTGTGTGGAATGAGAATTAATTGGAAGAGTTTGGGAGCGTGATCTAGTTTTTTAGCTAAATAATTAGCATTAAATATTTCTCTTGTTTTGGCATTGAATTTTGACCAAAAAAATATTCTATATGGTTTTATTTGAAAACAAATTTTAATTATCACATTCTTAATTTATTGACCTAAAATATTTTGTGAGTATTTTTTATTTTCTTTGAGACACTTTAGTATATTTTATTCTCTTCATTAACATAATATAATGTGTCATTAAGAAATTAATTTTATTCTATGATAAATTTATTTGATATTTTATTATATATCAATTTTTATTAGTTATTAATAGAGTTTGTTTTATTATATGATTTATGAATCATGACATTGTAAGTTCTAAAGTCATCAATGTTTACCGACTCCATTTACAAGGATGAATGTTGCATTCTTTTCGAAGTTAGTCGTAATTTTTTAAAAATCTCTGGTGACTAATTATATAATTGCATATAAGGAGAAAATATTTCTAATATTATCTACTCCTTTTGGAAAAAAATATAAAATATGCATTTATATAAAATTATTAATTTTTCATAATATTCTTAATTAAAAATTTCTTATTTAAAGTCATAAATTGATTTCTAGTTATATCCTCAAATAAATAAATAAAAATATAGTTCTATGAATATATTAGAAATCTTATTATTTTATGACCTTTATTATGGAAAATTAAGTATTCATTATTAATATGTATAATTATAATCCCACCTATCGTGGATACAATTATATAAATTTTTCTATTTTTGATAAAAACTATAAGCATTCTTAATTCGTATAGTTGTAACTCATTTATTGAGGGTATAATTATACAAATTTTGTTTAATAAAATAATTAAATTTATTTTAGTTATAATAAATATTATATTGATAATAATTATACTCTAGCGGTATGTTATTATTAATATAATTTATTTTGTTCAATGTACTTATGATTTATGATTATGTAAATTATTGTTCGAGTACTTTACCAGTATCAAAATTTTCTGTGACCTAATATTCGTACATTGTTTTATTTCTTATTTAAAATTATTGAAAGTATTATTTGAGAAATAAGAAATTATTTTAAAGACATATAATACTTTATTAAATCCAATAATTTTTATTCAATTTTTTTAAAAAATGGATTTCAATTCTCTTTATATTATTGTGTGATAGAGAAAATAATTGAATATTTGTTTAAAATTTTTCCAAAACTCTTAATCTTAGTTCAACTATTATTCTCTATCAAGTGGAAGAATTTAACATATCAATTATATAAAATTGAGAAACAAATATTATTTATTTATTACTTTATAGAGACTAATGTCGAGGATATTATATTCTTATGTTAGTTTTTTTTTTAGAAATCTTGGTATCCGGCCTTGCGATGTCGAGGATATTATATTCTTATGTTAGTAATAAAGTTTATGACTATTTGTGTTATATCCTGAATAATAGTTAAATTTAAAGTCTCATATTTTTCCGCTGCGTATAACATAATATGTTTCTCAAATGTGTGTAGTTATATTTGTAGCATTTGAGTTTTGAGTGAGTTATTAATATATTGTATAAAATCTCATATTCTATTTAAAATTATATGAATTTGATATCACTCAAAAGATGGTAAATCTTTTATATGACCATCATATTCTTTCATGTGAAATTATCTAAATAATGATATATTCTATTTATGTGCAAAATATGTGGTTGAGTTTGTAAAACTCCAATGATGATATATTATAGAACCACTTCTCTGTATAGTTTTACACTCAAAATAAAATCAACATCCTATTGTTCAATCAAAGTATTTAATATTAGTGGACTCTGATAAATCCTTATCTTATTGGATTAGTGGGAGTGCATGTGCACACAATCATATTATCTGAAAATTTTGGATTAATATTCTCATGATGTCATATATTCTTGCCACACTGTAAATATGACATATTCTAAAAGGACTTCAAAATATAAATTAATTCTAAGAAGTATTATACTGAGATATATATTATTCTCTTAATCTAAGAAAACATCATAACTTAATGTTTATGTCTATATTGAAAAGACACAATAATTCTTTAACATGCAATAATATTGTGTTATTCTATCTTCAACATCCACACTCTTGAGGTTATGAATACGAAAGTACAAGTAAATATCAATACTCATATCGAGTAAGATACTGTGTAATGAAGGTATTTATGATTAAATGTAATTACTCTCGTAATAGGGTATCTCTATATGTAATTATTAATCTTAGACCTATGTGAATATTCTATGACCTATAATTTAAAACTCATTAGTATAATCATTAACCATAGATTTATACGCATGAGTAAGTCGTATGATATTTTGGGTTATGGGAGTGTATCAATAGCATTTTCATATGCTTGGGTCATTCTTTATAACATATTAGTCTGAAGTTAAATATGTTACTCTAAAGTCATCATTCTTTATATAAAGTTGTGAGTTTTAACATGTATGATTTATCTTCCCTATTGGATACAATTTCTGCAACGTTGAAATTTACTTCTTTTTATTGATTAGTGTTTTGACCATTATTGATATTATAATATTAAAATCAATATTTTTAATAATTAATTATTATCATTCAAGTGGGAGATTGTTAGATTAATTATTTAATTAATTAAATTTGGATTGACATAATTAATTATTAATTAATTATATTATTGTCTATTATTATTAAACTCTAAATATATGAATTGTTTGATTGGGTTTTATGCCTGAATGGACCGTGATGGGTTGGACCATTCAGTTAAGCCTAATGAGAGGTCTCTGCCCTCAGTCATTTAACTATTAAGTGTCACCCCATTAGACAATTAACATACTCTGCAAACCCTAAACGACATTGAGGGTAGTAATTCTGTCATACTCACTATTCCGACAGCCGTCTCTCAAATCCCACAAGGTATACCGTTCTTATCATTGTTGATTATTCTTTATTATAACAATATGCTATAATTTGTATCTATTCGATTCTATTAAATTTATCATGGAATGGAACGTAACATAATGAAATGGATTTCATCTTTTTCCATCAAATATTTCCATTTTCATTCCATCAGATTTGGGATGTATACAATGAAATATACTAATTTGCTCTATTATGTTCTTTTAAATTATAAAAAATAGACAAACAATAGAATGTAATTTATGTTCCATTCCACTCAGATCCACTCAATTAGATCATGTTTCATTATGTTCTGCTCCGCTCCATTCTATTTCATCAATTCAAACATAGCCTTAGGATATGTTTGGATTGATAGAATGTGATAAAACGGAGCGAAATGAAATGAAAATAATGAGATTATATTATTTGGATTTGTAAATAATAGATGGAATGTAATAGAACATGATGGAATTCATTCCATCTAATCCCCATTTTTTGTTCCATCAAATTTGGGGGGTAAGTAATAAAATGAGATATTTTTAATAAAATAGTCAAACAATACATTGGGGTATATATTTTATTCCGCACTACTTCATTCCATTATATTATGTTTCATTCCACTTTGCTCCGTTATATTCCATCGATCCTTAAACATAAATTTTGTAGTCTTAATCTTTTAAATTAAAATACTTTATGATAATTAAAGATTGATTTTAATGCAAGATGTCTGTGGTACATTTTGAATAGGTTTTGAAATAAAACATTATTAATTTCAAAATAAAATAATATGTGATTCAATTTACTTTATATTATTAATTAAAAATACAATCAAATTTAAATTTAAATTATTTTTTTAATATTTAAAGTAATGAAGTGTATAAGTGAAGTTTCATTTAAGTTAATAAGGGGTGGTGTGGTGAATTTGCATCAATATATATATATATATATATATATATATATATATATATATATATAAGACGAAGAGGACTAATATGGAACGTTTTGAAGAGTTAAGGGACCAATATGACACTTTTTAAAGTTAAGGGACCAAAATGAACCCCGAGGTAAAGTTAAAGGACAAAAAAAGGTATTTTTCCTATATATATATATATATATATATATATATAGAGAGAGAGAGAGAGAGAGAGAGAGAGGGGGGGGGGGGGATGATTTAGAAAATTTATAAACCATATTAATTTTTCATCCTCTTTAAATACTTGGAATGAAGAGGAAAATGGAAATTGAGTTTGTATGCAAGCATTGTTTGCATGTAATGTTATTCTCCATAATTATTATCAATTCTGAACGCAAACATTAATTCAAAAAGGCAAGGAGAAGTTCAAAATTTATTGCTTATGGATGGAAACCACGAGATCACATAAACAAAAGGAAAAAGATTAAACTATTATGTCAAGACCATGCATGTGATTCATGAAGCACAATCTCCCTTTTGCAAGTGCAGGAGAAGAAATTTGAAGTTTGATTTTTGATCTTTATCAGGTTTAGATATCTTTGTTAGGTTTAGATAGTATTATCATGTCATGCATTGTATTAGAGTAATATTGATTCACTTAAGAAATTGGATGGTTTAACCTATAATGATGAACATGATTATCACTAACTTAAACCCTAAGTTAGATAATTGAGACCTTGTCTAATGATTTTTTTGCTATATTTGTAATTGTTCAAAGTGTTGAAGGTTAACATATGATTAATGGAAGAAGTTAGATTATATTTAGGGATGATTTAGAGTTGAGAGAATAAAAAAATCTAGAAAATTCACCAGAGAAACAATGACATTGGATGCCATTATTAAAACTCTTTATAGGATTTAACCTAGTGGTGATAGTTTAACATGCGCTTCATAGAACAATTGTTAGTATTCTGATAGGTCATAAGAAATAATGACATTGAATGTTGATGATGGTTCATCATATGATGTTTTTAGCGTTAAAGATTCTAAATATTTGTGGAAAAGATCAAACCAAGTCGAAATCATCCTAACCAAAAAAAAATTATAGCATTTTATTATGAAATTTACGGTGACAAAGAAAGGAGAAGACTAGCACACAAGGAACAAAAGGAAAACAGAGGAAAATTGCAAAATATAGTCAATAATTGTGCACCACTCTCCCAAAAAGGCACTATTAAAGCTTAAATAATCATAATGGCATTGCTCATCCAAAGCAACACTATTTTAAGACTCTACCCAACAAAATAGTGGTGTTTTCCAATATGGAGCGATGTGATTGAAACCATATTTCCAAGTTAACAAATCACAAAATCGCCCCGTAATTTAAGTCAATAGTGGCATGTTTGTATGATTCAGGTTTTCCTATGTCGATTGAGGTGAAATTAGCGAAAATTGAAAGCTAACTTTCAGTGGTACAACTTTCCAAGAGAAGTCAAAGTCTAATTAAGAATGTAAAATGACGAAAAATATGAAGTTGAATGGTAAAAATTGGGCTTTTGTCTCAACCCTAAATGCCTATTTAGTGATAATTAAGGTAAGGGTTTCACTTGTCCAAGATTTTACACAATTTTGGTATTAGGTTTTGATTTTCGAAGAGGCAAGGGCATATTTTTGAGCTAAGGAAAAGGGAAACAAAGGCTATCATTTAGACATCATCCCTAATCATTATTAAGTTTGTTATATTCCTTTCCATTTTTAATAATCATGATTCTTTTAAGGAAGAGTAGCTAGTTCTTTTAGATTAGGTTCCCCTTAAATGATTTTACTAGCACCATGTGAAACATGTAATCCTTATTGATTGTCTCTATAATCAACCCTTATTTAATAAATTATGCGATATTATTTGAGATTGATGCTTTCTCCCCTCTGCGAAATTGAGAGAATTGATTTAAATGGCAACTGATAACTAACTGTAGAATGACACATCCAATTAAAATAATATTGTGAGATCGTTATGATTGCTAGTAATAAGACATAATTAGTTTTTGTATTAGCTTAGTTTTTACGTACTATAAATCATATGTTCGTTATGATGATATTTTCCCAGACACGTTGGGGGACCGCAATAAACGAAGCAGGTTACTTAGCGATCAATTTAGGGTTTTAGGCTTTATGGTTCAATCATGAGTTTCTCACATAAAATGGTAGATGGTTCTAATAGGGGACTTAATTGCTTTTATCTTATTGTTTCTTCCCAGTTAGTGTAGTTAATTTAGCTTATTATTTTAGTATAAATAATCAATCAATTGTGCTTTACATACCCCAATTACAGTTACAATTCTCACACTCACAATGACAAGTACGCTCACCTTGGATTTGTGCAAAGGTAACACAATCTTCGTGGATATGATCATTTACTCACCCCTTTGTGATTTTTGTTGGGCACAAATATATTGCCCACATTTTTACAACTAAAAAATTCATAAGTAAAACCTAACTAAGTATTTTAACCTATAAAATATTAAGTTGGCACAGTCTGGAGAAAAGGCCTTAGAATAGAAATTATTGAAGTTCAAACAAGTAAGTAATATTGACCCTTGAGAGAGTAGTATAGATAAATTACTCATATTAGCTCAGATATGTAATAAAACTGACATTTGAGATATTTGAATAAAGCATCAAGTTAAAAGTGTGACTTAGACCTTATAGGACTTCTCCTATGGTCGATATATTATCACGTTAAGAATTAAACCCATGAAATTGTTTGTGAATTGTGTTTTCATGTACTTTATCTTGTTAAAGTACTTAATATGATAAGTTATTGATTGAGAAGTCTATAGATGTTTTAGAGGTAATTAAGTGTAATAGAATGTAAAATCTAAAAAATTGACAGTATGAGTGTGAATTAATTCGTACAACGAAAAATTGTACTTGCTATTAAAGCGATTGAATCATATGGTTATGAAATATATTTGCATAGTGCTAAAGACCTAAAAAAAACTATTTTATGATTCAAAACTCAAATATTGACTCTTAATTCAGCTTGGGAACATCTAAGGAACATAATTGATCATGATGAGTCTTAGTTGCATCTAGTTCACTCACTACTCCTTAAAATACTAAGTGGAATTCTTAGCACGTTCTTATTAACAATATTATACATTTATTTCCTTCCGCAATTTAAGTGAGATTAAAGTGTAGCTAAAATTTCTACAAAAGACTTGAAATATTCCTCCAATAAGTATAAATGTTTTGTTATAAGTGGAAAATGCGGTGAACATATCTCAACTGTTCTTTCATATCCTTGGCTAACCAGTCATGATTTTTGCCTTAAAATGTGAGAGGCCCTTGACCAATGTATATAAGAGGAGGGGTAGAAAGGGAAGTGGTGGAGAAGGAAGAAGTGCATGTGGGAAACAATTATTGATGATAGAAATAAGGAATAATGAAGTTGTGGTGGAGTTGAATAAAATAACTAAATGTGTAGGTGGTATCCAAATAGTGCAGGAGGGGATTATGGAAATTAGTGAGCACATGGTACAGAAGGAATTTAAGGGAGAGATAAGGAATGAGATGGGGGATTATGGTATGGAAATAGAATTTGGTGTTTGAGTAGTGATAGGGTTTTCACTATCATTAGGAACATTCTCTTGGGGAATATTAGTACCTTCCCTTTATTATTTTGTAAGGAGCTAGTCTCCCTTCCATCTTAGTATTATTTCTATTGTAAGAAGCTAGTCACACTTAAAAATATATTCCATTACTTCCATCTATTCACATTTGTTATTTGTTATTACTGTTAGCTCTATTAATTGATATTCAGAGCACGCTATGGGTTCATATGGTAGCCACCATGGTTTTAAATTGCGGTTGCGGCTGCGCTGCGGTTGTTGGTGTTGCGGTTGCGGTTATTACGGGTGCTGCGATGCGTATTGCGGTCGTTGCGGTATGAATTTTTAAAATGAGGTATTTGAAATATAATGTTGAAAAATACTTAATGTAAGTTTTTTCATTACATAAAAGGTAAATTGAGTTTTAAGATTCTAATATTTTGATTTTTGATAAAAATACATAAAGAAACATGATTGAAATCGTCTGATGTGGTTCCAAATATAACTGGAGGCGTAACTTTAAAATCACACCGCAATTAAGGTCCGATGCAGTTGCGGAGACAACCGCATCCGCATTATTGCGGGCAGTGTTTTAAAAACAGGACCGGACCGGCCGGTCGGACCGGTTGGACCGGGAACTGGCCAGGTAACCGGCCGGATTTACTTGCTCGATCGGCCATGTCTTCGAACCGGTGGGAACCGGAAAAACCGGCGGTTTTCGCAAACCGGTGGTTCAACTGCTTATTTTTAAAAATATTTTTTTTTAAATTTTTTTTATTAATTTTTTTTTATATTTTTTTTACTCAAATACATAGGAACTTTTCTCCAAGAATAATAGTGATCACTCATTTGATTCAAGTGATACACAAATTAAGTTTCGTAATATCCACAAAACTATTTTTACTATTTTATATTTATATTGATTGAAAAACCATCATACAAATATTTGTATAGATATTTAAGAACACATATTAAAAAACTAAATATAATATAATTTTAGACTTAACTGATTTCCATTATATATATAGACTTGGAAAATTTATTATTTAGAATAATGTTAATATTTGTATTGTTTTAATTATTAACATTAAAATTGATTTTCTATTAACATTAAAACTATGAATTTAAATTAAACTCTGTTTAATTTAGACTCTGTTTAAAATTTACAATTAGACTCTGTTTAAAATTTGAATTTAAATTATGAACCTGTGAATTTATGATATGATATTTTCAAAAAATTTAAGTGCTAGTTATATTTTTTAGAGACTGAATCATCCGGTTCGACCGGTTTTACCGGTTTTATACCTATTATAATGACAGGTTTATTCAACCGAGCTATCCGGTTTAATCCGGTTTGGTCATGCGGTTCGACCAATGACCCAGTGGTTCGACCGATAAATCAGTGACCCAGTACCCTCACCGGTTTGATGACCGGTCCGGTTTTTAAAACACTGATTGCGGGTGCAATTGCGGTTGCGAACCGCAATTTAAAATCATGGTAGCCACGAGAATGGAACATATTGAAAGTTTTATCTAGAGAATCAGCAGGATTTGGATGAGGCGATGATGGAGTTATGTGTGTTAATTATACAACAAAACAACAATCAGCATGAGAATGACGATGTTGATGTACGTGTATGTTAGCTAGATCACAGAGAGGAGTGGATACGGTGTTTGAAGGTTCCGTATTTTTCGGTGAAAATCCTTACTGGTGGATTTATTGTGTTGAGCGGTATTTCACTATCAACTACATTCCAGAAAATGAGAGGGTGCTTGCAGCTTCGATTTTCTCTGAAGCAAAAGAACTTAATTGGTTTCAATGGTGGGAAGTTATAACAGAGCGTATTACATTGAGGATGTTGCGATGGGCATTGCTGGATCGTTTCCAGGATACAACATCGAAGAATCCATATGAAGTGTTGATGAGCTTGAAATAAACTCATTTTGTTGCAGAATTAATTAAGTAGTTTGTGTTGGTGTACAAGGTGAAAATAGTGATGAAAAAGAAGAGAATATATTAAATTGAGAGTGACGGCTACAAATGACAAGGATACAATGATTGGAATGACATCTACACTACCCTATTTATAAGCTAAAAACTAGGGCTACAAAATCAACAATAAAGTACTAAAATACCCTCTAACAAACTTGGTCACCAAGTTTGTAAATATAAAATAAAATATAAATTATTATTCCTAATACCATCCCTTAATTTATATTTCCTCAAAACTAACAACTCCAATTCCATCCCTTAAGCGAAGGAATTGATCCGTCTTGATAGCCTTCGTCAGAACATCTGCCAACTTCTTCTGGGTGCTACAGTGCAGAACTTCTAACACTCCATTCTGAACTTGACTTCTCAGATAGTGATACTTGGTCTCAATATGCTTGCTTCTCCCATGCAACACTGGGTTTCTGGCAAGATTAATTACAGACTTGTTATCAATCATCAGCTTCAGAGGTTTGTCAACTTTGATCTTCAGATCCTCCAGCAAGTTCAGAATCCACACAGCTTGGCATGCAATAACAGCACCTGCAATGTATTCAGCTTCACAGGTTGATAGCGCAACAACAGATTGTTTCTTGGAACACCAAGAAATAGGACCTCCCAGAAACTTAAACAAGTATCCAGAAGTACTTCTTCTATCAACTCTGTCTCCACACCAATCAGAATCTGAATAACTCAGAAGTTCTGATTCAGACTTTCTTCCAGAATGGAACAGCACTCCATACTTCAGAGTTCCCTTGATATACCTCAGAATCCTGACAGCAGCTTGGTAATAGGACCACTTGGGTTTACTCATGAACCTACTAACCATTCCAACTGCATAGCAAATATCTGGTATTACACAAATACCTTAGAGAACCAACCAACTGTTTGAAGGTTGTAGCATCCACATCCTCACCATCAGAATTAGAATCTAGTTTCTAATTTGTATTTGTAGGTGTGATAGCAGCCTTACAATTCTGCAGCTTAAATCTCTTCAGAAGTTCTCGTTCATACTTCAGCTGATGCAAAATGATACCTTTCTCAGAATATTTGAACTCCATCCCTAGAAAGTATGTCATTTTCCCGAGATCAGTCAATTCAAACTCATTCATCAGCACCTTCTTGAACTTAGGTAATTCTTGTTCAGAACTTCCGGTCAGCAATATGTCATCAACATACAAACACACCAGAATCATATTTCCTTCAGAAATATGCTGAACATAAACACCGTATTCCATCTCACATTTCTGAAAACCCTGCTTCTTGAAAAATGAATCAATCTTCTGATTCCAAGCTCTGGGCGTTTGCTTCAATCCATACAAAGCTTTATGTAATCTGTACACCATCCCTTCCTGATTCTTTTTCACAAATCCAGGAGGTTGTGACACATAAACTTCTTCTTCTAATGGACCGTTCAGAAATGCAGATTTCATATCTAAATGCATCAGAGGCCAATTCCTGTTAGCAGCTATTGTAATCACCAATCTGATTGTTTCATGTCTCGCTACAGGTGCAAATACTTCAGAATAATCCAGCCCAGGTTTCTGCAGAAATCCTCTTGCTACCAACCTCGCTTTGTATTTGCCAATTGATCCATCTGGCTTTAGCTTCTGCTTGAAAACCCATCTGACACTGATGGCTTTCTTGTCCTTTGGAAGTTCTGTCAGCTTCCAAGTCTTGTTTCTCTCTATGGCCTCAAGTTCTTCTTTCATGGCCTTTAGCCAGAACTTCTGCTTGAGAGCCTCTTCTGTACTCACAGGTTCAGAGTCTACTAACATGGCACACTGAATAATTTCACCTTCAGAATCTACTTCAGTGTCTTGCAACATGTCAAACTCTTCAAATCTTCTTGGAATGTTTCTGATTCTCTGTGGCCTCTGACCTCGTTCAGAACTTTCTCCGGATGCTTGAACCTCAGAAGTTCTGTCCTCAGAAGTTTCTCCTTCAGAAGCTCTTGCTCCAGAAGTTTGACTTCCTCCAAAACCTTGACCATCTTCAGAGTCTGGCATATTCCCAGAATCTGAATCACCACCAGAATCTTGATCATCATCAGAATCTGGATCATCAGAATCACCTTCATCTTCTGAGTCTCCTTCAGAGTCAGAATCACCATCAGTTTTAGAAATTCTTATTTCTGACCTTTCTTCAGAAGTTCTCACATCAGAATCAGATTGAGACTTGTCCCAATTCCAAACTTCTGATTCCTTCACAATAACGTCTCTGCTGAACTCAACTTTATTAGTTTCTGGACAATAAAGCTTGTACGCACCCGTACTGTGGTACCCCACCAGTAACATTACTTTACTTCTATAATCCAGCTTCTGTCTTCTAGCTTCTGGAACATGTTTGTAACAAACAGAACCAAACACCTTCAGATGACTAACACTTTGCTTTTCTCCCGTCCACTTCTGAATAGGAACTATTTCCTTCAGCTTCTTCGTTGGACATCTGTTGAGCACATATGCTGCGGTGGCAACAGCTTCTCCCCAGAAGTTCTGAGGAAGCTTCTTCTCCTTCAGCATGCTTCTCACCATATCAAGCAAAGTACGATTTCTTCTTTCAGCAAGACCATTGTGTTGAGGAGTGTAAGGAGCAGTAACCTCATGCTCAATTCCATTCTCCTCACAGAACTTCTGAAACTCTTTGGAGTTATACTCACCCCCACCATCGGTTCTGAGAATCTTCAGAGTCTGACCACTCTGATTCTGAACCTTCATTCAGAACTTCTTGAATTCAGCAAACACCTCGTGTTTGAACTTAATAAGGGATACCCATATCATTCTCGTGAATTCATCAACAAATGACATGAAGTATTTATTCCCTCCGAACGATTCTACTGGAAATGAACCACACACATCAGAATGTACTACTCCCAAGGCATGTTTTGCTCTTGGAGCAACTTCTGACGCAAATGGCAATCTTGGTTGCTTTCCTTCCATGCACACTTTGCATAACTTCTCAGGCTTCTTAATTGTAGGAATTCCATGTACCAGCTTCTTCGAATTCAAATGTTCTAAGCTTCTGAAATTCAGATAACCAAATCTTCTGTGCCACAACTCACTTTCTTTCACAACACTTGTTGCACTAAGACATTCAGAGTCGGAAGTTCTGACATTCACCTTGAATGTTCTATTCTTTCCCTATTCTGACTCCATAATCAACTTCTGATTACAGTCATACAGCTTCAGAAGATTGTCCTTCATGGTAACTGAAAAACCTTTCTCAATTAATTGTCCCACGCTCATCAGATTGCTTTTTATGCCAGGTACATACCACACTTTCTGAATCAATGCTGTTTTCCCATTGTTCAGAACAACTCTGACATCTCCCATACCTTCAGCGTTAAGATATTTGTCATCAGCACATCTGATCTTTGTCCTCTTCTCAGAATCAAAATCAACCAGCCATTTCTTATTTCCAGTAAGATGATTTGAGCAGCCAGTGTCCATATACCACCAGTCTGTCAAATTCGTATCATCAGATTCAGAAGCCATTAGTAGCACAGATTCATCATCAGAACTTCTGGCTATATTTGCTTCTTCTGACTTCCTTTCCTTGTTTGACCAACAATCTCTAGCAAAGTGACCAAACTTCTTGCAACAGTAACATTGAATCTTCTTCTTGTCATACTTCTCTTTTCCCTTCTGAGCATTCTTTTACCTATCAGAAGTTGAGGTTTCTGACTTCTGACCACCATCAGATCTTCTCTGCTTCTGATGCTTCTTATTAGAAACTGCTTTCAGAGCCTGCTGCTCTACTTCCCTTTCAGAAGTTCTCTCAGTCAGACGTAACTCTTGCACTTCTAGACTGCTTTGCAGCTCTTCAATTCTGATGGTGCTCAGATCTTTAGAATGTTCTATTGCTACCACAATGTAATCAAACTGAGGAGTAAGGGATCTCAATACCTTCTCAATGATTACTTGTTCAGAAAGAGTTTCTCCACACACCTTCATCTCATTAGTGATCAGAATCACTCTAGAGATGTACTCAGAAACTTTTTCATTGTTCTTCATGTTGAGATTCTCGTACTGCTTACGTAGAGACTGAAGCTTCACCTTCTTCACTGATGCGTCACCACCGTAACATCTGACCAGTGTGTCCCACGCCGCCTTTGCCGTCGTTGAATCAACAATCTTCTCAAACACATTCGCATCCACACACTGATGGATGTAGAACAATGCTTTCTGATCTTTCTTCCTTGTATCCTTCTGCGCGTTCTTCTGCTCCTCTGTCGCATCTGCTGCTACCCGGAACATAACCTTCGGTGACAAGATCTAGAACATCTTGAGCACCGAACAGTACTCGCATTTGAATCATCCAACGATTCCAGTTTTTGCCATCAAATACTGGAAGCTTGGTGTTCATGCCGCCGTTGCCGTTATCTTCAACCTTGTACAGTACACTCAGAACTTACCACGCACAGTGTTTCCCAACCCACGAAATCAAAAGATTATGATTCTGATCAGAATTTCGTTCAAGATTCAACACAAATCAAGAACCAAAATTCAATCACACAAGAATCCTCACGTTTCACTCGTGTTTCCCGTGTTTCCCGTTGATCCTAACCAGGCTCTAGATACCAATTGTTGGTGTACAAGGTGAAAATAGTGAAGAAAAAGAAGAGAATATATTAAATTGAGAGTGACGGCTACAAATGATAAGGATACAATGATTGGAATGACATCTACACTACCCTATTTATAAGCAAAAAACTAGGGCTACAAAATCAACAATAAAGTACTAAAATACCCTCTAACAAACTTGGTCACCAAGTTTGTAAATATAAAATAAAATATAAATTATTATTCCTAATAGTTTGAACTCGTTTCGTCACCTTTACGCCATGCTGATGAAGAGATGCTCATAGGAGCATTCATGAATGGCTTGAAGGAAGCTATGAAAACGAAGGTACGCTTACATGGCACCACTAATTTGGGTAATACAATGAAGATGGTAAGAAGGGTATAAGAGAAGAATCGCACGGTGGGCCTAGAAGGGGGTTTAGTAAAAAGATTGGGAATGTGCTGATAATATGCCTACTTTTAATAGTAGGTGGGATGGGTCAATTAATGGACTCGGATCCTCTCAATTAACCCGCGCAGGAAAAGAAACTAATGGCTTTAATTCAATCAACATGAGTCAATCATTCTCATTGGAGTTTGTCATTCTGGAGGTTATCTGGTGCAAAATGGGAAGATCGGAGGAAAAAAGGGGTTATGTTTCCGATGTGATGAACCATTTGGTTTGGGCCATGTGTGTAAGAACCGACGCTTACATGTTCCTCTGTTGGGAGATGGAGGTGGTGAAGAGGATGCAGAATTGGAAGTACAAGAGGA
This sequence comes from Lathyrus tuberosus, assembly GCA_022829125.1. Classification (NCBI taxonomy): domain Eukaryota; kingdom Viridiplantae; phylum Streptophyta; class Magnoliopsida; order Fabales; family Fabaceae; genus Lathyrus; species Lathyrus tuberosus. Next base: position 786,575 of record JALAZF010000151.1, on the reverse strand, counting down.
CGTGATGGCATTACAGTTACATATGCATTAGTGTGGCAGGAATTATTTCAAAGAAATTTATGAAGTTACGTGGCAAATCTCAAGGGAAACTGGTTATGGTGTTAGTGGATTCAAGGGCATCTCAGAACTTAATTTCCCATGAGATGGTGTCGGAGATTAAGATCAAATCAGAACCTAGCTGTTCAAGCCCTCTTGAAATATTTGACATCACTGGGGAGCTTTTCAAGTGTCAACCTCCACAATAAAATAGATTTTAAGGGCGAAATGTATGAGCAGCAAAGCGTCTTTCCCCAATCACTAGTCTAAACATTACCATTGAGGTAGATGTAAGCATCCTTGATTGTAAGATAACCACTGTGTGACATCTTCCAAATTCTTGAATCTTCCTTCAAATTATTAATGATCACATTTGAAACAAGAAGAGGCAGGGCAGGACACAATTGGACCAAACCTGCACGAAGCACAATAGAGTTGCCTTCACCACAAGAAAATTGAAAGATTGTGACGGTTATTTTGGCAGGTTAAGACGGTTAAAACGGTCGTAATTTACAATCTACGACGGTTGCAGTATCGTCGCAGAAACGTGTGTCCCCAGGCTGTTTAGCGACGGTTGCCAAAACCGCCACACCAACCGTCGTTCTATTTCACTTCGGGTTGGAACTGACCTAAACTGGAAATGGCGTCGGTTAAATACCGTCATGAATATCCTTTTGATTTTTGTTTTTATTGTTGATTGTGACAGTTTAAAACTGTCGTGAATTCTATATCACAACGAGTTGGAATTGACCTAAACAGGAAAGGGCGACGATTAAATACTGTCGTGAATATCCTTTTGATTTTTGTTTTCATTGTTAATTGCGACGGTTTAAAACTGTCGTGAATGTGATATCCTGACAGTTGAAACCGTCGTAATTTGATTTATAAATTTTAAATATAATTTATTTGGTAACAGTTTAAAGCGCAAATAATTATTTAATTTTTATATTTAGAAACAATTTAAACTATTATTAATTTTTATCTATTGTGTTTTTTTATAATATATTTTTTTATTTAAATTATTATCTACTAAAATATTTTTAAATATATTATTATTATTTTTAAATATATTATTATTATTTTTAATATTATTTTTTTCTTTAAATTATTTGCACTATAAATTTTTTTTATTTATAGTATTATTTTTAATTGGGTTAATACACATTTTAGACCCTGCCATATATGGCGCATTCAAAAAAGAACCCTGTAAAAAAAAAACTTAGATTCCGTCTCTGCCATTTGAAGATTCTTTCATTTTGTCCCCTCAGTCCACACAGTCAGCATTTTTTTATTTTTTTTATTTTTTTAATGTGACGTGGCGCTTACTTAGATTTTTATGTTTATTTTCTTTATATTTTAATTACACGCGTGACATTTTACTATTATTTTATTATTTAAGTGTTGAAATGTTTAAAGATCAAAAATCAAAATTTTTGCCCTCACCAAGGTTTGAACCCATGTTCTCATGGTTGCAAGGAGATACTTTTCCACTAGGCCATTTAATTCTTCTTGTCTATTTGTTAACTTCAAATGTATATATTACAACATTTCAATTAACAATTAAATTAACACTTAAATTAACATATTAAATACATAAATGACTTTAAATAAATACTATAACTTATTATTATTTTATTTTACGATCAACTTATTATTTTATTTATTTATTTGTTTAATTTCAGTTTAATATTTATTTATTCAGTTTTTATTTATTTATTTGTTTATATTCAGTTTATTTATTTAATATTTAGTTTACTTATTTATTTATTTAGTTTATTTATTTATTTTCAGTTTATTTATTACTAAATTTATTTTCAGTTTATTTATTATTTATTTTCAATTTATATTTATATTCAGTTTCTTTATTTAATATTTAGTTTATTTATTTAGTTTATTTATTTAGTTTATTTATTTATTTAGTTTATTTATTTATTTACTCAGTTTATTTATTTAATATTTATTTTATTTATTTAATATTTAGTTTATTTATTTATTTATTTAGTTTATTTATTTAGTTTATTTATTTATTTATTTATTCAGTTTATTTATTTAATATTTAGTTTATTTATTTATATATTTTTATATTTATATTTAGTTTATTTATTTTCAGTTTGTTTATTAAATATTAAATAAAAAAAATAATATTTAGTTTAAATAAATAAATAAACTAAATAAATAAATAAACTAAATATTAAATAAATAAACTGAATATAAATATAAACTGAAAATAAATAATAAATAAATTGAAAATAAATTTATTAATAAATAAACTGAATATAAATAAATAAACTAAATAAATAAATAAATAAACTAAATATTAAATAAATAAAATAAATAAAACTGAATAAAAAATTGATCGTAAATAAAATAAATAAAATAAAATATTAAACTGAAATTAACAAAATAAATAAATAAATAAACTAAATATTAAATAAATAAAATAAATAAAACTGAATAAAAAATTGATCGTAAATAAAATAAATAAAATAAATAAAACTAAATATTAAATAAATAAAATATATAAAACTGAATAAAAAATTGGTCGTAAATAAAATAAATAAAATAAAATATTAAACTGAAATTAACAAAATAAAAAGATTAAATAAAAAATTGATCGTAAAATAAAATAATAATAAGTTATAGTATTTATTTAAAGTCATTTATGTATTTAATATGTTAATTTAAGTGTTAATTTGATTGTTAATTGAAATGGTGTAATATATACATTTGAAGTTAACAAATAGACAAGAAGAACTAAATAGCCTAGTGGAAGACTATCTCCTTGCAATCATGAGAACATGGGTTCAAACCTTGGTGAGGGCAAAAATTTTGATTTTTGATCTTTAAACATTTCAACATTCAAATAATAAAATAATAGTAAAATGTCACGTGTGTAATTAAAATATAAAGAAAATAAACATAAAAATCCAAGTAAGCGCCACGTCACATTAAAAAAATAAATAAAATAAAAAATGCTGACTGTGTGGACTGAGGGGCCAAAATGAAAGAATCTTCAAATGGCAGAGACGGAATCTAAGTTTTTTATTTTACAGGGTCTTTTTTCGAATTCGCCCCATATGGCAGGGTCTAAAATGTGTATTAACCCTTTTTAATTTTATTTTCTATCACTTTTAACGTAGAAAAATCAATTCCAATCAAAAACATTTAATATCAAATAAGCATCATAATATCAAAAAAATACGAGTTCCATAATCATGTAAAATGCGAATTCCATAATCATGTCATGTAGTACAAAAAACCGAAAACATATCAAATTCTAATCTTATAATAATAAGTATCATTATGCCAAAAATAAATAAGAAAGTTCATAATCTAGAAAGTGTATCATTATGCAATTCGGTAGCTAGACTCAGATGAACGTCTACCATCAGCTGGTGATTCCAATCCCTGAAAAAAAAGTATTAAAATAATACTCATAAGCTTTAACTTTAAATGCATCAAAATAATATACCTGTCTTCCACTAGAATTTTACATTTGCATTAAGAGTTTAATTTCCTTTTTCCTAGCATTGTCCCTCCTTTGCTTTAAGAATGCGATTGTATCCATCAATTTTTGAATTCTTTTCTTTAAGTGGATTAACTTCTTCTTGCATTTCCTTTATTTTTTCATTTTCTACAGAAGATGTCGATTTTGTAAATCTATTAATTTGAGATGGCGTAACTCTAAGTCTCATACTACGAACATATCCATATTGTTCTTTTCCAAATACTTTATGAAATGCCTCATTTTCAGACCTAAAATCCTTAATTGCAGCTTGTAACTTTTCCTGCACATGAAAAAAAATAAATTGAGCAAGCAATATTACTCATTCCGAAAAAATATAGGGAGCATGTTTTTCTTTTAGTAACTAAGGAAACGGTATAAAATAAGGTAATATCAGGAGAGTTCAACCAAAACCATATCTCACCACAAGAAAAAAGAATATACCCACAAAAACTAAAATTATCTCAACTCTAATCAAACAATCCACATGAATAAATCCATAGAAGACTCCTAACAAGAATTTGTCCTCAATAAATCGATAGAAGACTCCTAACAAAAATATACATAGTAGATAATTATGAATAAACTTATATATTCAGTAGACGTAAATATATCACAGACATATATCGTACAACTTTTCTGAATCCAAGACATATAAAAAGAACTCTACTACCAAAGGAGGCATAAACTTATTATGTTGGCCAAATTAAAACAACTTTTTCTACTTTTCCTATCAACCAGAAGCAACAGGTAAATTATATATAAGCGTGATTCTATCTACATATATTTGCATTGGTGAGGTGTGCCGAGACCAAACACACCTTTGAAATAAATAAAGAAGTAAAAACTCACTAGTTGGATATTTCATAATGATGATAAACATAAAGTTGGACTAGTTTGAAAAGCTTGATAGAATCAGGGAAAAACCTTTCCATCTGTATTATCCGCGTGATGAATGGAAAAACATTTCTCCTTTGTTGTATGTCCGTTCATCTCTTGATTCCTACAAATAAGAATAAATATTAAATATTTGTACCATCAGACATACAATCAACTCTAATAGATTTAGACATACCAACTCATGTTTCTTCCTTGTAAGCGACTTAGATCCGAGTGTATGCGGAGTCTTCAATTTTACTTTATTTTGGACTATTTTCTACATTGGTAACCAAAAAAAACATGCGTTATAGATAGGTGTTCCGGACTGGGCCAACGCTTGCCCCACAGTCGGGCAGGCCCAGCCCAAGCACTGGTACGACCTAATATGGTCCATGAGTATCCAGCGTCGAGCACGTCCCTTGTCCGCGCCGAGCACGCCTATAGCACCTCTCATCGGGCACACAATAGCTAGATGATGTCAAGCAGAGTCTCTACGTCTAGGCGAGCACAACTCTCCTCGACCTCAGCGAGATCCTCCCCGTGAGGACACATTCTCTTGTAACCTCCCGCTCCCGAAGGAATTGGTCTGCCCTACTTCCGGAGATCTCGGGACCGTTACCCCAGGGAGAAGACCACGTGCTGGTCTTCACTACGCCACGTAAGTCCTGGTAGTTACTTAGATTGGGCCTTGCAATCCAGCCCAGTGCAGGTAACCGTTGGCCCCGCGCTGGGGGCTCTCTATAAATACCCTCTCACTTGAGAGGGCCAGGTTACTTCATATTCTAAACTCACACCTACTTCTTTGTACTTGCCTTTCTCTGACCATTACCTGACTTGAGCGTCGGAGTACCTTGCAGGTACCCCCCTCCCCGACCGTCTCACCATCACCAGAACTGAAGGTTTCACGACACTGTTGGCCACCATCTAACTGTCTGATCCAGGTACGATCAGTGGCGCCGTCTGTGGGAACTCACTACTTCCCTATTTTTCCTTCAACGATAAACCAAAGCAATCTCTCCATCCATCACCAGCATGGCCAAGAACCCGTCTGCGAACAAAGCTCTGGACACCGTCCTCGCACAACTCGAGAACGGAAACCACCGTGAGGACAATGCTGCCCTCAACGTTGAAGAAGGCGACGTAAGAGACGGGAAAACCGCCTCCTTAGACTCCGAAGACATGGCTTACGACGCCGCCCAGCAGGACGACCAGCAAACCGCCTTTCAGCCAGTTGCTCCTCCGCCTAATGCAGATCCGAGCACTGTGGCCCTATTCGCCTTGGTCAACCAGACCAACCAGCTGATCATGCACCAGAATCTCAGAATTGAAGCGCTCGAGCGAGGGCAAACACGACGATCTTCCCCGCGAAGACATCGTCGTCCACCTTCACCTCGCCGTTCTCCTTCCCCGCGAAGGACTCCCCCGGAAGAATCTCGGACCCCCTCACCGGTGCGCGAGGGCCGTTGGCCACGCCTGGAGCGCACCCAACCAGAAACCTCCCAGAAGCGCCATCGTTCCCCACCTCAGAAGGAACCCAGGCACTCTTCGACTACCAAGAGGAGCAAGACCGCCGAAGAGAGGCCGAGGAATCGTTCTAGGAGCTCTCCTCCACGACATGGACCTGGTCGACACCACCGATCCCCATCAAGGTCCACAACTAGAAGCGACGACGACGACCAGAGGACCCCTCTCTCATGGGAGATCATGGACGCCCCAATCCTTGCGGGCATGGAGAAACCCCCGCCACTGGGGACCTACGACGGCCTGGCCGACCCCGACGATCACGTAGAAAGTTTTGAAGCCATGCTCAACTTCAGAAATATCAGGGGAGCCATTAAGTGCAGACTTTTCCCCACTACCCTACGGAAGGGTGCAATGACCTGGTACAAAAGTCTAGCACCCAGGTTGATCACGTCCTAGAAGCAACTAAGAGAATGCTTTACCAAACACTTCACGACATCTTGCCGACACCCGAAGACGGAGGTCGCACTAGAGAGCATCTTCCAGGGGAAGAATGAGTCTCTCAGGAACTACATTGAGAGGTTCACCAGGGAGGCTGTCGAGGTCTACAAGACCAGCGACATGAAGAAGTTTTTAATCATCCAGGGACTACCACTTGGATCCGATTTTGCCAAGTCTGTGGGCCTCCGCAGACCTTGCCGTTTGGAGGACCTCCTCCAATGAGCTCAGTCCTACATCGAGTTCGAGGAGTCGGAGGCAGCATAGATCACCCTCGACTCGAGGCGGAAGGAAGGCCCCCGCGGCCGCAGAGAAGAAGACTCTCCTCCCTGACGTGGAGGAGAAAGAAAGAAGGAAAGCCGCCCCCGGGACTCTCGTGAACCGCGAGGACCAGCTGGCCGGTTCACGGAATACACGCCGCTCAACGCTCCCCGCGCGCGAATCCTCTCCGAGTGCTCTAACCCGGAATTTTTGAAAGGAGGCATCCGCTTTCCGAAGCTAACGACCCCCAAATCAAACATGGACAAGTCCAAGTACTGCAGGTTCCACCGGAGTCACGGACATGTCACGGAGGACTCCATCCATCTCAAAGATGCAATTGAGATCTTGATCAAGGAAGGGCACCTAAAGAAGTATGCCCAGAAGAACGACACTCCTCATCCCAGTGCCTGGGAAGCCCAAAGCGTCGAAGAGACGACACCTCCTCCCGATGAGAGCCAGCTGTAGGTCGCCCTCAACGTTACTCGACCCAAGGACTTTATTATCCCCGAGGGTATCGAGGGCCAAGATCCAGTTCGCAGCATGTGGGAAAACTTCCCCTATAAGGACCCCATTGCTCTCCGCAGCACGTGGGAAGGCTTCCCCAAGACGATGGTCATATCCGAAGGTGGTTACGAGAAGGTGTCCGTCGAGTCGATCAAGCGAAAATTTGACGAACTGGAGCCCGCAACATCGGCGAAGACCACCACTCTCGAGAAGGTACAAGGGAAATCAAACCCTATCACCTTCTATCTCGAAGAGCTACCGGGGCCGAGCGCCTAACGCCACCATCCCCCTCTTGGTCAGGGCACAGATGGCAGACTTTGACGTTCGCATGATCCTGGTCGACCAGGGAAGTTCGGTCGACATCATATACGCTCACCTGTTTGGGACCCTCCAGCTCGACGAGAGACATCTGACCCCGTACGTCGGTTCAGATCTGCAGGGGTTCAACGACACCACCACCAGACCATGGGGCTACGTTGAACTGATGGTCACATTCGAGGCCGAAGACACTGCCCGTCAAGTGAAGACCCGCTTCCTCATGGTCGAATGTCCGTCCCTCTACAACTACATCCTCGGGAGGACCACCCTGGCCGAACTCACAGCAGTGCCATCAACGGTCCATCTCAAGATGAAATACTACACGGCCAGGGGCCAGGTCGTTACGATGCACGGGGACATAGATGCGGCCAGGAGATGTTTCGATGCTGCAGTCAAAGGCATGAGTTCCATCAACACCAGGCCCAAGACCGGAGCAAAATCATCCCCTGACGCTATGCAAAGGCCACTCCCGCGCGTCAACGCGGTTGACCTCGACAGCAGGTTCCTGGGCGAGCATGAAGACAGCGGAGCAGAGGACCTCGACCTCCTGGCGGAAAATAACGAGCAGCCTCTCCACCCGACGCGCCCCATCCCAGACGGAGACTTCGAGCTCGTCGCCCTCGGGGACGATCCAAACCAAAACGTGAAGATTGGCACCGGGCTCCCCGACCTGGAGAAGAAGCAGCTGAAGGCGTGTCTCCGAGAGAACGCCGATCTGTTCACATGGAGCGTCTCTGAGATACCTGGCCTTGACCCCGAGGTGGCTTGCCATCAGCTCGCAGTAGATCCGGCCGCTAGGGCCATAGTTCAACGTAGGCGTAGGCAGCCTCCCGAAAAAGCGGAGGCTACTGAAAAAGCTGTAAAAGACCTCCTAGAGGCGAATTTTATTTCGGAGGCCAGGTACACCACTTGGCTGTCCAACGTTGTACTTGTCAAAAAGAATAATGGAAAATGGAGGATGTGTATTGACTATACCGATCTTAACCGGGCATGCCCGAAAGACTGTTATCCTTTGCCTAACATTGACCAGCTGGTCGACAATTCTACAGGTTACAAGCTATTATCCTTCATGGATGCCTACTCGGGGTACAACCAAATCCCCATGGATAAGGTCGACAAACAGCACACAACCTTCATGACCGAGTCGGGCAACTACTACTACAACGTAATGCCCTTCGGCCTAAAGAACACCGGTGGGACCTACCAACGGATGATGAACAAAGTCTTTCGGGGAGAGATCGACGACATGATCGAGGTCTATATGGACGACATGATTGTAAAATCCGCAGAAGAAGTTGACCACGCCACGCACCTCAAGAAGGTGTTCGACACGGCGAGGAAATGCCGCATGAGGTTCAATCCCGACAAATGCACCTTCGGCGTTCGGGCGGGTAAATTCCTCGGCTTCTACCTCACAGAGCGAGGAATCGAGGCCAACCCTAACAAGTGTAGGGCTTTCTCTGAGATCCCAACTCTGAACTCGAAGAAGTCAATACAATCACTGAACGGGATGATGACCGCCCTCTCCCGCTTCGTCGCCAAATCCGCACAATACGCAATCCCGTTTTTCAAGCTTCTTCGACAAAAAGCCACGTTTGAATGGAGTGAGGAATGAGAGAAGGCTTTACTCCATCTCAAACGAGTCCTGTCACAGCCCCCGGTCCTCTCACGGTCGGAGAACAGGGAGACACTTTTCTTGTATCTCGCCATCACGAGCGAAGCGGTCACCGCTGTCCTCATACGGGAAACCCCCGATGGGCAAAAACTGATTTACTTCACGAGCAAAGCCCTCCAAGGTCCCGAGCTCAGGTATCAGCGGATCAAGAAAGTCGCCCTGGCCCTCGTCACTGCGGCCAGGAGGCTGCGCCATTACTTCCTAGCCTACACTGTTGTCGTAAGTACCGAACAGCCTATAAGGCAACTCCTTGGACGACCAGATATGGAGGAAAGGATGCTCAGGTGGTCGCTCGAACTCACCGAGTTCGACATCCAATACGAGGGAAGGAAAGCCCTGAAGGCTCAGGTATTGGCCGACTTTGTGGCGGAGATGACCGTCCCGGAGCCTTCGACCAACGGATCCCAAAAGTGGACGATCTATGTCGACGGAGCATCTAGTACGAAGGGGAGCGGGGCGGGCATTATCCTCGAAAACAGGGAAGACATTCTGATCGAGGTCTCCCTCGAACTATCCTTCCCGATGTCGAACAATCAGGCAGAGTATGAGGCTTTCCTCGCCGGGCTTCGGTTGGCCGAGGACCTCGGCGCCAAGGAGGTCAAAATCTTCACTGACTCCCAGCTCGTAGCCTCTCAAGTTCGAGGAGAGTATCAGGCTAAGAACGACTGCCTCATCGAATACCTTACCTTGGTAAAGGAAAAGATGAAGAATTTCACCTCCGCGGAAGTAACCCGCATCCCTCGCGAGCACAATACCTGAGCAGATGTCTTGTCCAAATTGGCGAGCACAAAGAAGAAAGGCGGAAACAAATCCGTCATACAAGAAGTGCTTTCCCGCCCGAGCATCGACAAACCTATTCCGGCGATAGACGTGAATGCCATTGGGGACAGCAATTGCTGGATGACCCCAGTATATGAGTACCTCACGACTGGCGAACTTCCCGAAGACCCCAAGGAAGTGGGGATGGTCAAGCGACGGGCGTACTCGTACACTATAGTTGAAGATAAGCTATACCGCCGCGGGTTTTCTATCCCCCTCCTCAGGTGTGTCGAGGAGACCAAGGTCCCCGGTATACTCCAGGAAATCCACGAGGGAATCAATGCACAGCACCTCGGCGGGCGATCTTTAGCCCGAAAGGCACTTCGGGCAGGGTATTACTGGCCCACCATGCAACAGGACGCCGAAGAGCACGTTAGGAAGTGCGACAGGTGCCAACGGCACAGGGACATCCACCTCACTCCCCCTAACAAACTCAAAACACTGTCATCCCCATGGCCGTTTGCGTGGTGGGGAATGGATATCCTCGGGCCCTTCATCGTGGGATCATACAAAAACAAATACCTCATCATCGGCGTAGATTATTTCATGAAGTGGATCGAGGCGGAAGCCCTGGCCAAAATCATGGCCTTCGACATACTCCGCTTCTACAAAGGAACATCCTCGCCCGGTTCGGCATGCCCCAAGCGATCGTCACCGACAAAGGGACACAATTCACCGACAAGAACTTCCAAGACTTCGTCACCAAACTAGGCACGAAACAGTACTTCACGTCGGTCGAGCATCCTCAAACAAACGGGCAGACCGAAGCAGTGAACAGGGTGATCCTCAGAGGATTGAAACTTCGACTAGGCGACGCCAAACAACGGTGGGTCGAGGAACTACACAGCATCCTCTGGGCCTACCGAACAACCCCACATTCCACGACCGGGGAGACCCCCTTTCGTCTGACCTACTGAACGGAAGCGGTGATCCCCGTGGAGATCAGGGAACCCTCGAGGAGGAAGAAACCAGAAAGGAACCAGGATTTTCAGGTAGGCACCTTCTTCCTACAAAGGAACCATAAAGACTCGTGAGAAGGCAAGCTCGCCGCGAACTGGAAGGGCCCGTACCGCGTCTGCGCGAAGACGGGGACAGGAGCCTATTTCCTCGAAAATCTGCACGGGGAAGAACTTGCTCGACCATGGAACACTGAGAACCTTAAGCAATATTACAATTAAACACTGCCCGCGACACATCAACGTCGCGATTACGGGGGCGCGCTATGGTACAAGTGTGACACCTCTATACGAGACACGATGATCAAGGGCCGCGTTGTGCGTGCGCGGGGACTTTGATCCGACAAGGATACCTCGATCGAGCTTCGTCATCTCCATACGAATGAGGCAGAACACCCAGCTCGTGATGGGAAGTTCACGCCACGAAGCTAAGACCTCGACTGAGCTCTTAGCCTCGTTGAAGGTTAGAATACACCTCCGACCACTCGACCAGCTCTCCACGCGGTCGAGGATCGTCAAAGTCGAGCAAATTCGCGAGATCACCAAACTACTTAGACAAAAATAGGTAAAGTATAGCAAATAAAATAGCATCACACAAGCGAAAACATACAAACATCACACGCGCAGATAAACAAAAATGCATTAAGCGGGCAGAAGCCCATTGTACAGGTATTACAAAGTCAAAAAACCCTTGGCATGTAGGTCGGGCAAAGATCGTCCTAAAAATGGCACGCAGGCCAAACAAAAAGACCAAAAAGTGATGGCACGCAGGCCGAGAAAATAACTAAACGACGATCTCTTCCTCGATCCGGTCAATATCCTCCTCCTCCTCTGGCAGGTCCAACTTGCCATCGACCACACAAATGAACGGGTTAATCTTGTCGAGCGCAAGATGGACACCTGGATTCTCGGCCCCGACCTGCGCCACAACATTCTTGAAGCCTATCTCGAGGGCCTCCAGGCTATCCGGCTGAAGCTCCCGAATCTTAGCAATCAAATCCGCGCGGTTGGCGAAACCTTTCTCCTCGACCGACTCGTTCTCGGCAGGACGGGCAACAGCTTCCAGCTCAACATTCCTGGTCCGGAGGCGGTCACGCTCCTCTTGATTCGCCTTCAGTGCGGCGTTGGCCTCGTTCAGTTCACGAAGGACGCGGGCGTGGTCTTCGCACTTGGTCTGGGCCTCTTGCAGATCCCCTTCAACCTTGTCCTTCTCCCTCTCGAGGGCAGTATATTCATCCTTTAACTTCTGCAGCTCAGAGGAAGAGGAGGTCCCCTCATTTAAAATCAAGATAGTCTCGAAGATTCGCATCATGGCCGCCAGGTCCTCAACAAGCTCTGCTCTCTGGGCCATTCCGTCCATGTCCAGAATTGCCTTCGCCTCGGCCTCAGCGACGACGGGAGGGCTTCCCCCGAAGAAGTCCCGCTGAAGATGACAGGAGGGCAGCAGGAACTTCACCTTCGGAACAGGCTCCTCGAGATCCACAAGGACGGGCCCTGTAGTCCTCGCCTTCTTGGCAGGGGTACCCTTCGGAGGGGGAGACTGGCTACACTGTTGAGAAGACGAGCTGCTCGTCGTATCGATCGGCACCGCCGTCTAGATAACATCTTGAACACGGCCCTTAGCTCGTTTGGGAGCTCGCTCAACAGCCATCTTCATGATGCGCTCGGTGGCGTTCGACATTTGAGCTGCAAGGGAAAACATGAAGCAAGTTAGCACAAGGAAATAAAACTAAGTGTACGCCCGAACAGAACAAGGGGGCTCCTACCTAAAAACCTCTTGGCCTCGTCGGGAGACTTGCACTCAAGGAGAGTGGTGTTTATATAACGGGCCTCGGTCATAACTCTCCCCTCCGAGTCGAGGATAGATTTTCCGTCCCTAGTTACACACACTGCTCGGCTGAGACCGGTGACGTACGCAACCAGCTTTGCATACGCTTCTTTGTTATCCTCCGACAACTTGCTGGGCTTCATGAGGTAGGAATCCATGCTAAGCGCGAAGTGTGCATCCTCCCACTCCAGGAGGCACTTAGACACAAACCTCTCATTCCCAGCCTCGTCGGTCACAATATCATAAAGCGTGCCCACGGCCTCGTGCGTCGCGGGCATGACATAGTAAAATCTATCCTTAAAGTTACGAATGGAATCCAAATACGCCTTGAAAAGCTTCCTCGGCTGTTTGAAGGAGACCCAACTGTGTCGCCCTTGATCAGCTGACCTTTGAAGGTGAAAGATGCGGAAAAAGAGGGAGAGGGTGGCCCCGACGTTGAGGTAGTCGCACACGATCTCGAACGCCCGCATGAAGGCGAGCGCATTGGGATGGAGCTGAGACGGCGCCAGGTAACTGGAAGCTGTTGAAGGGGAGACAAATACCTGCCTCTTTGAAGGCAAACTCGTACATGGGGAACCTTAGCCCACGGTAATTCGAGCAGATACGGTGGTGTTCCCGAGGCTGGAAAACCGTCCACTTCGCCTGCTCGCTGTAATACCCCAAAATTTTCCCTCTCATTTTTCATATCATTTAGCATGGGCTTTCATTGCATTGCATTACATTCAAGTCATAGAAAAATAAAGCATTCAACATTGGTTCATCATAGGGCATGTGATCAGTTGCCTTTCAAATGTTGATCATCCAAAGCAGGAGATCAAGAGCCAAGGGTCTTTAAACAAGCCTCAAGGGTCTCTTTCATCATATATCATCTCATTTGATCCCACAAGTCATTGGAAGATGGGAATTCATCAAGAAGATTGGACAGTTCATCATCTCCTACACAAAAGTAGTCAAAATTAGGGTTTTGGATTCAAGCAGTCTCCTAATGAAATTTTGGTTCAAACTTGATCTCAATGTTTTCTACATGATGTCAAGTATCTAAGGATGGAAGATTGCCGTTTGGTTAATTTCAGAAGGTTTTCAATTGGTCAGTTGCTTGAGAATCAAGAAATTGGGGAAAAAGTCAACTGTGCAAAGGAAAAAGTCAACTCCTAACTTTTTAAGGTCAAATTCATGAAATTCAAGTCACATGTGTTCATTGGACAAGATTTGATCAAGAAATGATGGAGGATTCATCAAAAATCAAGAATTGCACAAAGTTGCCAAATTTAGAAACTTAGGGTTTCTAAAAATGGCAAGTTTTGGACCATTTGGCACTCCACTTCAAGGCATTCTTTCTTCAAGATAAAAGCCTCAAACTTCAGGCCCAAGTGGAGCCAATTAAAGATCACATCTTAAGCTTCAAATCCATATAAAGAACATTTCCATTGGACCAAAATTGAAGGAGTTATGATCAATCAAAGTTTGGTAAAATCAAGGCAAAAACCAAGTCATGACCAAGCAAGGCTGGGCTGGCACGCAGTCATTTCTTCAAACATGTGCTGTACCAAATGTCAATCTAGTTTTCTCCATCAATAAGACTTCAAATGAAAAATTGTTGAACACCAATCTTGTTCATCTCCATGTCCTCTACAATGTTCATGTTTATCATTTTTTCATATGATCAAGAGATTGAGAGATATGAGAGCTCCAACATGGTGGTCTCACACTAAAATTCCATAGGCCATGTTGCCATGCATGTCACAACTTGCCTCGCTCATGCACCAGTTGTGATTCCTTGACTTTCAAGCCATTTTCAAGGGTGTTACAAGCCTCCATTGGATTCAAGCCAAACATCAACATTGTTCTTTGATGTCTCATATTTCCATAACATCCAAAATATTTCCATTTCATGCACCATACATGGAGAATTTCATCCTCAAACATCAACATTTCCACTGATTGTTTTGATGCCAAAAATAGGATGATTGGCATTGTTTGTTGTTGTTTCAATTGGTTTGCACGCATGCCTTCATACCATCCACATTGCCATTAAAAAACACACATCGTCTTACATATACATGCACACATACTTTTACCATACACCAAAGAGGAAATGAGAGACTTGTTCACTAAGTTTCACTTGCTGCAACATACATCATCACCAATATCATAACATCACCATCATCATTCCATGTTCTCACCATAACATAAACAACAACACACACGAGCTCTCTTCCCTCTCATTTTCAAATTGCTTCAACCACCCTCTCATTGTTTCACACCGCCACAGTTAACTCAATTTGAGTTCCAACTGTCAACTGAGTTGGTTAAAAGCTAACCACACTTATAAATAGAAACCTCTAACTGTTTTTGCAGAGGACTTGATTTCTCACATTCCTCAAACCAAAGCTCAAGTTTCTCTCTGAATTCTCTCTTTCTCTGCACGATTTCATCATTATCTTCATCCATATTTCATCATTATCATCATCAATTGTTCATCATTGATTAAGAACAAGTTGAATCAGAATCAAGTGTAGCATCTCTCTCAAGTTGAATCTCTCTGTTTCCATCAAGATTCAAAGCTCCATACGCATTTATTTTGCTCAAGCACAAGAAGCTCAAGATCCTCCTCTCTGGCCTTCTTTTAATCTTAAGATTCTGCAATTTCAGGTTCAAATTTCTTCAAACTTTATTGCATCATATCTCACTGATTTTAGATGGTTTTATGTTGATCTGAAGCTTACTAGAAGCTATGAATGATCTGGCTAGTTGATAGGCTCTTTAAGAGCATAGTTGCAGAACCTAGGGCAAAATTCACCCCTTCGATTCTCTCTGATTGTGTGCTGTTTGTGAATTTGAATTGTGGATCCATGTTCTACGTAACTTCCTCTTTCATTTGATGTGTATTTCATGAATTTCTGGTGAGTTTGATCATTTACAGTTGTCGGAGATGGCCGGAGAAGATGACCGGAGGTCCTTCTTCGGCCGGTGAGGGTTTGGTTAGGGTTTAGCACCAGATTACATCACAGCCGTTTGATTTAGTTAATCCAAAGCTCATCAACGTAACAACACATTAATGACTCACGCTCTCCTCACGTGCCTTATTTTTCTCTCAAACTTGATTGCATGTGTGTGGTCCATCTTAATTAACATGTGCTTGCACGCTGATCCTTTGGATTGTTATACTTTTCTTGATTGATCTGATTGACATGATCGTGTGGCTCTGATTGAGTCAATACTTTTGACTGAATGTACACCTTAACCACACACACACGCACGCTTTATTAGACTGGACTTAAACTGCTATTTGAACCCCCTATCTTTGAGCCCAATCACATTTTAACATGATAATTACTTCTCATACACCCTCTGCATTATTTCTTTTGCATTTTATTTTTATTTTCATACATGTTTGATTTTCTTTTATTAAAAATACCAAAATGCATCTAAAAATTCCATGAAAATTCCTAAAGCATGTTTAGACATTAAAATAAATTTGTATTATTTTTATTTCTGATTTTGTGAATATTTGATCATATTTGGTGAATTTTCTTTTATTTCTTGTTTCAATTTGATTCCTTCTTGATACTTGAACTTCATCCATTTATTTTGCATAGTTCAAAAAACTATTTTTCATCCAATATTTTGTCATGTCTAAACAACATCTTAGGGCGTCTAAAAATATTTTTCTCATTATTTTAAAGTCATTTTTGCATAGCATTTGAACCATTTCTTTTGCTTTGTTTGATTCTTATAGGTCATAATTGTGAATGTTCTCTTAACTTTTTCATTCTTGCTTGATTAGGAGGCACTTGTGCCATTGCATTTGGACTTGTGTGATCATTTTATAGGTCATCTCTTAGATATTATAGGGCATGTATGTCAAATTATAGGTCTTTCATATCTCATTTTGACATGTTTTGCAATTGATGTTCATCTTGCATTCATACTTAATTGTGCATCTATCACTTGTTCTTCTTCAACATAGCTTGTGTGTATCTCATATTGGTATGCCATTCACATTCATTCTTATATGTCCCTGTACTGTATATAAACCATTTCATCTATTTTTATTGACTCATAATGTCATATCATATGCATTACAATTACATGAACATTTGAAGCATGTTTCATTTTGTATGAACTTCAACTTGTGATCTCTTCTTCTTAATCTCTAATGTGACTTGTGTATGAACCAAACTTGTTCATTTATGCATTATCATGTCATCTTATAACATGTATGCTACTGATCCATGTTCATTTGCATTCATAATTGCATTTCCTTCTCCTTTGTGAGTTGTTTTGTAAGTAAACAACATTGTGCATTCTTGTGTGGCATTGTTCTACTTCTTCTCACTTCTTCTTCTTGAGTTTTATTCTCATATTAAGGATGATAATTCATCGATACTTAATGACATTTATGAAGTGGTTTCCTACTGGTTGTGGTGTTTCATATTGCATCATTGCATGTTTTACATCTCTTTAATGTTTGGTATATTGTTTAGGCATAGATTGACTTTGTAAGCCTTTGTAACCATTGGTAGATGTAAATAGGCTTTGCTACTGCCCTAGGCCAGTACCACCCTTTAGTGATCTATTCTTTTTTAGGTTTAGCCCTTGAGAAGCTTCCTAGAGTTTCCTTTAGAACACTAGGATTTATTTGCTTACATGTTTCACTTATGCTTTCTTATTTCATTATTGAACTAACCATTTTGTGTAGGGGCTAATGGTAAGTTGAGTGTGTGGATATGCTTCTACACACACCTTATTCCCTCATCTTTTTAAAGCTTTCTCTTTTGTGTTTGTGTAAAGCATTTCAATGCTTTCTTTGTTCAACTTCGTTCATCCCCTTGAGTTCTCAACTTAACTTCAATCTTTGAAGTAAGTTAGAACTTGTTCTTCTTCTCTCTTCCTTTAGACTTAGGGTTCTCATACCACACTAAACCATTAGGAAAATCCAAGCATGATAACATTAGGGTTTAAGTCTTAGTCCCCTTTAGTTTTCACCTTTGCTTCTTTTTTAGTCTCTCTTCTCTCATCTCAAAACAACTTCAAAACACCTAATAAAGGTTGAAACATCTTCATGTGTCATAAGCCTTATTCCATGGGGGGGGCTTGCATACATTCGGTCTTGGAATGTGTTGTAGGTTTTCTAGCATGATGTACAAGTCTTTAACATGAAGTTATTTCACAAACAAACTCAAAAACACTTCTTCATTTAAAAATAACAAAAACATCTAATAAAGGGAATAGACTAGTGTACTTAAACCTTTAACTTTGGAAGTAAGTTTGAGGATTTTCCTCATGCTTAGTGTACTTCATCATCATTTCATTTTGGAATGATGCATGAGATGCACATTCCATTGAAAAAGACTTAGGTACACTTACCTATGCAAAACATTTCAAATAAAAAACTTCTAAAACACTTCAAACAAACAAAAAACGTCTTTCCTTCGGGAATTCTCTTCTTATCTCACTCACTCTCAATGTACGAACGTGCTTCTCCTCTTTCTCTTGCAATACGGTAACGCACTCGATTCAGCGAGCCTGCAACACCTGAGCTAGAACATTAGCCGTTCCCTAAAAAACATAAATAGTTTTCCCTTAGTCAGGGGAACTACGTCGCTCTGATTCTCATGTTCCCGATGAGATACGTAGGCAGTGGGGTAGGGCCCATTCGAGCACTTCTTTTATTTTCCCTACATTTTATTCTCGTTCTCTTTCCATTCCTTTTCCAGCATCTTTTCTATCACCCTTTAAGCAGTACTTCAAGCGTGGATCCCGTCGAGTACGACGGACGTGAAGGGGTGCGATAACCTTCCCTTCACGTAACCGACTCCCTTATTCGTTCTCTTTGGTTCGCAAGACCTTGTTCTTTCCTCTCTCCCGGGTTTGTGCAGCATTACCTTCCCCTTTCTTTGGGATAAAAATGCTTGGCTGGCGACTCTCTTTCTTTCTTCCCGCCACTTTCGCGTTTGTACCTGGATGAAAATCCCGGGAGCGACAGCTGGCGACTCTGCTGGGGACGGTTGACCTCTTGCTGGTCCCTCCCCGATGCGAGTCTCTCCTAGCGCTTGTTTGTTTTTTCTTTTTGGGTGTTTGCTTTGTTTTGCTTTAGTATAGCTTTACTGCTTTTATTTACAGCTTTATCGCTTTACTTTACCGCCTTTATTGCATTTTATTTTTATCATGCATCATATATTCTAGACTGTCTGGTTTCCTTTGGCGGGATGGGATTGTTACTGTGAGATGAGCCCATTACCCAGGCTCGAGTGTACTTTAGGACTTAGAGTGGACAGTCACAGGGCTCTCATGGTATTTAGCCACGGGAGTAGTTGTGAGTTCCACGACCAGAGTGCGACTTTCTTAGGATTATCTTGCTTTGAGGGTCTTCCTCATTCAGGGTATGTCTTTGAGAGTTATGTGCATCTGGTGACCGATCATTGAGGACCTTAGTGGAAACATCCCTCTTTAGTGGTGACAGTGGCAGCCCACATTCAGTGGCAAACCCATTCGCACCCGAGGGCCCACTCTGGAACTTGCATAGGATGGCCTTTATTTTGTGGTGAATCAGATGACGATCTCTTTGTTTGGCGATAGCATTGTATCCTACAGGCTGAATGTGCTATTGCTTCTCATTCCGGGATCCGAATCTAAGGATCATACCTTTTAGAACCTACATGTGAGATGGGGGGATGTGTACAGGTTTGCAGGTAACCTTGACCTTCTACCTACCCTTTTGTGTGGTTCTCATATGATTAGTGATTTGGGTACTTTGTTCTGGTATTCTGGATCTGGTTCTTTACTGGTGCTTGGGTCTGATATTCTTGATATGATGCTACACAGACACTTGGCTCTTCACAGTTATTGCACCGACACTGCAGATTCTGGCTCTGATCACATGCCTAGTTGCATCTCATTGCATACATCATTAACATTTTATGTTTTTCTTTCCCAGGTCTCAGTATTGTTTCCGATTCCGGTGGGTATTTTCTCTAAATCAGATGGAAGATCCTCCAAGAAAGAATAATGTGCATTATTGGTTTCCGAAGCTTAAAGTGGGACAGATCAAAGAATTAGCAGATTTAATGGACAATAACCAACTGGATAAATTCAGAAAGAGGTTTGGGGATATCTTGGGTTATGTGAGCCTTCTTACTCCAGATCAGCATGATACTCTGCACACTCTCTTGCAGTTTTATGACCCTCAGTTGCGTTGCTTCACATTCAATGATTATCTGCTGGTACCTACCTTGGAAGAGTTCTCTGATATTCTGAAGATTTCTGTCAAGGATACTCCTCCTCACTACAGTTCAAAGAATGTTATTCCTGACAATGTCATTGCAGAGGCTATTCATTTAAGGGTATTTGTGGTTAAAGATAATGTTAAGGAAAAAGAGGGCTGTAAAGGGTTCCATCTAGACTTTCTGATTGAAAGAAGCAAAGAAGAGTTTTGCTGATGGTGATTTGGTTACCTCTAATGCAATCTTAGCTCTTTGTGTGTACATAATTTGTCTATTTCCGAATGTAGCTGGATTTATTAATATGGATGAAATCACTATCTTTGTCAAGAAAAATCCAATACCAACTCTGTTGGGCGATGTATACCATTCCGTGCATTACAAGAATGAGAAAAAATGAGGAAGATTGGTAGTATGCTGTGCTCCCTTGTTCCATGCTTGGTTTTATAGACATTTGCCAAAGACAGGAGCTTTTGTTGATCTCAGAGGAACTGTTAAGTGCTCCAAGAGGCTCATGGGTCTGACGGCTGAAGATATAGTCTGGTGGCATCAGAAAGATATGGTGGGTATACCTATTCTTATTAGTTGTGGAGCTTTTCCAAATGTGCCTCTGGTAGGAAGGAGGGGAGGAATCAACTACAATCCTGTCCTCGCACTGAAGCAGTTTGGGTATGCATTAAAAAAACCTCCTTTGGAAAAAGATGTGGCAAAATCTTTGTATTATCTTGCTAAAGATGACGAACATGTGTCATTTTCTATTGTTGAAGCCTGGAACACTCGGGTTAAGAAAGGTAAGATGGAGTTTGGGAGACCTGATCCTACGACTTATCCTTCTTACATTGAGTGGCTGAAGCGCCGGGTAGCCGTCACACTGTTGCCATTCTTTGTCGAGCCTCTGTTATATCCCAAGGTAGTGGACCAAGGACCTTAGTGCCAATTGAAGAATTCCGGAAGCTGGAAGCTTTAGTTCATGAACTCAGGGTTGAGAATGCAGACGTCACCAGCCTGTACCAGGAAGCTGCATCTGTTAACAGAGGGTTAGAGGAAAAAGTCCACATTGCTGAGAAGATGGCTAAAAGCAGGAAAGAAGAACTCGAAGGGAAGCTGAATTATTTCCAAAAATGAGGCTTAATTGACAAGAATAACGCCAGAGAGCGCCAGAATCTCAAGAAGGCTTTGAAGGAAGCTAATGAGGCTATTACCTTGTGGCAACAAAAATGGGCCGATGAACAGAAGCGCCAAGCCAAGGTAGAGGAAGAGTTTAAAGCTAAGGTTGAAGAATTGGAAGCTAAGGCCAAGACCTCAGATGAAGAATTGAAAGTTGCACATGCTCAGCGACGGAGTTACCAGGATAGTTTGGAAGAAAGTAAGAAGCTATTACAGGAAGCTCAGGCTGAAATAGATGATCCCAAGATCCGGGCGGAAGTGAAGAAGTCCAGTCTAGAGCCAGACTATGGTAGTACTAATGGGGAAGAATTGTGTCAGAATATCAACACTTTGTACCAATCCTTCAGTTTGAGAGAGCGCTTGATCAGAGACCTGATTGAGGCACCGGAAGATCCCGAGAATGCTGTGCTATTTAAGGAGGTCAAGAGGCTCACTCTAGGGTTGCAGGATGTGGTGTTTCGCCCGTTTTAGCTTTCATTATGTTGATTACCTACAAATTTGTTGTAGGAATCGCTGCTTTAATTTCTGGATTTGGGTTGTATGTTTTCAAATATTTGTCCAGACTCAGTCCTTTTGGATTTTCTTCCAGTTATTATATGCTCAGTATTTTCTCCAGTGGCTTTCTTGATATTACATCACTGTTCACTGACACCTGGCTACAACATCACTTCACAGGATTCTACACTTATTTGTACACTTGTCTGGACGAATATTCTTACCAGCTACTGTATCTCGTGTGTTATCTGAATGCTGCGGACTTCTGAAATACCGGAATCGGGGCACGAAAAGGCCTGGGAATAAAAAACATAACATTGCATCGCATGCATTTCATTTTTGCATTTTTTTTTGTTTTTCAGGTACCTAAATCTGAGGGTGTGGATTATCATTCAGACTGGGTATTCTTTGCAGAACGACCAACATAACTTCTTCCAACTACTCGATTCACCACAATCAAGGTTCAGATATGGAACAACTCCGAGCGGAGGTGACTGAGATAAAGGCCCAACTGGGGAATTTTATGGTGGACATTCAGGCGTTGTCTCGAGGTCAGGAACTGCTGAAAGAAGAAGTCAATCGGATGAAGACTCAGATGGGCCGAGTTATGGAAATTTTGAATGTCGTGTTAAGAAAGGAAAATAATCAGGTGCCCGCTTTCGCAGCAGAGGTTCTCACTCCTCCTACCTCTTTGGGGTCTCCTCTAGACCATGGATTACCCCGTGAATCCTCTCCACCATCAGAGTTTTTTCATCACCAACTGTTTCTTGAGGGTCTTAAGACAGAGAAGACTGAGAAGAAGTTTGATCCGATCCCGATGCCATACGCTCAGTTACTTCAGCACTTGCTCAAGTTTCAGCTAACTGAATTGATTGTTGCGGGACCTCCACACACCAAGTTTCGTATGGGTTCCAATGGCCATGATAGGTGTGAATTCCATTCAGGGGTACCTAGTCATAATGTTGAAAATTGTAAGATGCTCAAGTATAAGGTCCAGGAGCTTATTGATTCAGGGGCAATCGAGTTTGCACCCATCGGCACTGTCAAGCGAAGAGATGTTCCTCCAACTGCTGCTAAAGAGGTGGGTATTCCTCCCTCATCTCAGGGACCTTCCTCGATCCATAAACCTTGGGTTTCGAAATTACTACATCAGCAAATCATAGCTGGGACCCTCCCGGTTGCATCCCTTCATCATAAAAGAAGCAAGAAATGGTTTTTGATCCTCTACCGATGTGTCATACCGAATTACTTCAGCAACTGCTTCAGTTAAGATTGATTGAGCTCCGGAAGTTGACTCCTCCTGCAAAGCTTCCAAAAGGATGGGATGCTAATGCTCATTGTGATTTTCATTCAGGGGCACCAGGCCATGATATTGAAAGGTGTAGAGTATTCCAGCACCAAGTACAAGACTTAATTGACTCCAAAGCAATCGAGTTTGGACTAGCTGGCTTGAAGGTATCAGGTGATCTTGCGCTAGTAGCTGCAAAGGAAGTGAGTATTCCTTCCTCTTCTCTAGGGTCTACCTCAGGTCACGGGTGTATTCTTCAGCTTCAGGTTTCAAAGTCATCATGTCAGCAACCTTTGTTTGTTCCTCGTCCAAATGTGGAAAGAAAAGTATAGGGGCAGACTAGACACCGTAATCAACATTGGCAGCAAAACCGTCAGCAACAGAGGCAACGAGTACTTAGGAGGTCTGAGAGAGTGTCTGCTCCAGTTCCTATTTCTCAAAGCCAGCTTCTTGCTCGCCTTCTCCAGGGCTCTTTGATTCAGCTGGGCAAGGTAGTGCCAGTGCCATTTCCTTTTCCTCTGGATTATGACATGAATGCAAGTTGCGAGTTTCACTCGGGAACGTTTGGACATACAATTGACAATTACAGAGTGTTCAAACATAAGGTGCAAGACTTGATTGACTCAAAGGTTATCACACCAGACGGGTGGCCCATAAATTAAACTTTCTTCATCAAATTGAGCACCCAGTTTGGCAAGACATCTTCAGAATCAATAAGTCCAGACAGAGTCAAGCCTCCTCAGCAAGGACAATCATTTAGCTTCTTTACTGCATTCTCATGTGTAGCTTTTTATGTTTGTCAAAACATTTGTATGCATGCATGAAATCTGTTTTTCTTTTTATGTTAATCCTAATAAAGCGCGCATGTTTTTCCTGAAGTAATCCATTCGTATTCACTCATAAGTTTGTATATGTGCATTGCAATACCAACTATCGTGCTTAAACTCTTGAAGGAGGATGATGAGTTGAAAACGAAAAAATCTCTAATTGTGTGCTTTTGGATAAAACCCTGTTGACGATGTGTAAAGGCATTGTTTCAAATCCCAAACACTAGAGATATAAGGGAGATAGACCCTCTCCCAAATAGGAGCCCTAAAGAAGGAGTTTCTTTTTGTAAAAAAACCCTAACATCTAACCCCGGGGCAGGGTAGGCGTCAGTTAGTTTGACCAAGTGTTCAAACCTCAAAAGGAGTGTGTATCTGAGGATCCATTACTTTTCACTCTACCGTATCAAGAGGTCCAAAGAGCGAAAACCACAATGGTTATCCCTCATCAACTGAGAAGTGAAACAGTCACAACCCTTCCAAAGAAATCAAGACAGCCGGTGTCATACGACGTGTTCAAGAAAAAAAAAGAGAATGAAAAAAAAAGAAATGAAAAAGCCCGCTAAGTTGAAACTTGAAAACAAGCAACTTAGGCAAAAATTAGGGCATCCCGCTGGACTCCGAAATCAAAGATTCAAAAGAATCTGTCCAGGCAAAAGTTAGGGATAAGCAAAAGAATGTGAAAGCGAAATGCGAACAGGATTACCCAAGAAAGATCCTCAAGCAAAAGAACAAAGTCGTGTGACACAGACACAAAGACGAAAAAGGATGACTGTTACTCCAATAAACTGATTGGTGCTTAAACTGTTAAAAGTCAATGGTTCCTCAACCATCACAAAGGTTTCTTTTGAGAGGTGAACGTTAGTGCCGAACTAACTGAACGTAGAACTGAAGGACATCACGAAGAATGGCTGGGCACTAATAAATTTTGAGCCTTCCCTTGTTTCAATAACCGTGAACCAGGCCCCGTTACAAAACCGGAAGCCCTCAATTGAAACAGGGTTAGTCCGAAAGCATACTACCAAGAGATAGCGTTCCGGACTCTTGTGAGTTGTGCTAAAAGATCTTTGTTGGTGTTGCATGTGCATTGCATTCTTTCATTCAAAAATTAATGTCGTATCCTAACCCGTGATCCGCTCACAAAGGGTTTACGACATCTTTTCAGTAAAACTTCAAGATTAACATGTGTGTTGCATTAGAATTTTCATTCTCAAACTAAAACATTTTCTGCTTGCATACATTTGTTTAACATCAAAAGAAGTTTACATATGGAAATTCAGTCCAGAAGCTTAATCTTGCCGAGTTGAGAATCCTGAAACTCCCGAAGGATAGCCACATCCAATGGTACTTCCTCAGGAAACTTTGTTGAGCAGGAGCTTTCCCAACAAGTTGTGTTAAGACGTAGCCGATCTGGGGCAATCATGTCGAATCATCTCTTTAAGATGTAGGCAATCTAAGCCAATCACGTCGAGAAATCTCTTCAGAGTTCAGTTAAACTGGGGCAATCACTTCGAGATTCAAATCTCTCCAAAGGCAGGTATTCTGGATCTTTCTTCGGAGATTAGTAGTCAGGGGAAAAACCACTTCAAGGTTCATACTGGGGCAGGTCATCCCAAGAGTATAAGAAGTTAGTCCATCCAGACGACTGATCAGCCTATCCAGGGTTCAGAATATTGGGGCAGAATATCTCATGGTGATATGAGATTGTTCATGAATATTCTCGAGGTGAATTCCTATGTAGACCATACAGTCTGAGGCAGTTACTTCAAGATCTGACGAATCTCTCCAAGAGTTTGAAGACATTGAGGCATTTTGGATGTCAAGTCTTCTGTAAAATCCTCTTGAGACAATTTCTTTTGATGGACCATGTTGGTCTGGGGCAAGTGAAAAAAGGAAAAAACTGTTGTTCACGCATATGCAGTCAATCAGCCAAAAGGCTTGAAACAAAGGGGCATTCCAACCCAAGGCATTTGTGGTCCCCTATTTTTAGCTGGCTTCATTAATCATGTTCCCAGCAAGAGATGCATAAAAAACTTTCTCCCCAACAAGTGGTGGTTCAGAGTTGGATGTTCTCAGTTGCAGAAGTCATATCCAGCACGGGGCATACGTGCATATTCTTTTGTTGCAAGAGCATGGGTCATTTCTTCCAGACAAGTAATCACTTACCCCTAAGCCAGAATACCGGGGCAACCATATTCAGAAAAGGGTTCCCATATCACCTTTTTGTCACAACTTTTACTGAATGAGTCCATTAATCAGCCGACGGTCACTCACGACGATTCGATATCGACAAATTAATTTCCACCGGGTACCGTTGTATCCTATTAAGTCAATTCTCCCATTCAGAATTTCCAATAGTTACAAGCTTTTCTGTGTCGATAACGGTTGCAAATTCCCCAGTAGAGTTGCTTCGCAGATTTCGTAGCTAATGTTCAAGACTCAGTGAGTGTCCAGGAGTTTGAAGATGCCAAATCTTCTGTAAAATCCTCTTGGGACGATTTCTTCAGATCAGTCTCGTAATCTGGGGCAAAAGTGAGTTGGTGACCCTCCCAAGCTTGGGGCATCTTGAAATCCCTCCGGTAAGATGTGTTCCAGATCTATTGTCTCCAGTAGAGTGACCTCTTAATTGTTGTATTCTTAGCTCAAGTCTCAACATTTGCTTAAGAGTTTGAAGATGCTTGGTCTTCTGTAAAATCCTCTTAAGGGTTCTCCCCAGCACGAGACGCTTTGAAGCGGTTCTCCCCAGCAGAGTTTGTTGCAAATTCATTATCCCCAGTGGAGTCGTCAAGCGGAAGGTTTGCCTAGTATGGGACATTGTGGCTCTTATCCTAAGCTCGACAGTTTTGTTCCTCAACAGATTACCGTGGATTTGCTTTGTGTTTTCCCAGCAAATCTCTAGGGACTCTTTCTCAGCATGTTGCAACGGAATGTTTTCTGACCAGGATTTGCGTATCCCTGACGGAGTAGCTCCGATCCCCGACAAGATCGTATCTCTGGAAGTTGTATCCCCACAGAGTTCAGCATTGAATCGTGTCAGTAATACTCCCTAGCTGAGTTGTTTTTTCTCCCCGTAGAGGTTTAGCAGATCAACAGAATCTCTTCCTCAGCAGAGTGTTAATACATTCTCTCCCCAGCCAAGTCGGAAATTTGTAATTCCTCCAGCAGAGTTGCTATGATCAGAATTTATCCCCAGACAGATGAAATAATTCCTGGCAGAGTCTTCACTTCCCCATATCTCAAAGTCCAATTTATTTTTGGCAAGCGTGGCAATTTGGAGTAGACGGATTGTTCAGTCATTCTCCGGCAGAGATATTATCCTTTCAGGAGCTTCTGAGGTCAAATCATTAACCATTGTTCCACAGCAGAGTCAGCAGAGATGTCTGATATGTATGCAGAGCGTAATCCAGTGTTGAATTTTTGCAAAAGTCCACCCGCAGTGTGGCCAGTTAGTAGTCAACTGACTGCATCCAAAGGGCATCTTTCAAAAGTCCACCCGCAGCGTGGCCCGTCGGCATTTGTCCAGTTTTGTTCGAAAGACAAATCAAAGTCCAACCGCAGATTGGCAAAAGTCCATCTTAGGGTGGCAAATCATCAAAGTCCAACCGCAGATTGGCAAAAGTCCATCTTAGGGTGGCAAATCAGCAAAGTCCAACCGCAGATTGGCAAAAGTCCATCTTAGGGTGGCAAATCAGCAAAG
Organism: Lathyrus tuberosus; assembly: GCA_022829125.1. NCBI lineage: Eukaryota > Viridiplantae > Streptophyta > Magnoliopsida > Fabales > Fabaceae > Lathyrus > Lathyrus tuberosus. Next base: position 759,141 of record JALAZF010000151.1, on the reverse strand, counting down.
TCCAACTGCAGATTGGCAAAAGTCCATCTTAGGGTGGAAAATCAGCAAAGTCCAACCGCAGATTGGCAAAAGTCCATCTTAGGGTGGCAAAGCAGGGTAAAGTTCACCCGCAGTGTGGCAAGTCAGTAGTTGTCTGACTCCATTTAAAAGACAATTTCAAGACCAACCGCAGATTGGCGAAAGTCCACCCGCAGTGTGGCGAGCCAGTAGTCGTCTGGCGTCATTCCAAAAGACATTATTAAAGTCCACCCGCAGTGTGGCAAGCCAGTAGTTGTCTGGCGTCGAACAAAAGACATTGTTAAAGTCCACCCGCAGTGTGGCAAGCCAGTAGTTATCTGGCGTCGTACAAAAGATGTTGTTCAAGTCCACCCGCAGTGTGGCAAGCCAGTAGTCTCCTGGCGTCGTTCCAAGAGATGTTCTTAAAGTCCACCCGCAGTGTGGCAAGCCAGTAGTTGTCTGGCGTCGTACAAAAGATGTTTTCCAAGTCCACCCGCAGCGTGGCAAGCCAGTAGTCGTCTGGCATCTGCCCATCAGAGTTTTATCCAAGCAGAGTTCATTTGGTTGGGTTTATATCCCTTTTCTTCTTCTCCACAGAGTGCAAATTTTCTGGTTATTTTCGGTATTCAATCCCTCCATACCTTGAAAGTCTGAAAGCAATCGCTATCATCCATTCAGGTCTACAGTGATTGAATAGGGGCAGATGTAATACCCCAAAATTTGCCCTCTCATTTTTCATATCATTTTGCATGTGCTTTCATTGCATTGCATTGCATTCAAGTCATAGAAAAATAAAGCATTCAGCATTGGTTCATCATAGGGCATGTGATCAGTTGCCTTTCAAATGTTGATCATCCAAAGCAGGAGATCAAGAACCAAGGGTCTTCAAACAAGCCTCAAGGGTCTCTTTCATCATATATCATCTCATTTGATCCCACAAGTCATTGGAAGATGGGAATTCATCAAGAAGATTGGACAGTTCATCATCTCCTACACAAAAGCAGTCAAAATTAGGGTTTTGGATTCAAGCAGTCTCCTAATGAAATTTTGGTTCAAACTTGATCTCAATGTTTTCTACATGATGTCAAGTATCTAAGGATGGAAGATTGCCCTTTGGTTCATTTCAGAAGGTTTTCAATTGGTCAGTTGCTTGAGAATCAAGAAATTGGGGAAAAAGTCAACTGTGCAAAGGAAAAGTCAACTCCTAACTTTTTAAGGTAAAATTCATGAAATTCAAGTCACATATGTTCATTGGACAAGATTTGATCAAGAAATGATGGAGGATTCATCAAAAATCAAGAATTGCACAAAGTTGCCAAATTTAGAAACTTAGGGTTTCTAAAAATGGCAAGTTTTGGACCATTTGGCACTCCACTTCAAGGCATTCTTTCTTCAAGATAAAAGCCTCAAACTTCAGGCCCAAGTGGAGCCAATTAAATATCATATCTTAAGCTTCAAATCCATATAAAGAACATTTCCATTGGACCAAAATTGAAGGAGTTATGATCAATCAAAGTTTGGTAAAATCAAGGCAAAAACCAAGTCATGACCAAGCAAGGCTGGGCTGGCACGCAGTCATTTCTTCAAACATGTGGTGTACCAAATGTCAATCTAGTTTTCTCCATCAAGAAGACTTCAAATGAAAAATTGTTGAACACCAATCTTGTTCATCTCCATGTCCTCTACAATGTTCATGTTTATCATTTTTTCATATGATCAAGGGATTGAGAGATATGAGAGCTCCAACATGGTGGTCTCACACTAAAATTCCATAGGCCATGTTGCCATGCATGTCACAACTTGCCTCGCTCATGCACCAGTTGTGATTCCTTGACTTTCAAGCCATTTTCAAGGGTGTTACAAGCCTCCATTGGATTCAAGCCAAACATCAACATTGTTCTTTGATGTCTCATATTTCCATAACATCCAAAATATTTCCATTTCATGCACCATACATGGAGAATTTCATCCTCAAACATCAACATTTCCACTGATTGTTTTGATGCCAAAAATAGGATGATTGACATTGTTTGTTGTTGTTTCAATTGGTTTGCACGCATGCCTTCATACCATCCACATTGCCATTAAAAAACACACATTGTCTTACATATACATGCACACATACTTTTACCATACACCAAAGAGGAAATGAGAGACTTGTTCACTAAGTTTCACTTGCCGCAACATACATCAGCACCAATATCATAACATCACCATCATCATTCCATGTTCTCACCATAACATAAACAACAACACACACGAGCTCTCTTCCCTCTCATTTTCAAATTGCTTCAACCACCCTCTCATTGCTTCACACCACCACAGTTAACTCAACTTGAGTTCCAACTGTCAACTGAGTTGGTTAGAAGCTAACCACACTTATAAATAGAAACCTCTAACCATTTTTGCAGAGGACTTGATTTCTCACATTCCTCAAACCAAAGCTCAAGTTTCTCTCTGAATTCTCTCTTTCTCTGCACGATTTCATCATCATCTTCATCCATATTTCATCATTATCATCATCAATTGTTCATCATTGATCAAGAACAAGTTGAATCAGAATCAAGTGTAGCATCTCTCTCAAGTTGAATCTCTCTGTTTCCATCAAGATTCAAAGCTCCATACGCATTTATTTTGCTCAAGCACAAGAAGCTCAGGATCCTCCTCTCTGGCCTTCTTTTAATCTCAAGATTCTGCAATTTCAGGTTCAAATTTCTTCAAACTTTATTGCATCGTATCTCACTTATTTTAGCTGGTTTTATGTTGATTTGAAGCTTACTAGAAGCTATGAATGATCTGGCTAGTTGATAGGCTCTTTAAGAGCATAGTTGCAGAACCTAGGGCAAAATTCATCCCTTCGATTCTCTCTGATTGTGTGCTGTTTGTGAATTTGAATTGTGGATCCATGTTCTACGTAACTTCCTCTTTCATTTGATGTGTATTTCATGAATTTCTGGTGAGTTTGATCATTTACAGTTGTCGGAGATGGCCGGAGAAGATGACCGGAGGTCCTTCTCCGGCCGGTGAGGGTTTGGTTAGGGTTTAGCACCAGATTATATCACAGCCGTTTGATTTAGTTGATCCAACGCTCATCAACGTGACAACACATTAATGACTCACGCTCTCCTCGCGTGCCTTATTTTTCTCTCAGACTTGATTGCATGTGTGTGGTCCATCTTAATTAACATGTGCTTGCACGCTGATCCTTTGGATTGTTATACTTTTCTTGATTGATCTGATTGACATGATCGTGTGGCTCTGATTGAGTCAATACTTTTGACTGAATGTACACCTTAACCACACACACACGCGCGTTTTATTGGACTGTACTTAAACTTCTATCTGAACCCCCTATCTTTGAGCCCAATCACATTTTAACATGATAATTACTTCTCATACACCCCCTGCATTATTTCTTTTGCATTTTATTTTTATTTTCATACATGTTTGATTTTCTTTTATTAAAAATACCAAAATGCATCTAAAAATTCCCTGAAAATTTCTAAAGCATGTTTAGACATTAAAATAATTTTATATTATTTTTATTTCTGATTTTGTGAATATTTGATCATATTTGGTGAATTTTCTTTTATTTCTTGTTTCAATTTGATTCCTTCTTGATACTTGAACTTCATCCATTTATTTTGCATAGTACAAAAAAATATTTTTCATCCAATCTTTTATCATGTCTAAACAACATCTTAAGACGTCTAAAAATATTTTTCTCATGTTTTTAAAGTCATTTTTGCATAGCATTTGAACCATTTCTTTGTGCATCCTCATTGTTGACCTAATGTGACTTTGATGACTTGTTTGAACTAGTTTCTTCTTGAATCTTTGCATGAGCTTTTGACATGTGTTTAGCTTCCAACTTAGGTACTTTTTGAATTAATTTCATATTTTTTCCAAGTCTCTTTCTATTTTTTCTTTGTTTGATTCTTATAGGTCATAATTGTGAATGTTCTCTTAACTTTTTCAATCTTACTTGATTAGGAGGCACTTGTGCCATTGCATTAGGACTTGTGTGATCATTTTATAGGTCATCTCTTAGATATTATAGGGCATGTATGTCAAATTATAGGTCTTTCATATCTCATTTTGACATGTTTTGCAATTGATGTTCATCTTGCATTCATACTTAATTGTGCATCTATCACTTGTTCTTCTTCAACATAGCTTGTGTGTATCTCATATTGGTATGCCATTCACATTCATTCTTATATGTCCCTTTACTGTATATAAACCATTTCATCTATTTTTATTAACTCATAATGTCATATCATATGCATTACAATTACATGAACATTTGAAGCATGTTTCATTTTGTATGAACTTCAACTTGTGATCTCTTCTTCTTAATCTCTAATGTGACTTGTGTATGAACCAAACTTGTTCATTTGTGCATTCTCATGTCATCTTATAACATGTATGCTACTGATCCATGTTCATTTGCATTCATAATTGCATTTCCTTCTCCTTTGTGACTTGTTTTGTAAGTAAACAACATTGTGCATTCTTGTGTGACATTGTTCTACTTCTTCCCACTTCTTCTTCTTGAGTTTTATTCTCATATTAAGGATGATAATTCATGGATACTTAATGACATTTATGAAGTGGTTTCCTAATGGTTGTGTTGTTTCATATTGCATCATTGCATGTTTTACATCTCTTAAATGTTCATGATGCATCTTTAGTGTATATCATTGCATTCCTTTGATGTTTGGTAGATTGTTTAGGCATAGATTGAATTTGTAAGCCTTTGTAACCATTGGTAGATGTAAATAGGCTTTGCTACTGCCCTAGGCCAGTACCACCCTTTAGTGATCTATTCTTTTTTAGGTTTAGCCCTTGAGAAGCTTCCTAGAGTTTCCTTTAGAACACTAGGATTTATTTGCTTACATTTTTCACTTATACTTTCTTATTTCATTATTGAACTAACCATTTTGTGTAGGGGCTAATGGTAAGTTGAGTGTGTGGATATGCTTCCACACACACCTTCTTCCCTCATCTTTTTAAAGCTTTCTCTTTTGTGTTTGTGTAAAGCATTTCAATGCTTTCTTTGTTCAACTTCGTTCATCCCCTTGAGTTCTCAACTTAACTTCAATCTTTGAAGTAAGTTAGAACTTGTTCTTCTTCTCTATTATTTTAGACTTAGGGTTCTCATACCACACTAAACCATTAGGAACATCCAAGCATGATAACATTAGGGTTTAAGTCTTAGTCCCCTTTAGTTTTCACCTTTGCTTCTTTTTTAGTCTCTCTTCTCTCATCTCAAAACAACTTTAAAACACCTAATAAAGGTTGAAACATCTTCATGTGTCATGAGCCTTATTCCATGGGGGGGGGGGGGGGGCTTGCATACATTCCATCTTGGAATGTGTTGTAGGTTTTCTAGCATGATGTACAAGTCTTTAACATGAAGTGATTTCACAAACAAACTCAAAAACACTTCTTCATTTAAAAACAACAAAAACATCTAATAAAGGGAATAAGCTAGTGTACTTAAACCTTTAACTTTGGAAGTAAGTTTGAGGATTTTCCTCATGCTTAGTGTACTTCATCATCATTTCATTTTGGAATGATGCATGAGATGCAAATTCCATTGAAAAAGACTTAGGTACACTTACCTATGCAAAACATTTCAAATAAAAAACTTCTAAAACACTTCAAACAAAAAAAAACGTCTTTCCTTCGAGAATTCTCTTCTCATCTCACTCACTCTCAACGTACGAACGTGCTTCTCCTCGTTCTCTTGCAATACGGTAACGCACTCGATTCAGTGAGCCTGCAACACCTGAGCTAGAACATTAGCCGTTCCCTAAAAAATACAAACAGTTTTCCCTTAGTCAGGGGAACTACATCGCTCTGATTCTCATGTTCCCGATGAGATACGTAGGCAGTGGGGTAGGGCCCATTTGAGCACTTCTTTTATTTTCCCTACATTTGATCCTCGTTCTCTTTCCATTCCTTTTCCAGTATCTTTTCTATCACCCTTTGAGCAGTACTTCAAGCGTGGATCCCGTCGAGTACGACGGGCGTGAAGGGGTGCGATAACCTTCCCTTCACGTAACCGACTCCCTTACCCGTTCTCTTTGGTTCGCAAGGCCTTGTTCTTTCCTCTCTCCTGGGTTTGTGCAGCATTACCTTCCCCTTTCTTTGGGATAAAAATGCCTGGTTGGCGACTCTCTTTCTTTCTTCCGCGCCACTTTCACGTTTGTACCTGGATGAAAATCCCAGGAGCGACACTCGCCCACAACGACGTCCTCGACGATGGCAAAAGCGTCAGTGTCGTCAAGGGCAAATCGCAAACAAATGCGTAAGGGCTCCTCGCCGGCCCAGTCGACGGCCGGACGCAGGGGCTCCATCCCGGGGAGCTGCGCGGGGCCGTCCACGTCAGGTTCATTGTCTATTTGGATGATGCCCGCAAGCCTCACGACCATTTTTACCTGAAAAACAGAGGAAATAGGTGAATTCGTTGACCACGACCAAATCCACCCTTCCACCGCAGATCAAGTGAAAGGGCAACTAGAGTGCAGGGGTCGCTCGGAACTACATGGAGCTACCCAATACCTCTACCCCGACCAAGGACCTTCTTCAGGTCCCTTGTCCCCTCTCACCTCACCTCCCCGGGACATTCATCGTGTGTCCTCGGGATATTCATCGGTTCCTCAGGATATTCATCCCAAACCTCCGTCAAATTGAACGGAACCCTAGAAACGTACCGTCGTTTTGGCCGGAAATTTCACCGGCTTACCAGAAACCACCAAAGGAAAATAAATGGAAAAGAAAAGGATTAGAGGCTTACTTGGGACGGTGGGGGAGGGTGGACCGGTACAGTGGAAGCTGCGGCGCACGGTGGTGCACGACGGTTGAGCGGCGGCAGAGAAGATAAGAGAAAGCCGGAGCGAAAAAGGTGAAAACGTGCAAATGACACGAACTTAAACCCCTTTTATAGGCCCCTCACGGAACTCGAGGAGTCCCTAGGCCTATCCGCCCTTAGGCATTAATGGCAGACGACACGTGGCACACATGTTCCCGCGTTAACCTTTTCATTTGCCTCGGTCCTCGGACTCACCCCCTGATCTCCCCGTGGCGCCGACCACCGACGACATCACTATTCAAACAAAGTTCAAGAGTCCTGCCCGTCTAACATCCCGTGCCCGTGGCCTTCGTATTGCATTATGCACGACTTGGAGAACATTGCCCACGGGCGACACGAGGACATCTCCTCGCAGAGGCTGGCCCTTAAGTCATTACTCCGACACCTCGGAGCAACGACTTGGGGGGTCCTATTCCGGACTGGGCCAACGCCTGCCCCACAGTCGGGCAGGCCCAGCCCAAGCACTAGTACGGCCCAATATGGTCCATGAGTATCGAGCGGAGATCACGTCCCTTGTCCGTGCCGAGCACGCCTATAGCACCCCTCATTGGGCACGCAATAGCTAGACGATGTTAAGTAGAGTCTCTACGTCTAGGTGAGCACAACTCTCCTTGACCTCAACGAGCTCCTCCCCGCAAGGACACGTTCTCTTGTAACCTCCCGCTCCCGAAGGAATCGGTCTGCCCTACTTTCGGAGATCTCGGGACCGTTACCCTAGGGAGAAGACCACGTGCTGGTCTTCACTACGCCACATAAGCCCTGGCAGTTACTTGGATTGGGCCTTGCAATCCATCCTAGTGTAGGTAACCGTTGGCCCCGCGCTGGGGGCTCTCTATAAATACCCTCTCACTTGAGAGGGCCAGGTTACTTCATATTCTAAACTCACACCTGCTTCTTTGTACTTGCCTTTCTCTGACCATTACCTGACTTGAGCGTCGGAGTACCTTGCAGGTACACCCCCCCGGCCGTCTCACCATCACCGGAGCTGAAGGTTTCACGACGCTGTTGGCCACCATCTAACTGTTTGATCCAGGTACGATCAATAGGGATAACATACAAACCAGAGAAATCTAACAAATAAAAACATTAATATCACCTGTGTTTTTTCCCCGCCTATATTGAACAAAAACAGCCCAATCTTTTTCCATAACGCCTCTGCATTTTGGATAATTTTGAGGATTTTCCTCCAAAGTGAGATCTCATATATAAAATTGGCGAAACGATTGATGTCGGCTTAAACAAGTGATGTATGGTGAACTTAATCATTTGCAATGTTTGTTCAAATCTGGGTTGCCTTGCCTTATCATCATTACAAACTCCTCATAGTTAATTCTTCCATCCTGCAAGAGGTTTTAGAGTTTTAACTTGTATATATAATTTCATATTAGGATAACTAAAAATAAGAACACGGATGTGACCTGAGACAAAATAAAAAGTAAAGAAGGAATGAAGAAGAGTACATTGTCTGAATCGACTTCGCCAATGATCTCCTTAATTGTTTTCTCATCCCCTATGTTATACTTTGTAAGGGCATTTTCCAACTCTTTCTTTGTAATGTACCTATGAAAACAGAAGCAAGAAAATAATCCAAAATGCGATTCAACGTAGTTATTTTTAAAAAATATATAAAGAAAAGGTAAAAAGAAGATCATAGTCCTCTCATGAGAAGGTTATGTTTGTGGTGAGAAAGAGACAATAGTAAGACCAACCATTTATTATGTGGGATTCATTAATTTTTTGTGTCCTTTTCTAATTCATAGGAAGAACCTGTCACATCCAAATTCATTTATCATAAGAGAGGACTCTGATAAAAATAAACTCCTAAAAAAAGAGATAAACCGCTTTTGTCCTTGTAAAAATATTCAAAAGCTCTGAATAGGCGGTCCTCTCTTTCCATTCTATTCAAGTGCATGGTGTCGTAACCCAAAATTTAAACATGTGCATTCGCATCGCTGGCATACGCACTCGCATTTTTCTCTGTGTTTTTGTTGCAGGAATATTCAGAATTTCTCAGGGTTTTCTAAGCTCGATTAATCGTATCCTCACAAGGTTATCACATTATCAACACAAGCAAAAAAAATGAGGGTTTCTATGCCTATACATCAAAGGAAAAGGTCGAAAATCGAAGACATGGCCATATCACCTTTTTTCAAGCAAATTGGGCAAATTTTGGCTAGGTTAATCGATTAACCATTTGCTAGTGCAAAGTGGTTAATCGATTAACCCATGTAAAATTGGCAGATTCTGCTGCATTTTCATGACAACAACTGTTCCTCTACATTTTGGGGGTCTCCTTGATTCTATCATTGTGTGGAATATTCTAGATATTTCTAGACATTTCAAGACCTTTCAAGACACTTCAAGGCATTTATTCCAATACATCACTTTGGATCAAGACTACCATGTAACTTCACTTCCAAGCATGAAGGCCATTTGATTTGGACTTGCATTAAGATTGCTCCACTGAGTTAACCAACTAACTAACTGAGTCAACTTCCGACTCAGTAAGTTAAGTGTAACTAACTCCAAAGCACATCCCAAACCTAGCCTACTCCAAAGCTAGCCTCTATATAAAGAAACCCTCACCATTTCACAAAGGGGGGTTCAACCATTTTCACAATTCTTCACTCTTCACTCTCTTATTTCTCTCAATTCTCTCTGCATTTTCTGCAATTTCAACACATTCATCTTCATATTCTTCCCAAAACCACACTAGAGCTCAATTCCACCATTGGAGAGTAGCAAATTTCACATTGAAATTGCTTATCTCTTGATCTTAAACCTCCATCACATTGCATTTCTTCTTGGATCTTTGCAATTACAACAACTCTTACTTCAAATCAAGTGATCGAACATCTGTTTACTCTTACTTACATTCAATTGATTCGGTTAATATACTTCAGTTCGCGGATGATACCCTTCTGTTTGGGGATGGTTCCATTTCGAACATCTGGGCTTTCAAATCTATTTTACGTGGGTTCGAAGTTACTTCTGGTCTAAAGATTAACTATTCTAAGAGCTGCATGTATGGTGTCGGTATTGATCCAGAGCTGTTACATGCTGCCGAGAACTTTCTCCATTGTAAGTCGGGTTCTCTGCCTTTTAAATTTCTTGGCATTGGAGTGGGAGGTAATAAGAGGAGTATTTCTTTTTGGCGGCCTGTTGTGGATTGTATGAGGGCTAGATTATCCAATTGGATTGGGCGTAATTTATCGATTGGAGGGCGGGTTACCCTTATTAATACAGTGCTAGCGAATCTTCCGATTCATCACCTTTCCTTCTTTAAGGTTCCTAAAAAGGTTGTGAAAGACATCATATCAATCCAAAGGAGTTTCTTATGGGCGGGTATCTCGAACAGTCGTTGTATTTCTTGGGCTAGTTGGAATTCGGTCTGTAAACCGAAAAGCTGCGGTGGACTCGGAATAAAACATGTTGGTCTCTTCAATAAATCCTTTCTCGCTAAATGGTTGTGGAAGTTCTGTAACGAAGGAAATGAGATATGGCGTCCTATTCTCGTAAGTAGGTATGGTAACTTAAGCCGTAAAATTCAACTTTTTAGTGTTATTGGTAATATTCATTCTGATTCTGCTTGGTTGAAGGATATCCTTTCTGTTTCTATTACTGGTCCTCAGTCTTCTTTTAATGACTACATTAAAGCTGTTGTGGGCAATGGGCAGGGAGTGTTGTTCTGGCATTCGGTGTGGTGTGGAGTTACGCCCTTAAAGGATTCTTTTAATAATCTGTTTCAGATTTGTAACAGTAAATCCTATACTGTCTCAGATTTAGGTGAGTGGGTCGATGAAAAATGGACCTGGAATGGTTCTGCGATAGCTCCTAACAATCCTCAGCAGGTGAATAGTGACATGGAGGAGCTATTACAGGCTGTTGATCACATTCAATTGCAGACCAATGCTCATGACAGATGGCTCTGGAATTTGGACGATGTTAATGGGTTTTCAGTTAAGTCCTTCTATGATAGCATTTCCTCGCAGGGTGCTTTGGTGTCGGTTGCGGATAATTCGGTTCGTCTGTTGGATTTTGTTTGGAAGTCATTTATTCCAATGAAAATTAAAGTTTTCGCTTGGAGATTAGTTATCGATAGGCTTCCAACTCGTTCGAATTTGGTTGCGAGAGGTATTTTAGAAAATCCCCACGATACGGTTTGTATGTTTTGCTTCAGGACTAACGAAGATTCTTCTCATCTATTCTTTTTGTGTCATAAATCTGTTTTGGTTTGGAATTTGGTGTGTGACTGGATCGGCATTGATCGGATTTCTGATTTGGATTGCTATTCCCACGCATTGGCCTGGCTGCTTAGATTAAAAGGTAGATGTAAGGAGGAATTTATCTATTCTATTTGGTTTATTTCTTGTTGGAATATTTGGAGATTTAGGAATAATATATTGTTTAGGGACGAAGTCTGTAATGTCGACTCCATTTTTAACGCAATTGTTGTGACTTCCTGGAATTGGTTTGTTTTTGGCAAGCGTAATAGGCAGTGTTGTAGCCTTTACGAATGGTCCAAATTTCCCTTAGATTATTTGAAGTAGGAATGGTTTGTTGGGCTTTTTTGGGGTTTCCCGTTTTTACGGATGTATTTCCTGTACTATGGTTTGAGATTTCCTTAATCTCTTTTTATTGATGTTGTTGTTTGCCTATAAAAAAAAAGTGATTGATTCAATCGTTTTGGTGCAATTTTGATTTCGGAGCTTTTATCGCGTTTTAATCGGTTTCGCTACGATTTGATCATCAAGCTTAGAATTCTCTGGTTTTATTTGCTTCTTCACACTACATTTTGATCACAACAATCACCAAGCCAATTCTCCGGCTTGTAGGTTGGTAATTCTCGCTCGATTTACTGTTTTCGATCACTTTCGCGCATTTATGATATAGTTTCGATAGTTTTTCGGTGTTGATTAATCATGTGATTGTTTGATCTTTGATTTCCATGTTTAATGTTTTTAATTGATGATTAATTGCTTCTACTTGATGTAATTTACGTGCACAAATGCAAGTCATAACATGTGGATGTTTGAATAAATGATTAATTGTTGGAAGTGCTTTTGAAAACTGATTTTTCAGCCACTGTCCCAGGGTTAATCGATTAACCATTTGCCAGTGCAAAATGGTTAATCGATTAACACCTCTGTTTCAGCAAATTTCTGCTGTTTTTCAAGGGTTAATCGATTAACCACTTTGCACTAGCAAATGGTTAACCGATTAACACTGAACCAGAATTCCATTTTTGCCTATTTTTCAAGCTTGGTTGATATTATTTCCTCATTTAACTTCCATGGATTGATATGCTTTATATTAGTGGATGTTTTATGAGCTGTTCAACCTCTATTTGAAGCATGTATACAAACTTTCAATGCACGATTTGTCGATTCTTGATTATTTGCATATTTTGGACATTGTATGATCATGATGCTTCTTGCACACTTTTGCTTACATGATAACATAATTTGTGATACATGCTAATCGACATTTGGTACTACCTTGCAATTTCATCCTTGATCATGTTAAGTTTGTTCTTCATTGAGCAGGTTTAATCGTGTATAATCAATAATCTGCGTGTTTGCTTTGACGGTCTTCCGATCCGTTTGGAGGATTGTTGGTTTGATCATTTCCCTTGATTGATTGATCGAAACCTTGTTTCAATTAGTCAATCTCCCCTCTCTTCTCTCTTTAGGATTCTTTAGAGCCTTGTTTCTCTTCATCCCCTGCTGAGTCGGAGGTCTGCGCGACGCACTAGAGGACTGTACAAATTGGCGCTGTTACTCTGTCGGTTTCAATCTCCGCACTATATTCTTGTGCTAGAGAAGGGATGAGAGTGGAGAACTCCTACACTCATTCTGATTATTTTGGGTAGGGGATGAATGACCCTATGCCTGGAATAATCATCATTATCTCTAGACTGTAGTGTTCTCAATCCCTAATTGAGTCGATCCTTGATCACTCTGGCCCCTTTCAATCTCTGTTTTGATCAATCACCATTTCTTTTGTTAAAGATCTTTGTCACTTTGGGTTAACAACCTCCTTTTCGTTCAACATCCTTTCCTTTGGTCAATCATTGCTTGTTCACTCCCCATCGGAGTTGTGATCATTCTTTCTTTGGTTAATCGCCAGTCAAACTGTCAAAACCAAATCTCTTTTTTCCCCAGCAGTCGCTTTTCTTTTCTTCGGTTAATCACAGTCTTCCTGTTAAATACCGAAACCTTAGCGGGGCTAGCACCCTTCTCTTGGTTCTTCCCCCCTTTTGATTGGTTAACCACTGCCTGTCAGTTAAAACATCAATTTGCACCTTTTCTCAGTTAACCATAGTCCTTCTGTTAACATACTGAGTTTCTATTGAGTTAATCACCTTCTCTTGGTTAATTACTCATTTCTTTTCGGTTAACTAGAGTCTTTCTGTTAACACCGAATGCCCAGTGGTTTCACAACCTTCGCTTGGTTCCACACCCGTCCTTTAGGTCACAACCTTCGCTTGGTTCCATACCCGTCCTTTGGGTCACAACCTTCGCTTGGTTCCACACCCGTCCTTTGGGTCACAACCTTTGCTTGGTTCCACACCCGTCCTTTATGTCACAACCTTCGCCTGGTTCCACACCCATCCTTTGGGTCATAACCTTCGCTTGGTTTTACACCCGTTCTTTCAGTTAACCATTGTTTATCAGTTAATATACCGAATCCCCTCAGAGTCAAACACCTTCTCTGGGTTTAGTACTCTCTCTTTTGGTTCATCACAGTATATTTGTTGACACCAAACCCTTTTTCCCCACAGATTCTTACTCTCTTTTTCTTAGGTTAACCACTGCCAGTCAGTTAACATACTGAGTCCTTATTCTCTTGGTTTCGACACCACTCCCTTTGTTTACTCCCCCGTAGAGTCCTTATTGTGCTTTTTATTCTCTTGGTTTTGACACCATTTCTTCATCTTATCCTCAGCAAAGTTTCTTTTATTCTCGTGTCCTTTCTTTCTTGGTTTTGACACCATTTCTTTTGCATTCCCCAATGGAATCTTTCTACCTCTTTTGCTCTTGGTTTTGACACCATTGTCCTTTTTCTTTTCCTGTATTTGTTCCCCGAACTACGTAAGATCTGAATTCCTCATTGCACTATGAGGATACGTAGGCACGAGATTGCGAAATCTTGGCGAGCCACATTCTTTTTCCCTTTTCCCCGGTTCCTTGAACTACGACTCTCTGATTTCCTCATTGCACTATGAGGGTACGTAGGCACGAGGGCCTTAATCCTCCGTGAGCACTTTTTCTTTGTCTCTTCTCTTTCTTCTTTTTTAGCTAGTAACCTTTAGATAGATAACCCATCCAAGCCTAGAAGCAAGCGAAATGGTTCCCGTTGAGTACGACAGATGCGTAAGGTGCTAGTATAACCGACCCCCTTACCTGTTTCTCTTCCCTTTGGGTTTTATCGACATTTTCCCTGTCCTTTGGGACTAAATAAAGTTCAGAGGCGACTCTGTTGTATCTTTGAGTGTGCAATTCACTCAGGTATAATCCTGCTAGCTTCACATGGTAGCTGTTATAAATTTAATATAATCAATGCTTCCATTTCCGTCAACATCAGCCTGCAAATTAGATTTGTTATAAACATAAAAAGAAAAAACACCCGCAAAATGAAGAAAAAAGGTAAGCTTGGAATCACAATATTAAACAGCTCTAGTCAAAATATATTTTCCTAGTGCTCGCATACGTATATGATTTTGCAATATCAATGGACAATCCAGGCATTTTATAAATGCAACACATCAAGCATTAATCACCCTGTTAATTACAAGAAAAAATCATATCAGTTCAACCTACTAGTTTAAACTCACAAAACCATTGAATTAACAGCATACAAGGTTTCAAATAAAGGTCCTATACCAGAATTTGCAATCGCAACCCTTCAGCATCAAGAATTGTGAAAAATTTTCAACTATCACAGATAAATTCATGCACTAGTTATGAAGCACGGATCCCAGAAACTCGACACGACACGTCCACACAGATAAATAATTCATTTTTCTTTCTCAAATTTAACTCTCAAACAGAGAAATCTAACACTTAATACTTAAAATCCAAACCAGTTGAATGCAAAATTCAGAGTAAAATCCAAACCAGTTGAATGCGAAATTCAGAGTGCTAATGCTATACTCAAAATTATCTAAATCTACTGCTATAACTACGAAAACCGATTGCAAGGAATGGGGGTCTATACCTATGGATAACTGGACAACAAGAGGCAGACTAGTGAAAACCAATTGGAAATCTGAATGACCTCATGCTCAGCAAGTGCGGCCTCTAAGTCAAGCTCTTTGACACTTGTTTACTACCAAAGTTACAAACAATAAGTAAATAAATATGCAGCCAAATGAATGTAAGTTCAGAGTATTTCTAATTCTAATGCATTGTATAGCCATTTTAAATATGCAGCCTCTAAGTCTAACTCATTCATGCAACCAAATAAATATGCAGCCTCTAGTTCAGAGTAGTGAATGTAAGTTCAGAGTATTTCTAGTTCAGAGTAGTTCAGAGTAGTGAATGTAAGTTCAGAGTATTTCTAGTTCAGAGTAAATAAATATGTAGCCTCTAAGTCTAACTCATTTATCACTGTAAATTTCCAAATCAATTTTTCTTTTCTATTTGTTCATCTTATAGCCATTTTTCTTTCAAATAATTAGTATTCATTTATATAATAAAGAAACTTTTTAAACAAAGATCCAAAATTAAAAATAAAATAAAATAAAATACTTTTGCTTCAAGAAAGGAGAAAAAACTGCAATAAGGTGCACAAACAAATAACCAACAAAAATAAGTAACACCAAAAATTGAATAAAAAAATTATAGCACAAAAATATTAAGAGCAGTCAAGAGCTCATATTTGGTATTAACTAGCATACAATTATTGTAAAAATCAATTAGAAACAAATTTTGATATTAACTAGCATACAATGATTGTAATATTCACAACATTAATATATAACCACACAAATCAACACTATTAACAATGATACTTAAGAAACAATGATGCTTAATATATCCTTGCTTCTTAAGTAGAAAAAGAGTTTAAAGCGTTTAGAGTGGCAAGCTAGAAGATGGGAAACATAACTGCAAGCTAAGCAATACATTCCTCCAACTAAGAAAATGAACCACGACCATATTCGAATTTTTTTCTGTAAGTAACATCCCATAGTTAATTCTTTTGAACTAGTGATATTCTTTATATATCATCCCTGTTACTCAATTACCTAAATCGAATCTTTTAACAAATATAAATTCTGACCATATTTACATTTTTCTCCTAAATTCTTTTTATGTCAGAAACACTTAATTGTATTACATGTGACTTTCTGGTTACATAGCTTGATACAACTGTTAATGTAAATGATTTGAGGGCTCTAAACCTGCATCATGTAAACTGTAAACCATATACTTGAGTAATATAAAATTCTTAAGTATAAGAATTTAGAATCTACAAATAGAAATTAAGCACTTGTAGACAAGTACGTTTGGTAGGAACTGTTGTGGTCCAAAGCTGTGAGGAGAATTGACTAATGTACTTGGTCTGCATCTTTTCACATAATTTTATCAAAACTAATATTGCCACAATACTGTCCTTGGTAAAACTGTTATCAACCCGACTGAGTTTCAAATTTCAAAACACTAACTACCTATCCTTGTGAAACATGAAACAACAAGTACAGTTTGTATAATAAACTGTTGAAACATGAAACAGAGAAAATCATAGTAAACTTCAACTTAATAAGAATGGAGTAAAAAGCCAAAAAAAAACGATTTTTATGATGAACAATCTACGGAGTAATGTCAAGCCTAGGCTCAAAGCTAAAACTAGAGAAAAATGGTAGAAGGGATATACAATATGAAACGAAAACACACATTGCAGAAAAAACTTAGGGTTTAAGAAGGGATTTAGAGTTTCAGAAGGACCTTAGGGTTTGAGAAGTAATTTAGGGTTTGAGAAGACAGACCTGTTAAGATTCGAATTGATGGTAACAAATTCGAATTGATGATGGTTGCTTTGCCGGTGATTCGCAGTGCGGCATGAATGGCTGAGAAAAATGTCTGTTTCCCTTTTTCTCCAAGGGCGTGAGAACGAGAGTATGTTTCTGAAAAAGAATAAGAAAAAAAACATAAAAAGTGGAATGAGTTAGTTTTAGCGCGAAAGACGAATTCATGGAGGATGATGGGTGAAATCACCGTCGCGGTTTTTGTGAAGGGAATGTGATGGTGACTGTAGATTCATCGTCGTGTTGGTAGAGTTTTATTTTAATTAAATTTATTTTTTTCTTTTATTTCTCTTTAATAAATGAAAGTTGGTTGCTTTTTTTTTTTGTTTATTTAATATTTTCTAGTATTTTGAGTATATATAGTTTAATTTTTAATATAAAACTTGTTTCTTAAATTTTGAGTTTATAAAATTTTGAATTATATATATATATATATATATATATATATATATATATATATATATATATATATATATATATATATATATATATATATATATATATATATATATATATATAGTTTAATTTTGATACATTAATTTTGGGTATAATATTTTGAGTTTAAATTTTACTATAAAAATTGTTTCTAAAATTAAAGTTTTATTTTGAATATATATAATTGTTTAATTTTGATACATAAAGTATTTTAATAAAATTACCTGTAATTTATATATTTTTTTAATGTATTTTGAGTATAATTTATTACTATAATTATATTTTAAAATGTTTCTATTAATTTATTTAAAATACATAGATTAAATTTTAGCCCCCACAAACAAATAATTCTGGATCTGCACTGGTTGTAGTGTGTTACTAGGTTTAGGAGGCGACAGTTGTTCTACCGTCGTGACATAAAATTCAGGACGGTTCTTGAGACAGTCCAGGACTTATTTTTAGGGTTGTTTAATGATAACAATCGTAATATTTATTATTATTATTATTAAAATATAAGGGCGGTAAGGGTATACTGTCGTGACACGCGTCTCTATATTAGAGTTAAGATGGTTATCAAGTAACTGTCGCAATTTTTGTGTCATAACACCCTAATTTTAATTTTTGTGTCAAAAAACCCTAATTTTCTTATAGTGATTGCATAATCTCCCTAAATTTTGCCTTTTCCGCGGAATTTGTAAAATTGAAGCAAGAGTTTGAACACACCAATTATTGTCAAGGATTAATAAAAAATTATTTTAATTTTTTTTAATTTTATTTTTTTTATAAAAACTTATTTAAAAATACTTGAAATTATTTCAATCTCATTTGTTATAAATAACCGCGGTATTTTTAACATCCAACAACTTAAGTAATCATTGTGAAAAACTTTAACATAAGGAAATGCACATATTTTTTTCTAAAAGATGTCTCTTAAAAGTAAATTTTATGAGATTATATTCAAAAGCTTTTATTTTTGTAAAGAAGAAATTTGCTTTAATTAGATTAAATTATAATTTTGGTTCTTCAATTTTACTTGATTTACGAAATTATTCATTTTATTTTAAATTAAAATAGTATTGGTCTCTCACGATTTTTCATAAAAAAAATTGATGAGATTTTTGTTTTTTAACGATGATTTATCAAATTTAACAAGAAATTTGTCATTTAAAAATATTAAATATCGTTAATTTTATTTGTAAAAGTAAAAATGAGATATCAAAATTGTTTAAATTTAAAATAAAAAGACAAATTTTGTGAATCACATAAAATAGGGAACAAAAATTGTGACACTAATGATCACTTGACTCGTTTTACAACCTCTTTCAAGAGAATTTATATTAACTCTAACCAATAGTTTTTTATGATAACTTTCCTTTTTAGAAAAAGCAATTAGAGATAAATCCTCAAGACGGAAGATGGGTCCAACAACAAAAGATGGTGAATGGATTCAAGTCCAAAAAAGATTTGCATTAACAGTCAAGGGAGGAAGCTTCAGCAAACAAGGATTCAGTTGGATTAAGGAAACGGAAGGCCATGGTAAAACTGTCGAAGAGGGGAAGGCTAAACCAGTCGTAACGGTTTTCATCACTGAGTTTCCGAAAAGGTTCAGGGCGAAGGATCTCTTCGAAAAGTTTGAGGAGTATGGAGAGGTGGCGGAGGTATACATTCCGTCAAGGAGAGACAAGATAGGCAGGAGATATAGCTTTGCGAGATTCTATAACGTCATGGAAGAAAGAACCCTGGCCACCAAACTGGACAACATTTTCTTTGACAATAAGAAGATGTTTGCCAACATCCCTAGGTTTCAAAGGAACTTGAGTAAGGCATTGAAGAAGACGGAAACCACAGTAATCAGAGAAAAGAACAACAATGTCTTGAGGAAGCCGATTCGAGAAAAGGAAAATTTTCAGACAAACAGAGTTTCCCACAAAGATTTTAGTAGAGACCTATCTTTTGCTCAAGTGGTCCAAGGAGGTAAGGCTGATCATCTGTGTTTTTCCCATCTCAATAATAAAGTCAGGTCGTTTGAGGTGGGGGTGGAGGAGCTAAACAGGTTTCAAAAGGCTTACATAGGGAGGTGTGGAATCCTGGTGATACCTTTAAGGTCAAACTTAATAATCCTTCGCTCTTAGTTTCTCCTCTAGGGGCTAATCTGTGCCTACTTGAGGACACGAGAGGAAGGGCGGCAAAATCCTTAGTGGAAGAAGAGGAAAAGCAACTGAAACATTGGTTCAAAACCATCAGACCATGGAAGGAGGAAGTGGTTGATAAAGAGAGACTCATTTGGATAAGGTGTTTTGGTATCCCTTGCTTTGCATGGAACCGGAGTTTCTATGCAAACCCTTTGGGATCTTCATGGGATCCGACCTTGAAACTCTTAATTCGAAGAAATTCGAAGTTGCTAGGCTCCAGGTCAGGTCGTGTTGCGCCTTTATAACCACTGAAACTTTTCGTTTACTTATTAATAGGGTTGAGTTTCAAATCAAGATGTCGGAGGATTTATCTGTGCCTTCGGAGGGTAACTTTTCTGATGAGAATAAGGTTACTGTAAGGGGAGAAGGTGTCTCTGTGACGGCAATCAACTCCGGTGATTGGGTGAGTCCGGCGGAAAGGGAGAGTCCCAAGGCAGAAACGAGCTCAAATACAGAGGCAATAGGGTGTTCTCTGGCAGATAGGTCCAAAAGTAGACTTTCAGGAAAAGGGACAGGTGTCAAAGGTGGTGTCCTTTTCGTGGATTCCAAGATTAATGAAGACTTTGGGGATGGGATTAATAGTGAAGGGGCACATCACCTTTTTCGTCCTTCTTTTGCCTTTGGTCAGGTCGCAGGTTGTTCGCTTGATAGGGGGTTGATAGACAGAACCCTCAGAAGATCCACTTTGGTGCTATCTGATATTTCTGACTCTGATTCTTGTAAACATCCAGCTTTGATAGTAGAAGGGGTGGACCAGGCCCAATATAATTTGGACCTCATTAGTAGGAAGAAAGTGGGCCTTAAAGCCCATTGTAATTCAGGTAGAAAAAAGTTAAAAAAGTCTAAAAATCGGAAGGGTCTGGCGCAGAGGCCCAGAGGAAAATTTAAAGAAATTATCAAACAAGGTGTGATATCCAAGAAGTAGAAAAACCGATTTTGTACCCTTATCCCTATTCAGTCCAACTTAAATCATTCTCAAGAGGTTCCGCTGATAGCTTCTCTCCCATACATCTCCTTAATTCCTTCTACTTGTTTCGCTAATAGTACAGAAGTTTTTTTAGGAGGTTATATTCTTTGCTGCGAAGAGATGTCCGACTCAGATGTTAGGCGGGGTAACCAGAGATTTCTAAATAACGAAGACGAAAATGACGTAGGTAAACTCTGGGGGGCAATTCAAGAGCTTGGTATCGTTGGAGAAGAAGACGAGGAAATTTATAAGGAGTAGATCAGAGAAATGGAAAAGAGGGACAAAATGGAAAAAGTCAAGAGGTCGTCAAAAACCAGATGTTTGTGATGATTTTGGTATCTTTCAATGGCAGAGGATGCAGCAACTCTTTAAAGAGAAGAATTAAAGAAATTTTGCGCAAAGGTAGTCCTGAAGTCTGTTTTTTACAAGAGACAAAAATGCAAATGATGAGTGATTCGGTAGTGCAGAGTATATGGGGAGATATTGATTGCAATTAGACGGCCAAAGACTCAGTAGGTCAATCGGGAGGTATGTTGATCATTTGGAAATCTGATTTCTTAACCCCTTTATTTTGTTTCAAAGGAGAAGGCTTTGTCGATTTATGTGCTCTATGTTCAAACCTGCTATGTTACTTCGTCAATGTGTATTCCTCCTGTTCATCTGTTCTGAAATGTAAATGTTGGAGTGACTTGCTGGAAAAGAAAGCTAAGTATGAGAGGGGGGCTTGGTGTATAGAAGGCGACTTTAACGCGGTTAAGAACTCTAGTGAAAGGAGTTGCAATTCGGGTTCGAGTAGCGCGAAGGAGATGGAGGATTTTTCTGAATTTCTGGACTCCCTGGAACTTGGAGAACCATTGTGGATTGATAATTGTCACACTTGGAGGAGGGCTGATGGTAGTGTTAGTAGCAGATTTGACAGGATTCTATTTCCTTCTGTCTTGATTCAAGATTGGAACATCTCTGGTCTAGTAACGGGCCAGAGAGATATCTCGGACCACTGTCCGGTTTGGGAGAAATGTGAAAAGCTGGACTGGGGACCTAAACCCTTCAGATTTCTCAGAGGTTGGTTCGATCATGTCGGTTTCAAGGGTTTTCTGGAAAAAGAATGGAGTAATATTAAGGTTGGAGGTAAAAAGAGTTTTATTCTCAAAGAGAAACTCAACACCTTGAAGGAAAGGTTAAGAAAGTGGAATAAGGAGGTTTATGGCTGGGTGGACCTGAACATTGATAAAACTGTTTCGAAGTTCAATGACATAGAAGAGAAATGGTCAAGGGGTGAAGGTATTGATAACCTTGAGGTCTTGGTGAATCATAAGGAGCTTACTAATTCGTTCTGGAGCTTGTTATGTAGAAAGGAAAGTATTCTCCGAAGAAAACTAGAATCAAATGGTTAAAGGAAGGAGACGCGAACTCGCATTTTTTCCATAGAATCATTTCGGCAAGGAAGTCTAAGAACAACATAACCTGTATCAACTCAGATTCAGGAAGAGTGGAGACCGTCGCCAGAATCAATGACCTCATTTACAACTTCTTTTCTAACAGCTGCAGAGAACAGGTATTCAACAGACCTATTTTAAGTGGTATTAATTTTTGTTCGCTTTCGTGTGAAGATAACAGGTTATTGGAGAGTCCGTTCATTGAAGAAGAACTTAAAGATGCCATTTGGGACTGTGATGGAGAGAAAACGCCAGGTCCGGATGGATATTCGATTGAGTTTTTCAAGCAAGGCTGGCTGTTTTTAAAGTCTGATTTGCTTGAATTCTTGAAAGAATTTCATGCGAAAGGAAAACTCCCCAAAGCCATGACTGCTGCTTTTATTGCCCTCTTCCCCAAGGTGGATCTTCCTCTTCATTTGGGGGATTATCGTCCCATTTGCCTTATTTCAAGTGTCTACAAGATCCTATCGAAAATCCTGGCAGGCAGGCTGAAAAAGGTCATTGGAAAGTTGGTTTCCCCCACCCAAACTGTTTTCATTCCGGGTCGACAAATTTTTGACGGAATTGTGGTTGTGAACGAGGTGATAGACTATGCCACAAGATTCGATAAGGAATGCTTGATTTTGAAAGTGGATTTCCAGAAAGCTTTCGACTGCGTTTCATGGAATTTCCTCAGATATCTTTTCAAAAGGTTTGGGTTCGGATCAAGATGGCGATTGTGGATGGAAGCTTGTATTTTCGATAACACCTTTTCTGTTATGGTCAATGGGAGTCCCACCAGGGACTTCGAAGGGTCTAAAGGAATCCGTCAAGGAGATCCTTTGTCTCCGTTCCTTTTCGCTCTTGTCGCTGAAGGTTTGTTCGGGTTAGTTAACAAGGCCAAGTCGTGTGGAACTTTCAAATGCTTTAATTGCGGAGAGGATTGTTCTTATGATATTCTTCAGTTCACAGACGGTACAATTTTAATGGGGGAGAGTAGTTGGGACAACCTGTGGGCTTTAAAGGTCATTTTCAGAGGTTTTGAATTGGTCTCTGGATTAAAAGTTAACTTCGATAAAAGCAATCTTTATGGGATTAACACAGTAGATGGATTCTTGGAAGAGGCTGCAGAGTTTCTGTGTTGTAAATAAGATAATATTCCTTTCAAGTTTCTTGGGGTTAAAGTGGGGATCAATCCGAGGCGGGTGGCGCCGTGGACCGAAGTAATCAAGTTCTTGAAGACCAAGCTCTCGCGTTGGAAAGGTAGATTTATGTCAATAGGTGGCAGACTAACTTTACTAAATTCAACTCTTAATTCTGTCCCGCTATATATGCTGTCTATTTTTAAAGCTCCCAAAGCCGTCATCAAGAAGATCATATCGATTCAAGCGTCTTTTCTGTGGCAAGGAGTGAAAGACAAGAAGGGGATTTATTGGTCTAGTTGGGAAAACGTTTGCAAAACGAAAAAGGAAGGTGGGTTGGGAGTTAAAGACATAGGTCTTCTCAATACAACCCTCCTCTCTAAGTGGAAATGGCGTTTTATCAACGACAAGAAGGCGATTTGGAGGGATTTGCTGGAATTTAGATACGGTAACATCTTGCAGGTTGTGCTATCTCTTAACTCGGTTCTGAATCTCAATAAATCTTCAATGTGGTGGCGCAATTTGTACACTTTGAAACATAAAGGGGAAGATCTGCAACGTTGGTTTAGGAAGAACATTATCTGCTGTATTGGAAAAGGCAACCAAGTTAAATTCTGGGACAACATCTGGTGCAGCACTCAACCCCTTCGTACTCTATTTTCGGATTTACTTGATAGCAGTAGTTTCTGTCAAGAACAGGTTTCTCACTTTGGTTGTTGGGTTGGGCAGCATTGGAATTGGAACTGGGATTTTTTTTCGGATCTGTTTCAGCTTGAGCGTAACAATTCTCGGTGGCATGATTTTATAAACCTTGTATCTCCTTACTCTTGCAATCAGTTGGAGGAGGATTCCTTCACTTGGAAAGGGGTTGATTCGGGTAGTTTCTCTGTTAAATCTTGTTATAATGGTATGGCCTGCATCCAGTTAAATTACGGACCGGAAGAGGAATTCTTGCAGCATCAGAGGAGGATCTGGAAAGTTAAAGTACAATCCAAGATTCATATGTTTGGTTGGAGAATATTCATCAACAGACTTCCCACTAAGCAGGAGCTAGTGAAAAGAGGAGTGACTCTTAGTCCTATAGAATCAGCTTGTAGCTCTTGTCTTCATGGCTCTGAAGATGTGCATCATTTATTTATCCACTGTCCTTTCGCCATTACAATTTGGATATCTATATGCAGTTGGTTGGATTTGGACTACATTGAAGAGGAATCTATCACCAAACACGCAGAGAAATTCGACTTCTTGCTTAGACACAAGGTGGGGGGAAAGAAGAGGATGTTGGTGTGGCTAGCCACTTGTTGGTGTCTGTGGACTCGGAGAAATAACGTCATTTTCAACAATGCAGGGCTGAATATAGAGGAAACAATCAACCATATTAAAGTTACTTCGTGTAATTGGTTAGTTATAAGTACGAAAAGTAAATTGGTTTTATTTTTCTACAATTGGTGGAGAAATCCGGTAGAATATCTCATGTTGAACTGATCGTGTAACTATTTGGAGCACGTTTTGTGTAACTCTTTATCAATTAAATTGCTTATTAAAAAAAACCAATAGTTTTTTATATGGAGTATTTTTAGAAATTTTATCATAAAAACATCCAATGAAGTATTTAAAATGAGTTTATATGGTAAGTGACCTAAACAATTTTTTATTTGATTTTTTTAATTATTTTTAACAAAACTAAGTACTTCTATAAAAAAAATATGGGTCATGCTAACCAGTGCCCCAGGGGCACTGGTTAAGAATTTTAAGTAAGGAAATATTAGATGTTTAGTTCATTAAATACACACAAGATTCTTAAAAAAATGATTAATTATTTATGTTTTCAAAGCATTGAATATACATATTTTAACAAAAAACATGTATTTATAATTTATTAAAAGATGTTCAAGGTACCTTTTAAATCTCCTAACCAGTGCCCCAGGAGCACTCGTTAGCATTTCCCAAAAAATATATATATTTTAAAGAGTAAAAATTGGTTCATCAGGCTCATAATGTTTCAAAAAGTTTATATATTAAAGTTAATCATTCCAAAACAAATATTTAGTTAATACAACAATTATATATATATATATATATATATATAATATAAGTGACTATAAATTAATTAATATTGATACTATCTCCGTTTTTAAAATAAGTGACTATTATTTTTTAATGTAGAAATAATTATTATTTTTTTAATTGTCATTAATTATTACTTTGTATACTATTTCTAACACATTTATAAGATTAATTTATTAAAAGTGTAATTTCTTATGATAATATAATTTATTTATTTTTAAATATGTGCAAAAATCTTAAATGATAATCATTTTAATACGGAATGAGTAATGTTTTAATAATTATTTAATGTTTAAATACTCAATTGATATTGACTATTCATAATTTCAAATTCAAACTAGAAAACGATATAGATATAAAAACTATTTGTATTATTTCAATAGTAGGAAACACATAAATGATACTATTTCTCAATACTTTTCCAATTTTGACAAGTTTCTGGACCTTGTTTATTAGATTTACAACCGCCGGTTTTACTAATTCTCCAATTGCAAGTTCCGCAGTCATCTATGGCTTGATCAAAAACGTCGAGATAATGACGGTAGGGATTTCCTTGCCATGTAAAGCTGCAGAAGAATAAGGTATTTGCAGTTGGTGGAAACACTAATGACTTAAAGGAAAACATGTAAGTTCCGCCAAATGCGAGGTTGTGGAATCCAAGATCATCATCTTTAGATTTGCAATGAACAGTGAGTTCTGTGGGCTTTGGATTTGGCGATATATCATTCTTAATTATAACGGTTATCGCATCTCCAACTTCAAATGCAATTACTGCAATTAACAGTATTGAAAAATTCAAAATACTC
The DNA here is from genome assembly GCA_022829125.1 of Lathyrus tuberosus. Classification (NCBI taxonomy): domain Eukaryota; kingdom Viridiplantae; phylum Streptophyta; class Magnoliopsida; order Fabales; family Fabaceae; genus Lathyrus; species Lathyrus tuberosus. The sequence continues at coordinate 733,210 of JALAZF010000151.1, read as the reverse complement.
TTAATTGAGTTGTCATTTGCCATAGTTAGATCTATAATAACACTAAACCTTATTTCAATCTTAATTTTCACTACCTCTGGTCTCATATATATATATATATATATATATATATATATATATATATATATATATATATATATGAAGAAATTTTATTTTTTAATTTATTAAATAATCAATGTATAATGCACTAAATACGTTAATTATTCAATAAATTTAAAAAATCAAATTTTCTATATAAATAAAATGGAGAAAGTACTAGAATGCTAAATGAACAAGCTTATCTCTTTTCCAATATTCAATGCATCAGGCCATTGGAAAAATATAAAATATAAAATTAATAATTTAACATTTAATTGTAATATGTCAAAGTATAGCCAAAATAATAATAATTTTTAACAGTATAAAATTTTATTAATAAAAGAAAGGTTTATAAATAAAAAAAATAAAAAAAACGTTTAATGATTATTTTATTAAGCCTCTCAGGGGACAACATTTTTAATTTAACTGTACTTATCTAATTTAGAAAATTTACAAATTTTAAAAATTAATAAATTTAAAATTCACAAAAATAGTACTAATCTTTTGGTTTGGTCAATCTTAATAATTAGTTTGAGTTTTATAAGTTTTAAACTCATAAAATTCTCATGTATAATTTGAAGATAATTGACTATTTTATTTTATTTATCTATGGTATTATTTACATGTATAAGATTAATTTTTTAAATAAACATTTAAAAAAATATTTCCATTTTTTTTAATACTTTGTACAATAGCAAACGTATAAGTTTAATGTATTTATCTCTTTTAAAAAATTGAAAAAATTATAAATTAATAAAATAATAACTCATACAAATAACAATGTTTTAGTTTCTAATTTTTTTTAAAACAAATATTAGGTGCTAAAAAGATTTGCTACTTTAAATAATATATATATATATATATATATATATATATATATATGATCTTACTGGACCAGAAAAGGATCAGCAGCCAGCAACACATCGTGATCTCCTAATTCGCCTGTGGTGGAGAAGAGGAGGGAGTGTACCTGCAAAACACTCTGATGCTAAAGTCAGTTTCAGCAAGAGAGAAAGAAAGTACAGAAAGGTGTGGGAATAGAATACCTGACCCTCTCGTGAATGAGGGTATTTGTAATGTGCTTCCAGCGTTGGGCCAACGGTTACTTTGCATTAGGTTGGATCGCTAGGCCCAATACGAATAACTACCAGGGTTTACGTGGCGTAAGGAAGACCAACATGTGGTCTTCGCCCTGGGTCAACTGCCCCGTGATCTTCGAAAGGTGGGTGACCCGTTCTTTCGAATGCGGGTAGTTTCTTGATGACATGTCCCCGCGTGAGGGGCACGTGGAGACCGCGGGGGAGACGCGTGAGTGCTCCCCGTGTGATTTGATGAACTGGGCCTTCCTTGGGCCCTCCCCAACGGAGAGACGGGTTGGGTTGTGCCCGACAGTGGGGCAGCCTCTTACCCAATCCAGAACAGGAACCCCTCAAGTCGTTGCTCCGAAGCAGAGGAGTAATGACTTAAGAGTCAGTTCTAGCGTCGAAGAGAGGTGTAGGACTTGCCTGGAGGAGCGTTGCGCGTGCCTGAAGCGCTGAGCTCGCGAGACAATGCGCGTCGCCAGGAGTAGGAGTCACACGACAGGGGACCGTCGACGTGGTCGAACAAGCGCTCATTGCGTGGACATGTGTTCGCGAGGAGACCTGTCCGTCAGATGTGGTTATGGCTCTTTTTCTGCCTCTTCTGGGGAAACCTTCCCGACAGCGCAGTGTAGCACCCCAAAAGTTGCCCTACCTTTTTCTGGCTTGTGTTCCTTTCATTTGCATCATCATTAGGGCATAACTCATAAGCATACATTGCATTGGTCTTCTAAGACATGGGATCAGGAGTTTCTCTGAGTCAGGGCTTTCTATTTGCCTTGAGATACTTTCATCCAAGTTTGGCAGAGGTTTGAATTCTTATTGTCGTAATCAGAGTTCATCAAGCATCATGTTCATCTGCTCCAAGAGGCATCAAGATATTAGGGTTTCATCTTTGGTTTTAATTAGGAAGGTTGTGATTTAGGGTTTGGATCCTTCTCAACATCTCAAGAGCATTGGTTCCAGGTTAAGGGGTGTAATTTCAAGTCAAGTGTGGTTGTTCAGACACAATCCAATTTCGGTGGATGTTTGACCTAATCTTGGTCAAACTATTATGAGTTTGCTTCAATTGCAAGTTATCTGTTTCAGCGGTTGACTTCTCAGGCAGTGTGTTTCCAAGGTTGAATTGTGGACTTCATCAGGTTATCAAGCAGTGGTTCGTGTGAGGTTTGGGTTCAGAAAGTCAGGTTCATCATGGTCGGAGTTCATCAGTTTAATGTTCAATTGTGTTCATCTGTGAATTTATTTTTCCAGATGATTGATTCAGATGAATTTTGAAGTGATTCAGAACTTATTCTCAGAGATTCAGAGGGTGTTCGATTCAGATGTTTTGTTTCAATGGCAAGATTGTTCAGTGGTAGTTGTGCTTCATTCTCTTTATCGGAGGCTTGTGAAAGAAGTTTGGGATTGGTTTTGGATTCATTTGGTCATCCATTTGCTAAACCATGTTCTTATTCATCTTTTGAATATCCACATTTCATATTCAATGTCCAATTTCCTATATCACATCTTAGACCATTATTTTTCTAAAAAATCCATATCCACTTCATAAACCATTTATCTTTTTAAACCAATTTCTAAACCCTTTTTATCTTATCCATATTTTTTAATCCAATTTCCAATTTATCCATTTTAAATCCATCTCAATCCATATTCAAATTTCAATTTCAAACCCAAATTTCATTCCAATTACCCATTATTCAAAACAAATCCTCAAATTATCATTCTACAAAAACCATTTACAAAATTAATTCCTCATGCTTCAAGCTACACTCCAAAAGCCGATGCACATCATAAAAGCCACTAGAAGCATTTCACAGCCACATGAACAATTTGTTTCACACACACTAAGGCCAAGCCCTTCATGCTAATTGCCAAAACCGTAGCAGTAAAAGAAAAGACGCAAGGTTAATAGCAAGGTTTTAATAGCAGAAATACAACAGGAAAATCAAAGGTGGAAAAGTGAAATAAAAATTCACTTTACAGCAGGCAAAGAAAAAGTACATGGTGGGTCCTATCAAATTACAATAGCAGGGCGCAAGGAAATTAAAAATACCACACGATGAAACATTCACACAACCAATACCCCAACGTACTACCTGTAAAATACACAGCACATGGCGACAAAACTTCCAGCTCACAATTTTCCATAATTCCGTACAACAAAACCGTCCCATTACAACAAACTTGTACAAGACTGGCCCCACGAAACCATAACAAAATCACAAAAGAAATCGTTGCGCACCATCAACAAAACCACTACCGCACCAGCCTGCCAAACTCGTGACCTTTTCACACAAGAAAAACTCTAACCGAATTTGAATTGAAAGACCATTCTGCCCCTCCAAAATTCATTGTATAAAAGTTACTGCTCCCAAAAAGAAAGGGGAGGATTGATTCCACACGGATTATCGTCGTCTTCGCATCTTCTTCAATCACCATTTTCATCATTTTGAAGACACGCATTTTTCTGCATCAGTTTTCTTCTACATAATCTGCAAAGACACTCCACCACCTTTATTCATCTTCACCCGAGTTCCACCATCTTCAAATTCGCAGCTCTCTTTTCAACCTTCATAACCTGCAGAAAATCAACAACAATTTGCGGTTCAACAGCTTACAGAAAACCACAACAGCCTCATCGATTTCCAACCTCAGAACAACTTCAGAAGATCAAGCAGGGAGAAGCAGAAGGCAACAACGTCACAACTCAAGCAGTATAGAAAAGAAGAAGAAGAAGGTTATGAGAACAATGCAAGAGAGATCGCAAAATCCAACTCACTGGTAATTCGACGAAGACGCCATCGGAGCGACTCCGATTCGTAAGCTTTTCTTTTTTCATCGTCATCCTGTAAATACATTAGCTCTGAACTCTGAACTTTGATAATGTGTTTGTGTATTTTGCAATGACTTGATGCGTGTAATTGATTTCTGTAATAATTTGTGAATCGAAGCTGGTTAACGATGTGAAGGCTCTGCCGACACTGGGAAGAGGCCACGACGTGGCGGAGCGGTGAGTTGTTTTATTGCGTGTTTTTATGGAGGTTCGTGCAAGGTGTAACACCCTAAACCCCTGCGACATAATAATATTAAAATAATAAAACATCAGAGTCAATTCAAAACAACAAGGGCATTCAGGATGCTACTTCAACAAAAACTTGCTCATGAAACAGACATGTAACACATAAATCATTTTTTTTCAAAAATAAAACTCTTTTAATCTGCAGCGAAAAAATAGTAGTCATTTAACATCATAACCAAATATTAGTTCAAATCCTCCAATTAAACATCAACCAAATAAACAAAACAACTAAGCGTTCCAAAACCCCAGTGTTACACATTAGAGCAGACGCCGACACAACGAAGCAAAATAGAAGACTTCATCTTCAATCACTATGACTCTGCACTAATCCTGATCACCTGCACGTTACCCACGTGGAGGCAACATTCAAACAAAAGGGGTGAGATTCTCAATCAATAAAGAAATACATGGTATAAGCATATGGGCATGAAATCAAACATGGAATCTACCCTATCATCAACACATCCACGGATCCACAACATACACATCAATGCATAATCAACAACTCATCATGCAATGACATAATATAATGCAATGAGACATACAACTTGACTCAATGCATGTGGTACCAATCGATCCCTTTTTCATGATTATATTCTCGTCGGAATTCCATATACGTCGCTCACACCCCACATGGGCACACGACATCCGTGATCGCTCACACCCCACACGGGCACACGATCAACCGTAACCGGTCACACCCCACCCGGGCACACGATTACCTCAACAACAACAGCATGATTCTGCTCTGCGAATCTAAATAAGTCGCTCACACCCCACATGGGCACACGACTTATTCTATAACTAACGCAACATGGCATGCATCAACAACAACGATAACCATAATCAACACGTACTCAGCAACATCAACGATAATGCGTCATCATAGGCCAGCAACAACACACAACAACAACATGCATAACAACATCAGCAACATAAAGCATGACATCAAACCTCATCAACAACGATTCAAGGCGTCCCACATAATAACATGTTCCACGTGAAATCAACCATAACGCATAATAGTACAGCTTACCACAGTTAATCCACACACATCCAGTACCTGCTAAATCTGCAAAGGTACATCATACCACTGCAACACAAGAATACGCGACCGATTACACGTTTCGGCGCTCAACACAACAAAACTAGACCGAAACAGAATTCTGCGTGGAATCGTTGGAAATATGATTTTCAAAAATATTTTTAATAGAAAGAACACATTTCCGGGTTTCCAACGGTCCAAACGGCAACTGAAACGGACTTACGGATCAAAAGTTATGAATTTTCGAAAATTTAGAAAAACTGTCACGTTCAGTGGTAATCGATTACCCAAACAGAGTAACCGATTACTCTGTGTAAAATGTGCCAGAAACCCCAATTTCACTAGGTAATCGGTTACCCAAACAGAGTAACCGATTACTCGAACTGCAAAACTAGTTTTCTGCTATTCTGTTACGAAAAATCCCTTTTTCACTTCTACACAACATCCCCAAACAACATATACATCAGAATTGAACCTCTAAACCTGTACACCATATCATACATACATTGTAACACATTATAACACCGAAAAACCACAATCACAACAAGTAATTTACACAATACGAGCATTATTACTATTACCAACACGCGACTCCAACTTTTCATCAAAAACACCAAACAATCAACAATCACATGGATAAAAACCTAACAATTTATCTACCCTCTTACAAACATCATATATCACTTAAGTGATTGAAGAACCCCACCCTTACCTTAGAGTTTTCTTCCGGCGGACCTTCGACCTTCAACAATGGCTTCTCTTCCTTTCCCTTGTCTGCCTCGTAGCTCTGCCTCTTGGGTTTTGTTTTCACGTACTGAACAAAACTCCTTTATCCTTTCTTTTATATTTCCATAAAATAACAATATTATTATTATTATTATATTTTAATTCAAATATTATTATTATTATTTGTAGTATTATTTCAACTAACTTTATAATAATAATAATATCCCACAAAATAATATAATTAAATATTATTAAACCACATACCCTTTCATCCGTCACTAACACCTCAAGTCCCACCAAAACACCTACAACCACATATAGCCACAACAATTCATAATTTAATTACGAAAAATAATTAAATTAAATTGGGGCGTTACAACTCTCTCCCACTTGGAATATTTTCGTCCTCGAAAATTTACCTAATTCAAACAGTCCTGGATACGATTCTCGCATCCTGCTTTCCAACTCCCACGTCATGTTCCTACCAGCAGCGCCTCCCCACGCCACCTTCACCAGAGTGATCTATTTTCCTCTAAGTTGCTTTACTTCACGGTCCTCAATCCGTATAGGTAAAGCCTCAATTGTAAGGTTATCCCTTACTTCTACATCATCCATCGGAATCACATGTGACGGATCCGGAACATACTTCCGAAGCTGCGACACATGAAATACATCATGCAAATTTGATAATCTGGGTGGCAACGCCACTCTGTAGGCAACAGGTCCCACTCTCGCAGAAATATGATATGGACCAATAAACCTAGGAGTAAGCTTCCTCGACTTCAATGCCCGTCCAACACCGGTCACCGAAGTGACTCTCAAAAACACATGGTCTCCTTCCTGAAACTCCAGATCCTTTCTTCGCTTATCATGATAGCTTTTCTGCCTACTCTGCGAAGCTTTCATCTTCTCACGGATCAACCTCACCTTCTCCGTAGTCTGTTGAACAATCTCGGGTCCAAGCACTACGCTCTCACCAGACTCATGCCAACACAAAGGCGTCCGACATCTTCGACCATACAACGCTTCGAAAGGCGCCATTCCGATACTGGAATGATAACTGTTGTTATAAGTAAACTCGATCAACAGCAAGTGACTATCCCAAGCACCTCCTTGCTCAAGTACACAAGCTCTCAACAAATCCTCTAAAGATTGTATAGTCCTCTATGTTTGCCTATCCGTTTACGGATGACAAGCTGAACTAAACCTCAGCTTCGACCCCAACGCTCGTTGCAAACTCTCCCAAAATCTGGAAGTGAATCTCAGATCTCTATCCAACACAATACTCAACGGCACCCCATGCAACTTCACAATCACTCGGATATAAATCTCTACCAACTTCTGCAAAGGAAAGCTGACATTAATCAGAATGAAGTGTGCCGACTTCCTCAGTCTATCCACTACTACCCAAATGGAGTCATGTCCTCTTGGCGTATTAGGCAATCCAGCCACAAAATCCATAGAAATGCTATCCCATTTCCACTCTGGAATGTATAACGGCTGCATCAAACCAGCAGGCTTTTGATGTTCCACTTTTGACTTCTGACAAGTCAAACACGCATACACAAACTGAGCCACATCACGCTTCAATCCAGGCCACCAAAATATCTTTTTCAAATCCTGATACATCTTTGTAGCTCCTGGATGAATACTCAAGCCACTCCTATGACTCTCCTCTAAAATCATCCTTTTCATCTCAGCATCATCAGGAATACAAATCCTGTCACGGAATCTCAACACACCTTGTTCGTCCATCTTGAACTCGTTGTTCTCGGTACGATCATTTCCAACTATCAAATCCACCAACTTCACGTCCAACTTCTGGCCCTCTCTGATACTGTTCAGAAACTCATTATTGATCTTCAACATTCCCAACATGACACTATAAGGTGTCTGCTCGCAAACCAAACTCATATCCCTGAATTGTTCAATCAATTCCAATTCTTTCACCATCATAGCAGACATATACAATGTCTTCTGTAACGCCCCAGTCAGTTTTGTCTTTCTAATTAATTGAGTCGTTTTGATTATTTTATTATTATATTATTTTATTTTTTGACTTTTATGTGAAAATATGTTATTTTTCATCGTGATTATATTTTATCGTGTTTTTGGAGCGTTTGCGAGATAATTGAGTGTGGGAGTATTTTGGTCATTTTAGTTTATTTGGTTAAGTTAAGAATAGAAATAGGAAGAGAGAAAAGAAAAGGAAAGAAAAAGAGAAGAAGAAAAGTAAAGAGAAAGAAGAAGAGAAGAAAAAGAGAGAATCTTGGAATCAATCTCCCGACTTTTCTACACGCGATTAAATCGGGTAAGGGTGCGAAACTCGATTATACTATGTTTGTGTATGATTATGTAAGTGTTTTCTTGTATGTTTCTTTGTGTTTCCATAGCTTTGAGTTCTAGGTTGGAATGAGAATTTTGTGAGAAATCGATACTTTCGCGGTTGGAAATCGATGTAAACGTGGTAGAATGTTTGTTGTCATGACTTTATTAGGTCCTGATTGATATATGGTGATTTGAAAATGTTTTGGGTTAAAAAATATCATTTTGGGGTTTTCAACAGCGCTGAAAAATTTTGAGTTTTCGCAGATTCTCCTAGCGAACCATTCAGCGAAGGGTAGCGAAGGTTCGCTACGGGTGTTCGCCTAGCGAAGGTGTTAGCGAAGGTTCGCTAGAGGGTTCGCCTAGCGAAGTTTGGGTGTTTTTGATGTTGGTGGTTGCTGCCTTGGTTCGCCAAGGGGTTCGCCTAGCGAACTTTGTGTCTATTTTCTAGCTGGTAGTGGGTTCGCTGGACATTCGCCTAGCGAAGGTGGTAGCGAATGCTCGCTAGAGGGTTCGCCTAGCGAATAGGGCTGTTTGTGCAATTTTGTTTTCTGCATAACTTTTGATCTGTGGTTCGGTTTGAGGCGTGGTTTGATGCGTCAGAAAGCTTATAAAATGTTCTTTTTTATGAGGATGGTTTTGAGATTTTTGGCCGATTAAATTATGTCGAGAATTAGAAAATGTGTGGTATTGTTGTCGACTTTTGCCGGTTAATTGGGTGTAATTGATGGGTTATCATACGATTTTCTTGTGATATATGTTGGATGCATGTGTTTAAATGTCGTGATGATGGTTTGTGGCTGTATGGCAATTAAATGCATTGTTTTGGGCTTGAGTGTAAAGCATGATTTTGTTGATTGAGATGAGTGCATATGTGTGTGCATTTTAAATGTCATGAGTCATTGTATGCCAAGCATCATGATATGCATTCTTGTAATGTCGTGTGCCCATGTGGGGTGTGAGCGACGGTTTGGTTCCAGAGGGAATCCGCTATAACGTCGTGTGCCTGTGTGGGGTGTGAGCGATGATTATAGACGATCGTGTGCCCGTGTGGGGTGTGAGCGATCGGATCGTGTGCCCGTGTGGGGTGTGAGCGATCCATAAACGTCGTGTGCCCGTGTGGGGTGTGAGCGACGGGGAATATCGTATGCCTGACGGGGAGTTACACTAAGTAATGAGCGATGGTTCCAGCAGAGTTCCTGAGTGAACTAGTGATGAGAAAAATTGGAAGTCGGAATCGCATGGCATATGCATAGAGTCGTTGTGTCGGTCTCTGTGCATTTGCATAAATCATGGATTAATTGTGTATGGAATTGTGAATTTGATGGATGAGATGGAATATGTATAATTGTATTGATGATGAGTGTATGGTGTATGACTGATGTGCATTGGTATTTGATACTTGAGAATTGTACTGTGTTGTGTTGTATTTGATTGTGGTGCATTTGTGGTGAGAATACTTTACTTGTGCATTTCTGTGTTAATATATAATTATATGCAACTGTATTATGATTGTTTTTCTCACCCTTCTGCTGTTTTATAATGCTCTATGAGGCATTGCAGATTAGAGTTGCTGGAGGTCTTTTTGTGAAGCTTAGGTCTTCATTCTTTTGTCGGTCGGCTCTGATATGTGACACCGGGTAGTCGGGGTGATCGAGTGTGATTATTTTGTATTATGTATATGTATCTGTTGGATTGTACATGTATGATTTTGTATATGACAAACAAACTTTTATGATATATATACATATGAGATTCAGTTACGAATTTTCCGCTTTTATTCTGTCTCTGAATTGTGGGTGTATTACTACCTGAATTGTTGCATATCTTTTTGAGCAGGTGTTGTATGTTTATTTCAAATTGATGTGACCCCCTCGGTCTATGTCGTGCATTTGTAAATATACTCTGATGAAATTTTGTATTTTATTTACTGTTTTAATAGCTTGGGGGTATAGATTGGGGGTGTTACATTAAGTGGTATTAGAGCCAGTCCGTGTCAGTTTGTGTCTAGTTGTGTCAGTCCTTTGTCGGTGTTGGCGTTTGGAGTGAGCTGTTTGTTTAACCATAGTTTCTGTTATTGGAAATGAACAGAATATGGCTGGTAGGAATGACGCTGCTTTGGCTGCTGCTATGCAAGCAATGGCTCGGGCTGTGCAGGGTGCACCTAATGCTGCGGGTAATGATGAGTTCAGGAAGAACAGACCGCCTGTCTTCAAAGGGAGACATAATCCTGATGGTGCACAGATTTGGTTGAAAGAGATTGAAAGGATTTTTTGAGTTATGGATTATGCTGAGGACAGTAAGGTGAGACTGGGAACTCACATGTTGCAGGAAGAAGCGGATGACTGGTGGGTTAGTACTAGTCAGGTGTTGGAAGCTGGGGATGAAGAAGTTACTTGGGAATTGTTTAGCCGGGAGTTTCTGAGGAAGTATTTTCCCGAGGATGTTAAAGGAAAGAAGGAAATTGAGTTCTTGGAACTGAAACAAGGTAATATGTCTGTTGTTGATTATACTGCTAAGTTTGTGGAGCTTGTGCAGTTTTATCCTCATTATGCTAAAGCGACTGCAGAGTTTTCTAAGTGTGTGAAGTATGAGAGCGGGTTGCGTCCTGAGATTAAGCAGGCAATCAGTTATCAAAGGATTCGAAGGTTTTCTGATTTGGTGGAATGTTGTAGGATTTATGAAGAGGATAGTAAGGCTCGTTTTACTCACTACAAGAGTGTGAGTGACAGAAAAAGGAAGCAATAGTTCCGTAGTGGTCCGTATGTAACACCAGCTGATAAGGGTAAACAAAGGGGTACTTTTGAAAGAAGGTCAAGTGGTGGAGGTATGTCTGGTCCTATGAGGTGTTATAGATGTGGTGATATGGGACATCGTCAGTCCGAATGTAAGAAAGATTTGAGGAAGTGTACTAATTGTGGAGGTTTAGGACATGTTGCTGCTGATTGTGCCAGGAAGAATGTGGTGAAATGTTATAACTGTGGTGAACCTGGTCATATTAGTACAAAGTGTCAGAAACCGAAGCAAGCTCCAGCTAGTGGGAAGGTGTTTGCATTGGCGGGGACTCAGACTTCAAGTGCATATCGTCTGATCAGAGGTACTTGTTTTATTAATAGTACGCCTTTAGTTGCTATTATTGATACTGGAGCGACTCATTCGTTTATTTCGTCTGAGTGCGCTAAGCATTTGAATCTTGTGTTGTCTTTGATGGGTGGTGAGATGGTTATTGATACTCCAGCAATGGGGTCAGTAACTACTTCCTTGGTTTGTTTAAGTTGTCCTTTGACCATTTATGGTAAAGACTTTGAGATGGATTTAGTGTGTTTGTCGTTGGAGGGTTTAGATGTGGTTCTGGGAATGAATTGGTTACAATTCAATCGGGTGCATATTGATTGTTATCATAAGTTAGTAAGGTTTCCTTCTCTTGAAGAAGATGAAGATTCGAGTTTCTTATCTACCAAAGAGTTGAAGAAACTTTTGGCGGATGAAGCTCAGTTGTTTGGGTTGTTTGCGTCGTTGACTGTGGATAGTCAAGTTTTGCTGGATGTGTTTCCTGTTGTGTGTGATTTTCCGAAAGAGTTTCCGGAGGATATTTCAGACTTTCCGCCAGAGAGAGAGGTGAGTTTTCTATAGATCTAGTTCCTGGTACTTGACCTGTTTCTATGGCACCTTATCGTATGTCGGCATCTGAGTTGGTAGAGTTGAAGAAGCAGTTGAATGAATTATTGGAGAAGAGGTTTGTGAGGCCAAGTGTTTCTCCTTGGGGTGCTCCAATTTTATTGGTGAAAAAGAAAGATGGAAGTATGCGGTTGTGTATTGATTATCGCTAGTTGAATAAGGTGACGATTAAGAATAAGTATCCTCTTCCAAGAATTGATGATTTGATGGATCAGTTAGTTGGTGCTTGTGTGTTCAGTAAGATTGACTTGAGGTCGGGGTATCATCAGATTAGGGTGAAAGAAGAAGATATTCAGAAGATGGCTTTTAGGACACGTTACGGTCATTATGAATATTCTGTGATGCCGTTCGGGGTTTCTAATGCACCAGGTGTGTTTATGGAATACATGAATCGTATTTTTCACGAGCATTTGGATCGATTTGTTGTTGTGTTTATTGATGACATATTGATTTATTCTAAGTCTCGGGAGGAGCACGCGGAGCATTTGCATATTGTTTTGCAGGTTTTGAAGGAAAATAAGCTTTTTGCCAAATTGTCCAAGTGTGAATTTTGGTTGTCAGAAGTGATTTTTCTTGGACACGTAATTTCAGGTAATGGTATTGCTGTGGATCCATCTAAAGTAGAAGCAGTTCTACAATGGGAGGCTCCAAGATCTGTTACTGAAATTTGAAGCTTTTTGGGTTTGGCTGGTTATTATCGAAGGTTTATTGAAGGTTTTTCTAAACTAGCACTTCCTTTGACCCAGTTGACTTGTAAAGGACAAGCGTTCATTTGGGATATTCGGTGTGAGGAAAGTTTTAATGAGCTGAAGAGAAGATTGACGACAGCTCCGATTCTGATTTTGCCAAATCCTACTGAACCGTTTGTGGTGTATTATGATGCGTCTTTGATTGGTCTAGGTGGTGTGCTAATGCAAGACGGTAAGGTCGTGGCGTATGCTTCAAGGCAATTAAGAGTGCATGAGAAGAATTACCCTACGCATGACTTGGAGTTAGCGGCTGTAGTTTGAGTTGAAGATTTGGAGGCATTATCTTTTTGGTGCGAGGTTTGAAGTCTTTAGTGATCATAAAAGTTTGAAATATTTGTTTGATCATAAGGAATTGAATATGAGGCAACGAAGGTGGTTGGAATTTTTGAAGGACTACGACTTTGGCTTGAATTACCATCCTGGTAAAGCTAATGTGGTAGCCGATGCGTGGAGTCGGAAATCGTTGCATATGTCCGCTTTAATGGTTAAGGAGTGGGAGCTTTTGGAATCGTTTAGAGATTTGAGTTTGGTATGTGAAGTGTCATCGGATAGTGTGAGGCTGGGTATGTTGAAGGTTACTAATGATTTTCTGATGACGGTAAGTGAGAAACAACATTTGGATGTGAAATTGGTGGATTTGATGTTGGTTAGCGGGAAAGATGCGAGTGGTGATTTTTAAGTGGATGTTAATGGCGTGTTGAGGTTCCGTGGGCGAATTTTGTATTCCGGACGATTCGGATTTGAAACGGATGATTTTGGAAGAAGGACACCAGAGTAATTTGAGTATACATCCGGGAGCGAACAAGATGTACCAAGATTTGAAGAAGATTTTCTGGTGGTCTGGATTGAAAAGAGATGTGGCTCAGTTTGTGTATGCTTGTTTGACGTGCCAGAAGTCGAAAGTGGAACATCAGAGGCCTAGTGGTTTGTTGCAACCGTTGGATATTCCTGAGTGGAAATGGGATAGCATTTCTATGGATTTTGTAACGGGGTTGCCGAATAGTCAGCGAGGGCATAATGCTATTTGGGTGGTTGTGGACAGACTGACTAAGTCGGCTCATTTCATTCCGATTGACATCAGTTTTTCTTTAGAGCGGTTAGCTGAGATTTATATCAGTGTGATTGTGAAGTTTTATGGAGTTCCATTAAGTATTGTTTTGGATTGAGATCCAAGGTTTACCTCAAGATTTTGGGAAAGTTTATAGAAGGCGTTGGGATCTAAATTGAGATTGAGCTCGGCTTATCATCCGCAGACGGATGGGCAGTCGGAGAGAATGATTCAGTCGTTGGAAGATTTGTTGTGAGCGTATGTTTTGGAACAGGGTGGTGCGTGGGATAGTTATCTTGCGTTGATTGAATTCACGTATAATAACAGTTTTCATTCTAGTATTGGAATGGCACCGTTTGAAGCATTATATGGACGAAGATGTCGGACACCATTGTGTTGGTATGAATCGGGCGAGAGAGCGGTGGTTGGACCGGAGTTGGTTTAACAGACTACAGACAAGGTGAGGTTCATTCATGAGAGAATGAAGGTTTCTCAGAGCAGACAAAAGAGTTATCATGATCGGAGACGGAAGGATCTTGAGTTTCAAGAGGGCGATCATGTATTTCTAAGGGTTACGCCGGTAACGGGTGCTGGTCGTGCATTGAAATCGAAGAAACTTACTTCTCAGTTTATTGGTCCTTACCAGATATCTGCGAGAGTGGGTGCTGTGGATTATCAGGTGGCGTTGCCGCCGAGTTTGTTGAATTTGCATGATGTGTTCCATGTTTCACAGCTTCGGAAGTATGTTCCGGATCCGTCGCATGTGATTCCGATGGATGAGGTTGAGGTAAGGGAGAACCTTACGGTCGAGGCTTTACCGGTGAGTATTTTAGATCGCGAGTTGAAGCGGTTGCGGGGCAAGGATATTGCACTTGTGAAGGTAGCGTGGGGAGGCGCTGCTGAGGGCAATTTGACGTGGGAGTTGGAGAGTCGGATGCGGGAGTCGTATCCAGAGTTGTTCATCTCAGGTATATTTTCGAGGACGAAAATTTCTAAGTGGGGGAGAGTTGTAACGCCCCAGTCAGTTTTGTCAGTCTAATTAATTGAGTCGTTTTGAATATTTTATTATTATATTATTTTATTTTTTGACTTTTATGTGAAAATATGTTATTTTTCATCATGATTATATTTTATCGTGTTTTGGGAGCGTTTGCGAGATAATTGAGTGTGGGAGTATTTTGGTCATTTTAGTTAATTTGGTTAAGTTAAGAATAGAAATAGGAAGAGAGAAAAGAAAAGGAAAGAAAAAGAGAAGAAGAAAAGTAGAGAGAAAGAAGAAGAGAAGAAAAAGAGAGATTCTTGGAATCAATCTCCCGACTTTTCTACACGCGATTAAATCGGGTAAGGGTGCGAAACTCAATTATACTATGTTTGTGTATGATTATGTAAGTGTTTTCTTGTATGTTTCTTTGTGTTTCCATAGCTTTGAGTTCTAGGTTGGAATGAGAATTTTGTGAGAAATCGATACTTTCGCGGTTGGAAATCGACGTAAACGTGGTAGAATGTTTGTTGTCATGACTGTATTAGGTTCTGATTGATATATGGTGATTTGAAAATGTTTTGGGTTGAAAAATATCATTTTGGGGTTTTCAACAGCGCTGAAAAATTTTGAGTTTTCGCAGGTTCGCCTAGCGAACCATTCAGCGAAGGGTAGCGAAGGTTCGCTACGGGTGTTCGCCTAGCGAAGGTGTTAGCGAAGGTTCGCTAGAGGGTTCGCCTAGCGAAGTTTGGGTGTTTTTGATGTTGGTGGTTGTTGCCTTGGTTCGCCAAGGGGTCCACCTAGTGAACTTTGTGTCTGTTTTCTAGCTGGTAGTGGGTTCGCTGGACATTCGCCTAGCGAAGGTGGTAGCGAATGCTCGCTAGAGGGTTCGCCTAGCGAATAGGGCTGTTTGTGCAATTTTGTTTTCTGCATAACTTTTGATCTGTGGTTCGGTTTGAGGCGTGGTTTGATGCGTTAGAAAGCTTATAAAATGTTCGTTTTTATGAGGATGGTTTTGAGAATTTTGGCCGATTAAATTATGTCGAGAATTAGAAAATATGTGGTATTGTTGTCGACTTTTGCCGGTTAATTGGGTGTAATTGATGGGTTATCATACGATTTGCTTGTGATATATGTTGGATGCATGTGTTTAAATGTCGTGATGATGGTTTGTGGCCGTATGGAAATTAAATGCATTGTGTTGGGCTTGAGTGTAAAGCATGATTTTGTTGATTGAGATGAGTGCATATGTGTGTGCATTTTAAATGTCATGAGTCATTGTATGCCAAGCATCATGATATGCATTCTTGTAATGTCGTGTGCCCATGTGGGGTGTGAGCGACGGTTTCCAGAGGGAATCCGCTATAACGTCGTGTGCCCGTGTGAGGTGTGATTGATGATTATAGACGATCGTGTGCCCGTGTGGGGTGTGAGCGATCCATAAACGTCGTGTGCCCGTGTGGGGTGTGAGCGACGGGGAATATCGTATGCCCGACGGGGAGTTACACTAAGTAACGAGCGATGGTTCCAGCAGAGTTCCTGAGTGAACTAGTGATGAGAAAAATTGGAAGTCGGTATCGCATGGCATATGCATAGAGTCGTTGTGTCGGTCTCTGTGCATTTGCATAAATCATGGATTAATTGTGTATGGAATTGTGAATGTGATGGAATATGTATAATTGTATTGATGATGAGTGTATGGTGTATGACTGATGTGCATTGGTATTTGATACTTGAGATTTGTACTGTGTTGTGTTGTATTTGATTGTGGTGCATTTGTGGTGAGAATACTTTACTTGTGCATTTCTGTGTTAATATATAATTATATGCAACTGTATTATGATTGTTTTTCTCACCCTTCTGCTGCTTTATAATGCTCTATGAGGCATTGCAGATTAGAGTTGCTGGAGGTCTTTTTGTGAAGCCTAGGTCTTCATTCTTTTGTCGGTCGGCTCTGATATGTGACACCGGGTAGTCGGGGTGATCGAGTGTGATTATTTTGTATTATGTATATGTATCTGTTGGATTGTACATGTATGATTTTGTATATGACAAACAAACTTTTATGATATATATACATATGAGATTCAGTTACGGATTTTCCGCTTTTATTCTGTCTCTGAATTGTGGGTGTATTACTACCTGAATTGTTGCATATCTTTTTTAGCAGGTGTTGTATGTTTGTTTCAAATTGATGTGACCCCCTCGGTCTATGTCGTGCATTTGTAAATATACTCTGATGAAATTTTGTATTTTATTTACCGCTTTAATAGCTTGGGGGTATAGATTGGGGGTGTTACATCTTCCGACTCAAAGCATCAGCCACCACATTAGCTTTTCCGGGGTGATAATTAAAGCCGAAATCATAATCCTTCAAAAATTCAAGCCATCGCCTCTGCCTCATATTCAGCTCCTTCTGATCAAACAAATACTTCAAGCTCTTATGATCACTATACACTTCGAATCTGGAGCCATAAAGATAATGCCTCCAAAGCTTCAACACAAAAACCACTGCCGCTAGTTCCAAATCATGAGTTGGATAATTCTTTTCATGAATTCTTAACTGTCGTGAAGCATAAGCCACAACCTTACCATTTTGCATCAATACACCTCCCAAACCCATCAACGAAGCATCACAGTACACTATAAACGGTTCATCTGGTTCTGGCAAAATCAACACCGGAGCTGTAGTCAATCTCTTCTTCAGCTCAATGAAACTCTTCTCACAATGAATGTCCCACACAAATGCTTTACCCTTGCAAGTCAACTGCATCAACGGAAGTGCCAACTTCGAAAAGCCTTCTATAAACCGACGATAATAACCAGCTAAACCCAAAAAGCTTCTAATCTCCGTTGCTGACTTCGGAGCTTCCCACTGTAGAACTGCATCTACCTTAGATGGATCCACAACAATACCATCACCTGAAATAACGTGACCAAGGAACCTCCTTTAGCCAAAAATCGCACTTGGACAACTTGGCATAAAGCTTCTTCTCTTTCAACACTTGCAACACGACTCGCAAATGCTCAGCATGTTCTTCTTCTGACTTAGAATAGATCAGAATGTCGTCGATAAAGACAACTACAAACTGATCCAAGTAAGCATGAAAAATCCTATTCATGTATTCCATAAACACACCAGGGGCATTAGTAACTCCGAATGGCATCACCATATATTCATAATGTCCATACCGAGTCCTAAAAGTTGTCTTCTGAATATCCTCATCCTTAACTCTTATCTGATGATACCCCGATCTCAGATCGATCTTGCTAAATACACGTGCACCCACTAACTGATCCATCAAGTCATCTATTCTTGGAAGTGGATACTTGTTCTTAATCGTTACTTTATTCAACTGTCTGTAATCAATGCACAACCTCATATTACCATCCTTTTTCTTTACCAACAACACTGGAGGTCCCCAAGGCGATATGCTTGGTCTCACAAATTTCTTCTCTAACAAGTCTTCCAGTTGCTTCTTCAGCTCTGACAATTCTGATGCTGACATCCTGTATGGTGCCATAGATATAGGTCTGGTACCAGGAACAAGATCAATAGTAAATTCTACTTCTCTCTCTGGTGGCACATCAGCAATGTCGTCTGGAAATACTTCAGGAAATTCACGCACCACTTGCAACTCATTAATCACTGACTTACTCTCCACTGATAATGATGCAAACAATGCAAGCACCTGAGCTTCGTCTTCCAAAAGTTCCTTCAATTCTCTAGCAGACAGAAAACCATCTTCTCCTTCTTCCTCAGGAGTAAGAAATCGAACCGACTTATTAAAACAATTAATATGAACATGATTGAACTCCAACTAGTTCATACCCAAGATCACATCGAGACCTCCCGACGGTAACCAAATTAGATCTACACCAAAGTCCTTACCAAAGATTGATAACAGACAACTCAAACACACTAGAGAAGTGGTCACCGATCCCTTCGCAGGAGTTTTGACAACCATTTCTCCCTTCATAGGAGAAACGACAAGGCCTAGCCTTCTTACACAATCAGCAGCAATAAAAGAGTGAGTAGCACCAGTATCAATAATAGAAATCAAAGGCATTATATTAATATAACATGTACCTCTGATCAATCTGTCATCACTGGAAGTCTGGGTTCCCGTCAAAGCGAACACTTTTCCCTCAGTCGAAGGTTGCTTAGGTTTCTGACAACGAGTACTAATATGGCCCTGTTCTCCACAATTGTAACAAGTAACCGCATTAACCTTGCAGTCAGTAATCAGATGTCCTGCCTGTCCACACTTGAAGCATTTCTTCACATCACTCGTGCACTCACTGACACGATGACCCAATTTAAAACACTTGTAACACTTGAGAGGAGCAGAGGCACCTCCCCCACTTGGCTTTTTGCCATCAGCATGTTTCTGTTTACCTTTATTAGCCGGAGCTGCATAAGGCTTTCCACGATTCACTTGCTGCTTTCCTCTTCTCTCGGCCAACCCCTTCAAGTGAGCCGACCAAGCTCTGTTATCCTCCTCAAAGATCCTGCAGCAATCAACCAAGTCTGGAAAACCGTCTGATCCTCTGATAACCAATCGCCTGCTTGATCTCAGGCCTCAAACCATTCTCAAACTTGACACACATTGAGAACTCAGTTGTTGCCTCACTGTAATGAGGATAAAACTTTGCCAAATCTGAAAACTTAGTAGCATACTCAGTCACTGACATGCTACCCTGCTTCAGCTCCAAGAACTCTATCTCTTTCTTCCCTCGGACATCCTCAGGAAAATATTTCCTCAAGAATTCTCTGCTAAACACAGCCCAAGAAATCACATCTCCAGCAGCCCCCAACAATTGACGGGTACTTACCCACCAATCATCAGCCTCCTC
Organism: Lathyrus tuberosus; assembly: GCA_022829125.1. Taxonomy (NCBI): domain Eukaryota; kingdom Viridiplantae; phylum Streptophyta; class Magnoliopsida; order Fabales; family Fabaceae; genus Lathyrus; species Lathyrus tuberosus. Next base: position 713,564 of record JALAZF010000151.1, on the reverse strand, counting down.
TACTAGCATATGTGTACCTAACCGCACCTTCTGCGCTTCAGGACATTCCATAACCCGGAAGATTCTCTCAATCTCCTTGAGCCAAGTCTGTGCTCCATCTGGATCGTATCTCCCCTTGAAGGTAGGCGGTCTGTTCTTCCAAAACTCATCGTTCTCGTTAGCATGCGGCAGGTTCTGTACCACTTGAGCAACAGCCTGCAAAGCAGCAGCCATCACAACATCGTTCCTTCCAGCCATTCTAAATTTCTATTATACACCAACAACAGAACATAATGGTTAAGGAACTGACATCGACATTACACAACTATCACATGACAACGACTCGACAACTTGGTCAGACGGACCGACCTGCTCTGATACCACTATGTAACACCCTAAACCCCCGCGACATAATAATATTAAAATAATAAAACATCAGAGTCAATTCAAAACAATAAGGGCATTCAGGATGCTACTTCAACAAAAACCTGCTCATGAAACAGACATGTAACACATAAATCATTTTTTTTCAAAAATAAAACTCTTTTAATCTGCAGCGGAAAAATAGTAGTCATTTAACATCATAACCAAATATTAGTTCAAATCCTCCAATTAAACATCAACCAAATAAACAAAACAACTAAGCATTCCAAAACCCCAGTGTTACACTTCAGAGCAGACGCCGACACAACAAAGCAAAATAGAAGACTTCATCTTCACTCACTATGACTCCGCACTAATCCTGATCACTTGCACGTTACCCACGTGGAGGCAACATTCAAACAGAAGGGGTGAGATTCTCAATCAATAAATAAATACATGATATAAGCATAGGGGCATGAAATCAAACATGGAATCTACCCTATCATCAACACATCCACGGATCCACAACATACACATCAACACATAATCAATAACTCATCATGCAACGACATAATGCAATGCAATGAGACATACAACTTGACTCAATGCATGTGGTACCAATCGATCCCTTTTCATGATCATATTCCCGCAGAATTCCATATACGTCGCTCACACCCAACATGGGCACACGACATCCGTGATCGGTCACACCCCACACGAGCACACGATCAACCGTAACCGCTCACACCCCACCCGGGCACACGATTACCTCAACAACAACAACATCATGATTCTGCTCTACGAATCTAAATAAGACGTTCACACCCCACATGGGCACACGACTTATTCTACAACTAATGCAACATGGCATGCATCAACAACAACGATAACCATAATCAACACGTACTTAGCAACATCAACGATAATACGCCATCATAGGCCAGCAACAACACACAACAACAACATGCATAACAACATCAGCAACATAAAGCATGACATCAAACCTCATCAACAACGATTCAAGGCGTCCCACATAACAACATGTTCCACATGAAATCAACCACAATGCATAGCAGTACAGCTTACCACAGTTAATCCACACACAACCAGTACCTGCTAAATCTGCAAAGGTACATTATACCACTGCAACACAAGAATACGCGGCCGATTACACGTTTCGGCGCTCAATACAACAAAACTGGACCGAAACAGAATTCTGCATCTAATCGTTGGAAATCTGATTTTCAAAAATATTTTTAATAGAAAGAACACGTTTCTGGGTTTCCAACGGTCCAAACGGCAACTGAAACGGACTTACGGATCAAAAGTTATGAATTTTTGAAAATTTAGAAAAACTGTCACGTTCAGTGGTAATCGATTACCCAAATAGAGTAACCGATTACTCTGTGTAAAATGTGCCGAAAACCCCAATTTCACTAGGTAATCGGTTACCCAAACAGAGTAACCGATTACTCGACCTGCAGAACCAGTTTTCTGCTATTCTGTTACGAAAAATCCCTTTTTCACTTCTACACAACATCCCCAAACAACATATACATCAGAATTGAACCTCTAAACCTGTACACCATATCATACATACATTGTAACACATTATAACACCGAAAAACCACAATCACAACAAGTAATTTACACAATACGAGCATTATTACTATTACCGACACGCGACTCCAACTTTTCATCAAAAACACCAAACAATCAACAATCACATGGATAAAAACCTAACAATTTATATACCCTCTTACAAACATCATATATCCCTTAAGTGATTGAAGAACCCCACCCTTACCTTAGAGTTTTCTTTCGGCGGACCTTCGACCTTCAACAATGGCTTCTCTTCCTTTCCCTTGTCTGCCTCGTAGCTCTGCCTCTTGGGTTTTGTTTTCACGTACTGAACAAAACTCCTTTATCCTTTCTTTTATATTTCCATAAAATAACAATATTATTATTATTATTATATTTTAATTCAAATATTATTATTATTATTTGTAGTATTATTTCAACTAACTTTATAATAATAATAATATCCAACAAAATAATATAATTAAATATTATTAATCCACATACCCTTTCATCCATCACTAACACCTCAAGTCCCACCATTCCAAGGCCACTCAACGCCACAAAACACCTATGACCACACATAGCCACAACAATTCATAATTTAATTACGAAAAATAATTAAATTAAATTGGGGCGTTACACAAGGTTCGTGCGTTTGGATTCAGGCCATGAATATTGTATTGCTACGAGTTATTTTTGGTAAGCAGAACGAAGCATGAGGGGTGCGTGAGGTTTAGGGGCGCGATTGGAAGAAGGAGAGGGAGAGTAGAAGAAGATTGTGGCGAAATCGTGGAGGACGGAGAGGATAAGAATGATGAAATTTGAGGAAGGATAGGAAGCCATGAACGACGATGAATTGAAGAGGAGAAGCGAGGCAGAGAATGTACATGGCGGCGAACTAGAAGAAGAGTTTTTTTGCTGATAGTGCTCTAGGTTTTTAAGTTTGAGTCATGTTGTAATGGTTCGGGCCTTAGGCCCAATGTGCATCTGCTACTGCATACCTTGGTATCGCTGCACCACCGCCCCCCCTTTGTGACTTCAGTTTTTTTTTAGATCATTGGGCCTCAGACAACCAACTGGCCCATGCGCCTGAAGATTTCACACCACCTGAATACTGCTACACCTCATGTTCTCTTTTCTTTTAGTTTTAGGTTTTTGTTCTACTTAATTTGGTTCTAATTGGTTAGTTAGGTTTTAATTATAAATTAATCCTATCTTCTTTTTATTTTAGATATTAATTAGATAATAATGTTAGAATTAAACCTTAATTAGAGATATTATTTAGATTTAATTTTAGCTTAGATTTTAATTTTAGATTAGAACTAATCTTGAGTAAATTAGAATTTAATCTTGACTTAGAACTACTTTTTAGAAGTTAATTTTGAATTAATTTAGGATTAACTTTAGAATTAGAAATTATCTTGAATTAATATTAAGTTCAGATATTATTTTTTATTAACTTTTAGGCTAATTGTTGACTAACTTTTAATCTTGTTTTTAATTGTAGATTAATTTGCACTTTATCTTTAGCTTGGATATTCTTGATTAATTGTTGACCATGATTTTGATGCCTATTCTGATTAATTTCTGATTAAATACTTGGCCGCCTCTTATTCGATTTTCTCTTTGTGATTGAGTCGTCTGGTGTTTACTTGTTGATTACTTTGTATTCACATGCTCCCGTAAGGCTCCTAGTCCGACTTAATTTCTGATTAAGCTCGGAGTAGGATAGACATTAGGCTCTCAATCCAAGCATGATAACATTAGGTAGGCGTCCCTCCTGATCCTGACCTTAGGGCCACCTTGTATGCTAACTTGTAGGATTCCGTTCCCCTTAGACCTTGTGTGCGTCTCTCTCTCTCTCTTCTTTCTCAAAATAATAATCAAGACACTTAATAAATACGATGAGTATTGTGCACCACGAGCCTTAAGTACATTGGAAATGATGAGTGAAGGGTCTCCCTTCACTTTTCTAGAGTGTTTAGCATACGTCCCATTGGGGGCGACCATGCGACGCATTCGCTCCTATGTCATAGACTTTAGTGCAGTACGAATCACAAACAAATTCAATTCACTTCTTCAGGAGCGTTTCTTTGACAGATCCTGATCCACTCTCTCTCGCACCAGTGCGATCGAGACCGTTTTAGTTTTCCCGTAGTAGCGTGAACTAAGGATGCTCTGATTCCTCATTCCCTAATGAAGATACGTAGGCATGAGGATCCCTATCATTGGCGAGCACACTAACAACTAACTTCCGTTTTCTCTCGTACCCTTGCGATCGAGACCAATAAGCTAACCGAACCTTTTCTCTCGCACCCCTGCGATCGAGACCAACCAGTTAACCGAGTCTTTTCTCTCGCCCCAGTTCGATCGAGATCTTTTCCCTCTTTTTCGACCCGTAGGTCAAACTACGACTGCTCTGACTTCCTCTCTCTCGTCCGATTGAGGATACGTAGGCACAAGACAGCGATGTCTTGGTGAGCAACCTCCCCTTTTAGTGCATAGTCCTTCAAACTACGTCGACTCTGATTCTTCGTTCATGAAGATACTTAGGCATAAGATTGCGATAATCCATGCGAGTCCGTTTTTGTTTTCCCTTTTCGTTTTCCGTTTCCATTTAGCAGTAGGCTTTAGATAACTCACCCGTTGATTAGACAAAAAGCATGGATCCCATCGAGTATGATGGACGCGTGGGGTACTAATACCTTTCCTTCGCGTAACCGACTCCCGAACCCGGACTATGGTTGCGATGACCATGTCTTCTCCCTTTTCAGGTTTTCTTCGATCGTTTCCTTTCCCCGTGTCGGGATAAATAACGTTCGGTGGCCACTCTTCTGTTCTGTTTCCGCCGGTTATTTTTTCGCAGTTGCGACAACTGGAAGCTCTGCTGGGGACTTTGGTTCCCTATGCGAGCCAATCCTAGCGCTTCTCTGTTTTTATTTCATTGGGTGTTTATTTTTGTACATTATTTGTTGTATATTACTGTATTTTACTGCATTTATTGCATTTGATTATTGTTATCATATTGCTCTGCCGCTGTTGTGTTGTAGGGTGAGTTGGATTCATAAGAGATAAGCCTAATACCCATGCTTGAGCATACACCTAGGATTAGAGTGGAAATTAGTGTGACTTATGTGGCATTTGGCCAGACTTAGTATACACGAAAATTCCACATCCAGACGAGGTTTTCTTTGGTAATGTTCTATCCTGCGCATTGGGGCAGACAATAGAATGTAACCTAGAGAGCTGTCGACTCTGGTGACCATTCCCCGAGAACTCAGTTGAGGCACTCCTCCCAAGAGATAATAATGGCAGACCAGAAATGGCAAACCCATTACGCTTCTTGATCCGAGGACCCGAGGCTGGGAGCTTTCTATAGGATGACCTTTTTTAGGGGAATCAGTTGAGGCCTCCTCGATTAATGATGATGCCAAACCAGATATGGTGACCGTATCATCATTTCTCGACCTGAGAGTTCATGACGCTGAGGATCCTCAGTTTTAGAACCTACATGTGAGAATGGCCGGGTGTTTACAGGTTCGCAGGAAACCTTGACCTTCATCCTACCCGATTTTCTGGTTTTCTTGTCAATGTGGACTTATCAGCTTGGTATTCTGGTTATCCGGCTATTCTTGTATTCCGGTATCTTCTTTAGAGCAGACTTGTGAACTTATTCAGTCAACAGCACAACAGTTATTCATAATGTATGGAAGCTTTGATCCCATGTCTGTTCCATTCATAACAATGCATTGCATCTTGCATCATTTTGCATTTCTTTCTCCAGGTCAGAACAGTGAGCTCATCCATCCTTTGTCGTCCTGTTGACTTCCCGACTTTCATATTGGACTTGAATCAGCTTTTGGAAGGATCATGAACTCAGGGGACCAAAACCAGTTTGTGGCTAGGGCCGATGTTGAATTGATGAAAAGCCAGTTGCATCAACTTGTGGAAGCCATGAAAGCCATGACAAGGGGAGAGGCCAATATTCAGGGAACTGAGAATGTCATTCCACCTCTAGTGAACAATGTTACTCAAGCTCAGCCTGTGCGAATCCCTGTTGAGAATCCCACTATACAGGAACGTACCATTGTCCGAGATTGACATTCTTCTTCTCTTGATGCCACAGACTATCAAGCTTTGCCTTCTCTGTGCCAGATTTCCAAGGGGTAGTTCCAAAGATGAAACCTAAAGACCCGACGACCATTGAGTTTATGAAAATATACCGTGTATTGGAGGAGAAGCTTGATGCCCTGGAGGGTCGTGATACTCTTGATCTAAACGATGCGAGCATGTGTTTGGTTCCCGACCTTGTGTTACCTCCAAAGTTCAAAGCGTCGAAGTTTGAGAAGTATAAGGGGGATAGTTGTCTAAAACAACATTTGGTGATGTTTTGCCGAAGAATGACCTCTTATGTCCACAATGACAAACTTATGATCCACTGTTTCCAGGACAGTCTAAGTGGGGCATCACTGAGCTGGTAAATGCAGTTAGAAAGTGGTTGCATCCAATCATGGTCGGACCTAGCCAACGCCTTTGTGAAGCAATATAGTTATAATCTTGACATGGCTCCTAGCTGCCTGCAGTTGCAAGGTTTATCTCAAGCGGATAATGAATCATTCAGAGGGTACGCTCAGAGATTGAGAGAGTTAGCTGCTCGTGTTCAACCACTACTTTTGGATAGAGAATTGGTTGATATGTTCATGGGTACTTTGCAAGGACCATACTTGGATAAGATGATTGGCAATGGGGCATCGAACTTCTCTGACTTGGTAATAATTGGAAAACGCATTGAGAGCGGCATCAAGTGTGGAAAGATCCAAGATGTCTCGAATTTCCCAGCTAGTGAAAATTAATCAGTTGTCAGCTCTCAAAAAGAATGGGAGGAAGAAAATAATTCCGTTTGGGAACATCAGCCACCTCATTCTCAATACTCAGGTGTTTCAACCATTCAGAGTCAGCAATCTTCTTGGTCTTCGTATCAGGGACAATATCCTTCTCATAATCAACGGTCATACTGCCGTCAGCCGCGTCAGCACGTCCGACAAAGATGAGGGAAGCCAGAGAGGCATTTCACTCAGTTGCCAATGTCATATAGTCAGATACTTCCAGATTTGATCAAAGGTGGATTAATAGTGCCGAAGGAATTAAAGCCAATACATTTTATGTATCAACCAGGTTTTGATGCCAACGCCCATTGTAGCTATCATGCTGGGGCACAGGGGGATTCGACTGAAGATTGTAAGGTGCTCAAGAGCAAGATTCAGACACTGCTTGACTCCAATATGTTCTCGTTCATGCCTCAAGGTATTCAGATCAACAATTCTTCTTTATCCAGTAATGTGGGTTCATCAGTCCATGTTATGGAAGAAGTCACCGAGAGCAGTTGTGCAGATGATTATCAGACTGACTTCGACGAGCAAATCTGAAGATGGCTAGCTCAGTAGCAAATCAAGATTGGAAAGCCTAGTTCCTCGAAGCTGTCGATTTTTTAGATCATATCATTTCTTTGCATTTGTAGTTTATTTTCTGTTAATGTGCAAACTCATTTGTAAAACTTGTCTGTTTTCGGTTGATAATGATAATGAAATGAATATTCATATTTTGATTAAATCCATTTCTGTTCACTCATACTTCTTAGCGAAATCTGTAACACCCCAAATTTGTAAGAATATTTATTTAATTTATTTAAATATAATATTCGTGATTTTTGGTGAATTTTGGTGTTTTGGGTATTGTGTGGAATTTTGTGGAGTTTTGGTTATTTAATTAAATAATAGTATATAATATGGAATATATTAGTATTATTATTAATTTAAATAATATTAGAGGAATTAAGGGTAGGATGGACTTTTGAGGAGGATTAGTGAGGGTAATATGGAGAAAGCCTATTTTAGAAGCCCAAGAGTTAGGTTTAACAAAAAGGAGAATTTGAGAATAGGATTCATTTTGTTAGACCGTGGAAAAGAAGGAAAATGCGAGAGCTCTGAGGAAAAAGGAAAAGGCGAGGATTCGAGAAGGTTTCCAAAGACTCAAGAGAGAAAGCTCGGAATCGAAAATCTAAGGTATGGGGAGTATTAGTTTTCGATATAGGGATTTGATGTATTTAAAGTGGATTTTGAAGTTTATGTGATGTTGTGGGTTTATGAGTAAACTGAGGAAATTATGATGTATTAGTGAGGTTTATGTGGTTTTGTGGGTTTATGAGTAAATTGGTCATTTAGGGGTATTTTCGTGGATTGATGATGAATATGAGGGATGGAATTGATTCGGATAAAAGTAGGCCTTCAAGGCTAAACCTTCTGTTAATGATATGTAGGATCTTGTGTGGGGAAGGGATTTATGAGGTTTATGAGAATCTTGAGAGGTTGTGAAGGTTTAGGTGATTTTGAGTTTGGATAGTAAAATTATTCGACCTAATAGTCGTAGGTTTTATGTCTTTGATATCCATGATGCCTTAGGAAGGTTTTGGGGATGTTTTAGGGTGAATTGAGGTTGAACTCGTAAGAATTTGGTGGTCTGAAGCGCTACTGATGCATAGCTGCGATGGCAGGAAATCGCACGTTCGCACAGCGAACGAATCCTTTGCATGGCGAACCTTCGCCCCAGATTCGCTGGACGAATAGCGCAGCGAATGCGCAATACTTTTGTTCTGTGATACTAAGATGAAATTGAGAATGACCTTTGAGTTTGCAAAGCGAACTTTCCAGCGAGTAGCTCGCTAGGCGAACGAGGGTGGCGAGGTGAGACAGAAGGGGGAATTCTCTAGTTTCTGTATGTGATTCTGGGATTTGCTAGAAGCTCACAAAGCAAATATCCCAACGAACTTTGTAGTGAACGGCTGCTGTTCGCGAACTTTGTTTCATGTTTCTTGTGCTGTCTTGACGTTTGAGCTGTGATTATTCTGATGATTTACCAGGATGTTATTGATGATTATGAGATGATGACGTCGTGATGTTTTGATGAATAATTGATGATCTAAATTACTATGAGTTTATTGGTGATTATGAACCGTTTATACATGATTTTGAGGGTTAATTGATGATATGAATTACCATGATGTATATTGACGTTATAAGCTACGTATATGTGATGTTTGATGATTAAATGACGATGTGAATGGCCATGAGTTATATTGATTGTGAGATGATGATGCATGACTATTTTGATGTGAATTTCCATGAGTTGTATTGATGATTATAAGATGATGATGCATGATGTTTGATGAATGAATGACGATATGATGAGATTGTGATGAATGATGATGCACGTAATGACTTATGTTGATGATGATGATTATGACATTGTGTATCATGCATTCATATCATTACAGTAATGTTAGACTTCGGTCTATTGTGGCTTCCATCCCATTGTGTGGATGTGAGGTGGTTTTTGACGTGCTCCGGTTCTTGTGTAGAATTGATCCTAATGATGGGGATCTTTGGAGGGTGATGGCCTAAGTGTCCATCGACTGTGACGATTGGTACCACATGCATGAGTCTTGTTGTGCATTGCTTTTATGTGGCATTATTGATGTGATTTTATGATGTTGTGACTGTTGATCCTTTTTTATGACTCTGACGATGTTGTTTATGATGATGACGCCATTTTATGCATATCCTATTTTTATATTGATTATAATGAATTGTGATTACTCACCCTGCCTGTTTGAATGTTGCCTCCACATGGGTAACGTACAGGTGATCAGGATTAGTCGTGAATTCCTTCGAGGACTTTTGGAGTTTATTTTGCTTTTGGTCGATGTAGAGGGTCTTGCTCTGATAGTGTAATATCGGGTTGGGTCGTTGAGTCGAACCATTGTTGAGTTGTTATTTTGTTGTTATTTGATGACTATGGTTTTATTTTAAAAACCTTTTATTTTGTGATTATTGTGGTTATGGTGGTTTTGCTGCTTATTTGATGGCTTTTTATTTATTCTGAGGAAAACCCGTTGTTTACGGAGCCATTTTGTTGATTTGAATTTATTGAGAAATGTGCACCCTTTGAGATGATTCTTATTTTACTCAGGTATTATGATTAATCTGCTTCAATATTTGTGGGGTAGAAAAGGGTGTTACATTAGTGGTATCAGAGCAGGTCGATCCGTCCGGCAAGGTTGTCTAATGTTGTGTATTCCCTAGTGTGCGACATGTGTGTGAAAACACTGTCGATGCTTGTTTTTTTTTCATTTGTAGGTTGGGAATGAAACAAGTGGGGGAGAAGATGGTGCTTCTCCAAGATGCTTCAAGTGTGGAGCGGTGGCTAAGTGTGGTGTTGGACGCTACGATAGTTTGGTAAAGATAGTTTGTACTGCCTCATGATAGTCGGCTGTTATTAACAAATTGAGGAACTTATCACCCTTAATTTCTTGTTGATAATAGACGGGATCATGTTGGATGGGATAGACGTGTCTTGCAAGCTTAAGTAGTGTGTGCAGTGAATTGTTGGGAGTTAAGCCAAGTGCTTACATATTGTTTTGATGAGTCGATGCAGGATGGTGCCGAGACGTTTATGTTGAGGGTAATTTTGAGTATTAGTGAAGGTGGAGAAGTTGGTGTTTTTCCTTTTGTTTGTGAAATTTCGGAAGTGTTTCCTGATGATGTAAGTGATTGGCCTCCAGAGCGTGAGGTAGAGGTTGCGGCGGATTTGATACCAGGTATGAGTCCGGTGTCAATGGCTCCTTACCGGATGTCTGCATCTGAGTTAGGAGAATTGAAGAAACATTTGGAAGAGTTGCTTGGGGATGAAGTTTGTTCGATCGAGTGTTTCTCTGTGGGGTGCTCCCGTGTTGTCGGTGAAGAAGAAAGATGGTACTATGAGATGGTGTGTGAATTATAGATAGTTGAATAAAGTGACGATCAAGAATAAGTATCCACTTCTGAGGATTGATGATTTGATGGATTAATTGGTAGGTGCATGTGTGTTTAGCAAGATTGATTTGAGGTCTGGTTATCATCAGATTCGTGTTAAGCCTGATGATATTCCTAAGACAGCTTTTAGGATGAGGTATGATGACTATGAGTATGTTGTGACGTCGGTTGGTGTATCCAATGCACCTGGTGGGGCGTGGAGTATATGAATTGGATTTTTCATGAGTATTTGGATAAGTTTGTGGTGGTTTTTATTGACGATATTCTGATATACTCTAAGCCTAAAGAAGAGCATGCTGAGCATTTAAGGACTATGTTGCAAGTGTTGAAAGAGAAGAAACTGTATGTGAAACTGTCGAAGTGTGAGTTTTGGTTGAAGGAAGTGAATTTTCTTGGCCATGTGATTTCAAGTGGTGGAATTGCTGTAGATCCTTCTAAGATTGATGTTGTGTTACAGTGAGAGACTCTGAAGTCTGCTACTGAGATCCGAATTTTTCTGGGATTGGCGGGTTATTATCGCAAGTTTATCGAGGGATTTTCTAAGTTGGCATTACCTTTGACTCAGTTGACATGAAAGATTCAAGCTTTTGTGTGGGATGTAGCTTGTGAAGAGAGTTTTGTGGAATTGAAGAAGAGGTTGACGACCGCTCCAGTGTTGATTTTGCCTAATCCGAGCGAATATTTTGTGGTGTATTATGATGCGTCGAAGATGGGTCTTGGTGGAATATTGATGCAGAATGGACAGGTTGTTGCCTATGCTTCGAGATAATTGAGAGTTCATGAAAGGAATTATCCTAGGCATGACTTAGAGTTGGCCGCTGTGGTGTTCGTGTTGAAGATTTGGAGACTTATCTGTTTGGCTCTAAGTTTGAAGTGTTCAGTGATCAAAAGAGTTTGGGGTACTTGTTCGACCGGAAGGAGGTGAATATGAGGCAGAGAAGGTGGTTGAAATTACTGGAGGATTATGACCTTGATTTGAGTTACCATCCGGGCAGAGCAAATGTAGTGGCCGACGCGTTGAGCAGAAAGTCATTGCATATGTTGACGCTTATAATGAGAGAATTGGGAGTAATCGAACAATTTTGAGATTTTAGTTTGGTGTGTGAAGAGACTCTTGCCAGTATGAAGTTAGGAATGTTGAAGCTGACAAGTGGTATTTTGGAGGAAATCAGAGTGGGTCAGTAAGTGGATTTGAAGTTGGTGGACCAATTGACGTTAATTAACCAAGATGACAGAGGTGAATTCCGGATGGATGAGAATGGTGTGATGAGGTTTCGAGGTAGAGTGTATGTTCCAGATGTTCCAGAAATCGAGAAAGGCATTCTGTGAAGAAGGATATTGCTGAGTTTGTTTATGCTTATTTGATTTGACAGAAGTCGAAGATCGAACATTAGAAGTCGTTGGGTACGATGCAACCATGGAATATCCTAAAATGGAAATGGGATAGTATTTCCATGGATTTTTGTGTCGAGATTGCCGAAGACTGAAAAAGGGAACAATTCTATTTAGATGATTGTGGATAGATTAACTAAATCGGCTCATTTCTTGTCGATGAAGATTAATCATTATATGCAGAAGTTAGCCGAGATGTACATTGAGGAGATTGTGAAGTTGCATGGGGTACCTTCCAGTATTGTGTCAGATAGAGATCTGAGATTTACATCTAGGTTCTGGAAGAGTTTGCAAGATGCTTTAGGTACTAAGTTGAGGATGAGTTCTGCTTATCATCCGCAGACGGATGGTCAGGCAGAAAAGACTATCCAATCCTTAGAGGATTTGCTGAGAGCTTATGTGTTGCATCGAGGTGGATCGTGGGATAGTCATTTGCTGTTGATCGAGTTTACCTACGACAACAGTTTTCATGCTAGTATTGGGATGACGCTGTATGAAGTTTTGTGTGGAAGGAGGTGTAGGACTCCATTGTGTTGGTATGAATCGGGCGAGAGTGTGGTACTTGGACCTGGAATTATGCAGGAGACGACCGAGAAGATTAAGATGATCCAAAAAGGAGGAAAATTCGACTTGAGAGGTGAAGATCAGTTGAGGGGGTCGTATCCGACTCTATTTCCTTGAGGTAATTTTCGAGGGCGAAAATTCTTTAATTGGGGGAGAGTTGTAACACCCCAAATTTGTAAGAATATTTATTTAATTTATTTAAATATAATATTCGTGATTTTTGGTGTTTTGGGCATTGTGTGGAATTTTGTGGAGTTTTGGTTATTTAATTAAATAATAGTATATAATATAGAATATATTAGTATTATTATTAATTTAAATAATATTAGAAGAATTAAGGGTAAGATGGACTTTTGAGGAGGAATAGTGAGGGTAATATGGGGAAAGCCCATTTTAGAAGCCCAAGAGTTAGGTTTAACAAAAAGGAGAATTTGAGAATTGGTTCATTTTGTTAGACCGTGGAAAAGAAGGAAAAGGCGAGAGCTCTGAGGAAAAAGGAAAAGGCGAGGATTCGAGAAGGTTTCCAAAGACTCTAGAGAGAAAGCTCGAAATTGACAATCTAAGGTATGAGGAGTATTACCTTTCATTGTTTTCAATATAAGGATTCGATGTATTTAAAGTGGATTTTGAGGTTTATGTGATGTTGCGGGTTTATGAGTAAACTGAGGAAATTATGACGTATTAGTGAGGTTTATGTGGGTTTGTGAGTTTAAGAGTAAATTGGTGATTTAGGGGTATTTTCGTGGATTGATGATGAATTGATTCGGATAAAAGTAGGCCTTCAAGGCTAAACCTTCTGTTGATGATATGTGGGATCTTGTATGGGGAAGGGATTTATGAGGTTTATGAGAATCTTGAGAGTTTGCGAAGGTTTAGGTGATTTTGAGTTAGGATAGTGAAATTATTCGACCTAATAGTCATAGGTTTTATGCCTTTGATTTCCATGATGCCTTAGGAAGGTTTTGGGGATGTTTTGGGGTGAATTGAGGTTGAACCCGTAAGAATTTGGTGGTCTGAAGCGCTACTGATGCGTAGCTGCGATTGCAGGAAATTGCACGTTCGCATAGCGAACGAATCCTTCGCAAAGCGAACCTTCGCCCCAGATTCGCTAGGCGAATAGCGCAGCGAATGCACGATACTTTTGTTCTGTGATACTGAGATGAAATTGAGAATGACCTTTGAGTTCGCAAAGCGAACTTTCCAGCGAGTAACTGGCTAGGCGAACGAGGGTGGCGAGGTGAGACAGAAGGGGGGAATTCTCTGGTTTTTGTATGTGATTCTGGGATTCGCTGGAAGCTCGCAAAACGAATATCCCAGCGAACTAGTTCGCACAACAAACTTTGTAGCGAACGGCTGCTGTTCGCGAACTTTGTTTTATGTTTCTTGTGCTGTCTTGACGTTTGAGCTGTGATTATTCTGATGATTTACCAGGATGTTATTGATGATTATGAGATGATGATGTCGTGATGTTTTGATGAATAATTGATGATCTGAATTACTATGAGTTTATTGGTGATTATGAACCGTTTATAAATGATTTTGAGGGTTAATTGATGATATGAATTACCATGATGTATATTGACGTTATGAGCTGCGTATATGTGATGTTTGATGATTAAATGACGATGTGAATGAACATGAGTTATATTGATTGTGAGATGATGATGCATGACTATTTTGATGTGAATTTCCATTAGTTATATTGATGATTATAAGATGATGATGCATGATGTTTGATGAATGAATGACAATATAATGAGATTGTGATGAATGATGATGCACGTAATGACTTGTGTTGATGATGATGATTATAAAATTGTGTATCATGCATTCATAGCATTACAGTGATGTTAGACTTCGGTCTATTGTGGCTTTCATCCCATTGTGTGGATGTGAGGTGGTTTTTAACTTGCTCCGGTTCTTGTGTAGAATCGATCCTAATGACGGGGATCTTTGGAGGGTGATGGCCTTATAAGTGTCCATCGACGTTGACGATTGGTACCACATGCATGAGTCTTATTATGCATTGCATTTATGTGGCATTATTGATGTAATTTTATGATGTTGTGACTGTTGATCCTTTTTGATGACTCTGACAATGTTGTTTATGATGATGATGCCATTTTATGCATATCCTGTTTTTATATTGATTATAATGAATTGTGATTACTCACCCTGCCTGTTTGAATGTTGCCTCCATGTTGGTAACATGCAGGTGATCAGGATTAGCTGTGGATGCCTTCGAGGACTTTTGGAGTTTATTTTGCTTTTGGTCGATGTAGAGGGTCTTGCTCTGATAGTGTAACATCGGGTTGGGTCGTTGAGTCGAACCATTGTTGAGTTGTTATTTTATTGTTATTTGATGACTATGGTTTTATTTTAAAAACCTTTTTATTTTGGGATTATTGTGGTTATGGTGGTTCCGCTGCTCATTTGATGGCTTTATATTTATTCTGAGGAAAACTCGTTGTTTATGGAGCAATTTTGTTGATTTAAATTTATTGAGAAATGTGTACCCTTTGAGGTGATTCTGATTTTACTCTGGTATTATGATTAATCTGCTTCAATTATGTGGGGGTAGAAAAGGGTGTTACAATATCCAGCACTTGTTTAAGCAGGACCCGAGGGAGGATGACGAAATCGAAGACGCAAAACTTCTGATTGTATGCTTTTGAAATAAAACTTTGCTGATGATGTACATGAATTGTTTCAAATCCCTAAACACCGGAGATATAAGGAAGATAATCCCTTGTCAACCCCGTTGAGCCTAGTAGTAGGAGTTTCTTTCTGAAACGAAAAACCCTCAATCTTAACCTGGGGCAGGGTAGGTGTCAGTTAATTTGACCGTGCGTTCAAATTTCAAAAGGAGTGTCCCATTCAAGGATTAATTGCATATATGGTTATCCCTCACCAACCGAAGAGTGAGGCAGTAACAACCCTTTCAAACAAGTCAGACAAGCTAGTGTCACACGATTTGTTTAAAAAAAAACAGCCCGCTAAGTCGAAAACATGAAAACAAGTGACTTAGGCAAAAGTTAGGGCATCCCGCTGGACTTCAAAATCGAAAAATTCAAAAGAATCAGTCTAGGAAAAATCAGGGAAAACAAAAGCATAAAAAGCGAAAAATAAGAAGAAAAAGAAAAAGAAAAGAAAAAATCCTCGATAAAGAACAAGTCGTGTGACTACAGACACCAAAGACAAAAGGGGTGACTGTCACTCCAAAAACCGTGTGGGTTCCTTTTATCCTCCTACCATTCATTGACCTTTTTGAAAAGTGAGCACCTGTGTTGAGTTAGCTGAATGTAGGACTGGAGAACATCAAGTAGAATGAGTGGGTTAAAACAAAACTTTGAGCCTTATATCCTTTCTTTCTCAAACCGTGAACCAGGCCACGTTACAACCTTCAAAAGACCTAATTGAAGCAGGGTTGTTTCGAAAGCATACTTCGGTAAAGATCGCGTCAAAGCTGACTCCTAAAAGGATTTTCTTATCATTCATGTTGGCATCAGTGACATTTTGAGCAGTGATTCATTCACTATATGTCGCAACTTTTTCAGTGAATAGACTTGGATTTCAAAACTGTCATATGCATTTGTTAGGTGCTACATTTACCTAAAAATGACATATCTTTCTTTGCACTTTTTCTACTCTTTTCTCATGTTTTCATGGTTTTTATCCATGATTGTTGTTGTTCTTCTAACATTGAGAATATACCTTTGGTGCTTGTAATGTGTGTGTTATTGTGCTGGAAAAGGCACTAATTGATCAAAAGTGTAAGACACAAGAAATGATGCAAGCAGCCAAAGAACAGAGGAGGACATCAGTAAGTTCGCTTTGCGAACTTGAAAGCGAGTGCCAGCGAAGGTTCGCTTTGTGAACTCTGGCGAGGTCTCCAGCGAATGGTCCCAGAATTTGGCAGGGGCAAAAGGCACTAAAGTTCGCTTTGTGAACGGGAAAGCGAGTGTTTGCTTTGTGAGTGATCCTTCGTATTGCGAGCTCATGAAAATTCTGTGGCGGTTTAAGCTTATCAGAGGCACCTCAGGTGCCTATTTTTGACATTCGCTGTGCGAATGAGTTGTTCGCTTTGCGAACTTGTAAATTCCTAAATGTGTATAAATAGAATTTTCACATTTTTTAGGTTATTATGAAGATAGAAACTTGAGAGAAAGATCATAACTTGTAATTTTCAGCATAGAAACTCAAATCCCAAGGGGGAGAAGGTAAGAGCTTCAATCTCTTGTTGGATTTGGATGTAATCTTTTGATAACTATTGTATTTCTTCTAATCTATATTTGTGAACTAGTTTGGATTCTCTATTTTTTGTTGTCTTGGGTTGTTTATTTGCTGGTCTTGACAAAACCTATTTCAAATCTTCGATCTTAGATGTTCATTTATCATTGAGCAAGCTTTTGACAATGTTTTGTGATTTGATATTCATTTTCATCTCAAGTTTTTACCATTGTGTTGATTGTTAGTTTAAGTAATTTCTAATAATTAATGCAATAAGAGACCGCGATAGCGCTTGACAAACAATATCATGAGAGTGCATGAGAATATTGATGAAAAACGACATTCACATTCATTTGGCAAATTAGTTGAATGCATGTAAAAAAGGGTTAAACGTGTGTACGTATTTTGATCATTGGCTTTGTATATGAATTACTCGTTGGTTTGATATTGATGTTATAGTAATATCTGTTGGGTTTTGATTCCAGAGACGGATTAGGCTTAACATTCATGTAGGCTTTACATGCTTTGTATTGATTGGTGATGTGCGAGAGCAATTATTGATTGGTATAAAATCATTCACATATGCGGGGACCGAGAGGATATGTATGTGTAAGTGATACATGATGATATTATGCGAATGTTTGATTTATGTATAAAATTGGTCAGAAGAATGCATGTGTTATCAATTGATGAGATCCAATTCCAACAAGGCTCTGTTTATAATTCAGTCTTTATTTTATACTTTCCGTCTTTACATTTTCCGCATTTGCTTTTGGTTCCGCTTTAAACCAGAACTTTTGAACCATAAGCTTAGAAATATAGATACCGTCGAATGGCATTCTTTCCCTTGCACTGATCCCTGTGGAGACGATAAAACTGGGTTACTTAAATGTTTTTGCTTGCTGCTGTGTTACAGTTTTAACAAAATGGCGCCGTTGCCGGGGATCGGTGTTTAGATATTGAATCGCATTGCGATAGTTTCTATATTTTTGAGCTTTGTACATTTGTTTATATTATATGTATTTGTTTTCTTTTATGTTTTCTCTAGTGTGATTAGGAATGATGAGAACTCCTTCTAGATTGGTTGCTAATTGTATAAACTTATTCAATGAAGCTTCGACCAAGTCTGGATAGTGAGATTTGAATGTATGTGAGGTAAATTGTACTGCTTTATATAATGTTAGAATGATTTAAGAATTTTGAGCTTTGTGAAAATGTGTATCTTTGTTTCATTTTTCAACTTGTTTGAATGCTTGTTTCACTTAGGTCCAAAAGCCACAAATTGTAAGAAACCTCCACTGTTTACTAAATGCTTGGATGGCTGATAACATTGTTTAATTCGTTTGATTCATGCTTTATCTGTTGATTATTGTGATTTTGTGGAAGCATTAGAAATGATCAAGGCATTTGTTTATATTGAGCACAACCATATCCAAAAGTACCTTACCCGTGAGTAGAGAGAATTCGTTAGCCCCTTTGAGCCTAAATAGTTTAGATCTCATTTTAGTGATGAACTTTGTGTTATACATAATTTGAAAGTGTAGTTCATCATTGAATTTGGTAAGGTTCTAAAAATTTCTTCTTGAACCTTTGAACTTTATTTTAATTTGATTTTCTTGCCTTAAAAAGCAAGGAATATTCACTTGAGGTTTGGTTGAATTCAAGTTGGGGAGAATGAAAAAGAAGATTGGTAAGTTGCAAAAACTTTTGAAAAAGTTCAAACAAGCACGAAAAGAAAAAATGTGAATATGAAGGTGAAAAACAAAATAAAAAGAGTGCTTGTTTGAATGAGAAAAATAGAGAATGAAATAATTGTGCATAAGGAAGTTTGAGAAGGTTTGTGATAAAGGAATGAAAATTGTGAATGAAGTAGTGATGTGTAAATACCCTGTATAGTGAATGTTCCTTTTTGCATCGGTAATTTCGATTCAATGGCCTTTAGAAATGTCCCTTTATTGTTAACCCTACCGAGTCACAACCTTTGAAGCCCTTAGTGATCTTTTTGCTTCCATATTTTCATTTTTGATTGTTAGATGTTGTATGAATTGGATTGTTATTAGCATTGTTTGTCGGGTGAGTGAAATTTCCCCGCGGTTGCAAACGCGTCAATTTCTTCATTCTTATTTTTGAAGAGGAGTGTTAGAGTGATTCAAGTATGAAAATTTAGTTGTTCTTTGAACCATTTCATGATATTTGTTTAAGAACTTAATTCTTTATCATTGTTCGATTCTATTGAGTGGTGTACGTTGCTTGTGCACATTTTTGTGCTTGACCAATTTATCTTGTTTTTGTTGAATCTTATGCTTGAGCAAATCCTCTTGTTTTAATGAGAGGCATAATTTGCTTGAGGACAAGCAAAAATCTAGTTGGGGAGAGTTGTTAGGTGTTAATTTTACCTAGAAATGACATATCTTTCTTTGCACTTTTTCTACTCTTTTCTCATGTTTTCATGGTTTTTATCCATGATTGTTGTTGTTCTTCTAACATTGAGAATATACCTTTGGGGCTTGTAATGTGTGTGTTATTGTGCAGGAAAAGGCACTAATTGATCAAAAGTGTAAGACACAAGAAATGATGCAAGCTGCCAAAGAACAGAAGAGGACATCAGTAAGTTCGCTTTACGAACTTGAAAGCGAGTGTCAGCGAAGGTTCGCTTTGCAAACTCTGGCGAGGTCTCCAGCGAATGGTCCCAGAATTTGGCAGGGGAAAAAGGCACTAAAGTTCGCTTTGCGAATGGGAAAGCAAGTGTTCGCTTTAGGGGTGATCCTTCGCATTGCGAGCTCACCAAAATTCTGTGGCGGTTTAAGCTTATTAGAGGCACCTCAGGTGCCTATTTTTGACATTCGCTGTGCGAATGAGTTGTTCGCTTTGCGAACTTGTAAATTCCTGAATGTGTATAAATAGAATTTTCACGCTTTTTAGGTTATTATGAAGATAGAAACTTGAGAGAAAGATTATAACTTGTAATTTTCAGCATAGAAACTCAAATCCCAAAGGGGAGAAGGTAAAAGCTTCAATCTCTTGTTGGATTTGGATGTAATCTTTTGATACCTATTGTATTTCTTCTAATCTATGTTTGTGAACTAGTTTGGATTCTCTATATTTGGTTGTCTTGGGTTGTTTATTTGTTGGTCTTGACAAAACCTATTTCAAATCTTCGATCTTAGATGTTCAGTTATCATTGAGCAAGCTTTTGAAAATGTTTTGTGATTTGATATTCATTTGCATCTCAGCTTTTTAGCATTGTGTTGATTGTTAGTTTGAATAGCTTCTAATAATTAATGCAATAAGAGACCGCAATAGCGCTTGACAAACAATATCATGAGGGTGCGTGAGAATATTGATGAAAAACGACATTCACGTTCATTTGGCAAATTAGTTGAATGCATGTAAAAAAGGGTTAAACGTGTGTACGTATTTTGATCATTGGCTTTGTATATGAATTACTCATTGGTTTGATATTGATGTTATAGTAATATCTGTTGGGTTTTGATTCCAGAGACGGATTAGGCTTAACATTCATGTAGGCTTTACATGCTTTGTATTGATTGGTGATGTACGAGAGCAATTATTGATCGGTATAAAATCATTCACATATGCAGGGACTGAGAGGATATGTATGTGTGAGTGATACAAGATGATATTATGTGAATGTTTGATTTATGTATAAAATTGGTCAGAAGAATGCATTTGTTGTCAATTGATGAGATCCAATTCCAACAAGGCTCCGTTTATAATTCAGTCTTTATTTTATATTTTCCGTCTTTACATTTTCCGAATTTGCTTTTGGTTCCGCTTTAAACCAAAACTTTTGAACCATAAGCTTAGAAATATAGATACCGTCGAATGGCATTCTTTCCCTCACACTGATCCCTGTGGAGACGATAAAACTAGGTTACTAAAATGTTTTTGCTTGCTGCTGTGTTATAGTTTCAACAGCATTGCATTAAAATTATCTTTTCGAAACGAATTATTTTACTTACGAGTAAGTACTTGACATCAGGAAAGTTTCTGCAATGGAAGGATTGATCAATCTAAGATGCAAAGTGCCTGAATACTCCGTTGAGCAGGGGCAAGTCTTATCAAATGGGCAATTCATTCCAAGATTCAGCCAATCTGGGGTAATCAGGTCGAGTTTCGACAAATCTCTCGAAGGTCGGTTAGTCGGAAGCACTCTTTCAAAGATTGGTCAGACAAGGGCAAAGTCATGTCAAGGCTCGTACTGGGGCAAGTCATTTCAGGAGTACAAGAAGTTATTCTCTCCGGAGAACGGTTAATCAAAGTCATGGGGCAAGATATGTTAGATCTTCATGATACCTCCTAAAGACAAGTTCTTTTTGGGTTATGCTGCATCAGGGCACCTTCTTTTGGTCATATCACATATGCAAGATTCATGTTGATAGCTAACACATGACGACCCCAGTAGAGTTATTCTCCCTAGCAGAGATAGCTGGAGTTTTATCACTCTCGGCAGAGCGTCGTGAAGATTATGATTATTCTCCCCAGCAAGAGTTCAGGAGTTCGCTCTCCCTTAGCCAACTTGGTGAAGTTTATTGCTCTTAAGCAGGAGCTCATATCCCCGTACAGGATAAGAGTGTCTGGTCTGTGCTTCCCAATCGTGTTTGTGGTAAAGTGGTCTTCCGTATCCCCAACGGGATAGAGATAGAAGATAGGTTTCCAACGGAGGAGTAAGCTCAATGATATTTCTGTTGCAGAGTTGATGTCGTCAATCATCGTTTCCCAAGCAAATTTATTGGTGATGGCTGGTATTCCCCAGCAGGTTAAGGGCGTTTCCTCGGCAGCAGGTTAAGTGCAACGATATTCTCTGACAGGTTTGGTGCTATTGACCTCATTCCCCAAGCAGAGTTTGGTGGTAGTAATCTCAACGGTCTAGTCAACAGTGGTTGACATCCCCGACAGATTCCCAGTCCAATGGTTATTGGCGATTCTCCGCATCAGATCATTTTGGGTTTTATCTTTGGCATATGTTATTCATGATTCTAGAACTCAAACTAAACTTCCCCTACGCTAGGAATCATGATGGCTTGGTTAATAGTGGTTTACATCCCCAAGCAGAGTCTGGTGCTAGTCATCTCAATGGCTTGGTCAATAGTGGTTGACGTCCCCGACAGTTTCCAAGTCCAATGGTTATTAGCGATTCTCCGCATCAGATCATTTCGGGTTTTATCTTTGGCAGGTGTAATTCATGATTTCCAGCATAGTGGAAGATCACTTTGGGTTCCATCTTCAGTAGTTATTATTCTTAATCCCCAACGGAGTGGGAATTCTCTTCGGGTTTCATCTTCAGCAGAGGTTATATCAAGAAGGCCGTTCAGTGTGACTTCCTCAACAGGGTTTGTGACCTCAGAGACAGTTCAATTTGTCATCCCCAGTGGAGTTGGCCTCGTCTCTTCAGCATTCATTTTGCTGGAGTGGTCATTTTGCATATCATAAGCATTTGCATTTCATCCTCAAACGCTTAGCATTTCCATTTTGTATGGAGCATTACGCCATAGAAAGAAAATTCAAACATATGCATGCGGAGCGTAAGCCAGATTTGGTACCTTGCGCAAAAGCCCGAATCAAATTTCAGTCAAGACAGTGACATATCCCTAGAGAGAACGCCGAGCCATTCCCCCAGTAGGCATTTTATTCCCGTCAAACCCTTGACGATGTGTTCCGAGCTCAAGTTGTGTACCTTCGGATATGATGTGTTCTGAGCTCAGGTTTTGTACCTTCGGATATGTTCAGTTTCTTCCCGTCAACCCCTTGACGATGTGCTCTTTCGGTTCGGGTGTTTCTTGGGTCTCATCTTCTTCCCGTCAACCCCTTGACGATGTGCTTCTTCGGTTCGGGTGTTTCTTGGGTCTCATTTTTTCCCGACAATCCTTTGACGATGTGTCCCTTCGGTCGGGTTTTCAGGTTTTCTTTTCGTCAATTCTTTGACGATGTGTTTCCTTTGGGTTTCATGTTGTCCTTTCCGTCAATTCTTTGACGAGGTGGTTCTTTGGGTTTCATTTTCTTTCCATCAATTCTTTGACGAGGTGTTTTATGGGTTTCATGTTGTCCTTTCCGTCAATTCTTTGACGAGATGGTTCTTTGGTTTTCATTTTATTTCCGTCAATTCTTTGACGATGTGTTTCTTAGGGTATGTCTTCTTTCCGTCAATTCTTTGATGATGTGGTTCTTGGGTTTCATATTGTTCTTTCCGTCAATTCTTTGACGAGGTGTTTCTTGGGTTCCATTTTCTTTCCGTCAATTCTTTGACGAGGTGGTTCTTCGAGTATGTCTTTTTTCTGTCAATTCTTTGACGATGTGGTTCTTGGGTTTCATGTTGTTCTTTCCGTCAATTCTTTTATGAGGTGTTTCTTGGGTATGTTGTCTTTCTGTCAAATTCCTTTGACGAAGTGTGACTGGGCTCCATTTACATTTTATCTCCCCACAGGTTGTAAATTTTCGGGTTCTTTTTGTATTCAATCACCTTCTACCTTGAACGTCTGAAAGCCGTTGCTATCACCCTTTCAGGTCCAAGTCGATTGAATAGGGGCAGCTGTAGCACCCCAAAATTTGCCCTACCTTTTTCTGGCTTGTGTTCCTTTCATTTGCATCATCATTAGGGAATAACTCATAAGCATACATTGCATTGGTCTTCTAAGACATGGGATCAGGAGTTTCTCTGAGTCAGGGCTTTCTATTTGCCTTAAGACACTTTCATCCAAGTTTGGCAGAGGTTTGAATTCTTATTGTCGTAATCAGAGTTCATCAAGCATCATGTTCATCTGCTTCAAGAGGCATCAAGATATTAGGGTTTCATCTTTGGTTTTAATTGGGAAGGCTGTGATTTAGGGTTTGGATCCTTCTCAACATCTCAAGAGCATTGGTTCCAGGTTAAGGGGTGTAATTTCAAGTCAAGTGTGGTTGTTCAGACACAATCCAATTCCGGTGGATGTTTGACCTAATCTTGGTCAAACTATTAGGAGTTTATTTCAATTGCAAGTTATCTGTTTCAGCGGTTGACTTCTCAGGCAGTGTGTTTCCAAGGTTGGATTGTGGACTTCATCAGGTTATCAAGCAGTGGTTCGTGTGAGGTTTGGGTTCAGAAAGTCAGGTTCATCATGGTCGGAGTTCATCAGTTTAATGTTCAACTGTGTTTATCTGTGGATTTATTTTTCCAGATGATTGATAAAGATGAATTTTGAAGTGATTCAGAATTTATTCTCAGAGATTCAGAGGGTGTTCGATTCAGATGTTTTGTTTCAATGGCAAGATCGTTCAGTGGTAGTTGTGATTCATTCACTTTATCGAAGGCTTGTGAAAGAAGTTTGGGATTGGTTTTGGATTCATTTGGTCATCCATTTGCTAAACCATGTTCTTATTCATCTTTTGAATTTTCACATTTCATATTCAATGTCCAATTTCCTATATCACATCTTAGACCATTATTTTTCTAAAAAATCCATATCCACTTCATAAACCATTTATCTTTTAAAACCAATTTCTAAACCCTTTTTATCTTATCCACATTTTTTAATCCAATTTCCAATTTATCCATTTTAAATCCATCTCAATCCATATTCAAAATTCAATTTCAAACCCAAATTTCATTCCAATTACCCATTATTCAAAACAAATCCTCAAATTATCATTCTACAAAAACCATTTACAAAAATAATTCCCCATGCTTCAACTACACTCCAAAAGTCGATGCACATCATAAAAGCCACTAGAAGCATTTCACAGCCACATGAACAATTTGTTTCACACACACTAAGGCCAAGCCCTTCATGCTAATTTCCAAAATCGTAGCAGCAAAAGAAAAGGCGCAAGGTCAATAGCAAGGTTTTAATAGCAGAAAACGCAGGGTGCACTTAAGAATACAGCGGGAAAATCAAAGGTGGAAAAGTGAAATAAAAATTCACTTTACAGCATGCAAAGAAAAAGTACATGGTGGGTCCTGGCAAATTATAATAGCAGGGCGCAGGGAAATTAAAAATACCACACCATGAAACATTCACACAACCAATACCCCAACGTACTACCTGCAAAATACACAACACATGGCGACAAAACTTCCAGCTCACAATTTTCCAAAATTCCATACAACAAAATCGTTCCACTACAACAAACTTGTACAAGACTGGCCCCACAAAACCATAACAAAATCACAAAAGAAATCATTGCGCACCATTAACAAAACCACTATTGCACCAGCCTGCCAAACTCGTGACCTTTTCACACAAGAAAAACTCTAACAGAATTTAAATTGAAAGACTATCCTGCCCCTCCAAAATTCATTGTATAAAAGCTGCTGCTCCCAAAAAGAAAGGGGAGGATTGATTCCACGCAGATTATCGTCGTCTTCGCATCTCCTTCAATCACCATTTTCATCATTTTGAAGACACACATTTTTCTGCATCAATTTTCTTCTGCATAATCCACAGAGACACTCCACCACCTTTATTCATCTTCACCCGAGTTCCACCATCTTCAAATCCGTAGCTCTCTTTTCAACCTTCATAACCTGAAGAAAATCAACAACAATTTGTGGTTCAACAGCTTGTAGAAAACCACAACAGCCTCATCGATTTCCAACCTCAGAACAACTTCAGAAGATCAATCAGGGAGAAGCAGAAGGCAACAACATCGCAACTCAAGCAGTATAGAAAAGAAGAAGAAGAATATTATGAGAACAATGCAAGAGAGATCGTGAAATCCAACTCACCAGTAATTCGACGAAGATGCCATCGGAGCAACTCCGATTCGTAATATTTTCTTCCTTCATCGTCATCCTGTAAATACATTAGCTATGAACTCTGAACTTTGATAATGTGTTTGTGTATTTTGCAAGGACTTGATGCGTGTAATTGATTTCTGTAATAATTTGTGAATCAAATCTGGTTGACGATGCGAAGGCTCCGCCGACGTCGGGAAGAGGCCACGGCGTGGCGGAGCGGTGAGTTGTTTTGTTGACGTGTTTTCCTGGAGGTTCGTGCAAGGTTCGTACGTTTGGATTTAGGCCATGAATATTGTATTGCTACGAGTTATTTTTGGAAAGCAGAACAAAGCATGAGGGGTGCGTGAGGTTTAGGGGCGCGATAGGAAGAAGGAAAGGGAGAATAGAAGAAGATGGCGGTTAAATCATGGAGGACGGAGAGGGTAAGAATCGTGAAGTTTGAGGAAGGATAGGAAGCCATGAACGGTGATGAATTGAAGAGGAGAAGCGAGGCAGAGAATGTACATGGCGGCGAACTAGAAGAAGAGTTTTTTGCTGATAGTGCTCTAGGTTTTTAAGTTTGAGTCATGTTGTAATGGTTCAGGCCTTAGGCCTAATGTGCATCTGATATTGTATACCTTGGTTTCGCTGAAACCCCCCCCCCCCCCCCCCCCCCCCCCCTTTGTGACTTCAGTTTTTTTTAGATCATTGGGCCTCAGACAGCCAACATGCCCATGCGCCTGAAGATTTCACACCACCTGAATACTGCTACACCTCCTGTTCTCTTTTCTTTCAGTTTTAGGTTTTTGTTCTACTTAATTTGGTTCTAATTGGTTAGTTAGATTTTGATTAGAAATTAATCTTATCTTCTTTTTATTTTAGATATTAATTAGATAATAATTTTAGAACTAAACCTTAATTAGATATATTATTTAGATTTAATTTTAGCTTAGATTTTAATTTTAGTTTAGAACTAATCTTGAGTAAATTAGAATTTAGTCTTGACTTAGAACTACTTTTTAGAAGTTAATTTTGAATTAATTTAGGATTAACTTTAGAATTAGAAATTATCTTGAATTAATCTTAGGTTCAGATATTATTTTTGATTAACTTTTAGGCTAATTGTTGACTAACTTTTAATCTTGTTTTTAATTGTAGATTAATTTACACTTTATCTTTAGCTTGGATATTCTTGATTAATTGTTGACCATGATTTTGATGCCTATTCTGATTAATTTGTGATTAAATACTTGACCGCCTCTTATTCGATTTTCTCTTTGTGATTGAGTCATCTGGTGTTTACTTGTTAATTACTTTGTATTCACATGCTCCCTTAAGGCCCCTAGTCTGACTTAATTTCTGATTAATCTCGGAGTAGGATAGACATTAGGCTCTCAATCCAAGCATGATAACATTAGGTAGGCGTCCCTCCTGATCCTGGCCTTAGGGCCACCTTGTATGCTAACTTGTAGGATTCCGTTCCCCCTAGACCTTGTGTGCGTCTCTCTCTCTCTTCTTTCTCAAAACAATAATCAAGACACTTAATAAATACGATGAGTATTGTGCGCCACGAGCCTTAATTACATTGGAAATGATGAGTGAAGGATCTCCCTTCACTTTTCTAGAGTGTTTAGCATACGTCCCATTGGGGGCGACCATGCGACGCATTCGCTCTTATGTCATAGACTTTAGTGCAGTACGAATCACAAACAAAGTCAATTCACTTATTCAGGAGAGTTTCTTCGACAGATCCCGATCCCCTCTCTCTCTCGTACCCGTGCGATCGAGACCGTTTTAGTTTTCCCGTAGTAGGGTGAACTACGGATGCTCTGATTCCTCATTCCCTAACAACTAACTTCCCTTTTCTCTCGCACCTTTGCGATCGAGACCAATCAGCTAACCGAACCTTTTCTCTCGCACCCCTTCGATCGAGACCAACCAGTTAACCGAGTCTTTTCTCTCGCCCCAGTGCGATCGAGATCTTTTCCCTCTTTTTCGACCCGCGGGTCGAACTACGACTGCTCTGACTTCCTCTCTCTCGTCCGACTGAGGATACATAGGCACAAGACGGCGATGTCCGTCGAACTACGTCGACTCTAATTCTTCGTTCACGGAGATACGTAGGCATAGGATTGCGATAATCCATGCGAGTCCATTTTTGTTTTCCCTTTTTGTTTTCCATTTCTGTTTAGCAGTAGGCTTTAGATAACTCACCCGTTGATTAGACAACAAGCGTAGATCCCATCGAGTACGATGGACGCGTGGGGTGCTAATACCTTCCCCTCACGTAACTGACTCCCGAACCCGGACTTTGGTTGCGATGACCATGTCTTCTCCCTCTTCAGGTTTTCTTTGATTGTTTCCTTTCCCTGCATCGGGCATTGTGGTCAACGTTGTAATGAAAGCGGAAAGGAACAGGCACGCCTGATCTCGAGCAGGAGAGGGATTTGAAGGGACACGCGTGGTGTCTTATAGGGCCATGTGTCAAAAGCGATAAATGCCTAGGGCGGCTATGAGTATGGGTACTTGAGTGCCTAAGTGATGCCTCGCTTCTGGTGCTAGGGCTTATAAATAGGGGGAAGTCCATTTCATTTGCACGCTCCCCTCTATTCTTCTCAATAAATTTCCCTAAATCTCTCAAAATTATCTTTGCTCTTCAAAGAACGTCCGCCGTCACAGCCGCCGTCAGCCTTTCTCCGTTGTCCAGAGCCTTCTTCATTCAAGTAAGTCCTGGCCCCTTTTCCAGATTCTATGAATTTCCCAGTGGTTTTTCTGTTGAGTCAATGAGGTTTCTGGTGAACTGATGAAGTTTCCAGCGGAACCATGAAGTCTCCGGCGGACTCGTGAAGTTTTCGATGAAGATGTCGGGGAGTTCATGAGGATTTTGGGGTTTCCGATGAAGGCTTGGGGACCTACGGTGAAGGCCTCAGGGAGCCTTTCACCGCGCGGACGCGTGAACATCGCGGGGAAGTCTCTTGTTGAGGAGGTTTCCCATGTTTGACTAGACGGGTTTTAAGTGTCAAGGATCCGCTCTCTCGAGGAGGGAGGTTTCCTGCTCTATTTCGGAGAGATTCTCCTCGTGGGCACGAGTTCCCCGGCGGGGGTTTTTGTCGGGGAAGTTTGTCAGGCGACTCCTCGTCCCCCTCTTCGCCCTTTCACTTGATTTGCGGTGGAAGGGTAGATTTGATCTTAGATGTCGAATTCACCATTTCCTCTGCTTTTCAGGTAAAATGGGCGCAAAGCCCGAGGGCGTCATTATGATCGACGAGAAAGTCAAAATCGACGTGGTCTTCGAGCAGGGGGAGGTCAAGAAAACCCGCACGCCTTTTGATTGGGCCAAGCAATAAAACCTATCAGCACCGCCTCGCTCTTTGCCCTCGATGACTCTGGCTCCTTCGCGAACGTATAGAACCTTGCTAAGGATGCCTCCCCGAATTGGATGGTCTACAAACCCAGGGAGAAGCATAGGATATACTCGTTGTTCAAAGGGATGGGTTCCCGATGTATGAGTTTGCATTCCAGGATGAGGGACTTCGTCTGCCCTTCAGTGACTTCCAAAAGGGGGTGTTCCAGTGGTTGCATTTAGCGCCTTCGCAGTTTCATCCCAACGCGATTGCGTTCGTACGAGCGTTTGAGCTCGTGTGTCAATATCTCCGTGTTTGCGCCACGCTCCCCTTGTTCTTCTGCACCTTTCACCTACAACGACAATCCTTCCAAGGCAGACGTAGTTTGGTATCTCTGAAGCAGCCGAGGAAGTTGTGCAGGGCATACCAGGATTCCGTTTGTACCTTTAAGGACATATACTTCGTTGTAAAGTCCGTGTCACATGCGGCCGTTGATTCCCTGTACGACCTCATGATCAAGCAGGAGGACAGGCAACAAGTAGAGTCTTTAGAGGCGAAGTTCCCTCTTGAGTGGCAGGAGGGCCACTTCGACAAGGGTATGGACAGTTATATCGTCAAGCCCGACGCTCTGAACGTCGAGGATCGGCTCACTTACGGGAAGATAGTCGGGTTCGTCTCTGTTTTCACTCCTGCTAAGTGTGTCAACAAGGACGGGAGCTTTATTCTTGACGAGCGCTGGGAGGTTTGCCGCGAGTCTCAGTTAATTAACATCAAGGCCCTCCTCGAGTGCGGGTCCGACGAGGAAGCACTAGGGCTATTAGGTAGTGGGCGGTTTCTTCACTCGCGCGTCTATTTATTTTCCCAAGCTATATTTACTTGTTTTTTGTTTTCTTTGTTGCAGACAAGATGTCTAGCATCTAGGAACGCCTGATGAAGCTTGCGACGACCAAAGGCGCCAAGAAGGCCACCAAGGGCCGTGTTACCTAAGTTTAGCAGATGGCGCAGGCTGACCAGTAGTCCGGGGGTTCTTCTTCTCCTCGGGGGAGTCAGTCTCCGGTCCCTCAGGATCCTCCATCCAAGAAGCAACATCTCGAGGAGTCCGGTCCCGTCGACCTCCTAAAGGGTGTTGTCGGGGAAAGATTTGTATTGCCTCCTTGCCACCTCCATCGGAAGCTCTTCAGTGGGGATAAGTCTTTGATCGTAACCACGGCAGAGTCCAAAGAAATTATGAGGGTCAACAAGGCGAGCAGAAGGAAAGCTCTGTGTGAGGATATGGCGGCCATGATGAGGTTTTTGAGATGGCCCTGGTCCTTAATGATGAAACTAGCCCCTCCTCCAAGTTGAAAAAGTTGCGAGAGGAGAATACAATCCTTGAGGAGGAAAAGGACAAGGTGGAGACCGACCTTCTCAACTACCAGTCGAAGTATGAGGCCCAGGTGCTCCTTCTCAAATATATAAACGAGATGCAGGGGCGGCTGAGGAAGGTTTAGGAGGAAAGGGATCAACTCTGGGCTAAGGTCGCTGACTTGGAGTCCGTTGCACGCCCTGTCGAGGATGAAAGTGCTGAAGAGAAGCTCTTGGCCACCCAGGGCGATTTGGTTTCTCGGATCAGGGTGCTCGAGCAAGATTGCATGAGCACCCTTGAGCTGGGTTTCAACATGGAGGTGGAGCAACTTCAGATTGTCAACCCCGAGCTCCAGTTCATGACCGATGGGATCAGCCCATTCTATCGGATGGTCGACGGCTAGGTCGTTGCTCCCGATGTGTCCAACAGTGGTGCTGACCAGAGTGACAGAGAGAACCGACCTGAGGAGGAAGCCACTGTTCAATTATTTTTTAGTTGTTTGGCCTGTACGCCATATTTGATTATGATTTTGTCCGTCCTGCGTGCCGTAATTTGTAATATGACTTTGCCCAGCCTGCGTGCCATGGGTTTTGATAAATCCTGGCATGCGCATCGTGGTTGTAATGTTTGAACAATGGGCTTTGCCCGCTTTAATGCATTGTTTCTTTTTGTTTAGTATGCTCGTATTTGTGTGTGTTATTGTATGTCGAGTACTTAATTTCCTCGTGAATATGCAATATTGTGCTTGCCTATTTTCATTAAGTAATTGGGGCCTTTGCTCCACGTAGTTGGTCCTTGACAGTGCGAAGAACTGGCCGAGTGGTCGGAGTTGGGTTCCGACCGTTGACGAAGCTAAGAGCTCGATCGAGGTCTTTACTTCGTGGCGTGAACTTCTCATCATGAACTGGGTGTTCTACCTAATTGGTACGACAACGGTGGAGCTCGGTTGAGGTGTCCCCGTTGGATCAAGAGTTTGTTCGCACACACAAGAGCAGACTCTTGTCTTTTTGTTTCGAGTTAGGAGTCACCCTTGTACCCTAGCGCGCTCTTGTGGTCGGGACCCACTTCATCGTGGTCGAACCAAGTACATCGCAGGAAGTGTTTAACTGTAGTACTATTTAGGTTTCTGAGTATTCCATGGTCGAGCAAGTTCCTCCCCGTGCAGGTTTTCGAGGTAGTAGGCCCCGTTTCCTGTTCTCGCATGGACGCGATAGGGGCCTTCCCAGTTCGTGGCGAGTTTCCCCTTGCGCGAATCTTTCTGGTTCCTTTGTAGGACTGGGCTTCCTACCTGCAATTCGCGTTTGATGACTTTGTTGTCATGTCGCAAATTTATTTTTTGCTTGAGCGAGGCTTCACGGAGGGATGCCCCTAACCAAATTTCTTTGACCATGTCGAGCTCCTCCCTTAGGGCCTCATCGTTCGTCTCCTCATCGAGGGGAGATTCGGTCCTCTTAGAGGGTTCCCTTATTTCCACCGGGATTACTGCCTCGGTTCTGTAAGTTAGTCGAAATCGGGTCTCCCCGGTGGTCGAGTGTGGGGTCGTCCTATAGGCCCAGAGGACGTTGTGTATCTCCTCGACCCACCTCTTTTTGGCCTCGCCTAGTCTTTATTTCAGGCCTTGCAGGATCACTCATTTCGCGGCTTCGACTTTCCAGTTTGTTTGCGGGTGCTCGACAGATGTAAAGTGTTGCTTTGTACCTAGTTTGGTAATGAAGTCCTGGAAGTTCTTGTCGGTAAATTTTGTCCCGTTGTCGGTGACAATTGCTTGGGGCATGCCGAACTGGGAAAGTATGTTCCTTTTGTAGAAACTGAGTATATTGTGCGTCGTGATTTTTGCGAGGGCCTAAGCCTCTATCCACTTCGTAAATTAGTCGACGCCGACTATCAAATATTTGTTCTGGTACAACCCTATGGTGAAAGGTCCGAGGATGTCCATCCCCCACCAGGCGAAAAGCCATGGGGACGAGAGCGTTTTGAGCTTGTTGGGCAGGTCCAGGTGCATGTCTCTGTGTCGTTGACACTTGTCTTACTTCTTGACGTGCTCCTTGGCATCCTGTTGCATGGTGGGCCAATAGTATCCCGCCCGTAGAGCCTTACGGGTGAGGGAACGTCCGCCAAGGTGCTGTGCATTGATCCCTTCGTGGATCTCTTAGAGTATGTTAGGGATTTTAGATTCCTTGACGCATTTGAGGTGGGGAGTGGAGAATCCCCGCTGGTACAATTTGTCCTCGATCAAGACGTATGAGCAAGCTCGGCGTCTGACCACGCTAGCCTCCTTGGAGTCGTTGGGAAGTTCCCCCGTGCTAAGGTATGTGTATATCGGGGTCATCCAGCTGTTACTGTCACCGATGGCATTCACGTCGACGGTCGAGGTGGGTTTCTTGATGCTTTTTCCAGAAAGTATCTCTTGGATGACAGACTTGTTCCTGCCTTTCTTCTTCATGCTTGCGAGCTTCGACAAGATGTTCGCCCTGGTATTGTGTTTGCGGGGAATGTGCTTTACTTCTACGGAATCAAATTTTTTCATCCTCTCTTTCACCAGGGCTAGGTACTCGACGAGGTTGTCGTTCTTGGTATGGTACTCTCCCCGCACGTGAGAGGCTACGATCTAGGAGTCGGTAAATATGTTTACCTCTTTCGCGCCGAGGTCTTCGGCCAGGCACAATCCGGCAAGGAAGGCCTCGTACTCGGCCTGGTTATTCGATGTCAGGAAGGATAGGGCGAGGGAGACCTTGATCAAGATGCCTTCTTCGTTCTCCAGAATGATGCCCGCTCCACTTCCCGTCGAGCTGGATGCCCCATCGACATAGATTGTCCACTTATGGGATCCGTCGATCGAGAATATTGGGGCGGTCATTTCCGCGACGAAGTCGGCTAGCACTTGAGCCTTCAGGGCCTTTCTGCTCTCGTACTTGACATCGAACTCAGAGAGTGTGAGCGACCACTTGAGCATCCTACCCACCATGTCAGGATGGCCGAGCAGCTGCTTCACAGGTTGGACTGTCCTCACCACGATCGTGTGGGCCAGGAAGTAGTGCCGCAGCCTTCTGGCCGCATTGATGAGGGCCAGAGCGACCTTCTCAATCTCTTGGTACCTGAGTTCGGGGCCCTGAGAGCTTTGTTGGTGAAATATATCGGTTTCTGTCCCTCGGGCATTTCGCGGATAAGAGCCGCGTTGACGGCCTTGGTTGCGACAACAAGGTACAAATATAAAGTCTCCCTGCTCTCTGGCCGCGAGAGGATCGGGGGCTGCGAGAAGACTTATTTGAGGTGTAGGAGGGCTTGTTCACACTCATCGGTCCACTCGAACGTGGCCTCTTTGCGCAAGAGCTTGAAAAATAGGAGTGCGCGTTGGGCAGACTTGGCCACGAAGCGGGACAACAAAGCGAGCATCCCGTTTAAGGATTGAATTGATTTCTTTGAGTTCGGCATTGGGAACTCAGAGAATGCTCTACACTTGTCAGGTTTCGCCTCGATTCCTTGTTCTGTCGGTAGATGCCGAGGAATTTGCCTGCTCGGACACCGAAGGTGCACTTCTCCGGGTTGAATCTCATTCTGCATCTCATCGCTTTATCGAAGACCCTTCTGAGGTGGGCGGTGTGGTTGATTTCTTCTTGTGACTTCACGATCATGTCTTCCATGTAGACCTCGAACATGTCTCTGATTTTTCCCTGGAAGACTTTATTCATCATTCGTTGGTAGGTCGCGCCGACGTTTTTCAGACCAAAAAGCATTACGTTGTAGTAATAATTGTCCGACTCGGTCATAAAAGCCGTGTATTGCTTGTCAGCCTTCACCATGGGGATTTGATTGTACCCTGAGTATGCGTCCATGAATGACAGTAATTTAAAACCTGCAAAATTATCGATCAGTTTGTCGATGTTAGGCAATGGATATGCATCTTTAGGACATGACCGATTAAGATCAGTATAATCAACACACATTCTCTATTTTCCATTAGACTTTTTAATCAATACAATGTTGGACAGCCAGGTTGTGTACTGGGCTTCCGAAATAAAATTTGCCTCTAAGAGGTCTTTTACAGCTTTTTCAGCAGCCTCCGCTTTCTCGGGAGACTGCCTACGCCTACGCTGTACTACGGCCCAAGCGGCCAAATCTATGGTGAACTGGTGGCGGGCTACGTCAGGGTTAAACCCGGGCATCTTCGCAGCGCTCCATACAAACAGGTCAGCATTCTCCCTAAGGCAGGCCTTCAGCTGCTTCTTCGCCAAGTCGGGGAGTCCTGAGCCGATCATCACGCTCCTGTCTAGGTCTTCGTCGAACGTGATGAGCTCGAAGTCACCATCTGGAATGGAGTGCACAGGGTGAAGAGGCTGCTCGTCGCCACCATCTGTTGGAGGAGTAAGATCTGCTGCTTCGTTCTGCTCCTGCTTGCTGGGGAAGAGGTTGTCTAGGTCGACCGCGTTGATGCACAACAGTGGCGGCTGCTTCAAAACATATTTTGGCGGCCTCAATGTCTTCGTGGAGGGTGATGAAGTGACCTCTGGCCATGTAGTACTTCATCTTCAGGTGGACTATAGATGACACCGCTGTTAGCTCGGCGAGGGTTGGCCTTCCCAGATTGCAGTGGCATAGAGATGGGCACTCTATCACCAAGAAGCAGACCTTGACTTGTCGGGAAGTCTCCTCATTCCCAAAGGTGACCAGTAGCTCAACTTAGCCCCACGGCCTTGTGGTGGTGTCTTTGAAGCCCTGAAAGTCGGAGCCATTGTATGAGGTCATAAACGTCTCGTCGAGCTGGAGGGTGGTGAACAGTTGGGCATACATTATGTCCACCGAGCTTCCCTAGTCGACGAGAATACGGCGTACGTCGAAGTTCACTATTTGTGCCCTGATCAGGAGAGGGGTGCTGAAGTTGGGGGCGCCACCCGGTAGCTCCTTGAGGTAGAAAGTGATGGGGTTTGATCTTCCCTGGACTTTGTCGAAGGTGGCGTTCTGTGCTAAACTCGCCACTATCAGCTCGTCGAACTTTTGCTTCACCGAACCCATGGAGGGCTTGTTTAACCCTCCTCCAGATGTGACCAGGGCAGTGGGGAAGCTCTCCCATGGGCACTAGCAGACACAGGCGCGTCAGCCTCGTCGGGGAGGTGGAAGTCCTCTGGCCGAGAGACGCACATACCGACTTGCAGTCCAGTGTTGTCAGAGGACAGTGTTACTTCCTCGACCTTCTTCGCCTCGCAAGCCTCCTGTTGAGGAGCTTCGTTCCTCCTGGTATATTACTTCAGGTGCCCTTCCTTGATTAGGATTTTGATAGTATCCTTGAGGTGGATGCAATCTTCAGTGACGTGTCCATGGCTCCTGTGGAACCGGCAGTACTTGGACTTATAGACGTTGGGCTTAGGGGGTGTTGGCTTTGGGAGGCGGACACCACCTCTTTGGAACTCGGAGTTGATGTTCTCTTCAAGAATACGATCGCGGGTAGCTGTGAGTAGCATATACTCGGTGAAGCGGTCTGCTGGCTCCCTTTGCTCTCGGAAGTCTCGAGGTTGATCTTCTCTTCTTTTCTCCCCGCCCCGTCGGGGAGCAGTGGAGTCTTCGTGCCTAGAGTTTCTGGCATTCTCCTAGTTCTGCGAGTCGCGAGCACTATTGGCGGCCTCCTTCTCCTCGTATTGGATGTAGGCCTGGGCCTTGTGAAGGAGTTGGTCCAGCGAGTCGGGCCGTTCGATGCCAACGGCCTTGGAGAAATCGCTGCGAGGTCGCAGTCCTCACTCGATCAGATATCTCTTCATGCTGTCCTAGGTGGACACTTGGATAGCCTCTCAATTGAATCTCTCTATGTAGTCCCAGAGAGATTCTTCCTTCCCCTGAATGATGGCTTCCAGGGACGCTTCCGTCTTCGGGTGTCACCCGGAAGCGGTGAAGTGCCTGGAGAACTGACTCTTTAGCTCTTTCTAGGAGGTGATGGATTCGGGCTCGAGGCTCTTATTCCATGCCATCGCGCTCTTCCTCAGGGTCGTGGGGAAGAGCCTGCACTTTATGGCTCCCCAGACGTTTCGATAGTCGAGCATCGCATCGATGCTTTCAATGCGGTCATTCGGGTCGGTCGTACCATCGTAGGTAGCCAAGGTCGGGGGCTTCTCCATCATGACACGCAGCCAAGTTTCCATGATGGCCTTGGACAGGGGACCACGGGGGTCATCTTCGTCACTCCTGATGGGTGACTGGGACAGGTCATACCGAGGACTCCTGCTGCAGCGGGGAGAACTCCTTGGACGACTCTTCGGTATCTCCACGTACCCATCAGCTTTATTCCTCTTAGGAGCCGGAGAGCGTTACTTTTTCTGGGGAAGAGAGCGGTCACGCTTCTGGGCGGCCACGGGCTAAGGCCTTTCCAGTCGCGGACGACGCACAGGTTATTGCAGAGAGGGACTCAGAGACTCATCATGTTGTAGCCTCCGTGGGGGAGGGGAAGAACGGGTTTCTCGTCGTCTCAGGGATGGGCTGCGAGAAACTGGGCGACGATGTCTCCGTGTGGGAGAGCGTGATTGTCATTCCTTTTCCAATATCTTGATCCGCTTGTTCTGTTGGAAGATCATCAAGTTTGTCTGATTGATTGCCGCGAATGGTCGGGTCGGTGTTGGGCGGCACATGAATTGGATGGAAGATAGTCGGGTTGTCGAAGTGTTGGCGGCATTGAAGGCCGCATCATCGGGGGAGGGAAAGGCATTGTGCCCATCCCTGGCATCGCCTTCCTCGACGTGAACGGTCATGTTAGGATCGTGACCGTCGTCGTTGGTAAAAGTGGTGAAGGCGGTTTCGTGAACGTTGTCGTCAGTGCATGGGCTAGCAATGATACCCCGAAATTGATGAAAGCTTTGGTTCTTGAATATCTGAAGAAGAAAGAACGGGGAACCAAGAGTTCCCACAGACGGTTCCACTGATCTTACTGGACCAGAAAAGGGTAAGCAGCCAGCAACACGTCGTGAACTCCTAATTCGCCGGTGGTGGAGAAGAGGAGGGGGTGTACCTGCAAGGCACTCTAATGCTAAAGTCAGTTTCAGTAAGAGAGAAATCAAGTACATAAAGGTGTGAGAATAGAATACCTGGCCCTCTCGTGAAAGAGGGCATTTATAATGTGCCCCCAATACTAGGCCAACGATTACTTTGCATTGGGTTGGATCGCTAGGCCCAATACAAATAACTGCCAGGGTCTACATGGTGTAGGGAAGACCAGCACGTGGTCTTCACCCTGGATAAACTGCCATGTGATCTTCGGAAGGTGGGTAACCCATTCTTTCGGATGCAGGTAGTTGCCTGATGACGTGTCCCCGCGTAAGGGGCACATAGAGACAGTGGGGGAGACGCGTGGGCGCTCCCCATGTGATTTGATGAACTGGGCCTTCCTTGGGCCCTCCCCGATAGAGAGATGGGTTGGGTCATGCCCGACAGTGGTGCGGCCTCTGGCCCAGTCCAGAATAATATATATATATATATATATATATATATATATATATATATATATATATATATATATATATATATAGGGGACGTATTATTTGGGAATGTCATTTTTATGTTAGAACATGAGAATGAATCTGAACCAGTAGATTTTAAAATAAATGGTGGAGATTATGTTTTAGTTTTCTTTCTCTCTCCTCCATCATTTATTTTAATAATGGAGGAGAGAGAAAAACAAAAATCACACATAATATCCACCATTCATTTTAAAACTTAATGATTCAGATTCATTCACATGTTCTCACATAAAAATGATGTTCTCATAGGATATGTCACACACACACACACACACACACACACACACACACATATATATATATATGTTGGGATCAACTTAAAGTAAGTTTTTTTTAACTTACTCCAAATCATTGCTCTTGAGTTAAATCTAATTTAATCGTTAATTAAGTAAAAAGACTAATTTAACCATTAGATTAGACTGAGTTCAAAGGCTATAATTTGGAATAATTTTAAAAAAACTTACTCTTGGAGTAAGTTGATCCCCACTTATATATATATATATATATAAGTGGGGATAAACTTACTCCAAGAGTAAATTTTTTTAACTTACTCCAAATCATAGCTAATCTGGGATGATCAGAATGGATCCTTGTGGCCTTCCGTGTAGGGCAGCAATGATGATTGTAGGAGAGGAGGGGGTGTACCTGCAAGGTACTCCGATGCCAAAGTAAGCAAGAGAGAGAGAGAGAGCAAGTACAAAGTGTTTAGGTATGAGTTAGAATGATTTGAATACCTGACCCTCTCAAACGAGAGGGTATTTATAAGAAACCCCCAGCGCGGGGCCAAGGTCTCCAATGTGGCCGAAGTATCAGGTCGACCAATGGGAGACTGCCAGGTGGAAGATCTAGCGGGTGAACTTTTAACTTGGTCTAAGTGTCCCCGGGGACTCTGGAGGTGCAGTTGGTCGCGTGAACTATCAAGCGCGTGAGGAGGATGTTCCTAACGGCTATATTATCCCCAACGGTTATATTATGCCCAACGACTATATTGTCTTAATCTCGTTATTGGGCCTTGCCTAAAACTGGACTGGATTGGGCCTTCCCAACTGTGGGGCATGTGTCGGTCCAGTCCAGAACAGGATCCCCCCAAGTCGTTGCTCTAAGGTGAGGAGTAATGACTTGAGTTAGCCTTGTTGGTCGACCGATAGGCAAGAGTTGCGTCGCGGGGAGGCTTTTTGAGGTCGTTATTTTTCCAACGAAAATCTTCAGGGACGTACCCTTCATTTGTTTATGGTTGGTGTGGTCGACATTTGGTTGCCCGTAACTTCAGAGGTTCCTTGGGAGGCGAGGACATGCTCGCAGAAGGGACGTCGTATGTCGACCAGCCTTGAGCTTAAGAGAAGGGAATTTCTTGTCGATGAGGTTGTGCTCGGACAATGTCCTGCGTGCATAGTCGAGGAGGATGTGCCAGCGGAGAGTTAGAGGGAACTTGTCTTGGAGAGTGCAAGGTTTCAGCCTTGAGAATGCCAAACGAAAGATTCTCATCTAACACGTGTGATGGCGTAATCAATGCTTGTTAAGGCCTAGGGAATCTAGGTTAGCTAGGCAATGATGGTTGCCCTTTGTGCTTCCCGGAGCGAGCAAGTGGCTATAAAAGGAGAACAAGAGGATTCATTTTACACTTCACGCAAATTTATCTTCCTCAACATCCTTTGCTCTGCAACTCGTGCTCATCACCGGAGTTCTCACAGCCGCCGTCTATCTTGAACTCTACTCTTCTGATCCACGTAAGTCTTCATCTTCAACCTTTGAATGCTTTGAAGCTTTTTAGGTTTACCTGGAATTTGGATGAATTTAACATGAATTTTCCGGTGAGGCATGAACTTTTCGGTTGAAGTTCATGTGTTCTTTGATGAACATATGAATTTTCTGGGAAATTCATGAAGATCCTGAAGAACATATGAACCTAGGATGAATGTTTTAGGATGTTGCGTAGAACTGTGTAGATCTTCCTAGGTTTTTGTTGGGAATAGCTTATGTTCGTAGTCGGGCATTAGGCCTCTCGTCGTCGAGAATTTATTCTTGTATGCTTGATAAGTGTTAGTTGTCGAGAAAACTCGTCCTCGTAGGAATCATTCCTAGAGTCGCGGAGACTCGTTTCCGCTCTTCGAGGAGAAGCTTACGTTACGTCCTTGTTATGTCGACAAGAGCTCGAGTTGAGGACACCTCCTCATACTTATTCCTCGCCCTTTAACTTAATTTGCGGTGCAAGGGTGGATTTGATCTCTGTTGTCGAATTCACTTTTGCTTTCTCTGCTTTTCAGGTAAAATGGCTGACAGGAACGAGGAAATCGTCCCCGACGTAGAAACTATTAATGAGGAAGCTATGCATCCTACTGAATACGCTAACATCAAGATCGCTCAAGGGGATCTTAGCTGGATCGCCCGAGAGCCCTTGGTAACAAAGTCGACCTTTACCGAGGACGGGGCCAACTCTTTCACTCTCCTCGAAGATCAGGAAGAGGGTGCCCCTGTGAACTAGAAGGCGATCATTCCCAAGGAGAATGACCGGATATGCTCGGTATATCTGAGGAGAAGATTTCCAATGTATGAGTTCGCTTTCAGTGAAGCGGGGTATCGCTTGTCCTTCACTGATTTTCAAGAGGGAATTTTCTGCCACCTCGTACTGTCTCCTGCCCAGCTTCATCCAAATGCTTTGGCGTTCATTTGGGCCTTCGAGCTAGTGTGCCGATACTTGAAGATTAGGGCTACCGTGGAGCTCTTCTTCTGTATTTTCCAGCTTCAGAGGAGCACAACTAGTCAGAAGCAAAGCTGGGTGTCCTTCAAATAGCAGAGCAGGCTATTCTGGCCATATTCGGAGTCTGTCCGAAATTTTAAGTTCAAGTTCTTGGTTGTGAAGCCTCTTTCGGAGCAGGCTAAAGACTCACTGGTCACCATGGAGGCTGTGCAAAAGGATGGTCGGGAGGTGATGAAATCGGTGTCGAAGTTTCCACTAGAGTGGGTGTTCGCCCACTTCAGATTCAGAACCAACCAGTTCCTCATAAAGCACGACTAGCTGAGTGCCAAGGATAAGGAATCATTTCGAGTGTTGACAAAGTTCGTGGAGAGCTTTGTCCCCACTACAGTTGTGGACAAAGATAATAATTTGCTCCACCTAGAAGATGGGGAACCAGTTCGGGAGTCTCGTTATATAAATATGAAGGCCCTCCTCGACTGTAAAATCGAAAAGGTCGTGTTTGAGCATCTAAGTATAGATTAGTTTTGTTGATATTTGTGTGTATATATATATATATATATATATATATATATATATATATATATATATATATAGATATAGAAAGAGAATATTCTATAGGATATTCCTTAGTATATTCTAGAATATAATAGGATATTCTCATTTGTAATTATTGCAATAAGTTGTATAATTCCCTATATAATGCAATTCCCGTAATGCTATTCAGTCATACGGTTTATCAAATGTCTCTTAACTTCTCATATTTCAATATGGTATCAGAGCCTATTAAGAGACAAATCTTCACTGTACGCTACCCGGTTGACCCACTGTCTTCCGGTGAGAAATTTCCTTCTGCAAACCGTGTCATCATTCCGGTTTGCCTCACCTTTATGGTCTCAAGCAATCTCCGATAGCTTGGTTTGGCAGATTCAG
Organism: Lathyrus tuberosus; assembly: GCA_022829125.1. Taxonomy (NCBI): domain Eukaryota; kingdom Viridiplantae; phylum Streptophyta; class Magnoliopsida; order Fabales; family Fabaceae; genus Lathyrus; species Lathyrus tuberosus. The sequence goes on along the minus strand of JALAZF010000151.1, from coordinate 672,062 downwards.
CATAGTGGTACAACAGTTTGGTATGGTCCGTAGCGAAGCTGATCATTCTGTTTTTTATCGTCACTCGACACAAGGGTGTATCTATCTTATTGTATATGTTGATGATATTGTTATAACTGGTAGTGATCAACACGGAATACTCCTGTTAAAACAACATCTCTCGAATCAATTTCAGACAAAAGATCTTGGTAAACTCCGATATTTCTTGGGTATTTAGGTGGTCCAATCTAAAGATGGTCTAGTAATTTCCCAACGGAAGTATGCTATGGATATTTTGGAAGAAACAGGGTTATTGAATGCTAAACCGGCTGATACTCCTATGGATCCAAGTGTCAAACTCCTACCCAATCAAGGGGAGCCTCTATCTGACCCAGGAAGATAAAGGAGATTGGTTGGAAAGTTGAATTATCTCACAGTCACTCGTCCAGACATTTCTTTTGCAGTCAGTGTGGTAAGCCAATTCTTAAATTCCCCTTGTCAAGAACACATGGATATTGTTATCTGGATTCTGAGATACATCAAATATGCTCCAGGAAAAGGTCTTGTGTATGAAGATAAAGGACATACTCAGATAGTTGGATACTCCGATGCTGATTGGGCAGGATCATCCATTGATAGATGACCCACCTCCGGGTATTGTGTACTTGTTGGAAGAAACCTTATATCCTGGAAAAGTAAGAAACAAAACGTAGTTACAAGATCAAGCGTCGAGGCAGAGTATAGGGCCATGGCAATGGAAACATGTGAACTTATTTGGTTAAAAAAGTTACTCAAGGAACTTCAAATTGAAGAAGCAAGACCAATGACACTTGTGTGTGATAATCAAGCTACGTTGCACATTGCTTCAAATCCAGTCTTTCATGAGAGAACCAAACATATTGAGATAGACTGTCACTTTGTCAGAGAGAAGATTGAATCAGGTGACATCGTCACAAAGTTTGTTAACTCTAATGATCAATTGGCAGATGTGTTTACAAAATCCCTGCGAAATCCCATAACTAGTTATATATGTGGCAAGCTTGGTGCATTTGACCTATATGCTCAAGCTTGAGGGGGAGTGTTGATATTTGTATATATATAGATATAGAAAGAGAATATTCTATAGGATATTCTTTAGTATATTCTAGAATAGAATAGGACATTCCCATTTGTAATTAATGCAATAAGCTGTATAATTCCCTATATAATGCAATTCCCGTAATGTTATTCAGTCATACGGTTTATCAAATGTCTCTTAACTTCTCATATTTCAATAAGTTTTTTGCTCGCATTACTGATGTTTTGTGGAATATCCTAACCCCATTTTCCTCTTTTTGTAGGGAAAATGTCGAACATGCGCAAACAACTTATCAAGTCCGCAGCTGCCAAGAACGTCAAGAAAGTGCCGATGTCAAAGGTTGACACAGTCAAACAGCAGGCGACGCTGGAGAAGTTCGTGGGTGGTTCTTTTCCTTCTCCAGACAGCACCTCAACTCCTCTTACCCCGAATCCTCATAAGAAAAGGAAACGGTACTACCTCAGCTCTTCCCCGGTCGATAACCCAAGTGGCTTTGTCGGGGGAAAGTTTATTTTACCATCATGCTATCTGCAGGAGAAGATCCTTGATGGGGAAGAATCAGTTGTCGTCCCCGACCTTGAGGCGTCAACTATCTTGTCCGCTGATCCTAAGGTGAGGAGAAAACTCCTTTGTCAAGACGCGGCGGCGATGATGAGGATGCTGGAGACTGAGCTCGAGCTGGAGACCACTGACCTATTCAATAAGCTGACAACTCTTCAGAGCAACTACGAGGCCAAGGTCGAGCTCCTGAAAGAGATGAACAAGATGAGGGAGGAGATGCAAAACATGAAGGAGGAAAATGCCAATCTGAAGGCTAAGATTGCTGAACTAGAGGGCTCATCGGCTGTCGGTCAGGATGAGAGCGATGAGGAAAAGTCCTTGAGGACTCGGGGAGACCTGATAGACAAAATCCGCATCCTTGAGCAGAATAACCTGGGGGCGGCCGAATTCGGTTTTGACACTACCGTGGAGCAGATAAAGGCTCTGAATTCTGACGTCCAGCTGGTCACCGACAGGATGGGTGTTTTGTATCAAGTTTTTGATGGCCAGGTGGTCCCTCCTGAGCTTCCATCCGAGGATGCATAACTTCTTTTTGTAACTTAGTATTTATTGGCCTGCGCGTCATCATTGTTGTAACTTTTGATAACTGGGCTTGGCCCATATTTTGTAATATTTTGACAGTTTTCGGCCTGGCGGTTGGACTTATATATATATATATATATATATATATATATATATATATATATATTTATGTTTGACATTACATGCCTTGCATTTAATTTGTGTATAGGCATATGCCTTGTATGTTAATTTTTGCACGTTGTGTTCGCTAAATATAAGAGTTTGCTCGACTCGTTATGATACTTGACAGTTTAGGGAACTTGTCGAGGAGGCGAAAGTAGTTTCTGCCAGACGTGGGATTAGGATCTCGGTCGAGGTTCTGATCGTATAGGGCTTGGACTATTCCTATCGCGAGCTGGGTTTCCTGCCACGCTGGTACGGTAACGGCGGAGCTCGATTGAGGTATCCCTGTTGGGCACAGAGTCTGCTCGTTCCATGAACAAAAAATTTCCTTCGTTGTAAATTTAAGGATTGTGCTTGCACCAGGGCACGCTCCCTTAGCCGAGCAACCTCTCCGTTGTGGGGTGAGTTCGTCGGCAGTTAATCTTGACTGATTATTGGTCCCAACTGTAATATTATTTAAGCTTTTCAACATTCCATGGTCGAGCAAATGGTTCCCTATTTAGATGTTCGAGATAGTAGACACCGATGCCTATTTTTTATTTGAACCTGTAAGGGACTTCCCAATTTGCGACCAACTTGCCCTCGCGTGAATATTTTTTATTTCTGCATAGGACTGGGCTGCCAACTTGGAAGTCGCGCTTTATGACTCTAGCGTCGTGGCGCAAAGTTATTTTTTGTTTTAGTGAAGCTTCGCGAAGGGATACCCCTGATCGGATTTCTTCGACCAGATCGAGTTCTTCTCTTAATGCTTTGTCGTTTAGTTCCTCATCGAGAGGAGCCTCTGTTCTCCTAGAGGGTTCTCTAATTTCCACCGGGATTACTACCTCGGTTCCGTATGCTAGTCGAAAGGGAGTCTCCCTGGTGGTTGAGTATGGAGTTGTACTATAGGCCCAGAGTACGCAATGTAGCTCCTCGACCCATCTCTTTTTGTCTTCGCCTAATCTTCGTTTTAGACCTCGAAGGATCACCCTGTTCGCGGACTTTGCTTGCTCGTTAGTCTGAGGATGTTCGACAAATGTGAAGTGTTGCTTGGTGCCTAGTTTGGCAACGAAGTCTTGAAACTTATTGTCCGTGAACTGGGTCCCGTTGTCGGTCACAAGGGCCTAGGGCACACCGAATCGTGCGAGGACGTTTCTTTGTAAAAGCGAAGTATGTTGAATGTTGTGATCTTGGCGAGGGCTTCAACCTTGATCCATTTTGTGAAGTAATCGACGACCATGATCAAAAATTTATTTTGATAGGACCCTGTCGTGAAGGGGCCGAGGATGTCCATCTCCCACCAAGCAAAGGGCCATGGGGAGGACAATGTCTTTAGTTCGTTGGGGGGTGCTAAGTGCATGTCCCCACGACATTGGCATCTGTCACATTTTTTTATATGCTCCTTTGCGTCATGCTGTATAGTCGGCCAATAATATCCTGCTCGCATGGCCTTTCATGCCAAGGATCTTCCTCCTAAGTGTTGTGCGTTGATCCCGTCGTGAATTTCTTGGAGAATGTTGGGGACCTTGTTCTCCTCAACACATTTTAGGAGGGCTATGGAGAATCCTTGTCGGTAGAGCTTGTCTTCGATTAAGACGTATGAGCAGGTCCTTCGCTTAGTTATGCTAGCCTCTTTGCTGTCTATAGGCAACTCCCCCGTGATGAGATAGTTGTACACCAGAGTCATCCAGCAGTTACTATCGCCAATGGCGTTGACGTCGAGCGACACTATTGGTTTTTCGATACTTGGGTGGGGAAGCATCTCTTGTATAACAGACTTGTTGCCACCTTTCCTCCTAATGCTGGCCAATTTTGACAGGACGTCTACCCGAGTGTTTCGTTTACGGGGGATGTGTTGGACTTCCCACACATCGAACCTAGCTATCTTTTCTTTTACCAGCGTCAAGTATTCGAAGAGATGATCTTTTTGGCCTGATATTCTCCCCGTACTTGGGAGGCCACGAGCTGGGAGACCGTGAATATTTTTACTTCCTTAGCGCCCAGGTCCTCGTCCAATCGTAAGCTTGCGAGGAATACTTCGTATTCGGCTTGATTGTTCGAGGTTGGGAAGGACAAGACCAACGATACTTCGATTAGGATCCCTTCTTCATTTTCGAGGATGATGCCTACTCTACTGCCCGTGGAGCTGGAAGCTCCGTCGACGAAGATGGTCCACTTGTGGGCTCCACTTGATGGGGACGCTGGAGGTGTCATTTCCGCCAAGAAGTCGACCAGGATTTATGCCTTAAGGGCTTTCCTACTTTCATAATGGATGTCAAACTCTGACAGTTCTAAACACCATTTGAGCATCCTACCGGCCATGTCTGGTCGACCAAGCAGTTGTCTTATAGGTTGGTCTGTTCGAACCACTATCGTGTAGGCCAGGAAGTATTGCCTTAATCTTCTTGTAGCGTTGATAAGGGCCAGAGAGATTTTCTCGATCTGCTGGCATCTGAGTTCTGGTCCTTGCAAGGCCTTGCTTGTGAAATATATTGGCTTCTGCCCGTCGACGGTTTCTCAAATGAGGGCAGCACTGAAGACCTCGTTAGTGATGGAAAGATAAAGGTAAAGCGTCTCCCCGTAGTCGGGTTGTGACAGAATTGGTGGTTCTTCCAGGGCTTGCTTGAGGTGGCATAGAGCCTGCTCGCATTCCTCTGTCCATTCGAATGTTGCCTTTTTTCGTAGAAGCTTGAAGAAGGGCAGAGCGTGTTGGGCAGACTTGGCCACGAAGCGAGATAACGAGGTAAGCATTGGTGTGGGGAACTCAGAAAATGCTTGACATTTGTCGGGGTTGGCCTCGATTCCTCTTTCAGTGAGGTAGAAGTCAAGGAACTACCCTGCCCGCACGCCGGAGGTGCATTTCTCTGGGTTAAATCGCATTTTGCATTTCCTTGCTTGGTCGAAGAATTTTTGCAAGTGGAGCATATGATTGGATTCCTCTTGGGACTTCACGATCATGTCGTCCATATACACTTCGGGCATGTCTCTGATTTTTGATCGGAAGACTTTGTTCATCATTCGCTGGTATGTGGCCCCAACGTTTTTCAGACCGAAGGGCATTGCGTTGTAGTAATAGTTGCCCGACGAGGTCATGAAAGCAATGTATCTCTTGTTCTTTTCGACCATGGGAATTTAGTTATATCCCAAGTATGCATCCATGAAGGACAAGAGTTTGAAGCCGGTTGAATTATCTACTAACTTATCAATGTTAGGCAAAGGATAAACGTCTTTCGGGAAAGCCCGATTGAGATCGGTGTAATCAATGCACATCCTCCAGTTTCCATTATGTTTTTTCACTAATACAATGTTGGACAGCCAGGTTGTATACCTGGCCTCTGAAATGAATTTCGCCTCTAAGAGGTCTTTTATAAGTTTTTCTGCAGCTTTTGCCTTCTCATCAGACTGTTTGCGTCTGCGTTGTGCCACTGCTCGAGTTGATGGGTCGATCGTGAGCTGGTGACAAGCAGTTTCAGGATCGAGGTCGGGCATGTCTGCGGCGCTCCATGAAAATAAATCTGCATTGTCTCTTAGGCATATTTTCAGCTTCTCTCTCACCTCTTCGAGCAGTCTTGCACCTATCCTGACTTCTCTGTTGGGATTTTCCCCGAAAGTGATCACTTCGAAGTCCCCGTCTGATACTGGGCGCATGACAGTTGATGCAGGGGGCTTCCAGTCAATGCTGGAGTGTCTTCGCTGCTATCCTCCTCGCCTTACTCTGAGATTCGGCTGTCAAGGTCAATGGTGTGGATCGGGAGTGCTGGCTTTTTATCGGGCTGGCTCTCTTCACTGAGAAGTTCTTTGTCTCTTGCCTGTTTGACGACTTTCGGTGTTGTGCCAATCGAACTCTGCCCTCTGGTAGCTGCTTCAAAGCATCTCCTCGCAGTCTCAATATCTCCATGCAAGGTGGCGACATGACCCTTCTCAGTGTAATATTTCATCTTGAGATGAACCGTGGACGGAACGGCGATCAGCTCAGCGAGGGTTGGCCTCCCCAGAATACACTGGTACAAAGAGGGACAACCGATGACCAGGAATTGTGTTTTAATCATTTTGGAGGCCTCTTCCTCCCCGAAGGTGACTGAGAGTTCCACGTACCCCCAAGGCCTAGCAGTAGCCCCATTGAATCCCTGCAGGTCTGAGCCCACGTACCAAGATAAGTTCTTCTGATCGAGCTTAAGGGCACGGAACAAGCTGGTATACATAATGTCCACCAAACTCTCTTGGTCGAGCATGATTCGTCGGACATCTGTGTTAGTCAATCTAGCCCTGATGAGTAAAGGGATGTGCGAGTTAGGGGAGCCTCCGGGGAGCTCTTCACGATAAAACGTGATGGACTGAGAGCGTCCTCAGGACTTCTCGAGTGTAGACAGTTGGTCAGGGCTGCAATCGATCAGCTGATAGAACTTCCTTTTGACTGATCCTACCAAGAGCTCACTATACCCGCCACAGAAGATGACCATCGCAGTGGGGAAGGCCTCCCAGGAGCTGTGTGCGGTAAAATACTGTGGATACTCGAGATAGTCAGGGACAAAGAAGTCCTCTGGCTGCGAAAAGGACATGGAAACTTGTGGGGGAGAACTAGAAGGTGAAGCCTCTATTTCTGTCGTCTTAGATTCAGACGTCTCTCGTTGGGAGGCTTCTCCATTCTTCGTGTACTGCTTCAAATTACCCTCCTTGATGAGGATCTCGATGGCGTCCTTTAGATGAACACAATCTTCGGTCACGTGGCCATGGCTGCGATGAAAGCAACAATACTTACTTCTGTCAGTGTTGCCATTCGATGTCGTTGGTTTAGGGAAATGGGCACATCCTTGCTTAAACTCGGCGTTGATGCATTCGGAGAGAATGCGCTCGCAGGGAGCTGTTAGCAAGGTATACTCAGTAAAGTGACCAGCAGGTTCTTTATGTTCACGGGGACTGTCATCCCGTCGTCTCTCTTTGTTGTATCAGGGAGCTTCTGACTCGTCCTATATTGACGCCTTGGAATTCTCCTGGTTCCTCGAGACCCGGGCTTTGTAAGAAACTTCTTTCTCCTTATATTGGATATAAGCTTGGGCATTATGGAGGATTTCGGCCAGAGAATGAGGCGTTTCGATACCCACTACTTTGCGGAAATCACTATTTGGTCGTAGCCTCTTCTCGAGGAGGTATTTCTTCATGTGATCCGTTGTGAGGATCTCTACTGCCTACTTGTTAAACCTCTTGATTTATGCACAAAGGGGCTCATCCTTGCCCTGAATTATTCCTTCGAGCATGGCTTCCGACTTGGGATGACACCTAGAAACGGTGAAATGACGGGCAAACTGGTTTTTTAGATTTCTCCACGAGGTGATTGAGCCATGGGGAAGATTTTTATACCAGGTCATAGCTCCCTTTCTGAGGGTGATGGGGACCAGTCTGCACTTGATTGCTCCGCCCACCTTGTGATAATGAAGCATGACTTCAATGTTCTCTATATGGTCACCAGAATCTGTGGTGCCATCATAGAGAGCCAAATAGGAGGCTTCTCCAGCCCCCGAGGGATACAGGTGTCCATTATCTCTTGGGATAGAGGTCCATGAATGTCGTCTTCATCACTGGTGCTCGACGATCTGTATGGGGAATGACTATGATGAGGGCTTCTGCTATGTCTAGGAGAGTGCTTGTGTCGATGCTCGCGAGATCTCTCTGAAGGCTTAGTCTTCTTGGGAGCTGGAGAATGCCTTATCCTTCGGGGAGAGGTACGATGTCGTCTTTCCGTGATTTCTTGCCCTGGTTTCTCCAATTTCGATCGTTTCTTGACTGGGGAAATGTTTCGAGACTCGTCTCGCCGATGTTTCTGAGGGGGTGAATGAGAACGGGGAGAATGATTGCGAGGCTTTTGTGAGGGACATCGTTCTTGAAGAGCATTTCCCAGCACGTGGATCTTCTCGCCCTGCTAGAAGATCATGTAGTTGGATTTGTTGAAGGCGGCGATGAGAGGCACAGTGCTGGGATCAGAGTTTTGAGGAACGAGGATGAGCTCGTAGACGTGATCGGAATTCTTGATACGGGGTTTCACGTCATCGGAGGATAGAGAGGCAGTTTTCCATCCCTGTGATCGGTCTCGTAGACCACAGCTCCAGGATTGGGGTTATCGCCATTATCCAATGCGACAGTGAAGGTAGAATCTTGAGGGACATCATCGTTACGGTGAGAGGCCATGACGATCGAGGAAGGTTTAGAAAGAAAAAACTTTGGTATTTGGATTGAAAAGAATGTGGATCTTAGTTCAAGAAAGACGAGGAAGCAGAGTTTCCCACAGACGGTGCCAGTGATCTGTTAGACGGTGTGGCTAGTGATCGAGAGGGGGGGTGAATAGATCACTGCTTGTAAAATACGGTTTTAAAAACCTTAACAGAGTTTTTGAAATATAGCGGAAAGTTTTGGTCCCGAATCGACTTCCGTCTATTCTGAACCGCTACCAAAAAGACCAGACACGCAAGTATGATGCTGGATTTGAATTGATTGATAGAAAACGTTAACACAGAATTTTCTCGCACTAAATGCACTTATCACAAATTCTGATTCCAATGAGTAAATCACAACAAACCGTTTTGTCAAACACTTGGCGTGTATGTGTTCTATGATAAACAATAGTGATGTTTCAATAAAAGGTTTTCTTGCCACTATTGTATCACGACACGTAAAACGTACTGCGCCAATTTGTATCACAAAACAGTTAACGAAAACGTAAAGGGAGATAGAGATAGAATACGATACACAGAGATTTGTTAAGGAAGTTCCCCACTGTCGTCCTCGCGTGTGGGTACGTCTCCCTCTCAATTTCAAAAGAAATTGAGACCTTTTCTTATCAATAGTTGCTGAATTCGTTCTTACAAAGGTTACAATACCAAGACAGAATTCTAAATCCCTAGAACTTCTTCTTCTCATATAGAACCTCGACTTGATCAGAGCTGGATCAAGAATTCCCCGCAAGACTTGCAAACGATTCACCGGTTCCACGACCTGTTTGCGAAACAACCCCGTTTCCAAACCCTACGCTGCGGCTGAATCCGTTCTGCAATCGTGACTAACAAACCCGCAAGAACAGTCCCATTCTTGAAGGACAAACCAGTAGGTTTTTCCTCGAAACCCCGTTCACTCTTCAACCCAGCTAGATCCTTGATCGTTCCACTGACTCCACAGCTAGATCGTTGATCGTACCACTGAACGTTATCTCGTTGATCCTTCAATCCGAAGAACAAGAATGATTGTGTGTAATTGTTCTTGAATTAAAGAGATTGAGAAGATGATGAAGACGAAGTATCTTTCAGGTTTCTGAATGCTCAATCAATTGCTGCTACAAAGACCTCTATGACTTGTGTATTTTGCAATTTTCACTTGTGAATCCCACTTAAGCCAATACCTGCCACTTTGTATTTATACTAAACAAGACAGAACTGTTAGAATTAAAATTATGCAGAAAAACAGACTTTGGGATCGATCCCAACATCGTATGGATCGATTCCTGACAATTTTTAACTGTTAGGGATTGATCCCAAAATCTATGAATCGATCCCTACTGAAGGTGAACTGAAAAACAGAATTTCCATTAAATCAGGGATCGATGCCAGACACGTATGGATCGATGCCAGACAGTTTTTAACTGTTAGGGATTGATCCCAAAATCCATGAATCGATCCCTACTGAAGGTGAACTGAAAAACAGAATTTCCATTAAATCAGGGATCGATACCAGACACGTATGGATCGATGCCTACTGAACAAATTTAATTCTTTTGATTTCCAATAAAGCAGGGATCGATACTAGACACGTATGGATCGATGCCAAAGGTTATGTATTGATTCAAACCTTATAAAAAGTGTTTCTAACAATCATTTTAAGATGAAAATCACACATATTCACATGTAGAATGAAGCACAACAAATCATACGCGCAATTTGCAATCATACAAAAACAAAACCAAAGTAAAGGATTGTCTCACAAACTCCCCCTTTTTGATGATGGCAAATTGATGTGTGATACTCCCCCTGAGTTTGTGCATACCATTCTGTCATGTCAACATCTTCTATACTTCTCCCCCTTTGTCAACATCAAAAAGAGGAAAGAAACAACAAAGAGAAGAACAAAGTAGCAAACCGCAGCATAAATTGATAACAAAGCTAACAATCACAAAGAAAGAAAGCTTAGAAGAATAAAATCACTCACAAAGAATGACCAATAAAGGGCAAGGAAACCATAAACAAGCAAACGGAAATAAGCAATGAAATACTAGGAAAGTAATGAAAATTACATAAGCCAAACAAATATAGTCAGAATATTCGAAAAATGAAACAACAATTCAAGCAACATGAAATGAAATGCATATGAAATGAAATGCTAATGGGGAAAGTGGCCTCCACAAGACTCCTCGTCATCTTGATTTGGATCTCTGAAGCTAGGTGGAGGCGGAGGAGGAGGCATTTCATCAGGATTGTGTCCCATGAAAGAGTACTGTCTGAATCGGTCCTGAACTTCAGTGCTTCGAAACCTGTCCATAATACCCGGATCTGCACGACAATCGTCCATAAAACCTGTCATTTCATTATAAAAGACTTGATGCCACTTAATCAAGTCAGTGAGGATGGTGGAGCAGGTTCATAGTGGGATGGAGACCACCTTTGTGGCACCCACTCACCCCAACCGGTATTGGCAGCAGCTTCAGGCACTTCTGGTTCATCTACATCCTGCATTTCTTCATCATCTTGATCTTCAACAATAGAAAATCTGTCAGCCGGCTCATCAAAGTTGTAAATCCTTGTCCTTGTTTTGCTTATATAGATATAGAAGCATTCACGCTCCTTATCCCACCGGTATCCCATGTGCGACAAGGTGGAAGAATCAAACTCTTGGGCAGGTGTGGGAGATACAAGAGGAACCAAAGGCACAGTGATGTTCCAGAATTTTATAATCCTCATAATCTGAGAGGCATATCCGAGAGCAACATTTTTGGAACTGTTTCGCACGGAGAATAGACGCTTGACAAAGTAATTGGGCCAATTCAACTTAACCTTCTTTAGCAGAATGTACATGAGATGAGTGCTTGGTCTGTCCAGCCGGGAATGACCACCAGTTGCTGGACGCAAGACATGTGATACAATCCAATGAAGTATCCTTGGTACTCGTTTGATCATACCCGTTGTCAGACGTTCATCCTCAGCTATTGGTCGTTCTACTTTAGAGATAGATTGAGTAAATTCCAGCAAATTAAACTCAGTATCAAACTTAGAATCATTCCATATCTCGAAATCAAGCGGCGGAAGTGGGATTTCAAATACTTTGAGCCAGTCAGCAGCCTCGAATGTGTATGTGCTAACACCAATGGAACACTTAAAACTATATCCTTTACTAGTTTGCAATCCAACATAAAATGCACGTATAAAGTCCTCATGGTACTCATTTCTTATAGTTAAAAAGGAACCCAATTGTTGTGCATTCAACAGTTCTACCACATCACCTAAGTGCAAAGGGATGACATCACCCGTGGTATCGATACATGCGAATGCAAAACAGACTTTTATGATTTTTTTTTTTATGCAGAATGCAATGCCTATGAATCATGTTATGAAAATGATGCTTAAGAATAGTTCTCAATCCAGATATTAATATTCAAACAATAAATGCAAAAGAATTTACATAAACGAACATAGAGAATTTGTTCTAACATACACAAACACATAGATCCAAAGAGTAGTAAAGAGGATTGATATTACCTTTGTTGATGTACCTTTGTGAAGTATAAGCTCATAACTTCTAAAACACAACTTATCAACCAAGGTGAGGCAAAAATAGAATCTAACAAGCTTAAGATAGTAATGAAGAAAGATCAAGAATCCCTAATTCACGACGAATGTTAAAGAAAGGTTCCGTTGCTAGTGGTTTAGTGAAAATATCAGCGAGTTGATTCTTAGTATCAACATGCTCAAACACAACGTCCTCTTTCTCAACATGGTCGCGAAGAAAGTGATGCCTAATCTCTATGTGTTTAGTGCGTGAGTGTAAAACAGGATTCTTAGTAAGATTTATAGCACTGGTGTTGTCACACTTTATTGGAATGCGTTTGAGTTGAATATCGAAATCTTGTAGTTGTTGCTTCAGCCACAAGATCTGAGCGCAACAGCTACCGGCTGCAACGTACTCAGCCTCAGCAGTTGACAATGCGACAGACACCTGTTTCTTGCTATGCCAACTGACCAGAGAGTTTGAAAATAAGTGACATGTACCACTAGTACTTTTCCTATCTGATTTGCAGCCAGCAAAATCAGAATCGGAGTAACCTACTAAGCTACAATCGCTTCCTTTTGAATACCAGAGCCCATACTTAGATGTTCCATGAAGATATCTAAATATGCGCTTGACAGCTTTCAAGTGTGACTCTTTAGGATTCGATTGATATCGTGCACACATGCAGACACTAAACATGATGTCAGGTCTAGACGCAGTAAGATACAAGAGAGACCCAATCATACCTCTATACTGTTTGACATCTACACTCTTACCGTGTTCATCTTTATCTAGATATCCGTTGGTAGGCATAGGTGTGTCTATTGATTTTGAGTCGTTCATTCCAAAGCGCTTGAGCAGCTCTCTGCAGTATTTTGTTTGACTCACAGCTGTTCCCTCATCAAGCTGCTTTATTTGGAGACCGAGGAAGAAATTAAGCTCCCCCATAAGACTCATTTCAAATTCACCCTGCATAACTTTTGAAAACTCTTCGACCAAGTGTATGTTAGTTGAACCAAAAATTATATCGTCTACATAAACTTGAACTAAAAGAATGTGTTTTCCTTTGTGCTTAATGAAGAGGGTGGTATCCACTTTACCTCTTGAATATCCATGATCAAGTAGAAATTTGCTAAGTCTTTCATACCAAACCCGGGGGGCTTGCTTAAGACCGTACAAAGCTCGTTTTAATTTGTAAACATAATCTGGATATTCAGCATTCTCAAAACCAGGAGGTTGTGAGACGTATACCTCTTCATTTAGGACACCATTTAGAAACGCACTCTTTACGTCCATTTGGTAAAGCTTAAAATCTCTAGAACACGCATAAGCGAGCAAGAGACGTATAGCCTCAAGGCGAGCAACTGGAGCATAAGTTTCCTCATAGTCTATGCCCTCCTCTTGGTTATAGCCTTGTGCTACTAAACGTGCCTTGTTCCGAGTTATCACTCCACTTTCATCAAGCTTATTCCTAAAAACCCACTTAGTACCTATGATATGATGTTCTCGCGGACGCGGGACAAGTTCCCAAACGTCATTTCTTTTAAATTGATTAAGCTCTTCTTGCATGGCCATTAGCCAAAATTCATCAATCAAGGCTTCTTTGGCATTTTTAGGTTCCACTTGTGAAACAAAGGCGAAGTGAGAACAAAAATTACTTATCTTAGAACGAGTCATGACCCCCTTTGAAATGTCTCCCAAGATGTTGTCAATGGGATGGTCTTTTGAAGATTTCCAAGCTGGTGGAAGGTCATTCACATCAGCTGTCCTTTCTTCCTTATCTTTTTCATGACTAGTATCTTCCTCCTTCTCAATGGGAGCTGTCTTGGATTGATCAGTTTCCGCAACAGCTTCCTTGAGTATGTCTTCTGTAGATACACCTATACTACCTTTGCCAAGTATAGCTCCTTTGTTATTGTCTCCATAAGTAACATATCCCTTTTTCTTTGCTTTGAAGTCTATAAAAAGCGATATGTCACCGGTCATGTGCCTTGAGCAGCCGCTATCTAGGAACCATCTCCTATCTTCGGATGCAAGGCACTCTTCCTACAATATCAAAAGAGAGTGGTTGGTACCCAATTTTCATTGGGTCCAAAGGGGTAAGTGGTAACATGGTTGCCTTTTGGCTTCCATTGATAGATGCCTTTAGGAACAAGAAACCTCCTAAACTTGCATTTCTCAATGGTGTGGCCAGCACGACAACAATAATGACATAAACCATGATGATGCAATTGTTTAGTTTTGTTCATTGAATCCTTTGGAGTAAAAGAGTATTTTGCATATGGAGGATTCAATGACTTCTTAAACAATCTAGTATCAACGGCGTAAGTCACCTTGGGTTGTAAAGCTTTTTCCAATTTGACTTTAAGAGTATTAACCTCTCGTTGCCAAATATGACAAGCTTCACAATACCTAACTTTACTACATCCGTTAACATCAATATCTTTTGAATTTTCTGCAATACTAGCCTTCAAGCTTTCTAAATCTTTTTCAGCTTTGTATACTTTACCTTCCAAGAATGAAAAAATTTGTTTATCGGAAGATAATCTTTTGAAAGCATCTACAGCTTCGTTATGCAGTTTTTCAAAAGCGATTTTCAGTTCAGAAAAAGACATAGAGGAGACATTATTATAGTAGGCTTGTTTTACCTTCTTTTCTTCTTGTTTCTTCTTGTAGTAGGCATGGTCTTTGATGTGAGCCATAAGACATAGGTTTGCGGTTTCATCACTATCACTTGAACTTTGTGAGCTTGATGAATCGCTATCGCTTTCCCATGCTATATAAGCTCTCCTTTGTTTGCTGTACCGTTTAGGTGAATCCTTCCCTTTATCCTTTTTCTTCATAGGACATTCTGTTTTGTAATGTCCAGATTTGCCACAATTGAAACAAGATCCTCTACCTTTATGCTTCTTGTTCTCTTCCTGTTTTGACTCACTAGATTGTCTTCTAAACTTCATGAGGTTTTTGTCGGAATGCTTGTATCCATTCCTTCGAATGAATCTATTGTATCTCCTTACAAAAAGTCCCATTTCTTCATCATCCGAATCTTTGTCACTACTTGAATCATTGTCACTTTGCTCTTTTCTTGAGGACTTAGTGCTAGAGGCCACAAGAGCAATTGGCTTCTTCTCACCCTCTTTGTCTTTCTTCTTCTCTTTCTCCTTCTTACTTTTGTTCTCATACTTTTCAAGACTTTCTAGAGCTTGCTGATGTTCTTCCAGCTTTCCAAAAAGTGTTGTAATCGTAAGAGTCGTCAAGTCGTTGGCTTCCTTGATAGCTGTCACTTTAGGTTGCCATTCCCTGCTAAGACATCTCAGAATTTTGTTAGTAGCTACCTCATTGGAAACAGGTTTTCCAAGTGCATTTAATCGATTTGTAAGATGAGTAAACCTCTTTTGCATGTCGGAGATAGATTCTCCATTTTTCATGCGAAAGAGCTCAAACTCTTGATTAAGTGTGTTAATGAGGGACTGTTTCACTTCAGTAGTACCCTCATGGGCGATTTCTAAAGCGTCCCACATCTCCTTAGCAGTCGTGCAATGGGATACTCGATAATACTCATCAACACCAAGTGCTGAAATTAGTATATTTCGAGCTTTCCAATCACTCGACCACTTTTTCTCATCTTTCTCAGTCCAATCAGCTTCTGGTTTAGGTACTATGGCGCCAGCCTCATTGGTCATGGTTATTTGAAAAGGACCATTCTCAATGGCTGTCCATACTAGCCTATCCACAGAATTTATATGAACTCGCATGCAGTCTTTCCAGTAGCCGTAGTTTTCTCTGTTAAAGACGGGAGCTCTATTGTACGCCCCCTTTGGTTCAGAATCCATATCGTTACAGGCAGCCACAGAGCACCAGCGAACCGGCGCTCTGATACCACTTGTTAGACGGTGTGGCTAGTGATCGAGAGGGGGGTGAATAGATCACTGCTTGTAAAATACGGTTTTAAAAACCTTAACAGAGTTTTTGAAATATAGCAGAAAGTTTTGGTCCCGAATCGACTTCCGTCTATTCTGAACCGCTACCAAAAAGACCAGACACGCAAGTATGATGCTGGATTTGAATTGATTGATAGAAAACGTTAACACAGAATTTTCTCGCACTAAATGCACTTATCACAAATTCTGATTCCAATGAGTAAATCACAACAAACCGTTTTGTCAAACACTTGGCGTGTATGTGTTCTATGATAAACAATAGTGATGTTTCAATAAAAGGTTTTCTTGCCACTATTGTATCACGACACGTAAAACGTACTGCGCCAATTTGTATCACAAAACAGTTAACGAAAACATAAAGGGAGATAGAGATAGAATACGATACACAGAGATTTGTTAAGGAAGTTCCCCACTGTCGTCCTCGCGTGTGGGTACGTCTCCCTCTCAATTTCAAAAGAAATTGAGACCTTTTCTTATCAATAGTTGCTGAATTCGTTCTTACAAAGGTTACAATACCAAGACAGAATTCTAAATCCCTAGAACTTCTTCTTCTCGTATAGAACCTCGACTTGATCAGAGCTGGATCAAGAATTCCCCGCAAGACTTGCAAACGATTCACCGGTTCCACGACCTGTTTGCGAAACAACCCCGTTTCCAAACCCTACGCTGCGGCTGAATCCGTTCTGCAATCGTGACTAACAAACCCGCAAGAACAGTCCCGTTCTTGAAGGACAAACCAGTAGGTTTTTCCTCGAAACCCCCTTCACTCTTCAACCCAGCTAGATCCTTGATCGTTCCACTGACTCCACAGCTAGATCGTTGATCGTACCACTGAACGTTATCTCGTTGATCCTTCAATCCGAAGAACAAGAATGATTGTGTGTAATTGTTCTTGAATTGAAGAGATTGAGAAGATGATGAAGACGAAGTATCTTTCAGGTTTCTGAATGCTCAATCAATTGCTGCTACAAAGACCTCTATGACTTGTGTATTTTGCAATTTTCACTTGTGAATCCCACTTAAGCCAATACCTGCCACTTTGTATTTATACTAAACAAGACAGAACTGTTAGAATTAAAATTATGCAGAAAAACAGACTTTGGGATCGATCCCAACATCGTATGGATCGATTCCTGACAATTTTTAACTGTTAGGGATTGATCCCAAAATCTATGAATCGATCCCTACTGAAGGTGAACTGAAAAACAGAATTTCCATTAAATCAGGGATCGATGCCAGACACGTATGGATCGATGCCAGACAGTTTTTAACTGTTAGGGATTGATCCCAAAATCCATGAATCGATCCCTACTGAAGGTGAACTGAAAAACAGAATTTCCATTAAATCAGGGATCGATACCAGACACGTATGGATCGATGCCTACTGAACAAATTTAATTCTTTTGATTTCCAATAAAGCAGGGATCGATACCAGACACGTATGGATCGATACCAAAGGTTATGTATTGATTCAAACCTTATAAAAAGTGTTTCTAACAATCATTTTAAGATGAAAATCACACATATTCACATGTAGAATGAAGCACAACAAATCATACGCGCAATTTGCAATCATACAAAAACAAAACCAAAGTAAAGGATTGTCTCACATGATCTGGGATGGTCATAATGGATCCTCGTGGCCTTCCATGTAGGGCAGCAATGATGTTTGTAGGAGAGGAGGGGGTGTACCTGCAAGGTACTCTGATGCCAAAGTAAGCAAGAGAGAGAGAGAGAGAGAGAGAGAGAGAGAGAGAGAGAGAAAGTACAAAGTGCTTAGGTATGAGTTAGAATGATTTGAATACCCGACCCTCTCAAACGAGAGGGTATTTATAAGAAACCCCCAGCGCGGGGCCAAGGTCTCCATTGTGGTCGAAGTATCAGGTCGACTAATGGGAGACTGTCAGGTGGAAGATCTAGCGTGTGACCTTTTGACCTGGTCCAACTATCCCCGGGAACTCCGAAGGGGCAGTTGATCGCGTGAACTGTCAAGCACGTGAGGAGGATGTCCCCAGCGGCTATATTCTCCCCAACGGCTATATTGTCTTAATCTCGTTATTGGGCTTTGCCTAAAGCTAGACTGGATTGGGCCTTGCCAATCTGCGGGCCATGTGTCGGTCCAGTCCAGAACAATAGCCTTTAAATTGAATATAATCTAATGATTAATTAAGTAAAAGACTAATCTAACCATTAGATTAGATACAATTCAAAGGTTATGATTTGAAGTAAGTTTATATATATATATATATATATATATATATATATATATATATATATATATATAATTGAGTTACATATTAATAATATATAATACTCAATTTTACTTACTTATATTTTTATATTAAATTGAGTTACTTAATTTTTTAAAATTATTTGTAAAAGAATTCCTATAAAGTTTAATAATACTAATATTACTATAAGTTATTTTTAGTTATTCCTTTACCGTTAATATGTTTTACTTTTAAATTATTTTTATGACTTCTTCCCCTTTTCTTCTTTAAATTTCTTCTGAATTAACTGTTTTTTAAAATTCTATTTTCTTAACTTTAATTATTATCATTTTTTAATTCTATTATTTATTTATTTTAATGACCATGAATTTTGTAATTAGTATTTAATGACTATGATAACACATAAAAATTAATAAAATTGAATGCATTAATAGTTACTATTCAATAAAAATTTAAAATAAAAGAAATCAAGTCAGAATAAAAAATTATTATTTTATATATGTGTGTGTATTTTTTTTATTGAGTTACATATTAATAATATACCATACTAAATTTAACTTACTCATATTTCAGGGAAGAATACTGATTCGAATCTAAATCATCCTATTTGATTACCTTTAAAAGGTGAGTTCCAGTATTAAGCTACTTGACAAAAAAAATTACTCATTTTTTAAAACAAATTTTGAATTACTTAAGTTTTCAAAATTTATTTGTAAAAACAATCTCTTTTTATTTTGAGTGAAAAATAATAGGCCATAAAAAATTACATTATAAATAAGTTTTAATAAAATTTAAGATTAATATATTTTTTCTATAAAAATTAACATTATTATAGTATTTTATTTCCCTTTATATTTGTATAAACTGTTTTTTAATAACTTTTTATTTTAATCTAATATTATATATAATTATTTAAAATGATGTAGTTATTAATTGAATTAAATTTTAATAATATATAATATCCGGTTTAGTACTCATATTTTAAACATAAAATGATATCACAATTACATTAATTTTTTTTTGTTCCGAACTGACCCAATGACTAGGCATAATCCAATCTGCTTCTGCTCATAGAACAACCCAATTGCCTAAGTCCAGCTAATTCGGGGCAACATTTACCTTTCTGCCCCTCTACCGGACAAATATGGTCGGATGACCCCATATGTCATCTGCCCCTCCTCGGTAGTTCCTTCCTGTCACGCATGGCTCCACCATCCAGAAACAGTCACGACGCCCATGCCCGCAACTGCCTGTGCCCGTGACAACAGCTAGTTTCAGGCACCTCTGCCCGTGCCAACGGCTAGTTTCTGGCAGTTACCTATTCTTCGGGAAACGGTTATTTCGCCCCAAAAATAGGGACCGTTGGCCACGCGCTGGGGGCATTATAAAAACTCTTTCATTTGGAGGGTCATGTATCCAAAAATCACCCTACAAAATACATACTTTGTACTTGTCTTTCTCTCTCTCTCTCTCTCTCTCTCTCTCTCTCTCTCTCTCTCTCTCTCTCTCTCTCTCTCTCCCGATTCTTACTTTAGCATCAGAGTGCCTTGCAGGTACACCCCTTCCTCATCTCTCACACCCAGCATCACAGACGTCATCTTTGGCCCAATTCAGGTTTTGATCAGCCGTCAAGATCAGTGGCGCCGTCTGTGGGAATATCTGTTATCCCCGTCTTTCTTCCATCGTAGATTCAAGACCAAAATAACCCTTTCTAAGATTCTGATCATGGCAAGCCAATATCACGTTCATGATGCCTGCAATTCT
Organism: Lathyrus tuberosus; assembly: GCA_022829125.1. NCBI lineage: Eukaryota > Viridiplantae > Streptophyta > Magnoliopsida > Fabales > Fabaceae > Lathyrus > Lathyrus tuberosus. The sequence continues at coordinate 652,101 of JALAZF010000151.1, read as the reverse complement.
TCTTTTCTCGCCGTCAGCAAGACTGATACTGACAGGTTGCACCCTTCCTTGGGGGCGACGCCCATCATCTGAGAGATAGACCCACCGCGTCTCCCTCCCCCACTCGTGCTGATCGTGTTAAGGATCAGCCCTCCCTGGACCACCAGCCTGTCCCTGTTCCGCCCAACGCCGACTAGGTCGTGGCGGCCCTTCTTGAAGCCCTCAACAAAACCAACCTCCTAATCCTCCAACAAAACACGAGGATTGGAGCCCTAGAGGAGTCTAACCGGACAAGATCCCATTGGCCGAGGAAAGAGCGCCGAAGATCTAGAAGTCCACCTCCCCGACAGGAAATAAAATGTCGGGCACCCCATGAGTCAGAGTCCCAGGCCGTCAAGAAGTGTGACCACATCTCCCCACGGAGCCAGTACTCCCCGGGAACCAAGAGAGACCAGTGTTCGTCTCCGCCCAGATCTAAGGGTCGGGCGCGAACCCCATCTCCCCGCAGAAATCACCGTCCCATTCTTAAGCAAAGCACTCGCTCCCCGTCTTGGTCCAGTAGCCGCAGCGACGACGAGCCTCGCGGCCCGTTGTCTCAGGAGATTATGGCCATGTACCTCCCAAGGGATTTGAAATTCTGGTACCAGATATGTGATGTTATGTGTGATGTCACAACAACACACTCTGCAATGGACAAAGTAAAACAACAGAAGAGCACACAAAGTGTTGTTCACCCAGTTCAGTTAATCAACTTACTCTGGGGGCTACCAAGCCAGGGATGAATTTCACTATTAGTAGAATTAATTTACAGACTCAACAACCCAGTTGACATCTCCTAAACTTAATCACTACTTAATGAACCTTCTACTTAAGAGACCACTTAGGTATGAGAACACTACTCAATCCCTAAATCACTTCAGTGATATAATTTAAAGATCACACACTTTGAGAAACACAACTTGATTCTGCTTCACAGCTTTGATCAAGAACAACTCAAAACAACAACACCAATTCACACTAGAATGGTTTACAATACAAACACGAAGACTCAAACGACTCTCAGTCTTTAGCACTCTTTCTTCGTCCCTTTCTTCAAAGGATTGATGCGCTTTATATAGCTCTTTGATCTGGTCTTGGACCTGCTACAATATTTGACCTGATTTGTTATTTAAAATTGAATCTTTAACATATTTTCTCTCTCAAAATCTTCTTAAATCTTCAGCCTTTAAACACTCCTACAAATCTGCATTAAATTTGTTTGTAACAGAAAATATCTCCTCCAAGATATTCGCATCCAATTACTCTACCAGCCCTCTCAAATTCCAGCTGAAACGCTTAACTCTAAAAACATCTCAGACCTGATGTTTTACTGATCTGCATATCTGATGTCATGACATCGCACGTGACATCAAACTTCAAAACTTCAACAACTAAAACACTTAACATTATTCAATGTTAAGACTCAATGTTAAGACATCACCCATGTGACATCAACATTACACAACTTTGTTTTACCAAAATTCTAGCCAATCCAAGAACTAACAATCTCCCCCTTTGGCTAATTTTGACTAAAACAATCTTTGCAACATCAGAGACTTCAGCCTTCAATCTTGATCACAACATCCAGATCCTTACGCGCAACCTTCAATCCTGCAAGTAAATCAGCCTTGGTACTTTTCTTCTTGTTGCCAGCATCTGATGTTGAGACAATGTCTGGAACATAACTCCCAACAAACAATTTTGGATGCAGAGATAAGTAGACTCCCTCTTGCAGGCTGTGTCTGAACTTGTCAATATGCCAGGATGTTGTTTCAGAATTACCCCACAAATAAGAGATGGGAATGCTATAGGCATTTTGATATCATTAGTGGTGGCATGTTTCACAGTCTGTTCAAAGATATATGATCCATAGTCAAATTTCTTCTTAGTGCCCACAGCATAAATGAACCTTCCTAATCCCACAGCTGTTGCGATTTTATGATTAGTTGGCACCTAATTTGCAGCTCCAATTCTGTGCAAGATAGCATACTTAACACTAAGTTTGCTAGTTGGCAGTTTTCCTTTCAAGGGCCACACTTTAACTTGATCAGCAGTTATTTCCTTGCAGACATCATTATCAGTGACTTCTAGCTCTGCAAACTCTTCTTCTTTTCTTCCTAGGTAATTGTTGATAACCTCAGGAGAGAATTCAATACATTTGCCTCTCACAAACACTTTCATGAAATCCATACTTCTTTTGTCAGAAATATTCATAGGCATATTGACCATAAATTCCTTAACCAGACCGTCATAACACTTGGAGAACCTACAAACAGTCTTCATCAATCCAGCAACCTTTATCACCTTTATGACTTCTTTAATTTCCATAGCCTCTTTGCCAATCTCTCTTTCAAGAGCAATTCTTCTTTGACAAACAAATTTCCACATGGAAGCACTGCTTGCATAATGGAATGAAATGTTGTCAATAGGAACATCAGGTATCTTGTCAGCAATTCTCTTCAAGATTGACTTTCTCACAGGAGTGATGTCTTGAACATCATCCTCAACATCATACTCTGATTCAGATTCTTCCACAAGCTTCCTCTTCCTAGGATTCACATTAACTTTGCTCCATGTTTTTGTAGGACCAATAATAGAAGTCTTTTTCTTCTTTCCTTCAGCTGACTTCTTTGGAGAAGATTCCACATTCTTTCCTTTCCTTGTTTTCAGTCTCTTAGCAAGACTAGGAACAGCATTTCCAATCACTTCATCATCAGACAGATCAACAACATTTACCACATCTTCATTCTTCTTTCCACCAGGGCTAGTTTCAGCACTTTCAGGTGATGTTCTGACATTTGTTTCAACATCAGCTTCCTCCTGAACACCTTCTCCTTCAACACCTACTTCAGCATCTTCAATGACAGACATAGCCAGTCTGTGAAGATTTGTAGCAGCACTTTGCATGTCCTCCTTTTTAGCAGGCATTTGTCTAAGGGGAATAGAAATTCCTTTTACAGATAAACCCTTATCCAAAATCTTGGTGGCAATCTGATTAAGACTGCAATCAACATCAAACCTCTCCTCAACAGCTTGAGAGGTGGAAGACCTAGATGCAGATTTATCGCTAAAAAGTACACTAGTGACTAGCCTCTTAGTTTCATTATCATTAAATTTAGTTCCAGCCCTTTTGGGTTGAAGTTTGGAAGGTCTTGACTTACCAGATTCAGGAACCATCATGGAGATGGGTTCTACATTCAAAGCTTCTTCTGCAGAGCCCTCTTCTGTAGAAACCCTGGCTTTATCTCGCGATGAACTTTGTGAGGCAGATTTCTTAGATGGAGATGATATATGTTTTGACATTGTTCCTGTGAAGCACTTTAGATTCAGAGATGAATGGCGATTTCTGTTGAAGGAGAAGGAGATTAACAGATTAGAGATATGAAGTTTGATGAAGCGTGAGATGGCTATAATAGGAAATGATTGCCTAAAGTATGGAGCCTGATTTTGTGGGTCACTTAAACGCCAATCAATGATTTTATCCCTCCAAAATAACTTTCCTTTTAAATTTTTAAAAGGATTCACACCACAAGTTATTGACCCTAATTGACCTTTCAGCATGCTCAGACTTTCACACTTAATGTTACAGTCTGATGTCACAACATCAACCTGAACATCACCAGATGAGCTGACCTCTTGAGGTACCCATTGATAACAATTATCTCTGGATCTGACTCCTTTCATAACTATCTCATTTTCTTCATTAGTTATCAAACACTCATCTTTAGTGTAGCTGACCTTATATCCATCATCACAGAGCTGACTTATGCTAATCAGGTTAGCACTCAAACCTTTGACAAAAAGCACATTGTCAAGATCAGGTCCATCATGACACTTCACTTTTCCAACACCTTTCACCACCCCTTTCTCTCCATTTCCAAAAGTAACATCAATTGAGGAGCAAGCATTGACTTCCACCAATTGGTTTTTGAATCCAGTCATGTGCTTTGAACAACCACTGTCAAAGTACCATCCATCCTTAGCAGAGTGTCTATCTGAAAAGTGAGCCAATAGACATGTAACCTCAGCCTTAGGAACCCACTGTTTAACAACCTTGGGCCTGTTATCCTTCTGTATAGGTTGAGATATAGACTTGGGATAGCCATGAAGCTTGAAGCAAGAAAATTGCATATGGCCAAATCTTCCACAATAGAAGCACCTTACTCTTTCTTCTCTGAGGTTGTTAAACTTCCTGCCACCTTGATGATGAAACTGCTGTGGCTGCCATCCATAGTACTGGTGCTGTTTTCTTCCATAGTTTGCATGTCTCCTGTAGTGAGGATTCTGTCTCTTAGGCTGTCTTCTATGGTGATGTGGCTTCCTTCTTGCATAATAATGAGGCACAACATTATTATATTCAAAGCCATACATGTTCCCCTGATGTTGAGACATCTGATGGAACATGTTGAACCTAGGAGCCTACATACTCCTATGGTATTGAGGAGACATATACTGCCTAGCTCCATAAGTATGTACCTTCCCTTGATGAGGACCATGAGCATACCTTTTCCCAACATTTTGGGGTTGTTGGTGAGCAACCTGCTTGGGTTTAGGATTATGTCTCTTTTTGTTATGTTGAGACATTGGTTGTGACATGTCCTTTTTGGTTCCTGAAATGCTAGCTTCAGCAGAAACCTTCTCCTCAACAAAAGCCAGATTTGTCTCCTGCTACCTTTTCTGCCTGAAGGATCTTATCAAGAGTATCAGATCCACTGTTCAACATTCTAACAGATTTTGTCATTTGATCAAGTTGAGATTTAACCAACAAGACTTCATTTTCAAGATCAGTTTTGACAGCCTCAAGCTGAATAATTTGTTTCTTTTGTTTCTCACTTTCTTGACATACCTCTGCACTCTTCAGACATAACTCATGATAGGAGGCTGCTAACTCCTAAATCGTCAGTTCCTCATCACTTGATTCTCCATCAGACACACATGTCCCTGTCAAAGCTCTGACATGCTTGGCTGACTCTTCTTCACTTTCACTGTCAGTATCAGACCAGGAAACTGTCATGCCCTTCTTCTGCTTCTTAAGGTAAGTAGGACATTCTTTCTTGACATGTCCATAACCTTCACACTCAAAGCATTGAATCCCTTTGTCTTGAGTAGTCTTCTCTTCATCCTTCTCTTTTGATTTGCTGATGTCAGAGGAGATGTTCTTAACATTGGGTTTGTAGTTTCTATTCATTCTCTTGAACACTTTGTTGAACTGTCTTCCCAGCATAGCAATAGCCTGAGATAGCTCCTCCTGAGAGTTAGCACCATTCCCTTTCTTTTCTTCTTGAGTATTAGATACCAAGGCTATACTCTTGGTCTTCTTTTTAGGTTCCTCTTCATTCAACCCTAACTCAAAGGTTTGAAGAGATCCAATTAGCTCATCAACTCTCATTTTGCTGATGTCTTTAGCTTCCTCAATTGCAGTCACCTTCATCTTATATCTCTTGGGAAAGGACCTAAGGATTTTCCTCACCAGCTTTTCTTCAGTCATCTTTTCTCCAAGAGCACTAGAGGCATTGGACAACTCAAGAATACTCATATGAAATTCATGAATAGTTTCATCTTCTTTCATCTTTAGACTTTCAAACTTTGATGTCAGAAGTTGAAGTCTTGACATCTTAACCTTTGAAGTTCCTTCATGAGTAGTCTTCAAGATGTCCCAAGCTTCCTTGGCAACTTCACAGGTATTGATCAACCTGAATATGTTTTTATCAACTCCATTGAAAATAGCATTTAAAGCTTTGGAATTACCAAGGGCAAGCTCATCTTCTTCCTTGGTCCATTCTTCTTCAGGTTTTAGTTTTGAGCTGCCTTCTTTTTCTTTCCCAACATCATTTTTCTCAACAACAACAGGTGTTTTCCATTCTTTTATGATAGCCTTCCAAGCCCTGCTATCCAAGGATTTCAAAAAGGTAATCATCCTTGGCTTCCAATAATCATAATTAGAGCCATCCAAAATAGGGGGTCTATTCACAAATCCACCAACTTCCTTGTCCATCTTTACCAGAAAGTATCAGCCCTAGATCTCACCCAGATTCAGAGCAGGATGCCTGCTCTGATACCAATTGAAATTCTGGTACCAGATATGTGATGTTACGTGTGATGTCACAACAACACACTCTGTAATGGACAAAGTAAAACAACAGAAGAGTACACAAAGTATTGTTCACCCAGTTCAGTTAAACAACTTACTCTAGGGGCTACCAAGCCAGGGATGAATTTCACTATTAGTAGAATTAATTTACAGACTCAACAACCCAGTTGACATCTCCTAAACGTAATCACTACTTAATGAACCTTCTACCTAAGAGACCACTTAGGTATGAGAACACTACTCAATCCCTAAATCACTTCAGTGATATAATTCAAAGATCACACACTTTGAGAAACACAACTTGATTCTGCTTCACAGCTTTGATCAAGAACAACTCAAAACAACAACACCAATTCACACTAGAATGGTTTACAATACAAACACGAAGACTCAAATGACTCTCAGTCTTTAGCACTCTTTCTTCGTCCCTTTCTTCAAAGGATTGATCCGCTTTATATAGCTCTTTGATCTGGTCTTGGACCTACTACAATATCTGACCTGATTTGTTATTTAAAACTGAATCTTTAACAGATTTTCTCTCTCAAAATCTTCTTAAATCTTCAGCCTATAAACACTCCTACAAATCTGCATCAAATCTGTTTGTAACAGAAAATATCTCCTCCAAGTTATTCGCATCTAATTACTCTACCAGCCCTCTCAAATTCCAGCTGAAACGCTTAACTCTAAAAACATCTTAGACCTGATGTTTTACTGATCTGCATATCTGATGTCATGACATCGCACGTGACATCAGACTTCAAAACTTCAACAACTAAAACACTTAACATTATTCAATGTTAAGACTCAATGTTAAGACATCACCCATGTGACATCAACATTACACAACTTTGTTTTACCAAAATTCTAGCCAATCCAAGAACTAACAATCTCCCCCTTTGGCTGATTTTGACTAAAACAATCTCTGCAACATCAGAGACTTCAGCCTTCAATCCTGATCACAACATCCAGATCCTTACACGCAGCCTTCAATCCTGCAAGTAAATCAGCCTTGGTACTTTTCTTCTTGTTGCCAGCATCTGATGTTGAGACAATGTCTGGAACATAACTCCCAACAAGCAATTTTGGATGCAGAGATAAGTAGACTCCCTCTTGCAGGCTGTGTCTGAACTTGTCAATATGCCAGGATGTTGTTTCAGAATTACCCCACAAATAAGAGATGGGAATGCTATAGGCATTTTGATAGCATTAGTGGTGGCATGTTTCACAGTCTGTTCAAAGATATATGATCCATAGTCAAATTTCTTCTTAGTGCCCACAACATAAATGAACCTTCCTAATCCCACAGCTGTTGCGATTTTATGATTAGTTAGCACCTAATTTGCAGCTCCAATTCTGTGCAAGATAGCATACTTAACACTAAGTTTGCTAGTTGGCAGTTTTCCTTTCAAGGGCCACACTTTAACTTGATCAGCAGTTATTTCCTTGCAGACATCATTATCAGTGACTTCTAGCTCTGCAAACTCTTCTTCTTTTCTTCCTAGGTAATTGTTGATAACCTCAGGAGAGAATTCAATACATTTGCCTCTCACAAACACTTTCATGAAATCCATACTTCTTTTGTCAGAAATATTCATAGGAATATTGACCATAAATTCCTTAACCAGACCGTCATAACACTTGGAGAACCTACAAACAGTCTTCATCAATCCAGCAACCTTTATCACCTTTATGACTTCTTTAATTTCCATAGCCTCTTTGCCAATCTCTCTTTCAAGAGCAATTCTTCTTTGACAAACAAATTTCCACATGGAAGCACTGCTTGCATAATGGAATGAAATGTTGTCAATAGGAACATCAGGTATCTTGTCAGCAATTCTCTTCAAGATTGACTTTCTCACAGGAGTGATGTCTTGAACATCATCCTCAACATCATACTCTGATTCAGATTCTTCCACAAGCTTCCTCTTCCTAGGATTCACATTAACTTTGCTCCATGTTTTTGTAGGACCAATAATAGAAGTCTTTTTCTTCTTTCCTTCAGCTGACTTCTTTGGAGAAGATTCCACATTCTTTCCTTTCCTTGTTTTCAGTCTCTTAGCAAGACTAGGAACAGCATTTCCAATCACTTCATCATCAGACAGATCAACAACATTTACCACATCTTCATTCTTCTTTCCACCAGGGCTAGTTTCAGCACTTTCAGGTGATGTTCTGACATTTGTTTCAACATCAGCTTCCTCCTGAACACCTTCTCCTTCAACACCTACTTCAGCATCTTCAATGACAGACATAGCCAGTCTGTGAAGATTTGTAGCAGCACTTTGCATGTCCTCCTTTTTAGCAGGCATTTGTCTAAGGGGAATAGAAATTCCTTTTACAGATAAACCCTTATCCAAAATCTTGGTGGCAATCTGATTAAGACTGCAATCAACATCAAACCTCTCCTCAACAGCTTGAGAGGTGGAAGACCTAGATGCAGATTTATCGCTAAAAAGTACACTAGTGACTAGCCTCTTAGTTTCATTATCATTAAATTTAGTTCCAGCCCTTTTGGGTTGAAGTTTGGAAGGTCTTGACTTACCAGATTCAGGAACCATCATGGAGATGGGTTCTACATTCAAAGCTTCTTCTGCAGAGCCCTCTTCTGTAGAAACCCTGGCTTTATCTCGCGATGAACTTTGTGAGGCAGATTTCTTAGATGGAGATGATATATGTTTTGACATTGTTCCTGTGAAGCACTTTAGATTCAGAGATGAATGGCGATTTCTGTTGAAGGAGAAGGAGATGAACAGATTAGAGATATGAAGTTTGATGAAGCGTGAGATGGCTATAATAGGAAATGATTGCCTAAAGTATGGAGCCTGATTTTGTGGGTCACTTAAACGCCAATCAATGATTTTATCCCTCCAAAATAACTTTCCTTTTAAATTTTTAAAAGGATTCACACCACAAGTTATTGACCCTAATTGACCTTTCAGCATGCTCAGACTTTCACACTTAATGTTACAGTCTGATGTCACAACATCAACCTGAACATCACCAGATGAGCTGACCTCTTGAGGTACCCATTGATAATAATTATCTCTGGATCTGACTCCTTTCATAACTATCTCATTTTCTTCATTAGTTATCAAACACTCATCTTTAGTGTAGCTGACCTTATATCCATCATCACAGAGCTGACTTATGCTAATCAGGTTAGCACTCAAACCTTTGACAAAAAGCACATTGTCAAGATCAGGTCCATCATGACACTTCACTTTTCCAACACCTTTCACCACCCCTTTCTCTCCATTTCCAAAAGTAACATCAATTGAGGAGCAAGCATTGACTTCCACCAATTGGTTTTTGAATCCAGTCATGTGCTTTGAACAACCACTGTCAAAGTACCATCCATCCTTAGCAGAGTGTCTATCTGAAAAGTGAGCCAATAGACATGTAACCTCAGCCTTAGGAACCCACTGTTTAACAACCTTGGGCCTGTTATCCTTCTGTATAGGTTGAGATATAGACTTGGGATAGCCATGAAGCTTGAAGCAAGAAAATTGCATATGGCCAAATCTTCCACAATAGAAGCACCTTACTCTTTCTTCTCTGAGGTTGTTAAACTTCCTGCCACCTTGATGATGAAACTGCTGTGGCTGCCATCCATAGTACTGGTGCTGTTTTCTTCCATAGTTTGCATGTCTCCTGTAGTGAGGATTCTGTCTCTTAGGCTGTCTTCTATGGTGATGTGGCTTCCTTCTTGCATAATAATGAGGCACAACATTATTATATTCAAAGCCATACATGTTCCCCTGATGTTGAGACATCTGATGGAACATGTTGAACCTAGGAGCCTACATACTCCTATGGTATTGAGGAGACATATACTGCCTAGCTCCATAAGTATGTACCTTCCCTTGATGAGGACCATGAGCATACCTTTTCCCAACATTTTGGGGTTGTTGGTGAGCAACCTGCTTGGGTTTAGGATTATGTCTCTTTTTGTTATGTTGAGACATTGGTTGTGACATGTCCTTTTTGGTTCCTGAAATGCTAGCTTCAGCAGAAACCTTCTCCTCAACAAAAGCCAGATTTGTCTCCTGCTACCTTTTCTGCCTGAAGGATCTTATCAAGAGTATCAGATCCACTGTTCAACATTCTAACAGATTTTGTCATTTGATCAAGTTGAGATTTAACCAACAAGACTTCATTTTCAAGATCAGTTTTAACAGCCTCAAGCTGAACAATTTGTTTCTTTTGTTTCTCACTTTCTTGACATACCTCTGCACTCTTCAGACATAACTCATGATAGGAGGCTGCTAACTCCTCAAAAGTCAGTTCCTCATCACTTGATTCTCCATCAGACACACATGTCCCTGTCAAATCTCTGACATGCTTGGCTGACTCTTCTTCACTTTCACTGTCAGTATCAGACCAGGAAACTGTCATGCCCTTCTTCTGCTTCTTAAGGTAAGTAGGACATTCTTTCTTGACATGTCCATAACCTTCACACTCAAAGCATTGAATCCCTTTGTCTTGAGCAGTCTTCTCTTCATCCTTCTCTTTTGATTTGCTGATGTCAGAGGAGATGTTCTTAACATTGGGTTTGTAGTTTCTATTTATTCTCTTGAACACTTTGTTGAACTGTCTTCCCAGCATAGCAATAGCCTGAGATAGCTCCTCCTGAGAGTCAGCACCATTCCCTTTCTTTTCTTCTTGAGTATTAGATACCAAGGCTATACTCTTGGTCTTCTTTTCAGGTTCCTCTTCATTCAACCCTAACTCAAAGGTTTGAAGAGATCCAATTAGCTCATCAACTCGCATTTTTGCTGATGTCTTGAGCTTCCTCAATTGCAGTCACCTTCATCTTATATCTCTTGGGAAGGGACCTAAGGATTTTCCTCACCAGCTTTTCTTCAGTCATCTTTTCTCCAAGAGCACTAGAGGTATTGGACAGCTCAAGAATACTCATATGAAATTAATGAATAGTTTCATCTTCTTTCATCTTTAGACTTTCAAACTTTAATGTCAGAAGTTGAAGTCTTGACATCTTAACCTTTGAAGTTCCTTCATGAGTAGTCTTCAAGATGTCCCAAGCTTCCTTGGCAACTTCACAGATATTGATCAACCTGAATATGTTTTTATCAACTCCATTGAAAATAGCATTTAAAGCTTTGGAATTACCAAGGGCAAGCTCATCTTCTTCCTTGGTCCATTCTTCTTCAGGTTTTAGTTTTGAGCTGCCTTCTTCTTCTTTCCCAACATCATCTTTCTCAACAACAACAGGTGTTTTCCATTCTTTTATGATAGCCTTCCAAGCCCTGCTATCCAAGGATTTCAAAAAGGTAATCATCCTTGGCTTCCAATAATCATAATTAGAGCCATCCAAAATAGGGGGTCTATTCACAAATCCACCAACTTCCTTGTCCATCTTTACCATAAAGTATCAGCCCTAGATATCACCCAGATTCAGAGCAGGATGCCTGCTCTGATACCAATTGAAATTCTGGTACCAGATATGTGATGTTACGTGTGATGTCACAACAACACACTCTGTAATGGACAAAGTAAAACAATAGAAGAGTACACAAAGTATTGTTCACCCAGTTCAGTTAAACAACTTACTCTAGGGGCTACCAAGCCAGGGATGAATTTCACTATTAGTAGAATTAATTTACAGACTCAACAACCCAGTTGACATCTCCTAAACGTAATCACTACTTAATGAACCTTCTACCTAAGAGACCACTTAGGTATGAGAACACTACTCAATCCCTAAATCACTTCAGTGATATAATTCAAAGATCACACACTTTGAGAAACACAACTTGATTCTGCTTCACAACTTTGATCAAGAACAACTCAAAACAACAACACCAATTCACACTAGAATGGTTTACAATACAAACACGAAGACTCAAACGACTCTCAGTCTTTAGCACTCTTTCTTCGTCCCTTTCTTCAAAGGATTGATCCGCTTTATATAGCTCTTTGATCTGGTCTTGGACCTACTACAATATCTGACCTGATTTGTTATTTAAAACTGAATCTTTAACAGATTTTCTCTCTCAAAATCTTCAGCCTATAAACACTCCTACAAATCTGCATCAAATCTGTTTGTAACAGAAAATATCTCCTCCAAGATATTCGCATCCAATTACTCTACCAGCCCTCTCAAATTCCAGCTGAAACGCTTAACTCTAAAAACATCTCAGACCTGATGTTTTACTGATCTGCATATCTGATGTCATGACATCGCACGTGACATCAGACTTCAAAACTTCAACAACTAAAACACTTAACATTATTCAATGTTAAGACTCAATGTTAAGACATCACCCATGTGACATCAACATTACACAACTTTGTTTTACCAAAATTCTAGCCAATCCAAGAACTAACAATCTCCCCCTTTGGCTAATTTTGACTAAAATAATCTCTGCAACATCAGAGACTTCAGCCTTCAATCCTGATCACAATATCCAGATCCTTACACGCAGCCTTCAATCCTGCAAGTAAATCAGCCTTGGTACTTTTCTTCTTGTTGCCAGCATCTGATGTTGAGACAATGTCTGGAACATAACTCCCAACAAACAATTTTGGATGCAGAGATAAGTAGACTCCCTCTTGCAGGCTGTGTCTGAACTTGTCAATATGCCAGGATGTTGTTTCAGAATTACCCCACAAATAAGAGATGGGAATGCTATAGGCATTTTGATAGCATTAGTGGTGGCATGTTTCACAGTCTGTTCAAAGATATATGATCCATAGTCAAATTTCTTCTTAGTGCCCACAACATAAATGAACCTTCCTAATCCCACAACTGTTGCGATTTTATGATTAGTTGGCACCTAATTTGCAGCTCCAATTCTGTGCAAGATAGCATACTTAACACTAAGTTTGCTAGTTGGCAGTTTTCCTTTCAAGGGCCACACTTTAACTTGATCAGCAGTTATTTCCTTGCAGACATCATTATCAGTGACTTCTAGCTCTGCAAACTCTTCTTCTTTTCTTCCTAGGTAATTGTTGATAACCTCAGGAGAGAATTCAATACATTTGCCTCTCACAAACACTTTCATGAAATCCATACTTCTTTTGTCAGAAATATTCATAGGAATATTGACCATAAATTCCTTAACCAGACCGTCATAACACTTGGAGAACCTACAAACAGTCTTCATCAATCCAGCAACCTTTATCACCTCTATGACTTCTTTAATTTCCATAGCCTCTTTGCCAATCTCTCTTTCAAGAGCAATTCTTCTTTGACAAACAAATTTCCACATGGAAGCACTGCTTGCATAATGGAATGAAATGTTGTCAATAGGAACATCAGGTATCTTGTCAACAATTCTCTTCAAGATTGACTTTCTCACAGGAGTGATGTCTTGAACATCATCCTCAACATCATACTCTGATTCAGATTCTTCCACAAGCTTCCTCTTCCTGGGATTCACATTAACTTTGCTCCATGTTTTTGTAGGACCAATAATAGAAGTCTTTTTCTTCTTTCCTTCAGCTGACTTCTTTGGAGAAGATTCCACATTCTTTCCTTTCCTTGTTTTCAGTCTCTTAGCAAGACTAGGAACAGCATTTCCAATCACTTCATCATCAGACAGATCAACAACATTTACCACATCTTCATTCTTCTTTCCACCAGGGCTAGTTTCAGCACTTTCAGGTGATGTTCTGACATTTGTTTCAACATCAGCTTCCTCCTGAACACCTTCTCCTTCAACACCTACTTCAGCATCTTCAATGACAGACATAGCCAGTCTGTGAAGATTTGTAGCAGCACTTTGCATGTCCTCCTTTTTAGCAGGCATTTATCTAAGGGGAATAGAAATTCCTTTTACAGATAAACCCTTATCCAAAATCTTGGTGGCAATCTGATTAAGACTGCAATCAACATCAAACCTCTCCTCAACAGCTTGAGAGGTGGAAGACCTAGATGCAGATTTATCGCTAAAAAGTACACTAGTGACTAGCCTCTTAGTTTCATTATCATTAAATTTAGTTCCAGCCCTTTTGGGTTGAAGTTTGGAAGGTCTTGACTTACCAGATTCCGGAACCATCATGGAGATGGGTTCTACATTCAAAGCTTCTTCTGCAGAGCCCTCTTCTGTAGAAACCCTGGCTTTATCTCGCGATGAACTTTGTGAGGCAGATTTCTTAGATGGAGATGATATATGTTTTGACATTGTTCCTGTGAAGCACTTTAGATTCAGAGATGAATGGCGATTTCTGTTGAAGGAGAAGGAGATGAACAGATTAGAGATATGAAGTTTGATGAAGCGTGAGATGGCTATAATAGGAAATGATTGCCTAAAGTATGGAGCCTGATTTTGTGGGTCACTTAAACGCCAATCAATGATTTTATCCCTCCAAAATAACTTTCCTTTTAAATTTTTAAAAGGATTCACACCACAAGTTATTGACCCTAATTGACCTTTCAGCATGCTCATACTTTCACACTTAATGTTACAGTCTGATGTCACAACATCAACCTGAACATCACCAGATGAGCTGACCTCTTGAGGTACCCATTGATAACAATTATCTCTGGATCTGACTCCTTTCATAACTATCGCATTTTCTTCATTAGTTATCAAACACTCATCTTTAGTGTAGCTGACCTTATATCCATCATCATAGAGCTGACTTATGCTAATCAGGTTAGCACTCAAACCTTTGACAAGAAGCACATTGTCAAGATCAGGTCCATCATGACACTTCACTTTTCCAACACCTTTCACCACCTCTTTCTCTCCATTTCCAAAAGTAACATCAATTGAGGAGCAAGCATTGACTTCCACCAATTGGTTTTTGAATCCAGTCATGTGCTTTGAACAACCAATGTCAAAGTACCATCCATCCTTAGCAGAGTGTCTATCTGAAAAGTGAGCCAATAGACATGTAACCTCAGCCTTAGGAACCCACTGTTTAACAAGCTTGGGCCTGTTATCCTTCTGTATAGGTTGAGATATAGACTTGGGATAGCCATGAAGCTTGAAGCAAGAAAATTGCATATGGCCAAATCTTCCACAATAGAAGCACCTTACTCTTTCTTCTCTGAGGTTGTTAAACTTCCTGCCACCTTGATGATGAAACTGCTGTGGCTGCCATCCATAGTACTTGTGCTGTTTTCTTCCATAGTTTGCATGTCTCCTGTAGTGAGGATTATGTCTCTTAGGTTGTCTTTTATGGTGATGTGGCTTCCTTCTTGCATAATAATGAGGCACAACATTATTATATTCAAAGCCATTCATGTTCCCCTGATGTTGAGACATCTGATGGAACATGTTGAACCTAGGAGCCTACATACTCCTATGGTATTGAGGAGACATATACTGCCTAGCTCCATAAGTATGTACCTTCCCTTGATGAGGACCATGAGCATACCTTTTCCCAACATTTTGGGGCTGTTGGTGAGCAACCTGCTTGGGTTTAGGATTATGTCTCTTTTTGTTATGTTGAGACATTGGTTGTGACATGTCCTTTTTGGTTCCTGAAATGCTAGCTTCAGCAGAAACCTTCTCCTCAACAAAAGCCAGATTTGTCTCCTGCTACCTTTTCTGCCTGAAGGATCTTATCAAGAGTATCAGATCCACTGTTCAACATTCTAACAGATTTTGTCATTTGATCAAGTTGAGATTTAACCAACAAGACTTCATTTTCAAGATCAGTTTTGACAGCCTCAAGCTGAACAATTTGTTTCTTTTGTTTCTCACTTTCTTGACATACCTCTGCACTCTTCAGACATAACTCATGATAGGAGGCTGCTAACTCCTCAAAAGTCAGTTCCTCATCACTTGATTCTCCATCAGACACACATGTCCCTGTCAAAGCTCTGACATGCTTGGCTGACTCTTCTTCACTTTCACTGTCAGTATCAGACCAGGAAACTGTCATGCCCTTCTTCTGCTTCTTAAGGTAAGTAGGACATTCTTTCTTGACATGTCCATAACCTTCACACTCAAAGCATTGAATCCCTTTGTCTTGAGCAGTCTTCTCTTCATCCTTCTCTTTTGATTTGCTGATGTCAGAGGAGATGTTCTTAACATTGGGTTTGTAGTTTCTATTCATTCTCTTGAACACTTTGTTGAACTGTCTTCCCAGCATAGCAATAGCCTGAGATAGCTCCTCCTGAGAGTCAGCACCATTCCCTTTCTTTTCTTCTTGAGTATTAGATACCATGGCTTTACTCTTGGTCTTCTTTTCAGGTTCCTCTTCATTCAACCCTAACTCAAAGGTTTGAAGAGATCCAATTAGCTCATCAACTCTCATTTTGCTGATGTCTTGAGCTTCCTCAATTGCAGTCACCTTCATCTTATATCTCTTGGGAAGGGACCTAAGGATTTTCCTCACCAGCTTTTCTTCAGTCATCTTTTCTCCAAGAGCACTAGAGGCATTGGACAGCTCAAGAATACTCATATGAAATTCATGAATAGTTTCATCTTCTTTCATCTTTAGACTTTCAAACTTTGATGTCAGAAGTTGAAGTCTTGACATCTTAACCTTTGAAGTTTCTTCATGAGTAGTCTTCAAGATGTCCTAAGCTTCCTTGGCAACTTCACAGGTATTGATCAACCTGAATATGTTCTTATCAACTCCATTGAAAATAGCATTTAAAGCTTTGGAATTACCAAGGGCAAGCTCATCTTCTTCCTTGGTCCATTCTTCTTCAGGTTTTGGTTTTGAGCTGCCTTCTTTTTCTTTCCCAACATCATCTTTCTCAACAACAACAGGTGTTTTCCATTCTTTTATGATAGCCTTCCAAGCCCTACTATCCAAGGATTTCAAAAAGGTAATCATCCTTGGCTTCCAATAATCATAATTAGAGCCATCCAAAATAGGGGGTCTATTCACAAATCCACCAACTTCCTTGTCCATCTTTACCAGAAAGTATCAGCCCTAGATCTCACCCAGATTCAGAGCAGGATGCCTGCTCTGATACTAATTGAAATTCTGGTACCAGATATGTGATGTTACGTGTGATGTCACAATAACACACTCTGTAATGGACAAAGTAAAACAACAGAAGAGTACACAAAGTATTGTTCACCCAGATCAGTTAAACAACTTACTCTAGGGGCTACCAAGCCAGGGATGAATTTCACTATTAGTAGAATTAATTTACAGACTCAACAACTCAGTTGACATCTCCTAAACGTAATCACTACTTAATGAACCTTCTACCTAAGAGACCACTTAGGTATGAGAACACTACTCAATCCCTAAATCACTTCAGTGATATAATTCAAAGATCACACACTTTGAGAAACACAACTTGATTCTGCTTCACAGCTTTGATCAAGAACAACTCAAAACAACAACACCAATTCACACTAGAATGGTTTACAATACAAACACGAAGACTCAAATGACTCTCAGTCTTTAGCACTTTTTCTTCGTCCCTTTCTTCAAAGGATTGATCCGCTTTATATAGCTCTTTGATCTGGTCTTGGACCTGCTACAATATCTGACCTGATTTGTTATTTAAAACTGAATCTTTAACAGATTTTCTCTCTCAAAATCTTCTTAAATCTTCAGCCTTTAAACACTCCTACAAATCTGCATCAAATCTGTTTGTAACAGAAAATATCTCCTCCAAGATATTCGCATCCAATTACTCTACCAGCCCTCTCAAATTCCAGCTAAAATTCTTAACCCTAAAAACATCTCAGACCTGATGTTTTACTGATCTGCATATCTGATGTCATGGCATCGCACGTGACATCAGACTTCAAAACTTCAACAACTAAAACACTTAACATTATTCAATGTTAAGACTCAATGTTAAGACATCACCCATGTGACATCAACATTACACAACTTTGTTTTACCAAAATTCTAGCCAATCCAAGAACTAACAGGATTGGAGAAACCACCGTCTTTGGGGACCTACGACAGTATGACGGATCCTGACGAGCACATTGAGAATATCGATGCTTTGCTCGACTATCGTGGCGTCTGGGACGCCATCAAATGTAGATTGTTCCCCACCACGCTCAGGAAATGAGCGATGACCTGATATAAGAAACTCCTCGACTAGTCCATCACCTCGTGGAGACAGTTGGGGAGAATGTTCTCCAGACACTTCACGGCATCCCGCCACCACCCGAAGACCGAAGCCTCCTTTGAGGCCATAATTCAAGGGAAGAATGAGCCTCTCCGCGCTTACATCGAGAGGTTCAATAAAGAAGCAGTACAGGTCTCAACAACCGATGACATGAAGAAGTTCTTGCTCGAGCGAGGACTTCGTCCCCGTACAGAATTTGCCAAAGCTGTTGGCATTGAAATTCCAAGAACACTGGACGCCTTCCTCCTCAAGGCGCAAGCATATATCTAGTACGAGGAGAAAGAAGCGGCCAGGTCTCACGCCACCAGAAGAGTGCCCGGACCTCCAATAATGATGAACCCTCGCCATCTCGTCGGGGAGATAGAAGACGTGAAGATCACCCTCGGGAGTCCCGAGACAACAAAGGACCTTACGGCCGCTTCCATGAGTATACTCCCTTGTTCGTCTCCAGGGAGAAAATCCTCTCTGAATGTGCCAACTCGGAGTTCAAACAAGTAGGGGTTCGATTCCCTAAACAGCTACCAGCCAAGCTGAATGTTGACAAGTCGAAATACTTTTGTTTCCACAAAAGCCTCAACCATACAATCGATGACTGCATCCACCTGAAGGATGCCATTAAGATACTGATCAGGGACGGGCACCTGAAATAGTTTACCAAGAAGAGGGAGGCTCCTCGGCGAGACGCCCAGGAGTCTAAGAAAGTCGAGGAATAGGTGGCTTCCTCAGAAGAGACGAGCCTTCAAGTCTCCATGAGCATATCGCGGCCTGAGGATTTCTATATTCCCGAGGGACTCAACGCTCCCCGTACTTCGCAACACATAGTCCGTGGAAAACCTTCCCTGCCGCCATGGTCATCTCTGGAGGGGGCTTCAATAAGGTTACTGTGGGCTCCATTAAAAGGAAATTTGAGTATCTTCTCAGTACGAGCTCCAACCGGAGTACCACGCTCGACAAAGTCTGGGGAGAGTCGATCCCCATCTATTTCTACAGCGAGGAGCTCCTCGGTGAGGCTCCAAACTCAAGCATTCCGTTGCTCGTGAGAGACCAGATGGCTAACTTTGATGTTCTCTGAATCCTAGTCGACCAAGGCAGCTCGATCGACATCATATACTCGCAGCTGTTTTCCACCGTCCAGCTAGATGAATCGCACCTGACGCCTTACGTAGGCTCTGACCTACAGGGCTTCAACGGGTCGGTCACAAAACCCTAGGGATACGTGGAATTGATCGTAACCTTCAGATCTGCAGAAACAACCAAGTCTATCAAAGTCTAATTCCTGGTCATCGATTGCCCTTCTCTCTATCAATGCATTTTTGGGCGGCCAACTTAGGCCAAATTGGTGGCCATACCATCAACCGTGCACCTGAAGATGAAATATTACCCTTCTAAGGGTCTGGTCGCCACTCTGCACAGGGACATCGAGGCAGCAAGAAGATGTTTCAAAGTAGCCATCAAAGGACTAAACATCATCGCCGCCAAGCCGAAGACTTCCAGCCAGCCGGCTCTGTCCAGTAGCTCTGAGGAGGCAAAGCCGCTGCCCCACATCGACTCTATCGAACTTTACAGTCGCTTCTCCGAAGACGACCAGAAGAAGGGGAAGGAGATCCAGACTTGTTCGAGCAACCCCTCAACTTCAGCCAGTACTGGCGAGAGCTCCCATCCGATGCGCCCAATTCTAGATGGCGAGTTCGAACTTGTCCTGCTCAGCGAAGACCCTCAGCGATGAGTGAAGATCAAGACTGGGCTGACCGACTTAGTGAGGAAACAGCTCAAAGCTTGCCTTTGGGAGAACGCAGATTTGTTCACTTGGAGCGCCGCGGAAATGCCAGGCCTAGACCCTGTCGTCCCTGCCATCAGCTCACAATCGACCCCACCGCTAGGGTTATATCACAATGTAGGAGAAATCAGTCTCCGGAGAAAACGAAGGCTGCCGAACAAGCTGTAAAAGACCTCCTCGGGGAAAACTTTATTTCAGAGGCCAAGTACACTACTTGGCTGTCCAATGTTGTATTCGTTAAAAAGTTTAATGGAAAGTGGCGTATGTGTGTTGATTATACCGATCTCAATAGGGCATGCCCTAAAGATGCTTATCCCCTCCCCAATATTGATAAACATGTTGATAATTCTGTCGGTTTTAAATTGTTATCGTTCATGGATGCCTATTCGGGCTACCATCAAATACAAATGGCAAAAAGCGACAAAAGGTACACAACCTTCATGACCTAATCGGGAAACTATTACTACAACGTAATGCCCTTCGGCTTGAAAAACACTGGCGCAACCTACCAACGAATAATGAACAAAGTCTTCCGGGGAGAAATCGGGGACATGCTCGAAGTTTATATGGACGACATGATCATGAAATCCCACGAGGAATCCAATCACACGACCCATTTGAGGAAAGTCTTCGAGCAGGCGAGGAAGTACCAGATGCGTTTCAACCCAGAGAAGTACACGTTAGGGGTACGAGCGAGCAAGTTCCTCGGCTTCTATCTGACTGAACGAGGAATCAAAGCTAACCCCGACAAGTGCATGGCATTCTCCAAATTTCCCACGCCAAACTCAAAGAAGTCCATTCAATCCCTCAATGGGATGCTCGCTTCGCTATCCTGTTTTGTGGCGAAGTCTGCTCAGCACACACTGCCCTTTTTCAAACTCCTCCGCAAGGAGGCAACCTTCGAGTAGATGAAGGAATGTGACCAGGCTCTTATCCACCTAAAGCGAGCACTGTTAGAACCTCTTGTTCTCTCTCGACCATATAACAGGGAAACCATGTACCTCTATCTCGCCGTGGCAACCCAGGCCGTCAGCGCCGCCCTCATTCGTGAAACGCCCGATGGGCAAAAACCCATATACTTCACGAGAAAAGGCTTACAAGGACCAAATTTGAGATATCAACAGATAGAGAAAGTAGCCATGGCCCTCATCAACATTGTGAGGAGACTAAGGCACTACTTTCTGGCCCACACAATCGTGGTCCGAACAGACCAGCCCGTGAAGCAGCTGTTAGGCCGACAGAATGCTCAAGTGGTCATTGGAACTATCCAAATTCGACAGCTAATATGAGAGCAGAAAAGCCCTCAAGACCTAGGCGCTGGCCAATTTTGTCGCGGAGATGATATTCACTGATTCGCCCACTTGCGGGGCACGCAAATGGAAAATCTTCGTCGATGCGGCCTCCATCTCGGCAGGAAGCAGGGCAGGTATCATTTTGGAAAATGAGGAAGGAATTATCATTGAAGTCTCGCTCACACTATCTTTCCCTACTTCCAACAATCAGGCTGAATACAAAGCTTTCCTCGTTGGCCTACGTCTCGCCAAAGACCTAGGAGCCGAGGAAGTCATCATCTCCATCGACTCTCAACTCGTGGCCCTCCAGGTTTGAGGAGAATACCAGGCCAAGAAGGACAATATGTATGAATACTTGATCGTGGTCAAGGAGAAGATGATGAAATTCGCAACGGTAGAAGTAAAGCATGTTCCCCGCGAACATAATGTCAGAGCGGACGTTTTGTCAAAGCTGGCGAGCACGAAGAAAAAGGGCGGAAACAAATCCGTCATCCAAAAGTACTTCCTTAGTCCAGCATTGAGAAAGCGTCTGCGATCCTCGACGTGCAAGTCATCGGTGACAACAACTGCTGGATGACCCCCGTCTACAACTACCTCGCCAAGGATGAACTACTATCCGACCCCAAGGAGGCCAGCATAGTCAAACGCAGAGCCTTCTCCTACGTCCTGGTTGAAAATAAGCTCTACAAGCGAGGGTTCTCCATCCCTTTACTCAAATGTGTCGAGGAAGAGATCGTCGCCCATGTCCTGAGCGAGATCAACGAAGGGATCAACACCCAACACCTCGGGGGGAGATCCCTCGCCAGGAAAGCTCTGCGAGCAGGATACTACTGGCCGACCATGCAACATGATGCAAAAGAGCACGTGAAGAGATACACCAAATGCCAACAGCACGGGGACATGCACTTGGCACCGCCTAATGAACTCAAAGCAATGTCCTCCCCTTGGACTTTCACATGGTGGGGCCTAAATATCTTAGGACCATTCACCGTGGGGTCGAACCAGAACAAGTACCTGATAGTGGGCATTGACTACTTCACTAAGTGGATAGAAGCAGAGGCTCTGGCCAAAATAACTGCCCATAACATACTTCGCTTCTACAAGCGGAACATCCTTTCCCACTTCGGCATCCCCCAAGCGATAGTCACCGACAACCGGACACAGTTTATGGACAAAAAGTTTCAGGAGTTCATCGTCAAATTGGGCACGAAGTAACACTTCGCGTCCGTCGAACATCCCCAGACTAACGGGCAAGCCGATGCAGCAAACAGGGTGATCCTACGAGGCCTCAAACGAAGACTAGATGAAACGAAGAAACAATGGGTCGAGGAGTTGAACAACGTGCTCTGGGCCTACCGCACCACGTCCCACTCTTCGACCAGGGAAACCCCTTTCCGTCTAGCTTACGAAACTGAGGAAGTGATCCCCATTTAGATACACGTGCCCTCCAGGCAGACTGAATCCCCCTGGACGATGAGACAAATAGCGAGGCATTAATGGAGGAGCTCAATCTCGTCGAAGAGGTCCAGTCAGGAGCATCCCTCCGCGAAGCCTCACTAAAACAAAAAATTGCAATTAGGCACAACGCCAAAGTGATATGACGGGGATTCCGAGTAGGCAGTCTCGTTTTAAGAAGGAATGACAAAGATTCTCTAGAAGGTAAACTCGTCGTGAACTGGGAAGGGCCCTATCGAGTTCGAGAAAAGACAGAAAACGAGGCATATTACCTAGAACAGCTCAACGGGGAAGAATTTGCTCGTCCATGGAAGGCCGAAAAGCTAAAACAATACTATAGCTAAGGCCCTAATCATCGGCTTGCTTCGTCAACACGACAAGCATAATGTATCGACCAAGAATGCTCGGCCAGGTACAAGTGTTGCATACAAAAACAAATATAAGCTGGATTTTGCTTAGGAACGATCATAACCAATGCCCGACAGCAGTTCCTCGACCGAGCCCGCCGTCGTCCAAGTACCACGACAGGCAGAACACCCAGCCCGCGATGAGAAGTTCACGCCACGAACTCAAGCCTCAAACGCGACTTGAGCTCCGCTCTCATGCCTGGAAGATACCTAGGACGTTCGACCAATCCCCTTCACTACCGAACACATCTAAGTCGAGCAAAACCCAAAACGACAAAATAATTTAGTTACCCTTATTACAGGCACACACGCGTTTCGAGCAAAGTTCCTACACTTAGCAAAAATAATGATAAAGCCATGAGCAAATATAGATCATGCAAAACTGATCAGATCGGCCGGAAACATATATATAGTACAATAATAAGTGGTCACAAGGACCACAATTGTGCTTGTTACATTAACAAAGGGCCACGCCCCATACAAAACAATAAATTACATAAACACGGTGTGCAGGACAAAGATACAAGTAAGGGGAAATCACTCATCCATCTGCTGGGGGTCGTCGAGAGTCCGCGCATGCTCCTCGCCAATCTGAAGGAAGTCGGGGATGACGATATTTCCATTCTCAACATGGTACAGGAAACTGGCCCCCTCAGTGGTCAATTGGACCCCAGGGTTCACGAGCTTCAGCTGCGCCATCGCGTTGTTAAAGGAATCCTTGCCAATGGCCTCAACATCATCCTCTGCCAAAATGATACGGGCGACCAGCTCAGCCCGGGTCTTCAGCTCCTTCACCCCCGCAGGCCTATCCTCAGCAGGGGCAGCAGTTGACCTCAGTTGTTCGACCAAGTCTTCCGCAGATTTCTTCTCTGCTGCAAGGGTGTCTTTCTCCCCTTTTGTCTTGGTCAGCTCCTCCCGGGATTTATTCATCGCCTCCTCAGTCGTCGTAGCCTCCTCCTTGGATTTCTTCAACTTCTCCTCCAAGACCGCTATCGCGGCTTGGGCATTCTTCAACTCGAAGCCATGCTAGGGATCTTCCTCGGTGTAAACCGCTGCCATTTCCAAAACCCTAATCAGGGCGGAAGCATCCTGTGCCAGCATTGCCTTTTTACTCGGGCGATCCATTTCCTCAAACTTTAGAGACTCCGCCCGAGGAACCGTCAAAGAGGAACCTTCGAAGAACTTTTTATTGTGAAGGCAAGGAGGCAGCTCAAACCTGCTCTTCTCCCTCGCCTGGCTAAGGTCCACCACCTCGGTCGGCCGGAAGCACTTGAGCCTCGAGTTTACAGGCACTAGAGAATTCTGGACAGGCGATAGAGTCGACGAGGAGGTCCCTGACCCTGTTTGTGGAGGTGGCCCTCGTTGGCTGAGCCGACTCTTCGTGTTTGTTGCACCACCATTGCTCTTCGCATGGGCATTCTTCACCATCCTTTCATGCCCCAAAGACATCTCACATGCAAAAACATAACGAACGCGTTAGCAAATGGGGAAGATAATAATCCAAACAAGCTAAGAAATAAAGACTACCCAACAGTTTAAGAGCATCATCGTGAGTCCTGTACTCAAGGATCTCCTTCGTCTTAATATAACGACTCTCCACCTTCTTCCCCCCATCTTCCTCGAAGATTGGGTCCCCGCTCTTGGTCCAACACTGGGTAGGGGTAAAACCATTGACAAAGTTCACCAGTTTCACATAGCTGACCTTGTCATCATCATTCAACGTCTCCGGCTGGGCAAGATACTGGTCAGTCCCCTGGGAAAAGTGAGCCCACTCCAGCAGAAGGGGAACTTCAGCAACCTCCGCGCCACTACTTTGCCCTCCTCGTCAAGAAGATCCTCCCCATTCTCATCCGTCAATACCTCCTAGACATACGTGGAGTCTTGGGCCTTCTCAGACACGGGCTCGATAATGTAAAATCTCTCTTTAAAAGTCCTAATGGACTCAGAGAACGGTTTGAACAACTTCCTCACATGCTTCAACGAGACCCAGCCGAAACTCCTCCCCGAGATTTGCTGTTGGAGATGGAAAACTGTAAAGAATAAGGGGAGGGTATCTCCTATCTTTAGGAACTAACACGTCAATTCGAATGCCCGGATGAAGGCTAGGGAATTGGGATGCAACTGCGAAGGGGCCAGATCTAAATGCATGAAGACCGACCTCTGGAAATCGATAAAGGGAAACCTCAGCCCAATATCCTTGAAAATGTACTCGTACATTAGGAACCTCTCCTCGTAGTCTAAGCAGATGTGGTCGTCTTCACCAGGGAAATGTATCTTCCATTCCCCTTCAGCCTCCACGGTCGTAAAAACATCCTCGGTATACAAAGCAAAAACGGAGGCATGCTCCGCAGGCTCTGCGAATGACCATTCCTCCACGGAAATCCTCAAAGGCGGGGTGTCTTCAGCACCACGGGGAGTAGATGTGTCTTCTGTATCACTAATTTCTGAGGAGCTCTCCTCGGACGAGTCTCTAAGGATTTCATCTTCAGTTTCGCGGGCCATCTTCTTCACCTGAAAAGCAGAGGACAAAAGTGAATTTGATGACAAAATCAAATCCATCCTTCCACCGCTAGTCAAGTGAAGGGGCGCGCAAAGGCCCGAGGACGACGTCCCCGACCTACGCCCTACTCAAATGGCGCAGCCAACAACGCAAGGAGATGCCTGGGGCAACCCCTCCAGCGCACGCGGGGAGATCCTCTCCAGTTCACTACCCAGATCACCGTTTGAATATCTACCAGAAAAATCATTAACCTATCGGAAAACTCATGAGTACACCGGAAGTTCAAGAGCTCCGCCGATGACAAACATTTTCGTCGTCACAACGGCGTCAGAGTCTACCTTAAGTCCTAAGTTCTTAAGCTTTCGGTGACCATGGCAGCGGATAACTGGCCAAACCACCGCCTACCACCAACAGCCACCGGAAACTGCTACTACACTACCTAGTTTCACCCTAACAGTATGCACTCTGGAAGATCAAAAAGCTAAAAAGCTTGAAACTAGAATCAATTTAAGTAACTTACATGGTCGAGGAAGTGTTAGAGGGTCGAAGAAGGCTAGTCGGTGGTTGTACGGCGGCTTGACGATGGTTGGACGGTGGCGAACGAAAGAGCTCAAAGCAGAGGAGCGAAAGAAGAGAGAAGCGAAAAGTGCAAATGAGCAGCTTCTCCCTCTATATATAGACCATCTAAAGGAACGTGGAGGAGCACGCGCGGCTAGGGGCATCATCATGACCCTAGCCTAGCCATCATGACGCATTCAATGCAGCACAGGGCTCGAGACACACGTGGCACTTCACCTCTTCAGATCACATCAACCGTTGGGCTCCCGTACGCTGAACACGCTAAGCAACATTACGTATCCCTCGGACACTAACTCCTTCGAGCATCGTAGAACAGTCTTATCTCGTCGACAAGCGAAGACCATTTCTGGACCTCCCCGGGACTACAGACTACCCTTAAGTCTTCACTTACATGCTCGAGAGCAACGACTTGGGGGGCTCCTATTTCGGGCTAGCCCAATGAATAGGCATGGCCCAATCCTCTTCTGCTCACAGAATGGCCCAATTGCCTAAGTCCAGCCAATTGGGGCAGCATTTACCTTTCTGCCCCTCTACCGGGCAAATATGGTCGGATGAACCCGTGGGTCATCTGTCCCTCCTCGGTAGTTCCCGCCCGTCACGTACGGCTCCACCATCTAGAAACAGTCACGACGCTCGTGCCCACAACTGCGCCTTTGCCCGTGGCAACGACTAGTTTCGGGCACCTCTGTCCGTTCCAACGGCTAGTTTCTGGCAGTTACCTATTCTTCGGGAAACGGTTATTTCGCCCCAAAAACAGGGACCGTTGCCCACGCGCTGGGGGCACTATAAAAACCCTCTCATTTGAGATGGCCAGGTATCCAAAAATCACCCCACGAAATACATATTTTGTACTTGCCTTTCTCTCTCTCTCTCTATTCTTACTTTAGCATCGGAGTGCCTTGTAGGTGCCCCTCCTCATCTCTCACACCCAGCATCACGGACGTAATCTTTGACCCAATTCAAGTTCTGATCAGTCTTCAAGATCATATATATATATATATATATATATATATATATATATATATATGGGACGTATCATATGAGAATACCATTTTTATGTGAGAACATGAGAATGAATCTGAACCATTAGATTTTAAAATAAATGGTAGAGATTATGTGTCATCTTTTTTCTCTCTCTCCTCCATAATTTATTTTAATAATGGAGGAGAGAGAAAAACAAAAACCACAAATAATCTCCACCATTTATTTTAAAATCTAATGAATTAGATTTATTCTCATGTTCTCACATAAAAATGGTATTCTTATATATATATATATATATATATATATATATATATATATATATATGTTGCGGTGAAAATCGGATAACAAGCTATTGCTTAACTTGCATCATTTTCTTTTACAACCGACTTTGATTTATCCAAAGGAAAGGGTAAAGAACGAAAACCCTAAAAAAAGAGAATCTAAGGTTCAGGGGTTGGTTATACAAAGGGAAGGTATTAGCACCCTAAGTATCCGTAGTACTCTACGGGAACCTCTTGTTTTAATTTGTGTTATGTTATGTTTGCTTGCCAAGAACACAAAATAGAATTAATCTCGTCCTAATCATGATTTAATTGAGGAATCGATAATCAATGATTCTTGACTTTCATCGACTAAAAAAGTGAATGAAACTGAAATAAAGAGAAAGCGGTCTCATATTGGTCAAAGTTTTGTTGATTCAATGAAGTCAACCAAACCCTGAAGTTTGTTATGTCATCGACCAAAATAAAGATAATGAAACCGGAATGAAAAAAATAAGGTTGGTTTCGTCTTAATCAAGATTTAAATCGATAAATCGATAATCTTAGATTTTTTACTTTCATCGACCAATAAAAATAAGTAAAAAGTGGCCTCATATTTATCAAGACTTTATTGATTTGAAATAATCAAAGTCAAGATTTGTGCAATGTCATCGGCCTAAAGTAAAGAAAATGGACTCGAAATGAAGAATAAAGTTAGTCTCGTCTTGATCAAGATTTAATCGGAGGATCGATAATCTTTTGATATTCGACTTTCATTGACCAACAAAAATAAAGAAATGAGCCTCATACATATCAAGACTTTTTAGTCATTTTGCATAAATCAACTAAGTCATGATTTTGTAATATCATTGGCCCTAAAAATCGAAATAAAGATCGTAAGCGAAAAATAAAAATCAAAACAAAGTTCAAAAGAAAAAGTTATGAATTTAAGAAATAACATGATAAATTGAAACTAAAAATTCAAAGTGCTCCTAAAATAAAAACTAGAGAAACAAAATTAAGAAATAGATGGAAAATAAAATAAAAATAGTATGAAATAATAAAAGGGTGGTGATGAAGATTGTTTTTTGTCTTTTTGAATTTTTATCTTATCTTTTAAACATCATTCATAATAAAACCAAACAAAAATTATAGGGTATTACAATACTTTTTCCAGAAAAATATTAACATGCTAATGAACTTGATAACAACATAGATAAATGATCATGGTACTTTAAAAACGGAGAAATAAAAGAGGTGAATGTTACCTAGTGGAGACGGTCCACTGCCTCTTCAATGACACGAGTTATGGAAAAATGAAGACGAGGCTTCTCTCCAGAAAATTTGCAAGAATAATTGAGGGAGAAAATTAAGAGAGTATTCAACCTTTGTGTGGGGTGAATCTGATGTGCTCAAAATGAGAGAATGGGAGATCTTATTTATAGTGTGAATAAAGTGGGAGTGTTGATGTGGCAATCCATGTGACTTTATGAGAATGATTCTTGGCCATTGATAATTGAAGTGTAAGAATGCTTTTTGGCCATTGATAAATCCAAGTTGGCAATCCATGTGACTTTATGAGAATGATTCTTGGTCATTGATAAGTGAAGTGTAAGAATGTTTTTTGGCCATTGATAAATCCAAGTTGGCAATCCATGTGAAGTGTTTGTATTGTAGTGGTCCCCACTTACCATGAAGATAAACAAAATAAAAGTAATAATAATAATAATAAAACTAATAATAATAAAACTAATAATGATAATAAAACTAGTAATAATAAAATTATTAATAATAATAATAATAATAATAAAAAAGAAATAATAATAGTAAAACTAAAAATAATAAAAAAGATAATTGAAAATAGTTAGTAAAAAAAAGGAAATAAAACAAATTAAACTCTAACGAAAAATGCATGATTATTGATATGTTTACTAAAAATGCGAAAACAGAGACCAATGAAAAGGATATGCAAACGATCAGAACCAAAGGGTAAAATTTGGGGTATGACAATATATATATATATATATAAGAATATTAATACCTGTGGAAAGGACCAGAATGCCCCTCTGCTAATACAACCCTCCACATGGTTGTTCTAACCATCCAACACGTGGCTTTTTCATTTCTAGAATTTTAATGCTTGGTTTGGTTTTTCGTTACACATGCTTCTGCTGCATTTAATGCATTTGTTGTTCATATGCCAATTGTGGCTTGTTGTTTCCAATTGGAAAACGGGTACTAAAAATATTAACCCTAATAATCATTATTTTGTACTGCTATTAATTGTTTCATCTGTTTCCAAGGAAGACTATTTCAACTTTTTTCCTTCTCAATGTCATTTTACACGCTTATGCTTTCTACGTCATTTCATCCATCTTCTATCTCTCTCTCTCTCTCTCTCTCTCTCTCTCTCTCTATCTCTCTCTCTCAACCCTTCATTATTCTCTGCAAAAAAAATTCCAATACCGCTCTTCAATCATCAGCTTCTTCTTTATAAGACTCCATCATCTTCTTCTCAATACTTGTATATTTTCTTATGGTACTTTAGAGTTCAGATTTTCTGCTTTCAAATCCTTTTTTTGTTTTCATTTTTGTGTTATTAAACCTTTTTCTCTAATCTTAATAGGTAGATCAACAATATCAAAAAATATTTTATTTTTACGTCTTTCTTTTTCGTTCTCCTTTTGTTTTCTCATTCTCCTCGTAATCGCTTTTTTCCGATAACAGGTAAGTGTAGCATTTATTTATTATTGTTGAGAAAATAATTTATATTTTTTTCATCAATATTTTATTAGGTTTTATTTTGAAATAATGTTCACGATTATTTTTCATTTTTCTGACAGGTTTATTGTGAGCCTAATTTTCTTCTTCTTAGTCAAACTAAAGGTAATGTTATTTTTGTTGGTACAAGTTGTATTGTTCGGTTTTGTGTTTGTGTATTTTTTCCAGAAACATGCAAAAGTTTCTTCAACCAACAAATGATTTATTGCTTCATCAGCATGTTTTTATGGATATCGGCTTAATGGTTTTTGTGGGTTGTGGATTTTTCAGTTCACTGAAAAGATGTAGATCTGTTTATGGATTGTGGTTTCGATTTCAAATGAAGAAGAAAATGGAGACCTACTTGTGGGTTGTGGTATTGATTTCAAGTGAAGAAGAAGATGGAGATCTACTTGTGGGTTGTGGATTCGATTTCAAACCAAGAAGAAGAAAAAGAATATACGAGTTATTGATGATTGTGTTTCTCTTTTCAATGTTTTATTGTCTTTTAATTAAATTTATTTTTCATTGAAATAGGATCAACTGAAGTAGAAGATTGATTTCAACTTCTATTCGGTAAAGGAAGCTTAAATGATTAACATCTCTTCAACAACATTGACTATGCTTGGGAATGAGGTCAGTAAATCCCATTGCTTATTTTAAAGAGATAAATAATGTAGCTTACAATGTTTGTATTGGTGTATTCTCCCACTAATATTGACTTCTTGATAGTTTGTGCAGCTTCTCCCACAATCATTTTTACATCTTTGAAAGTTTGGTGTTTTTATGAAGTTTTCATGTTTCAATGATTTTCTATTTCGGTTGATACGTGGTTCAGTCATTGTTATTGAAATTTTAGCAACTTTGGTAGATGTGGTTTTTTCTATTATGGTTGATGTTTCAATAATTTCACTTACTGATAAATGAATTTATAAATTGTAGTTCAAGGCTTCAGCCCACAAATATTTGTTAAAATTCACTGGTGGCACCACTCTTGGAGATAAGAACAAACATGTCATTCCTGTTAGACCACTCAAGTTCACACCCTTGATATTATTATTGGGTATGCTTTATTATGTATGATTATTTTTAATTCACTAAAGTTAACCCCTATTTTAGTATTCAATGCTTTTTTACCGGTCAAATCACTCAGTTTGCTTTTGGTATAATTACATCAATACTTTATTTTCAAAATCTTCTTTTCAATCTTTCCCCCAAGGTTTTTCATTGTGTGAATTATAGTTTTGAAAGTCTAATACATGTCAGTTCATAAATTGCAGTGACCAATGGATATTATTACTCATACAATGTAATAACACAATTATATAATTTTGAGAAATTTTAAATGATTAATTATATTTTATCTATTAATACATAAATATTTTTTAATTTTATATGTATTATGTATTAAGTTGTATAACTAATCATTGTAAATGTTATTTTTTATTACAATATACAAATTATATAAAAATTATACAAAAATTATATTTTTATTGTATATTTATAATTAATATTTATATATAGCAAATAAAAAAATTATTAAATAATTAATAAATATGATTTTAATTAATAAATATGCGTAATGCATGGGCCTGTGTGAGGGATATCCTTCTAGCTATCCTGTTTTAATGATGCCAACAAACACATTAGATTGTAATTTGAGCGGTATCACTTCACGTGTCGGGCATATAGTGTCTTATCGTTATTGGTCATGTGTCTAGATGCATAGGATCTTGTTCTCTCCAAAAATAAAGGTCCACTATTATTTTAGTAGTGTCTAGCATGTATGTTTGACGTTGGTCTGGTGAAAATACTCAAAAATTGAAATTTCCTAAAAAATTTGCCTTCATGCGCTGACCTCTGAAACCATGCGCTAACCCCAGAATTTGTGCGCTGACCTCCAAAACCCACGGGTAAGCGCACAAACCTGAGAACTCAAAAAATGCAAGTTATGCGTCGACGCATAGACTCTGGAGGTCGACGCATGACCTTGTGTTTTGCAATTTTTCACTTAATTTCTTTTCTGTTATTTTTTCTGTTATTTTTTGTTGGTCATATTTTTTTCATATAAATAGTTTTGGTCTTCATTTTTTACACACAACAAGAAACGTGAAAAATATATGTCAGTTCTCTCTTCATCTTCATCTTCTTCATTGTGTAAACAAACAATCACACATAATCATTTTTGTTTGTGTCGCCCATTGATCGAAGTGATAACGTTCAGAATTTAGGAAGTGTGGTCTTCATCTTCTGGGTTGAGAGTTTGGCAGGTGTTTCTTGAATCAAACCAGTTGGGTTTGTCCTTCAAGAATCGAGGAGATTTTGGGGGTTTTTGTACAAACTGTTCTTTCTACAGGGATTCGGCTGGGCGAAGGTAACCGGAAATTGGCGCAACTGTTTCGGTTTAGTAGTTGTAATCAGAGGGTCGTAGAAGAAGGTTTGGGTTCGAATTCTTGGAAGATTTCAATTGACCGAGTGAAGGTAACTGAAGAACGGAGTTTTCTTTCGGTTTAGTAGCGTGGGACGGTAATTGAATCATCCATATTCGGAGCACTTGATTCATCTTGAATCAAGGGAAGAGAAAATTCTGCATCAACGATCGAAGACGTTCGGGGTTTGAATGTTCATAGTTTTCTCTTGTAATAAACAAATTGCAACAACTACATATATATATATATATATATATATATATATATATATATATATATATATATATATATATCTTAATTCCTTTTGCGGAATTGGGGGCAGACGTACCCAAAGCGAGGACGATTGGGGAACTGCCTAATCAAATCTCGTGTGTTCTCTCTTTCCCTTAACTCTTTTACATTTCAGTATTGTTCGAATTTGTGACGTAGCAAACTATCGTAATTTCTGTCGTAGAATAATTGTACGCTGATAAACTGTTTTGTTAAATCGATATAATTCATTGAATTGTGTTTTGGAGCAGCTGAACATTATTCTCTGTAGAAATTCTGCACATAGTGTGTTTACGCACACTAGGTGTTTGATAATTTGTTTCCAAGCAAAATCCGAACACATTGCTTTAAATTGCTTATCAATTAACCTCATTGGATCGGTATAAACATCAAGCAAGTGATAATTTATTGTCTGCGTTTATAAGTGTAATATTCAGAACTGAATTTTTTCTCCTTCGTACTCATCCATAATATATTTGTGTATATCCGATCTTTTCGGTAGAAGGTTCGTTGTAGACGTTCTATCCAGTGGTAGCTTCCGTTAAACAATTTTTTAAAAACAGAATTTTGTAGTCCATTTGCGTGTAAAACTCAAGGGATCTATTCAACCCCCCCTTCTAGATCCATAGCCATTGTCTAACAAGTGGTATCAGAGCCTGATTTATTCTGGTGCTTCGGTAAAACTTCTTGGATCACGGCGAACGAACCTAAGGGGGCTTATAATAGAGCTCTAGTTTTTACAGGTGAAAACTACAGCTACTGGAAGGATTGTATGCGCGTTCATATTAACTCCATAGGTCGGAAGGTTTGGAACGTTATTTTAAACGGTCCCATGGAAATTACTATGACTAACGCAGAAGGCATTGTCGTTCCTAAACCCGAAGCTCAATGGACTGAGGAGGACGAGAAAAAGTACAGCTATGATTGGAAGGCTCGGAATATGATCATTTCCTCTTTGGGAGTTGATGAGTATTATCGAGTCTCCCATTGTGAAACAGCCAAAGCTATGTGGGATGCCTTACAAGTAGCCCACGAAGGCACTAATGATGTTAAAATGGCTCGTATTAATACACTAACGCAAGAGTTTGATTTGTTTTACATGAAGCAAGGGGAAACCATTGCGGATATGCAAAAACGATTCACTCACATTATCAACAAATTGCATGTTCTTGGTAAACCAATTCCAAATGAGGTTTCTACTAATAAAATTCTGAGGTGTCTTAGCAGGGAATGGCAACCGAAGGTTACCGCTATCAAGGAGGCCAATGATCTTGCTACACTAGACCTCACAACACTCTTTGGTAAACTCGATGAGCATGAGCAAGTGCTCATTAGCTTGGATAAACATGAGAAGAGTATAAAGAAAGAGAAGACAAAAGATACGGAGAAGAAGTCGATAGCTCTTAAGGCTTCTTGTTCAAAGTCCACACATCAAGAGCTAAGTGATGATGAAGCCAAAAATGACAAAGATGAAGAATCCGGTGATGATATGAGCTTATTTGTGAAAAGATACAATAGATATATTCGTAAGAATGATATTCAGCACTCGGACAGAAATCTTGTCAAGTTCCGGAAGCAATCTTGAAGTGAAGGAAATAAAAATGGCAAGGTAAAAGGGACGTGCTACAACTGTGGAAAATCCGGACACTACAAGTCGGATTGTCCATCCCTAAAGAAAGACAAAGATAAGGATAATGACAAGAGTCGCTCAAACAAAAAGTCCAACAAGTCTCGACGAGCATACATCGCTTGGGAAAGCGATAGCGAGTCGGAGAAAGATGACTCCTCAAGTGACGAAAGTGAATTCGTCAACCTTTGTCTCATGGCACGTCACAACAAAGGAAAAGAGGTAAAACACTCTAGATATGAAAACTGTCAAAATATGTCTCATGCTGAATTAAAAAGAGCTTTTGACACATTGCACCACGAAGCTAAAGAAGCATTTCAACGTTTAGCTTCGAATAAAAAGATTTTTTCCTATTTGGAGAAAAAGGTTTCTGATTCCCAAAAGGAATTGGAAGATCTTAAAAACTCCATGGTGAATGTATCAAAAACTAAGATCGATGAGAATAAATATACATGGTTTGACCTTGGGGGCTGTGATACTTGTCACATTTGGCAAAGAGAGGTGAAAACCCTCAAAGCCAAGTTAGACAAAGCTCTTAAGCCTAAGATTACGTTTGCTATTGATCGATCACATTATCGTGAAACAATGAATAATCCTTATCAACAATACACGTATGTGATTCGAGATAGTGATAGCAAAGGTAAACTCTAAACTAATCGTGATTGCTTATATTGTTGTAAGCCCGGTCATACTATTGCTAAGTGCCGCTTTCGGAGATTTCTTGTTCCAAAGGGCATTTATCAATGGTTGCCCAAAGGCAATTTTGGTTTCACTCACCATAAAGGACCCAATGAGAATTGGGTACCTACTCTCCCTTGATTATGTTTGTAGGTACAAAGTCTTGAGAACACCGAAGGAAGATGGGTTCTAGATAGTGGCTGCTCAAGACATATGACCGGAGACATATATCTTTTCATCGACTTTATGGCGAAGAAAAAGGGGTTTGTCACCTACGGAGATAACAACAAGGGACAGAATCTCGGCAAAGGTAGTATAGGTAACCCCTCATCTACTACTATCTCTGATGTACTTCTTGTGGAGGGCCTTAGACACAACCTTTTAAGCATTAGTCAACTATGTGACAAAAATTATAAAGTCTCTTTTTCAAAGGATTGTTGCGTAGTTGAAGATTGCGACAAAAAGAATGTGTTTAAGGGCTTGAGGGTGAATAACGTCTATATGCTAGACTTAAATGAGGTATCATTGGATGGTGACAAGTGTTTAGTCACTATGAATGAAGATTCATGGTTGTGGCATAGACGCTTGGCTCATATCAACTTTGATTTGCTTAACAAAATTGTCTCTAAAAACCTAGTCATCGATTTGCCCAAAATTAAATTTACAAAGGATCATCTTTGCGATGCGTGCCAAATGGGGAAGCAAACAAGGATCTCTTTTAAATCTAAAAACATTGTTTCAACTATGAGACCCCTTGAGCTCCTCTATATGGATCTCTTTGGACCATCTAGGGTTAAAAGCCTAGGTGGTAACTATTATGGATTTGTTATAGTCGATGATTTTTCTAGGTTTTGCTGGACAATTTTCTTAGCAAATAAGAGTGATACCTTTTCAGCCTTTGAACGATTTTCTAAGTTATCTCAGAACAAGTTAAACACAAACATTGGGTCAATCAGAAGTGACCATGGGGGTGAGTTTGAAAATCATTTATTTGAAGCATTTTGTGATTCCAATGGAATTGATCATAATTTTCCCGCACCACGTACCCCTCAATAAAATGGGGTAGTGGAACGTAAAAATAGAGTTTTAGAAGAACTTGGAAGGACTATGATCAATGAGAGTGGATTACCAAAATACTTTTGGGCCGACGCCATAAGTACGGCTTGTTATGTTTTGAATAGGGTGCTCATCCGGCCTATTCTAAACAAGACACCGTATGAGCTTTTAAAAGGGCGTAAGCCAAACATCTCTCACCTTCATGTATTTGGTTGCAAATGCTTTGTGTTAAATAATGGAAAAGAGACTCTCGGCAAATTTGATGCCAAGGCTGACGAGGGTATTTTTCTTGGATACTCTCAGTCAAGCAAAGCTTATAGAATCTATAATAAAAGGTTACGCGTAGTTGAAGAGTCAGTTCATGTTACTTTTGACGAGTCTTATCCGAGAAATGTCGGAGAAGGTAGTTCTTTTCATGGTGCAGGTGTACCTACTGAAGACATACTCAAGGACACTGATAAGGGAATTGATCAGCCTGAAGCAGTGCGTATTGAGGAGGAAAAGGATCACCAACTAGTGAAAAGTGAGGATGATCATCATGCTAAGGAAGATGAACTTCCTCCAGCTTGGAAGTCTTCAAAAGACCATCCAATTGACAACATTCTCGGTGACATCTCTAAGGGAGTAACTACTCGCTCTAAACTTAGTAACTTTTGTTATTACTCTGCTTTTGTCTCCCAAGTTGAACCTAAAAACTCTAAGGAGGCGTTACTCGATGAGCATTGGTATCTATCAATGTAAGATGAACTAAATTAATTCTGGAGAAATGAGGTTTGGGACCTTGTCCCCCCTCCGTGAGATCATCGAGTAATAGGCACACGATGGGTGTTTAGGAATAAACTTGATGAAAATGGAGTAATAACGCGTAACAAAGCTAGACTTGTAGCGCAAGGCTATAACCAAGAGGAAGGAATCGACTATGAGGAAACTTATGCGCCGGTTGCCCGACTCGAGGCCATACGTCTACTACTTGCCTACGTTTTCACAAAGAACTTTAAGCTATTCCAAATGGATGTCAAAAGTGTATTCCTTAACGGATATATAAATAAAGAGGTTTATGTGGCCCAACCTCCAGGTTTTGAATCACACGAATATCCTGATCATGTCTATAAACTTAAGCGAGCTTTGTACGGACTTAAACAGGCCCCTAGGGCTTGGTATGAACGTCTAAGCAAATTTCTACTTGATCAAGGGTATTCAAGAGGAAAGGTTGACACAACCCTCTTTATTAAACGTCAAGGAAAACACTTAATTTTGGTACAAATTTATGTTGACGATATTATATATGGGTCTACTAACATGACCTTGGTCAAGGAGTTTTCTAGTTTGATGCAGGGGGAGTTTGAAATGAGCATGATGGGGGAGCTCAACTATTTCCTCGGATTGCAAATCAAACAACTTGAAGAGGGCACATTCGTGAGTCAAACGAAATATTGTCTTGAGTTACTAAAACGTTTTGATATGCTGAACTGCAAAGCAATAGATACTCATATGCCTACAAGTGCTAATCTCGATCGTGACGAAAAGGGTAAGGATGTTGAGGTAAAGAAGTACCGAGGTATGATAGGGTATCTCCTTTATCTTACCGCATCATGTCCCGATATAATGTTCAGTGTATGCATGTGTGCGAGGTATCAGGCACATCCCAAGGAATCCCACCTGAAGGCAGTTAAGCGCATACTTCGATACCTCTCTGGTACTCCAAAGTATGGGTTGTGGTATTCCAAAGGTAGTGTTTGTTCCTTAGTTGGCTACTCCGATTCCGACTTTGCCGGGTGCAAGTTGGATAGGAAAAGTACTAGTGGCACGTGTCACTTTTTCGCAAATTCCTTGGTGAGTTGGCACAGTAAGAAACAGGTTTTCGTTGCTCTGTCAACAGCCGAGGCGGAATACGTTGCCGCTGGTAGTTGTTGTGCTCAAGTCTTATGGCTTAAACAACAATTACTTGATTTCAACTTAAAACTTGAACGTATTCCAATTTTGTGCGATAACGCTAGTGCGATTAATCTAACTAAGAACCCTGTACTACATTCACGCACCAAGCATATCGAAATACGCCATCATTTTCTTAGGGATCATGTAGAGAAAGGTGATGTTATTTTTGAGCATGTTGACACTAAGAATCAACTTGCTGATATTTTCACAAAACCATTAGCTACAGAGCCTTTCTTTCACATCCGTAGGGAACTTGGCATTCTCGATATCTCGGATCGTGCATAACATCCTTTAGAATTATGATCTTCACACACACACACACACACACACACACACACACACATATATATATATATATATATATATATATATATATATATATATATATATATATATATGCTTGTTCATATCTTTAACTAACAATGCAAAGAGAAATTCATCCATATGTGAGGGATCTCACCGTCATGATGTTTAAGGTAATATCGTTCCAACTTATAGAGGTTTATCAACATTTTGTACCATGTTACTTACTCAAATCTTGATGTTTATTTCATTTTGAGCACTTATCATTCATGTGAATGTTTGGTTCTGTGTGTATATGTGTATTTATCTGCTTGGAACAAGAATTTTGCATAATTTTCATTTTTACAGGTCCATGCGTCGACGCATAGATTCATGCGCTGACCTATTAAACCTTCGGGTTAGTGCATAGCCACATGTTCAATTTCTTTTCAAAATTTTCAAGAATCATGCGCCGACGCACAGATTCACAGGTCGACGCATGAAGGAATCGTTCAGACTTCTTTTTCTTTCTGGGTTGGGTGCGCCGACCTATTAATGTTTACCTTCCCTATGTTTTCTCATTGAACATTAATCTATGATTATTGCATGTCATCTAATTAGTTTTTGTGGTCAATCTCTCCCTATTCCTCTCCTTTAAACCTCATCAATTTCAATTAATCTCCACAAACCCTCATCAAAACCCTAATAAAACAAAAAAAAAGGGAAGGGAATACCAACAGAAAAGTTCTCTATATATCTGCTGCAAGGTCTTCAAAGTGTTTCACACATCTTCTCTTCCATCTCTGCAAAAATCAAGTGTGATAATCTTTCTTCAACTTTTCTTCAACAATGGCTTCCAGAAGAAATGCTGGTACAAGAGGGGGAAGAGGATCCACTTCACAACAAGCACCAACAAGAGGATCATCCTCACACCGGGTAACTTTTGAATCTTTAATTTCTGAAAGGCTAGCCACTCCTTTTGAGGAACTATTCTCTAACCGGGCTGTTATAAGACAACATGGATTTTATCCTTTGATGGGTCCAGATTTTCACATTCCTGAAATTTCTGAACTCATAAACTTTCAAAATCTGAATGAATTTGTCGAATGTGATGACAAGTATAGTGAAGATTTGACTCGGTTGTTCTATTGTGGGATGAAAGGAAAATTTCGTGGGGCTGAATTTAAATTTTCAATAAATAATGCAGAATTTCAGGTGACAAATGATGTATGGTCTACATTGTTTGTTTTGAACACTGATGAAAATCTCCCAAAGGTTACTGATAAAACCTTTGTTCAAGGCTATGAATTCAAAACTGCTCTGAATTCAATGTTGAGGGAACCATATCCAGCTGAGTTTGTGGCAAGTGACGCATTTCCTAAGAGTGTCACTACCGGTCACTTAAAATTTGAAGAACGTATTCTTCAGTGGATTGATGCTCGCATCTTGAGGCCTAAGAAAGGAGGCTACTCAAGAGTTGAACAAGCAGAGGTGCATCTTATCTATATCCTGAAGCGAAAGATCAAAATTAACTAGCCGTACTACTTTGCTTATAGGATGTTCACCACTCGCAGCTCCAACAAATTTCTGGCACTTGGTTATGCATCTGCTGTGGCAAATTTTTTGAATCACTTTGATATTCCTATTCCACAGATCTGTCATATTCATATTACTGCTGAACAACAGTTTCTGGCCAGAACCTTGTCCATGATGGGTTACCATTGGCAGTCACGTGAGCGCAGGTTCATCCATCGACAAAGAGCTACTCATCCTGAACAGAATGAACCTGTTCATCTTGAAGCAAGTGAGGATGAAGGCAGTCAAGGCAATGCAAATCAAATTGGTAATGATGAAAATGTGGTGATGCAGGAAGATGTTGTTATGCAAGACAATGTGATTGTGGAAGAAGAAGACAATGAGGCATGGATGGGTAATCAACCGGAAGTAACCTCTGACAATCAAGGTTGGGGTCAGTGGCAACAAAACTGCTGGACTAACCTTGGTGCTACGTATGTTCCTCCATCCTATGATACGGACTATGAATGGCAGCATGCAGAAAATTCTGCTCCTCCAACTCCACCGTTTCAGCATGATCAACAATCCTCTGTTGAAATTCTAGCAAGGCTGACTGAGTTGTCTCTGCAACATCAAGAATTCCAAGCGCAACAGGAAACTCGATACCTGACTCAGCAGGAACAACTCACAAACTTGTCTAACCAAATATCGTCTCATGCCACCAACTTCAACAATTTCACCAATGCAGCTATGAATAGGTTCAATCAAATGGATGCCAATCTGACTCAACAAAATCTAAACTTGGCAAACAGCCTTGGTAACCTCAATAGCACCTTGATTGAGCTCAACCTTCAACTTGAGGAATTTCCACCACCAAGTCATCACCATAGGGGACGAGGTTATTCGTTTAGGGGGAGGAGACCATAAACCTTAGGGCATTATGTTTAGTTGTGCATGAATTTGTGTTTTGTGTTTTGATCTTGTTTGTTATTTTGACATGTGCTGCTGGTATGTTTAAACCTTTATGAAGTGAATGTATTGCTTTTATACGATTGTTCCGTATTTAATCATTAATTGCTAACATTAGCAGTATCATATGTGGATGCTGTTAAATGTTTTATTGTTGCAAATATCTGATGATCCACTACATATTTTAGTATGCTATTTTGACCACTATCTTCTCGTCTTTTTTATGTTGTCAAAGGGGGAGAAGAATACAGGCTACAGAAACGTTTAACCGGATGTCAAAGACAGGGGGAGCATTGATCATCTCAAATTACATCTCTCGTGAAAATCAAGAAAGTGTTGCCATCATCAAAAATGGGGAGTATGTGAGGGATATCCTTCTCGCTATCTTGTTTTAATGATGTCAACAAACACATTAGATTGTAATTTGAGCGGTATCACTTCACGTGTCGGGCATATAACATATTATCGTTATTGGTCATGTGTCTAGATGCATAGGATCTTGTTCTCTCCAAAAATAAAGGTCCACTATTGTTTTAGTAGTGTCTAGCATGTATGTTTGACCTTGGTCTGGTGAAAATACTCAAAAAATGAAATTTCCTGAAAAATTTGCCTTCATGCGCTGACCTCTGAAACCATGCGCTAACCCCAGAATTTGTGCCCTGACCTCCAAAACCCACGGGTAAGTGCACAAACCTGAGAACTCAAAAATAGCATATTATGCGTCGACGCATAGACTCTGGAGGTCGACGCATGACCTTGTGTTTTGCAATTTTTCACTTAATTTCTTTTCTGTTATTTTTTCTGTTATTTTTTGTTGGTCATATTTTTTTCATATAAATAGTTTTGGTCTTCATTTTTTACACACAACAAGAAACGTGAAAAATATATGTCAGTTCTCTCTTCATCTTCATCTTCTTCATTGTGTACACAAACAATCACACATAATCATTTTTGTTTGTGTCGCCCATTGATCGAAATGATAACGTTCAGAATTTAGGAAGTGTGATCTTCATCTTCTGGGTTGAGAGTTTGGTAGGTGTTTCTTGAATCAAACCAGTTGGGTTTGTCCTCCAAGAATCGAGGAGATTTTGGGGGTTTTTGTACAAACTGTTCTTTCTACAAGGATTCGGCTGGGCGAAGGTAACCGGAAATTGGCGCAACTATTTCGGTTTAGTAGCTGTAATCAGAGGATCGTAGAAGAAGGTTTGGGTTCGAATTCTTGGAAGATTTTAATTGACCGAGTGAAGGTAACTGAAGAACGGAGTTTTCTTTCGGTTTAGTAGCGTGGGACGGTAATTGAATCATCCATATTCGGAGCACTTGATTCATCTTGAATCAAGGGAAGAGAAAATTCTGCATCAACGATCGAAGACGTTCGGGGTTTGAATGTTAATAGTTTTCTCTTGTAATAAACAAATTGCAACAACTACATATATATATCTCAATTCCTTTTGCGGAATTGGGGGCAGACGTACCCAAAGTGAGGATGATTGGGGAACTGCCTAATCAAATCTCGTGTGTTCTCTCTTTCCCTTAACTCTTTTACATTTCAGTATTGTTCAAATTTGTGACGTAGCAAACTATCGTAATCTCTGTCGTAGAATAATTGTACGCTGATAAACTATTTTGTTAAATCGATACAATTCATTGAATTGTGTTTTGGAGCAGCTGCACATTATTCTCTGTAGAAATTCTGCACATAGTGTGTTTACGCACACTAGGTGTTTGATAATTTGTTTCCAAGCAAAATTTGAACACATTGCTTTAAATTGCTTATCAATTAACCTCATTGGATCGGTATAAACATCAAGCAAGTGATAATTTGTTGTCTGCGTTTATAAGTGTAATATTCAGAACTGAATTTTTTCTCCTTCATACTCATCCATAATATATTCGTGCATATCCGATCCTTTCGGTAGAAGGTTTGTTGTAGACGTTCTATCCAGTGGTAGCTTCCGTTAAACAATTTTTTAAAAACAGAATTTTGTAGTCCATTTGCGTGTAAAACTCAAGGGATCTATTCAACCCCCTCTTCTAGATCCATAGCCATCGTCTAACAGCCTGAACATTATAGCTTTGAGAGAGTGGAATATTGTAACCATTGGCACTCTTGTGGAATATCTGGGCCAAGAAGTACAAGTTATGGATTAGATGGATACCCATCTACTATATGAAAAAAGAGGGAGTTGCAAATTATCAACCTGCTCGTGGACTTTAAAGGCCATATTCAAGCATAAAGAGGAGATCCTAAACTCAACAGCCTAGGAAGAGTTCAAGCAAAAAGGCAGGTATCACACCAGAAAAATGTATCATGAATTGAGGGGTGAAAAACCAAAGGTGCCTTGGAGAAAACTGCTTAATGAAAATCTGGCGACCAAATTTATGTGTGGAAACTGACGG
Organism: Lathyrus tuberosus; assembly: GCA_022829125.1. Classification (NCBI taxonomy): domain Eukaryota; kingdom Viridiplantae; phylum Streptophyta; class Magnoliopsida; order Fabales; family Fabaceae; genus Lathyrus; species Lathyrus tuberosus. The sequence goes on along the minus strand of JALAZF010000151.1, from coordinate 608,789 downwards.
CAAATTTATCTGTCACAAAAGATTGACAATGAAAGATCGATTAAATCGATTTGGTGTGGAAACTGACGGCAAATTTATGTTTTGTGGGTTACAAGAAAGCTGCAACCACCTGTTCTTTGAGTGTGCAGTCACTAACAGTATTTGGAAACAAATGCTAACTTGGATGGAAATCAACCACACCCCCGGAGATTGGCAGTCTGAGCTTAGATGGATAAGCCAAATGACTCGTGGTAAAGGTTCCAAGCGCAGGCTGCTCAAGACAGTACTAGCAGAGACAACGTATCAAATTTGGCAAGTGAGAAACCGTAACATTTTTCAAGGCAGCAAGAGTGAAGATTTGAAGTGTAATGACATTATTGATATTGTGCGTATTAGAATAGAGAGGGATAGTAAAGTTCACATGTTTTGTAATTTGTTGTGATGTTCTTGTTGTCTGTGTTTATTGGTCTAGTCAGTCAGTAGCCTTTGTATTGATTTATTTGGTAATATAATTTTCATTATTTCAAAAAAAAAATTATCATAAAAAAGTTATATATGCAATAATTTCTAATTAAGAAAATGAGTCTATTTTAAATGGTAATTAAGTTATATTTGTGAGAAGAATAAAAAATTAATTATTTTAAATGTATATTTATGAATGAATGATATTTAAAGCATGAATGATATTAAAAAAATAGTGATAGATTTTAAAAAAAATTTATTGATTACAATCATTATAACCACAAATTAATGACAATTTGTTGTTACAATTTATTAAATGCTTTTATTGTTGATCAAATATGGATAAAATGTGATTTTTATTATTTACATATGAAAAAATATGCTATTGATCCAAATATTTTCACATACGTGATTTTTATTTACAAAAACAAATTTATTAGTAATTAAAATATTTTTATAAACACGCCTAAGATGTATTAATGATCCAAATATGTCTAAAATATATTTTTTTTTATTAGGTGAATTCTTATCTACCCACCTCAAAAAGTTGGGTAGAGTTACCCAGAGAGTAATTTAGACTACATTACATTGAAAATCTACAAAATTTAAATTATTAAATAAATAATTAAGTATAATAAAATGATATGGCATTACTGGATTGGTTGAAGGTACACTACCCAATTTTTTGTGATGGGTAATGAAGTTGTCCCCTTTTTATTATGATCATTATAAATGACAATTAATTAGCATTTAAAATAATTTTTTAAATTTATTGACGGTGTTTTAAAATTAAGATACAACATTTTCTAATAATAATAATAATAATAATAATAATAATAATAATAATAATAATAATATGTTAGTTTAAAAAATCATAAATTTTCAATTAAAATAATAGAGGTGAAATGTTTATTATGACCATCTAAATTTTTTAGTATAACTTCATTAAAACATAACTTTTAATGATCCAAAAATACGTGAAGCAAATTAAAAGTGTTTATAACAAAAGTGATAGTGCATATTTTAATATTGTATTATATTCATTTATTTATTTTTGGCATAATATATTATATCGATTATAAAACAATTGAATTATTTGTAAAAGAAAATTAAAATGAAAGATTCATTTAGTGAAACATTAAAAAAAAAAAATTTTTGAATTTAAAATGTCATTTGCATAACTTTGGATTCAATACATTTTATTATGTATCAAAGATAAATAAATGAACTTGACAAAAATAGATAAATAATAACTAATATTATATTTTAAACTTATGCTATAATGTTAGTATTATTTTGCATCATTTGTACTTTGTAGTATACGATCATTATTACAATAATTATTACATTTTTGTGCAATAAAAGTAAATATTTTAAAAACAAGGTAAGAATCCATACACAAGAAAAATGTGTTGTTTTTATTTTATTTTTAATGTTATTAATCTTTTTAATTTGAAATTATTTTTAATTTTAGATACAATATTTTTTTAAGAAAATAGTAATAAGTTTTTTAATAAAAGTTAATTAATAAAAGTAAATTAATTATTTTTTAATTTTTTATGTTACTAATATTCGGGAAAATATATATGCTTTTTTATAAATTAATTTAAAATAATTTTTAATTAATGAATGAATATTTATTTTTTAAATGGTAATAAACTTTTATTGATCTAAATATTTTTATAAATAATGTCAAAAAGAAAATAATATATATTTTTTATAATAAAAACAAAAAATAATATTTACATACGAGAAAAATATATCATTAAATTATGTTTGGTTCATATATATTGGTGTTTATGTTTTTGTTTCTTACTACATAACCTAATGATTAGGGATCAGTATTGTTTGTGTAGTACTAAATAGTTTTGTATAAATAAATATTTGTTATTTATTTCATTTTTATATTATTTTAATTATAAAATTTATTTTATTGTGAATTCAATATTTGTTAAATCTTAAATAGGTATTTGTATTAAATAATATTTATAGTGTAATTAATATGTATGATTATATGATATGATTTGTACTAAAATATCATTATGATATAAATACATTTAATATTGACATTTTTATATTTAAAAGCAACTTCAATGTATTACTAAGAAATTTATTTCGAAAAATAATGGTAATTAAATTTAAAATTTTATGATTTTATATTTAACCCTACATAAAATATTAAATGTTAGTAGCATTGAAATTATTATTACAAATATCAACTCAAAAAAAATTAGATTGTACACTTCAAAAGCTTTGTCAATGATTCAATTTAATGCATTTTAATAAACAATGATGAGATTTAAATGTTTTTAATCATATATATATATATATATATATATATATATATATATATATATATATATATATATATAACACATGAGATATAAAAGGAATCAGTTGAAACTATATCTTACTTATTCAAAAAAAGAGGGAAAAAATATAAATAACAATTGCATTAAAGACTTTAACTATATTGATATAAAAAGTTAAAATTTAATTATCTGTCGATTCATTTTTAAAGACTAAACAAATAAAATAAACCACTTGCTGAATTAAAACTTAAACATATAAGATATCTTAAAAAATTGTGTATTTGATTTTAATTTTAAGTAGATACAAGGTTTTTAATTAAAATAATTAAGGATACAAGATTTATTTTAATATTAAAACACAATTTATTTTTATAATGTGCAAATAAACATAAATTTCGGCAGTTTTTATATACATAAATTATAGTTATCATTGATAAATACAAATTAACAAATAATTGTAAATTATAGTTATCATTGATAAATACAAATTAACAAATAATTGTAAATTATAGTTATCATTGATAAAAGAACCTCCTATAAAGATATCTTGAATAATTGCATTTTTTAATTTATTTCATCTTTTACCTGAAGAAATTAAACATGAAAAATATATTTTTACAAATTAATTAATTATATGATAGTTTTTCACATCTTAATAAATTATAAAAACAATATGCGTTGTTGGTCAAAATACGGGAAAACATTTTGACATTGAAACATAAAATTATGATTTCAAATGTTTAACATATATTTATGATCCAAATATAAATAAAAATAATTATTTTGTTTTTCTTAATTATATTTTTATTATATTTTAAAAACAAAAGTGTGTACCACACTAGTACCCGGACAAACACAGGAGTACTGATGTGGGTATCCCACGAAATATATATTTGTAATAATACTTACATAAAATGTATTTATTTACGTTACTAATATTTATTTATACAATTAAAATAATATTTTCAAATACTATATTATTATTTGATATTTATAAAAGTAAATGATAGCATATATTTAAAATTATTTTTAATTTAAGATATAATTTTTTTAAACATAATATATGGAAATTTGAAATATATATTATTGATATAAGACAATTTTGGTAAAACAATTTTGTTTTTATTTTAAAAATGTGTCTTTATTTTAAAAATAATAAACTATTTTGGTAATACAATTTTGTTTTTTTTATTTGCATTTTTATTACATTGTAAAAACAAAAACGTGCGTACCACTCCAGTACCCGGCGAACACACGGGTACTGATATGGGTATCTTACGAAATATATATTTGTAATAATACTTATATAAAATGTATTTATTTATGTAACTAATATTTATTTATACAATTAAAATAATATTTTCAAATACTATGTTATTATTTGATATTTATATTACTGAATGATTGCATATATTTGAAATTATTTTTAATTTAAGATAATTTTTTTAACATAATATATGAAAAATTAAAATATATATTATTGATATAAGACAATTTTAGTAAAACAATTTTGTTTTTATTTTAAAAATAATAAACTATTTTGGTAATACAATTTTGTTTTTCTCAATTACATTTTTATTACATTTTAAAAACAAAAGCGTGCGTACCACTTTAGTATCCGGGCGAATACACAGATACTCATATGGGTATCCCAAGAAATAGATATTTGTAATAATACTTACATAAAATGTATTTATTTATGTTATTAATATTTATTTATATAATTAAAATAATATTTTTAAATACTATGTTATTATTTGATATTTATAAAATCAAATCATTGTATAATTATTTTTATAAAAATACCAATCGATACCGCGAATATTGATTCTATCTTTTTTTAAATATAAATTATATAAATTATATTTTTTATTTTTTATTAATTCTATTTTTTTTTCAAATTTTAAATGTAGATGAATGCGCATCACCGCTAGTATAAAGCAAATTATTCTTTGTTTACGTGGCTTCCTCACAAAATTTATTATCAAAATTAATATACTATCTATATGTACAAATTCAATTGCATGAACTTCCTAAATTGTCCTTTCATCATAATTTATTTACACTATCAAAATGACATTTTAGTAATCAATTAATCTTTACTTTTTTCCATTCTCATTTACTACAACATGACAAGTGACACTCATTCTCTCTCTTCATTAAAATTTTAAATTTTTCTCACATTTATTTTTCTCACACTTTCTAACTTTCATTTTATTTATTTATTTATTTATTTATTATTATTAAAAAGTGTTAATAATTTATTTATTTATTTATTTATTATCAATAAAAAGTGCTAATAATTTATTTTTAATCAACAATTGTTTTAATTTGTTATACCAAATCCTTTTTAAAATATTAATTTTTTTCTTTCTCCATCTAACAATTTTCTTCTTCTTTTAATATAATTATTCAATACAATTAAATTTATACGATTAATGTTAACTTTACAATTAAGTAAATAATTTTAAATTTTGCATTTATATCTAAATACATTTTATATCACATCAATGTTTTTTTATTTCACGGGTTATTATCAGTACAATGTCTATTTTATTTTTATCAACAATTTGTCTTGATTTGAAATACAAAATCTTTATTTCAAAATTAAAAAAAAAAAAATTTTTTGTCTTTCTTCATCTCACGAGTCTTTTTTTTTTCTTTTTGCATAATTACATTTGTATATAAATACATTTATATTGTATCAAATAAACTTTCTATTTCACGGGTCACTATCAACACAATACATATTTTATTTTAATCAATAATTACCTTAATTTGAAAAATAAAATCATTATTTTCAAATATTAAATATTTTTTTTATCTCACGAGTCCATTTTTTTCTCTTTGTATTTTAATACAATTGAATATATATAATCATTGTTTATGTTAAAATTAATATCTAATATCATATTTAGATACATATATAAATATATTTTATATCATTTTAAATTTATATATATATTTAAATATCTTTTATACCGTATCAAATAATTTTACCTGTGCGGGAGCACGGGTATCTTACTAGTTGTTTGATGGTAATTTTATGAAGCATGTGAGTGGACTTCAATTCTTTTATTATTGTATTTGTCTCTTTTAAAAAGTTGAAATATTTATATAATAATAAAATAAAATAAAAATTGTTTAATGGTTATTTTATTAAGCATATGAGTGGACATCAATTTTTAAATAAAAATATTTATCTATTTTAGAAAATTTACAGATTTAAAAATTAATAAAATAACAATCTTTTTTTTTTAATTCACAAAAACATAAATCTTTTCGTTTGGTCAATCTTTATAATTAATTTTTATATTTTGAATTTTAAATATATAACATTCTAATGTATAATTTAAAGATACCTTACTATTTTGTTTAATTTATATATGCTATTATTTAATGTATTATATTAATTTTTTAAATAACAATTTAAACAAATATTTTCATTTAAATACTTTGTACCACAGTAACCATATAAGTTAAATGTATTTATATATTTTAAAAAATTGAAAAACTTATTAATTAATAAAATAATAACTCATAGGTGTTAAAAAGATTTTCTATTTTAAATTATATATATATATCCTATGAGAATGTCATTTTTACGTAAAAACATAAGAATGAATCTGAATCATTAGATTTTAAAATAAATGGTGGAGATTATGTGTGGTTTTTGTTCAGATTCATTCTTATGTTCTCACATAAAAATGACATTTTCATATGATACATTTCCCATATATATATATATATATATATATATATATATATATATATATATATATATATATATATATATATATGGAATTTTGAATTGATTTATATATTAATAGGAAAATTCTTAGGTAGAAATAGACATAACAAATAGTTATACACACAATCAATCACAATTATTTAATTAATTAAAAAACAAAAATAATTTTTTCTCTCACTTCATAATCACAACTATCCTATGAATCCAAATAAAAAACAAATTAAATTTAAATAAATTAAAAAATTTCTTTCTTCTTATTGAATATGTCTATGAATATTGATTTATGTACATATTAATGCAAGAATTTCTCATATTAATAATATATAATACTCAATTTTATTTATTCATATCATACTAAATTCTAAACTACAACTTCTTCCACTAAATTTTTCTGCCAAAATCTATAATAATTAATTAATTAACCAAAAATATTAATAAATTAATTAAAATGCTGAATTAATCATTAAAATTAATTAATTAAAATAATGACTTAAAAAATGGAACAAGCCAACTAATTCGGTTGAAGTTAATAAGAAAAAAATTAATAAATTAATAATGACTAAAAAATAGGACATGCCCACTAATTCCTTTACATACAGTTGAAGTTAATAAAAAAAATTAATAAATTAATATAATTCAATTATTCATTAAAAAATTTTAGACCGCTTATTCCTTTATATAAGGTTGAAGTTGATAAGGAAAAAATTATTAAATAAATAAAAATATTTAAATATTCATTAAAAATTAATTAATTGAAAAAATACTGAAAAATAGACCATGCCCCACTAATTCCATTACATACTGTTGAAGTTTAAAAAAAAAATTATAGAATACTTACAACTTCTTCCACCAAAAGTTTTCACCAATATAAATACTATAACTTATTTTTGTTGAATGTAATCCATTGTTGTCGAAAACAACAGGTTGTTGTTCAGTGTCGAAGTCGAAGCAGAAGGAAGCAGTCGAATTATTGTGCTGAACTGTCAAAAGTGTTTCGACAGATTCATTTAGATGGGATTCAGATTTTGCTTTTATTAGATTAGATTTGATTTGATTTGATATGATTTAGATTAGATTTGATATTTTGGGCTTTTATAGTTTGAGTTTTGTCTTGAGATGCAAGCAAACCTAATTCTATAAATAGGGAGTTTCCCTCATTATTTTGTATCAATTACAACACTTTGTAATTTCTCACAGAATTCTACAGTTGCAGAGTGAGTAATAAGAAGAGAGAAAGTCCCACAGTTTGTGGGCAGCAAGAACACTATTCATCTTCTTCTTCCCTATTTTCTTTCTACTTTTCTATATAATTGCTGCGTGATAGTAGGAATTCCCATAGGGTTTTGGGTTGATTCCAACACTTTTATCAAAAATTTCTACCAAAATTAATTCACCTGTTAATAGTTAATCATAATAAAAAGAACTAATCTACTAATCTCATATTATTTTTATGAACACATATTGCAAGCCTTCCAATGAAATCTGCTTTTGGGAGGATGACTTCAATTAGTGGGTTATAAGATGCCATTTTTTAAATTAATAATTTTTGTTTAGAATAGTTGGGAACTATTTTTAAATTAATAGTGGGAGGTTTAAAATTTATATTTAATTTAATTTAGTTTAATTTTTTATTTAATAAAGATGTAATTAGTAGTATGAGGCTTGCAATCTGTATCCTATTTAGTTATTTTTTATTTTTTTTTATTTTATAATAATTAGCAAATACACAATTAATGTAAAAATAATTTATATTATATATTTAAATTACAATATTTATTAATTATAAAGAGTTTTATAAAGTATAGCATACCTGTGTAGCACGAGATGTATGTCTACTTTTTATATAAATTTAGATTACTTAAGTTTTCAAAATTATTCATAAAACATTTCCTATAAAAATACAAAAGTAAAATATTTCAACAAGTAAGACTTTTTTATTCTTCCCTCGCTATGTTTTATTAACTTATGTGTTTCGAAGAGTTGTGTAGACAATTTAAAAAAATAACTATTTGTATGTTATTTTATACTATTATTAAATTGTATATTCAATTATTCTATTTTTATGTAAAATATACTTTTGTAAATATTTTATTTTTTATTTCATTTTGGGTTAGGTTTTGCCCAATCCCAATCCCTATCCCCATAACTTGTTGTAATTTTCTTTTTTATTTTTAAACAATTTAGATAGGATTTATAAAAACAATATCGCCGATAAGATAAGATTGATTGGATTTATTATTATTTTAAATTTTAGTGAGGAGATGGTGAATTTTTTTAATATAACTTATTTATTGAAAAAAACGAAAAAAACTCACATTTCAAAAAAATTACAAAATTGGCGTGGTTTGGAAAAAGGTTAACAGGGTGGCGCCATATGGTATGACGTCTCAGTTAAAAGGCACATGCCATCTCATATGGTGCCTCAGGGTAAAGTCATATGCCCTAATTTTTTGTACCTTATAGAAGGGAGGCGCCATACCATATGGTGCATCAGTTCATGTTCTTTTTTTTTTTTAATTTTATTTTAATTTAGAAATTGATTAAATTAATGGTGCTACAGTGTTTCATACGCCTATAAATGAGACTACATCCTCATGCGCATGCAAGTGGATTACGAAAGCGCCGTTGGCTGCAACCCCCGACTATTGGGGACAGATGCTTCAAAATTTGTCTGATACGCCAGAATCATCTCAACAGACGTAAAGGCCAGAGACACCTCAACAAAATCGTGGTAGATAAAGACGCTGTGCAAGAGCCCTGGCATGTGGAACCGGTGGACGTTTAGATAGACACGATCAGTAAATCTTTGTTTACCATCCATTGTACTAATTTTTATTCTGAACATGGTTATGTATTTTTTTCTACCCTTATTTTTTTCATTCAATTATTCAATTTTCAAATTAAAATTAAAAAAAAACATAGTGAACTGAGGCGTCATACCATATGGCGCCTCCCCTGTAAAAGAAATAAAAATTAGGGCATTGTGTTTAACAACTAAGGCGCCATATGGTATGGCGCCTCAGGTTTTACAATTAAGGCGCCATATGGTATGGCGCCTCAGGTTTTTCCCCTTAGCCTGAGGCGTCATATTTTCAAATAACGCCATTTCTGTCATTTTTTGGAAATGTTAGTTTTTTTGGTATTTTTTTAAATAAATAAGTTAGTCTAAAAAAAATTCGGAGATGGTAATATCTCATTAAAATGTTAATATAATGTCACTAAGATTAAAATATTTTTCAAACTATTTATTTATTTAATGTTTTTATGTATCAATATTGTATCACATCAACAAAAATTATATTATATCATTTTAAAGATTTTTAAATCATAGTATTTGTTGAATTTTTTTTTAAATCATTAAAATATTTTTTTCATCTCATAACTGAATGATGAGTGACATTTAAAATATTGTTTTTTTAAGTATGTTAAAAAAATCTGTCACTCTAATAATAGGTTATAAGATTGATAATATTATAGATTATTGATATCAATTATATAGATTATAAAAAAACACTCATAAAATATTTTGGTTTTTAGAACTCCTCCACATATTTTTAAATTATATGTTATAATAGACACTTTAATAATAATAATAATAATAATAATAATAATAATAATAATAATAATAATAATAATAATAATAATAATAATGCACTTTAAAAGTTGCATATGCAAGGGATAAAATCAATGTTTTAAAAATCGTATCAGCCATCAATCCATGAGGGTATTGGATTACGAGTTCAACTGTCGAACCACAGGGTTTTTGGTAGAACCACAAAACTAAACTGAATTAAATCGGATAATTCGGTGAAATAAATCAATCTCTATAACAAACCTATATAATTATTAAATTGGTCAAATCAGATGAATCAATCTCTAAAAAAATTACGATACTTACAAATTTTTAAAATACATAATTTCACAGGTTCATTCGTTATACAAAATACAAATTCAATTAAATTTTGAACAAAGTCTAATTGCAACATAAATTGAATAACAAATAACTGCATTGTCTAGTAAGTTTAATTCAAATTTGTTTCAAATAAGTTTTGAATAAAGTCAACTTATTTATTTTAAAAAATTATCAAAACGACATCATTTTGTCTGAGAAAAAAACAAGCATTTAATCTGACAATTTTTTAAAATCGATGGTTGGCCAATTTGACCGATTCTAGGCAGTTTCCAGAAAATTTTACCTCATACCCCTACCATTATCCCTCTACCCTTACATTTTTTTTAAATATTTCAATTCTACCATTTTCACTTATCAAATAATTTTATTATTTAATATTTTTTTTTGTATGTATTTTTTCTTCACTAAATAACTTCCAATCAAGTTTTCCGATATGTATTTTTTATTCACCTAATAACTTGCAATCAAATTTTTCGGTATATATTTTTTCTTCACCAAATAATTTGCAATCAAATTTTCCTGTATGTATTTTTTCTTCACCAAATAACTTGTGTAATACCCCATATTATTTAAAGGCTCAATGGGATATCAGATGAGTATCTATGTTCTCTATCTTTGGATAATTAGATTAATGTAATCCTCTAAATACTTTAACTATTGACATTTGGGATCAATAGAGCAACTAATGAACTCTAAAGAGATCAATTATTTTAACTCGAGAAAGTATATTAAGGTAACTCTAATAATTGATCAATTTGGTTTAAGATGACAAAATATCAATTGGAGATATTTTACTCTATTGGATTATATTATATAATATTGGTATTATATATATATATATATATATATATATATATATATATATATATATATATATATATATATATATATATATATATAAGAAAAAGAAAAGATAGAAAGAAAAGAGGAAGAAGAAGAAAAGAGGAAGAAGAGAAGGAAGAGAGAAAGAAGAAGAGAAAGAGGGAAAGCTTGGGAAAAGCTCATGGATCATCATCAATTTCTTCAAACTCCTCTTCGTGTATCAGGTGAGTTCTAGTTAGAAACTCTAAGTTCTAGAAATAGATGTTTGGAACTTAGGTTAGAATTGAGAGAAAATGATAAATTGTTGAATCAATGAAATCTAAGGAATAAAATGAGTTATAAATTGTGTTGTATGATTAATATGGGTATGGAATCATCTGTTGATGCTTATTCGTGCGTTGGGTAGTGTTTGGAATGAGTTTTGGACCCAAAGGCCCCAGTTGTTACGCTGCTGAAATTCTGGGTTTTCGCAGGTTCGCAATGCGAACCCCTAGCGAAGAGGAAGACGAGGGTTCGCCAGAGCTTCGCAGTGCGAAGGGCAAGGCGAATGTTCGCCAGGTGTTCGCAAAACGAACTTTGTGCCCTTTTCTTTCTGCCTTGATTCGCTAGAGCTTCGCACTGCGAAGGAGGCAAACGAATGCTCGCTGGAACTTCGCAAAGCGAACATGACAGCTTTTCTGTTTTGTTTCCTTCATAACTTTTGATCCGTAACTCGGATCGGGACGTTCTTGGTGTCATTAGAAAGTTATTGGGTATGATGTGGGATAAATTATTTAGTGGAAAATGAAGGAAAGTAATGTTTTGTGAAAAGTTGGAATTGACATCTTTTGGATCATAAGTCCGATTGCGGCGTAGGGATAACCGTTAGAAAGCCGTGGAAATATCCTACGGGATAAGAGTGAGAATATTGATTTTGATACCCGGTTAAATGAATCGGAGGAAAACCGAAATGATGTTTTATATGATTGATTCATTATGTGTGATTCCATTATACAAATGTAATATGCTTTTGTATGACTTGTGATTGAATTATTATATGTGATTCAAATGTGCAATTGTAATATGATTTACCTAATACTGATGTTAACTTGATTGAAAGAATATGTATGTTAAAATATGAGATAGAAAGAGTGAGGAAAATTTACCCCACAGCGGCATGATATTGGAACCTAGTAATGAGCTAGGAAATTGTTGAATAACTTAATGACAACACTCGTGCAAGAGAGGCCGAGGCGTGTGTCTGACGACGCTCGTGTAAGAGAGGTCGGGGCATGCGTCTAATACCGAATGGTATAGAAATGAGTGAAACACTAGTATGGAACACGTGTATTTGTTATGTTTTATTGTTAAAGGCATGAGAGGCCTAAAGGCTAATGTGGCCTTGTGATTTTCGAATACAATCACGTTGTGTATTTGATCACGTAATCGTAACCATTTCTTTTGATTTTCCCTTGAGAGGCCTTCATGAGTCTCGAGCTCCTCTGAAGTGAAGGCATTACTACTTGGCAGGTTTGATTCCCAATGTTATAGTACGATGGAACCTACGGGTAGAGACTTGTGATGGCATCAGAGGCCATGTGAAGTGACGAATTAAGGAGATAATGCGTCCCTTAATTCCGAATCCATTCGTATGCCGAGTATCTACAAGGATCCAGGACTCGGGTCGACTTCTAGACGTAGAAGCGGATGAGCAAGAGGGATGCCTTGGTACGGTTATCGATTAGTGATAACTTTTGAGTTAACGGACTCAATAACGTGTTTCCATATAGTGTGAGTTTGTGAGATTGTGAACTCAAAGTCATTTTCCCTTCCCCTTAACTTGAGTTAGGATTGATAGAATCTTGTAAAGCCGAGAGGACCTATAAGATAGGGAACTCACTGAGATTTGATGTATCTCACCCCACTATAGTTGCTATATTTCAGGTACTTGCAGGTTTGATTTACAAGTGGAGCTATGCTTGGATGTTTCAAGAGGAGCTTAGTAGAGCTTATTTCGTTGTGTATTTGTTGTATACAATTGAGGATATTGTATATTCTTAGATTTTATTTTTCTTTGGCTAGTTTCCATGACTTGTGTCATGGGTTGTATTTATGTTGTAGAAATGGGCAAGTATGTGAACTATGCCATTAGGTACTTTTGATGTGTCAGTACCAAATAAAATGTTTGTATTGTATTATTCAAGGTATATATTATACAGGTCATTACAACTTGCAATCAAGTTTTTCGGTATGTATTTTTTCTTCACCAAATAACTTGCAATTAAGTTTTTCGGTATGTAATTTAATCGGTGAAGAAAAATTACATACCGGAAAACTTGATTGCAAGTTATTTGGTGAATAAAAAACACATACCAGAAAACTTGATTGCAAGTTATTTGGTGAATAAAAAATACATACCGGAAAACTTGATTGCAAGTTATTTGGTGAAGAAAAAATATATACCGAAAAACTTGATTGCAAGTTATTTGGTGAAGAAAAAATATGTACCGAAAAATAATAAATATTAAATAACAAAATTAGTTAATAAATGAAAAAGGTAGAATTGAAATATTTTAAAAGATGTAGGGTTAGAGGGATAATGGTAGGGGTATGAGGTAAAATTTTCTAGTTTCTACTAGTTCAATAACTTACTCGATCCACCAATCAAACCAGATCAGTGACCCCTCCAATTCGACCGACCGATCCAATTCGTTTTTTTAAAACAGTGGGTTGAATCATTAACCAACAACTCACGCCTATTTAAACCAACTAAGAGCAACTCACACCTATTTAATAATGGACACTTATTAAAACTTTAGTGCATTTATGCCTAATATACAATAATTAAATCAATTTTTGCATATATATATATAATGCTTTGTTTGCCCACATTGGAGGATGCCCTTCATAAGGAACATTTATTCTAAAAAGAAAAATCTAAAGTTAATTGGTATCTAGAAGGAGACAGAAGCACTAAATATTTTCACAGAATTGCAAAGATCAAGAATTCTATTAGTAATATTTCTTCTCTTATCATTTATGGGGAACTCATTTTTTATCAGGATACTATTGGATCTCACGTGGTTGAGTATTACAAGAATGTTTTCGCCTCTTTGGAGGGAAATACTTTTGACAATAATCTCATTACTGGTAGCATTCCTAATCTCCTCAGTCTGGAAACCAATATAATCCTCACCAGAATTCCTTCTCACATAGAAATCAAAGACGTTGTCTTCAACATGAATAAATAGGGAGTTCCCAGCCCTGATAGCTTTGGAGCTTTGTTCTTTCAATACTATTGAGACATTATTCATCAGGATGTCATTGAAGCGGTTAAGCAGTTTTTTTACTTCTTCTTGGATTATGCCTAACTACAATTCCAATACTTTGATTCTCATCCATAAAACTTCCAATGTTAATTCTATTGATCTGTTTAGACCTATTGCCTTAACTAACTTTAAATTTAAAATTATGTCTAAGGTTACTGCTGACATGTTAGCTCTCATTATGTCAACCATTATCTCCAACGAGAAAAAATGTTTTATCTAAGGGAGACGCATCAAAGACTGTATAGGGTTTACTTCTGAGGTTGTCAACTTGATGCACAAGAAGTCCTATGGGGGTAACTTGGTCATAAAAGTTGATATTAAAAAAGCTTTTCATTCTATTAATTGGTTGTTCTTGATGCAGGTCCTTAAGCAGTTTAGTTTCAATGATGTTTTTACAAAGTGGATATGGACCATTCTCAACTCTTCTAAAATTTAGAGGGGTGAGCCAGGGTGATCCCCTATCCCCTATTCTTTTCTGCATTGCTGAGCAAGTTCTTAGTAAAAGTTTTTCAAATTTGACCATTCAGAAGAAGATAAAGTTGATCCCTGGTCCTAGGGGTCTTGAGGTGCCTTCTTACTGTTTATTTTTTGATAATGTTATGATTTTTTGCAGGGGTGACAGAGACATTATTTCCTCTCTTATTAACCTCTTCTCTAAGTATGCAGCTTTTTCAGGTTAAATTGTGAATGCCCAAAAATCCTTCATTTTTGCTGGTTCTGTTAATGAAGCTAGATCACATCATATTACTAACCAACTGGGTTTTAAGATTGGCCATTTACCCTTTTCTTATTTGGGTGTTCCCATTTTTAAGGGTAATCCTAAGGCTAGATATCTCAGACCAATTCTGGATAGAGTTAAAGCTAAGCTTTCCAAGTTGAAAGGGTGTCTCTTAAGTTTTTCGGGCAGAATTCAAATGGTTAACTCTTTTATTGCATCTATGCTTATTCATAGCTTCACCATCTACTCTTGGCCCAAATCTCTGATTAAATATCTCGAGAAATCTATCAGGAATTTCATTTGGTTTGGCGATATTGCGCAGTCTAAGCTTGTCATTGTGGCTTGGGCTAAGGTGTGCAAGCCTTTGGAGCAAAGGGGGTTAGGACTCAGGTCCATTGATAACCTTAACGATGCTTTCAACATGAAACTTTTTTGGGATCTCCTGAACTCTTCTGAAAGTTGGGCTCTTTTGTTGAAAGCTATAATGCTCAGAGGTGGAAAGGTATAATGACTGAAAGATATAAATTGACTCATGAATGATTACATGATGAAAGACTCATGCATATGATATTATGTTATAGTTTGTTTGCTAGAATCATGCAATCATGAAGATGCAAGCATGAAATGGTTCAAGATATATACCAAGATATGAAGACATCTTGAATATAGTTATTATAAACATATAAAATGCAACAAACATTAGTTACGTTTGAAATTTTTGGAAGTAAACACATATCACAAACATCATACATCATATACCTTTGAGAAATAAACAGGTAAAAGAAATACTTACTTACAAAATAAGAAAGGATAGAAACGATATTACCTCACCGTACATAAGATGGAGGATGCACATGCATTCCATGAGGAACTCTCGAACGAAAGTTGGAATGAATGTAAAACGTGCCACACAACACAAATGAAACCAAAATGCTCTTACCACTTTTCTTCTTGCACGTGTATTTGAAAGTAAAATTAACAATGTATCTAAAAGGTACTTTGGATTGATGATCATTCTTGTTGTTGGACTTTCATTCCTATTCAATCATGATGATTATCTTGCTCCTCCTCATGTTTCATCATCTTAGGTTGATCACTCCTAACTTGATGTACTTGAGTATGTCTTATTGAAGATGAATCTACATCACTGAACATAATACCTTTCTGACACTTCTTGAATATAAACATTATTAATCATTTACACACTTTTACCAAATAAAGATACAATAAACGTTAACCTTTTTGGAAACACAATCTGCCTTTCTTGTCACATAGTCAACATAATACGTACATGTCACCTTATTATGCCTCGAGCTTCCATAAACGAGATCCCATACCCTATTCATAGGGTCAAAATATTTTTCCTGCATGATTAACAATTAGTGCTAGATACCTGATCTTCATTGGGTCCTTGGGGATTAGTAAAACTTTGGATGCATTTAGGTAACCATTGAAAGGCACCGTTAGGAACAAAGAGGTTCCTAAACTTGCATTTAGCAATGGTGTAGCGGCCCTTCTTGCAACAATAACAATAATACAAATTTTAAGAAGATATCCTTTTACTATCTGGTTCCTTTTTAATATAATTATACCTTTTATAAGGATTATGAGAAGGTAAGTCATATTTGGAAGTATCTATAGAAAAAATAATTTGTTCTGGACTGGGCAGGTGCTTTGCCCCCAGCAGGGCAAGGCCCAATCCAGTCCAGCTATTGGCCAGGCCCAATAGCTAGAAACTAGCCGTTGGGCAGAAACTAGTCGTTGGGTAGGAACTAGCCGTTGGGCAGGAACTAGTTGTTGGGCATGTCCCCCTCACTCGCTTAACCGTTCACGCGACCAACTGTCTCACCAGATCTTACAAAAACAGTTGGACCAGGTCAAAGGGCCACGCGCCTTGCCCTCCACCTGGCAGTCTCTCATTGGTCGACCAGACATTTCTGCCACATGGGAGACCTTGGCCCCGCGCTGGGGGTTATCTCTATAAATACCCTCTCACTTGAGAGGGGAACCTATCAAATATCCAATACTTAAAATCTTACTTGTGTACTTGCTTTCTCTCTTTTGACCAAACACTTACTTTGGCATCGGAGTACCTTGCAGGTACAACCCCTCATTTTCTCTCCTACAAGCACCCTCATCTGTCCTACACGAAGGCCACGACGATCCAGTCTGATCACCTCCGATTAGTGGCACCGTCTGTGGGAAACTAGCTTCCCCGTCTTTTGATTCAATATCCCCTCTTTTTTCACCTCAAAGACCAAAGCTCTCTCCAAACTCCTTCTGATCATCATGGCCTCCGCCAGGAACAATGATGCCCGTCCATGGCCCATCCTCACTGTTATCGCTGATAACACCGAGCACCTCCTCTCCGGAGCTGCGTTTCTGGAGAAACATCATCGGGATGGGAAAACCGTTTCTCCTACCCCCGATGACGTGAAGTCGCGTGCACCGGTTACTGGCCCCGCTTTTGAGCCTATTCCAGTCCCTCAAAACGCGGACCCAGGCACGGCCGCCCTAATCGCCTCCCTCAACAGGTCTAACCTCTTAATCTTCCAGCAAGGCGAGAGGCTCGGCATGCTCGAACACGCCCTCAATGAGCAACGCCCCTCGCAGAGGCCCAACATTCCTTCTCCACGACCACAGTCTCCTCCTCAGAAGCGCATGCGAGACAAGTCCTGAACCCTTTCTCCCGAACAAAGACGTTCTAGATCGGAGGAACCTGACTCAGTGCTCGTTAGGTGATGACACCGATCTCCCCTGCAGAAATCCAGATGCTCCCCCCCTCAAAAAAGGAGCAGACCTTCGAGAGGCCATCACGAGAATCACAGATCGAGCAGATATTCTCCCAGCTGTACCAGAAGCTGCGACCGTAGCAACTTCCCATGTCGATCATCTAGCACGAGCGACGACGAAGATGTCCATGGACTCCTATCCCAGGAGATCATGGACATGTGAATTCCTCGCGGATTGGAGAAACCACCTCCCCTGGCTACTTACGACGGGACCACTGACCCAGGAGAGCACATAGAGAACATAGAGGCTATGCTCCACTATTATAACGTGAGCGGGGCTATCAAATGTCGGTTGTTCCCCATCACTCTAAGGAAGGGGGCCATGGCCTTGTTCAAATGACTTCCTCGAGGTTCGGTCACATCTTGGAAAGATCTAAAGAACCAGTTTGCTCGTCATTTTACCGCCTCCCGGCGACACCCCAAATCGGAGGCCACATTAGAAGCCATTGTACAGGGCAGAGATGAGCCCCTGCGCGCATATATCGAACGATTCAACAAGGAGGCTGTTGAAGTCCGCACGACAGATTATATGAAGAAGTATATCCTAGAAAAAGGATTGAGACCAAAGAGTGAATTCCGCAAGGCGGTGGGCATAGAGCCTCCTCGCAACCTGGCCGCACTACTCCGTAAGGCTCAATCGTATATACAATACGAGGAGAAGGAGGCAGCCTATAAAGCCTGAGACTCTAGAGATCAAGAGAGTTCCCGAGCGTAAAAAAAAAATAAAAGGACGAATCAGAGGCCCCAAGACGCAATAAAGAGAGGCGACGAGACGATCGTCCTCGGGAAGGCAAGGGACGTGCTGGTCGTTTTACAGAGTATACTCTGCTGACGGCTCCCCGCGAGCACATTCTCTCAGAGTGAATCAACGCGGACAACATCGTCCAAGGGCAATACAGACAAGAGTAAGTACTGTCGCTTTCACCGCAGCCACGACCATGTGACCGAAGACTGCATGCACCTGAAAGACGCCATTGAAACCCTCATCAAGGAGGGCCATCTAAAGCAATATAAAAGAAAGAGGAGCCCTTCCGACAAGAGACATCTGAGGCCAAAAAGGAGGCAGAATCTTCGCCGCCTAGTCCTCCTCCTCAGGTCGTTATGTCCATCACTCGACCAGAGGACTTCGTCATCCCCGACCACATTGAGGATCCCATTCAGATCTTCGCACACAACACGTGGGAGAACTTCCCAACGGCCATGGTAATCTCATGTGGGGGATACATCGAGCTCATAGTGGGTTCGGTCAAGAGAAAGTTCGACCAACTCATCGACTACAGTCCAAACCAGCTATTCACACTAGAGAAGGTTCGCGGGTGGTCCCAGTCAATAAATTTCTACCGGAATGAGCTGCCTGGGGGCTCCCCGAATTCGCATATTCCTCTGCTCATCAGGGCGAGGCTGGCCAACACCGATGTTCAATAAATCCTGGTCAGGGCAGCTCCATAGACATCATGTACACTGGTCTATTCAGAGCCTTGAAGCTGGATTAGAAAAACCTGTCGTCGTACGTGGGGTCTGACCTGCAAGGGTTCAACGGTACAACGGCCAGACCCTGGGGGTACGTAGAGCTCCCGGTCACCTTTGGAGAGGAAGAGGCGTCAAAGTCGATCAAGACTCAGTTTCTGGTGATCGATTGCCCTTCGCTGTACCAGTGCATCTTCGGCCGGCCAACCTTGGCAGAGCTGATCGACGTTCCTTCACCGTTCATCTCAAGATGAAATACTATACGGAGAAGGGTCACGCCACAACATTACGAGGAGGTGTTTTGAAGCAGCTACCCAAGGCCAAAGCTCGATCAGTGCAGCGCCCAAGGCCGCCAAACGGGCAAGGGAGGACGATCAGCCCAGCGAAGAGAGCCAGCCTGACAAGAAACTGACTCTCCCCATGCATATTATCGACCTTGACAGCCAAATTTCTGAAAAGGGCGATGATTTTGGCGAAGGCACTTCGGCAGGGGCAGGTAGCTCCTCTGCAGCTACCCTTATGCGCCCTGTTCCAGACGGGGAATTCGAGTTTATCACCTTCAGCGCCAACCCGAGTAGATGAGTGAAGATAGGTGCAGGGCTACCTGACGAGGTAAAGCAGCAGCTGAGGATCTGCCTCGAGGACAACGTTGACCTGTTTGCATGGAATGTAGCGGACATGCCCGGCCTGGACCCTGAGACCGCATGCCACCAACTGACCATTGACCCAGTTGCTCGAGCAGTCGCACAACGCAGGCGCAAGCAGTCCGATGAGAAGGTATAGGTTGTCGAAAAACCCTTACAAGACCTCTTAGAGGCAAAATTTATCTCGGAGGCCAGGTATACAACTTGGCTGTCCAATATTGTACTTGTTAAAAAACATAGTGGAAAATGGCGCATGTGCATTGACTATACTGATCTCAACCGGGCTTGCCCGAAAGATGCTTATCCTCTGTCGAGCATAGATAAGCTCGTTGATAATTCTGCAGGTTTCAGGCTCTTCTCTTTCATGGACGCCTATTCGGGATACAATCAAATCCCTATGGCCGAAAGGGACAAGAAGTATACCGCATTCATGACCTCCTCGGGGAATTATTACTATAATGTAATGCCCTTCGGTCTCAAAAACGTTGGGGCCACGTACCAGCGCATGATGAACAAAGGCTTCCGATCAGAAATCGGAGACATGCTCGAGGTTTACATGGATGATATGATCGTAAAATCCCAAGAGGAATCCGATCATACGGCGCACTTGCAAAAGGTTTTCGACCAGGCCAGAAAGTGTAAAATACGCTTTAATCTAGAGAAATGCACCTTCGGGGTGCGGGCAGGGAAGTTCCTCGGGTTCTACCTCACCAAAAGGGGGATAGAGGCGAACCCCGACAAATGTTGGGCATTCGCGGAATTTCCCACGCCCAGGTCGAAGAAGTCCATACAAACCCTCAACGGGATGCTCGCTTCACTTTCCCGCTTCGTGGCTAAGTCTGACCAGCATGCTCTTTAAACTCCTCAGAAAGGAGGACACATTCGAATGGACAGAGGAATGCGAGCAGGCCCTGACCCATCTTAAGCGAGCCCTATCCGAACCTCTCGTGTTTCCCCGACCAGAGTGCGGGGAGACCTTGTACCTGTATCTCTCCGTCACCAGCGAAGCCATTAGTGTAGCACTCATTCGCGAGACAACGGACAGGAAAAAGCCCATCTATTTCACCAGCAAGGCCCTGCAAGGGCCAGAAACCAGATACGCGCAAATAGAGAAAGTCGCGCTCGCCCTCGTCATTGCCGCGAGAAGGCTCAGACACTACTTCCTGGCCCACACTATAGTAGTACGCATGGACCAACCCATAAGGCAGTTGCTTTGCCGGCCATACATGGCCGGCAGAATGCTCAAATGGTCCCTGGAGTTATCGAAATTCGACATCCAATACGAGGGCAGGAAGACCCTTAAGGCACAAGCTCTAGCCGACTTCGTGCCAGAGATGACGCCGCCCTCGTCCCCACCAAGCGAAACGCGGAGATGGACTATCTATGTGGACGGGGCGTCCAGCCCCTCTGGTAGCGGCGCAGGCATTATCCTCGAAAACAAGGAGGGAATTTTGATCGAAGTATCTTTAGTCCTGTCCTTCCCTACGCCTAACAACCAAGCCGAATACGAGGCCTTCCTCGCAGGGTTACAGCTGGATGAAGACTTGGGCGCCAAGGAGGTAAAGATTTTCACTGATTCCCAGCTGGTAGCATCTCAGGTACGGGGAGAGTTTCAAGCGAAGAATGATTAACTGGTCGATTATCTGACGTTGGTAATCAAAAGAATTACCAAGTTCGAAGCATGGGAAGTCCAGCACATCCCTCGCGAATGAAACACGTGGGGAGACGTCTTGTCAAAACTGTCTAGCACCAGAAAGAAAGGCGGCAACAAATCCGTCGTACAAGAGATACTCGCCCGAACAAGCATTGAGAAATCATCATAGCTGCTTGACGTCAATGCCATCAGAGACAACCACTGTTGAATGACCCATGTATACAACTACCTCACCAAAGGGGAACTGCCAGAGGACAGCAAGAAGGCTAGCTTGATCAAACGATGAGCTTGCTCATACGTGCTGATCGGTGGCAAACTCTATTGACGAGGATTCTCCATTCCACTCCTGAAGTGTGTCGAGGAGAACAAGGTCCCCGAAGTTCTCCAAGAGATCCATGAGGGTATCAACGCGCAACACTTATGAGGGAGGTCATTGGCACGAAAAGCCCTGTGGGTAGGATACTACTGGCCGACCAAGCAGCATGATGCCAAGGAGCATGTTCGAAAATGTGACCGATGCCAGCGCCACAGGGACATGCACTTGGCACCCCCAAATGAGTTGAAGACTCTATCCTCGCCTTAGCCCTTTGCCTGGTGGGGGATGGACATACTCGGCCCCTTCACAATGGGGTCTTACCAAAACAAATTCCTAATTATGGTCGTCGATTACTTTACAAAGTGGATCGAAGCCGAAGCCCTCGCCAAGATCACAACCTTCAACATACTCCGCTTCTACAAAAGGAACGTCCTCGCCCGATTCGGAGTACCCCATGCCCTTGTGACCGACAATGGAACCCAGTTCACGGACAGGAAGTTCCAAGACTTCGTCGCCAAATTAGGCACGAAGCAACACTTCACTTTCGTCGAGCATCCCTAGACTAACGGGCAAGCAGAGGCTCTAAACAAGGTAATCCTTCGCGGCCTAAAACGAAGGCTGGGCGAAGCCAAGAAGAGATGGGTCGAGGAGCTACATAGCGTGCTCTGGGCCTACAGAACAATACCACACTCCACCACCGGGGAAACCCCTTTCCAATTAGCTTACGGAACCAAGGCGGTGATACCGGTGGAGATCAGAGAACCTTCCAGACGAACGGAAGTTCCCCTCGACGAGGAGATGAACGACGAAGCCCTGAGAGAAGAGCTCGATCTGGTCGAAGAAATACAATCAGGAGCAGCTCTCCGCGAAGCTTCACTGAAACAAAGGATAACTTTGCGCTACGACGCCAAAGTCATAAAACGCGGCTTCCCCGTCGGCAGCTTGGTCCTACGCAGAAACCAGAAGGACTCGCGCGAGGGTAAGCTGGCCGTAAACTGGGAAGGACCCTACAAGGTCAAGTCCAAAACAGGCACTGGAGCCTACTACCTAGAAACTCTAGACGGAGAACCATTTGCTCAACCATGGAATGCTGAAAAGCTCAAACAATACTATAGTTAGGACCAACTACAGAGTCGGACTAATTGCCGACGAGATCGCCCCCAACGGGGAGGCAGCTCGGCCACAGGACCGTGCCCCGGTGTAAGCACGACCCATTTTACAACGCCGACCAGCTTCTGCTCATGGGATGAGCAGACTCTGTGCACAACGGGGATACCTCAATCGAGCTCCGTCGTTGCCACACCAATAAGGCAGGACACCCAGCTCGCGATGGGAACCGTCCAAGCTGTTGCACCCCAAATTTTACCCTCAGATCGTGTTATCATTATCATATCATGTTTAAGTCATCAGTTTTAGCATCTGCTACCATATAGCCCTTTAATCATAGTCATGTATTCTTGTCTAATTTTTTGCCACCATTTTATTCTTATTATTTTCTACATATCTTTGAATTTAGAATTTTGTTTATTATTTTTTTAAATCACTAATTCTCTTGTCATTATTATTATTATTATATTATCATTATCATTATTTATTTTTATTCATCAGTTTTGATAATTATCCCGTTTATTTATTAGCATTTTTATTTATTATTATTTTCATTTATTATTATTATTATATTAATATTCATCAATCTCTTTTATTATCATTTTTATGATTATTATTATTATTATTATTATTATTTTATATATATCTGCTTATTAATGTTATTATTATCATTTATTATGATATTATGTCATTTGCCATTATCTTAGTTTTTTTTTTATCCGTAAGAAAGGAGAGGTTATACACCAAGTTCTTTTTTTTTCTTCCCAAACACCACCTTTTTTTCAAAACCATACGATTTACAAATGTACTCCAAAACCGTACAAAGCAAAACCAACACCAGCACTGCATCCTGTGTACCTTCTGATTTCACAGCCTGCACTCTATGAAAAACAACGTAAACCTGCACCTGGACAGCAACAACACCATAACGTTATTTTTTTAAAATTTGAATTGTTTTGAAACCGAAAACAGCATAAAAAGAGAGAGTTTCACGCAGAAGAGGGGAGACCAAAGTTCTAACACAAAGAAAACTAAAAACAAAGCTCAACCAAGAACCAGAACAAGTTCTCAACAAACCAATACAATTCAAAAAAACCATCTCAGTTCAAAATCATTTCAGTTCTCAACACAAAACAATCTCAACACAAAACCATCTCATTCAAAAACCAGAAAATCACATAATATACCATACATCATCATTCCTCCATTTTCATCATTAATACTCCCTCACTACATAAAAGACCACAACCATCACGCACCATTCCGCCGACAAAAACGTCAACAACCACCCAATTCGTCCAAATCGTTTCTGGCTTCAAACACCAACTGTCTTCATCATTCCTCAACCTCCATCCTTCAAACCTCAAAACCTTTTCTTCAATCTTCACTCACCATTCCAACAATCAAGAACCTTAAGCCACCATCTTCAACATCCGTAACTTTTGCTCATCATCAAAATTACTCATCCTCACCAACCATCAATCACCATTCATCCGTAAACTGTCTACAACCAACATTCAACAACAAACTTCAACCCAGTGCCTTTCTTTTTCCCATCTCCAAATCTCCCTTCATCAAACCTTTCCACTCTCTAAAGCAAACCAGAAATAATCCCAAATCATACGCAAATTGAAAACAGAAGCAGAAAGAGATGGAAAGATGAGGTAGACGGACCGAACAACAACAGCGACCACAAACACCCAAATCCCTTCTTCAACTCTTCAACCACATCAACATAAGAACAGTTAAAAAAAACACAAACTGCCCTTCATAAATCGAAAGCCCCAAACCCAGAAATTAAACCTAGAAATGTAGACGAAGAAGAAGTCGAACTCACAAAATACACGAACACTCACCGAAACTGCCACTTTCCTCCTTTCATCAAATCTTCAGAACCATCATCACATCACAAACCTTCACACTCTTCCTCCACCGGTGACTACCTCGAAACCTATCAACCCAGCTTCAACCCTCGATAAACCATCTCGCCTCCGTGTCCGTTACGACCGTCGCCGCCATCACGAAGAACACAAACCTAGACGAACTGAAAAAGGTTGAGAATGAAACCTTATCTCCTCCGTGATCAGTTCTTGTTGCTCGAACGTTGTTGATGTTGTATCGTCGTTGATCGGTGATTCTAAGGCGTGTTGAGGGAACGGTCCGAATTGATTTGTGCTTTGGTCTTTGACCTTCCCCTTTTGTTTTATGCTTCTTTCTAGAAGAAAGAGTGAATGGTGATATCGTTGGAGAAGAAGTTTTTTTACTAACCCTGGCCTTTTCTTTGTTTTAATGGCTTTGTGAATTGGGTTGGGCTCAGCCCATGCAGTTCCTAGGCGCACCACCATCCTTTTCACACACCCCCCAAAAGTCCAGCGCCCCTTTTCTCCCTTTTTTATGTTTTAGATCAATTTATTTTAAAGCTTTAAAAAAAGAAACATTCTATTTTCTAAACTTTTAGGTTCTAAGATGTTTTTCTTAATAAATTTAATTTCCATTTTGATTTCCTATTTTTGGGGCCAATGATATCATATAAATTTTGACTTAGTTGATTATCTCAAAATCACTAAAAGTCTAGATTTGTAGGAGGCCACTTTCTATTTTCTCCAATTTGGTCGATGAAAGTTAAAAATCCAAGATCATCGATTTGTCGATTAGATCTTGATTTAAACGATACCAATTTGGTTTTTATTTTATTTTGGTCGATGAAGTTAGAAATCTTAGATTATCGATTTATCGATTAAATCTTGATTTAAACGAGACCAATTTGGTTTTTATTTTATTTTGGTCGATGAAGTTTAAATCCAAGATCATCGATTTGTCGATTAGATCTTGATTTAAATGAGACCAATTCGGTTTTTATTTTATTTTGGTCGATGAAGTTAGAAATCTAAGATTATCGATTTATCGATTAGATCTTGATTTAAACGAGACCAATTTGGTTTTTATTTTATTTTGGTCGATGAAGTTAGAAATCTAAGATTATCGATTTATCGATTAAATCTTGATTTAAACGAGACCAATTTGGTTTTTATTTTATTTTGGTCGATGAAGTTTAAATCTAAGATCATCGATTTGTCGATTAGATCTTGATTTAAACGAGACCAATTTGGTTTTTATTTTATTTTGGTCGATGAAGTTAGAAATCTAAGATTAGCGATTTATCGATTAGATCTTGATTTAAACGAGACCAATTTGGTTTTTATTTTATTTTGGTCGATGAAGTTAGAAATCTAAGATTATCGATTTATCGATTAAATCTTGATTCAAACGAGACCAATTTGGTTTTTATTTTATTTTGGTCGATGAAGTTAGAAATCTAAGATTATCGATTCATCGATTAAATCTTGATTTAAACGAGACCAATTTGGTTTTTATTTTATTTTGGTCGATGAAAGTTAAAATCCAAGATTATCGATTTATCGATTAAATCTTGATTTAAACGAGACCGATTTGTCTTTTATCCCAATTCTATTTTGGTCGATGAAAGTTAAAAATCCAAGATTATCGATTTATCGATTAAATCTTGATTTAAACGAGACCGACTTGTCTTTTATCCCGATTCTATTTTGGTCAATGAAAGTTAAAAATCCAAGATTATTGATTTGTCGATTAAATCTTGATTTAAACGAGATCAACCTTGTTTTACTTCATAATCTTTATTTAGGCCAATGACACTACACGAATCTTGACTTTGATCATTTCGAATCAATAAAGTCTTGATAAATGTGAGGCTACTGTTTATTCGTTTTTGGTGGTCAATGAAATTCAAATATTAAGATTATCGATTTCTTGATTAATTCTTAATTTAGACGAGACCGTTTTTATTTCGATTCCGTTTTCTTTATTTTAGTCGATGACATAATAAACCTCATGGTTTGGTTGATTTTATTGAGTTGACAAAACCTTGATCAACACGAGACCATTCTCTCTTTATTTAAATTTTATTCACCTATTTAGTCGATGAAGGTCAAGAATCATCGATTATCGATTTCTCGATTAAATCATGATTAAGACGAGACTATTTCATTTTACTTTCATCTTATATTTAATCAGTGTCTAACATGTTTAATTCTCACTTTGCATTGATATCGTGATTTTTATCTTATCTTATTCATGTATTATTGTATCACCATATTTGCATCATAACTTGTTATCTCTTAGGATCGTACATCTGCTATATTTTCCCCTATTCCAAAGGAAGGTTAGATATGTTGACTCATAAGTCATTGACCTCCCACTTTAACCTAAGTAACCTCTTAGGAGAAACCTTATTTCTTGGCCTCATCAGAGCCATAGAAATTATAACTAGCTTTAGGAGAGAGTTCTTGAACTCTTAGTGATATTCATCATAATGAATTTATCACTTTCCCCTCCTTACTAAAACACAATATAGGTTCATTTCAACTAGACTTAGAGAGTTCTTAAACTCTACAATGAGCTTGTACTCATTTCCTCTCTGAATATTGACCATAGTCAATAGTTCAGTAGAAGTAGAACTACGCATACTCTGATTTTATTCCCGAGGATACGTAGGCGCAAAGTGCGATGCTTTGTCGAGTATACTTAGATACTAACCCCTAGGGTTTCAACCTTTAGCATAGAACCTTTAGCAAACATAAGATAACATTAACAAGAGGTTCCCGTAGAGTACTACGGATGTTTAGGGTGCTAATACCTTCCCTAGGCGTAACCAACCCCCGAACCATAGATCTTCCCCCTTTAGGTTTTTCTAACGATCTTGAACCTTTCCTTTGGATAAATCAAAGTCGGTTGTAAAAGAAATATGATGCAAATTAATTAATAATTTGTTATCCGATTTTCACCGCAACAGAAATGGCGACTTCACTGGGGATTGTTAGACCTATTGCTGGTCCTTTCCTAAGAGGGTTAAGCCTATCTTGTTTTTTATTCATGTTTGCTTATTTACTTGTATATGCTTGTGTATGTCATACCTGCTTATATATCTGTATATTTGTTCTTGCTTGACTTTTCCTGTTATATTGGGATGATATGATATATATGAGTGAGATAAATCCTATACCCGGGTTTGAGCGTACACTTATGATAGGACGATGGTATATTCAAGGAGGCTTTGAAGGAGTCGATTCCTGAAAAAGTTGAATTGAGAACACCATCACTCAGTTGAGGCCCTCTCGAGAGTCTAGTTATGTTGAACGATCCTATTCGTGAAAGCGTGCTACTCTCGACCTAGGAGCCCATGATATTGAGAACCGTAGTTACCAAACCCCACTTGGCCTTTTAGGATGTAGTGCGGAGACCATGATGGAGTCTATTTCTGAATTGGTTATCACGCGATACTACACTCAGACGAGATCCTCTTGATAATTTTATCGATTACCAAGTCATCTGGGAAATCCTTAAAATCCGAAAGATGGATTGTAGACTCTAGGAACTCTTTATAACCTTGTTCGGCAGGTGAAAACCAGTAGTACATACCTATTGGGATGGGTAGACCATGGCTCCATTCATGAGACCCTAAACCTAGGATTTACATGTTTGTTGTGTGTACATGTGTGTTTTCCATATATTTGTGCTCGTGTGCTTTATGCATCTCTACATTCAAGCATTCCTAGCCCTTTGGTTTCGAGGAATTCAAATGTTTGTTTCCTTTTCAAAAGATCAACAGAGCTTGGATTTTAAAAAAACAAAAACTTCTTCAGTTTTTCCAAAAGAAATTCTCGTAACTTGTCTTTGAGTTCCTTGAAACCATTTGGATTGCATTAGCATCTCATTTGCATCATGTCATAGCGTGTGCATTTCCTCTCTGTCTTCGTCTTATGTCGTTGTTTTCCCTTCAGAATCGTCTTTGGGTCGTCACCCGAGCCAAACTCGACAAAGGATGTCCGAACAATACGGTGAAATGGACAGAGTCAACAATGAATTGAGTGAGCTCCGAGGAGGAATGGGGCAGATTCTTGAAGCAATTCAAGTTATGAGTGCAAGGATGGATACACAAGCGACGGTGGTCTCCGAGATTATCACTACAACTGTAGAACCTCCCGTTACTATTGTGAACCCCACTTTAGGCATGCCTTTTAACTTTATACGTGCTCCGGCCGTCACTTCCACTCAACAAGCTGTTCCTTTGGTTAATGAGGCTTTTCAAGCCATTCCTACCTTTACTCCAGCAGCACTGCAAGCCCAGATGCACCCAGTTTTTCAGAATCTACCTCCGGTTCATGATCATGTCAATAGGTCCGAAGAAGGGGATAATCGACATGAAAGGTTAGAGGAAAGTGTAGAGACAATGCGGAGGAAATTGGAAGCAATGGAGAGGAGCAATGAATCTAATACTAATGTTAAAGACATGTGCTTAGTCTTAGGCTTGGTAATTCCACCCAAGTTCAAGCTACCCAATTTCGACCTCTACTCAGGAGCGACATGTCCTAAGTCGCATTTGGTCATGTATTACTGACGAATGGCTGCATTTATGGATAATGACAAGTTGATGATCCACTGCTTCCAAGATAGTTTGAAAGGGGCTGCTGCAAAGTGGTATTTGACTCTGGACTAATCTAAGATCCAATGTTTTCAAGATGTATCTGATGCTTTTGTAAAGCATTACAGATATAACATGGATCTCGCTCCAGATCGCAGACAACTACTGAGTATGTCACAGCGCGATACTGAGTCTTTTAGAGAGTATGCACAAAGATGGAGAGAGTTGGCTTCACAGGTAGAGCCACCTTTATCTGAAAAGGAGTTAACTGATTGGTTTGTTGACACGGTTAGACCGGAATTCTACGAAAGGATGATCAGTAGCGTGTCTGCTAGTTTTCCTGATATCGTGGCTGTGGGGATTAAAATAGAGCTTGGTCTGAAGAATGGGAAAATGACCAAGAGAGCTGATAGTTCGAGCCACGATGCCAAGATATCCTTCAAAAGGGAAGGAGATACCAATGTGGTGATGACAAACAAAAGGAAGAAAAATCAGTACTGGAAACGCCAACATTCAACAGTCAAGCTTCTGTTTATCAGCCGGTTCCTCAACCACCAGTGTATCAACGAGCGCCCAACGCTCCTATTTATCGCCAACGGACGCAAGTTTCTCGTCAGAATATTCCAGGCAAAAGAAAGGGTGGAAGGCCTCCGATCCCTCCCATTCCTATGACGTACACAGCATTGTATCCTGTTTTGGTACAACAAGGATTAATAACTACGAGGTCATCAGGCCCACCTCCTGATCCGCTTCCACCGTCTTATAATCCCAATGCTCATTGTGCGTTCCATGAAGGCGCACCAGACCATACTTTAGAAGGTTGTTTTGCTTTGAAGCATATTGTGAAGGACTTAGTGGAGAGAAATATTTTGTCTTTCGATGGCTCTCAGCCAAACATCAAGAACAATCCTTACCCGCTCATGAGATAAGTAATGCTGGGGAAGATGTATCAAGACCAAGATGGACTGTGATTGAGCTCCTCTTTGATTTTCTGCATTTGATTCCCTAGAGCTGGCAATCTGTTGGCTGTTTCAGCAATTTTATTGTATTTCCTTTGCACTTTGAATTTGTATTTGCTTATAAGCTTTGCTGTACTTTCAAGATTGGCAAGGTTAATGAAATGTTTGTGCATCTTATGATTAAATCCATTCGTTTCACTCATTTACTTTTATTTTCATAAAAGCAAATATATATCTTTTTCACCCCCTTTTCAAACTTTTGTTAAAGCGAAGATTAGGGAGGATGATGAAAACCCCGTGTTCATAATTGCTGTGGTATACTTTCAAATTAATCTCGCCGAGGATGTAAGGCATTGTTTCAATTCATCCCTTGTTAACCCTTTTCGAGCCTAGAAGTAGGAGTTTCTTCTTCACAAATAACCTTTAAACTTTGGGGGCAAGGTAGTTCTCAGTTTAACTCGATTATGCATTCAAACACGAGCGCTTCATATAAGGCACCAGTCAGCTTTCAAATCAAGTGACTTCCTGTTTTTGGAGATTTGAACGTATATCTTGAGTTAACTGAGCGTAAGATTTGAGCCTTTATCCTTTGTTTCATGAACAGTGAACCATACCACTTTACAACCCCTAAAATACCTAATTGAGGTGAGGTTGTTTTGAAAAGCATACTACAGCAAGGTTGAGTAACCTGACTCCTAATAATCTTTGTTACTCGCGTGTGTTGGTCACTTCCTTATTGACTAGACCCACCATTGTTTTTGACTATTTAATCATTTCACTGTGCGTTTTTTATCAAAGCTTTGTTTTCAAACTTTACATTAAATTTTGCCAATTTTAATGAACAACACTTGTTTGCAATACCATTCGATATCAAAGGAATCCCAACAAACGCAGCCAGGTGGGGGATTCAACTTGATAAAGGAGGCCCAGTCAGGGGTAATCAAGTGTGAGGTTTGCCAATCTATTATCCCAAGAGTTGACAAATCAGGGGCAGAACTCGTCAAAGTTCAAAATATTGGGGCAAGTCTCCCCGAGGTCATCTATGACAAGTATGGACTCCAGTGACCTATCAGCAGGGGCAAGTTTTGCTCCCTCGGTCGTTTCTACTACCATTTGTGTATTACGAATACGGTTGAACCGGGGCAACCATGTCTAAGTTCATTTCTTTTCAAAAGTTTGAAGACATTGAAGCATCTGGTGCGTCAATTCTTCTGTGAAATCCTTTTGGTGACTTACCCTCACGAACCAGTTGATTAGGGGCAATCAGGTCGAGATTCGGCAAATCTCTAAAAAATAGTCAGTCAAGGACATCCCCGTCACAGATCAACCAAGCTGACAGGGGCAAAGTCTGTTCCCCAAATCGTCAAATAACCAGTCTGAAGCAAGTCCAAGAACCTTGTTGTGTGAATGCAGTTAATCTGAGGCAGTTACGCCGAGATCTCTCCAAGAGTTTGAAGATATTGAAACACTTTATATGCCAATTCTTCTATAAAATCCTTTTGTTATCGTCTTCTGACAAACCATATAGACTGAGGCAGATAAGATTTGAAGATGATCATTATGCCAGTATGATGCAGAATTATTGTGTTCTTGTGATATCCTTTGCAAGCTCCCCAATAAGTTGTTACTAATCTTGACAATCCCCTATGGATTCTCCACCAACAAAGAAATCAAGCTCATGATGGCAATACTCATGATGTTATACCTCAAGTGGAATACTCTTTTCACCAGTGAAGATGTTGATTCTTCTTCATCACCAGTATTGGTCCAGCCATTTGCGTTTGGCTGGGTATCCTTTGTCGAGACGTTTATCTCGTCTCATTTCGCTTGTCTGTTTTGTCAGCATAAGCATAAGCATTACATGAGCGCTCATATGCATAACATCTTAGCATTTTCTGCTTCCTTTTCTGGTGTTTACCTGTCTTTGTTCACTTTGGCGATTATCTCCCCAAGTGACTGGGTTTTTCTACTCACTCCAATAGAAGTCGGCCTTAGGCATAAAGTGCCCATTCTTTTCTGAATTCCCCACAGAGTTTTATCCTCGTGGATGATGGTTGGTTCAGTTATCTTTTCCACATGTGGATAAGATAAATCCCCATTTGAGTTCTTTCCTCAATTGGAGTCTTGTTTGACCGTTTCTCTCTAGCTTGTTCCTAGATCGAACTTTGGACCCTGGCAGGTGTGGTTTTTTTAACCTATCTTTGAACGTGCATTTATTTTGCACCGTTTCTCGCAAGAAGAATCTTTTACAAGATCCTCATTGAAGACATAATTATTTCTCCAACATTATTGTGATATCATCATATCTTTGAAGCAACAATCTCTTGAAGAAGCTTGGCAGTCTCTTATAAGCAGATTATCTATCTCTGGTACTATTCAACCTCTTCGCAACCATAATGGGTATTCCCCAGGAAGCCTTATCTTCAGCTATGCAACTCCGGTACTAACCTATCAGACTTTATACCGTTATTGGGGCCCATTTTTTGGTTCTATCTCCAATAAGGTTCTTCTTCTTTCCAAAGTGCCAACCGGTCATACTTGAACCTGTTGTTCCATCACTTTGGACGTCTTTTCCCAGTGAAGACCGTTTTTCGGTTCAACCTTCATTGCGGATCCTTTCTAGAATGTCATCTAGTCGCGTTTAGCCTTGATGATCAATTATTCTAGATACTTTGTTGGAGCCCATTTTTTGGTTCTATCTCCAACAAGGTTACTTCTAAAGCGCCAACCGGTCATACTTGAACCTGTTGTTCCATCACTTTAGAGGTTACTTCTAAAGAGTCAATCGGTCATACTTGAACCTGTTGTTCCATCACTTTAGAGGTGTTTCTAGGATGTCATTTAGTCATGTTTTGACTTGATGATCAATCATCCTAGATACTTTATTGGGGCCCATTTCTTGATTCAATCTCCAATAAGGTTCTTCTTTTTCCAAAGTGCCAACCGGTCATACTTGAACCTGTTGTTCCATCACTTTGGATGTCTTTTCCTAGTGAATACCGTTTTTCGGTTCAACCTTCATTGCGAATCCTTTCTAGGATGTCATCTAGTTGCGTTTAGCCTTGATGATCAATCATTCTAGATACCTTTATTGGAGCCCATTTCTTGGTTCTATCTCCAATGAGGTTACCTTTCTGGCTCCTACCGGTTTTCCTTCATGAAGCATATTATGTGTCATCTCAACCAACTCTTATTTGAGTACCAGAGTCTATTCTTGACTCATTAACCAGGTTCCCATTTAAACCCTAGCTCTTTATGCAGGAGTCCCCAGAGAAGTTAGCTGTTAGACGAAAGAATTCTCAGTCACTAGCTTCGTCATTGTCATTGCCATCTGATTCTTGGAAGCGGAAAAGTTTTAAGAAAACACAAAAGATGAGCTAAGTTTTACTCTAGTATCAAGTTGTTTTATGGAATCAAGTTGGTACAGGAAGAATTAGCAGTACTGTATTTTTGGGCATAGATCTGCCATCTCCAGAGAAAAGAAGACTGCCCGGTTATCCTGGATGTTTGGGTTTCAGGGTGTTGGCTTGTGTTATCCTTTCTTCTTTCCTGTTTTGCGTCATTCGCCTCGTTTCTAGCATATAGCTAAGCATATGCATCATACCCTGGCATCTTTGCATCCCTGTGCTCTGTTTTGCTTGTGGTCTTTTGTTGGTGCCTGTCTTTATTTCCACAGTGAAGTAAAGACATTCCCGGTTTGCCTTGTGTCGTGCTTGTTCGGTCTTAACCTTTGCGCGCCAGATTGGAATCTTTAAACCTTTTTGATGTTCCCCAAGAAGTTTAACATTAAAGATTTTGTAAACCTGTTCTTGTTTGAATCGTGTCAAACTTGAACTTGGACTTTGGTTGAATCGTGTCAAGCATTCTCTTCTTGTTTTAAAACCGTTCTTGTTTGAATCGTGTCGGACATTGAACCCTTACTTTGGATTCTTTAAGCTAAGCTTCTTGGAACAATTTGCCTTACCAAGATTCTTATCTGACGCGCAGAGTTCGTCTCTGTCTTTCTGGCTTTTCTTGAAGATCCCATTTTGAACTCTTCAGCATAAGAAATCCCCAGGAAGTCTTTGCTTGGTTGTCTGTCCTCTCGACTGATCCCTAGTGATCAGGTTTTTCTTTCTGGTTTTCGTGCCCAGGAAGAGTGTGGGTTTGTTTTTTCCCCAGTAGTCTATCTCCCCGGATCTTTCCCCAGTGAGATTGTCTGTGGTATTTTCCCCAGTGTTTCTTTGGAGTCTCCCCGGTGGGTCTCTTTTGTTGGTTAGCTTGTATCCCTAGTGAGGTTGTTACTCATGGATACTGACCTTCGTCCTTCCCCGGTGAAGCTCTCTGATCCCTTTTGCTTCCTATTTACCCCTTGGTGTCTCGTTGTGTCTGCATTTTCTTGCATCTTTTTTGCATCATGTATGTTGCATTGCATTGTGTGCATCTGAGGGCAAAATTTTTGGTTATCTGTATTTAAATATCTTTCACTGTTGATTACATGAGGATCTTCATCTCTCATGTCATCAGGTGAAGATATTTAAATAGGGGCAACTGTTGCACCCCAAATTTTACCCTCAGATCGTGTTATCATTATCATATCATGTTTAAGTCATCAGTTTTAGCATCTGCTACCATATAGCCCTTTAATCATAGTCATGTATTCTTGTCTAATTTTTTGCCACCATTTTATTCTTATTATTTTCTACATATCTTTGAATTTAGAATTTTGTTTATTATTTTTTTAAATCACTAATTCTCTTGTCATTATTATTATTATTATATTATCATTATCATTATTTATTTTTATTCATCAGTTTTGATAATTATCCCGTTCATTTATTAGCATTTTTTTATTATTATTTTCATTTATTATTATTATTATATTAATATTCATCAATCTCTTTTATTATCATTTTTATGATTATTATTATTATTATTATTTTATATATATCTGCTTATTAATGTTATTATTATCATTTATTATGATATTATGTCATTTGCCATTATCTTAGTTTTTTTTTTAATCCGTAAGAAAGGAGAGGTTATACACCAAGTTCTTTTTTTTTCCTTCCCAAACACCACCTTTTTTTCAAAACCGTACGATTTCCAAATGTACTCCAAAACCGTACAAAGCAAAACCAACACCAGCACTGCATCCTGTGTACCTTCTGATTTCACAGCCTGCACTCTGTGAACAACAACGTAAACCTGCACCTGGACAGCAACAACACCATAACGTTATTTTTTTTAAATTTGAATTGTTTTGAAACCGAAAACAGCATAAAAAAAAGAGAGTTTCACGCAGAAGAGGGGAGACCAAAGTTCTAACACAAAGAAAACAAAAAACAAAGCTCAACCAAGAACCAGAACAAGTTCTCAACAAACCAATACAATTCAAAAAAACCATCTCAGTTCAAAATCATTTCAATTCTCAACACAAAACAATCTCAACACAAAACCATCTCTTTCAAAAACCAGAAAATCACATAATATACCATACATCATCATTCCTCCATTTTCATCATTAATACTCCCTCACTACATAAAAGACCACAACCATCACGCACCATTCCGCCGACAAAAACGTCAACAACCACCCTATTCGTCCAAATCGTTTCCGGCTTCAAACACCAACTGTCTTCATCATTCCTCAACCCCCATCCTTCAAACCTCAGAAACTTTTCTTCAATCTTCACTCACCATTCCAACAATCAAGAACCTTAAGCCACCATCTTCAACATCTGTAACTTTTGCTCATCATCAAAATTACTCATCCTCACCAACTATCCATCACCATCCATCCGTAAACTGTCTACAACCAACATTTAACAACAAACTTCAACCCAACGCCTTTCTTTTTCCCATCTCCAAATCTCCCTTCATCAAACCTTTCCACTCTCTAAAGCAAACCAGAAATAATCCCAAATCATACGCAAATCAAAAACAGAAGCAGAAAGAGATGGAAAGATGAGGTAGACGAACCGAACAACAACAGCGACCACCAACACCCAAATCCCTTCTTCAACTCTTCAACCACATCAACATAAGAACAGTTCAAAAAAAAACACAAACCGCCCTTCATAAATCGAAAGCCCCAAACCCAGAAATTAAACCTAGAAATGTAGACGAAGAAGAAGTCGAACTCACAAAATACACGAACACTCACCGAAACCGCCACTTTCCTCCTTTCATCAAATCTTCAGAACCATCATCACATCACAAACCTTCACGTTCTTCCTCCACCGGAAACTGCCTCGAAACCTATCAACCCACCTTCAACCCTCGATAAACCATCTCGCCTCCGTGTCCGTTACGACCGTCGCCGCCATCACGAAGAACACAAACCTAGACGAACTGAAAAAGGTTGAGAATGAAACCTTATCTCCTTCGTGATCAGTTCTTGTTGCTCGAACGTTGTTGATGTTGTACCGTCGTTGATCAGTGATTCTAAGGCGTGTTGAGGGAACGGTCCGAATTGATTTGTGCTTTGGTCTTTGACCTTCCCCTTTTGTTTTATGCTTCTTTCTAAAAGAAAGAGTGAATGGTGATATCGTTGGAGAAGAAGTTTTTTTACTAACCCTGGCCTTTTCTTTGTTTTAATGGCTTTGTGAATTGGGTTGGGCTCAGCCCATGCAGTTCCTAGGCGCACCACCATCCTTTTCACACCCCCCCCCCCCCCAAAAGTCCAGCGCCCCTTTTCTCCCTTTTTTATGTTTTAGATCAATTTATTTTAAAGCTTTAAAAAAACAAACATTCTATTTTCTAAACTTTTAGGTTCTAAGATGTTTTTCTTAATAAACTTAATTTCCATTTTTATTTTATTTTGATTTCCTATTTTTGGGGCCAATGATATCATATAAATTTTGACTTAGTTGATTATCTCAAAATCACTAAAAGTCTAGATTTGTAGGAGGTCACTTTCTATTTTCTCCAATTTGGTCGATGAAAGTTAAAAATCCAAGATCATCGATTTGTCGATTAGATCTTGATTTAAATGAGACCAATTTGGTTTTTATTTTATTTTGGTCGATGAAGTTAGAAATCTAAGATTATCGATTTATCCATTAAATCTTGATTTAAACGAGACCAATTTGGTTTTTATTTTGTTTTGGTCGATGAAGTTTAAATCCAAGATCATCGATTTGTCGATTAGATCTTGATTTAAACGAGACCAATTTGGTTTTTATTTTATTTTGGTCGATGAAGTTAGAAATCTAAGATTATCGATTTATCGATTAGATCTTGATTTAAACGAGACCAATTTGGTTTTTATTTTATTTTGGTCGATGAAGTTAGAAATCTAAGATTATCGATTTATCGATTAAATCTTGATTTAAACGAGACCAATTTGGTTTTTATTTTATTTTGGTCGATGAAGTTAGAAATCTAAGATTATCGATTTATCGATTAAATCTTGATTTAAACGAGACCAAATTGGTTTTTATTTTATTTTGGTCGATGAAGTTAGAAATCTAAGATTATCGATTCATCGATTAAATCTTGATTTAAACGAGACCAATTTGGTTTTTATTTTATTTTGGTCGATGAAAGTTAAAATCCAAGATTATCGATTTATCGATTAAATCTTGATTTAAACGAGACCGATTTGTCTTTTATCCCAATTCTATTTTGGTCGATGAAAGTTAAAAATCCAAGATTATCGATTTATCGATTAAATCTTGATTTAAACGTGACCGACTTGTCTTTTATCTCGATTCTATTTTGGTCAATGAAAGTTAAAAATCCAAGATTATCGATTTGTCGATTAAATCTTGATTTAAACGAGATCAACCTTGTTTTACTTCATAATCTTTATTTAGGCCAATGACACTACACGAATCTTAACTTTGATCATTTCGAATCAATAAAGTCTTGATAAATGTGAGGCTACTGTTTATTCGTTTTTGGTGGTCAATGAAAGTCAAATATTAAGATTATCGATTTCTTGATTAATTCTTAATTTAGACGAGACCGTTTTTATTTCGATTCCGTTTTCTTTATTTTAGTCGATGACATAATAAACCTCATGGTTTGGTTGATTTCATTGAGTTGACAAAACCTTGATCAACACGAGACCATTCTCTCTTTATTTAAAATTTATTCACCTATTTAGTCGATGAAGGTCAAGAATCATCGATTACCGATTTCTCGATTAAATCATGATTAAGACGAGACTATTTCATTTTACTTTCATCTTATATTTAATCAGTGTCTAACATGTTTAATTCTCACTTTGCATTGATATCATGATTTTTATCTTATCTTATTCATGTATTATTGTATCACCATATTTGCATCATAACTTGTTATCTCTTAGGATCTTACATCTGCTATATTTTCCCCTATTCCAAAGGAAGGTTAGATATGTTGACTCATAAGTCATTGACCTCCCACTTTAACCTAAGTAACCTCTTAGGAGAAACCTTATTTCTTGGCCTCATCAGAGCCATAGAAATTATAACTAGCTTTAGGAGAGAGTTCTTGAACTCTTAGTGATATTCATCATAAGGAATTTATCACTTTCCCCTCCTAACTAAAACACAACATAGGTCCATTTCAACTAGACTTAGAGAGTTCTTAAACTCTACAATGAGCTTGTACTCATTTCCCCTCTGAATATTGACCATAGTCAATAGTTTAGTAGAAGTAGAACTACGCATACTCTGATTCTATTCCCGAGGATACGTAGGCGCAAAGTGCGATGCTTTGTCTAGTATACTTAGATACTAACCCCTAGGGTTTCAACCTTTAGCATAGAACCTTTAGCAAACATAAGATAACATTAACAAGAGGTTCCCGTAGAGTACTACGGACGTTTAGGGTGCTAATACCTTCCCTAGGCGTAACCAACCCCCGAACCTTAGATCTTCCCCCTTTAGGTTTTTCTAACGATCTTGAACCTTTCCTTTGGATAAATCAAAGTCGGTTGTAAAAGAAATATGATGCAAATTAATTAATAATTTATTATCTGATTTTCACCGCAACACAAGCCTATGAGATTAGTACCTCAACCGAGATCCTAGTCTCATCACCAGCTAAACCACTTCGCCCCCTCGACAAGTCTCCCAAACTGTCGAGCACAATGAGAACAAGTCGAGCAAACGTCCACACTTAGTATTCAAAACAATAAAGCATACATAAATAAATGCGAATAATAACAAATAATATTCATAACTTCGACCACGAGGCCGAAATAAGTCAGAATTACATAGAAAGGGCCGTGCTCGACAAAATGTTACATATCAAAAGGCACGCAGGCCCACAAAATACAAGTATATTCTTCAAAAAATCAAACTAAACGGCCTCATCAGCAACCTCCGAGGGCACTACCTCGCCATTGACGACCACATTGAGTAGACCCATTCCATCAGTCAATAGCTGGACGTCAGAGTTGAGGGCCTTCAACTGCTCCAAAGCAGCATTGAAACCAAATTCAGTTGCCCCCAAATTATCCTTCCCGAGAAGACAGATCCTCTTGATCAGGTCCCTCCGCGTCTTCAAGGCCTTCTCGTCACCAGTCTCATCCTGACCAACCGCCGCCGACTCCTCCAGCTCGGCTATCCTCGCCTTTAAGCGGGCATTTTCTTCGTTGACATGGGCCACCCGCTCTTGCATCCGGGTTACTTCCTTTTGAAGTAATATCTTGGCCTCTTGGTGGCCTTGCAGCTTCTTCAGTTCATTGTATATCTCTACATTCTCTAGCTCCAGGTCGTTGATCCTGACCTTAGCTTTCTTGAGGTCGGTAAGAGGGACCACCTCTGCATCTCCAAGGGGCAGCGCCGCTTCCAATATCCTGATCATGCCGGTCGCATCCTGGCAGAGAAGTTTCCTCCGCACTTGGGGATCGATGGACAGGATAGCTGAGGGCTCAAGTTCCGGGACAACGACAGAGCTCTCCCCATCAAACATTTTCCCCTGAAGGTAGCACGAGGGCAGCACAAATTGCCCTCCAGAGAAACCACCCGAGCAGCCCGTCGGGGAGGAGCCAATATCATCCCGCTTCCTCTTGTTGGATGTGTCTGGAGTCGGTGGTGTAGAGGTCGTCCCCGGAGTAGAACCAGCGTCGGCCATGAAATTGTCCAGCATTGCCTGTTGCTTGGCCGCCCCAGCTTTTGGCATTGAAGGCGCCTTCTTCTGGACTTTAGCCGCTTAGGACCTCATCAGGCGTTCCCTCATATCCGCCATTTTTTCTGCACACACAAGGAAAGACATGTCAGCACAATTAGACAAAAAATTAGCAAAATACGGGCACAAGAGCAAATTGTACCGAGGAGCTGGAAAGCAACTTCGTCGTTTTCACACTCAAGAAGGGCCTTAGTATTGATATAACGACCTGCCCGAACAGGCTCCCCGTCGTCCCCGAGCAACTCATTACCGTCCCTGTCCACCACAAAGGCCGGACTGAAACTCTCCACGTAGGCATGGAGAACCCGGTAGGACTCCTTGTCCCCCTCACTAAGCTGTTCGTGCTTGACAAGGAACTGGTCAGTCCTGTATCTGAAGTGCGCGAACACCCACTCCAAAGGGAACTTGGACACGGGCTTCTCTACCTGTCGGCCATCGAGGGTCACGGTTTCAAGCATGGAGATGGACCTCTTAGCCTCCTCAGAGACGGGTTTCACGACCAGGAACCTATCCTTGAAATACCAAACAGACTCCGAGCCCGTGGTGCTCCGTTGGAGTTGGAAGATGTAGAAGAAGAGGTAAACAGTCGCCCCGACATGTAAGAAACGGCACACCAGCTCGAAAGCACGTATAAAGGCCAGTGCGTTTGGATGAAGCTGGGCGGGGCACAATTCCAAATAGCAAAAGAGGGCCTCCTGGAAGTCGTTGAAGGGCAAAGGAAACTTAGCCTCCACAGAAGCGAACTCGTACATGGGAAACCGCATCCCAGGATAGATCGAGCAAATCCTGTCGTTCTCCGTAGGGCATATAGCCCTCCACTGCACCGGCGCATCCTCAGCCCGGCCTTCCAGATAAGGAAACTCCCGAATTTCTTCTTCAGTAAATGTCAACTTCGTCAACAGAGGTTCATGGGCAATCCATTTAAGACCCCCTTTTGCTACATGGGCGTTGGCATATTCAACGGACTACTCCGCCTCCTCGTGCGCGACACCAGTGTCGAGCACAACTTCCTCGCGAGGATCAACCATTTCACCTGAAAAGCAGAGGAAGAAAAAGTGAATTCGACGACTAAGATCAAATCCACCCTTCCACCAGTAATTAAGTGAAAGGGCGAGGAAGAAGTTGGGGACAACCTCGAGCCCACATCGACCATGACAGAATACGATGACTCCGATGTCCCCAACGACGGGGACGAGTCTCCACGACTTAGCAAAAAGACTTGAGCTTACTCAACAAAGCAAGTTCGCCGCACAGAGGCCAGAGCTTCGTGTCAAACAGGCCTAATGCCCGACTACAAACCTAAAACTAATCCTAACCAGAACCTAGGAGGATATACACTAACATATACAATAATCATAAACATTCATTCCATGTTCTTCATTAATTTCTTAGAAATTCATGTGTTCAT
This sequence comes from Lathyrus tuberosus, assembly GCA_022829125.1. Lineage (NCBI taxonomy): Eukaryota > Viridiplantae > Streptophyta > Magnoliopsida > Fabales > Fabaceae > Lathyrus > Lathyrus tuberosus. The sequence continues at coordinate 566,613 of JALAZF010000151.1, read as the reverse complement.
CGAAGAACACATGAATCTTCAACCGAAGAATTCGTATGTCACCGGAAAATTCATGAATACTTCCAGAGGATAAAGAACACCATGGAAATTGCAGAAAAAGATGAAAAACTTACTTGGGTCTGGAGGTTGAAGATGAAGGTCTGGGCGTAGACGATGATGATCGACGGCGACGAAAAGGAACTCCGGCGAGAAAATAAGTTGTAGAGCAAAAGGGTTGGAGAGACAAATTTGAGCGAAGTGTTCAAATGAATACTCTCCCCCCTCTTTTATAATCACTTCCTCGCTTGGGAAGTGCAAAGGCCATCATAGCCTAGGCGGCTCTAGGCCTGGCATGGGTTGCATGTCCACCACGTGTCAAAGGGAATATTTGTTTGGCACTCCCAAGGGTAGGCGTTACATGCACCAAGTCTTTTGCTATCCTGCGAGCACGCCTCTTCGACAACGAATGCAACGCACGCCTTCGTCAAAGCTCCTTGACAAAAAACCGCCACTACGGCGGGCACCATTCCTACAGCCTGGTCAACATAAAACGACCTTTTTGCAAGTATGCCCCTCGCACGCTAAAGGCTGGTCGAGCAGGTTAAAACATAGACGCCGACCACCTCGGTATTAACAAGGGCGAGGGGCATGTCCCCAAATGCTATCACTCAAAGGTAACTGTCCAAATGGCTACCTTAAGTTATCACTCTTCACCAAAGCAAAGACTTGGGGGGCTCCTGTTCTGGACTGGGCAGGTACTTTGCCCCCAGCAGGGCAAGGGCCAATCCAGTCCAACTATTGGCCGAGCCCAATAGCTAGAAACTAGTCGTTGGGCAGAAACTAGTCGTTGGGCAGGAACTAGTCGTTGGGCATGTCCCCCTCACTCGCTTAACTGCTCACGCGACCAACTGTCTCCTCGGATCTTACGGAAACAGTTGGACCAGGTCAAAGGGCCACGCGCGTTGCCCTCCACCTGGCAGTCTCCCATTGGTCGACCAGACATTTCGGCCACATGGGAGAGCTTGGTCCCGCGTTGGGGGTTATCTCTATAAATACCCTCTCACTTGAGAGGCGCAGGTATCAAATATCCAATACTTGAAATCTTACTTATGTACTTGCTTTCTCTCTTTTGACCAAACACTTACTTTGGCATCGGAGTACCTTGCAGGTACAACCCCCCTTTTCTCTCCTACAAGCATCCTCATCTGTCCTACACGAAGGCCACGACGATCCAGTCTGATCACCTCTGATCATAATCTTAGGTTGCAAAGCCTTATCCAACTTGGCTTTAAGAGTCCTTGACTCTTTTTGCTAAATGTGACAAGTTTCACAACCAAACCAAAAAGGTTTAGTAAACTCATTATGATCTTTTAGAATATCTAGCATAAACTTCCTTAGAGCTTCCATATTCTTTTCATTTTACAAAATCTTAGCTTCTAAGTGAGAAATAACTCTTTTGTTGAAAGCTAATCTTTTGAAAGCATCTATGACATGTATTTGTAGATTTTAAAAATATTTTTGTAATTGAGAGAAAGCTAAGTCATGAGAAGTTTGAAATTTAGAGTGACTTACAACCTTTTTTTCCCTTATTTGCCATATAGCAAAGTTTGACCAATTCAACACTTGAAGTGGAGCTTTCAATAAGAAGATATGTTAATAGTGGTTTTAATAGAAGTTATTAAATAAATTACACAATAAAGTAAGGATAAAAATAGTAGAAAAATAGACTACGCCAAAATAAAGTATTCCATGTATATATTACTAACATCCAGACGGACACTCCTTGTGTCCGTTTATCCGTTTTTTTTTAAGGAGCGGACAAGTAAAAATATAAACAATAATTTTTATGTGTGTTTATTTTTTATTTTAATTTAAATTATTTATAAAAAATAAAAAAGATATAATTGGAATAAAAAAAACTGCACTAAAATAAAAAAGAAAGCAAACAAAAGAAACCAAAAGGAAATGAATGATCCAAGAAGAAGAAGAAGAAGAAGAAGAAGAAACTAGACACGGGGACCAATCAAAGAGCAATGTGACTTTTCTATAAACAAGTAGTACAAATAAACATGTTACTCCCTCCGTCCCACAATGAGTGATTCAATTGATCATTTTACACAAATTAAGAAATATAAATATAAAGAGGGAGAATGATATTTTTACTAAAGTACTCTTACCATGTATTGGAAATGATGAAAATAATATTAATTAAAAGGTAAAATTGGAAAAGATACATTGAAAATTGAAATAGATCACTCATTTTAGGACACTTTTTATTCCAAATGAGTCATTTATTATAGGACGGAGGGAGTATTATGTTATCTAAACTCACACTTCACAACAGAGAGATAGAGAGAGAATGTCATCATGAGTGCTTCTGGCTTTTCATTATCTTCAACTGTAGAAGAGGTTACTCATGGAATCGACGGGACTGGACTTACTGCGATTATCACAAGTTTCTTTCTGATTCATTTTATCCTTTTTATGCGGCTACTACTCTTGTTTTTAATTATGTTATTGAATTTAAGTATTACTTTATCGATTATTAATTTAAGTCAGACACTATGACGAAATATTTCTTGGGGAAGATTAGACAAAATTGTTTGAAAACAAATTTTACAAATTTATAAATATTTTGTCAACAGTTTATAGTTTTTATGTAGAAGTTAATTTGTAGTGTTTTAGTTTATAGCATATCTATAATATAAGAACATCCATTATTCTGGAAATTACACCCCCAACCATTGCTTAATTGCCTCCACATCACTAAATAAGGGGCAATTAGTGTCCAAAACCAACTAATTTGAACTAAAAGCATGATTTGCTACATACCAACAACTATTTGGATGGCAAAGTTACGGTTTCTAAGCATAAAACAGAACCTGATGGTGCTACCAAGTTGAAACAGTTGCAAAAAAGAAAATAAAATTACACAGCAAGGGCATTGGTTGGGACTTCCATAAAGTTGAGGCTGTGATTTAGGACCAGTTTCCAAGGGCTGCGCAGCAGGTATGCAGATGTTGTTGTACTTGAGTGTCTTGGAACCAGATAAAAAACAACTTTACACAAAATATGTCAAACGAAATATACACTATGCCTTAGAACAATTTCATTGCATCACATTACATTTCTCTTTCATCAAACAACACCCACTCAGAAAATGCAAGCTTTAGTGAACTTGAAAAACTTCCAATGGCAAGACCGTATACAATGGTGAAGGACATCAACAATAGTAAAGAACTGTGGAAGATAGCAGTCAAAATTCATCACAAATGGAGTGTTCTATCAAAGAATAAGCAACACTTTAAGATGATTGTTGTTGATAATGAGGTAACAGATGTGCTTCCTTTGTAACCTGTTTTTGCTTTTAGTGTCTCTATCGTCATGACTTAATCATGTAACCAACATTTTAAGATGAAAGTTGTTCTGAGTTGACCTAAAATCCCAATCCATGTTACTGTTTTGGATGTTTTTCATTTTTTGTGTGTTTCATGTTTCATGTTTCCCTTTGTTTGTATGTTTCAAGTTCCATGTTTCATTTGATCAGTTATACGCTTTTCACTTTCATTTTTTTCGGATAAACATTTTTTGTGTGAAACAGATCTGGAAAACTCTCTCTGTGACCAACCTTATCACTGCCAAAAACCTTAACTTCATTCAACATCAAGAACAAACATGGCAAGACTTTTTTCAATGCTTAACACAGATCTGAATGTAAGTTGAAAATGTGTTGAAAATATTGTTAAAAAGTTCCTGTTAGAGTTGATTGTTTTTAGAGTTGTTTGTTGTTTGTGATTTCCATATCTGTGTTGAAAATGTGTTAAAAAGTATGAACCAGAAATCTGAATATATTTTTCATATGTGTTTCGGCTATTGTTTAAAGGGGTTGATTCTGCTTCTCTTAAATAGTTTTGACAATTTTTACTGATTTCATTTTTGTTTCAATTTTGTTTTCGTTTCAGTTTCTATTACACGCTTCATTTAGGGGCTAAGAATGCATTCAAGTAACAAATCTGAAAGTTGAGCCAGGTAAAAAAGAAATCTCCCAGCTTTGCCGACTTTCACTGCAATAGAATTTGATAGGTTAATAGATGTATATGATTTGTTTTTTGCATTGATATTTTCACCATTTAATAATTCCTAAAGCTAATATTTCTCTCCCTATTTGATGTTCTACAACTCAAAAACCCATTTCTGTCACTTTTATTTTTGGTGGCATACATGCAGTTGTTGTAAATTTTGTGCCATTGAAATCTCCACCATCTCCTATTGAAGCTGAGCTTAAAACATGGCCATTAAACTTTCTGGAATCAACAGTGACTGCAATGGTAATTTCATCTCGAACTTATATTATTAAGTTGTTGCAAACAAATCATTGTACTTTAAATAACAGTGTTTATCATTGGTGTTTGTATGAGATGTTGTAGTTTTGAATAACAGTTACGACGTTAATTTCGTCATTGGTTTTCTAACTAAGATATTGCAGTTTTGAAGAACGGTTACGACATTGCCAAAGATGAAAAGGACAGTTCTGTAGATGTTACCGTCACTGCTAAATTGATGGTTGGTGTATAAAGTGTCTTAGTAGCCTTTGAAAGAGAAACGGTAGAAAACAGAGTGATCGGCGCTAGAACGGAGAACCACTACTTTGTGCTTTTGTGGTCCAGTTGTGTTCTAGAAGGTAAACTGTATAGCAATTTTGCTTACCAATGCTTTTGATATTTTGAAATTTGTAGTTTGCCCTTTTCTCTTCCAGAAAAATAGCAGCACAAGAAGAGCTCACTTGGGTAACTTTTTTTATGTAATATGGTTTTTCATGAATGGTCTGGTATTATTTGTATAATTAAAGAAAGTTGACAGTGCTTATTATGTACTCTTCTTTTTCAAGTAGTAAACAAGTTAGCAACAAAAACATGGTTGAGATAACTTATTTATGGTTGAAGTCATTTCATAGTTTTCATGGTTACTTAATTGAAAAATGATATGTGCATTGGTTGGTTTGCAGACCATTTAGTAAGTTTATAATGATAAGTGTGTGTTCAATATTGTAGTTTACCTTCTTCAAATCATTTCATTAATCTTAAATCAATTTTTTCTTAACTGAAGCTTTATGTTTATGGTGTTTCTACATGATTATGGCATTGACTTCGACGACCATGATCAACCTGTCAAACTGTTCAAGTGAAAATGCGGCAGTAAGCTCTGGAGGAATATGAAGCGATCAAACGGTAGGTTCAATTCTCACCGATGATATATATTGCAAGTGATATATGATCCTAATGGCATGAATTCATTGTTCAATAAATGATCTGAATCAATAATACAAGGTGAAGGCCAAGTGTATTATATAATCACTTGGGCTGCATTATAAAAAAAAACCTTAATGATACTGCATTATTTGGACTAGAAACAGAAAATTTGAACACAGTTTTGACCCAATGCAATGAGAATAATTTGTATGAGTGATTATTGCAACGGGTTCATTTGGTTATGTTGATGTTAATGTTGAACAACTGAAGTATGGTATATGCCACTGTCATTAGCTGTAGATATTGTGGGCAGGTGTTTGTGTTTTTTCGTTTTAATGTGTCGATTTGACTGCAACTTGAAGGAAAAGATTATAGAGATTTTGAAGCTTACTACCACGATTGCTTTTGTTGTGCAGGTCCTTGATTCAAGAGGCGATGAAGGTCTTCAGGTAGTGGCTGCAACTTGCAATGAGTTACACTTATTTTTGTTCAGTCTTTTAGTGTTATTGGCGGTTAAATGTTGTTTTAATTCCTCCCTCCTTAGTTAGAGTTCCATCTTCACCATTAACATAATGAATCAGATCTTTAGTCGCCTTCGATTTTTGACAAGCGATGATAATAGGAAGTATTGTAATCTCTGTGTAAGAAATGTACACTCTTACTTTTTTGCAAAAACCGATCTTGATTTATCAAAGCTTAGACAAGAACTTCATGAGCTTGATAAGTCATATGTTTTTAACTCATCAGCCATACTATTTTGGTTAATTAACAGCTGAATTTCAATTCACCTCATCTTCACATTATTGTTAACATTACAACGCCATTTTGAAAGATACTATTGCATGAACTTCATCTAAATGTCATGTTTATTGTCTACTGTTGGTCTCAGTTCATCATTTTCTCAGCAACTTCTTTTTCCTTTCTAAAAAATATTATAGATGGCTCTGGCATATCAAAATCATACAGTGGTTGGAAGCAAATATTCGTTTATACAAAAATATACATCAAGGAAGGTGTTAAACATCATCGATTCCAAACAAATGTAAAGTAATGTTAGCATGTGAAATGTATTAATCACCATAGTATAACGTGTTAGTCAAATGTAAAGTAATGTTAGCTTCCTTGTGGGTAGGTGTTTGTGTTTTTGCATTTTAATGTGCCAATTTGACTGTAACTTGAAAGGAAAAGATTATAGAGATTTTGAAGCTTACTACCACAGTTGCTTTTGTTGTGCACGTCCTTGATTCAATAGGTGATGAAGTTCTTCAGGCAGTGGCTACAACTTGCAATGAGTTTGACGAGCTTCGAGTTTTTCCTGTGGAATGTATGCATTGATAACAAAACAAATTTTGATAAAAATTAATTTTCCTATTGTTTGAGAATTGGTATCCTCTCCTATTCTCGTTCAGACCTTGGTTTGCTAATGCAAATGATATTGTACATGAATTAATAATGTGCTTCTAAAAATTTGAAATCAGTTGTCAAGTGAAACACTCACAATGAAAGTGAATCATCAAACTGAACAGACAATAGTACCAACCTTCACACAAGTTCCATGTAATCCATTCAATGGAGTTGATCACCACAGAATATTAGAATGTTCTCTATGTTTTTTATGCTCAAGGTTCTGAAACTAAGTTCCATAAGTTTATTCTGTTTTCTGATATCATGCCAAATCAACAATTGTATAAACATCTAAACTAAGTATGTCATGCCTCAAACAACCAAAGTTCAAACTATTGTCGTCCTGCTTATATATGGTTCTGTTGTAATGGTTATGTTTTCTTCTTTAGGTGTTGTTTTGTTACAATTTTCTATGGGAAATTTTGTAATCCTCATTTTTCTCAATACTACACTAACTAAAAAATACATTTAAATATGTCATTTTTAATACTCTTAAACTTAAGTATAATTTAATTAATTAATTAATTAATTCAATTTTTATTTATATTAACTTTTCTGTTACATTTTATTTATTTATTATAATTAAATTAATCATTTTATTATCTCATTTATATTATTTTTAAATAAATATATAATTTTTTTATAATTATAACACCTTATATATCATCCAAATACTTTTAAATGTTAAATAATTATAACAATTTATTATCCATATCAATTTATTTCTGTTAAATAATTATAACACTTTATTTATCATCCAAATAATTATAACAATTTATTATCTCAATTATATGTTTTTATAAACAACCATTTTATATACATGGAAATTTTTACTATAGTTCCAAATTTTTTATATATAACATAATCATAATCGGTATTAAATTTGAAATTTATATTTTACTATTATTTTGTGTTGTTTATATCATAGAGTCGTTACAATATTGATACATCTTAGGACTCTTTCAAAAATTTATCATTATTTCTTTTAATAATAACTGATACATTTCTAATCGAAAAATTCAAAAATAAATAAATTATGGGACACATTTTTGTCATTCATAAATATTAAAAAATATTAAAATTAATTGAACAAAATAATATTTACTTACGGAAAAAAATACATTGTTGATTCAAATATTTGTATATAGATTCAAATATATAAGTCATGTCAAAACAAAAATAATATTTATATACGGGAGAAAATGCATTGTTGATTAAATTATTTATATATACAAAAAAATTATTATTGTTATAAACGGGAACAACTTTAATTGTTTCAAATATTAAATAATATAAATTTAATAATGTAAAAACTAAAATAATATTTATATAAATAAATATATATATATATATATATATATATATATATATATATATATATATATATATATATATATATATATATATATATATATATATATATATATATATATTGTTTCAAATATTTTTAGATATGGAAAGAATTACAGACACTTATTTATTATTTTTTTTAAGATAATACATTTCTTTTTTTATTTCATTTTTATTATATTTTAGAAAAAATGCGCGTATCATATCAATACCCGTGCGAACGCACGGGTATCCCACTAGTTAGTGGAAAGATATCATTATCTTTCTAGTGTGCTTTTATATATATATATATATATATATATATATATGATCGTGAAGGCTGAATCAGATCCTGTAGAATCAGGCCGCCAAGTGCGTCAGGGATGTTGGTCGTATGGAGAGGAGGAGGGGGTGTACCTGCAAGGCACTCCGACGCTCAAGTAAGTAAAGGTCAGAGAAAAAGGGGGCAAGTACAAAGAGTGAATTCTTAGGGCGAATATTGGATACCTGACCCTCTCAAGCGAGAGGGTTTATATAGAGCCCCCAGCGCGTGGCCAACGGTCCTATTTTCGGGGCGAAATAACCGTTTTCCCCAAAGAATAGGTAACTGCCCAAACTAGCCGTTATGTCGGGCAGGGTGCCCGAAACTAGCCGTTACATCGGGCATAAACGCAGTTCTGGGCACCTGTCCTTTGCTGTCCGGGCAGTGAGAAAGCCGTACGTAACGGGCATCAATGCCGGGGAGGAACGTTGCATTCCTTGCCCGGTTGGAGGGGCAGAAAGGTCACTTTTGCCCCCCTCCGTGGATTGGACTTAGGCAATTTGGGCCGCTCTTGAGCAGAGACGGATTGGGCCAATTCTAGGCATTGGTCCAGTCCAGAACAGGAGCCCCCCAAGTCGTTACTCCCGAGCATGGGAGTGATGACTTAAGGACTGCTCATTGCTCCGTGGAGCCAGCATAGAGTCGTCGTTTGGAGACGAGGAGGATTGTCTCGAAGTGCCTGTGGCTCTCTGTGTCCGTGATATTCGTGGTCGTGACCTTATTGCCCGGTATTCGGGGAGATTAAGCGTCAGACAGAATTGGAAACGTTGGGTTGCCACATGTGCATCGAGCCCTGTGTAGCAGTTAATATGTAATGATGGCTAGTGGGTAGCCATTATGGCCTACGGGCACGTGTGTACACGTGCCCCTCAGTATAAAAGGGGGAAGATTGTCCCATTTTGCACTTTTTCTTTCTGATTTCTCTTCGCCTCTTCTGCATTCTTTCCCGTCACCGTCTTCAATGCTTCCGACCACCATGCCAAGCTTCGAGCAATCTCTTTCTTCTACTCAAATCAAGTAAGTTTTCTGATCTGTAGCTTGTTTTACTTCCCTTTGTTGTTAGTGGTAGATTGTATGCGGTTAGGGTTAGCTTTAGGTGATAAAATAGGTGGATTTCTGGCGAGTGTTGGTGGTGGACGGTGGTTGTGCCATTTTTCCTCCTTCAGCACTTCGTCGGAGTACGTGGTACGTTTAGCGAGGAGGGTGGTCCACGGCGTGGTTGCGGTAGTTGTGCATGCGTGACCACCGTGTTTGTTCCTCTTCTGATAAGGCGATGAGTTTTCTGGTAGAACGTTTCCAGATTCCGGTGAAGCTTTGCGGTTTCCGGTGGATCTTCAAACGGAATCTGGGCATGAGTGCGGGGAGGTTCCTCGCAGGAGTATGGTATGTCTCGGGCATCTACTCGCGGGGAGGTTTTTCATTCGATGTTAGGGCTTAGGCCGGGGACGTTGTCCTCAGCCTTTTGCGCACCCTTTCATTTGACTTGGCGGTGGAAGGGTGGATTTGATTTCCTGTCGAATTCACTATCTTTCTCTACTTTTCAGGTGATCGTAATGGTGACGGGGCCAGACAGATAAGTTATTCTAGACACTTCCGAGGAGGAAACTGGCTCTAAGGAAAATAGTAGCTCGACGGCTTCGAGCTCTACGGCTTCGAGCTCGGCGGTCTCAAGTTCGTCCAGCAATACCGGGGAGGAAGAAGAGGTTCGGGATGATATGGAGGAGGATGACATCGAAGGGTTCTCTGCGGAGGAGTGGGAGGTGGCCGAACCTTCCGAGCATATTTATACGTTCGTAAAGTCTTTGGCGGACGTCTTTACAGAGGTATGACCAGAAGGGGAGTGGAAGGTGCACTTCCCTACTTTGAACGAGCAGGTCTGCTCGGATTTCGGGGACCGCTTTACTATGTATGAGTACGCCTTCAAAGAGCTGGGATTGAGGTTGCCTTTCACTGATTTCCAGCGGTCGGTGTTCGAGCATCTGAAGCTGGCCCCCTCTCAACTTCACCCTAATTCGCTGGCCTTCATCCGGGCTTTCAAATTGGTGTGCGAGCATCTCTCTCTGGGGACTACTCTCCCTCTGTTCTTCGATGTTTTCCATCTTCAAAGGCAGCTGACGGGGAAGAAGTATGGTTGGGTTTCTCTGAAGCAGCCTCGCAAGCTGTTTAAACCGTTTTCGGAGTCAGTCCGGACATTCAAGCAGCGGTACTTCGTTGTTGAACCCGTGTCTGAGGTGGCCCAGGACAGCACATACGTCTGGGAAATCGAGGTCGACGAGGATGGAAATGAGCTTCTTAACGAGGAGGGGAAATATATTGGGCAAAGGCTCTACAGGTTCCCCATCCGTTGGGCACCCGACCACTTCTCCAAGAAGCCCAATGCTTATGTCTTTCAGCCGAGCGATCTGCGCGGGCAGGACACAGTGGCGTACGAGAGGCTGGTGAACTGGGTCAACTCCTTCAGTCTTGCAAGCTGCTGGACGAGCAAGGGTAGCCCTATCTTCGAGGAGGATGGGAGCCAGAGAGTTGAGCGCAGATTCGTCAGTGTTAAGGCACTGCTGGAGTGCAAGACTCCCGCGGATGCTGAGAAGCTGCTCGGTAGTCTTGGTTATTTAGATTTTGTTTGTGTTATCTCTTTTCCACGTAGCTAACGTGCTCGTTTTTCATTTGTGCAGGTGAGATGCCTCAGGCTCGCGATCGCGTGGTGAGGAATGCTATGGCGAGGAATAAAGCTGGAGCGGCTCCTCCTAAATCCCGGTCTGCTGGTGCCCGTGCTCCTCCCCTTGTTCAAACTGCCGCGGGGACCTCTTCTTCTCCCTCTCCTGCTCCACGGGGATCTCCGCTGCCTTTGACCAGGCAGACGAAGCGGCCAAGGACATTAGATGTTGTGGACCTTACCCGTGTGCCGGAGAAAGGGAAGTTTGAGTTACCTCTGTGCATCCTTGATAGGAGGTTCTTTGAAGGTAACTCTTTGGTCGTCCCTCGGGCGGAATCCCTTTGCTTGGAAGGCATGGATCGACCGACCAAGAGGGCGCTGGTGGCCCAAGATGCTTCTTCCCTGGTCAGGATGTTGGAGATGGTTGTTGTCTACGCCGAAGGGGACTCTACACTTGAGTCCGAACTCAATGCTGCCCGGGCTTCTGAGGCGGCCCTCAAGGAGGAAGTTAAGAGTGTCTGTGAGGCTCGGAAGAAGGCCGAAGAGGAGACGGCCAGGCTGAAAGAGGAAGTATCCAAGCTAGCGGCGGAGAAAAAGGCTGTTGAGGAGCTGAACAAAGAGTTGATGGCGGCCAGTGCCCCGGGTGCCGACGAACCGGATGAGATAAAAGAGTTGAAGACTAGGTCTGAGCTGGTTGTCTGCATCCTGCTGGCCGAAGATGACGGCATCGCCGTGGCAGAGGAGTTTTTTCAAAGCGTCGTGGCTCAATTGCGGGTGGTGAACCCTGGGCTTGAGATCTCTGCCGAGTTGAGGATGGTCGCATCGTCTTGCCCGCAGGCCTTGTTTTAGATACCCCCGATGTTCAGCCTGAGGACCAGCCCGAGGAGGACCAGAGACCTGAGCCGGTGTTAACCGAGCGTGCGGATGAATGAGGAGTGTTGTTATTTTGATGTTGTTGTATCTTGTCTGGCCTGCGCGCCGTTGAATTATTTGTAATTTTATTTTTGGGGGCATGGCCCCGTTTTATGTAATAACGCACAATCGTGGCCCTTGTGGCCACTTGTTATGCTAATTATATTACTGGCTTCTTCATGTGCATGATTTTATTTGCGTTTATTTTTGCTAAGTGTTGTATGTATGCTTGCGGTGAATGTATGTCTGCCCGTGTTTGGGAGCTTTTGACCTGTGCGAATATTTATGGGGGATTGCTCTTCGTAGGTGTGTTTGACAGTGTGGGGAACTGGTCGAACGGCCGGGGAATATCCTGGCTGGGGAGCGGAGCTCAGGTCGCATTTGAGGCCTGAGTTCGCGGCGTGAACGTCCCATCGCGAGCTGGGGTTCTGCCAATCATGGTACTTTGACGACGGCAATGCTCGATCGAGGACCGCTGTCGAGCAACTACCCAGCTCGTTACTGAGCGGGGTTGTGCTTTAATCGTATGCGACGCTTGTACCTAGACGCGCATAGTGGTCGGTAGTTGACGTTCGTCATTGCGACGAGTCGAACCGAGGATTTAGCTGTAGTATTGTTTCAGCTTTTCGGCGTTCCATGGTCGAGCGAGTTCTTCCCCAGTGAGATGTTCTAGGTAGTAGGCCCCATTTTCCGTTTTTGCCCGGATGCGATAGGGTCCCTCCCAATTGGCTGCTAGCTTGCCTTCGCGAGAGTCTTTGTGGTTTCTTCTTAGGACAAGGCTTCCCACGTCGAACTCTCGTCGTATCACTTTGGCGTTGTGCCTGATGGTGATCTTTTATTTCAGTGAGGCCTCGCGGAGAGCTGCCCCGATTCTGATTTCCTTGACGAGGTCGAGCTCTTCCCTTAAAGATTCGTCGTTCATCTCCTCGTTTAGGGGCGACTCTGTCCGCCTAGAGGGCACATGAACTTCGACGGGAATTACAACCTCGGTTCCGTATGCTAAACGGAAAGGTGTTTCCCCAATCGTTGAATGGGGAGTTGTACGGTAATCCCAGAGCATCCTGTGTAGCTCCTCGACCCACGCCTTCTTTGTTTCGTCTAGCCTTCGCTTGAGGCCCCGAAGGAAGACTCGGTTAGCTGCCTCAGCCTGCCCGTTTGTTTGGGGGTGTTCGACGGATGCGAAGTGTTGCTTCGTGCCCAGTTGGGCGACGAAGTCCTGAAACTTCCTGTCCGTGAACTGCATTCCGTTGTCCGTTACTATCGCTTGGGGAATACCGAAACGTGCAAGGATGTTTCGTTTGTAGAAACGCAGGATGTTGAGGGCAGTTATTTTGGCTAGAGGTTCAGCTTCTATCCACTTTGTGAAATAATCCACGCCCACTATGAGGTACTTGTTCTGACTTGATCCTACCACGAAGGGTCCTAGGATGTCTAGGCCCCACCAGGCGAATGGCCACGGGGAGGACATAGCCTTGAGCTCGTTAGGTGGAGCTAGGTGCATGTCCCCGTGCCGTTGGCATTTCTCGCACTTCTTTACGTGCTCTTTTGCGTCGTTTTGCATAGTTGGCCAGTAGTATCTTGCTCGGAGGGCCTTTCGAGCAAGGGACCTTCCGCCGAGATTTGGGCGTTGATTCCTTCGTGGATTTCGCGCAGGATGTGCGTGACCATTTCCTCCTCGACACATTTAAGCAGTGGAATGGAGAATCCCCATCTGTATAGTTTTCCTTCGACCAATACGTACGAACAGGCTCTTTGCCTGATTGTGCTGACTTCCTTTGGGTCGGAGGGGAGTTCGTCCTTGTCGAGGTATTTGTAGACGGGGGTCATCCAGCAGCTGTAGTCGCCGATCATCTGTACGTCGAGAATCGGTGAGGCCTTCTCGATACTGGTTCGAGGAAGTACCTCCTGTATGACGGACTTGTTTCCGCCTTTCTTCTTCGTGCTGGCCAGTTTAGACAGCACGTCCGCTCGTACGTTATGTTTGCGGGGAACGTGTTTCACTTCTACTGTTGTGAACTTTTCCATTTCCTTCTTTACTAGGGCCAGGTATTCGGTCAGGTTGTCGTTTTTGGCTTGGTATTCACCTCGGACCTGGAGGGCCACGAGTTGTGACTTCGTGCAAATGACGACTTCTTCCGCTCCCAGATCCTCGGCAAGGCGTAGCCCAGCGAGGAAGGCTTCGTATTCAGCCTGGTTATTGGAAGTTGGGAAAGACAGAGTGAGTGATACCTCGACGATAGTCCCTTCGTTGCTCTCCAGTATAATGCCCGCGCCGCTACCTGCCGAGCTTGAGGCACCGTCGACGAAGATGGTCCACTTACGTGTCTCGCTCGCGGGGGAGTCCGCGAATGTCATCTCCGCGACGAAATCGGCCAGAGCTTGGGCCTTAAGGGCTTTTCTGCCTTCGTGCCGGATGTCAAATTCGGACAGTTCTAGTGACCATTTAAGCATTCGTCCGGCCATATCTGGTCGTCCAAGCAACTGCTTTAGGGCTGATCTGTTCGAACCACGATCATGTGGGTAGGAAGTAGTGCCTTAATCTCCTGGCAGCGTTGATGAGGGCCAATGCCACCTTCTTTATCTCCTGGTATCGTAACTCTGGTCCTTGTAGCGCCTTGCTCGTGAAATATATGAGCTTCTGCCCGTCAGGTGTCTCGCGGATGAGAGCGGCGCTCACTGCTTCGGCTGCTACGGCCGTGTATAGATATAGCGTTTCGCCATTGTCCGGGCGAGAGAGAACTGGTGGCTCTGAGAGTGCTCGTTTTAGATGGAGAAGGGCCTTGTCGCACTCCTCGGTCCATTCGAAAGCGGCCTCTTTGCGGAGGAGCTTGAAGAATGGTAGGGCGTGCTGGGCGGACTTGGCCACGAAACGAGATAGTGATGCGAGCATCCCGTTGAGGGACTAGATGGATTTTTTGGACTTGGGCGTAGGAAACTCGGAGAATGCCCGACATTTGTCGGGATTGGCTTCGATTCCTCGTTCCGTCGAGTCCTTTTGTGGTCATGAGCGTGCTGGTCACGCGGGGAGATCTGGTCGCGCTTTCGGGCTACGCGAGGATCGTGCTCTTGGCGCAGCCTTCGGTCGATTTCTCTCCATGGCTGCGGGCTTCTAGATCGTCGTTGGTTCTTCCGCGTAGGAGGGATCTTGGGCGGCAAGACTCTTCCAGTGCCCCGATCCTCTCGTTCTACTGCAGGATCAGGGTGTTGGTTTTGTTGAGGGCCTCCAGGAGGGCTGCCACGGCCGGGTCGGTGCTGGGCGGAACAGGAAAGGGCTGGAGGTCGAGAGACGGTTGATCGTTGTGGCGATCAGCAGGAGTTAGGGAAGGAGAAGCGGTGGCTCCATCCCTAAGGAAACGGGCATCTCGGAGGAGAGATGATTGGCCGTCAACGTCAGATTTGTTGACGGGGAGGATGGTGGAATGAAGAGCATCCTGGAATGAACACCATAACAAAATCTTACCCCTTTATTATTATCCATTCAATGGCTAAGATAAATTCCCTTAAAACACTCATGTGTTAGTTTTAAGTGAATATATCTTAGTCATTGAATGGATAATAATAAAGGGGTAGAATTTTGTGTCAAAGTTAAAATTTTGACACCGGTGTCAAATAATCCCATATATATATATATATATATATATATATATATATATATATATATATATATATATATATATATATACTTTAATAATTTTTTATATTAAATTTTTAAATAATTTTATAAAAGAGAATAAACTTGTAACAATAAGAGTTTAAAATAAGAAAAATGTGTAGAAAAGTTAATACACTAAATTAAGTCTTTTCTCTCTCAAAATCAATATCAAAATCAAAATCAATAGTCACTAAAATAATAAAAGTGTCACTCAAACTTAATAGTAAAATAATTTTAAGGCTAGTCGAAAGTATCTCAAGAAATAGTGAGTCAGACGAATATAAAAACAAGCAAACATGAGTCAACTGAATTTTTTTTCAAATTTACTAGAATTTGCTATGGTGGCTAAAACTCAGGTTTTAGTCAAAATATAGGAGAATTGGATAATTGACTTTTCCAACCATGTTATGTGTTAATAGCGCCACTAACCGAAGAAGGAAAGCGCCACTAACGCAAGAAAGAAGAGATGGTGGAACTATAATTGTGAAAGTTGTTCACAAAAGCATAATGCTAGAAGACATCAATTCGAATTTAGGGCCATCTCAAAGTAGAGAAAACACTCACATTGCCCATATAAATAATCAAATGAGCCACAATGCCATGAGAAGTAAACATGCGCTCTAAGCATTTCATCTGTCATTCAAACTAATAAAGAAAATCATGAGCTAAAAAGATAATAAAGTTGAATAACATGACAAAAGGTTAAATACAATAAAAAGTAATAGTAATAAGAGTTAATTTTGAATTAGGTTTTTCAAGATTGTTGGACAATGATCCATTTGGTAATTTAATTTAATATTTTTTATGTCATGTCATATGCGGCCATGATTAAACATTATGATGTTTGTCAACAATATGAGAATATGCCATGACTTATTAAGGTTACCTTATGTCTATGCCTTCAATAACATCGTTACGTTTTAAGTAAAACTTTTCATATTTACTACTATGACCCTAATCTATTATCTCTAAAGTGATTAAGTAAGTCATGTATGTTTGCCCGCTATTTAACGATATTAGTTCTTAAGATCCATTTACTAAGCACTATCACAACTTAATAAACTAGTATTTAACTCTAAGATGACTATGCTTAAGGTTAAGCATATGACATAAATATACAAGAACTGAATATGACATAGAACAACATTTCATCACCCCAAAAGATTATTTGTTCATGAAATTTCACATTATCCAGTAAAAACAGAATTAGCTCATAGCGAGCTTAGCTACAACTAAGAACTGAGAAATTGTGTTACACATTCTTAAATAAAGGGTATAAAAATGATTAACCTAAATAAGCCACGACAATTTCTTGCAATATTCCAATTGTAGGTGATCTTTGATGTCATGTCATGTCTCTTAGTGTCAACTTCATAGTAGAAATGGAATTGAGATAAGGTACAAACTTTGATTAATCCCTTTCTCCACTTTTTGGCCTCCTCTCCATGTAGGGTTTTATTTCCTTTTATATATCTCATGTTTGGTACAAATGCCAACTTATTTTCTCCATTTTTAATTGACTCAAAGAATAAGGAATATTCATTTTTTATTGTACTAGGATAGTACATTTGCACATGCATGCCAACTATTCATTATTTTCATTGCATCTTTTTGTTCGTATTCACGCACACCAACTCAACACATGACTTCAACATATAAAGTCTTCTCATGACTTAAATTAGCTTCTTAACAATTACGTGTTGACACAAGGTAGACAAATACTTTCGTGACAGCAAACATCACCTGGACTAATCATGCACAAAAAACATAGATGAAATCCAAAAGACATGGCACATATTAGGATCAACTACACTACATAATAAACTAACTTAAATCAAGTAAATACTCCTAATCGCCCAATTTACAAGTGATGATTCAACAAATTAGGACTTCAATAAATCCCTTAAATTGAGTTATCACTTGGACACGACTACATTTTACGTATGCACCTACAATATGGAAAAAGCTTTAGCAACATGGAACTAGAGGGGTCAAAAAAATCCTATATAACAAAGGCCTAATGTTTAGGCCCCCTACTTGGCCCCCTTTTTTTAGACCCCCTATTACATAAATATTTTTTTGGCCTTTAAACCCTCTCATTTTTTACTTTTTATGGGGCCTAAGGAATGGACTTAAAATCTAATTAGATTGAAACAAAATATTTTTTATTTTTTTAATTATTCTTTTTTAAAAAATAAATATTTTTGAAAATTAATTTTAAAAATAATTTTGAAAAAAAAGTCGATTGTTTCGAAAAAAAACGATTTTTTCAGAAATTAAAAAAAACCGATTTTTTCCGGAAAAAGTCGTTTTTTCGAAAATAAAAAAATTGAAATTAAAAAGTCGATTTTTTCTAAAAATAAAAAAATTTGATTTTTTTTTCAAAAGTTAATAATAGTCGATTTTTTCGAAAATGAAAAAAAGTCGATTTAGGCCCCCTATATTTTTAGGGCCTTAAAAATTAGGTCTCGTCCCCTTAATTTGACAGCTCTACATGGAATAATATTCACCATCATCTACGAGAAGGTCGACACACCTAAAATTACTAAATGGACCTCAAAAGATAGTGGGAATGCCAACAATTTTCCTCTTCCTTGTATTTGTAAGGTTGTGTCAGTTAATCCATTTGCGAAAGCAGTCGTAATGACTTTGTCTTTCATTAGAAAATTATGGGACCTAGGTTTATATGACATAACATATGATGTTTCTCAATACTTGGTGAAATTTTAATACTTATGGTTTATAACAAGGTCCAATAAGTTAGAGAGTTAGAGACCAGACGAGTCAACTCAAGTGGTAGTTATGACGCATCCAGCATGGAAAGATTTAAAGGGAACCAAATTTAGGAAGGCATTACTAATAAATTACAATTGATTAATAGAACGGTAGGGTATTTCCATGTTCATATGATCCCCATATAACATGTACCTTTCACTCTTTATAATTTTCAGCCTAGTAGTTTTTTCCACGACTAACCCTGAGGAGTACCTTGTGGCGAATGATACATGTAACAATGATAATATTCAATTTGGACAAGTACATATGCCAAGGAGGCCTCCTGAAATATTTAGGCAAATTGGTAAAATAAAATTTATGTGGCCATAACCGACTTTCACTTACAGCTAAAAAAGAAACTGGTAAGACAATTCTACCATGATCAGAACAAACTAGCTTCCAAAGAAGTGTGCATCAGACAATTCATCAATGAATGGGAGAAGATGAAGGTAGAAAAAAATTCAAGAAAGGGGGGTTTGAATTGGGTTTTAACAAAACTTTAGTTATTGAAAAACTTTTTAACACAAAGGTTAACAAGATAGAATGAACAGATGAACACAAATATTTTTCTCCTGGTTCACTGTTAACTAAGTTACTCCAGTCCACCCGCCAAGGTGATTTCGCCTTCAACAAGGACTTAATCCAATAATCTAAACAGATTGCAACAAGTTCGTCTAAGTGTTTAGAAAAAAACCTTAGCCCTCTCAAGTCTACAGACTAACACTTAATCACTTGAGGAAATCAATATCAATGAAGATACAAAGAGATTGTTTACAAAGTTGCTTCTTTAAAGCGGATGAAACAAAAGTTTAAGTACATGGATTTACACAAATATGGCAACAACTCTTGTGTATAAGACAATAGATTTTAGATTGTGCACGTTTCACTTCTTTTTGTATTGATCATTATCTTTGTAAGAAGGAGTGATCTCTTTATATAAAACTGGACGTTGTGGCCTTGGGATATAAGCGTAACTTTTAATCCCACTTGTTGTAACGCTAACATTTGACCCGTGAGAGATAATAGCAGCAAAGTCTCACCATATCCCATGTAGCAGTACTGACTAAAAATCAGTTTATATCAATATAGGCATGTCTACACGTACGGATACTTCCATCACACGTTTCTGTCTTGTTTATCTTTTCTGATTAACTTTACCTTGTACGATCAAAGAATAAGAGAATGAGTGATATCTGAGTCTTTAGTGTCTTTAAGATTTTTAGAAATTCTGTCTCCAGAATCTTTAGAATATGTTTAATAGAACTTTGTATTCAGAGTCATCAGAGTAGTTTATCAGAGTTGGAAGCGAAGCTTTTTCTTAGAAACACATATCACTTTCTTTATCTTCAGAGGCATTCACCATTCATCAGAACTGCTGATGTTTTCTTCAGAAAAGAACGAAGTAAACTCTTTGAGGCATGCCTGAGATTCTGATTTGAAATTCTTGAGAGTTATCCAGAATCAGTTTTTCACTAAACAACAGCATACTTTAAGAAATTCATTGGAGTACAAAATTGTTACATAAAAAATATATGTATTGTTATCATCAAAACTAAAGATTATATGCAGAACCAAAATCTTGTTCTAACAATCTCCCTCTTTTTGATGATGACAAAATCATGTATTTGATGGAACAATATGTACAAGTATATATGCAAAAGATGTCAAAGTTTCAGAAATATATCAGAGTTAAGTTTAGAAAACTCCCCCTGAGATATACCAGCTCCCCCTAAGTCAGAATCTGGTTGATTAATAATAATCTTAAGAGATATCAGAACCTTGTTGACTTATCAGAGCTTGAGTTGTTTGAAACTTTTGCAGCGAATCATTAGAGCTTGATCTAGTTTTAGACGGCTCCTGAAAGAAGATATTCATATACTTTATATATATATATATATATATATATATATATATATATATATATATATATATATATATGTTAGAATTTAAGCAATGATATCTAGAGAGTTAGATATGATATAAAAATTAAATATTAATCCTACTCCCCCTTTTTGTCATAATCAAATATCACATTAAAAACCAGATTGATTCAAAACGATACAAGAGAAACAAGAAACAACCTAGAACATGCGAAACTTTAAGAGAGAGAGAGAGAGAGAGAGAGAGAGAGAGAGAGAGAGAGAGAGAGAGAGAGAGAGAGAGAGTAACACCCCAAAAATCTAAATTAATCATTTATTTATTTATTTACTTAATTTAGAAGGAATTAAGAGGTTTTTGGCAATTTGGAGAATTATGGATTAAGAGAGTATTTTTAAATAATTTTAATAGAGTGAATAATCATGTATTATTTAGATTATTATTTATTATTTAAAAGTATTAAGAAAAGGGCTAGATGGTCATAAAGGAAAAGGAGTAAGGGTAGAGTTGGAAGTTCATAAACTGGGATAATGTAACAAAAGAGGAGAAGACCAATCACTTTTCTAACTGATCGTGTTTTTGTGAAGAACGCTGAAGAAGAGAAGAGAAGGAGAAGAACCCTAAGACTTGAAGGTTGCTGAAGAATCTTGGAGAAGGAGGAAATCTACTGAATTTCTCTAAGGTATGGGGAGCTTTCATGGTTTATTATAGTTCTATAGGGTTTGGTTATGAATAGATTATGTATTTGTGGATGTTGAGAAATTGTGGTGTTTGATGATGTAGAATGAGTTAGGGATGTTTGATTCGATGAAATATAATGAGATAGAATGTTATGTGTTGATGTATGTGTGTTGTGTGAGTCTTTTGGTCGAATTTTCGTATTGGAAAAACTGAATTTTTGGGGATATTTGAAGTCAAAACGCAGCAGAAAAACCCTTTGAAAAATTCTGAGTTTTCGCATCCTGACACGGCCGTGTCACAGGACACGGGCGGCCGTGTCAGACCACCATTCTTGCTGTATTTTGCTTTTGTTGGATTTGTGCTACAGAGCTTCTGACACGGGCCGTGTCACAGGACACGGGCGGCCATGTCAGACCACTGTATTTGCTGTATTTTGTCTGTTTCGTGTTTTGAGTGCGGGTTTCCTGACACAGGCCGTGTCCCAGGACACGGGTGGCCGTGTCAGACATGATGTTTTGCTGTTTTTGTTGTTTTCTTGAGGTTTCTTGACGTTTTCTCGTACTGATCTTTTGTTGTCGAGTTGTTGATGATGTAAGATGATAAAACATGATTGTATGATAAACACTTGTTGAATATGAAATGAATGATGCACACGTTGATAATTGATGAATTGGGGAGAATTAGCATCATTGCATTTCATAGCATTTTTATGTTGGGGCTTCGGCCTATTGGTAGCTTCAATCCCATTGTGCGGATTGAAGTGATACGTTGATTACGTTGTGCTCCTTTTGGAGGGTTGATGGCCAAGTGTCCATCCACGTTGAATTGGTACCACATGCATGTTTCCGATGAAGTTGCATTCCATTCTAAGTGGCATTGAATGTGTATGAGTTGATTGTCGAATAATATGTATGTTTTATTGTGGATATCATGGTGTTGTTGTTGATTGAACTATGATGTTGTTGTTCATTATATCATGATGTTGCCGTTGATTATACTATGATGTTGATGTTGAGGGTATCATGATGTTGTTGTTGATTGTACCATGATGTTGATGTTGATTGTATCATGATGTTGTTGTTGATTATGTCATGATGTTGTTGTTGATTATATCATGATGTTGTCGTTGATTATACTATGATGTTGATGTTGAGGGTATCATGATGTTGTTGTTGATTGTACCATGATGTTGATGTTGATTGTATCATGATGTTGTTGTTGATTATGTCATGATGTTGTTATTGATTATGCTATGACGTTGTTGATTGATTATGATATGATGTTGTTGTTGGATATGCTATGATGTTGTTGTTGCCTTCCTGTTCATTTACCATGTACTTATATTACTATAATGAATTGTGATTTCTCACCCTGCCTGCTTGGAAACGTTGCCTCTTATGTGGGTAACTTGCAGATAACCAAGAGTAGATTCGCGACGATGGAGGATGTAGCTTTGGAGTGTGTCTTTATCGCTATTTAGTTTAGAGGTGTCCTGCTCCGTGTCATGTAACATCGGGTTGGGATTTGTTGTGAACCTCGCGTTCTTTTGTTTTATGTTGAATTTTTACATTGTTGGCGATGATATGATTTGGATATATTTCGTATGAAGTATTTTATTGAAATGACATAAAAAGTTGATTTTCGCTGCGTAATTGTTAATTTTATTATTAAGAATGTGTAACCCGTGTTACGGGACAGGACAATGATTACTAAATGATGTTTTTGAATATATTTGGCACCTTTCTTGCTAATTTTACTCTGATAATATTACGTGTTTTCCCTAAAATTGTTTGTGGGGTAGAAGGGTGTTACATTAGTGGTATCAGAGCAGGTCGGCCTGCCCGGCCAAGTTGTCTAATGTCATTTATCCATTGGTACGCGACAAGTGTGTGGAACACTGTCGGTACTTGTTTTTTTTCTAACCGTTGGCTCCCGGTGTTGGTTTGAAACAAGTGGGGAGAAGTTTGCTTCCCGGAGATGTTTCTGGTGTGAGGATTGAACTCAAGGTGATATTAAGGGTAAGAGTACAAGTGTTGTTGGAATTGATTTGATTTTGTGCAAGTGTTTTCAGAACTGTGTTGTTGTGAATCGACAAGAGTATGGACTCATGATTTTATCTATCGGCCCAGTTGAGACATTTGAAGGAGGACGAGTCAGTATGATTGATGTTTCCTTCTCAGAGAAGATAGGGCAATGTGACGAATAGTGATATGCAAGTGGAGTATATCTGGAGTGAAGTCGGATGATTTTCAGAGTTGGGTAAAGAGCAAAGATAGTTGGAAGAGTTTGGAAGCAAGAGAAAGAGGTAGAACTCATGTTCACCAATTTCAGCTTTTATTTTCACATTTATGGAACAGCCTTCGGTAAAAGAGACATAACTTTCTACTCGTAACTCCGATGAAAGCGATTTTGGACTTTTCGGAAAGTTTACGAAATTCCCTACAGTTTGCATATAAATTTTGTCCTCGGCATGTTTTGAGCAGGGAGAAAGGCGCATTAGAATAGTTGGGTCTGATGCTGATTTTGTTTGGTGGAAGTTTGTATACGGGATTTCTTGACCAGTCCCATTGCAAAGACGATAACTTTTTACTCGTAATTCAGATTTGAGCGATTCTGGAAGTTATGGAATCTACATGAAATTCCCTTCATTTTGGAATATAATTTTGTGTCTGGGAAGTCTGTATTGAATGAGATAATCGTGTTTGAAGTTGGACAATTCTTGCTGGAAATAGTAAGATGAAGTCAAGTATGAAATGTTTAGTAATAAGAAGAGGAATATCGGAGAAGCACATGGAAGTGCGGCGTATGATAGTTGGGAATGATTAAAGTATAGAAATTTTTTAGGAATGTTAAATAGTAAAGTGGATTGTGTGTTGTTGGCAAGATGTGTCGGCATGAGTCGGAAATTTTTTGGAAGCTATATCACTAACCAGATGATGAGATGGTATTGTTGAGATTGTGATTGGAATGATGATCAAGTGAAAAATTATACGGGTCATCGAAGTTGTGAGATTAAAAAGGAAGATAAAGGATTGGTTAGGGTCGTCAAAAGTTGGAACTTAGATAAATGTTTCGACTGAAGTGGGTCGATTTGGATTGTACGTGATGTAGTAACGTTTCCGGTATTAGAAGGATATTTAATGATTGTGTTGTGCAACTAACTTGTATAGGAGAATATGTACTGGATTTTGGACTTTTCGTATCATTGACGAGATGGAAAATAAGAAAAATTAGGAAAAACGTTTGTAAGCCTTAGAGAGATGGTGGAGCAGTATGCTTAGATAGCTTTAAGAAAAAGGTAAAGGACGTTATTGTAGTTGGGTAATGATGATTTATGCCACCATTATGGTTGTCGGCTGTCTATTGACAAATTGAGGAACTGATCACCCTTAATCTCTTGTTGATAGTCGACGGAATCATGTTGGATGGAGTAGACGTGTCTTGCCAACTAGAATAGTATGCACAATGAATTGTTTGGGGTTGAGCCAAGTGCTTATGAATTGTTTGAGTTGTCGATGCGGATTCCTATATAGGGAAATGAGGCAGACTTGAGGTTGTTAGTATGAGGTTGCTAGTTGATCAATGAGTAGTTTGGAAACTCACAGTTGTGTTCTGGATAACTTGGGTTTTGGTTTGTGGTGGATCGGGAATTCGAATGACATGAGACTTGAAGGACTGTAGAGATAAACCAAGTAGGAAGTAAATGGTAATGTAAGACTATGCTTTAACCAAGGATGTCGGATCAAGAAGGGTAGTGGCCGGTATGCCTTAAAGTGTATATATGGAAATATGAATGGTATTTTCCATACTTGTTTGGATGAGTTATAACTGGTGTTCGTTGTGGATATTCTGATGTTTTATAAAATCAGAAGAAGAGCGCGTAGAGTATTTGAGAGTTGAGTTGCAAGTATTGAAAGAAGTGAAGATATATGCTGAGTTAGCAAGGTGTGAATTATGATTTGTAAAGATGAAGTTGAGTGGTTGTGTTAATTCGGATGAGGGATTTTGGAGAATTGTGCTAGTATGAGTAGGACTTGAGGAATTAGTTTGTTTGATTGGTTTGGTTAATATGCCATGTTAAGTGTAAGTTATTGAGGCTAAATCTATGGCTATTGGGTGTTAAGCTCTGTTTGGAAGATATTTTTTTTCTTGTTGAGATTAATTGGACACATGTATCCTTATGTTGTGGTGAGATTGTTATGCGTTGAGATGAATTTTGATGATGTGTTAATACAAGGTGGTGAAGTTGTAGCTTATGTTGACGATAATTAGAATTCTTGGAAGTATCTATCCTATTCAAGATTTGGAATTGGCTGCAGTTGTAGTTGTGTTGGATATTCGGAGGTATTGTTTACGGATCTAAGTTCGAAGTATTTAGTAATCACAAGAGTATAGAATGCCTGTTTGGATGGAATTTCCGATGAGTTAAGTTGAAAGGTCTTTTCTTATGTCTGCTTTGATGGTCGGAAGTTGATGTAAACTTGGTAGATTAGATAGTTGCGAGTACTCAGAGTGCGCAGCGAAAGCGTGGGTAGCGCAGTTGGTTCCTATGTGAGTATCAACGATGTCGGTAGTTGGTTACGTTGAAATTATGCTTTGGGCCTTTGTGTTCTTACCTTTGTTGTTGCCTCGTTACCTATGGTGATGGTTCGAGTGCAAGTAGCTAATTCCTATGATGGGGAGTTATGGGGGTTGCCTATGGCGATGATAACGATCGTGTTGTATTCTGGTTCATAATGAACCTGTATGTTCCTAACCTGATTATTCCCGGTGTTTTGAGTTGGTCGTCGAGTACATCGCGTGAGCATTTCATCTTGTTGTCGTTGGCATTAATAAGGTGTATTGTCGTATTGCGTTATTCGTGGTATTGCCACACGCGGCATGAGAGTTGATTAGTCGGAGGTGATAACGTATCTGGGTGGTCTGCATCGAGTAAATTTTCGAGGACGAAAATTCTTAAAGTAGGGGAGAGTTGTAACACCCCAAAAATCTAAATTAATCATTTATTTATTTATTTATTTTATTTAGAAGGAATTAAGAGGTTTTTGGCAATTTGGAGAATTATGGATTAAGAGAGTATTTTTAAATAATTTTAATAGAGTGAATAATCATGTATTATTTAGATTATTATTTATTATTTAAAAGTATTAAGAAAAGGGCAAGATGGTCATAAAGGAAAAGGAGTAAGGGTAGAGTTAGAAGTTCATAAACTGGGATAATGTAACTAAAGAGGAGAAGACCGATCACTTTTCTAACTGATCGTGTTTTTGTGAAGAACGCTGAAGAAGAGAAGAGAAGGAGAAGAACCCTAAGACTTGAAGGTTGCTGAAGAATCTTGGAGAAGGAGGAAATCTACTGAATTTCTCTAAGGTATGGGGAGTTTTCATGGTTTATTATAGTTCTATAGGGTTTGGTTATGAATAGATTAGGTATTTGTGAATGTTGAGAAATTGTGGTGTTTGATGATGTAGAATGAGTTAGGGATGTTTGATTCGATGAAATATAATGAGATAGAATATTATGTGTTGATGTATGTGTGTTGTGTGAGTCTTTTGGTCAAATTTTTGTATTGGAAAAACTGAATTTTTGGGGATATTTGAAGTCAAAACGCAGCAAAAAAACCCTTTGAAAAATTCTGAGTTTTCGCATCCTGACACGACCGTGTCACAGGACACGGGCGGCCGTGTCAGACCACCAATCTTGCTGTATTTTGCTTTTGTTGGATTTGTGCTACAGAGCTTCTGACACGAGCCTTGTCACACGACACGGGCGGCCGTGTCAGACCACTGTATTTGCTGTATTTTGTCTGTTTCGTGTTTTGAGTGCAGGTTTCCTGACACGGGTCGTGTCCCAGGACACGGGTGGCCGTGTCAGACATGATGTTTTGCTGTTTTTGTTGTTTTCTTGAGGTTTCTTGACGTTTTCTCGTACTGATCTTTTGTTGTCGAGTTGTTGTTGATGTAAGATGATAAAACATGATTGTATGATAAACACTTGTTGAATATGAAATGAATGATGCACACGTTGATAATTGATGAATTGAGGAGAATTAGCATCATTGCATTTCATAGCATTTTTATGTTGGGGCTTCGGCCTATTGGTAGCTTCAATCCCATTGTGCGGATTGAAGTGATACGTTGATTACGTTGTGCTCCTTTTGGAGGGTTGATGGCCAAGTGTCCATCCACGTTGAATTGGTACCACATGCATGTTTCCGATGAAGTTGCATTCCATTCTAAGTGGCATTGCATGTGTATGAGTTGATTGTCGAATAATATGTATGTTTTATTGTGGATATCATGGTGTTGTTGTTGATTGAACTATGATGTTGTTGTTGATTATATCATGATGTTGTCGTTGATTATACTATGATGTTGATGTTGAGGGTATCATGATGTTGTTGTTGATTGTACCATGATGTTGATGTTGATTGTATCATGATGTTGTTGTTGATTATGTCATGATGTTGTTGTTGATTATATCATGATGTTGCCGTTGATTATACTATGATGTTGATGTTGAGGGTATCATGATGTTGTTGTTGATTGTACCATGATGTTGATGTTGATTGTATCATGATGTTGTTGTTGATTATGTCATGATGTTGTTGTTGATTATGCTATGACGTTGTTGATTGATTATGATATGATGCTGTTGTTGGCTATGCTATGATGTTGTTGTTGCCTTCCTGTTCATTTTCCATGTACTTATATTACTATAATGAATTGTGATTTCTCACCCTGCCTGCTTGGAAACGTTGCCTCTTATGTGGGTAACTTGCAGATAACCAAGAGTAGATTCGCGACGATGGAGGATGTAGCTTTGGAGTGTGTCTTTATCGCTATTTAGTTTAGAGGTGTCCTGCTCTGTGTCATGTAACGTCGGGTTGGGATTTGCTGTGAACCTCGCGTTCTTTTGTTTTATGTTGAATTTTTACATTGTTGGTGATGATGTGATTTGGATATATTTCGTATGAAGTATTTTATTGAAATGACATAAAAAGTTGATTTTCGTTGCTAGTTGTTAATTTTATTATTAAGAATGTGTAACCCGTGTTACGGGACAGGACAATGATTACTAAATGATGTTTTTGAATATATGTGGCACCTTTCTTGCTAATTTTACTCTGATAATATTACGTGTTTTCCCTAAAATTGTTTGTGGGGTAGAAGGGTGTTACAGAGAGAGAGAGAGAGAGAGAGAGAGAGAGAGAGAGAGAGAGAGAGAGAGCCTAAGTGCCTATGGTTGAGAAGGAGGATAGATTCTCTGAAGCAGATTAGCAAGAAGGTCTTGAATATTGTTGTTAGTTTTGTTTTGCTTCTTAAATCTAATTCTGACCAATTTATGTTCATTTTGCATCTCTTTTATAGCTTTCATCATAAGTGGGAACAGTGCAGGGTCAGAACTCTCTGTTGATTCTTTACCAGTAGCAGCCTTGCTGGCGGAGGCTTGCTCAGCAGCTTCTTTAGCTTTCTGTCTCTCAGTTTCTTCTCTTGCAGCCATTTCAGCAACCTCTCTTTCTGCAGCTTTCTGAGCTTCCAATCTGATTTCTGATTCCTTGACAAACGTATCATTTTCTTGATCACATAGATTTTTGAGTTTGTCAAACTCACCAGTTACCCATTCATTAAAATTGTTCGAGCAAGTGTCCACATATGAAGGATCGGTGCTAGATTTAGACTCCTCATAAAGCTTTTGAACTATACTTTCCACATTAGCCTTGAGACTAGATAGAACTTTATCAAGGGTTAGGTTAGGAAGTTGAGAATTAGAGGCGTTATGATTAGATATGGTTTCTCCATCAGAAACTAATTTCTTAGTAGAGGTGTTATTGGATTCTGAAGGAACACTTTCCATGGTATGATCATTATTCTGATTGGGTGACTGTGGATCAGAAGGGTTGGATATGGGTATGGGTTCCGATGTGGGAATTAGTTTGGAAGTGGTAGTTTTAACGAGTGGCTGAGTGGTGTTTGTTGGAAGTGGAATAGCGTTTGCTTTAAATGAGAAAGCAAAAGAAAATAGTGATTTTGTTACAGTTATTGTGGAAGTGGTTGAAGGGGTGACTATTTCAGGGTTTGTTGTTGAAATAATTTTTGGATTACTTGTAGTGATGGCAGAGGCTTCAGATGTTGTAGTTGTTTTGAAAGTGGATTCAAGATTTGTGGTTTGAGAAGAGGTTTTGGAGATGGTAGAGGATAATTTATATTTTTCAATGGGGGGCTGACATAGTTGATGGTGAAGGTGGAATGGATGTAGTTGTGACTGTGGTAGAAGTAAGTGGAGGAGGTGGTGGAATCGATGAAGTAATAGTCATAACATCAAAACCTAGAAAGGCAGAATGAGAATCAGAAGACTTACAAGAAGGAGTAGAAGATGATCCTGTTGTAGAAGGCTTCTGAAGGTTTATAGAACCTCCCAGATGGATTTTCTTGATCTTCTTTTTCTTCTTTTCAGACTTCTTAAGAGATTTTTCACGTGGTCTTTTCAACAAATTATGAGGAGCATCCTGAAGATCATCATACAAGAAACTAGATAAGTCATGGCCTTCAGCTATAAGCATTTTGAAATATTCGTCCAAGGCTGCTGGTGAATCATGTTTGGTGAACAGAGGGAATCTATCAACGGCTGTTCTTCTGTCCTTTATACTTTCCCAGTATGTGGTCATAGTAGGTGTGACTAGAACCTTGTTAATAATGCTCATACTTCTAAGATTTATTCCATTCAGCGGTTTTCCAACATCCACCTCAATATCTCCCAACAGATTCAGATTCGATAAATGATCTACAAGACCACTTTCGATAAGAATATCTGAGATGAGTCTTCCCAGAGGAATGAAGGTTTTGGTTTTCGAACTATGTCTAGTATCTCTAATTGCATCTCTTAGATATTTGAAGAGAATGGAAGGTAGATGCATCGATACTCCTCTCATTAGATAATACAACATAAACTTTTGATCATTATTCACTTAATCATAGAAGATGGATGCAGGTCTATGATGAATGCATCCCAGAATAATCTTGAGTCAAACTCTAAGTTTCTTGTGAAGAACTTGATTCTTAGATTTACTTTCTGAATCCTCAGAGAAAATGGAAGGATTGATTTCTTGACTTAGTGTTTTTTATCTATGGTTCATGTTGTAAACCCATTTTCCTTTTGCATGCTCCAGTCCAAGTAGAGTGGCAATTTATTTCTCGGTGATAACAACTGTCCTTTCCAAAACAAAAGAGACAATGAATTTGTCATCATAATCAGCGAATCTCCAGAATTCCTTTATTAACTTTGGAAAAACTGGACCGTAGAGACGATCAAAGTAATTTCCCCAACCTTGTTTTTGAAGATCCTCGGTTAAATTCATCCCATTTGCCTTTAAGTTCTCGAAGTCCACTAAAAGTTCACAGAGAACTTCCAGTTCTTCAAATGGTGTTGTGATATAGATTTCTGCAGGTCGATCAAGGATATGTTAGACAAAGGCTGGTTAAGAAACACCCAGAGATTACTTTAAATTCATAGATTCTTGTTTCATGGCGCCGATAGACCTAGGTTGAGAGGATTCAAATTGTTTTTCCATTTGTTATGAGAAATTGTAGACAGTTTGTTATTGTGGATCCATTGAAAATAAGGGTTTTAGAGAAGAGGATGAAGTGTGTGTAAACAGTAGCGTTATGTGAGAGAGTGTGAGAAAAGTGAATATAAAAAATGAAGAAGAAATGATTATAACATTAAAAAGACAAACAATAGGGAGAGTAATAAATAGTAATAATGATTTTAAACCTAATCTCAAGATGTCCCATCGCTCGAGGTGTCATTTCAACGAGTGGCGTATAATTCGAAATGGACAGGTGTCTAAGACAAATCATAGCCACGCGTTTGAAAATGCACGGTTTAGATGCTTTCAGAGTCAAGAATACCAAAGGGTTTTCTGACTTGAGATAGTTCTGACCAAAACACTTTCTAACTTTGTAGAAATATCGTTGAGTCAGAAGGATATAATAAAAAAAATATTTGAACAAGTCATAATCAGAATTTTTGATAGAGTTGAACACATTAGAAAGGAAAGTTCATTCTGGACAGATTTCCATTTTTAAATTTTTCAGAATGAACAGAACCTATCTTCAGCTAAGGATTTTGTGAAGATATCAGTGGCATCCATCCGAAAACCTATATATATGAAGAGAATATTCCTTAGTATATTCTAGAATAGAGTAGGATATCTATGTAATTAATACTATGATTTGTATTTTTTTTCCTATATAATTCATCTTCCGCTGTGTTATTGGACACACTGTTTAATCTAAATATGTCTTAGTCTCGCTTATTTCAACAAGAAGTATGGTATTTTGCATTACAATCAAAGCATATTGGTTTAAAAACATGATTCATATTGATAAAAAAAACATGATTCCTTTTATAGACATAAGAATGATTTCTATCGTAATACCTTTTATGATGATTTAAAACATGTGCTTTCTTTGATTCTTTATTGTTGAATTCGCTAGTAGCATTTACAATGATAGTTTGATTGTACAAGCTTTATCAAAATTAGAAAAGACAAGTCCACATTTATTAATTGAATATCTTTGACTACTTAACACATTTTCTAAATCAATTTGACATTTTTCATATTTCTTGATCACTGGGTTTAAATTAACAATTTTAGATTCATGATCTTGACATTTATTGCATGTACAATTTTATTGTTGATGACTGATGACACTTGGTGGAAAGTGTGTGGTAAGACAGAAATGAACGTTATACTATATAGGGTGTGGAGAATATGTACCACTTAGGGTCTGTACTCTTCCCTTGGAGGGAAGTGTATTTATAGAGGCCTCTTGGGCTTGGGTTGAGATAAGTTATTTCCCCTCCACTAATAGATCATGGGGAGGGAGGAGTTATTCCTCTATTATCACGGGACACATCATCTCCCACGTTTACTAAGCAAGTGGGAAATAGTCTGAGTGGACTAAGTGTAACACCCCATTTTCTACCCAACGTTTATTAAAAATCAGAGTGCAAAATTTTCAACATAAAACAAATGAGATGTCACATTTTCAACTTGAACAACAAAACCAATAACATAAACCTGTATTTCTTTTTAAAATAGATACATAGTATTCGGCCTTCACAACTTATAAATCATATTCACTTTATTCAACTAGATCAAAACTTCAATTTATAATTATTCAAGAATTATTGTAATAACAACAATTAGGAACAACAACATAAACAAAACATTTCCCCCCGAGTGCTACGTATCAGAGCATGACACCAACTTGAACTAACAGCGACTAAGACTTCAAACCTTCACAACTATTCTTGAGTACCTGCTCAGTTACCCATAATAGGTAACATCATTACAGAAGGGGTGAGATATCGAAAAATATAATCAAAGGCATGATAATTAATATATTAGATTAGAATCACACCAATTTCACCGCTTCATACAACAGTCATACAACAACTATTAGTAAACAACTTAAGAGCAACCACAACTTATAACAAACAACAACTTATAACACCAACCTGTATCAAGCGACAACTTGCAGCAATAACAATTTATAACAACAATAACAACTTATATCAACAACACCAACAATCAACAACAACGTAATAATATTAACAACTTCAACATGCAACTCAAATGCGACTCAACTATGCAAATGCATGTGGTACCATTTGGAGTAAACTCCCAACTTAAACATATGTCAGGTTATCGAGGCATTTTCAACTTAATCGGATGCCATCAAGGCCAACTTAAACAGGTGTCATCAAGGCCAACTTAATCAATGCAAATGTATGCATGCAACAATAACCACAACGTCACAACAACAACAACAACGCAATAACAACAACGAGAACAACAACTTAAACATGCACCACTTGCATCAACTTAATCCAACGTTGGTCGTTCGACCTACAACTTAATCAACAACATATTCAACATCACATCACCAACATCACCACATCAACAACGTATTCAACATCAACATAAAACATTAGTCATAAGACCTACAACTTAACAGTGCCCATAAACCAGGACAATTCAACCTATTCAACTGTACCTGCAAATCAACTTAATCGACATAATTTCAACAAAATAATCCAACCAAGAATACCTACTCGTATACACGACTTACTCCGACAATTTTCAACGAATACCGGACAACTAACCTTACCGCTTAATTACACTTATTCGACTAATTCCATACATCAACCAATCAAAAATTAACTACAACCACTTACGAATTATTTCTGCAAAATTTCAACTTGTTTCGGTTAAACAATTATACCGGTTAAAACTACTAATATTACTATTCGGTACTATTTTAATACTCTGCTAACTCCTTTGGTCTGTCATTCGCTAATTGATTCCTGTACTAAAATAAAACCTGCTACTAATATTTATAATTCCCCACATTATTGCTATTCCTCTGCATTATTAATCGTTAACATTGTTGAGGCATATTGCACGATAACACCTCAATCGCATACATTCACGACGGTAAAAATCAACACAACGATACGGTTTCAATTTTCTGCTATAATTGAACTAGATACAGACCTCAAAACCATTTTTCTTAGAAAGAACATCTCGTTAGCTTACCAACGCTTCGAACGGGGGTCAAAACTGACTTACGGATCAAAAGATATGAATTTTCCAAACTTTCTGAAACCAGAATTTTTCTGCATAACAGCCCAACGGGATTTTGCATTTTCGTCCGAAAATCTGACCGATTCAATTATTTTCTTCGAAACAAACACCTACTCATTCATACCAAACATATAGTAGTGATTTGGGACCATCAAACGTGAATTCTACGACTTTCGATTTCAATCCGAATCTTAAACCCCCAAATCTCCAAAAATGCAAAAACTTACAAAATCAACCAAATTCGATGAAACAAGCATCCTCGATCACGGGCTAACGTTTCTCGACACAACTACGCAATCTATTCCGACTTTCGTCCGTGAAAACATCGGTTTCTATCGATTTAACCAAATTCCATCCTAAGTTTAAAACTATAGAACAATAACCTAACAATCTAGCAAACATCAAATTCCACAAAAACAAAACCAATTCATCAATACACTTCAACACATTCAGTAGAAAATTATATAAATCCCAATCCCACGTATCAATTATCATATACCCGGTTATAAAATTCGAACCCCACCCTTACCTTAGATTGATGGCCGCTCGAATTTCCGATCGACTTTTCCGACTTGGCTCCGACGGCAATTCTCCCGTATCCCCTCTGCAAAACTCCAAGCCTAACTGCTTCTCTCTTCGCTCTGCCTCTTTTCCTCTCCTCTTGCATCCATGGAGATTAGAAATATGAACATGCTGCCATTGAGTTCCTATCTTGACCAAAATTTAGCCTCCATCATCATCAATCCCGTAACTACTATTTGACCCATTTCCAACATGAACTCCCAAACTTCAAATGCATTTTTCTCCTTTAATACCGAACTTATTGACACGAAATCATATATCAAATTGAAGGGAATTTCGTAAGCTTTCCAGAAATTCAAGAATCGCTTTAATCGGAATTACAAATAAAAAGTTATCACCTGTTTAGTGGAGGTTGTACCATAAGTGCGAAAATAGAGATATGATCATGAGTTCTTCTTTCTCCTTCTTTGCTTCCAAGCTATTTTCTCTCCTCTAAAACCCTTATTCTTCTCCAAGACTTTTTCCTCTGTAACTTCCACGATCAATTTCTCCAAAACTTCCTCTTGCAACTTTTCACGTACAACATGTTTTACTCCTTCTCTCAACCCTTATTTTTCTCCACTAATCAAAACCTAATTCCCCCTTTTTTTTCTCAACCAACCCAATTAATAATAATACTAATAATAATAATACTTTTATTTTATTATTCTTATTGGGCCTACTATCTTCACCCCCCAATCTTACTACACACAACCCTAAAATAAGCCCATTTAAATAAAATACGCTTATATTCCATAATATTAATTCTAATATTATTTCTCTCGACTAAATCGACTAATTACCGACTATCAAATAAATCGTCCAAACCACCAAATCAACATATTTAACCATAGACGGAAAATATCCAATATTATTTCCACAACTTAAATCAATTCGACTCGAACCAACTTAGAAACATCAACATAATATTCCGATATTCCGAAATCAACTTAAATCGACACAAATACTCAAATCAACGCGAATCAACACAACATACTACAATTATATTTAATTAAATACTTAATTAAATAAACGGGCGTTACACTAAGACCATCCGAGTGAGCGGTTACTAAGATATAGGTGACCTCAGGGCCCAATTCAGGTGGTGGATTCCTTCGTTTGGCGCCTCGCCCTTCGCCCCCTTGTTGTCCTTCCTTGCTTTTAAATAAGGTACCCCTTATTAGGGCCTGATAAAAATATAATACTGCATAGTTCCTCAAGCACGAGGGCTTGGTAAAGGGAAAAGTGTTTATTAAAATTTATGTAGGGGGCTTAGTAGAGGGTGTTTACGGTGCGATTTATGCGATTTTGACGCTAAAAGTCATCGAATCGCGAGAGAAAAAAACGCGTGGTTTGATTTGGTTCGGTTGGCTTTTAGAAATAAAACTGAATCAAACCAAACCAAACTAATGCAGATTGGATTGGTTCAGTTTGTTCAATTTTTTAAAATATTTTTATTGAGTCATACACACACATATAAAGGACAACATAATTTTGTGCTTATTCATTCATACGTTACCATAAAATAAGTTTATAGTTGTCAAAATAAGCTTATAATTTGAAACATAAATATAAATTGTGTATTACAATTTTATCTTATGTCTAAAGGAAATATACGAAATTGCATTCTTAAATAAATTTGAAATACTATTAATATTTTATATATAAAATGATACAAAATTAAATTTGTTCTTTTAATGTTATCTTTATCATTGTCAACAAATTAAAAGTTAAAGCAAAAATAAATATATGAAAATTTCATTTCAATTAAAAAAAAAAAAAAATTTAAATAAATAGTATTTTATTTTTTTTGATATGTAATTAAAATAAATATCATACAAAGAATACGATAAAATATATACATAGTGCTTGTTGAGTTCTCTAAAGAAATAAAAATATATAATAGTTGGTAAGATTTGGCAACAAAATGTGGTTTTGTTCGGTTTGGTTCAGTTTCCAAATACAAACCGCAAATCGAACCGAACCGCATGGTTTTGTTAGGAAATGCCCCAAACACATCCGAACCAAATGCGCTTTTTTGAGGTTTTCGGTTTAGTTTGGTTCGATTAACGGTTTTCTATTGGTCTGGTTCTATTTTAACAACCCTAGGGCTTAGGCATGTAGGCAATACGCTCAGACGAGCCTATCTGTGGATACTAGTAGTTGAGTTTCTTTGACGAGACTTTATGTTGAGTCCCTCATGAGAGTCTTTATGGTTGAGTCTCTTATGTGAGACTTTACGTCGAGTCCCTTAGATGAGACTTTATGGTTAAGTCTCTCAGGCGAGACTTTAGAATCGAGTCTCTCAAGCGAGACTATATATTGAGCCTGACTGATGAGACTCAAAGTATCTCAGGCGAGGCGTTTATATAATCTTGTTCAGTGGGACTCCAAGTTCCTCAAGTGAGATTATATATTGAGTCTAATGGATGAGACTCAAAGTCTCTCTGAAGAGGTGTTTAGATGAGCCTATTCGGTGGGACTAAAGGTCCCTCAGGCGAGATTACACATTGAGCCAGACAGATGAGACTCGAAGTATATCAAACGAGGCGTTTAGATTGGCTTGTTCGGTGGGACACAAAGTCCCTCAAGCAAGATTACATATTGATCCTAACTGATGAGACTCTAAGTCTCAAGTGAGGCACTTAGATAAGTCTATTCGGCGAGACACCGAGTCCCTTATGAGAGATTACATATTGAGTTTGACTAATAAGACTCGAAGTATCTCAAGCGAGGCATTTAGATGAGCTTGTTCGGTGGGACTCCAATTCCCTCTGGCGAAGTAGTGTGTAGCCTGGCTGATGAGAATATAACTTCTTCCTCGAGCGGGACTTCCATCGAGCCCTCAAGTAAGACTTGTGATAAAGTCTCTTATGCTGGATATCGGTCGCGCCTCTTAGGCATTGATTCATTGTCTAATCCCGCCTGAGGAAACACTAAGTCCCTTAGGGCGTGATTCATTCTCATAATTTTCATTTTTTATCATTTGTTTCGCTTCCCTTTCGTAAGCCTTTTATTAACTAAAAGAAAAAAAAATCAAACCACAAGAAAACAAATTAGTGCGAAAAGTGTGGGTCGCCTCCCACATAACGCTTTGTTTAACGTCATTTTAGCTTGACGACCGATGAGTTCAATCACTCATGGTGGCTCTTTCATAAATGATTCCTCAACCTTACTCTCAGTAGTATTAGGTGTCCATGCCCACTTATCAAGCCATCTCTCGTATCCACTACTCTTCATTTTCTTCTTCCTATAGGGTGGTTCATAATTTTGAACCTATGGAGGTGGTTCTGGTTCTATCCAGAGTATAGTCTCGCACTATTCATGATTTTTTGGCTAAAAACCATAATGGAAAGGAGGATATAGCTAGAAATATCTATCCACATATATTGTCTCATGAAGGATATGATAAACTGGAACAGAAAATGATTAATGAAAAAAGAAATCAAAGAGAACTAGAGTTGGAAGATCCTTTTAGAAGCCTTGATTGCATCCCATCTCCACCATCACGCCATAAGAAATGGAAGAGGGCACATCAAATATCAAGGGGCGAGTTCACATCATAGGTTACATGTGAAGTGGATTTAAAGATTGTAAGTAGATACTTTTTTCAATACTACTTATTTAAAATAATTCAATTTGGTAAAGATGAAATTTTATATGTGTTGTAGGATTTACTGGTTGAAAAGTTCAAAAATGACATCTTTGTTCCATGAGAACATCATGACATCTTGGTAGAATTTATTGGGACAGAGGAGCATAGTGGGTGTGTTTGTGGTCTTAGAAGAGGCATTGGCTTGAGGTTATATTTTGGACCATCGCAAATAAGTAATGAAGTAATCCGTAAAAAAAATTGAAAAGATAGTTGAGCAAAGGGTGTGGGAGAAAGTATAAGAAGTATTAGAAATAGAGCGGGAGAAGTGGACTCAGAAGGCGTTGGAGAAGTGGACTCAGGAGGCACGGGAGAGAGTAACTCAAGAGGAACGTGAGAGGGTGCATCTGGAGGAACAGGAGAAGTTGTTGCAAGAGGTGCGGGAGAGGTTCAAGGAGGAGCGAGAGAGGTTGACTGAGGAGGAGCGACGGGAGAGTTGACCGAGGAATAATTTTACTTATGTTATGCTCATTACACTATAATCTTGATGAATTAATGTATGACGTAATGTTACGGAAATACATCTCCGAAATATTTTAACGTTCATTTAAAATTTTATGCGTCTAAAGATGCATCTTCAGAACTAGGGACATAAATGATACTGTACATTAGAAATCCTATTTATAATCGCTAGTTAATTCATCTCTCTTTCTATTCATTGATTTTGCAACTACAGCGCCTCTAAGTAATTTTTTTTATCGAAACTGAAATTTCTTTTATTGTTTTTGTTAACTGTGAGTGATTTTTCACTGCCATTTTCAATCTCGGAGTGGTTAAACATTTTAATCCAAATAAAATATCCCAATTCTTTAAACTGCAATCAAGATTCATTCGCACTCTTTATATCCCTGATCTGATCAGTGAAGCCCTTCTCATCCTCAAAACTAGAGTTAAAGGAAAAGATGTAGAAAACCAAAAAACCATTTGATATAACAAAATATTTTACCCCTGATCTATTCAGTGGAGCCCTTTTCACACCCAAAGCAAGAGTTAAAGGTAAACAATGTTGAAAATCATTGAAATAACAAAACATAAGCCTGTCAGCCACAAAACAGAGTACATCAAAATTAGATTCTTGTAGAACTAAACCAGTACTGTCAATGGCAGGTGGCAGAATCTGGTGAAAGACCAAATATCCGACATATAAATACGCCATTGCGGTCTATGGCATATATCCCTTCACAATTCCAAATCCATAAACAGTCTCTTCACACTTGAATCAAATGTGACATATTACTATATCATTGATTGGAGTCTACATCATAAATGGAACCTTTCTGCTCATCTATACAAATTCAAATGTCTAAAACTACTAATCCTAATCATCATCGCCTCCATAACCCATATCAGTATCAGCATCTCCATAATCATTGTCTTCAGGTTGCACTTGATCAATCTGTTGTGCATAGTTGTCAATTGGCAGATCATTGTTTACTACATCTGTTACCTGATGTGGTTTGTCCATCCTTGCTTTCATAGATGCGAGATTTCCATCACTTAAGAATGAGAGATATGGTTTAGACACCTGCATAAGGAAATTGTTGAGCCATTGTTTGCTTGGTTTCTATGTTGAAAATTGATTTAGATAGAAAAAAAATTGGATATAAATTCTTTTATATTGAAATACATTCACATAAAAATAAATTGAATGAGAAATTTGAGGTTAAAAATCACCTGTAGAAGCTAAAAATCAAAATCTTAGCTTGAAGTTAGAATCTATTAGAGGCAAAATCAACCCTAAATATCTGAACATGTAAAACTCAGTTTTATATTTTCTAGAATCACTTTTTACCTCACAATAGTGAATCTAAACATGCATTTAGTCTTCA
Organism: Lathyrus tuberosus; assembly: GCA_022829125.1. Classification (NCBI taxonomy): domain Eukaryota; kingdom Viridiplantae; phylum Streptophyta; class Magnoliopsida; order Fabales; family Fabaceae; genus Lathyrus; species Lathyrus tuberosus. The sequence goes on along the minus strand of JALAZF010000151.1, from coordinate 527,082 downwards.
ACATCAAGTATGAGTTGCAAAATATTTAGGGTTGGTATCAAATTAGATGGATTCAGAATGACCTAAAACTTAAATATATAAAAATTCTAAATAAATGAGTAATAAAGCATGCAGATTTTGATCAGATTGGCTCAAATAAATTTTTAACGCATTGAATTTTACTGCATTGCTGTTAGCATGTTGGAAGAAATGTAAATAACTTTTCAGAAAATTTACTTTGAATAAACAGTTCCTTTTCTCAGCACTTTCCACAAGTTTGTTCCATTGTACACTCCTCCTCAATGTTGAGCCAGACCCAACCACCTAAAATAAAACAACAAAAATGCATCCCGTTATGGCTGAGGTAACAAATAAAATTGTTGAAAGAATTATGTTAGCCACAAAATGATACAGTACCAACACTGCTGACTTCGCTCTAGTGATCCCAACATTCATTCGTCGGATGTCTTCCAGAAACCCTATACCTCTGTCTTTGCTTGCTCTGACACATGAAAATATGGCGACATCCTTTTCACGTCCCTGAAAATAAATGAGAGTACACTTCAGTCCCAAGTTTAATGAGTCAACCATGTAACTGTAAGAAGCATATTAGAGGAGGGAAGAAGACCAAGTTATTGCAATCCTTTAAGTGACAACTAATTGAGATTAAATAAATATTATAAATACACAAATTCAATTTAATTCCTCCAACTTCCTAAGCTTTTATAATATAATCTTAGGAAAACTGTGACAAGGTCCATTTATTGTGCAGTGGAACAATGAAAAAAGTGGTTCAAATGAATGGGCAATGGCTATAGCCTTGTGTAGTTTCTTCTATGTGAAAGGTTAGATATTTGTTTTCTTGTTGACATTATTATAGGAATAATACCAGTTGCACTATCACCTCACCAATCATCTTCAGCCTGCAGATGTCGATATAATAGAAACAAAAGGCACGCAAAGTTCGCGCAAATAGTAGTATATTAATTTTAGGGGATTGATTCACACTGGCCCTATCCAAGAAAATCTTTAGATTCGACAAGCTCAGCTACTGCAATTGCAGTCTATCCCTTCAATTCAACAGTTCAAGAGCATAAAAGATATCACCATGAATCAAGTTACTTACTAATGCATAAACTATATCAAGACTTCCAATTGAAATTACAATGTTTCATTCGATGTCCCAACCATGCACTCTCCCTTGTTTAATTCATATATATATACTAAATACTAAATACTAAAACTCATATATACGCATATAAAAAAGAATTAGCACGACAAATAAAACCTTAAATCACTTGAAATACCTGTGTAAATTTAAATTTTTAAGCATAGCTCACGAGTAAGATAATTAAAGCCTTAAATCACACTTCAAATACTGATAATTTAAATTCATCCATAAGCATAATCGCAGAAACATTTCAGACATAGTAGATTATACAATTCAACGATTAATAGGGTAGATTCCATCTATTCAACCATATAAGCAAGTTTACCTGGCAACCATCAACAGTACATATATCCACTACTTTCTCTGCTGACACACCAAAAGTCTCTTCAAAACGTTGTTGGAAGAGCTTGACTTGTTGACTGTAGGGTGATATAATTGCAACTTGGTTGCCTGACTTGAGCCCCGGATAAAGTGTTACCAATTTTTGATACAAGAGTAGGACAAAATCAACTTCTGCAACATTTATCCATGAACCACTCCCAGTTGGCTTAGCTTCTTCTCCCTCATGTATATCAAAGAAGGAGAATGGGCCAAAGCAGCGGTACTCGTGCCAGTCACGTACTGTCTGTAATTTGACGCCGTCCCCATCTTCCAAAGAATTTTCATAAAACTCCTCAGAGGGAAAGCTTCTTATCTGTTTGATCATAATATAATAAAAACCCCATAGGAAGTGTCAGGAATTTTTAATAGATGGAGAAAACACAGAACGAAGATGAAAGTAAGTAATAAAATATTGCAACATAGAGATGGACAATATCTAATGAAAAATTATAAAGGATTAAATTTTAGATAATCGAGATCCCAAGTCTTAATGAGATTGGTATAATCCCTATTATTCCCATTGATGCAATTCAAGAAACTCAATTATACCGGATACTGTTTGATTGATTATGCAACCGAAGGAACACTAGATCTGAAGCCTTAAATATTTCTCTAGGTGTTCCATTTGTAATATGTATTCTTCAATTTAAAACATACTCACAAACTTCTATTTCTAGTACATATTATTCAATTTCAAATATTGCCTTGACCAGTTTCCTGACTACACATGATCAAAATCCATTCCTCCTAAACCCAAAATGCAATTTTACTCAAATTTTGCTGACTCGTCAAACTTTTAGACCCAATCTATACACATCACTCGCAGTAACAGAGTCAATTCAGTCCCTCTTTTCAGCCAGCTATCGCTGAGAAACTTCTTTTACCCAAATAAAACCTTCAATTCATCAAGGTACTACACTTATCCTTTTGACACGTACACAACCTTAAAACTCCAATCTACAGTTTCACTTACTGTCCTATGTCGCCAAGTAGGCTACTATGACCAGTAAACCTGACGATTCTAGGCTATGGCATTCTTCATCTGAATCTATGCCCATTAGGCCTTACGGTTTAAGCAACTACAATTTTGGACTTGAAGGCTGTCTAGTCCTCTTACTGCATCTAAAATGAGAGAAGGGAAAGAGGAATGGATGGCCACAGTAAGATAACAAAACATTTTAGGTTAACAGTATCTAAAATATGTATCATAAAACCTAAGTTTTATGATGCATATTTTAGGAATGCAAATTGACAGTATCTGCAGGTTTGGACTTATTTTGAATTGCCTGCTGGCAAGGAAAAAATTTTAGAACAGTTATTATGAAGTTGCTGCAATATAGTCTACCCAAAGGACAAGAATAATTGTTTGTTATATTTATTCCAGGATCAAGGCTATACTGAACAAAACAATTTTGCAGGAGTTTGCTAAACATAAGCACCAACCTCAGGATGCATTCGATATTGTGTCTTCAGCATTTTAATGGGATAACCAGCCTGCATCAGTCTTTCAAATAAGCTTGTGCCATATCTTAAGTTCATGAAATGTAAAAGACACCAAATTTAGGCCTTTAGAAAAGATTGAGCTAATGTATCAAATCAATACAACTACCCCAAACATAATTGCTTACCCATGATTCTTAGCAATGTCTGAAATTACAGTTGCAGGAAGTTGAGCTGGATCACCAACCTTAGAAAGTAGCAAGAAAAAGTAACAATGGTAAGAAAATTTGCCCGAAATGATTTTCTAAGTGTTAATTTACAAGGTTCAGTTATAATTGTTGCACAATCGTATTTCCATTTGGCAGGCCTTGTTTAAACAATTAGTGAACATGAATTTCTTTTCTATATACTATTTCACACCTTTTAGATTCAGGGTTATGATGAATAATAATTCACTATCTTTAGATATGTTGTCAAAAGGTATTTCTTCTTTTGAAATTTGTACTGCATAAATAATTATATAACAAACATGAAAAACTGGGCACATTTAGACATAACTGCCACTTAAATATTACAATACATGAAATAGTGCAGACTTCTATAAAAGGAGGGGCAATTGAAAATACCAGAAAAACTTTTTTGCACTGATTGGCCAAGGGAACAAGAGTTGCAGGTTCCACCTGTTTAGAAGTAACTTGTCATGTAAAACGATAAAGTAAATCAAAAGAATAGACAACATTGGTTATCCTTTCATATTGACAATCACTAACCTACTTATTACTGATAGTAACAAGTTAACAAAACAACTCAATGAAATAACCAGGAACCGTAAACAGGCAAGCCTATTATGTCCTATCATCTTCTTTGTTTATCTTTTATTCATCATGGTGTTATCCATCAGGAGTCTTGCTTCTAAATTAGAAAGAAAACTACTGTTTCAAGGCATCAGGGCTTGGGCTTCTAAGTTGGCCGGCTCTTGCTCGTGTTTGGGCTCTACTACTTGACATGACATTCTAACTTTCTCATCTAAGCAAGAATTTGTGTGCCACTTTTTAAACTCACATTCCATATGTTGTTTTATTTCTACTCAAATTGAAGTCATATGCTTCCAAGGCTTGTGTCCACATACACCATAGCACAGGCTATGGTTAGGGATCAAAGTTGACCCCTGTTGTAATTTTGTAGTTATGGAGAAGCCTCTTATGATCTTCCCGTGATAGTCACACAACATTTCTAGGATATGAAGGAACTTCTTTAGACCAAACTTTGCCAAGTTAATTTATATTCAAAACAATCTAACAGGTGATTCAACAATTAAACTGAAGAAGAATTCACTCTTACAGCTTGTGCGGCTTCATCTATAATCACTACATCAAAGTTACGACTTAGTTTACTGAAAATATGTGAGCCACTAAAGCTGAGGGTGGAAAAGACCTGCCAAGATCAAAGAAAATAATGAGAAAATCACATTTCTTGTATCATTATTTTTTGAATTCAACTAATTTTTAAAAACATACAATTGTAGCCTCATCCAAAATTGCAGCCCTGATACTGTCTTCATTGCTTCCTGCAGAAGCATTACTCTGCTTATCAGTGGATGATTTGTTGGCACTAGCGCGTTTTTTTTTCACCTGCAAGTCAAATTTTAAACATAAAAGTTTGGCCCCTAATTACATTTGCAAGACATTGGATGGAGACATGCTCCTAAGAAGAAATGTAAAATGGTAAAGGAAACGTGATCCGAAATCTGAGAGAGCATGATCCTCTTCTTAATCTAACCCTAAAAACCCTATGTCAATTTCTCAGATGCTCAGCATAGACATTTGACAATAAGGCAGAAATGGGATGTTAGCAAGAGGGAAATGGCGAGAATTTCTACAGTTATCTGCAATGAAACAAAACCTTCAAAGATGCCTGCAACACATTCATCTTTTCATCTAACATTTAAATCTAAGATTATCTAGAAGTTTCATGATTTAATAGTTAAGCTTCCTTCATGACTGGCCATGCATGATCATGGTATCATAACATTTTAACAAAGTAGTGATGGGGAAGGCTAAATAATAATGGCAGTAGTGGCATAGCTAATTTAACATATATTCGGCCTAATCTGATTCATCAACTTACAAGTTCGTCCAGGGAAACAGCCTTGATAGAATGGTGTGCTTTGAGACCAATCCTAACAATTTTCGGGCAATAAGCTCGGTCATTTTCATCGTGGATACCTACGAACATCCATGAACAATAATTGAAAACTAGACATATAATCATAATAAATATGCATATACAGGAAACTGACCAAAAAAAAGCAAAAGTAACAAATGAAGAAAAATTAGAATTACAAGTTCTGTCAGTCTGCCTATAACACAGCATAATTAATTACCATCAAAATGCATTTCTTTTGTCTTTTCTTTTAAAATATATCATCATTTCTTTGGTGCAAGCCTCGGAATATTTAAGCATTACATTTCAATACTTTCAGTTGACTAACTGTCAAATATACTGTGATATTTGAAAAGTAGCATTGCCAACTCATGCAAATGAATGTTCGATAAAAGCATAACATTTTCCCCTAAATAAAAGCATCAACATAAAACAAGATATTATGTGAGAAGAAGAAACTGAACTTAAGTGTGGCTTTTGTTGCTTCATATAAAAAAAGACAACGAGAAAGGCAAGTGAAACTTCATACCTCCACTGAGAACCCGCAACACAATCTCATCAAGAGCAGAATTTGATGGGGCACATACTAGAACTCTTACAGGATACTTACGAGTTGAAGTAATAGCTTCAGGTTTCTGGTCAAACTCATGATAATTAGACATTATTATGTAAAACCAAGAAACTTAACTGATGAAAAATACTTACTAATTCATTTCCAGTAGTTGGGAAAAAACCATCATCGCCGTCTTTTGGCATCAGACTGTCCCTTGGATTAATGCTATGCGACCATGGAGATGCCAATCTCCAATGTCTATGTCTGCCAAGAGAAAATACAGTAGAAAAATTGTAAGAAAACCTTTTGAAAGATAAAATATAGGTGTTGATATTTACATTAAATAGTTTATTATGTAAATATAAGAATAGCATATTCTCTTGTGTTCTAGCATATTCTATTGTAATTATTGTTGTAGAACGTGCATTGATTTGGTACTTGGCCTATATAATGAAACCTCCATAGTTTAGTTGACACAGTGTTATGCATATGCCTCTTGTCATCTCTTATTTTCTCTCTCTGAACAATAGATATATGTTGGTTAATCAAGAAATTCACCAACTATTACAACATTAGGTGTGTAACATCATCTAACAAATACAAAGATGAAAGAGGGAGTCATTGTGAAAAGAGATGGGTAGTTTGATAGTATCATCCATAGAATACAAATTATTTTAAAAATGTCTCAAAATGGAAATAAAAAGAACAATGCATTCCGAAATTAAAATCACACAAGAAAACCAAAATCCATGAAAGCTAAGTTTTCTTGAGTGAATAAAGTGCAGATATTGTCAAAACAAAACTTACTTCTCCTCAATAGGTAATTGCAGTCCTTGCTTTAGCTCGTAGGTCCCAATCCTAAAAGTAAATAGAAATAATATATCATAAAGAAATATATAGCAAAAATGTGAGCATATAACACTAATGTACATGAGGCATGCTTTATAGAGGAGAAAACTGCTTCAAATTTTCACCTCTACTAGAAATGCTCTTAAGATAACATCTAGCTCAAGACAAGATAACAATAGAAGCCAGAAGCATAATTATCAGTCGTAAAAGACTAAAGAAATATATAGATAGTATACTTACTTTGAATGTACTCTTGTTGGAGTTGCATGTAAAATGGTACTTAGAATCCCAAGTATGGTCTGAGTCTTTCCTGTACCCGGAGGCCCCTAAAACGAGTTGGTTAGATTCAATTATTAGTTTTTTGAAAAGGGTGACTTTGATAAGTGAAGACAGAAGCCTTACAAATATCATGCAAAAATATTAAAAGAATTTCACTGCAGAAGCAAGGCACACGCAGACAAACCTGTATCAGGACAAAGGCTTTTGATGATAGACCAGCCTGCAATAGGAAAATGAAAAGTTACAATGGAATAAGTAAATGGTACACGAGCTTAGGAAATCTACCCTGCAAGAAATGCCTTGATGAATTATGTGTCAAATAAAAAAGAGGAAAATCTATTGACCATTGACCAAAAGTTTTTAGTTCTTTATCTTTTAAAAGGTCATCAACTATCCCTTTACCATCAAGTAGGTCAGATCATTTTTCAACCAATATAAGAGTGAATATACGGATGAGCTTTAAAATAATAAAGCTTAAAAAAATTACTATTGCAAAAATTAATTTTGAGCAAATATGATGTTGTGCAAGCGTTAAAATGTACATGAGAAAATAAGACTGTAACCAAACAGATTACTACTTTTAAGTTGGAACTGCAAAAGTAAAAGTCAATGCCTTTAATAGTATCAAGTGCAAGTAAAATTTTGAACATTTACAGAAGAACGAAATCCGAAATCAGGTTACAAGAAACGTGTTGAAAGTATAGGCAAAATTTGAAAAGGAGTAATATAAGACTATGATTATTTATTCTCGTTAATGCACATTAAGTTAAATATCACAAGTTTTAAGCATAACATCCTTTAATTAAATGTCATATCCCAACATGAGAATATGCTATCTTAATTAATCTCCAGACACTCTGGTTTATTGTTTCCAAACAATATAAAGTTACTAACAATGACACAAAAGAACAAACCTGCATTGCTTTGAATAATACAAATAAAAACAAATGGATGTTTACATGTTATATTTAATGCATTCAACTTTAGAGTAAAAACTTACTGTTATCGTCTGACGTTGATATTGATTGAAACTACCTTCAACATATTCCTTCAAAGCTGATGGAATTTTCCATCCCTCAGTTTCTGTACCAAAATCCTCTCCAGTGGCATTTAATATTAAATCCTTGAAAGGGAGAATGCTTATTGTTTGTATAGCCACATACTCGCGAGCAATGGTAGATAAATTGCACGCCTATAAAATCATAAGATTCTTTTCTGATAAGAAAATAATAATTAAAACTTATAAGCATTTTATAAACTAGTAACACATCTAATATGGAACTCTTAACACACGTCCAGGATGGACATCTGGAGCGAAACGTGACCCAAAATGGCTCGATAGAGGGAAATTGATATCATCCATTTTGATGTCTTGTAAAGTGAGGGATGTTCAATAGAGGAAAACTGATATTATACATTTTAATGGCTTGTAAAGTGAGGGGTGCCTCTTTTTATAAACTCTTACCAGGCCTTATATTTTTTGTGGGATTTGGATTTTTCTCAATAGACCCCCCTCGCACCCAGCATTATTGGGCTCAGTGTGTAGATATAAATGGTATGTGGCCCCCATTTCCCAGGTCAGAGCATACAACATGCCTCAACAAGAACTTACGACAGTACCAATTGGGGAACAATCAAATATTTTATAAATCCTAAGAGTTCAAATATAATACTTCATCCCTCTAGCAAAACTACAATACAAGATATAGCAAGTTACCTTCATAAAATACAATTGCCTCTCTGTCTCACATATATAAGACCGCATATTGAACAGCCTTGGGGAAGATTTCACCTTATTTGTATTAAAATGTGAGAATTCTCCAGCTAGATAGAGTCTGACTCGAAGAAGTTTTGCTTCAGAAAATTTTCGCACGTTTTCCACCAAAGCAAATGCATGCGTAGTTTTGTCATCCACATACTTCCCAGTATTTAATATTGACATGTATAATGGGAAAAAATGTCAGTTTGAGTTGGTGAAAAATTCAAACAATCCAAAAGGCAACAGTGCAGAAATAAGACACATAGGAGTGCAAAATCCAGTACATGTACATCATAGCAGGACCTGCAAAGTCCAAAAATACACAATGTGCAACCATTACTACCTTTTCATTTGAAATCAGTAACAGATCATTCTGCGATATTGATTCTCCCTCTTCCAATTCACAAGGAAATTCTAGAAAATGAAAGTCATCTGACTCGGTGTAACTCTTTACCACCCCAAACTTCCATTCAACTCCTGCAACCAACAAAATAAAAATAAAAATAAAAAACTCTTCAGTATTGAGGTAAAAGAGAGTACATTTGTCAAATTTCAAAACAAGAAAGGCAATGCAGTGCCCATTTTTTAATTTTAACAAATAAGAAAAATCACAACTTAGAAAAAGCTTTCCTTTGTATAAACTTGTCCATAAGAACCAACATGAAGAATAAATAAAAAAATGAAATGGTCTTGGAGTAACCATGAGTAATCGATCTACTAGTTTCTCAAATAAATTGAGATTAACTTGTGCATCTCAATTTGTCCGAAACTGTCATAAACCTCTATAATAAAGTTACAATGGTTTGTCGAATAGTTGAAAAACTTTATAAGCTAAACTAGCTTGTAGAAGCTTCATGAAAGAAACGTGTATTTGATTACTACCTTATAGAGATCGTATAAATTTACAGTTGCATATGGAGAAGTTGGAAAAATGTCAAGTCCAACTTATGCAAAAAGTTATAGTTTAGTTATGATAGTATAAATTGTTTTAACTTTTCTTCTCCTATAAGGATTGCTTGTTGAGAGTTTATTTACGTTGACTAATAGCCTTACTTGCTGTGAGACAAAAATCAAAGACCACGAGATTCATGAGGAATACTACCAACAGTGTTGTCGAGTAGTGGCACCATAGCACTATATATAAAAAAACGGCTATTGTTCCCTACTACGCAATGAAGTAATAACTACTATAGCAGCACTATACAGTAGAATTTCAAAGAACCTCTATTTCATATGATAAGAAACAAACAAGACTTAAAATTATTAATTATTAATACAGTTAAAATAGTAAGCAGTAGAAGAAGAAAAATACCCTCTTCTTCTTCCTCTATCCCTCTGATGATTTGAGATTTAGCTTCTTCAAAAATGAGAGGCTCATAGGTAGAAATATAATCATCCACGTCATTGTATTTGTCTTTCACCTTCACAAGTTTCAGAGCTGATCCCTTAGTTTGTCCATTGTTTTTCTGTAAAACAGAAACATCAAAGATGAATTTGGGAGTGAAAAAACGAAAAGAAGAAAAAATGAACAAATAATTACCTCAGATTCTGTGAGAAGAGTAACGCAATTCCAACTAAGAATAATCCGGTAGAAACGGCGGATTACGGATTCTTCTTGAAGCTTTTCCTTATCCAAGGCCATAAGAGCCAGAGAAAGAAGAAAGAGAGAGTATAAACCCTAGTTAGAAGCAACGAACTGCAACTTGGCAACTTAACCACCACAACCTGTAACCGGCGGCCTCTGCAATGCAAGGAAGTGCTGAATGCTGCCAACCTGCAGAGCGACGGCGACGAGATGACTTTCGAACGGGGTAGCACCACAGCGGTGGTGGAACAGCCGAGCCGGTTTCTTCAAAAAATAGGGCTAAAATTTTAAGGATTTGGCTTTTCTATATATGGATAATACTAACTTGTTCCCCAAGTTAAAGAAATAAATATAAAAAATATTTTTTGAAAATTGTGTAATAAATTTATTTGAAATTCACAATTAATAACTTTATTGATTTTTCTAATACAAGATTTTTATTTATGGATTTCTTTACTTGTGCCTTTAGCATTACCGTTTATATATTATAAATGTTAAATGATTATATAGATTTACTAGTAGAATAAAATTTACTTGTAAAACGATAGATGATATATTTTGATAGATGAATTATTTTAATATATCTGCATAATGCTCAAATGAACTGAGAAAGCATAACCAAGATCAATGGAATAGAAATTTTAAGAAAAAATAATTGCGTTGCATTCCAAAAAATCAGTTGCAAAGTTGATAACATAAGACTAATATTTTAGTTATGATCAAAATATTAGTGCAAAATCAACATCTCTTGCTAACAATAAACATAAATGTCACAAAAGGAGCATGAGTCTTCAAGTAGGCATCAAAAATTCCACCTATTTTTTTTTTATTATATAACAAAACACCCATATTTTGATGGGTTAATAGTTATTTACCCCTTGCAATATATGCAAGTTTTGATTTACCCATTTTTAAAAAAATAATTTTGGATTACCCGCTGAAATTTTGGGGTACTCCTAAGCGTGTAAAAATCAGGGGGTAAATAAAAAATATATATTTTACAGGAGGTAATTTTTCTACCTGGAGGACAAAAGACTTAGAATTTTAAAATTTCAGATGGGTAATCCAAAAAACTTTTTTTAAAAGGGATAAATCAAAACTCGCATATATTGTAGGGGGTAAATGACTATTAACCCTATTTTGATTTAAATACTTTATGAAAGAGGAGACTACGAATGTCATACTTATTAAATGTTGTGGATGAGAATGGTGGTTCGTATGCATGAATTATAGTGATATCAGTGCAATGGGAACTATATTACAAATAAACACACTTTGGTCAATAATTGGGAATGGTTATTCATATACATGAATTATTCAGCGAAACGATAATTGGCAGAAAATTTTAGTAAAAAAATTGTAAAATTATAATGTAGTATAATTTTTTTAGTATACACGAGAATCAAATAATTTTAATAGAAAATATCCCATATATTCAATATAGTTTTTCTATTACACTCTTGAATGTTATAGAAAGAAAAATTATTTCGCCAAAACTAAATATTACTACCACTTATATATATTATTTCCTTTAGATCTAACTAAATTTTTATGTCATTCTCAAAAGTCAAAACATGTTACAACCTACGAAGTGATAAAAATATTATTTCCTTTAGATCTAACTAAATTATTTAGTCATTCCCAAAAGTCAAAACATGTTACAACCTACGAAGTGATCAAGGTTTGTCACTTCACTTCTGTTTGTCTTGTAATCCAACTAGTTCACTTCACTTCATGATCTCGGCATCATGAAATTAGTTTCACCTTCTTCTCAACCAGTAATCTCCTCCAACAAAACTTCATTATTAGCATTGGAAGAATGGAACGGTTCATCCCCCACTAAGCTCTCCAAGACTTTCACCATCAAAGCTTCTTCTTCATCTTTCTTCATTCAAATGTTCTTCTCCTTTCTCTCTAATTTTCTCCTTTTCCCCTTTGCAATTCCTTTCTTACTCTCAAACATACACAGATCTGGTGCCCGCTTTACCTATGTTTGGAGACGGTTTCTTCAAGCATTTGTTCCTGAGGCAAGCTTCTATATTATAATTTATAACTATCATCGATTTCAACTATAATATATTATTATGTGATTGATGAAAGGGTTTCTCTTTCAGGGGTTTCCAAGCAGTGTTACTCCGGATTATGTTCCTTTTCAAATTTGGGATTTATTGCAGGTAACTATTAAACTATAAGAACTATGTCATCAAAACTATGTATTGTTATTATTTTTTAGTTACAATACCATTGAGAAGATCAATGTAAAGCGGAAGTTGTGTTACTGCATACAAACTCACAAAGAGGCAAGTGACTCCATAAATCAGAAACACAATGTGCTTGAACTTTTAGTCAATCAAAAAGAAATAGTCAGATCAAAAAGTAACGAACAATGCAACAATGGACAGGAAAAGAGCTCAATCCCAAAAGACGCTTCCTTTCTTGACAACGCTAATTAAAGCACGAATGACGCATTGGACCTAATAAACATTTTAAAGGTTAAAGAAAAATGGAGTAACTTAGGGTCATTAGTCATGCACAAAGATCTTTATATACAACATAAGTAGGAAAGCCAATCTTAAAGAATGAAAGCTTACTTTCTTAACTGGAGATGTTAGCTTGAATGTTATATACAATCCTGTGATCATAGATGATAAGAGACTTCCAAAGTCCTTGTTAAAGAAAAATTCTTACCAAACTGGTGTTGGGAAGAAAGCACGATACTCAACAGTGTATACTTAACCAAAGTTAACGTTTGAGCCTTAAAACAATTTAAAACACTTTTAGATCGCTGTAGCAGGAAATTATACTCGAAAATTACAGACTTGATTTGAAAGTAAGGAAAATACTCCTAACATGTCGATGAAAGTTATGGCATCTGCCATTTTTGTAGTAAAGCAGCAACAAACACTTGAAAGCCATTGTCGCTTGCTGCACCCATTGTAGAAGATACATCTTCTCTCAGACCACGACACATAGCATTCCTATACTTTGTGCTCGCACTGCATCGCGAACCCTTTTATCTTATTCTCATACTTTGCTGTAGATTTTGTCTGCAATGCATTCATCTGAAACATTCCAATTAAAAGCGGAAAAAACAAAATGTTATCAGCCTATGATGCTTCACATTTCAAATATCCGCATATGAACTTGTTTTCACCTATAACCTGAGATAAAGGAATTTCTATTTGTGCACCACAATAGTTATATTGAATGAAATCACCTGTCACTGATAGAACTGTTCAACAAAATGTTGTAGAGAGCAAATTTATGAGTAACATTAATGCCACTGGAAAACTTAATCAAACAATATAAAGAAAACATAAGTACCCGAAGCTTCTGTCGCTCTCCTAAATCATATCCAACTAACAACTGGGCTGCCATTTGAACTGTAAAATCTTATGAGAATTACCCTATCATCATTCACAATTGTCCTATAATCTATCAATTGCATAGGCTTGTTGATTCCAATAACTACATATATATCCAATTCAGATAAAACCTGCCATATTAATTAAATAAAATTAGAGTTAAGCTATTACTTTAAAAAGTTGCTCAAATGTAAAAACTTAAAAAAAAAACTAAGTTTGAGTGAAAAAATACCCATTATTGTTGTAGCAACTTGCATCAACCACCTCCACTATCATCAAGGATTAATTCCTTTTTTTTTACAATTATCATAAATATTCATTACCTCAAGGAGCTTTCATTAATCACTTTTTCTATGGGTATTGCAACACCTTTACACTTACGGTTCATATTTGAAAGCCTGCATAATAATAATAATAAAATGTATTACTAAAGTTAGTTCTCCATAAGTGACAAAATGTTTTTATTCCAAAGTGTATATTTCTTAAAAAAAAAAAAATCACCAAGATAGAAATAGTGATAGCAGCTGGACATGAACATTTATGCAGCTCACAAAATAAATTAAAAGAGTGAATTCTTAGTTCAGACTGACTAACCACATCGGATAACGATCAATCACAACTTTTATTCAAGTTACAACCTAGATCAGGTTCTTTTTGCACATTTCTGGTGTAGGACCAAATCAATCACCAAAAAGTCCAATAGTCTTAACCTGATTAAGTGTAGTTTCCTTTTACCAAAACAAATAACTAAAGTAAATACTAAGAGAAAAGAATCACCAAGTTGCTATTCTTAGTATTACAAATTTAATATACAAGTTTTGCATTGCATATCTTTTTCCATCATTTTCAACACTGCAAAAGGGTTTCACAAGAATTATAGAGAAACATTGTAAGAACAATAAAAACACAAATCAAAACCTCTCCACCTTCGTTGCCATCCATGTGTTTAAGCTTTCATCTAGCCACCCTCTCCCGATGTACCGCCGTGCGTCTCCTTTGTGACCTCCTCTTCCCAAATGTGACCAATGTCGCTTCCGGCCAGCCCCTTGATCAACTCGGCACGCCCGTGTCCCATTTCTGGTAAAAAATAAACACATAAATCCAAAACGTCTAGTTAAACCGGAAACGCTAACATTTTAATTAATCCTCAAATTATAAATTGAGTATTAATTATACATAAATTGATTCAAGCACAAAAAATTAAACAAAGTATACACAAAATAGAATTTGAATAAAAGTTAGATAAAATTAACAGCACTTTAGAACAACACCGATAATCAACTCTCAGGCAAGAGGAGAAGAGGTTGTTCTAAAACGAAGTTAAAATAACATAATCAACAAACAAAATGAACACATGCCATTGAACAAAGTCTTGGTCATTTATAAATTTTTCACATTAGGTGATGTACCATCTAACCCAAAAACCATGTAATGAAGTAAACAAATGCTTGTTATACCAAAACATCATATGAACTCATGAAGTGTCAAAAATATTGAATCTTTTACCCAAACATCATAAGAAACATCATGGTGACTTAACCCAAACATCATAGGAAACGTCATAATGATTTAACCAAAACATTATAGGAAATTTCATGTTTGAGATTGAACATGTAAAAGTAAGAACTCATGAGGAATAAAAAATGTTGAATATTTTACTTCAGAAGTAGGAACAGAAAGCAGAAAAATGCAAAAAGAACTCATCTGAAACATCATCGGAAACATCATAACAACTTAACCTAAACATCATAGGAAAGTTCATGTTTAAGATTGAACATGTAAAAGAAATAACTCATGAAGTGTTCAAAAGATTGAATTTTTTAATTCAAAAGCAAGAACAAAAAAACATAAAAATGTAAAATGAAGAATACAAATTTGAAGTAACATACACGAAACATAAAAGCCATTAAAGAGAGAAGAAGGGAACAGAAATTCAAAACCCATGTATGAGAAAGACAAAAACATTAATTCAAAAAATAAGGTTCAATTTTGAACAAAAAATCAAGAACAAAAAGCGAAGAGAGAGTGGCGGCGGTGCTAGGGTTTGAGGGGAAAGAAAGAGGAGAAAAGAGAAAATGGGTGAGAGAAGATTAATTCACTTTGTTTGGAGGGAATACTATTATTTTAATTGGAGACCAATGTTAAGTCAACACATGGCATGCAATTGTGAAAAGCTACTTTTGATTTTGGATGAATTTGCTAGTTACCGAAATAACCTTTTTATAGTGTATTTAATTTTAGGGGAAGGACAATTTGGGCAGTTCATGGAACCTTTTAGTATTGGGTAGATAGTAGATGTTTTGAATTTATTCCATAAGTCTTAGTAAATCTTTAGCACAGTGGTGATTGTAGTTGTTTTGAAACTGCGGATGTGGGTTCCATCCTTGAATAGTGTAGAAAAATAATTTCATTCTAATATTTTATAAAATAAAAACGTGCGGAAAAATAATTTCATTTTAATATTTTATAAAATAAAAACCGCCAAAAAATAAGAATTTCAACAGCTAAACATGAAATTATCACACTTAGATGTGCTTTTATGTCATAGCTTTTATGCAATAATATATATTTAAATATATTTTTCATCCTTATAAATAATTTAATATTTAATTTTAATTTTGGGTTAAATAAGTATTAGGTCCCTGAAAATAACCCAACTTTGAGGTTTAGTCCCTAAAAAAATTTCCTTCAAGGTTTGGTCCTCCTAAAGTTTTTCGTTTCTAACTCTAATCCCTCCCGTTAGTTTTCACTAACGGCAGATGACGTGGCGTGCCATGTGTGCATTGACCAGTCAAAAAATACTTTTTTATATTAAATTTATTCTCCTCCTTCTCTCTCTCACTCCTCTTCTTCTTTCTCTCTCCACCTTTTTCTCTACCTTCATTTCTCTTTCTCTCTCACACAATCCACAATCCAAAAAGCAGATTATTTGACAACATTACAACTTGTAACGAAATATAAAGTATATTATGACTTATTGTAATAAATTGTTTTCATTCTGAACAAGCATGGCTTTTTTAATAACAACATGGAATTTTCCTTACTGACATCTCCAAAATGAAGGGCCACTCCAATATCAACTATCAGAATTGATTGAATATGTATATATTACATACAAAGCTACTTAACATTCTTTTACACAGTGGTGACCTTTTTATAGAATTACTGAGCTTCTATCATATGAGCTGGATGTAACTTAGATTTTCATTGAAATGATGTATCTTCAGGCACCATAATTGTATACATCATGCAAATGCTGAATTTTTTTTAATAATTATTAATTATTTTTTAGTATATAATTTAAAGATAACTCATAAATGGTTTATATTTATACATACCCATTGGATAACACTAATTAATCATTATTGAAGAGAGGAACCTTATACCAATGGGATATAAAAATATCAAGCGTGTGCCAGATTTTGTATGCTTATTCTTTTGAAGTTCTATTGTAGTTATATTATTCAATATTGCAGAGAAGATTCATAAGGAAAGCCGGGAGCACTAATATCACTACAAAGTTTAAGCTTAAGCCACCACCATATCCTTTGGTAAGATCTAAATTTTAGCCAATACTCTGCTTGCCTGTTAGAATCTGTTAAATAATGTCCATATAGTTGTGCTATAACACTATAACATAGCGGTATTGTTCTGCATAAGCCTAGAAATTCCATATCTATTTTGTCTAGCAACAATGCTAGTGGGACCACCCAGAAAATGGATCCATAAGAAACCTTGTGTGAGAGAGAAAGAGAAACGAGGGTAGAGAAAAAGGTGGAGAGGGAAAGAAGAAGAGGAGTGAGAGAGAGGAGGAGGAGAATAACTTTAATATAAAAAAGTATTTTTTGACTGGTCAATGCACACATGGCACGCCACGTCATCCGCCGTTAGTGAAAACTAACGGGAGGGATTAGAGTTAGAAACGGAAAACTTTAGGAGGACCAAACCTTGAAGGAAATTTTTTTAGGGACTAAACCTCAAAGTTGAGTTATTTTCAGGGATCTAATACTTATTTAACTCTTTAATTTTTATAATAGAAATTTTAAAAATTATCCTCCTAAAGTATTTTGTCTCTAATATTGATTTCGGTCGTTTATTTTCTTTAACGAAAGCTGACGTGTCACGTCACTTCACATAAAATCAACTTAAAAGAATTAGTTAAATTATGAGGTTACAAACCTCCCACAAATGCCTAAATTTTCTCAGACATTACATCAAACAATTTCAGAGCAATCTTTCAAGGATTTTCCAATTGAATGTTTTGTTATTTTTAAAGTTTATTTTCACTCATCTGATATAGATTGGGGTATTGTGGTTTTTCCTCCAATTGATGGCAAGAATTTGCCCATTGATGGCAATGGTGATTTGGATTATAGAGTAGACATGTTAGAATCTAGCAAAGTTATGCCTAAATTTCATAATTGCAAATCTTTTGACTTTGTTTCCTTGCCTCGAGGGATATGTTTTCTTGTCTTGATTTTGATTCTTAAATAACTCTTAAAATCATACTTTTATATTCACTTACTATTCAATTTTGTACCTTTCAATTTATCATTGTCGTAGAACTTGGAAAGAAAGCAATTTTTTTCTTTGACATTTTAGTAGAAGAAGAATTAATGAAGTTTTTTTCTCTATTACATTCATTATTTTGGTAGAAGAAGAACCAATGAAATTTTTATTTTTATTACTTGTTTCCTATAAATATGTTTCTGATATCTCTAGTTTCTCTTCCTTGCCACTGAATATCTTCTTTAATTTTTAAACTTTTCTTTCCAATGGTAGAAGTAGAACCAACAAACTTTTCACGCTTGCCACGTGTTTCCCTACACAATGTGTTGGACATTTCAAGGTTCCTTTCACTACCACTGAGACTCTTTCCTAATAATAAAGTTGCCTCATTTTTATCACAACCAGACTCGTGTATATATGCAGATTGATTATTTCTTCTGTTTCCTACTTGAATGTATGCCTTGTTTGTTTTCTTATCCAAATGCTTTACAAAATATGTATTATTCTCATCACAATGGGCTTTCTTCTGTGAAATAGAAGCTATTCTATAGTCAGATTCATGTATTGTAGATTCTCTCAAAATATAAGCTTTTTTATAACCAAACCCATATTATGTTGCACTTCCAAGTCACTCTTAAAATGTAACGCCCTGGATTTCCATCAAACACATGACTCAAAAATTATTATCAATGCTTGTTTAAATAAGAATAAAAGTTGTGAACATTAATCAAACTTTATGACAATTCAAAATCATAAGCGATAAATCATCGCATTTCCAATTCATTTGAAGGAAAATAAATAAATAACTTTAACTATAATGTTATTAATTTATAAACTACTGAAATTTTTTATTTTGAAACCCTTTCTTCGTCGCGATCACGCGGCAAACAAACATCAGTCAGTCTTGAAACTCCACACATGTACCTAAAATGTTGTTATAAGAGGTCAGTTTTCATTAATCACAATCCATGTCAAAAATAAACTAAGCGAGAGTAAAAAATTAGAAAAATATAGATACATATATCATGTCCAAGAGAATTTAAATAAAAGGAAAATTCACCAAATCACCGTAACATAATGCACATAAAGTAATTAACTCAAGATTAACAACAACAACCACAAGGGTTATGTGCAAAATATGCTTGCTCTTAAATTACATGATCCAGATATAAACTGCCACACATGCAACTTGCCACAAAGACAATCCGCCACAAAGGCAACCACATATAGATTTTTATCTGCCACTAAGGCAATCACATATAGATCTTTATCTGCCACTAACGCAATCACACAATATATTTACCCACCACTAAGACAATCACATAAGCATATGACATGTCATACATGACGCAGAATAAAAATATAATCCCGCCACTCAGATAACCACAAAGCAAAAATAATATTCATCCCACATAAATTTAAGACCGCAATTTACTCACTCTTAATTCATACAACAAACTACATTAACTTAAATAAATTTTAATTTTATTTATACCTTAAGAAGTACAACCCATATATATATATATATATATATATATATATATATATATATATATATATATATATATATTGTGAAATATTGGATCGAACTCTAGTGTAGAATGTCGTTGAAGTTTGCTCACATGCTGTAGTCGAATTGTGTTTTAGTATGTAGTTGTCGAATTGGGTCTTGTGCTAAGGATCCAATTGTTTAAGTTAGCTTGTAATGGGTAATTGTTAAAAAGTTCATTAATTTAGTATGTTAGGTCTATTATAAATAGCATACTAGTTTCTCATCTTAAGTGTGGCAAATCTTAATTAAGGTGAGAGGGTTATTTATTATTTTTGAGTACTTGTAATTTGATTTAAAGAGAAAGTGAAGAATAGCAGTTATAACCAATCCTTATTGTTCTCCTTGTTTTTCCTTAACCCTAACCCTTGTGTGCTTCTTGATCATAAAGAAACCTATTATACTTTGTTTAAAGACATCCTAATTCACACCAAATTGGTGCGGTGAGCATGGAGGAAGATGCCTTCAACAAAGTATGAGATTGAAAAATTCACCAGAGTGAACGATTTCGGTCTGTGGCGCTAGAAGATGAAAGCCCTACTGGTTCAGCAGGGTTGTTTGGAAGCGTTGAAGGGAGAGGCATCCATGGATGTTGAGTTAACGGAAAAAGAAAAGATGGCCATGATAGATAAAACTCACAGTGCAATATTGTTAAGCCTTGGTGATAAGGTTCTCCGACAGGTATCAAAGAAGACTATTGTATCGGGATTATGGTTGAAACTTGAAAGTTTGTACATGACCAAATCTCTAGTGAATCGACTCTACTTGAAGCAAGCTTTGTATTCATTCAAGATGAGTGAAGACAAAGTGTTGGTTGAGCAATTGGATATGTTCACTAAGCTGATTCTTGATCTTGAAAATATTAATGTGAAGATCGATGATGAAGATCAAGCACTATTGTTGTTGTGCGCTTTGCCTAGAACACATGCTCACTTCAAAGAAACTCTCATGTATGGAAGGGAGTCCCTGGGCTTTGAAGAAGTTCAATCAGCCTTGTATTCTAAGGACCTGAACGAACGAAAGGAGCATAAACCTTCAACGGTGGGTGAAGGTTTGACCCTTAAGGGAAAATTCTTGCGAAAGGATAGTAAGTTCGACAAGAAGAAATGTAAAAGTCAGCAGAAGTCTTATAGTGGCGAAGCATCTGGTATTCAATGTTATCACTGTAAGAAGGAGGGTCACATAAAAAAAGTGTGCCCTGAATGCGTGAAAGATCATGGAGGTAAGGATAATGGTAATGCAACCATTGTTCAAGATGACTTTGAATCATCTGATGTTCTTGTGGTTTCAAGCGGCGACTCAAGAAAGGAGTGAATTATGGATTCAGGTTGCACTTGGCACATGACTCCAAATAGAGAATTGTTCGAGGAGCTATGTGATCAAGATGGTGGATCAATGTTGCTGGGAAACAACAAAGCTTGTAAAATTGCAGGTATTGGATATGTGAGATTCAAGCTCCGTGATGAGTCAATAAGGTTATTGACTGAAGTCAGGTATGTACCTGATTTGAAGAGAAATTTTATTTCTCTTGGTGAATTCGACAAGAAGGGATATGTTTTTTAAGGAGAGAAAAGTATCCTAAGAGTCATGAAGGGGTCGAAGGAAGTCTTGAGAGGTGTGAAGAAACAAGGTTTGTATACCCTTGAGGCTGAAGTTGTAAGTGGTTCAACAAATGTTGCATCCCTGAAACCTTTATCGAAGACAGAAATTTGGCACAATAGGTTGGGCCATGTCAGTGAAAGAGGTCTTGTCGAATTGGGGAAACAAAATCTGCTTGGAGGAGACAAAGTCGAAAAGCTGAAATTTTGTAAACCATGTGTACTTGGAAAGTCTTGAAGAGTGAAGTTCAACAAAGGCAAACAAAGAACTCATGGATCCCTTAATTACATCCATACTGATCTTTGGGGCCCTGTAAGGTGTCCATCACATTCAGGAGCAATGTATTTTCTATCCATAGTCGATGTTTATTCCAGAAAGTTATGGGTATTCATCCAGAAGACTAAGGATGAAACTTTTGAGAATTTGAAAGGTTGGAAGACTCTGATCGAAAATCAGACTGGCAGAAAGGTCAAGAGGTTGAGAACCGGCAATGGCCTTGAATTTTGCAATGAGGCGTTCGACAGTTTTTGTACTGCCTCGGGTATTGTAAGGCACAAAACTACTGCAGGTACTCCACAACAAAATGGTTTGGCAGAGAGGTTTAATCGAACTATTTTGGAAAGAGTTAGATGCATGTTGACTAGTGTTGGGTTAAAGAATGTGTTTTGGGTTGAGGCTGTTTTGACAACAACATATATGATAACTAGATGTCCTTCGACTGCGTTAGATATGAAGGCACCTAAAAATGTTTGGTCGGGACATCCACCTAGTCTCGACAGACTGAGAGTATTTGGCTGCGTGGCCTATGCTCACATTAGGCAAGACAAGGTCAAACCTAGAGCTCTAAAATGCATGTTCATGGGATACCCTGAAGGATTCAAAGCTTATAGGTTATGGTGCCTAGAGCCAGGTCACATGGGGTGTATCACCAATCAAGAAGTAGTTTTCAATGAAGTTGAGAAAGCCTTCAAGAAAACTGATGATGCTAACGAAGAGCTAGAACATGAGATATTCCTGTTGAGGTGGAGCATGTTGATGCTGAATTGCGTATCCCAGATGAAGTCGAAGAAGAAGCAGAAGTTGTTGTCGAAGATGAGAAGACTGATAATGACTATCTACTAGCAAGAGACAGGTCGAGGAGAGTCATAAAGCTACCTCAGAGACTTGGGTATGCAGATCTTATAGCTTATGCCTTAATCTCTGCAAGTGAGGTTCTCGACGAAGAACCTATAGACTATAAGGAAGTTATGAGAAATTGAAAGAATACTGGATGACTGAAGGTCATGGATGATGAGATGAAATATTTTCATGATAACAACACCTGGGAGCTGATCAATAAACCTGCTGGAGCCAGGTTAGTCAGTTGTAAATGGATTTTAAAAGTTAAGGAAGGAATCAAAAGAGTGACGTCGAAGAGATACAAGGCAAGATTGGTCGCTAGGGGTTTTACTCAGAAAGAAGGTGTCGACTTTAATGATGTGTTCTCTCTTGTTATGAAGCACAGATCTATTCGAATGTTTTTTGCCACGGTGGCACAGTTCGACCTTGAACTGGAACAGATGGATGTGAAAACTGCGTTCTTGTATGATGACCTAGATGAAATAATCCTGATGAGGCAACCTGAAGGGTATGTCGAAAAGGGGAAGGAAGATTATGTGTGTAAGCTGGAGAGATCTTTATATGGATTGAAACAATCTCCTCGACAGTGGACTAGGAGATTCGACAAGTTCATGGCACGCATAAGTTTCATTAGAAGTCAGTTCGACCACTATGTTTACTTCTGATTTCGACCTGGTAATTCATTTGTTATTTTGTTGCTTTATGTGGATGATATTCTAATAGCAAGCAACAATGTCGAAGATGTAATGAGGGTGAAGGCTGAAATCAATAAGGAGTTCGACATGAAGGATCTGGTGTTGCGTCCAGGATTCTGGGATTGACATCCGAAGAGATAGAAAGCAATTGAAATTATGCTTATCTCAAGAGTCATACCTACAGAAGATTTTCGAAAAGTATGGTACGTCGAATTCAAAGTATGTTGTGACTTCGAAAAACCCTCAATTTAAGCTGAATATAAATCAGTGTCCCAGTACTGATGTCGAAAGAGCTTATATGAATAACATTCCATATGCTAATATAGTGGGTTCTTTGATGTATGCTATGGTATGTACTAGACCCGACATAACATATGCAGTAAGTCTTATAAGCAGGTACATGGCGAATCCTGGAAAGGCTTACTGGCAAGCATTGAAGTGGATTCTAAGGTACATAAATGGGTCTCTGAACAGTGTCCTAATTTATGGTGGAGCCTTGGGTGAAGATAGTAAAGCAGCAATCGAAGGATGTGTCGACTCTGATTATGCAGGTTGTATGGATTCCAAAAAATCTATTTATGTATATGTGTTCACTATATTTGGGGCAACAATTAGTTGGGAAGCAACTTTTCAAAAGGTTGTTGCCTTATCAACCACTGAAGCGGAATATATCGCCCTAACTAAAGTTGTAAAGGAAGCATTATGGCTTGAAGGTTTTGCAAAAGAGCTGAAACTTTAAGGTCGAGTTGTCACTGTTAAATGTGATAGTCAAAGTGCAATACACCTGTCGAAGAATTCAGCCTATCATGAGCGAACCAAGCACGTTGATGTGAGACTACATTTCGTCAGAGGGGTAATCGAGCGTGGAGAAGTCCAAGTGCTGAAGGTTTTGACAGATCATAATGCTGCTTATATGATCATCAAAACGTTGCCTAGTTGCAAGTTTTTCCACTGTATGCAGTTGATAAAGCTGCATGAAGAAAACTAGTCTGTTTCTTGATGTTAGATTTAGATCCAAGGTGGAGATTTTTGAAATATTGGATCGAACTCTAGTGTAGCATGGCGTCGAAGTCTGCTCACATGCTGTTGTCGAAGACCTACACGTTATAGTCGAATTGTGTTCTAGTATGTAGTTGTCGAATTGAGCCTTGTGTTAAGGATTCAATTTTTTAAGTTAGCTTGTACCTTAAGTTAGCTTGTAATGGGTAATTGTGAAAAAGTCCATTAGTTTTTTATGTTAGGTTTATTATAAATAACATACTAGTCTCTCATCTTAAGTGTGACAAATCCTAATTAGGGTGAGAGAGTTATTTGTTATTCTTTAGTACTTGTAATCTGATTTAAAGAGAAAGTAAAGAATAACAGTTATAATCAATCTTTGTTGTTCTCCTTGTTTTTTCTTAACCCTAACCCTTGTGTGTTTCTTAATCATAAAAAAACCTATTATACTTTGTTTAAAGACATCCTAATTCACAATATATATATATATATATATATATATATATATATATATATATATATATATATATATATATATATATATTCCTTTTTGGTCTAGAGAACCTTAACTGCAACAATAACATATTATATATACTTTTACGCATTCACAATATATATAATGTAATTAGAGATTATATATCATGTACAGGATATCAGTTAGACTTGGTAATAATAATTTTATAGAATATTAGATTGACATTGTATCTTATTGTTCTAACTAGCAACTCCGCATATATCTTTAATAATAAATCAATAAATAAAAATAAAGATAGATATATCATGTTATAAAACACACCAAAAAGTGATATATCTAGCCTAACGTATGATATACATAACTTAATTATCATTAATTATTTAATAGTATATGATTTTAGCTTTCATGATACACATGATAAAGTATATAATTTACTTTTTTAGAAATTAGTGGAAGTGGACTGTGGAACTGTATGTGTACTCAACAAGTAATAAGATGAGAATTTAAGAAAGTAGTTACTTCTCTGACACATTCACATTCCAATTTTACGTTATACAAGTATATAACTAACAATTAAAATATAAGTGTTTTAAAATTGATAGTCAAAATAATAACCAAATCAATACCGAATGGCAATTCAGATTCTCGATACATGAAAATATTTTTATCATAATACTTCAATAAAAATGTCACATGTAAATTTTAATTATTGGTTTTCAATAATTTAAATTCTTAAAACATTTCAATATGTATATAATGTCTAATTAATTCTTAATTCAAGACTAATTTAGATTTGTATGAGATAAAATTCTTACCAATATTTCACTTTGAACCAAAAGAGACTCTCCGATCTAACTATAGGAACGACAACTTTAAATGACACTCTCAAAATAATACCAAAAATATGGTGGAATGGTTATTGATGTTGCAAAATTGTCTGTGAACATAAATATTTTGCGCGAGAGTTTTTGGTTTTGTGTAAGATTTGTACGGAAAACTATGGAAGTTTATGGATGAAAGTTGAGAGAAAGTGGAGATAATGTGAAATAAAATGGAACCAGTTAAGCGAAAAAATTAATTTTATTATTATTATTAGGGTCATGCTAACTAGTGTCCCGGGCACTGCTTAAGAATTCTAAATAAGAAAAATGTTATTTGTTCAGTGCATTGAATACACACAATAGTCTTTAAATAAAATAATTATTTCTGTTTTCAGTGTATTTAATATATATAATTTTAGAAAAAAACATGTATTTTTAGTCACTTAAAGAATGCTCAACTTACATTTTTAATCTCTTAACCAGTGCCGAGGGCACTCGTTAGCATTTCCATTATTATTATTATTATTATTATTATTATTATTATTATTATTATTATTATTATTAATTCAACTTATAATATAAACAATACCTTCCCTATATTTTTCTATCCTGACGGTGTTGTCATCCCCACTACTCTCTCTCTCTCTCTCTCTCTCTCTCTCTCTCTCTCTCTCTATATATATATATATATATATATATATATATATATATATGGACGAAGCTACTTGTAGAAGTAAGTGGACATATGCCCCCACTAACAATTGTGTCTATATATATTCTACCAATGTAATGAAAGTGGCAGTTGCATAAAACTTTTATATTTTTATGATGCATGCTTTTTAAATAATGCAATGTTTTTTCTTAAATTAAACTAACAGTAATGTTCGCTTCAACGATAATAATGCATAGGGTTGTTCATGGTACAATTCATGTAGAAAATTAGGGATGGCAAACGGGCATGACCGCTCCGTTTAGGTCCGCCTCGCAAATGCCCGCAAAAAAATGGGGTGGGGCGGGGCGGTCATAGTTGATGATACGGGCTTAAAACCTATGCCCACCCCGCAAAAACGTGAGGGCGGGGCGGAGAAAGCCCGCGGACACTGCACCTTTTAAGCCTAAAAATGCAAAATTTTATGTAAATGCTCGTGCCCGCGAAAAAAACGGGACGGGGCGGACACATTAAAGGGTGAGGGCCTAAATCTTTGCCCCACCCTACACTAAAGTGCGGGTAAAACGGGCATGCCCAACGAGCCGGACCCGTTTTACTACCCCTACAGAAAATCGAACCAAACTGAACCAAACCAAACTATAATAAAAATCTACTCGAACTGAACCGAACCGCTTTAATTTACTTAGAACTAAACCGAACCAAAATTATTGGTTTGGTATACCGTATAGAAATTCTGAACTGTTAGAAGACAAATTTTCCAAACCAAACCATTAAACTATTTTTCAAATTTAAAAAAAAAATTAAAACTTGTTTTTAGTATTTTTAATTTTCAGTTTTGGTTCGGTTCGGTTACAATTTTGGTTCGATTCGATTTCAGTTCTGTACGGTTCTAGAACTATTTTGTGCAAAATGATTTGGTTCACTAACCAAATATAACAGTTCAATTATTTTAATTTCAGTTCAGTTTAGTTCGACGGTTCGGTTCGGTTCATAATTTTTTTTTAACAACCCTAGTAATGCATTCTCTTTAAATTAACAGTAATGTCTGCTTTAACAATTGGCAAATGAATAACTTTTTCTATTATATATTTATATGAATTTAATTTTTTTCATATTATTTAATGAAGCATAATTTTGTAAAAAAAATTATAATTTTCCTTTTTCATACTATATTAATTATTTTTTAAATTTTATATAAAAAAGTTAAAAATGACTTATATTAAAAATAAAGAGAATATATTTTAGAATTAAAATATAATAAATTATTTATATTGTTGAGAGTATAATTGGTTGGTATGGCAATAAAATATTGTACATACATATCCAAATATATCTTATCATATAGATATTTATAGAAACATTTGATTGATAATATAATAAAATGGTATAATATTTAAATATAATTAAAATATATGTAAAATAATTATAAAATGATTGTGCATATTAATTAAATTTATTTTTTAATATTATATATATTGCCCCCATACTAAAATATTTTTGGATATATATATATATATATATATATATATATATATATATATATATATATATATATATATATATATATATATATATATATAAAATTCTCTTAATTATTATTAACTTCTAAATTAATCTACTACCATATTATCACATTAAATAAGCTAAAAATTTTATAACTCAACATCATTAATCAAGCATATACAAATAAATAGTTAGAGAATTATTATAGTATGGTCACACAAAATAAATCAATTAAATTCTACTGGTTGATGCATGATCAAGAAATTAAAATTAAAAGTCATAACTAATTAATTAATCAAAATAGAGGTGTTACAATACATATCCTCTTAAAATAGTTTCGTCCTTGAAACCATAGAGTTGTAAAAAGGTCGGGATAAAGCTCCCTCATATGATCTTTTCATTCTCGTGTAGCATCACCTGTCATCTGATTCCAAATCACCTTGACTAACTTGGTCTCATTTCCCTTCAAGTGTATCACACTTCTATTTGCAATACTCATCGGAGGAACTTCAAATGAGAGGTTCTCTTTAAGTTGGACATTATCAGGTGGGATGACATGTGAAGGATCAGCCATATAATTCCTTAATTGAGACACATGAAACACATTATGCAGGTTAGCCAAACTCGGAGGCAGTGCAATCTAATAAGCTATAGGGCTTACACGTCAAAGGATTTGATACATTTCGATGAGTTTAGGGGTTAACTTCTTGGATCTCAATGCCCTGCCCACGTCAGTCGTAGTCCTCACCCTCATAAACACATGATCGCCTTCTTGAAACTCCAAGGCTATCCTCCGCTGATTCGTATAACTCTTCTGTCTACCATGAGCTATTTTCATTTTTTCTTGAATTAACTTGGCCTTCGTAGTTATCTGTTGTACCAAGTCGGGTCCCATAATTGAGCTTTCTCCATCCTTGTACCAACATAAAGGTGTCTAACATTTGCGTCCATACAGAGCCTCGTATGGCGTCATCCCAATACTTGCATGATAGTTATTGTTATAGGTAAATTCCATAAGTGGTTGCAACTTGTCCTAACTCCCCTAATCATCTAAGACACAAGCTCTCAACATGTCTTCTAAAGTCTGAATGGTTCTCTCAGTCACTCCATTTGTTTGAGGATGGTTGGCAGAACTCAATCTCAACTCCGTACCCAGAGCTTCATGCAATGCTCCCCAGAAGTGAGAAGTAAACTTTGAATCTTTATCTGAAATAATGCTAGATGGTACTCCATGTAGTCTAACAATCTTTCAAACATAAATTATTGTTAGTTTTGCCACATTATAATTGGTTCTCATTGGTATAAAATGTGATGACTTTGTCAACCTGTCCACAATCACTCATATAAAGTCAAACTTCTGCAAGGTCTTCAGTAATGCTACAACAAAGTTCATGGAAATATTATCCCACTTCCACTGTGGGACGTCCAGAGACTGTATTAATCCATCCGACTTCTGATGTTTTACCTTAGCTTTCTGACAAGTCAAACATGAAGCCATATAACCAGCCACATGCTTTTTCATACTTGGCCACCAAAATCTCTGTTTCAATTCTTGATACATCTTTTTCATGTCGGGGTCAATACTTAGTTTGCTTTTGTGAGCTTATTCTAGGATAGAATTTCACAACTCTACATCATCATGAACATAAAATCGCTCATGTCGTCCTAAAACATCGCCCGGGTCTAACTTAAACTCAGGTGCATTCCCTGATTCAATCAATTTCTTCTTCTCTTGCACCAATTCATCAGTTTGTTGGAGGGCCTTTATCTTACTCATCAACTCATTTTTCACTGTAATTGTACCATAATATAACCCACTGGTTGAGGAATCATCCTTCAAGTTCAAGTCATGAAATTTCTCTAATAGTTCTAGTCCTTTCACTACCATAGCCAAGAGATGAACTCACTTCCTGCTCAAGGCATCTGCCACTATATTCGCCATTCATGGGTGATACTGTAAGGTGAAGTCATAGTCCTTCACAGATTTCATCCACCTTCTCTGTCGTGTATTTAACTCTTTCTGATAGAACAAGTACTTTAGACTCTTATGGTCACTGAACACCTCAAAAGTACAACCATATAGATAATGCCTCCATATCTTTAGTGCAAAGACAATAGCAGCAAACTCCAAATTATGTGTGGGGTAGTTCTTCTCGTGTACCTTCAGTTGCCTTGAAGCATAGGCCACCACCTGCTTATGCTGCATAAGAACACAACCCAAACCCTGATAAGATGCTTCACAATAAACTTCATATGGTTCCCCTGGTTGTGGCAAAATAAGTACCGGAGAGGTAGTCCATTTTTCTTTCATCAGTTGGAAGCTTTTTTCACATTCTTTCTTCCATGAAAATATTTGGTTCTTCCTAGTAAGTTGAGTTAGTGGGGATACGATTTTCGAGAATCCTTTAATGAATCTTCTATATTATCCATTTAAGCCCACAAAGCTTCTTATCTCAGTGGCGGTCTTATGTTGTTCCCAAGCTAACACAACTTTTACTTTGGATGGGTCAACAACAATACCATTCTTCGAAATCACACGCCCTAAGAACTTCACTTCATCTAGCCAAAATTTACACTTCCCTAAATTAACATATAATTATTTCTCCTTCAATACTTGCAATACCTGGCGTAAATACTTCTCATACTCCACATTATTCTTGGATTATATAAGGATGTCATCGATAAATACTACCACAAATTTTTCCAAGAAAGGATGGAAGATATGGTTCATATAGTCCATGAAGATGGTTGGGGCATTGGTTACTCCAAAAGGCATCACTAGGTGCTCGTAATGCCCATAGCGAGTTCTGAATGATTGTTCACTCATATTTGATGGTACCCTGACTTCAAATCAATCTTAGAAAAAACCATTGCACCTCCGAGTTGGTCCATAAGGTCGTTAATACGAGGCAATGGATATCTATTCTTTATTGTGACCTTGTTGAGTTGCTGATATTCAATGCAAAGTCTAGATTTTCCGCCCTTTTTCTTCATGAGAAGGACGGGGGCTCCCCAATGTGAGACACTTAATCATATAAATCCCTTGGATTTGAGGTCTTGTAACTGCTTCTTTAGCTCATCTAATTCAGGCAGAGATATTCTGTAGGGAGAAATAGATATAGGTCTTATTCCGAGAGTGATATCAATAGAGAATTCAATATCGCGAACTGGTGGTAAACCTGATGCATCTGCTGGAAACACCTCTGAGAAGTTCCTCACCATTGAAATGACAGTTACATCAACTTATAGAGTCATGCTGATGGAATTTAAGAATACATATTTTTGAACACCTCCATCCAAGGAAAACTTAAATCGTCTGGCTTCGAGGAATCGGGTGATGCCTGAGTCTGGGAATATTACTGACTTGCAAGTACAGTCCAAAAGAACATAATTATTGGACAACCAGTCCATTCCGAGAATAACTCCAAGATGCCTAAGGGTGATACAAATCAAATCGACCTTGAACTTCATGTTCAAGACAGTCAACGAACATTGTAAGCAAGCCTCACTAAGAGTCACAGGTTCGGAGGAAAGTATCATAACCACCAAGTTAAAAGGTAAATATGTCACAGGAAGTTGTAGGGAATTCAATCACTCCTAAGAGAAAAAAAAATTCCAACAATTTCACACCCACTCCTGATCAACTCTGAATGGTCATTCTTCTCTTCTCCACAGGGCGTCTAACCTGTATGTTGTTTCTGTTTCTAGGATTATTGTTTTTCCTTTTCGGACAATTGACCAGTGGCGGAACCAGACTACAGAGTTTGGGGTGGCGACCAAATTAAATTATAATTTATAAATTAAATATTCATACCATAATGTATATAAAATATCTAAATTGTAATAAACACATAGTTGAACATGAAATGATTAAAGAATATTACATAAAAATACCTTAAAATAATATTCTACAATTTTTTAGTAGCTTGAAATCATCAATAATAGTCTTAGAATCAATACTTGCAGCAATTTCTCTTTCAATATTAACCGCCATGCTATCTCCTAGAAAACTAGCTTCCATTTTGTTTCTCAACCTTGTCTTGATAATTTTCATTGCCAAAAAAGATCTTTTCGTAGTATTTGTGGATACAGGGAGAGTCATGATAAGACGAAACAGTCTATCAATCAAATAATAAATTTCCTTATTTTCGCTTGCAACCCAAGATGAACATAATTTTTGAATAGTTGACAAATTATTCAAACTCGATGCTTGACGGGCGTCAATAATAAAATGTGTTATACCCCAAATTTTACCTCTTAGATGTCATAACTTCTTGCATAGACATTTAGGATCAGTCATATGTGCACTATTTAGCTAACCCATATCTTGCAGTTTGTTTCCCTTATGTTTGAAATTAGGGTTTGCACAGAGAGATTCAAAGCCTCCTAAAGCATTCTATGGCTCCATACAATCATCACAAAGACTCACCATTTGATTGGAACCAAGATCTCAAGACATTGGATCAAGTCAAGTCAACAAAGGATCACCAGACTAAAATGCGGAATTAGGATTTTAACCTGGGGAATCACTGAACAGTTTTGCCTTGATAAGTCAAGATTTGCTTGGTTCATCAACCATTTGAGCTTACCTATATTCAAGAGGTCTCATTCAACAAGAATTCAAGATCATTTGGCTCTCATCATAAGCATCTTGAGCCATAATTCCACCCTGCCTCCAAGTTAGGGTTTTTGTCAAGACAAGTTATTCATGGCCTCTAATTTTGATCAAGAGTCGTTCTCAAACCCTAGGACATGACTCCATGTGATAATAGACATCCCTAAGGACCATCTATGAGCTTTAGATGTGACGAAAGAAGCAAGATCATAAGAGTTTATTCCAGTGCATTCACAGTTGAAATTAGGGTTTTGATCAAAGCCCTAATCCTTGAGGTTTTGACCCAAGATGAAACATTCAAGGTCCTAACACATCATAACATGTCTTCTTGATGATTTAGGGTATGAGAGATCAAGTTCTAAGAAGTTTCTTACAAAGGAAGCAAGGTTTGGTTCATGAAACTTTTCATACATGGAAATTTCCCCTCTTGTGCAAAATTGAAATAGTCATAACTTCCAAACCACACACCCAAATTGAGTGACTCAAAGCCCAAATGGAAGCTCTTTCCATGAACTTCAAAGTGTTAAATATGACTTTTCTCCAAAAAAATGCATGGTTTGTGAGTTTTGAGACTTAGAAGCTAAACTGCCCAAGGACTTAGAGATATTTCAACACGTTTTGCCTTATTAACCAGCTGACTTTAACCTCATTTTTCACTAAGTTCCCTTGTGATTCAGAACTTGGGTCCAACATGAAAGTTGTAAAGGGCATTGAGAGATTTCCAAAAAGTACTAGAACTCCTCAATCCATTGAGTGAGCTGGGAGTTTCGGGGTTTCAAAGTTGGAGGTTCCATTTCTTAAAACTCAAGAAACCAATTTTTGTGTAACTTCTCAAACCCTTCCCTAATCACCAAGTTTCCATGTTTCTGAGTTATAATGATGGATTTACACTTGATCCAAGCCTTGCCACGAAAATTCAACTTGGTTAGCATTTAAATATTAGTTTATGTCTTGTTTGTGCAAGTGGGAAAAAGAGAGAGAAACTTTACAAAGCAAGAAACATTAGTTTATTCCTTGAGCCTCTCACCAATCACTTCTCACCAACTTGGCTCAGATGTTCAGAAGATATTGGAGGATTTTGGTTCAGCAAGGGCAGATTTCTCACGAAGGGAAAAGGGCAATGTTGGCATTTGTGGCAAATGTGACCATGCTTTGGTTTCTCATGCTTTCTCTATAAATAGCAGGTTGTGTTCCCTCATTTTTCACCAACAAGATTCACATACTCACCCTAAAATAGCTATGAGTTTGAAGTCCTGCAAGTGAAGAAGAAGGAAGAGCACTTGGATAGCTTGCTACCAGTTCAAAGGAGGGAGGATGCTTCATTGATTGAAGGTGTAGTGAACATATTCCACTTGGTAATTTACTTCTTCACATTCCATATCTATGCTCATGTACATCATCATCATCATATTTTTGTTGTAAATACCTTTATCATGAATGTCACATAATGTATTCTAGTTCATTTCCCTTTATCCATAATGAAAGTCATGTGTGTTTGATGTTTAAATCATTTCTCCATAACCTGCCATCATAAGGTGAGAAGGTGTTCTGCTGATGTGTTAAGGTAGATGTTTATACTGTTTTGTTCTTGTTACTATGCTTGAGCTATCATGTGATGATAATGCACATTGTGTTGTTCATCAACTGGCTGTTGAATTCATGTTAGTTTCCTTGTTGTGTAACTCTGCCAACATTTGAATGCAAGTAATATTCATGGACTTGTGACTGTTTTTTGGGTGTTTGGATGTTGTCAAGAGAAGAAGTAAAGGTCTTGACCTGATAACTTGAGATACTTGTGTTTTTATGGTTTATGAATTTGTTGCATTAAACCATTTGCCTTTATTGTTGGTATGATTTACAAATGTGTAATCACTAGGTCAGAATTGTATTAGCAAGAAAACCTGGTCCTTTTCCACCAAGTGTAAGTTGTGTTACTGCTATCCTCATGATATAGTCAGTTTGTAAGTGTACACTCATGATATGCCTTGTATCCAAGAGGTTTGCTCATATGTTGATACTTGTTAAGTTTTGCCTTTGAGCATGAAGGTGTATTTCTGACTCATTGTGTCATAAAGACTATTTTTGGTATCCCTTCATGCGTTTACATACATCCTAATATGCACATAAACCATGACATGTTATGATAATTGTTTTTGAGCTAAGTTGACTCATGTGCTTGAGACTGAGATATTTGAACTGCTAACCTCTTTAAGTTATGCAACTGTTGCCATGCTTTGTGTTTTAACTTCTTGTGTATAACTTACTAGTATGATATTGGTCCAAGATATGTATGCTAGTCATGTCCATAACTACTAAACTTGTCATTGAGAATGAGGATTTGATGTTGTTCCTTTATGTTAAAGTTTTGTTCTGATATTTAACCATGTGTCTATCAACATTTCACAGTCTGTTATACCATGACATGTTTTTTTTTGTATACCAAAACTGTTGCATATAGTGGATAATCTCTTGAGGTTTTGTCTTGTGTAAAGATGCCATTTTATGTCTATCATGCCAGACCATATATATTCAATATGTGTGCAAGCTCTTAATATTCAAGTTGGATGTGTGTGTTAAACCTTTGATATGTTTTGTCTGATATGTATCCAAGTTTGTTCAAACTGTTGGCACACTACCTGTTTTAAGTCAAGTTGATTTAAGCATGTGGGAATGATACATGGAACTATTTATTTCTTGAAATTCTGATGCTATGCCATATTCATAATATTTCCATATTGACTGTTTGGTTTCTCTCTTGCCTTCTAATCAATTGACCACACCTATTAGCACTGAAAATCCTTAAGGTTATTTCTGTTCATGTCAATGTTGCTAAGTCTTGAGTTTCTTGGTGTGTGAACAACATGAGAGTTGGCCTGACAGTGGATTATCATGTTGAATGTAGAGCAAGATCATGTTTTTTAGGGGTGTGAGATTAGGTTTTGAGGACCATGTACTTTTGCTACAAACTTATATGCTTGACTTGTTTCCTTATCTATACCATGCTAATCTTAACTTAAGTGACATAGGAATTTAGCTTAAGGTTTGGCATTATCATGATTCTGGTTTAGGTATCCCTAGTTGTTGTAGTCATATGCATAACTGTTATTTTGGATTTGTCTTCCCCTGCCATGATCCAAAGAGGTTCCTACATGTCTAAATGTTTGTTTAGTATGAATGACAAAACTGGTCCACTTACCATATGTCTAGGATTAATGTTTGAAGGCACTGTCACTTTTGAAATTATTAATTGCCATGTCATTTTATATAACTGTTATACTGATGAATAAAACTGCTAGTTCCTTGATGCATTTGCCCTGTACCATGAATGTGTGATTGTTTGGCCTGAACACAGTTTGAATAAGCCGTTTCCACTAGGTTATTCTTCTCAGGTCTACATGCTTGCCTTGCCTAAGAATACATCTGTTTGGTTCATATGAGCCCTGGCCATCAGGGTATGCATTTGCTTAAGGTTGTTTATCATTTGAAACATAACATATATGTATTTTGCTTGCTCATTACCAATTGATGATCTGCATTTTTGAACTCATACTATGATGCATCCCCATGGCCTCCACTTCATTTCTATGATTATTAAACATACCCTTGTTGAGAAATGATTTTGATGAGCACACTTGTTTCAAGTTTGTCTTGAGGTTCACACACTTACTTGCCTCCATCATTTTGAACCTCTCTACTGTTATGTGTGGATTAACTGCTAATTGGTGAACTGCAACATTTGAGTTAACATGTTATTTTCTATTGCTTGCACTCATGTATTTCTATGTATGTGTTTGTCTTGCACTCATCTCAACGGTTGTTATTCTGATAATGTCTTGGCTGGAATTAATCAGAAATGTTCATTTGCTCCTCATGGTTTTTTCTTTTTTTTTTGTCTGCCAAATTCTTGTTTGGAATTTCTTCTAAGTGATTAACCCCCATGTTCATTTTTCCATACTAACCACACCTAGCCAGGCTCATCATATTATAATCAGTTAGCTTATTCTTCCTAAGATGAATGGCCATGTGTTTAAAACATGTTTATCTTTTCTACAATTTTTGATCAAGATAGTATGTGGTTTTGTTTCAATGATTGGCCATTATGATGAATTGATGATGTGTTGCTTGATTGGTGAGAGGATCGTATATGCTTAATCTTGTTAAAATTTTGGTTTGTCAGCTTTAACCATGGGTGATTGCAGCCTAGTTTTGGTATTTCTTGGTTTTATGCTTCATGCTTCTTTAATTGTGGCATTTTTGCTTGCCAAGGTTTATGAGTTTATTGAGTTGTATTTAAAACTGGATGTAAGAGCCACCCCAGTGGTAAGAGCATGCGCGTATTCACTACAAGGACTGGAGTTCGAATCCCCCTCGCCCCAACCCTTTTGTTTTAATTTTCCAAAACGACTTTGTTTCACATATATTGTAGCATTGCCCATACATGTTAAACATGCGCAAATGGCATGGTTGGCAAGTGTTTTGGGCTGCATCCCCAAGGACACGGGCTCAATACCCATGGGGAGCCCTTCCTATTTCTTTTTATCACATGTTATCTTGTTTTTTTTTTTCATGGTTCATGCCTTAATTTCAACAATTCATAACTTGATCATTTTTTATCCTTTTTTGTCCATTCTTTTTGCAAATTAATCTTTATTGTGTCTACTTTTTGAACATAAAAAGGAATTGGTGAAAATCAATATTTTTGAGGTACTTATTCATGTTTGAAGTGGAAGGCCTTTTAGGGTTTCTATTAGGAATACTCTTTACTTCTTTGATTATTTTTATCATGTTATCTTGTTCATTTTGACCTAGTGATGCCTAATATATTTGGTTCTAACCTTGTATGGAATTGTAAACTTTGTTTCACTTGAATACTTTGTTATTTAATGTTGCATCTTCACGTAAATATCCCACAAACTTCTTGTTTCATAAAACTGTTATTCTCCTCCTCTCCTTCCAAAGGAAAGTCTTTCTATCGACCTCAAAGTCATAGATATCTCATAATCAACCCTTGACCTTATAATCATAGGTATTTACATCCTCCTTGACCTCATAGTCATAGGATACCAGCTTTGACCTCATAGTCATAGCCACCTACCAGCCTTGACCTCATAGTCATGGCCACCTTCTCTGTGACCTCATAGTCCTAGAATACTTTCCCTTGGCCTCACAGCCACTCAATCCTACAACTTAGAATTAAGATAGAGTTCTTGGACTCTATGTGAACTCATCATGTTGAGTACTCACTCTCTCCCCTACAACTTAGACTTAGATAGTTTCTTAAACTCTAAATGAGCTTATACTCATTTCCCCTTGGAACTTTGGCCATAGTCAATGGTTCCCCACCCTTAGTTAGGTGAACTACGGTTGCTCTGATTCTTTAGTCAGATACGTAGGCACAAGATGCAATGTCTTGGCAAGCAAACTTAGTGTACATACCCTTAGGTCTTTACCTTAGTTCAGATTACCTTAGCAAGCAAACATAACACAACACAAACTAAACAAGAGGTTCCTGTAGAGTACTACAGATATTAAGGGTGCTAATACCTTCCCTTAGTATAACCAACCCCTGAACCTTAGATCTCCCCCCTTTAGGTTTTCTCGATCTTGAACCTTTCCTTTGGATAAATCAAAGTCGGTGGTGAATTCAAAGAAATGTGATGCAAGTTAATTAATTGCTTGTTATCCGATTCTCACCGCAACAAAATGCCGAAGTTGAAATTTCAAATTAATCTTCTCTTGTTTATTAGAGTCCATAGCATAATATTTTTCAACTAGAGTGCAAATGGTATCAAGGTTATTAGCTTTGTAATTATCCTTGGGAGCCAAAGCACAACTTAGAGTTAACAAATCAATCGCTTGCTCACTAAATTTGTTATTCAACTCTTGCAACTGTTTGTCAATGGTAGTGAAAAATATTTCAACTCTAAAATAATGTTCAATGGTTACCTGGTTATCTTCAAGACGAGAACGACCAAATATTTTTGTTGAATGAACATCGTTAAGATCAAGAATCTCAATATCATGTTTTTCATAAAAAGACTTCATATATTAGAAGCAAACAATTCATCCCAACCAATTTCTCTTAATTCTTGAATAAGAGTTTTTGTTGTACAAACCAAATGCATAGCATTAACTATATCCTGAGATTGTTGTTATAAATCTTGCCAAAGTATATTTGTGATCCCCATAATTTCTTTCATCATATGCAACATGAATATGAAATCAAATGACTTCAAATAATTGTAAGCACTATCAGTATCTCCACGTGAAACATAACTTTATCCTTCCTTTGATTTTTTTTTGAAATATAACAAGTTGCTTCATAAATATTTATCAAGCTAGAAATAAAAGAGAAGTGTGATCCCCAACGAGTATCCCTAGCTCGCTTCAAAGTACCAATTTGATTTTCACCTTTACTTGTTACAATCTCACCAATCTCTAATAAATGTTCAATTTCATCTAATTGGGAAGCTTGCAACTCGTCGTGGCACTTTGTAGAAGAATATACGACATTGACAATTAAAGTCAGCTTCTCAAAGAATTGATGAATTAGTTTAACTTCTCTTTATGCAGTAACCAAAGCAAGTTGCAATCGATGAGCAAAAAAATGAACATAATATGCATAAGGACAATCCTTCATAAAGAGTGCTTGTAAACTGTTCCAGTCTCCTTTCATATTGCTAGCATCATCATACCCTTTACCACGAATGTTAGAGACATCAAGGTTATGTAAAGAAAGTATATCACAAACTTTTTGCTTAAGAATTAAAGATGTAATGTCATTAACACGTGCAAGGCCAAAAAATCTCTCTTGTATAAAACCATATTTATCAACAAAACTCAAAACAAGAGACATTTGATTTTTTTTTGGATTCATCGTGTGCTTCATCTATAATTATACAGAATTAGGAATCACCAAATTCTTCACGGATATATGTTTTCACCCTACTTAAAAGAATGTGCAAGATCTCTTTTTGAATTAGATGTGACGTATACTTGCTATTAGATGAATCATTTTCCAACATAACTTTTGCAACTTCATCATTATAACACGCTAAGAGTTTTATCAATTCAAGAAAATTGCCTTGGTTTAATGATTTTGTACTTTCATCATGACCTCTAAAAGCACACGCTTGAAAAGTTAACCAATGAACAATGTCAATTGAAGTCTTAAGATGTAGTCAATTCTTCATAATTTTAATTGAACTTTTAGCTTGAATAATATTCTTAATGTGACCATCTTGATTCAAAAAGTCTTGACAAGCTTTCATAGCATTGTTATACGGTGAACAAGGATCTTTCCCTATGTGTTTAAGAAATGCACAATTCTTTCCATTTTTAACTTTCTTCCAATCTCTAAAACCTGTAGAAGTGAAGACATCGGAACCAGGACGTCCACTTGGTCTTTTGCTAAAAAGATAACATGGTAAGCAATAAGCAACATTTTCTGAAGATGAATATTCCAACCATGAAGGAAAAAGGCTAAACCAAGCGTGTTGAAACCGTCTTTGATGGTCTTCTTTACAAGACAATGAATATTGCTCTAAATTCATTTGATATGGACCCCATTTTAAATAAGCTCTTTGTATTTCATCCATTTGATTTACATGCTATTCCCACGTTCAAGGACGTTTTCTAGGATCACGTTCTAAAGAATTTTCAATGTCATCCAAACAAACTCTATTAATGTTTTCTTCAATTCTTGGATTCTCAATAACCCTTTGAGGTTAGGAAATAGGTGTCAATTTCTTTTCATCTCTTTCTTCCCTCTTGAAAAAAGAATCAATTTCTCTTCTCTTCATTATCACTTTTATGATATATATATATATATATATATATATATATATATATATATATATATATATATATATATATATATATAGAGAGAGAGAGAGAGAGAGAGAGAGTAACTTAGTAATAAGTTTGTTCCAATTCCACTACAGTATTACTTCAATGATCCAGAAACCAAGTGGGAAGTCATGTGGAATCTCCCATAGTAACTTAGTAATAAATTAAATTACTATATCATTGTAGCGAGCGATTTTGGACGCGGTTCTTAAGCACTGGTCGCTCTCTGCAGTTGAGCTTAAAACTACAGGTCGATTCATTTTTTATCCTATTGTGAGCTAAATAAGGAAGGGAAATAGATGTCTCCAATTAACCCTGCTTTGCATACTGAGTTTAAACAGCGGTCTGTTAGGTTACGAATGCTATCAATGTGGGGGGGGCCTTTCTTGTGCTATTTAACAGAATGACAGGTTTCTGGCGGGGAACAAGGATTAGGATGTTAGGACTGATGTTTTTGAATTACTGCTTTTGATTGATGGAGATATGGGATTTTGGGTTTTTGTTTAGTGTGCTCGCTAAGATTTTTCTTTCAATCTTATGCCTACGTATTCTCGTTTACCGAAACAGGGAAATCAGAGCGTTCGTAGTTCCTCCTATTCTATGGGAGGAAATGGTTGTTTTGGTGTCTTGTTCAAAGCCCAAGACGTGAAGCGAAAGGTAGTTTGTATCTTGTTCAAAGCCCAAGATGTGAAGCTGAAAGGTCTATTTGTATCTTGTTCAAAGCCCAAGATGTGAAGCTGAAATGTGTTCTCTTTAGAGAGAATTTGTCATCTCTAAAGAGGGGGTTGTATGTCACAACTGTTTATAAAGGATAATTACTTTAACCGGGATTTGTGAATCCGACAATGCAATAATTTCCTTTAAAGGGGATTTTAACCTGAAGGAGAAGACTTTAACTCAGTGTAGAGCAATGCTATCTTTCCTTAGGAATTTCTCATGCTAAAAGAGGGACAGTGGCATGGATGTAGATGATCCAGAGGCTTGCCACTTACAGCAATTAGATGAAGGGGAAGGAGTTGTTGACGTTGGTGTACTGTGAACGTGGCACATCTTTGATGCTAAAAGGTTAATTGGATTAACCAGTGGTTTTCTTATACAAAGCCTAAGAGGAGGCTATCATGTGTCTCGTACAAAGCCCGAGAGAGAGGCTAAAAGGTTTTGACTCAACGAGGGAATCTTTTGGTATCTCGTATAAAGCCCGAGATGGAGGCTAATTGACTCAACAAGAGAGTTTTTTGTATCTCGTACGAAGCTCGAGATGGAGGCTGAAATTTGTTTGGCTCAAATAAGAACCTTTTTGTATCTCGTATAAAGCCCGAGATGGAGGCGAAAGGGGGATTGACTCAACGAGGGAGTCTCTTATGTGTCTCGTACAAAGCCCGAGAGAGAGACTAAACGTTGTTTGACTCCGCTGGGGAGAATCATTGTACAAAGCCCAAGAGGAGGCTAGGGTGACTGTTTCAGTTAAGTGACAGGTCCAGTATACTGATTTTAAAGAGAAAATCAGTTCTTATATGAGCAACACTGTACTCAAGGATTTGATTCAATGATCCGGGTTATTCCTGTTCTTTAAGGAAGCGGGAAATCTGAAGACTATTGAGACTGTCTGAGTCTACGGGTTTCCTTCATATTTAACGAAGGCGTCACTTGAGAATGTCTTTGAGACTCAAGGAAGTTAGACTGTCCAAGTCTTAGAGTTTCATCTTTTGTACTGTGCTTTGAGAAACAGTAGTAGACTCTTTGAAAGGACTGTTCTATGTAAATGACTAAGTTCTGTTCCTATACCTCTAGGAGGTTGTCGGGACAATTTGTACGAAGCCCAAGAGGAGGCTGGAAGCCTTTAAGAAGCCGACGGGTCCTTGTACTAAGCCCAAGAGAAGGCTATCATTCCCGGAGGAAGAGATCATTATACGAAGCCTAAGAGGAGGCTGTGAATACTTCTAAGAAGCCGTAGGGTCCTTGTACTATGCCCAAGAGGAGGCGGGGTTGCTTTTAGGAAGCCTATGGGTCCTTGTACGATGCCCAAGAGGAGGCTGATGCTTTTAAGAAGCCCGTGGGTCCTCAAACCCCGAGAAATTCAAGGAAATGCTATTCACCGAGAATAGATCAAAGTCAGGAAGGTTCGAGAATTTGGAAGAAACTCAAAGATGCCATTCACGGAGAATACATTCATCTCTGGGAGTAGAGTTTCTTGACAATTCCTAATGAGGACAGCCTGAGAGAAGACTGTATCTGGTGATCCTATTGGGGATCTAGTTGTCTATTTCTATGAATAAACAAAACGGCGTCACCTAGTTCTAGACGTAGTTGCCGGGGAAACTCGAAATATCTATACTATTAGTACACAGTTGATATGAGTTTATGAAAAAAGACTTACAGTGAAACAGCCCCACAATACAGTTATATGTATATGAAAGCAGTAAATGAAAGCAATAACCACTTACTCGGTTGTAGAGCTTCTATGCTGTTTGGTTAGTTGTTCAACAAAGAAAGATTGAAAACAACAGTATATTCAAAATCTAAGGAGAAAGTGCTTTGAAAAAGAAAGTTTTGGGGCTTACAGCTCAAGGAGAGGCCCAGGGTTTTATCAGTGAGCGCACTGTTTAAATTTGTATAGAGGGACTTATACAAGTGACTGAGGCCCAAAAATGTTTTCTGTACAAAGGGATGGGTCTTACACTCTCTCAAGAGGCCCAAGTGAGTTTTAGGAAAAGAGTGGGGCTTATAACACGAGGGTAGGCCCAGATGATTTTTCCGTTTAAAATGGCGATCACGCCGAGGTTTTCTTTTAACGCGGAGGGACTTATACAATAAGTGAGGCCCAAATGATTTGGTTAAAAGGGGATTGGGTCTTACACTCTATTAGAGGCCCAAAGTGTTTTTGAATGGGTCTTATAGCTCAAGGAGAGGCCCAAAGTGTTTTTTCAAAAAGGCGACGATCGCGCCGTTTGTTTTTTGACGGTATCGGGACTTATACAATACACTGAGGCCCAAAATGTTTTGGTAAAAAAAAAAGGATTGGGTCTTACACTCTATTAGAGGCCCAAAGTGTTTTTGAATGGGTCTTATAGCTCAAGGAGAGGCCCAAAGTGTTTTTTTCAAAAAGGCGACGATCGCGCCATTTATTTTTTTACGGTATCGGGACTTATACAATACACTGAGGCCCAAAATGTTTTGGTCAAAAAAAAAAGGATTGGGTCTTACACTCTATTAGAGGCCCAAGTGTTTTGAAAATAATTTATGAGGGTTAAATTAATCCAAAACCCTAATTTGTTTTCGAAATGTGTTTAATTGAATAAAAACTCAATTAAAATGATCAAAATTGTTTAACATGTGAAAAACAAATTGTGATTTTGGATTAATGCTTCAAAAATTAAGTATTGACCTACAAAATAATTAGAAAGCATTAAAAGTTGCAAAATTAATGTAGAGAAAATATTTAAAATGTCAAAAACAATTAAAATATTAATTCTTTGCAAAAATATCAATTATATGAAATAAATAATATTTTTGGGATTTTTTGATAAAATAAAATATTTTAACATTTTTGTGAATTATTAAAAAAAGAATCAACTCAAAATCATTAAAACTCAGAGAGAAATTAATTTTTGAATCAATTAAATAAAATCACAAAATTCAAATATTTGAATTTATGAAAATGGCGCCAAGAACATGGACCAAGAACACGCGCGTGTTCTGCCTTGCCCAGATTTGCATTTTCTACCCAATCTCACAGAATACTTGATTATAACCTGCAATCCACATATCATTATGCTCGTCTCAACCTCACGATCATGTCTATGTCCATTAATTTCATTTAAATTAAACATACAACAAGAAATCATGAAAAATCCTCAAGAACCCTAATTTCTGCATGAAGGCTAGGATTTTTGATACACGATTCAAACAATGCAATTAATTGAGGGAAAACATTCCATGCATGATTATGAACATATGGCCAAATTATTGTGCGAGGAAATATGCATAGATTGAGAGATGACCAAGTATATGCTTACCTCTAGGCCGTGACAGCAAGTGCAATGTGATTTTTGATTTGGAGGTGTTACAGATGATTGATGATGATCTGAACAGCTTCCCTACACCCTATGGAGTGTGTTTGAATGGTTGGACTTGATTGAAATTGGCTGGATCACTTTGTGGTACCTCAACTGCAACTTGATTGAAAATTTGAGCAACCAGCTGGTGATTTTGTGAAATTGGTGTTTCATAAGTGATCTAAGTGTTTGATCAGCTCATATGTGATGTATGTGAGGTGTGTGAGTGATTGGTTTGATTGGAATAGCTCTCAAACTCAAAACCCGATAGTGATTTGCCTTAGAAGGCAAAATTGGAGTGAAAGAAGAGATTTTGAGGAAAGCATCTGTTTGATGGCTTTGGTGTACTCAAACTGATCACAATTGAGCTCTATTTATAGTAGAGCAAGTTTGTTTTGCAAGGAATAGTGAATGGCAGTTGGTAAGTAGGTTTGGCCAATGTTGGCAAATGAAAATCCAAGTCTCCTCTAGCCATTGACTAGAGGTTAGGGCACAGAGCTTTGGTTCCCTTGGTCTTGGATAAGTCTTGACTGATTTCATATGAGAATGGCTCAGTCCATGCCACCTTGATGCTTCCATTGAATGCTTCAATCCAAATTTGGAGTCTTGTCCCTATTTTGGCCATTCTAGGTTCAACATGCTATTTCTTGTTCCATGGACTTTGGATGCTTGGCTCAGTGATTGTCCCCTTTAGATTCAATCCTCAGATGTGTCCAAGTGGATAGGAGCATTTGAATTTGGCTGATTTTGGCAAATCGAGCCAAAATGCAAAATCTGCCTTGCCTTTGACAGATTTCAGCAAGGCAGCTTGACAATGTCATATCTCATGGTGTAAGTTGAATTTGGCAATGTTCTTGGCCATTTTGGAAAGCCCTTACATGATACAATAACTGTTTGAACAAGTTTGGTTTTGATCTCTTTTGATTCCAAGTGAAAAATCCCTCTACATTTGGCAAAAAGTGAAGCAAAATCTGACTTAGTGAAATTTTCACTAA
This sequence comes from Lathyrus tuberosus, assembly GCA_022829125.1. Classification (NCBI taxonomy): domain Eukaryota; kingdom Viridiplantae; phylum Streptophyta; class Magnoliopsida; order Fabales; family Fabaceae; genus Lathyrus; species Lathyrus tuberosus. Next base: position 482,106 of record JALAZF010000151.1, on the reverse strand, counting down.
GTGTTGGAACAAAGTGTGATTTCTTGATTTTGATCACTCCATAACTCAAAATCCTTAATGAATTGGACTTAGGTCTAGTTGAAGTTTTTGTAGAGGGTAATGAGGGCTACAAATCCATCTTTTGATGAAAAAAATTGGCCTTGTGGTTTAGGAGTTATGGTCCTCCAAAGTTAGTGTATTAGTGGTACTTTTTCCATAACTTAGAAAAATTTCTAAGTTTTATGGTTACCCCTTTTACAAGTTATCCCACTTTCTTTGATTTTTCTTGATGAATGATGATTCAAATCATACATTGACATCATTTTAGGGTTAAAAATCCATTTTGGTGAAAAATCTCAAAAAGTCAAAGTTGACTTTTGTGCACAGTTGACTTTTTATCAGATGAATTCCAAACTGTGCAATTCTTCATGAAATCATGTCCTTGACCTAAATCAAACTTGATGGACATGTTCCAAGGGTGTCATAGGGTATGTTGGGGCATGTCCTAGGGCTTGGGAGCATGTCCTAGTCAAAAGTCAAAGTTACAGTTGACTTTCCTCGCGAAACCCTAATTGTGGTGCAGATGAAAATGAGACTTGTTGCTCAAGCTTCTTGGATTAATCCATTGTCCCAAATGGATCAATATAGTTCATTAGAGACCCTCAAACCCTCTCTTGAGGTCTTGGCTCATGATTTGCCCTAAAAGTCAACTTAGGGGTGAATTAGGTCAAGAAACCCTAATTCCTGATTTTTTATGTATGCATCCCCTGAGGTCAAATTGACTTGATGCTTGGGTCCATGAGGTTCCATGAAGTACATTAGGTAGTGTTTTGGATCCTTGGCTTGTGTCCAGATGAAATTTTTCATCTGGAAGCTCTGGTCGACCAAAACCCTAATTTGGTGATACTGGCGATCTTGAGACTTGATCCACCGAGAAGGGAGCAACCTTGTGCTTAATCCTTGAAGTGGGAGTCCTTTTGATCCATTGTGGATGTTTGAGAGGTTTAGACAAGTTTAAGATCATGTCATTCCTTGATTGATCCTTTGTCTAAGGCTCTGAGAGGGCTTAAAACCCTAATTTTGATTGTAGTGAATGCTCAACAACCCTTGAGGCATTTGATGAGGCATGATGGTTCATCCACATTGTGATGATGATTTGTACAATGATGGGAAATCTTAGTGGTTAAAATTTGGGGTATGACAGATGCCCCTATTTAATCTTCTTGGACACGAAGGTGCGAATGGCGAAGGTATTCGGGCATTCGGGGTGCAAGAGGATTAAATATTGGAATACCCGAAATTTTGATGGTGGTTATGAATGGTAGCTTGCGCACTCATCTTCTTTTGCTAAGGAATGATGCTTAGAAAAGGTAAACTTCCCCTCGATCCTGGTCTTCAGCCAAGGAACTGGTCTTAGTTGCGGAAACAAACTTCCCCTCGATCCTGGTTTCCTACCCAGGAACTGGTCTTAGTTTCTTTTGTAAACTTCCCCTCGATCCTGGTTTCCTACCAAGGAACTGGTCTTAGTTTCTGATTTAAACTTCCCCTCGATCCTGGTTTCCTACCAAGGAACTGGTCTTAGTTTCCTTTGTCAATAAACTTTATTGACAAGGAACACTACTTGTAGCGGATTTCCCTCAAACTTCTCGCCGAATTTTCCTGGGGAGATGCCATTTGAGTGGAAAAAGTTTTGATGTCAGACTTGCTGGGGAACCCAGTCGTCTGAGTTGTAGAGGTGCACAAACTTCTCTGTTGGAGACGCCATTTATCGATTCTACTGGGGGAAAGCGAGTCTCTTGAGAGAGTGTTTCCACTTGGGATCTTACATCATACTTTTCTCGGGATCTTCCCGGAGAAATGCCATATGATGGGGTCCAATTTTGAGGTGCCGATGACCTTTTCATCAGCGATCTTTTCGGAGCGAAACTGGCATGCTGCCGAATCTTTGCTTAAGAGGCTTTCTCTGGGGATTTTCCTTAATCCAGGAAAGCAAGGATATCATCTTCAATGGCGAAGAGTGACATCTGTTGAAGGTTCTCTGGCTTTTCAGAGGTTCAAGTTATCAAAGTGGTCGAGTGCCGACTCTGATCTAAAGATACGCTGGTGGCGAGATTGTTCAGACACAACGTTTCCTGACGAGGAAAGAACTGATAACTTGATTGAGAGAACTCCTATCACTAAGGGACAAGACCGGCTAGAGTGATAACGATGCAATATGAAATGTAAATGCAAATCAATAATGCAATGATGCATGCATGTATATGCTGACAAAACTGACACGACACACAAACTAAAAGATGAACATGACTGGATACTCGGCCATCGCGGGGCGTATAGAGATATCGCTGGTTCAAGATAGTAATTCCACCTTGCTTAGGAGAGATAATCCATGCGGGGAATACTGTTAATCGGGCTTAGGAGATGAGAACTCGGCCGAGGCGTGTCAGATAAAACAAGGTCTCTGACACAGTTGATCCCTTCATTCAGGCGTACTGGGTTAGAAGGAGCACTTTGATTATGCACTTTGAAGTTCGCTTACCTCTGGAGACGCGATTGATGCTCTTTTGATGTTTAACAGTCAAAAGAAATTGCCGTCTTTATTAAAAAGCAGAAAAAGTTTTAACAAGTAAATTCATTTTTGTTTTATTTCAAGAATCGTTGATCATGATAAAATGTCGTTCTATAAAGCTAAAACAAATAAGAATTACAAACAGAAGCACAAGGGCTCAAATTTTATTGATAAGATGGAGATCAGCCAAACGCGTGATTCCATTGAGTATTTACAAAGTTTAAAAATGGTAATTCACAGGGAAAAGGGCTACGTTGAAACATAATGACCACTATCCTTCCACCAACTTTGAATTAGGGGCATCCTGAGCTTCTGTCGAAGATGACCTCAACTGGAGTTTTCTTCCGATGATGTAACTGCTGTTGCTGAGGGGTTCGCCTCTGTTGAACATAGTTACTTGCCATTATCCCTAATTTTTGCCTGGATTGTACTATGATGTTTCCAATCCATCGGGATGATTTTTTTTCATGTCTCTAACTTTTTCCTGGACCGCCCTTTCGGGTTTTCAATCCACCGAGACGTTTTTTTTTAGTTTAGGCGAAGTATTTCTTGACTACATCAACATTTGTGGGGTAGGCAAATTCCTCTCCGTCCATGGTTGCAAGTCTCAAGGCGCCGCCTAAGAAAGCTTTCGTGACCACATAAGGGCCATCATAATTCGGAGTCCACTTGCCCCGAGAATCAGTGAGAAAAGATTGTATCTTTTTTAGCACGAGGTCTCCTTTCCTGAAGACACGAGGTCGGACCTTTTTGTCGAACGCCCTCTTCATTTTCTGTTGATACAACTGACCATGGCATAGTGCCGTGATTCGCTTCTCTTCGATCAGGTTCAGTTCGTCATGTCGACTTAGACACCATTCAGCTTCGGTTAGCTTAGCTTCCATCAATACCCTGATTGACGGGATCTCTACCTCTATGGGGAGCACTGCCTCCATGCCATACACCAGAGAGAAAGGGGTAGCCCCTGTTGAAGTGCGAACAGAGGTGCGATAACTGTGAAGAGCAAAGGGTAGCATCTCGTGCCAGTCTTTGTAGGTTACAACCATCTTTTGAACAATCCTCTTGATGTTCTTGTTAGCCGTTTCTACCGCTCCGTTCATCTTGGGTCGGTAGGGAGATGAGTTATGATGTTTGATCTTGAACTCTGCACACAACTCTTTCATCATCTTATTGTTCAAGTTAGATCCATTATCAGTAATGATCTCGCTTAGAACACCATAACGGCAGATGATATTATTTTTTATAAATCGGACCACCACCTGTCGGGTTACCTTGGCGAATGACGCTGCTTCGACCCACTTGGTGAAATAGTCAATGGCTACTAGAATGAACTGATGTCCGTTCGAAGCCTTGGGCTCAATCATGCCAATCATGTCGATTCCCCATATGGAAAAAGGCCACGGGGAAGAAAGAACTTTGAGATGTGATGGCGGTACATGAATTTTGTCGGAGTATATCTGACACTTGTGACACCTCCTCATGTACTTATAGCAGTCGGATTCCATGGTCAACCAATAGTACCCTGCTCTTAGAATTTTTCTCGCCATTGTGTGTCCGTTGGCATGAGTGCCAAAGGATCCTTCATGAATTTCTTTCATAAGCATGTCTGCTTCTGGTCTGTCTACGCATCGGAGCAAGACCATGTCAAAATTTCTCTTATAGAGAGTGTCACCGCTCAGGAAGAAGTTTCCAGCCAATCTTCTGAGGGTTTTCCTGTCTTTTCTGAGTGCCCCAGATGGGTACTCTTGTTTCTGAAGGAAGCATTTGGTATCATGATATCAAGGTCTGTCGTCTATGACTGCTTCAATCGTGAAGACGTAAGCGGGCCGTTCAAGGCGCATTATGTCGATCTTAGGTATGTCATTCCATTGACCTACACTAATCATGGAAGAGATAGTGGCTAATGCATCAGCCATGTGATTCTCATCACGAGGGATGTGATGAAACTCAATTCTGTTGAAGAAAGGTAACAACCTTCTTGCATAGTCTTTGTAAGGAATCAGTCCTGATTGGTATGTGTTCCAATCTCCTTTTATCTGATTGATAACCAAGGCTGAGTTGCCGTATACGTCCAAGTTTTTGATCCTTAAATTAATCGCTTCCTCGAGACCCATGATACAAGCTTCGTATTCGGCCTCGTTGTTCGTACATTTGAACGTAAGTTTAGCAGTGAAAGGAATGTGGGTACCCTGAGGGGTAATAATGATTTCCCCAATTCCGTTTCCATATTGATTAACTGCTCCGTCAAAGATAAGTCCCCATTGGGAACCTGGTTCTGGCCCTTCACTGGGTAGTGGTTCATCGCAGTCTTTCATTTTTAAATACATGACATCTTCGTCTGGGAAGTCAAACCTGATTGATTCTTGATCGTCAATCGGTTGATGAGCCAAATGATCGGCTAAAATACTTCCCTTAACGGCTTTCTGAGCGTGGTACTCTATGTCATATTCTGATAACAGCATCTGCCAACGGGCAATTCTTCCCGTAAGAGCAGGTTTTTCAAATACGTACTTGATTGGATCCATTTCGGAGATCAACCAAGTAGTGTGACGAATCAGGTATTGGCGAAGACGTTTGGCTGCCCAAGCCAAAACGCAACAAGTTTTCTCAAGCATCGTGTACTGAGTCTCGCAGTCGGTGAATTTCTTGCTCAAATAGTAAATGGCAGACTCTTTCCGTTTGGTTTCGTCTTGTTGGCCAAGTACACACCCCATTGAGTCTTCTAGGACTGTGAGGTAAATGATCAGTGGTCTTCCTTCCACTGGAGGTGATAGAATCCGAGGGTTCAACAGATATTCCTTAATACTGTCGAATGCGGTTTGGCAATCTTCTGTCCAAACACAATCCTGGTTCTTTTTTAGTAATTTGAAAATCGGCGCACAAGTGGCAGTCATAAGGAATATGAATCTGGATATGTAGTTCAAACGTCCCAAGAATCCTCTGACTTGTTTTTCAGTTTTCGGAGAAGGCATTTCTTGAATGGCCTTGACCTTGTCAGGATCAAACTCAATTCCTTTCTGGCTGACGATGAACCCTAATAGTTTCCCTGAACGGACACCGAAGGTCCGCTTGAATTTTCTCAAACGTTCGAACAATTTCGACAGATGTTCAACGTGCTCACTCTCTGTTTTTGATTTTGCAATCATATCATCGACATATACCTCGATTTCCTTATGTATCATATCATGAAACAGAGTAGTCATGGCCCTTTGATAGGTTGCCCCGGCGTTCTTCAAACCAAACAACATTACCTTGTAACAAAAGGTACCCCATGGGGTAATGAACGAAGTTTTCTCCATGTCTTTCGGCGCCATTTTGATCTAGTTATAGCCTGAGAATCCATACATGAAGGAGAATACTTTGAACTTTGCTGTGCTGTCAACCAGCATGTCAATGTGTGGTAAAGGAAAGTCGTCCTTTGGACTTGCCTTGTTCAGATCTCTGTAATCAACACACATTCTGACCTTTCCGTCCTTTTTGGGAACAGGTACGATGTTGGCTAACCATTGAGGATATTCAGCTGTAGCGAGGAAATCCGCGTTGATCTGTTTCTGTACTTCCTCTTTGATTTTGATGGCCATGTCCGGATGAGTGTGTCTCAATCTTTGCTTTACTGGCGGACATTCCAATCTCAATGGTAGATGATGTTCCACGATGCTGGTATCCAACCCTGGCATATCCTGATAAGACCAAGCGAATACATCGGGAAATTCTCTGAGAAGCTTTATCAAATTCTCTCTGGTAGTTGGCCTGAGAAGTACCCCAATCCTGATTTCTTTTCTCTCTTGCTCTGAACCCAAGTTTACCGTTTCCAACGGTTCTTTGTGAGGTTCAATGGACCTTTCCTCTTGTCTGAGTAATCGGGAGATCTCTTCTGGAATTTTGTTGTCATTTTCTTCTTCAGCCTCGAATACCGGGAACTCAAAGTTGGGAGAAGGCATCAGATCGTATGTTTCAACGGGGTTTAAAACAAGCAATCTGCATGACGTGATGATTCGTGTTTAGAAGAGATAGAGAAAATGCAAGTGTGTGCAGTGTATTTATTTTACTGCTTGTTTTTATTTTTACATGTTTTTTAGGATTACCATTTTCTAAAAAAGGAAAAAGAAAACAGCAATTAATGCGGAAATTACAGAACGACGATATTTTATTAATGAACAAGTCGACTCTTGAAACTACAGCCCTATAAAACAAAACTCTGTCGCTTCGGGCAAAGCGAAGAGGGAAATTTACAGAAAGCGAGCCCTATCAAAACATCCGTTTCACCTGGGCAGGGTGAAAGGTTAAAGATGGCAATTACTTTGACTGGTGAACGACCTTCGGAACATCGACAGCAACCCATTGGCGGCGAACTCCTCGGTGAATCACAAAGTCTGGCACCTTCCTTGATTTGTCTTCAGAAATGACGCTGATTTCTGGTGGAGCGGGATCATTGGAATCTGTCTCCCAGGCAGAATTGTCGTAGGAGAATTCCTCTATTGCATTTTGCATAGCGTTTGTGCTCTCCGCTGTATCTCCTCATCCAGTTGGCTGGATATCTTCGAACCTGATACGAGAGCTTTCGGGAGCAGTGTACTTGACCATAAAGTCGTATTTTCCACTTGGTTGTCCCAAGGTGTCCCAAACTTCTTTGGAACTGGAGGAGTCATCTCTCTCAATGACGTTGACCTCGGGAAAAGCATAGTTGATGAACTCAAGTCCTGCAAACGTTGCGAATTCATCTTCATGTTGAGTAGTTTCTGAATGACCTGAGTGTTGATCCCATGGCATGGTGGGGACACAGGTATTCCGTTTAATGACGGTCAGTTGAGCTTCATTACTCGGCTGACTTTCTTGCCCCAAGCTTCCTGGGTAAGGTTGCCACATTGGCAGACCATCCATTAGGCCATAGTAGGTGTAGTCAAAATTATCTTTCATCGGAGTGTCTTCCTCTAATGAGTTTGGCGGAGCGCGGCATCCTTCTGGATCACAATCTCCGTAGATCATTTCGACATCTGATCTTGGTATAAATCTCGGACTTTCTGTAGGAAAGCAAAAAGGCATAGACACCTCTTCCTGAGACATATAACTGTCCTTGTTAAGGTAGGATTTCCATTCTTCATCTGTGTCAGAGGGATCTTCCTCATTGGTAGCATGAACTGTCTGAGACACTGGGTGAAGAAAACCTCCACTGTGGAATAAGTTTTGAAGGGGATGAAGACTTTCATCGCCGGCAGCTGTCTGGGTACAGGTTGCAGAAAAACCAAGACCCTTCTTTGTTGTATTGCTGGTAGGAATGACAAGCTGTCCCCATCCTGTTGTATCGGTACTCTCGACCGCTTTGATAGCATCTTTGCATGAGGAAATCGAGGTTCCTCCTTTGAAATGATTGTCCTTGCTCACTGACAATGCTTGAAACTGAGTTCCAATAACCTCCTCGGGTTCTATACCAGTAGATGATGACAAGTTGCTTACAAGCAAGGCTTGTTCCCCACAAACTGTGACAAGTTGATCGTTTTGAACGAACTTTAGCTTTTGGTGGAGGGTCGAAGTAACCGCTCCAGCCTGATGTATCCAAGGTCTTTCTAATAAACAACTGTATGTTGCCCGGATATCCATGACCTGGAAAGTGACTTGGAAAGTGTGAGGACCAATAGTTATGGGAAGATCAACTTCGCCGATAACCGTTTTTCTGGATCCATCGAATGCTTTGACGACAACCTCGCTGACTCTCATCGGAGGGCCTTTGAATGATAATTGCATCAAAGTGGACTTTGGCATAACATTCAGGGCTGACCCTGTGTCTACCAGTACGCTGGCTAAAGCATCGTCCTGGCAGTTAACTGTAATATTGAGCGCCATGTTATGACGTCGACCCTCTTCAGGTAATTCCTCATCACTAAATCCCAAATTGTTGCAGGAAGTGATGTTAGAGATAATGCTATCGAACTGTCTGATTGTTACATCCTGTTCCACAAAGGCTTGCTCCAAGACTTTCTGTAGAGCCTCCCTATGGGCTTCTGAACTGAGTAATAGTGATAATACCGAGATCTTTGAAGGAGTCTGTAACAGCTGATCAACAATGTTATATTCACTCCTTTGGATGAGCTTCAGCATCTCATCATTATTTTTCGAAAGGTCGGAATTACTGGATTGACCGACTGATGGATCGAGAGCTTCTGTCTGAAGTTCCTTTTCCTTGTTAAGTTCCCCAACCCCTCGGTTGAAGATTCTGCCACTCCGTGTTACACGACTGATGTCTGCAATGTTCACGATGGAGGGTAATGGAATTTCCTTTCCATTTTCAACTATCGTTGCACCGTATTTGTAAGGGATCGCCTTAGCTGATTTATACGGTAGTGGTCCCGGCAGATAGATGACTACGGGAGCTCTCTGATTTTTCTGACCATCGTAAGTAATCTCAATTCGTTCCCGGTTGGGAACCTTAGATTCGTCAAGTAGAGGGATGATGGCAAAAACATCCCTGGTCCTGTGATGACCAGAGATTGAACATCCTCAACCTGCTCGGAAAGGTAGTTCGGCGACCAGTTGGTGGGTCCAGAACCCGGATATGGACGAATTTCTCCATGATCGACCTGACCCTGAAGAGCTGCTCTCACAAGGTAACACCCTTGGTTACTTTCCGAACAGACGCCGTAATTGTTATAGTTGTGTGGTGGCACCTGGCCACGCCCACTTTGAATACAATGTAACCTCACTAGGTTAGCTTCCACTGATCGGACATCCTGACTCTGACGCTGAGTGGGGTTTCTATTACTGATACTAATCTGCTGAGTATCTTCATCCATGTAGATTGGCATCCACCAATGATTTAACAAGTGCTGAAGCACCTCCTGGACAAGGGTACAACCTCGATCGTTTTCGCAACCCGCTTTACAGCTTTGATAGTCATGTGATATTAAGAATCCGAGTCGGACCTGCTCAGCATGTAACTCTACCAGGTTGGTATTCATTACGCGAATATCGAAGATCTGAACCATGTTGATTTGATAGGAGTTCCTATCATGGTAGTCTTGGATCCATCCAAGATCCATCTGACGCTGGAGGGCCTCTTGTATGAAAGAGCATCCCTGTTTGTTTACCGAGCAAATCAGACAAGAACTGTAATCGTGCCGCGGCAGATTATGATACTGGCTTTGCCTTGAGTGCATCGCCACCAAGTTGACATTCATTGCACGGATGTCGTGGTTCTGAATGACGTTAGAATTCGTGTAAACCATGTTAACTCCACGAACTCTGTGCTCCTGGATCCATCCGAGATCCATTTGTTCCTGTAGAGCTGCTTGCACTACCGAACATCCTTGATTGTCTTTAGAGCAGATATCACACTGGTGATAATTATGAGGTGGCACATGGCCGTATCCACTCTGTCTACAATGCATCTTGACCAGATTGGTTTTCAACAAGAGTACATCATGAATTTGATAGACATTGTTAGTCTCTATCTCAATCAGATTGACTGAAGCTTTCTCGTGTTGAGGCAGCGGGTTCGTGAGAACATTAGGATTCGTATCCTTGAAGGATAAGACCCCGCTCCTAACAAGTTTTTGCACGTCGGACTTGAAATTGAGGCAACTCTCTATGTTATGCCCTGAACCTCCTTGATGATAAGGGCATGTTTGATCCACCTTATACTAAAAAGGCGGATTTTTCGGTACTGTAAGAGGAGATTTAGTCTGAATGTGCCCCTTAGCCAGTAGTAATGGAAACAGTTCTGCATACGTCGCGGGTATAGGATTAAATCCTGGTGGCCATGTTGTACGGTTGTTGTTATATGGAGGACGAGCCTGCTGAAGAGGTTGTTGTGTCCTTTGCTGGTCAGGCTGGCTCTGCGCAACCTGAGGTTGATACGTAGGAATAGACGCAGGGTTGATAGCAGGAGTCACAGCTGCTACCGGTTGATAACGTCATCTTTGCTTTTCGAGAGAGATATTCCCAATATCTTGCTCTTTTTTCTTAGAGAGAGCACTACCATATTTTTTAGTACCGCTCGTCGATCCAGTGTCTTTTACCAAACGTCCTTCTCGGACGGCTTCCTCAAGACGTACGCCTATGCCGACCATTTCGGTGAAATCACTGGGCGCACTGGCAACCATTCGGTCATAGTAAAATGAGCTTAAGGTCTTTAAGAAGATCTTTGTCATCTCTTTTTCCTCAAGAGGTGGACAAATTTGAGCGGCGATTTCACGCCACCTTTGAGCGTACTCCTTAAAGGTTTCCTTGTCCTTTTGCGACATCGATCTGAGTTGATCTCTGTCGGGTGCCATGTCCAAATTGTATTTGTATTGTTGGACGAAGGCAATACCAAGATCTCTGAATGTGCTAATCGTAGCACGGTTTAAACCCATGTACCATTTGAGTGCGGCACCGGTTAAACTATCCTGGAAGTAGTGAATCAGTAGGTCCTGATTCTCTATCTGAGCTGACATTCACCGAGCGTACATCACCAGATGGCTTTGAGGGCAAGAGTTACCCTTATATTTTTCAAAGTCGGGCACTTGGAACTTGTGCGGGACTTTCACATTTGGGACCAAACACAGATCTGCGGCGTCCTTTCCAAATAAATCCTGACCGCGAATGGCTTGCAGTTCCTTCTGCATTTCCAAGAACTGTTCCTGGAATTCATCCATTCTATCGAACATAGTCTCCTTATTACCAGAAGATGTTGGTGGAATCTGTCCTTCCGGGACAGTGTGCACCACAGGGGGTGGTACCGTGACTACGACAGTGAATCTTGGCGCTTCCCGAAGTTTGTAACCTTCAGGAGTCTTCAACATGCCCCTGGCATCTTCGCTTTCCTGAAGTTTGTAACCTTCAGGCCCAGCGGCTTCTGTTGTGATTCCCTGATCTTCAGTGATCGTCGGAACATATCCTTCCGGGATATAGTTAACAGGTATGCCCCAAGGACAATCTTTCGGTATCTAATACCTAGGATCATACCTCTCCACTACGGGCATTGAGGTGATCTCTGAGATCACAGTTCTTTGTAGCTGAGCTTCTGCCATGGCTTGCATGTCGTTACGAAGCTTTCTCATATCCTCTCTTAGAGCGTCGATCTCTTCTTTCAACTCTCTATTTTCTTCCTCAAGATCATCCATCCTTTTCTGACGATTGGCCCGAGTATTATACGAATGAGACAGTTTGACTCTAAAACCGAGACACAAACGTGAGATTCGTAGGTAAGAAGAATACGCGATGTGAGAATGATGAATGCAATGATTATATTAATTGTTTAAGGTTTAATCAAAATAAACTTCGACAATTAGATTGCAAATATCAAACGGTGGGGAAACCCCTTTTTATTGAAATTCAAAAGATTACAGAAGTGGAAATACAGTAGATTACAAACTGCAGAAACAAAAACCTAAACTAATGGGTCCTGAGTCCTCTCTGAAGAGAAATCAGGTGCTGATTCTGGTATCTTCCTTTTCTTTGACCGGGGCTCTTGGGCCGTTGTCGGGTTGTCATTCCTTTGCCAGGTGAAAAGAGCGAGCAAATTCCTTTGGTCATCTTGATTATCTACAGCATGTTGCTCCAAAATTTCAATCAGAGCATCTTTTTCTTTCAGTAATTGTTGTATGTTGATGCACTCTACGTCGAGGGTGCGGTACTTATTCTTCCAAGACCTTCTCTCCTTTTGAACTTTGTTGAGAGTAACCTGAAGCTTTTCAGTTTCCGTCATGAAGTACATGACAGATTCCCTCGGCGGAAGAATTCTGTAACGAGGATAAGGCATTTTTAGCTTGAGAGCTCTAGTTTGTACCCAATGGAGATAAGGCTCCACCGAGACACAATCCGGTTTTCCCAGAGACTCTCGTCCTTTCTTAAGAACATGCTTCCAAGCGTGCACTATTTCCATCTTTAGTGCTCTGTCGTTTTCTTCTTCCTTGAAGAAAAGACCTTCCAGATGAACACCCCGTGGGATGTGTCTCATCGGGTATCCAAATTGACGACGAACCAATACCGAATGGTAGTTGATTCCTCCTTTAGTTCCTATAAGCGGTACGTTGGGGAAGTTTCCACAACGGTCGATGATCCTGATTCCCTCATAAATCCTATTACACCAATCTATATCAGAGTTAGTAAGAGACATGATCTTCTGCGACCAATGTAAGGCACTCTTGCAATCCCAAAAAGCAGCAGACTTGGGGAAGTGAGAGATAAACCATTTGTAAAGCAGAGGTACACAGCATGTGATCTCCCTTCCACTGTACAAATTCCCCAAGTGTACAGAATGATACGCATCTGCGAGCAAAGTCGGCACAGGATTTCCAATGAGAAAAACCTTAATGGAGTTAATATCGACGAAGTTATTGATGTTGGGAAACAAGAATAACCCGTAGGTGAGCAAGACAAAGATGCTTTCAAAAGCAATCACGTTTCCTATACTGGCAAAATATAGGGCCTTCTTCGTCAAGAACTGGGCTGGCAAACCTTGGATGCCACCCTTAGCGGTTATGTGAGCCCTGACCTCAGACTCGTCCAAATGAATTGCTCTTGCAATAGTCTGATTCTTTGGAATTTCTTCCAGTCCATAAAATGGAGCTCGATCCGTAATGTGTAGATCGATCAGATGAGAATACTCCTCCAGCGTTGGTGCAAGCTGGTAATCCGGGAATGTGAAACAGTGATAAACCGGATCATAAAACTGAATGAACGCATCCATGATTCCCTCAATCATATGGACTCTTAATAGTGGTAGCAAACCTCTGTGCTTGGCTCTGAAAGCCTCTGGGTTAGTGATCATCCTCGCTAACCTTCTCAAATCCTCTAGTTTTGGAACCTTGAAGGTATACTGGTGAGTTCTCCTTCTACAGAAATCCATTAGTGCAATCCTTTCCTCTGATATTTGCAATTACAGTCTTAGTTTATTTTGAAAAACAGAGAGACTAGAAGAGAAGATTGAATGTTTTAATGTTTTTTAAATGAATGCATGAATGCAGCACACAAAAACATAAAAAAAAACATGGGGTCAAAGGGTCGTTGTCATGAAGTCAAGGCTCTACTCATCCCCAAAGGTTTATACTAGGGTGATTTTTGTACCTGTACTCATTATCATTAGCTCCTCCCAGGAAAGCAAAACAACAAGCGGATCGCCAGCGAGTTATAGAGCAATCTTAGAGTAAGTGCCATTCACTGAGAATAGATCACCAGCCTCAAATGAGGGTAGTATCGCGTAACAACTATTTCCGATAGTTTCCGCACTACGAAAGGGTTTGGCTCCCCAGCTTCTCAGACTTAACAACCGGCCCATTGTCTAGGTGAGAGAATGGGTTGCGTTGGTCAGCCTCCACTGAGGTTGATGGTCGACCCCGTCGCCATCACTTATCTTAGGTGTATACTCATTATTTCCACATACGGCATCGCCCGCATTCCCATTAGCAGAAAAATAAACATGTATAGCAATTAGGAAAAGCAGTATATATATTTGTCCTAAACATCCTAGACCTTTAAAAGCTATGAATCCTAGGTTCCTGACAGAAATTGGGTTCCCCGACGGAAGCCCCAAAGCTGTGGTTTTCACACAAGAGGTGAAAAGGAGAAAAAGTTTGACTAAGACACGCCCCACGGTGGGCGCCATTTTTCTATAGCAAGCGATTTTGGACGCGGTTCTTAAGCGCTGGTCGCTCTCTGCGGTTGAGCTTAAAACTACAGGCCGATTCATTTTTTATCCTATTATGAGCTGAATAAGGAAGGGAAATAGATGTCTCCAATTAACCCTGCTTTGCATACTGAGTTTAAACAGCAATCTGTTAGGTTACGAATGCTATCAATGTGGGGGGGCCTTTCTTGTGCTATTTAACAGAATGACAGGTTTCTGGCGGGGAACAAGGATTAGGATGTTAGGACTGATGTTTTTGAATTACTGCTTTTGATTGATGGAGATATGGGATTTTGGGTTTTTTTTTAGTGTGCTCGCTAAGATGTGGGTCCTTGTACAATGCCCAAGAGGAGACCGATGGTTTTAAGAAGCCTGTGGGTCCCCAAACCCCGAGAAATTCAAGGCAATGTTATTCACCGAGAATAGATCAAAGTCAGGAAGGTTCGAGAATTTGGAAGAAACTCAAAGATGCCATTCACGGAGAATACATTCATCTCTGGGAGTAGAGTTTCTTGACAATTCCTAATGAGGACAGCCTGAGAGAAGACTGTATCTGGTGATCCTATTGGGGATCTAGTTGTCTATTTCTATGAATAAACAAAACGGCGTCACCTAGTTCTAGACGTAGTTGCCGGGGAAACTCGAAATATCTATACTATTATTGCACAGTTGATATGAGTTTATGAAAGAAGACTTACAGTGAAACAGACCCACAATACAGTTATATGTATATGAAAGCAGTAAATGAAAGCAATAACCACTTACTCGGTTGTAGAGCTTCCATGTTGTTTGGTTAGTTGTTCAACAAAGAAAGATTGAAAACAACAGTATATTCAAAATCAAAGGAGAAAGTGCTTTGAAAAAGAAAGTTTTGGGGCTTACAGCTCAAGGAGAGGCCCAGGGTTTTATCAGTGAGCGCACTGTTTAAATTTGTACAGAGGGACTTATACAAGTGACTGAGGCCCAAAAATGTTTTCTGTACAAAGGGATGGGTCTTACACTCTCTCAAGAGACCCAAGTGAGTTTTAGGAAAAGAGTGGGGCTTATAACACGAGGGTAGGCCCAGATGATTTTTCCGTTTAAAATGGCGATCACGCCAAGGTTTTCTTTTAACGCAGAGGGACTTATACAATAAGTGAGGCCCAAATGATTTGGTTAAAAGGGGATTGGGTTTTACACTCTATTAGAGGCCCAAAGTGTTTTTGAATGGGTCTTATAGCTCAAGGAGAGGCCCAAAGTGTTTTTTCAAAAAGGCGACGATCGCGCCGTTTGTTTTTTGACGGTATCGGGACTTATACAATACACTGAGGCCCAAAATGTTTTGGTAAAAAAAAAAGGATTGGGTCTTACACTCTATTAGAGGCCCAAAGTGTTTTTGAATGGGTCTTATAGCTCAAGGAGAGGCCCAAAGTGTTTTTTTTTCAAAAAGGCGACGATCGCGCCGTTTATTTTTTTACGGTATCGGGACTTATACAATACACTGAGGCCCAAAATGTTTTGGTAAAAAAAAAGGATTGGGTCTTACACTCTATTAGATGCCCAAGTGTTTTGAAAATAATTTATGAGGGTTGAATTAATCCAAAACCCTAATTTGTTTTCGAAATGTGTTTAATTTAATAAAAATTCAATTAAAATGATCAAAATTGTTTAACATGTGAAAAACAAATTGTGATTTTGGATTAATGCTTCAAAAATTAAGTATTGACCTACAAAATAATTAGAAAGCATTAAAAGTTGCAAAATTAATGTAGAAAAAATATTTAAAATGTCAAAAACAATTAAAATATTAATTCTTTGCAAAAATATCAATTATATGAAATAAATAATATTTTTGGGATTTTTTGATAAAATAAAATATTTTAACATTTTTGTGAATTATTAAAAAAAGAATCAACTCAAAATCATTAAAACTCAGAGAGAAATTAATTTTTGAATCAATTAAATAAAATCACAAAATTCAAATATTTGAATTTATGAAAATGGCGCCAAAAACATGGACCAAGAACACGCGCGTGTTCTGCCTTGCCCAGATTTGCATTTTCTACCCAATCTCACTGAATACTTGATTATAACCTGCAATCCATATATCATTATGCTCGTCTCAACCTCACGATCATGTCTATGTCCATTAATTTCATTTAAATTAAACATACAACAAGAAATCATGAAAAATCCTCAAGAACCCTAATTTCTGCATGAAGGCTAGGATTTTTTATACACGATTCAAACAATGCAATTAATTGAGGGAAAACATTCCATGCATGATTATGAACATATGGCCAAATTATTGTGCGAGGAAATATGCATAGATTGAGAGATGACCAAGTATATGCTTACCTCTAGGCCGTGACAGCAAGTGCAATGTGATTTTTGATTTGGAGATGTTACAGATGATTGGTGATGATCTGAACAGCTTCCCTATACCCTATGGAGTGTGTTTGAATGGTTGGACTTGATTGAAATTGGCTGGATCAATTTGTGGTACCTCAGCTGCAACTTGATTGAAAATTTGAGCAACCAGCTGGTGATTTTGTGAAATTGGTGTTTTAGAAGTGATCTAAGTGTTTGATCAGCTCATATGTGATGTATGTGAGGTGTGTGAGTGATTGGTTTGATTGGAATTGCTCTCAAACTCAAAACCCGATAGTGACTTGCCTTAGAAGGCAAAATTGGAGTGAAAGAAGAGATTTTGAGGAAAGTATCTGTTTGATGGCTTTGGTGTACTCAAACTGATCACAATTGAGCTCTATTTATAGTAGAGCAAGTTTGTTTTGCAAAGAATAGTGAATGGCAGCTGGTAAGTAGGTTTGGCCAATGTTGGCAAATGAAAATCCAAGTCTCCTTTAGCCATTGACTAGAGGTTTGGGCACAGAGCTTTGGTTCCCTTGGTCTTGGATAAGTCTTGACTGATTTCAGATGAGAATGGCTTAGTCCATGCCACCTTGATGTTTCCATTGAATGCTTCAATCCAAATTTGGAGTCTTGTCCCTATTTTGGCCATTCTAGGTTCAACATGCTATTTCTTGTTCCATGGACTTTGGAGGCTTGGCTCAGTGATTGTCCCCTTTAGATTCAATCCTCAGATGTGTCCAAGTGGATAGGAGCATTTGAATTTGGCTGATTTTGGCAAATCGAGCCAAAATGCAAAATCTGCCTTGCCTTTGACAGATTTCAGCAAGGCAGCTTGACAATGTCATATCTCATGGTGTAAGTTGAATTTGGCAATGTTCTTGGCCATTTTGGAAAGCCCTTGCATGATACAACAACTGTTTGAACAAGTTTGTTTTTGATCTCTTTTGATTCCAAGTGAAAAATCCCTCTACATTTGGCAAAAAGTGAAGCAAAATCTGACTTAGTGAAATTTTCACTAAGTGTTGGAACAATGTGTGATTTCTT
Source organism: Lathyrus tuberosus (assembly GCA_022829125.1). NCBI lineage: Eukaryota > Viridiplantae > Streptophyta > Magnoliopsida > Fabales > Fabaceae > Lathyrus > Lathyrus tuberosus. The sequence goes on along the minus strand of JALAZF010000151.1, from coordinate 464,560 downwards.
GATTTTGATCACTCCATAACTCAAAATCCTTAATGAATTGGACTTAGGTCTAGTTGAAGTTTTTGTAGAGGGTAATGAGGGCTACAAATCCATCTTTTGATGAAAAAAATTGGCCTTGTGGTTTAGGAGTTATGGTCCTCCAAAGTTAGTGTATTAGTGGTACTTTTTCCATAACTTAGAAAAATTTCTAAGTTTTATGGTTACCCCTTTTACAAGTTATCCCACTTTCTTTGATTTTTCTTGATGAATGATGATTCAAATCATACATTAACATCATTTTAGGGTTAAAAATCCATTTTGGTGAAAAATCTCAAAAAGTCAAAGTTGACTTTTGTGCACAGTTGACTTTTTATCAGATGAATTCCAAACTGTACAATTCTTCATGAAATCATGTCCTTGACCTAAATCAAACTTGATGGACATGTTCTAAGGGTGTCATAGGGTATGTTGGGGCATGTCCTAGGGCTTGGGAGCATGTCCTGGTCAAAAGTCAAAGTTACAGTTGACTTTCCTCGCGAAACCCTAATTGTGGTGCAGATGAAAATGAGACTTGTTGCTCAAGCTTCTTGGATTAATCCATTGTTCCAAATGGATCAATATAGCTCATTAGAGACCCTTAAACCCTCTCTTGAGGTCTTGGCTCATTATTTGCCCTAAAAGTCAACTTAGGGGTGAATTAGGTCAAGAAACCCTAATTCCTGATTTTTGATGTATGCATCCCCTGAGGTCAAATTGACTTGATGCTTGGGTCCATGAGGTTCCATGAAGTACATTAGGTAGTGTTTTGGATCCTTGGCTTGTGTCCAGATGAAATTTTTCATCTAGAAGCTCTGGTCGACCAAAACCCTAATTTGGTGATACTGGCGATCTTGAGACTTGATCCACCTAGAAGGGAGCAGCCTTGGGCTTAATCCTTGAAGTGGGAGTCTTTTTGATCCATTGTGGATGTTTGAGAGGTTTAGACAAGTTGAAGATCATGTCATTCCTTGATTGATCCTTTGTCTAAGGCTTTGAGAGGGCTTAAAACCCTAATTTTGATTGTAGTGAATGCTCAATAACCCTTGAGGCATTTGATGAGGCATGATGGTTCATCCACATTGTGATGATGATTTGCACAATGATGGAAAATCTTAGTGGTCAAAATTTGGGGTATGACAATCATTAGTAATTTAGTAATAAATTTGTTCCAATTCCACTTCAGTATTAGTTTATTACTTCATTGATATATAAACCAAGTGGCAACAAGAACAGAACTTCAAAATTACATTACATTATCACAAATCACAATACTATTAAAAATCACAACAGAACACAAAATATGGGTGAGAATAGGCCAGACCAACTAACAGGGGCCTACGGCCTAGCCTACATAGGCCCAGGCCAGGCCAGACTTTTGCTTAAATAGAAAAGGCCTAGGTTTTTTTAAGCATATTTAGCTAAAGAGGCTATGCCACAAGCCGTAAGAAAAGTCTTTTAAGCCTATCAGGCTGGCCCATATAAGAAAAACTCAATAAATTTATTATAATTATTATATTCTATTTTGTACTTTGAATTAAAATACGAAAATAAAACTTAGTTATCTTGAAGAACTTATGAAAATAAGTTGAAAAACCATTATAAACAATTTCATAAGTTATTTTCAAATGCTTTTCCATAAGTTCTCTCCAATAAATAGTATCACCAAACTTATGCTAATTGGTAAACTTGAATAAGACAATGAAAACAAACATTTAATCTCATTGATCTTATAATTTGTTATTCTATTTAACATTAGTTGAGTTTCTTATTTATAAATGTTCAAATGAAGTAGGCTTTTAAATAGGCTAGTAGGCCAATCAGGCTTTCGAAAAGGCCAGGCTCAGGCCTAAAAATAATCCTATGATAGGCTACAGGCCAGGCTTAGACTTTGAATTTTTTTAGCAGGCCAGACTCAGGCTTGGCAAAGCCTAGCTCGGCCCAGCCTATTCCCACCCCTAACACCAACCTAAAACAAACCCAAAATCAGAACAAAACTTAAAAATCACATTACTCTAAAATCAGAACAGAACACCAACCTAAAACAATGTTAGATTAAATCTTACTCAGATTTTAGAGAAGTAAGTTAAATTAAATCTTTAATCAAAACATAACATATATTTGATTTTCAAAAGCAATGTTAAATTAAATCTTACTCAAGATTTTAGAGAAGCAAGTTAGATGAAGAAGACCAAGCATCTTGTGTCGGCAGCGACCTGGGCGGTGGGGCGAATGAGTCTTGTACCGGCAGCGACGTGCATGGGCGATGTGTGGGTTTTGTAAAAATTCGTTTTTTTAGAAACTTGAATAGCTTAACAATAGAGAGAGAGAGAGAGAGATAGATAGAGAGAGAGAGAGAGAGAGAGAGAGAGAGAGAGAGAGAGAAAGAAAGAGAGAGCGAGAGAGGGAGATTGTATATTTTGAATGAGAAAAGTTAGGTTTTGTTTGGTTAATAGTCTAATGGAAATTTTCTTATTTTTTATTTTAAGTAAGAGTATTTTAGTATTTTCACTATATAGAAAAAAAATAAAAAATAAAAAATTGGGGTGCCCATGCCCCCTTGTCTTAAGCATGTCCCGCCACTGCTTCTGACAGAGATAACAACATTTTAGCTTGATTGGACAATCAAGTGCTTTGTGTCCTTCCTCGTGGCAGCTAAAACATCGAATAAGATGATTTTGATGTTGATTTCTGTTTTTCACATTCTGACTTCCTTTTTTATTAACACGAGGTTGATCTCTGCCATTTCCCTAAGGTCGGGGATAAGGCACTTGTTGTTTGGCCTTATTCTGCAAGTAGTTATTTCTCTGTCAAAACAAAACTTAGTGATGCAAAATCCCAAACTTTGATAGGGGAAATATGTATTTATTTTACATTTATCCATATATGATATGTTACCTGGTGTGTCATAGGTCCTCCTGCAAAATCTCTACTTGGGCAGCTACGCTTAAGCTTCCCCGCTTTCTTATACTTTGTCGCTACGCGAAAAATTCGCAGAGTCGCCACCAATTTTTTTTTTAATTTTGAAGAAAGGAAAAATAACGATAAAATCCCCTAAAAGGTGTAGAATATGGTCTCGCAACCAAATCTGGGTTCGGAAGTCGGTTATACAGGGGGGAGGTACTAGCACCCCTCACATCCGTTGTATTCAACAGGAACTATCTAGGTCGTATAAGCGCGAATGGGTGTCGTTTATCTAAAGGTTTACTTACTAAAGGGAAAATTGAGGGTTTTTTATTAGGGTGCTCACCTCGGTTTTGAAACCTTGTGTCTACGTATCTCCATTGTGAAATAAAGAATCAGAGCTCTGTAGTTTGGAGTAGAAAATAAGTGTTTGTTGGTTGATTTTTCCTTGAAAAAGGGTTTGCAGAGTAATGCCTTAAGGTGCAAAAAGAGTTTGATGAATTGATGTTGTTTTTAGGTTTAGATAAGATTGTTTTTTATTAGGATTGCACTAAAAACTATGGATAGAGGTGAATATTTTGAACTACCAAACCAAGCGTCTTGTGTCCAAAATCCTCAGAGTGAGGGCAGGAAAGCTCCATTCTCACTCCTTCTCCACCACTCAAGGCTCGTGGTGCGCAATCCTAATCGTATCTTATTGTGTTTTTGAATTTATTGAGAAAATGCCATTTGACATTGGAGAAAGGGTTTTATTAACAAAAATGCTGCTTGATGTTGAATCAAGGGCTTTAGAATGTGGTGTAAGGGAAAGGTTGATGATGATGCACAAGGCGGTCGACTTACAAGAGTTAAGAGAAATGTGAGGTCAATCCTAGTCCCTGAGGATAACTAGCAAGTGAAACACAATTGAAGCCAAGCAGGAAAGTAAAGAAAGTACACCAAAATGGGGAGAGGGATACATAAAAAATACAAGGGAATTATGCAAGAAATAAAGGGCCTCATTGTCAGGTAGCCCAAGAGAAAGCCGTGTGTGTGCAAGGTATCCTAAGCTATGAAAAGAGAAGAAAATCAGAGGTTACATGTCTCCCTTTTGCTTGAGGGTAGTGCCATGAACCAAACTCTTGATGATTAAGACCTTGAATCCCTAAGGATGCTCAAAGCTTAGGAAACCTTAATTCTAAGGTCCATATGTCCAAAACTCCTCAATGCGCAAGATAGTAACCATAGTCCAAGATTAAGAGTTTTTTTTAGGGTTTTTGATCATTTTATCATGTTTTTGTATTTTTTAACAAGATGAAGAAATAAAGATCAAAGAAGAAAGCATAAATGCGGAAATGATAAAGAACGATAAAGTAAATAGCGGAAATTAAATGACTAAAAGTAAATTGCAGAAATTAAAGGCAAGAAGGTAAATGTTAGAAGTTAGAAGTTAATTGTTAGTGGTTAATGATCGAATGATTGATTTATTGATTCAGGACCATTTTAGTGCTATGTTAAGCAATCGTAAATAGACTTATGTAGAAGTTGCATCTATCTGAGGTTGTTCAATAACAATGTTTGTGTTAAAACATATATGTAACCCTCCCCGGATCCATCCAGAAATAATCTCCTTTATCTTGTGAGTGTTTTATGGCTTCAAAGAGGTTGAAACACACTTGTTCATCTTGAACTCTAACCTTCATTAAGCCATCATCAATATCAATCATCATTCTTGCGGTTTTCATGAAAGGTATGCCTAGAATCAAAGGTGCATCATCATCTTCTTCCATGTCTATAACAACAAAATTAATTGGGAACAATAACTTGTCCACTTTAACTAGAACATCTTCAACTACTCCATGCAGACGAGTGGTAGACTTTTCGGCCAATTGTAATGTAATCTTTGTTGATTTCATTTTAATGTTACCTAACCTTTGAACCACAGACAACGAAATCAAATTTATGCTAGAACCCAAATCAACCAATGGTTTGCTGATGTAAACATTTCCTATGGTGACAGGTAATGTGTAACGCCCCAAATTTCGTAGAATATTTATTTAATTTATTTAAATATTATATTCGTGGATTTCTGTGAATTTTGGTGTTTCATGTCGATGTCGGTGTTTTTGTGAAGTTTTGGTTATTTAATTAAATAATAGTATGTGTTATGGAATATAATGTATTATTATTTAATTTAAATAATATTAGAGGAATTAAAGGCGAAGTGGACATTTGAGGAGAATTAGTGAGGACATTATGGAGAAAACCCAATTTCGAGTCCCAAGAGTTAAATTAACCAAAAAGGAGGAATTGAGGAGAATTAGGATTCATTTGGGGAGATCGTGAAAATAAGGAGAAAGTGCAAAGCTCTGAGGAAAAAAGGGAAAAGGCGAGGATTTTCATGAAGGTTTCCAAAGGCTCAAGAGAGAACTCATCGGATCGACAATCTAAGGTATGGGGAGTAATTGCCTTTCATTGTTTTCATTATAGAATTCGATTGATTGAAGTGGATTTTTGGGGGTTTGAGTGTTTATGGGTTTTGAGATAAACTGATGACTTTGAGGGCATGTTGTGAGATAGATTATTAAGAGTTGAAATAATCAGTATATTAGACCTTGGGGTTGATTTCCCCGTTGTTGTAGTTTTAACCCGGAGGTGAAGGATTTATGGAGTTTATATGAAGCTTGAGAGTTTTGAAGGTTTAGGGAAATTAAGGTTTCCCATAGTGTCCTGAGTCGACCTAACAGACGTAGGGTTTAGACCTTTAAATTCTGTGATGCATTAAGGCTGTTATAGGATGTTTTTGGGTCATTTGGGGCTGTAATCGCAGGTACCTTGGGGGTTGTGGAGCCACTGATGCGTAGCAGCGATTTACTGTAATCGTAGGTTCGCTAGGCAAACCGTTGCTTCGCTAGGCGAATTTTCACCAAGGCTCACTAAGCGAGCAGCGCAGCAAATGCGCAATAACGTGGGAGGGAGTACTGAGATGATTCTGGAGTGAAAAGGTGGGCTTCGCTGGGAGTTTCGCTAAGCGAAGGAATTAGCGAGGGAGTTCGCTAAGCGAGCCAACCGGCGAGTGTGACAAACGATTGTGTTTTGGTGTTGAGTGTGGGGTTGGTGAGGTTCGTTGGCAGCTTCGCTAAGTGAAGGCCACAATGAATAGGTTTGCTAGGCGAACGTCTGCTATTCGCGCTGTCTTGTTTATGTTGTTGTGCTGTTTTGATGCTTTGATGTCGTGATTTTCATGACAATTTTCCTTGATGTTACTAATGATTATATGACGATGTTTTGATGTTTATTTGACGAATATGTGATGATATGACATATATGGGGATTGGTGAATGATGATGCACATTATGATGTTTAATTGATGATGATGATTAGTGATGTTGTGTATCATACATTCATATGCATATTCTGTGACGACGCTTCATTCCCATTACGCGGATATGAGGTAACTATGACGTGCTTCGGTTCCAAATGCGGGATCGATCCTATTGACTGGGAATTTTGGAGGGTTGATGGCCTAGTGTCCATCTAGTATGATGATTGGTACCACATGCAGGAGTCTTGTTATGCATTGCATTTTATGTGACATTGATGAATTTGTGATATTGTGCTTCCTGATGTTTTCCTTGATGATGACCTTTATGATGTCGTTTATGAAGTTAAAGCCATTTTATGTATATCTTGTTTTATAATGATTATTATGAATTGGGATTACTCACCCTACCTGTTTGAATGTTGCCTCCACGTGGGTAACGTGCAGGTGATCAGGTTTAGCCGTGGATGCTTTCGAGGACTTGAAGTTTATTTGCTTTGGTCGATTTAGAGGGTCTTGCTCTGATAGTGTAACATCGGGTTGGGGTCCTTGAGTCAAACCATGTTGTTTCTTTATTCCGCTGTTATTCCATGATGTGGTTTTATTTTTTATTATTACGATGTTTGTCGAAAACCTTTTATTTGAAAATTTTGAGTTCCGCTGCCATGTAAAGGCTTTTTGTGAAACTTTGAGAAAAACCCTTTTGTTTACAAGGTAATTGTGTTATTTTGATTTAATGAGTAATGTGCACCCTTCGAGGGAATTTTTATGCCTTACTCTGATATTTGAGTTGTTTCAGCTGCAACATTATTAGGGGTAGATAAGGGTGTTACATTAGTGGTATCAGAGCAGGTCGGTCCGTCCGACCAGGTTTTTACTTGATGTCTGTCCCTGTCAGTCGACGAGTGTGTGTAATCTATCGATGTTTTAGTTCTTATAACCTTGTTGATGGTGTGCAGGATGGCTGGAAGAAATGATCGTGCGATTGCTGATGCATTGGAATCGGTTGCTAATGTGGTGGCGCAGCTGAATCCAAGTGGTGGAGCTCCTGATGAGTTTCGTGCCTTGGGAAAGTTTCAAAGGAACAATCCACCGACTTTTGTGGGTACACATGATCCAGCAAGTGCACACAAGTGGCTAAATGCGATCGAGAAGATCTTCCGAGTGATGGGGTGTTCTGATGAGCAACAGGTTCAGTTTGGAACGCATATGCTGGAAGAAGAGGCTGAGGACTGGTGGGATAACACCCGTCAGAGGCTTACTGATGTTGGCATTGTGATAACTTGAGCTGTGTTTAGGCAAGAGTTTATGGGAAAGTATTTTCCAGAGGATGCTCGATGCAAGAGAGAAGTGGAATTCCTTGAGCTGAAGCAAGGAGACATGACTGTGGCAGAGTATGCTGCAAAGTTTAAGAAGCTATTGAAGTTCTGTCCGCACTATAATCGTGTTGATGCTGAGATGTCTAAGTGTCTCAAGTTTGAGAATGGGCTGAGACCAGAGATTAAGCCGGGTATTAGGTATCAGCAGATCCGCATGTATGCTGAGTTGGTCGACAAGAGCAGAATCTACAATGAGGACAGTCGAGCTCGATCTGCTCACTACAAGCAGTTGAGTGAGAAGAAAGGGCAGTATAGGGGGAAGTCTTATACAACTTCAGCTGACAAAGGGAAGCAGAAGGCTTCAGATGGGAAAAAGTCAAGTAGGGGAGCAGCTCCCGCTTCTGGAAAGTGTCATAAGTGTGGCGAACAGGGTCACCGTGATGATGTGTGTACCAATAATGCGCTGAGGTGCTATAGATGTGGCAAGAAAGGTCATAGAGCTACTGATTGCAATGATGAGGGTCCGACTTGTTTCAATTGTGGTGAGAAAGGTCATATCAGTACTCAATGTCAGAAGCCGAAGAAGACCGCAACTGCTGCTCAGACCAGTGGCTCAGACCGCGACTTGTTTTATTAATAATATCGAGTTAGTTTCTATTATTGATACTGGTGCTACTTATTCTTTTATCTCGCTTGAATGTGCTAATAGATTGGGTTTGAAGTTATCTGATATGAATGGTAATATGGTAATAGAAAGTCCAGCTAATGGTTCTGTTACTACGACTCTTGTGTGTTTGAGATGTCCTGTGATGATTTTTGAGAAGAGTTTTGTGATGGATTTGGTATGCTTACCCTTGCACCAAATTGATGTGATCTTTGGAATGAACTGGTTGGAGTTCAACCGTGTTCATATTAATTGTTATAACAAGACTGTGGAGTTTCCTGAGATTGATGATAGTGAGGAGTTGACGTTCTTGTTTGCTAAGCAAGTAGAGGAACTTCAAGAAGACGAAGCTTTGGTGTTTGCAATGTTTGTATCGTTGCAAATTGATCGTGATGCTGCAAGTGTGGAGTTTCCTGTTGTCTGTGAATTCCTAGATGTGTTTCCAGATGACATCAGCGATTTGCCTCCAGAGCGTGAAGTGGAGTTTGCAGTGGACTTAATACCAGGTACGAGTCCAGTGTCGATGGCTCCTTATCGGATGTCAGCTTCTAAGTTAAGTGAATTGAAGAAATAGTTGGAAGAGCTGCTTGAGAAGAGGTTTGTGCGACCAAGTGTTTCTCCATGGGGTGCTCCTGTGTTGTTAGTAAAGAAGAAGGATGGAAGTATGAGGTTGTGTGTTGATTATCGGCAGCTGAATAAAGTGACTATCAAGAATAAGTATTCGCTACCGAGAATTGACGATTTGATGGATCAACTAGTAGGTGCTTGTGTGTTCAGCAAGATTGATTTGAGGTCGGATTATCATCAGATTCGAGTTAAGCCTGATGATATTCCGAAGATGACTTTCAGGACGAGGTATGGACACTATGAGTACACTCTGGTGCCGTTCGGTGTATCTAATGCACCTGGTGTGTTCATGGAGTATATGAATCAGATTTTTCATGAGTATTTGGATAAGTTTGTGGTGGTGTTTATCGATGATATCTTGATATATTCTAGATCCGAAGAAGAACATGCCGAGCATTTGAGGAATGTGTTGCAAGTGTTGAAACAGAAGAAGTTGTATGCAAAGCTGTCGAAGTGTGAGTTTTGGTTGAAGGAAGTGAGTTTCCTTGGCCATGTGTTAATCCTTCTAAGATTGATGTTGTGTTACAGTGGGAGACTCCGAAGTCTGCTACTGAGATACGAAGTTTTCTGGGGTTAGCGGGTTATTACCACAAGTTTATTGAAAGCTTTTCTAAGTTGGCATTACCTTTGACTCAGTTGACTCAAAAGGGGCAGACTTTTGTGTGGGATGTAGCTTGTGAAGAGAGTTTTGTGGAATTGAAGAAGAGATTGACTACTGCTCCAGTGTTGATTTTGCCTAATCCGAGCGAATCTTTTGTGGTGTATTGTGACGCGTCGAAGATGGGTCTTGGTGGAGTATTGATGCAGAATGGATAAGTTGTTGCCTATGCTTCGAGACAATTGCGAGTTCATGAGAGGAATTATCCTACACATGACTTGGAGTTGGCCGCGGTAGTGTTTGTGTTAAAAATTTGGAGACATTATCTGTTTGGCTCTAAATTTGAAGTGTTTAGTGATCATAAAAGTCTGAAGTACCTATTTAATCAAAAGGAATTGAATATGAGGCAGAGAAGGTGGTTAGGGCTGTTGAAGGATTTTGATTTTGATTTGAGTTATCATCCGGGCAAGGCAAATGTATTGGCCGATGCGTTGAGCAGAAAGTCACTGCATATGTCGATGCTTATGGTGAAAGAATTGGAATTAATTGAACAATTCATAGATTTGAGTCTGGTATGTGAAGCGACTCCTGACAGTGCGAGGTTGGGAATGTAGAAGTTGCCTATAGTATTCTGGAAGAAATCATAGTGGAACAACAATCTAATTTAAAGTTGGTTGACCAATTGACTTTGATTAACCAAGGTGACGGAGGTGACTTCCGGGTTGACGAGAATGGTGTGATGATGTTCAGAGGCAGGGTGTGTGTTCCAGATATCCCAGATATTAAGAAGAGCATTCTTGAAGAAGGACATCGAAGTAGGTTGAGTATTCATCCCGGTGCTACGAAGATGTACCAAGATTTGAAAAAGTTATTTTGGTGACCAGGTATGAAGAAGGATGTTGCAAAGTTTGTTTATGCGTGTTTGACTTGTCAGAAGTCAAAGGTTGAGCATCATAAGCCTTTAGGTATGATGCAGCCGTTGAGGATTCCAGAATGGAAATGAGATAGTATTTCCATGGATTTTATGGTGGGATTGCCGAAGACTGCTAAGGGAAATGATTCAATTTGGGTGATCGTGGATATATTAACTAAGTCGGCTCATTTCCTGCCGATGAAGATTAATTATTCTATGCAGAAGTTAGCTGAGATGTATATTGAAGAGATCGTGAAGTTACATGGGGTACCTTCGAGTATTGTGTCGGATAGAGATCCAAGATTTACATCAAGGTTCTGGAAGGGTTTGCAAGAAGCCTTGGGTACTAAGTTAAGGATGAGTTCTGCCTATCATCCGCAGACGGACGGTCAGACAGAAAGGACTATCCAATCTTTAGAGGATTTGCTGAGAGCTTGTGTGTTGGATCACGGAGGATCGTGGGATAGCCATTTACCGTTGATTAAGTTCATGTACAATAATAGTTTTCATGCTAGTATTGGAATGGTGCCCTATGAAGCTTTGTATGGGAGAAGGTGTAGGACTCCGTTGTGTTGGTATGAATCGGGCGAGAGTGCTGTACTCGGACCTTAAATTGTACAAGAGACGACTGAGAAGATTAAGAAGATCCAAGAGAGGATGAAAGCTTCACAGAGTCGTCAAAAAAGTTACCATGATAAGAGGAGGAAAGCACTTGAATTTCAAGAGGGAAATCATGTGTTTTTGAGAGTGACGCCAGTGACTGGTGTGGGTCGAGCATTGAAATCTAGGAAGCTCACTCCACGTTTTATTGGTCCATATCAGATATCGCATAAGATAGGAGAGGTAGCCTATCTAATTGCTTTACCGCCGTCACTTGCGAATTTGCATGACGTGTTCCATGTGTCTCAGTTGAGAAAGTATATTCCAGATCCGTCGCATGTGATTCAGATGGATGATGTACAAGTGAGAGATAATCTGACTGTGGAAGCATTGCCTGTGTGTGTCGATGGTCGAGAGACGAAGCAATTGCGGAGTAAAGACATAACTTTGGTAAAGGTGTTGTGGGGTGGACCAGCTGGCGAAAGTTGGACTTGGGAACATGAAGATCAGATGAGGGAGACGTATCTGACTCTATTTCCATGAGGTAATTTTCGAGGGCGAAAATTCTTTAAGTGGGGGAGAGTTGTAATGCCCCAAATTTCGTAGAATATTTATTTAATTTATTTAAATATTATATTCGTGGATTTCTGTGAATTTTGGTGTTTCGTGTCGATGTCGGTGTTTTTGTGAAGTTTTGGTTATTTAATTAAATAATAGTATATGTTATGGAATATAATGTATTGTTATTTAATTTAAATAATATTAGAGGAATTAAGGGCGAAGTGGACATTTAAGGAGAATTAGTGAGGGCATTATGGAGAAAGCCCAATTTTGAGGCCCAAAAGTTAAATTAACCAAAAAGGAGGAATTGAGGAGAATTAGGATTCATTTGGGGAGATCGTGAAAATCAGGAAAAATGCAGAGCTCTGAGGAAAAAAAGGGAAAAGGCGAGGATTTTCGTGAAGGTTTCCAAAGGCTCAAGAGAGAACTCATCGGGTCGACAATCTAAGGTATGGGGAGTAATTGCCTTTCATTGTTTTCATTATAGGATTTGATTGATTGAAGTGGATTTTTGGGATTTTTGAGGGTTTATGGGTTTTGAGATAAACTGATGACTTTGAGGGCATGTTGTGAGATCGATTATTAAGAGTTGAAATAATCAGTATAGTAGACCTTGGGGCTGATTTCCTCATTGTTGTAGTTTTAACTCGGTGGTGAAGGATTTATGGAGTTTATATGAAGCTTGAGAGTTTTGAAGGTTTAGGGAAATTAAGGTTTCCCGTAGTGTCCTGAATCGACCTAACAGACGTAGGGTTTAGACCTTTAAATTCCGTGATGCATTAAGACTGTTATAGGATGTTTTTGGGTCATTTGGGGCTGTAATCACAGGTACCTTGGGGGTTGAGGAGCTACTGATGCGTAGCAGCGATTTGCTGTAATCGCAGGTTCGCTAGGCGAACCATTGCTTCGCTAGGCGAATGTTCGCCAAGGCTCGCTAAGAGAGCAGCGCAGCGAATGTACGATAACGTGGAAGGGAGTACTGAGATGATTCTGGAGTGAAAAGGTGGGCTTCGCTGGGAGTTTCGCTAAGCGAAGGAATTAGCGAGGGAGTTTACTAAGCGAGCCAACCGACGAGTGTGATAGACGATTGTGTTCTGGTGTTGAGTGTGGGGCCGGTGAGGTTCGCTGGCCGCTTCGCTAAGCGAATGCCACAACGAACAGGTACGCTAGGCGAACCCTGGAGCGAACGTCTACTGTTCGCGCTGTCTTGTTTATGTTGTTGTGATGTTTTGATGCTTTGATGTCGTGATTTTCATGACAATTTTCCTTGATGTTACTAATGATTATATGACGATGTTTTGATGATTATTTGACGAATATGTGATTATATGACGTATATGAGGATTGATGAATGATGATGCACATTATGATGTTTAATTGATGATGATGATTAGTGATGTTGTGTATCATACATTCATATGCATACTCTGTGACGACGCTTCATTCCCATTGTGCAGATATGAGGTATTTATGGCGTGCTCCGGTTCCAAATACGGGATCGATCCTATTGACTGGGATCTTTGGAGGGTTGATGGCCTAGTGTCCATTTATTATGACGATTGGTACCACATGCATGAGTCTTGTTATGCATTGCATTTTATGTGACATTGATGAATTTGTGATATGGTGCTTCCTGATGTTTTCCTTGATGATGACCTTGATGATGTCGTTTATGAAGTTAAAGCCATTTTATGTATATCTTGTTTTATAATGATTATTATAAATTGTGATTACTCACCCTGCCTGTTTGAATGTTGCCTCCACGTGGGTAACGTGCAGGTGATCAGGTTTAGCCGTGGATGCTTTCGAGGACTTGAAGTTTATTTGCTTTGGTCGATTTAGAGGGTCTTGCTCTGATAGTGTAATATCGGGTTGGGGTCCTTGAGTCGAACCATGTTGTTTCTTTATTCTGCTGTTATTTGATGATGTGGTTTTATTTTTTATTATTACGATGTTTGTCGAAAACCTTTTATTTGAAAATTTTGAGTTTCGCTGCCATGTGAAGGCTTCTTGTGAAACTTTGAGGAAAACCCCTTTTGTTTACAGGGTAATTGTGTTATTTTGATTTAATGAGAAATGTGCACCCTTCGAGGGAATTTTTATGCCTTACTATGATATTTGAGTTATTTCGGCTGCAACATTATTGGGGGTAGATAAGGGTGTTACATAATGTAACCCTCCCCAAATCGATTTCTTTCCTCGGAAGAGTTCTTTGAATTATGGCACTACAACTAACATCTAAATTGATAGTTTCTTGATTCGTATACCTCCTTTTCTTTGTGAGAATGTACTTCATGAACTTAACATTAGTAGGAATTTTCTCAAGAGCTTCGGAAAATGGAATATTTATATGCAACTGACTAAACACATCCAAAAACCTTGCATAATGCCTTGCATTATCTTTCTTGGAAGGAGCATGTGGATAAGGTAAGTGTTGTACCGAAATACTCTTCATCTTCTCCTTCTCCTTTTGAATTTTTTTCTTATTTTCCTCACTCTTTTTCTTTTCTAACTCTTCCTTTTCAAGTTTCTCATTTTCAACTAATTCTCCCTCATCATTTTTTCTACTTCAAGCTCATTTTATTCTTCTTTTTCTACCATAACTTCCTCTTTCTCAACATCATCACCAATGCCCGAGCCAATTTCTCTACCACTACGAGTTAGAATGGGCTTACAATGCTTCTTCATATTATCTTGAGTATTTGTAGACAAACTTCCTTTTTGTTGATCGACTAATTACTTAGCTATTTGACCAATTTTAGTTTCAAGATTTTTGATGGTTACATCAGTGCTCTTTTGATTTTCCATGGACATTTGCATGAATTGATTCATAGTATCCTCCATCTTTGAGTTTCTACCTTGCGGTTGAGAATTTTGATTATAGTTTTGATAAGGATTTTGTCTATTTGAAGGTGAGACTTCTTGTCACCACCCTTGGCCATATTGTGCATTGTTCCCTCTTTGTTGTTAACCAAAATTATTTTGATAAGGTGTTTGTCTTTGTTGATATTGATTTTGATTTCCCATGTAATTCACTTCTTCATGTGCCTGAGGAGAATATCCTGTGGGATGATCTTCATTGCAAAGTCACAAAATGATACTTGTTGAGTTTTGTTCGGAACTTCGTGCATCTCCTTGAGTTGTTAAGGAAGTCTTGTCATTTGCTTTGTAAGTTCTTCCACTTATTGAGATAACAATTTATTTGCGCCTCTGTTGTGTTAACCTTGGTGATCATTGAGTGTCATTCTATCAATAATAGTTATTGCATATTCTTTACTCTTTGACATTAAGGAACCACCTGTTGTTGCATCCAAAATAAGTTTTGGTTGTGGTTGGAGTCCATTGTGGAAAATATGAATTTGAGTAAGCTTATCAAAACCATGCACGAGACATCTTCACAACATTGACTTGTAACACTCTCATGCTTCGCCAAGGGATTCACTTAAACCTTGAGAAAATACCGCAATTGTTGTTTTGGCCTCCATAAATCTGTTAAGTGGAAAGAACCTATCAATAAATTTTTATTCAAGCACATTCCAATATGTGATAGTTTGAGTTGGTTGATCAAGGTACCACTCTTTTGCTTTCCAATCAAAGAATGAGGAAACAATCTCATGAACACCGACTCTTCTTCTTCTTCTTCTTCAGGAGCTCCAAGTGTACTGGCAAGCTCATAAAACTTAGTAAGATGAGTGTATGGGTCTTCATGATCAAGTCCCGTGAAAGGACTTGCATAGATTATTTGAAGCAATTCGGTCTTCATCTCTAGATTCCTTGCATTTTGAGCAGGTTTGGCAATATGAGCATTTCTTATTGGGTTATTGACACACGACCTTCTTACAACTTCTGGAGGTTCTGCCATGACTGGTACAATAATAGGAGTTGTTGAAGAAGTAATGCCAGAAGCTCCTTCATGTTGTTTTCTTTCCTTAGCTAGTTGCTTCCTCCTTCCGGTTTTGTTATTAAGCCTACGAGTTATTCTTTCAATCTCAGGATAAAAAATAAGTTGATCTTCAGTTACACTTCCTCGCATAAACAGAGTTCTGAAACGCTAACCAAGAAAATTAACAAACACGAGGGATAATAATTAAGATAGTTTATAATAGTACAAAATGAATTAAAACAAGATAAATTGTTGCAATGCTTGCAACATCTAAATGCCAATCTCTGGAAACAACGCCATTTTTTAAAAGTGTTTTTGGTGGAAGTATTTATTTTATCGTATCCACAATGATTAGTGTGATATCACCGTCGTTCTATAGTTAACAATGTTTTAAGTAATGGTTTCAAAGGGGTTTTGATTGTGAAAAGTATCGATTACATGAAAAACTTGTAACAATAGTAAAAGATTCAGACTTTAATGGTTTAAAAATCATGTTAAGATTATAGTTCATTAACCTATTTCATATTTTTTCAACTAATCTAGCATATGAACTTCATTTATAACCAATATATCCATGTATCACTACTACAAATAACACATCTAACACCGGCCGCGAAATGTATTTAACCTCGGCCACACATGCGAGGTAACGAAGAGCCATATGAAAATTAATCATTTTTCACCTCGGTGTTTTTAAAACCGAGGTTAGAAATTAAAAGGTCGTGGATTCGATTCCCAGCATTAGTGTTTTTATAATTTTCAGAACTGGATGGTGCGCCCAATAATAAAACTCGATCTTTTGTGGAACCGAGATAATATCTCAATGTTACTACATAACCGTATTCCTAAATATAGAACCATATTTTTAGAGCCAATTACAGGATTATAGAACTGTACCTTTTGGAACATGTACTACAGAACCAATTACAGAACAAATTTCAAAACTAAAACAAAGGATTATGAAACAAAAACAATAACCAAAATAGAAAGTTTTGTAGGCTATCCAATAAGATTTGTTATTGGTCCTTAAGCACCTATCCTTTGAACAACATTTGAAACTAATTAGGTCAATCAACAACAACTTTAAATATATATAGTACAATTATTAAAAAGGAGTAAAATGATTAATTATAAATTTCAAAGGGATATAAAACATTTACTTACTAGTTTTCTATATCCCCTCTTCATGATCATGACGAATAGCATGCACGTCACCTGAATCATTTTCTTCATATGCTTGATTTTCATCAGTACTATCGGGAAGATGTTTACCTTGAAGAACAATTGACCGTATAATGTTAGAACAATTGACATAAAAAACTTAGGCACTGCAAGTAATTACATTAAACTTAGGCATACATGACAACTATTTGCAAAGATCTGATGCATTACTCTCTTTGCAAATGAAAAATATGTGGGAAAAATTGAATTCTGATAAAAAAAATCAACAACCTTTGCTCTTCCCAAAAGAGAGAAATGACTATAATGATTAAAAAATTTCTTCATTTATCAAGATGGCCATACATCATTCAAGAATATCAACCATCAGAAGTAATCATTGCAAGCATTGAATTACCAGATGTTTCATCTTCAACCTCTTCTATAAATGCACACTTTCATATACTAAATTTATTCATCTTCAACCTATTCTTCTTAACTTTCTATAGCAACATGAGTTCTCCATCTAAGAAGGCTAAGAGCATTATCTCAACAGAAGTCACCGTTGAGAACAAAATAATCACCACAGTACAACACCATCAGCAGACAACTGAAGAGGTCCAGTCATCTAGGTCGAGTACTGTCAGGGATGAATTAAGGGTGAGGAAAGCCAAGAAGAAGAAGAAGAAAATGCTGAAGAATATAAAGAAGAGAAAGGTGTCAAGGAATATTGTTTACTATGACTCAGATAAGGGTAGTGAGGAGCGAGTCGTAGATTAGGAAGATTCCTGTAGTGCTAGAGGATATTGTTTTGATGTGGAAAAAATTATGTAATCCAAGAATCTTATACTCTTTCCTTTTGATTAATGAAAATATGAAAAGAAATAAAACAACAACAATAGAAACAACATGACCAACAAAAATAAAGCTTCTCAACAACAAGAACAACAACAACGCCAACAATAATGGAGAATAGCAAGAACAACATTAATGTACCAAAGCAACAACAATAACAACAAGAACAACAATAATAACATACCAGAGAATAATGGTGAGAGAGTTTTTTCATTCGTTAGGGCTTCTTGGAGAATAAGTGTTTTTGCTAGGGTTCGAGAAGTGAATGAGATAGACACTGAGGGGATAAAAAATATAAAGAGAATAACAAGAACAACAATAATGAAGAATAACGAGAAAATCATTAATGGACCAAAGCAACAACAAGAACAAGAACAACAATAATAACATACCAGAGAATAATAATGAGAGAGTTTTTTCATTCGCTAGGGCTCCTTGGAGATTAAGTGTTCTTTCATTTGATGGAGAAGAAGTGTTCTATAATGCCCTGTATAATATATATCTAGAATAATATCATACAAGAGTTATTATCTGGTACTGACACCATCATAAGTGCCTATTGGCTTAATTTACATACTTGACCATTTTACAAAAAACATAAAAGAACAACAATGGTACAAGATATGGAAAGTGCCAAACATAAAAATCTAAGATCTAAGTATAATATCCTTCATTGTACAACTCAATATACAACAGAATAAACATAAGTTAAGCTTCCTTTGAAACATCCATGCATAACTCCACTTGTAAACTAAACCTACAAACAATACCTGAAAAACAACAACAATAATGGGGTGAGATAATAATCTCAGTGAGTTCCCTTATCTTATGGGTTCACTCGGCTCTACAGAGTTCTAATCAATTTAATCGAAAACCATACCAAGGTAAACTTCCCCGCCACCTCACCTACGTCTAGGACTTTTAGCGTGGGCCACAGATCCTTGTATCTACTTTGACATACGAAATGGATTCAGATTCAAGGTGTTTCCCACAGTCGTCACTTCCCATGGGACCTCTGCCCATCTCAAGTCTCTTACCCATAGGCTCCATTTGTACACACGGGATAAATGAATGAATTCAGATTCAAGGTGCTTCCCACATGAATCGTCACTTCCCATGGGATCTCTTCCCATCTCAAGTCTCTTACCCGTAGGCTCCATTCATTTAAGGGAACTCCTGTCAAAGTATTAATGTGTACATCCAAAAGGAGCTCTATATAAGCATCAACTCTTGGGAAGACATCCACAAAGGTTGTTTTCCACTATGTGATAAAACACGACATAACGTGATTGTATTCGACAATCACAAGGCGAACACATTCACCTTAAACACACTACCCATACATGTTCCATACAACGCATTTCACTCACAACTATGGCAACCATTCATCTATGATACACACATAGGTATCATATTATGAATGTGACCCTATAGTGTCATCTAAGTCATACTTGCAACCTATTTCACTTTTTAATCTATTTCCTAGTGTTAAGCCTAAGTTTCTTCACTTATCTTCATATTGTTTTAAGCATGTTATCACACAATCAAACATATGAACATACACATATATCACACATAAAAAACGTATAGTGCCATAACAAGTCAAGTATAAATAATGCACACAAGGCATATAATCATCATAATAAATAGGACTTTTGGAGCCAAGCCCCTCACCAAAGTAGGACTTTCTGAACAAAGGTCCCTCACCAATTATCAAACCATTTCACATGGTGCTAATCATAATATTGGGTGCTCATCTTCACCCATTTACATCTTATTCCACATCTATTTCAATCCAATACTATTCCATTAATCAAACATCTACATCCATATAATTGACCTTATGAATCTTCACTTTTCAAGGTGTAGCGCGGTTTTCGTGACCGCCCGCATCCGTCGGCGGATGGGATTGGGTGCTACTTTCTGATTTCTTATTTATCCTATGAAGCTGGAAAGGAAAAGGAAGTTATCTCAAACTAACCTTGCACGCAAATGTTTTCTTTAACAAGTGCTAAGAGATTGGGGAGTTCGGGGTCAGGTTATACAATGGGGAGTTGTCAATTACCCATCCTATACATGGTTATCCATGGGTTGTTAGCAATTTTCTTTACTGCTTTCTACTTACTGGTGTTTATTTGTTGTAAATGGGAAAGTTTCTCCTTTGGGAAGGTTGAGAGATGTTGAAAAGATATTTTTGTTGTTTTCGATTTTTTTGATGTTTTTGGTAAGGTACTGGACCTAAGGTTTTTTTGTTTAGTGTGCTCGCTAAGATTTCACAATCTTATGCCTACGTATTCCCGTTGAAGAAAACTGGGAAATCAGAGCAATCGTAGTTCCTCCTATTCTATGGGAGGAAAATAGATATTTGAGTATCTTGTTCAAAGCCCAAGATATGAAGCTAAAGGGGATTTGTATCTTGTTCAAAGCCCAAGATATGAAGCTAAAAGGGTGTTTGTGGGAATTGATTGAAAAGAGTGAAGAGATTAAAGATTGAGATATGAATATCCGGGAAAAACATCGGATGAAAATTGAAGGAATATCCGGGAAAGCATCGGATGGAAAGAAAAGGAATATCCGAAAAAGCATCGGATGAAAAAAAAGAGGAAAGGGTTTTTCCTGTGTTTTTTAGGAAATAAAAAGGGTTCTTTGAAATCCAAGAGGAAATGAGATTGTGCGAGTCTACTGGGTGTGTCTTTGTATAATGCCCAAGAGGAGGCTGATGTTTTACAGGATGAAGATCTAGACTCATTTGAAAGACTGCTCTAGCAAGATGACTAGTTTCTGTTCCTATACCTTTAAGAGGTCGTCGGGACAATTTGTACAAAGCCCAAGAGAAGGCGAGAATAACTTTTAAGAAGCCGAGGGACAATTTGTACGAAGCCCAAGAGGAGGCTATCTTCGTTGAGAAAGAATCATTATACGAAGCCTAAGAGGAGGCTATCATTCCCGGAGGAAGAAATCATTATACGAAGCCTAAGAGGAGGCTGTGAAAACTTCTAAGAAGCCGAAGGGTCCTAGTACAACGCCCAAGAGGAGGCGGGGATGCTTTTAGGAAGCCTGTGGGTCCTTGCACTAAGCCCAAGAGGAGGCTGATGAACAGTTCCAGAAGAGGTTTCACTTGGAACAATGGCCTTCTGTATATGAATTGTTCAAGGGGAAAAATTCCTAGATCTAGTTGTCTAAAATTGTTGTAAAGGAAAATCCTCATTGTCAAAGGAGGGTGAAATATCCGGGAGAACGTCGGATGTAAGGAGACGGGATTTTGTCTAGTTCTAGACGTAGTTGTCAGGGAAACTCTAAATATCTATACTAGTATTACATAGTTGATATGAGTTTATGAAAGGAGACTTACAGTGAGCAGCCCCACAATACAGTTATATACATATGAAAGCGTATAAACACTTACTCGGTTGTAGAGCTTCCATGCTGTTTGGTTAGTTTGTTCAACAAAGAAAGATTGAAAACAACAGTATATTTCAAAATCAAAGGAGAAAGTATTTTGAAAAGAGGTTGGGGATTACAGCTCAAGGAGAGGCCCAAGTTTTTATCAGTGATTGCACTGTGGTTTTGAGTTTGTACAGGGACTTATACAAGTGACGGAGACCCAAAATGGTTTTGGTATAAAAGGAGATTGGGTCTTACACTCTATTAGAGGCCCAAGTGAGTGCAGTGTATTTACAGGAAATACTTGTTTGCAAGTTTAATCGCTTTTAACAGATATGAATAAATCATGCATGGCATACAAGCAAAGCGTTTAAATTCGAGTTTACCGAACACCGGTGAATTTTCCTACGCAAGCAGAGAAGCTTCTGAGGAAGCTTTAAGTATCCAACGGGCGTCAAGGTGTCGTATGATAAATCCTGTATCAAAAAGGAAAACCAAACAAGCAGCGAAAACCCGAGATCGCATAAAAATGCCTTTGATCTCATCAAGTGGTTAGATTTGAATCACAAGTTATAGAAAAATGAATTTAAAGAAAAATTCTAGCTTATATCTTAATATTTGAAAATAATATTAATATCACAAAATTAATAATTAATATTAATATTAATCACAATTTAGCTAAAAACCAAGAAATAATATTAAGACTAATTAAAAAATGTCAAATTTATCATTTAAAAATTAGTCATGCTTAGAAAATAATATTGATATCATAATCAAAGAAAAATCAATTATCAAAATTTAAGACTAAATTAAATAAATATAATTAGAAAAAATATAAAATTTAGAATGGGCTGGGATTTGTAAATCAAAGGGTGTATTTAGAATGACAGACATGGGCTAAGCCCAATTCATTTTATCCTAAAAATATTTAATTAAAAGAAAACTTATAATAAAATATCAAAAGATTAAAACAAAAGTAGAGAAATTTGGAAAGAATGGATTACACGATAGAGTTTCAACTTCTCCCTCTGCGCTCATTTTCACTTTTCTCGATCTTCTTCCGTTCCGGCCGGCTCTTCCTGCTTGGCGATTCCGGCGTTTCCCTCCGTTCGTATTTTCGGCTCCTCCTGCTTGCGATTCCGGCGTTTCCCTCCGCTGCCGTTTTCGTCGGTTTGGTGCTTCCGGCCGCACGCGATTGCGTTTCCGGCAACAGGGCGGTGTGAAATCCCCCCGATCGGTTCCTCTGAGTTTTCGCGGATTCAGGTTTGTGAAATTTTGTATTCAATTTCTATTCTTTGATCTTCCTGTTAACATTGAATTTGTGTTAGGGTTAATATAGGAACAAAGAGGGATGAATTTGTTAATTGAAATTGAATTGATATTGATGGAATTGCAGGTGAAATTGCTGTTGAAGCCATTGATATTAGTGAGTTCGACGTGTCGGCGACGTCAGTTTTGTCGGCTTTGAATTGAAGCTGCTGTAGCGAGTTATTCTTCTGCATATCAGGTGAATCGTTTTCTTTTTTATTCTGAAATTGTTGATGCTTACAACAAGTTTGTGTTGTGTTGATTTCGACTCGCTGCTGTGTTAATTATTCTGCAAAAATTTTGTACTTTGTTAGATCAAAAGAAATTGATATTTGTAATTTATATTAAGTAAATAAAGAATTTATGAAATTGATTTCTGAGATTGGAATCGTGTTGTATTGTTCTGCCGATTCTGTTGAATTGCTGCGATTTTGTGAAGTTCTGATAAACTGTTTTTTTTTTCTTTCAAAATTTCTGTTGAAATTGATTGTGGTGGATTTCAGTTTGGTTGCAACCGGTGATGTTGCAATGAAATTTCTGTGAATTTCTGTTTGTGCAAGTTCTGCAGTGGATTTCCTGTAAAAGAAACAGAAGGTGAGTTATATTGAATTTCATAATTACTGTAAAAATTGAATTGGAATTGATGAAATAAAAATGAATTTGAGATGTTGCAGGAAGTGTGATTTCTGCAGAAATTGTGGCAGCAATTGGTTCCCATGAATTGGTGGTGTGTCGACGCACATCTCGCAGCTGCTATAAGATTGTTGTTGAATTTGCAGGTGCATGCAGCTTGAAATTGTTGCAGCAGTTGGCTCCCCTGAACTGCAAAAAAGGAAAATAGAGTGCAAAGAGTTTGAAAGGGATATGATGCCCTGTTTAAATTAATACTTGTTTCTCTCTTTTTCTTTCAAGAACTCCCTCTTTCTTTGTATGTTAGTGTAGTATGGGTAAAAAACAGAAAGTTCTATATACAAATTGTGAGAGGGGGCCGTGTCCTCTTGTGTTTATGCCACATGCTTTACATTTTTCCTTCTATGCTTATACTAAAGACAATAACTTAGAGAAAAATTTGAGAGAAAGAAGAATGTGCTTGTTAATACAAGACTTGTGTAGGAAATTGTGAAGAGCTCAAAGCTCTATTTATAGGCAATTGGTTGCTTAAGGCTTAGGCAAGTTAGAGATAAGAGAAGAATAGCATCTTCAAAGTCTCTATTTTGAGTAAAGTTTGTTATGAGGTTGTAAGAGAATGTTTTTAATTCTCTTCTACAATTGGCTAGTGAAAATGAGTCAAGGAGACAAGGTTGTATAGTTTGTCTCATAAGAAACAAATTTGGTAAAAAACAAATTTATATAAAAACATAATTGTATGAAAACAAAATTTAAATAAAACAAAAAATGTATATAAAAAATAAAATTCATAATAAACAACAGCATATGAAATTATATTAAAAAAATAAAAATTTGAATGTATAAATATATATATATATATATATATATATATATATATATATATATATATATTTATGTATATATATATAAAAGAGAAAGAGATATACATGTATATAAAAGAAACCAAAATATATTTATATATATAAAAACGAAATTATATATATAAATATGTATATCACCTTTTTTTTTGAATTTTATTTTCACATAATTAACCATAAAAGACGGAGATTTCAACGAGTACATTCTGACTGAAAATTCAAACAAAAAATGCATGACAAAAACAGATGATAGAATATGCAAATGACATGAAGTGAAAACACAGTCGGGTTTTGATAATCGGATGGTCAAAATTTGGGGTATGACACATGGGCCTTCCCCCATCACAAGTCTCTTTACCCATAAGCTCCATTCGCTTATGTAATCACTAAGGATAACGTGATTGTATTCGACAATCACAAGGCATCACATTCGCCTTAACCATAAACAACATAAACCATACATTTTCCATACAAATCTCTCCTCACAACTAGGAAACTACTTTCCAATGATACACACCTAGACATCATTGCACAAGCATTGTGATCTATGTTATTCATCATGTCCTAATCACTTTACTAGTTTATCCCATTAATTAATACCAATGGTTTTCCTCACCATTTTTATAGTCTTTTAAGCATGTTATCGCACAATTAATACCAATTTTTTAAGCATGTAGAGAATTGGAATAGATTTCCAACCCTTCCAATCGTGCCTCGATCCGAGTTACGGTTCAAAAGTTATGAAGGAAACAATAATGGGAAAACAAATAGGATTTTGTTATGTTCGCACAGCGACCCCAAAGCGAGGTTGTTCGCTTTTAGTTCGCACAGTGAACCCACGACGAAGAAGAGGCATAAGCAAATTTTGGTTATGGTCGCTTTGCGACCAACCAGCTAGCAGCTTGTCTTGAGTTCTCACAACGACTAAACAGAATTAAGATTTTTCAGAATGCGAATAATGAAGCACCCAAGGTCAATTCTCACACCCACTCATCCAAACCACATCCAAACACTTAAATAAATATGGATTAACATAGTGGGACATGTAATTCATCACAATCAACAAGTATCAACATGAATTTCACAATTACACTTGTTTTTCACACAAAACCTAAATCCCCAAATCATGTATTCTTCCCCTCCCAAAGTTACACTATCTAATGGAACCCACCTTATTGAATAAGAAGATGATGAAGATGATGAAGATGATGAATCCAAACTCTTCCATGAGCTTCTTCTCTTCTTTCCCTTTCTCTTTTCTTTTCCTCTTCATTTCCTTCTTTTTCTTACTATCTTTCTTTCATCCTCTTTCTCATATATATATATATATATATATATATATATATATATATATATATATATATATATAATATTATATGATGGTAAAATATCTCCATCTGATATTTTGTCATCTAACATCAATTGACCAAATATTAGAGTTACAAAAATTCCCTCTCTTGCACTTATTAATATTGGTCTGTTCCTTTCATCAATAATTGATCTCCTCAAAGTTCACTAGTTACTCTATTGATCATAATTGACAACATTCAGAGCACTTAGGAGCTCTAATTATTCCAACTGACCAAAGATAAAGTACATAGGAACTCATTTGATCTTAACTGATATCCAATTGAGCATTTAAGGGAATATGGGGTATTACATGTTCTTTTGTTAGGGCTCAAGAAGTGAATGAGGTAGACACTGAGGGAATAAAAAATATAAAGAGTCTATATCACGGTTATATTGAAAACCGAGGTAACATAGCCGACGTAAAACTTTAAAAACTAAAGGCACATTTTTGGTTCCAAAAAGAATAAAAAAATAGAGATTATTTATCTCAGCTTTCCTAAAAACCGAGGCAACTTATCCGACGTAAAATCTATAAAAAGTAAAGGCGCCTTTTTAGTTCCATATAAAACATAAAACTGCATGTGCTGGGAATCGAATATCAAACCCTGAGCATATTGTTATGTCACCTTTAAAGAGAACCGATGTAACATATTGATTTTTGTTAAAAAAAACAAGGCACCCCCTTTACATACACCCTCAGTTTTATATTGTTCGTTGTGAAAGCTTCGTCATAAAAAGCGTTATTTGTTATCATTCATCAATACCGCTTATGTCTAACAAGTATTACGATTTTTACCGTATTGTTTAATCGACGATATCTCAACCTATCAAACAATACAATAATCATAAAAATTTATACAAGTGAATATCAAACTCCAAGTGTATGTCTAGACTTTGGTCTTTGATAGAAGAAAACTTAGGTCAAGACTTGAAAGATATTTCTCAATAATGATTCAAACCACAAATATAACATAAAAGCAAAGATAATCATCTATATTGATCATCAACTAGTTCACATACATATGATCAAAAGAAGTCTATACTATTTAGATTAATTACATCTAATCTTGACACAAGGGGGTTTAGCTACACATCATGGTAGCTTGCTTCACAAGAAATGAAAAGAGATGAATAAGCATCCAAGTTGAATAATCGACAAAGATTGCATATTCAGCTCCGATTAAATGATTCTGAGTTTTTTTACTCTTCCAATAAGTTTTTAGGGTTCCAAGATCAAGAAGAAGTCCAATAAATCTGATTTGGATCCTATTTATAGACTTTGTAAATTTCTGATCTCGCCCGACGACCAAAGCCCCGCCCGACGAATCTACCTTTTTCATACACCCTTCTGCCAGCAAAAAGTATCAAACCACCCTTGAGAAAAAATATCATGTCTTTCCCGACGACCAAAGCCTCACCTGGTGAAATCATACAAAAAACCCTCGTTTGGCGACCATGCCAGCTTTTGCTACTAGAATTCTTCTGCTTTGCCTCGCCTTGGCTTCATTGGGCGAGCTCGCCCTCCATTCGCTACCTACTCACTAGGCGAGCTTGTTGAATTTCCCATCCTTAACTTTGTGCCTTTTTCTTTGTTTTGTGCCTTCATTTTTGGTTTCTTGCAACAATTTTCTGTATACTAACACACATATCAAAGACACCATAACTAAATGCAAACAAGGTCACATTCTATGAAAAATTGGGGAAATAAATGATCGAAAACACAAAATAGAGCCTAAAAGTTCTAAGGTTTCATCTGGAATTATAGTCATAATTGGCATTTATCATGTGTGCGTGTGTGTGTGTGCATGTGCGTGCGTGTGTGTGTATGCATGTGTGTGTGCGTGCATGTGTGTGTGTATGCATGGGCGTATGCGTGTGCCTGTGTATATGTATGTGTGTGTGTATGTGTGTGTGTGTGTTATCTATGCTACTTACAAAAACTCCATTGTGTTTTTAAAAAAACACTTATCACTCAACTTGACACGATTAAGGAATCTTTCACCCTTCCTCTCTTTCCCACTATGAAGCTTCAAGTCCTTTTTTTCGATACACTAATGAATAAAGCATTTCACTTAAACCTTATATTTTATGAGGCTTTTAATGTCTTCATTGTAGTCACCATTATCAGAGAGTTGAAAATGTATTACTAGTGATCATAAACCCTAATTCTTTAGCTTAATTAAGAGGAATAGCTTGATAAAACACTTTGTGTATCTTTGACCGCTTGAATAGCTTTAGTACTTACTTGCATTCGTACATTGTTGTCATCCAAGACACTTTAAGACTTGTTATGCCTTCAAGTGTTGTCACTAAAACCACTTGAACTGCTTCAGGTGTTGTTATCATCAAAACCATGACATTATCAGAGTTAAGCGTATCTTATTTATCTATGAGCTTTAATCACTTTTTGATTATACCTACAAGCATATAGTTCCACAAAACTTACCTAGTTTTTGTTTACCATTGTTTAAAATAAAGCATTTGCAACCGAAAAACGCAAAAACACTAGTACAAAAAAAAAAATTTAAATTAGACATTTTAAATCATATGCTTTCCACTTGATTTAAAAAGTTGAAAAACTAGGATTCGCAACTACCATATTTTAGTGAATATCATTTAGATTAGTTAACCTGATTTAAAAAGAATTTTTGATATTAAAAAAAAAATAAGAGACAAAAGCGCCAAATACACTACAATTATTCTCTCTCTTCTCCGCGAAAACATTATTGTTCCCTCTCTTCTCACATCAAACTCAAAACCCTTTTCCTTTTCTCTCTCTCTGGGCGGCGGAGAGAAACCCTTTTCCATTTCCTTTTACTTCTCTCTCGATGGCGAATTCCTCTTGCTTCCTCTTGAATCGCCATTTCCTTGTCGATTCTCGCATTCTCGTCAATCTCTCCCTCAATCTCGTACTTTCAAACCGCGGCAAATTCTTGTCTCAGATCTCCCTCAAGCGTTGCTTTTCTCTTTCACTCACTGTGAAGGTTATTTAAGGGGTGGCTGGAGGCGGTTCATCGCTGTTGTTGTTTCAGGTGGCGATGATTGTTTAAAGAAAAAGCATATTCACGGTGTTTTGCAAGATGGTTCAGATTTCACGTGTTGTTACTCTGCAGTGGCTATGGCGAGTTCATCTATTAAAGGCGGTTCTCCGACATGATTTCTGGATTTCTCTTGTCCAGGAAAAACAAATTGTGATGTTGTTGTTGCTGTCAGAAACGATGCCAAGTTCGTGCACGATGGCATTTCGGCGAAAGCTCGTGTGAGGTGCAAAGAGAGTTATGGTTGTGGTCACATTGTTGTTGTGTTGGTTATGGTTAAGCGAAGGATGATCTTCTTTTGAGAGGTCCCTTTCATTTGCAAGTTCTGCAGAATTTGTTGGTTGAATATTGTGCAAGTGTGGTAGATGTCTTTTACAGGTTTTTCTCTCTGCAACGACATTGAGAGTTCCTGATTCTCCACCCCTGACTCTGTTCAGATTTTTCAAGGTTTGTTCATATTTTGGTCTTTTTCAACGTTAATTTAGGTTTAGTTTTATCTTTCTGCTGGGACTTTTAAGAGATAAGTGGGGTGTTGTTAGGAATTGAAATTGGTGTTGTTAGTGTTGTTGTTGAATTTTTGCTCCTAGGTTTTTTCCCGTCATTTTTTGTGTAAAAAAAATCGATTCATATTCATTTTTCTTATGCTCAAAATTTGAAAACATGACCTAGAAAATGGAAATTACTCCTCGTTGTTGATGATAGTAAATAGTAATATTGTAAACGATGATTGTTTGATTGAATAAATTGATTGATTAGATTGTAGAGTGAATTTCATAGATGCTAACAATCATGTCTTAATTTCACAACAACCTGTCAGGGACTCCAATCCTAATTTCCGCCGCAGACAGAAAAGCCAGCAGCTGGTCCTCTTGCTGCTGCAGGTCCGGCGACCACCGGCCAGGCTTAAAATCAATTCTCCAACACCAGACATCATCCTGCCAAAAGCCCAGGTCTGCCACAAAAGCCTCTTGGTTAGCCGCATTTTCCCACAAATCCGGAAAAACTTTAACCAAAGTTTCGTTACCAAACCAGCGGGAAACCCAGAATAGAGTCGCTTTACCGTCACCTAATTTGCATCTTATTATTTGGTAGAGAGAATGGTGAAGTTTAAAATAGTTTTAAAGAAATATGTCATTGACTGAGTTATGATAAAAAATTGTAATCCTAAATGCACTAATATTTTGACATGTCGCTGAAAAATAGGTGATGTTATTTATCTTAGAAATCATGGCATTTTATAAGGTTAGTGAGATTTACGTGATAATTATAGTACGGAATATTACAGAGTAGGGGTGAATGTAACATTAGGATAGAATATGGTACATTGAGCACAGTGTTCAGAAGATAGATACTGGTGTGGTGGGGTAGTACTATACTACAAGTAAATAGTGATAGTATTCTCTTACATTATTGCATTTATAGTTGATGGTTGAGTGCCATTACTTTCAAAACCAGTTCTTAAATTCATTTGTTCTTTATGAGTTTAGACTGTTTGGTTTAATGTGATGAATATGAATATGTTTTGATTTATGTGTCTAATATTTTTGTATCTTGCAGGTTGAGGAGCAATGTGAAGCCAGTGGCAACAAAAGGCTAAGAAAGAAAAGGGTAAATACAGACTTTTGTTTGAATGTCTATCTATTTGCATTGCACATCTTTTGTCATAATGATTTCATCATATTCTTGAGCAAAATGTTGCGTCCTGTTTTCAGTAACATGCCTAATGTCTTAATGCTTTTATGCAGTCTCTACCTGAACTACTTGAGGAAGGGAGGTTGCTTTTGAAAGAAAGGGGAAATGTATTGATGGTATGAAGTAATATTTTGACATGTCATTGTCTGTTATCATGGATGCACTAGCAGTGTTGTCAAATTGCGGCCATGGCGGCGCCATGGCGGATTGCGGTTGCGGAAATTCAAAATAGCGCAATGGAAAAGTTATGGCGTTGCGGATTTTGCATTGCGGCGCCATGGCGGCCGCCACGAGTTTAAGGTTCATGGCGGCATGGCGGAAATTGCGGAAATAGCGGGTTATTTTAAAAAAAAAATTTGAAAGTTTGTTGTGTCTGTGTATTATTTTACTCAACCCCAACTATAATTCTGATTAAATACAAATAGCCCTCATTAAATACAAATAATTACTCTGATTAAATATTTATAAAACTAAAACATGCTGCAACCTTTCTATTATCCTAGTTTCTTCTTATCCCTATGTGTATTCTTCTTTAGGTTTTTTTCTCATTTATTTCTCTTTCTGTTTTACTCGTGTTGTTTTTCTTGTGTTCTACTTGTGTATCCCTTCTTCTCTAATGTCCTTTTTCTTGTTTCAGTTACATGTTATGCTACTGCTGTTAATTTTTACTTCTAGTTTTTCTCCAGCTCTGTTTTTTTACTGCTGTATTTTTCTTTCTTTATTAGTGCTCTGTTATTTTTTACTTCTTTTTTCTAGTTTATGTTACATTGTTATTACTATTTTTAGTTTTTAGTTCTGTTTTTAAGTATTCGAGACATGCAGCATCTTATTTTATTTACTTTATAATGTCTATTTTGAAGAACTTGATATGCGAACTCTAGTTTCCTACATATATAATTCTGTTTTTTAAGTTTTATGAATTCAGTTATTGTTTTTTTGGTACTGTTACTGTTTTTTGTGTGTATATATATGTATATAATAATGTTTTTTGTTTGTCCGCCATGCTTCCGCAATTTTCCGTTCCGCCATCCGCCATATTTTTATGGCGGATTTTTGGCTCGCCGCAATTTTCCGCAATCCGCCATAGACAACACTGTGCACTAGTGCTAGTATGATAATACTGAGTTCATTAGTGGATTTGTAGAAGTTCTGTCTCTATCTTAATATAGTTCGACTGAAAGCATTGATGAATACAGAAAACAACAATGTGAACGCTGTGGTTTTAAGAAAATTGGAGAACCACTTCCTGATAATGTTACTTTGAAAGATATCATGAATTCCTTACCCGTGAAGGTTTTTCTTTACTCAAATAATAGTACTATCGTGTATATACTTTTGTTTTATAATCACAGATTATTGATTATTTTAATTTTGGATTAAGGTGTTTGAGATAGATGAAAAGAAAGCATGGACAAGAGTACTGATATCTGTGGCGTCTTACATTGGGATTATTGTTTATTTCAAAAGCGCATTGGTATCTACTTCCTCTGGCTTGGGCATTTGCAGGGACCGAAGGAACCAGGGTTAGTTAGTTGGTTGGTTAGTTAGTAATACTCTTCTCTTCTCTTCGTTGATATTATTTCTTAATACTCTTTTTTTTTTCTAGCAGCTTTTGGTTATAGGGCATGATTGTGCTCACAAATCATTTTCAGTGAATAAATTAGTAGAAGACATTGTAAGAACTTTGGCTCTTTAAACATGACATACATCGTGCTAAAACTAACATGTAAGTTTTGTTTCTATTCATCTTAAACTGCAGTTTTACAAATCTATAAAAACAATAATTGTGTTCCTGTTTTACCTCTTCTTTAGGTTGTATGAAGATACAACATGGCACCCAGTTTGGAAAGAAGATTTTGATTTAAGTTAGTTTTGCGGAAAGCACTTGTATATGGATAAGGTCAGCTGCGTCCGTTGATGTCTATAGCAAACTAATATGTACAATTGTGTCATATAACATAACAAGCTTCTTAATTGAATAAGTACTAAATGAGCGTGCATGTTGACGATGTAACAACTTATTTGGCATTATGATTTGAACAAGTTCAGACCAAATGAAGCAAAGAGAGTGAAGATAAGTTGTTTTGTGCTTTATAGCAATTTGATGGCCTTTGATTATTTATAGCACAGGATTGAATGAAGCCGATGCGGCGTCAATCAGGGTTGCTTGTGATACTCGAGGCATAAAAAACCTTGATGTTGTAGGCTCAAAAGGTCGATATTGCAGGTGCATATCTTGTATTAAAACCTGGTTTGCTACCTTTATGAATGCAATTTACTTTATTATTGTGTTTTTGTACACTATATATTTTTAAAAATGTCCAATACATGCTTAAACTATGAAGTATGGACACATACATGGACACCACACATAACACCGATACTAATAAATTGACACCAATGATAATTAAAAAATGAATAAATTGTTAGTTTGCTACCTTTTGGCTAGAAAGATATTTTACTAAAGGCGTGTTTGGAGTTTGGACTGACTAATTTGATAATATTTATCGCCATAAACACCTGTTAGATTGTATATGGGAGTTTAACCACTTATGATCAACATAACCACTAATATTAAAAAAATTCTCATGCATATCATAATTTTGGCGGTCATTATTGGTACAACTAAAGGAACTTGTTAAGTAATTTTTGTGGCCAACATTCTATTCCT
This sequence comes from Lathyrus tuberosus, assembly GCA_022829125.1. Classification (NCBI taxonomy): domain Eukaryota; kingdom Viridiplantae; phylum Streptophyta; class Magnoliopsida; order Fabales; family Fabaceae; genus Lathyrus; species Lathyrus tuberosus. The sequence continues at coordinate 432,232 of JALAZF010000151.1, read as the reverse complement.
GAAAGAAATCAAGTAACACTAATAATTAAGAAGAATATCATTAATGTTTACTGATAAGTCACAACAAAACGGTCCCAATTGCATGTGCCATTATTTCATATATGGTCCTTCCTTTTGCCTTTCAAGAATTTATTACAAAATTTGACTTAGAGTAATAGTGCAGTTTCTGGGTTAGATTTTTTAATCCATATAGCTTGCATAATAGTGCTATAGATGAACAATAGAACACTGCTATAGATGAAATTATAAGACCATCATAAACTTTGAACTCCAAAGTAGTTTCTTTATTTGTTTTATTTCCAATCGCTATTACAGATTCTTTGTAATGAAGTCAACTGATTGCTTATGTTCTCTATCCTGCACAGGTTTATGGATTCTCATGGGTTATCCTGGCAGTGTTAATAGTTCTTTTTAAGGTGCAATATTGCTTAAGGTGCAATATTGGATTCTCATGGATTCCAAGTTTTACTCAAATTGGAAGCTACTAGCATTAATCCAGTTGACTGGAAGATTCAGAAGGGTGCTCTTCGTGCTATATTTTTGCCTTGAAAATTTCCCCATACACCTTGTATGACTCACTAATCCTCTTTCTCTTTAATCAAATATGTGTTTTGATTAGTTTACAGAAATAGTTTAGTTTATTGATCAATATAAGCATTTTTTCCAAGTGTTTGTGTGATATCTAAGAAATAGCTTATGTTATGTTCTATCAATTGTTTTTAACTTATGAATAGTGCTTTCTAGTTTATATAAAAATCTTAATTCATTCTTTGCTTATGCTTATAACTTGTGAAAAATGAAGGCTTGCTAGAATGATAATACTGAGTTCATTAGTGGATTTGTAGAAGTTATGTCTCTATTTTAATATAGTTCGATTTTATGATTATGTTCTTTAAATTTTTGTCCAGGCTTTCTGACTCCGCCACTGGTTATGATACATATGTTGAACACTGTATCTGGTGGGATTGTTAATTCATGGAATCAGGTATTTAAAAAAACTCAATTATATGTGTTAATTGTATTTTTAATGTTAATACAATTTTCTAATATTATTTAATATTTATTCAGATATTTGGAGACTCGACACCATTTTATGAAGAGGACGTTACGAATGTTCAAGAACGTTGTGCAAATTTTATTCTAGAATCCATTTGAAGTAATTTGATTATGTGTCGGTGCTATTTGTTTCTGTGTTTCTGTTGTAGGCCTCATAGTTTGTTAGCTTTGCTTAGACAAGCTAGTTTTTTGGTAGTAACATAGTTTGATTTAGGTAAAGAGGTATTAAGTTTTCATGGTACTATTTGTAACATTGTTTCATGAATATTTTATAATTGATCAAATTTATTTAAAACTTTGTCCTATGGTATTTTGTATTAATGGTTATGTATGAAATATTTGATTAGTGTTTGGTTGTGATGAAATTTTGTATTATATATAATTGTGTACAATATTGTGGAAGAAACAAAAGAAAAATGACAATTAAAAAAAAATGACATTGTACTTTTAAATCAAATGAACTGATTTAAAATAACATTATTAAATCAAGTGAATTGATTTAAATTTGAGATTTTAAATCGGATTATATAGATTTAAAAACTTATATGACTTTTTGAACTTTTTTTAAATGTGTCAAACCGATTTAAATAAACACTTTTAAATCAGATTAACTGATTTAATAAAATATTTTAAATCGGATGATATCTGATTTAAAATCCAAAAACTTTCTAAATCGGCCGGAATTAAATAGGACAACTAATCGATTTAAAAAGTCATTTTTAACCGATTTAAAAATTATTTTTTGTACTAGTGAAATAAGAAATATTTTGCTTTCTACCTTTAAGAAACTCATATGATGTCTTTTCTATGACGGGTCTAAGGAACACCATGTTTAAGATGTGGCATGTCGTGTTAACCTACTAAGTGGGATCAATTAAATTAATTACATTACACCATAATGTTTTATCTAGAACCACGTTTCTATCCAAATTGTTAGTCTCGAGATATTTCTTAATAGTTTCTCTTACAGTTTTTCTATAACTTCCCCTAACTTTAGTTGTTTGACTCATCTTCTTCTGAATCTACTCTCCTTACAACAGAATATAAAGTTCTTATGTATACATTCTCAAACCATCTATGCATATTTTCTACCATATTTTTTTATTATAGGTGATGCTTCAACACTCTCTAGTATTTTTATTTCTAATTTTATCATGTATTGTCTTACTACACATCCAACGCAACATCCTCATCTCTGCTACACTCTTTATTCTTGTGTTGATTTTTAACAACCAAACATTTTTAACAACATATATTTTACCATTGTCCGATAAAAGTATTCCTTCAGCTTGAGTTGTACTTTTGTGTCACATAAAACCCCCCAAGGTCTTCCTTCATTCACTACAACGGAAAACATACAACAATGTTTGGAAAAGATATATTATCACGCAGGACCGACCATTGTTACGTAGTGTATGGTTGTATATGCGTTACTTACAATCATGGTCGTATGACCATTGTAGAAAACCTGAAAGCGCGCGACATATTACCATGGTTGCTTTAACTAACCGTTGTAATATATTAAAGGTCTCAGGTTCGATTCTCAGCAACGCCTTTTTAGTGTATATATATATATATATATTATTCTGGACAACGTTCACTATATAACCACAGTCATATTTAACAATCGTCGTTAAATTATCTGATTTTTTAAAATATATTTTTCTTCTTTTTGAAATTTTTCCATTTTTTAACCTGTATTCTTGTGAACCATATCAGAACAAAAACAACAATTGTATCATAACAAATAATTGTATTGTATTACATCAAATCCATACATTGGATCAAGAACCAAACATTCTGTATATATATATATATATATATATATATATATATATATATATATATATATATATATATATATATATATATATATATATATATATATATATATATATATATATATATATATATGTTACATAAAAAAAATGGCACAAAACAACCTACAAACATTATATAACATCACATATTTGTATCTTATGTAGTGTTTTAGTTTATTTGTCTCTTGGTGTCTTGACTTTAAACACCTACAATATCAAATAATCATACTTGTTAGTAATAAATATAGTTAGAAATAATAACTTACATTAAATTATGAATAAAGAATAAAATACTTGTTAATTTTCCCATATGTCTTCATTATGATCGATACGAATATCATGCACATCATCTCTATCAACTTCATCATATTTAGTAGACACTTTTGTTGTGTAAGAATGAGTAGAAGGAATATCAAAACTTTCATCACTACTAGGAATGTCTTTTCCTCAGAGAGCGATTGACCATTTCCCCGATGTGTCGGAAGGGTCGGTCACATAAAAAACTTCTTTTGCCTGTGAAACCATGATGAATGGTTCGGTCATATACTTTGCTTTGCCAAGGTCAACCTGGTGAATCCCAAGTCATCAGTTTCTACACCATTAATATTATTGGAAACCCATTTCCATTTAAATAAAGACACTTTGAAGATGGCATAATCAATCTCCCAAATCTCTTCAATGACACCATAGAACGCACTAGATGTCAATATTAGATTTTTATCTTTCGAACTAGAGAAGTACATGGATTCGACCTCAGCCATAACTCCACTATTTTGCATTGTACTACGATCATCTTTTGATTTTGTATAAAAGGTATAATGACCAATGTCATATGCAATCCAAGTTATCACATTAAATTTTGGCATGAATGACAACCATTTAATTGTCTCGGGTGCACTATGATCCTTTGGTATCCTTTTATTAAACCAATCTAGGAATTTCTTATTATGCTCAATCAACAACAACTTGTCACTCATTCGTGGATATCTTTTCTTCAAAAGTCTTTTGTGAGTAGCCACGTAAGGTTGAACTTCTTCAAGATTATTCAATATATAGAAATGTTCCTGAATAACTACATCTCAAGCCATTGACTTAACATTTAAACCTTGAATACCTCTACCTTTAGTGTCAACATGACGAGACTTTGGAATTCCTATAGACTCTGCTTCCAACAAATAGTTTGTACAAAACTCAACAGCTTCTTCTGTGATGTACCTTTCAACAATCGAAGCTTCCGGTCGGTGATGATTCTTCGTATATCCTTTAAAGATCTTCATGTATCGCTCTATTGGATACATCCACCTTAAATAAACTAGACCGTAAATTCTGATTTCTCTGACTAGATGAACAAGTAAGTGAACCATAATGTCAAAAAATTATGGAGGAAAATACATCTCCAATTGACACAAGATTATGGTAACTTCATCTTCTAATTCATCTAATTTTTTAAAATCAATAACTTTAATACATTTGGAATTGAAGAACAAACACAATCTGGTTATAGTTACTCTCACATTTTTTGGTAGGATGCCACAGATAGCCACTGGTAGAAGTTGTTGCATCAAAACATGACAATCATGAGATTTCAAACCAATTAACTTGAGATCTTTCATTGATACAAGTTTCTTGATGTTTGATGAGTAACCATGGGGAACTTTGATACCATGCAAACACTCACAAAAACTTTTCTTTTCCTTTTTACATAGAGTGTAACAAGCTGGAGGCAGATAAGTTCTTTTCCCTTTTTATATTGGAGCTAATTGTTTTCGTATACCCATCGCCTCCATATCGAGACAAGATTGCTTACTATCTTTAGTCTTACCTGGAATGTTTAGAAATGTTCTAATCAAACTATCACACACATTTTTCTCCACATGCATCACATCAAGACAATGTCTTACATCGAGACTAAACCAATATGGAAGATCAAAGAACACAAATCTCTTTTTCCATATATTTTTCTCGAGTGGCCCTTTTTCTTTTTCTCACTTTCCAAAGACAACATTAACGTGTTTCTGTTGTTGATAAACTTCATCATTGGTTAAAGTTTTAGGAGCGATATCAAACTCCTACTCTCCATTAAAAGCCTTTTGCAATCTACGATAAGAATGAATGGGTTTTAGAAATTTCTGATGCCCAAGGTAAACAGTGTTTTTTTCCAAACTCAAGTTGGTGATAACATGTATCAGATTCACAAATTGGACACACTTTGTATCCTTTGACACTATATCCAGCCAAATTACTATATGCAGGAAAGTCGTTGATTGTGCAAAATAGCATTGCACGCATCTTAAACGTTTCACCAGAATATGCATCATCAACTTCAACGCCTTCCTCCCACAAAAGTCTTAAATCTTCAATTAATGGGCTTAGATAAACATCTATGTCATTTCCAGGTTGTCGTGGTCCAAAAATCATCATACTTAACAACATATACTTACGCTTCATGCACAACCAAGGAGATAGGTTGTAAATCGTGAGAAGAATAGGCCACAAAGAACGGTTTGTACTCAGATTAACAAAGGGGTTCATTCCATCGGTGGCAAGCCCAAGCCTAAGGTTTCTTGGCTTAGTGCCAAATCCGGAAACAACGAATCAATTTTCTTCCATTGCACAAAATCAGCTACATGGTGTATGTTTCCATTTCATTTTCTTTCATCTGCATGCCATCTAATATTCTTTGCGTCATTCGTATTAGCAAAAAGTCTCTTGAATATTGAATTTATTGGCAAGTACCATAACAATTTAACAGGAGGCATCTTCCTACTAACATTTTCAATGTCATTGTCATCACCATTGTTGTCCTTCAGCTTGTAACACGACACCTCACATTCCGAACATTGATTCAAATTTTCATATTCTTTCCTGTATAATATGCAGTCATTAAGGCATGCATGTATTTTGATATACTTCAAACCCATTGGACACAATATCTTCTTGGCATCATAACAATGATCAGACAAATTGTTATCTTCAGGTAGCATTTGTTTTAGCAAATAAAGTAATTACGTGAAACTTTTACCCGACCACCCATTTTTCGCTTTCAGATTAAACAATTTTAAAACCGCAGAAAATCGTGTAAAACTTATGCACCCTTTATATAAAGGGGTGTCTTTATCACTACATAAAGTATCATAAATATTGGCTTTCTTAAAAGAAGATTCTCCAATATCACAAAGCATATCTTCTAGACGGTCATCCATATATTCATCTTCATCAACTTTATGACTTTGTGACGCACTGTTTCTCTTTTTTTCCACCTCACCATGCCACATTCATATTGTATAATTTTGACATATACTATCACAACATAGGTGATGAAATATCTCATCCTTTGTACCTTTATTTATATTTCCGCAATTAACACAAGGACAATAAAAGATACCATTATTGTCGTGAACATTTTGATCAGCGTATTCAAGGAATTCAAGAACTCCTTTCTCATATACTGGATCAAATCTATCATCTTTCATCCAACTACGATCCATAACAAATTTTGAAATTTATATCAAAATAATATTGTGAACGACATAACAAAATCTAAGCCTAAAAGCATATCGAAAAGCTGAAGCATATTCATAACAATAATACAACTCTAAATCTTAAGCATATGGATATCCATTGTAGCAAAGTTATAATATTTTTGTTCACTGCTAAATCCAAAAACAAAACATAAAGCATATGAACTTTGCACGAAACATACCACAAAATCAAACAAGAATGAAGATAGTGAAGATTATCAAGAATTAGGAAGATGAGGAAGAGAGTGAAGTTTGCACGAATCATACAGTACTTTAAAGAGGAAGACACCAAGAATGAAGATAGTGAAGATTATCAAGAATGAAGATTCAAATGAACGAAGATTGTGAAGATGAAGATTTCGCTATAGTTATCGCTGTCGTCTCTGGTTCACTGGTTCACTAGTTCGCTTAAGGTTATGAAGGAAATAATGAATATGTTTTGTTTTAAATTCATCAGGAAAACATTTGACCACAATTATTACATTCAATCGCAATGAAATATAGATCTTATTACAACGGTAGTATAGTAAAACCGTGGTTAAATAATTTTGAATTTTTTATTTATTTAAGAACTTAAGTGACACTCACTTTTTATAATAGGAAAAATGGAAAAAAGTAGTTACTAGGATTCGAAGCTTGTAACATTTACTTTATCACCACAGTTTTTTTGCCTCAACTGTGATTAAATAACATTCAAAAAAATAAAAAATATATCAGGTGCATCCAGTTTGCGATATTACAACGGTGGAAAACCTAACCCTAGTAGTATTAGTGTTATCGAATATGTATTTTGTAGTAGTGTGATATACAAGGTCAATCACATTATTATCACAATAAATGGAAAATTGTTGGTGTTGAGAGTCAAACCATTTCACTCCAGGTACATTTCACTACGGTTTTTACATATGACCGTTGTGACATGTCCTTTAGTAAATACAAAAAAAGTGCCCAAAAATAAACTATTACCATAGTTAACACGAAGACTGTTGTAATATTGGTGTCAGGAAATGCTTATTTTGTAGTAGTGAATACTATTAGATACGGAAGATATGTCTTTAAGAATGAGAAAAACTAGGGTATAAGTTATAGGTCTTTAAGACGGAAAAAATGTGGAATATAAGTTGTATGACCTGGTTTTACCATATTGTAGAGAGATTATGAGTCAATTTCAAAAACAATTTTATCAATATTGAGATTCCTAACTAAAATGATGTCATTACTTAATTCTCAAATCGGTGCAAAGTGAAAACTGTTGTAGATGACTACATAAAAATCCCTATGAACCAACCATGATGTTTCTAAAAAAAGCATCCACAAGATGAAGCTGTATTGATACAAATAATATATTCATGTTTCAACGATGGAGAGACGAAACTCTTGATTCATGGATGTCTTCTTTATTTAAGAATTTTCCAACAAAGCTAATACTCCAATGAATTGAAGTAACTTCCAGTTTTGACTTATGAGGTTACAATACTCTGGGTGTTGGGAAATTATCAAATAATCCATATATTTTTCTCAAGTGAATGCTTTTTCAAACTTGTACAATTTAAATAGACAATCAGCAGAATCAATTCTATAGCACAATAATAATAACACAATTAAAACATTCCACTATATTAATAATGGAAATACAAAAAGTCTTCGTAGTAACACTAGAAAATAATAATCTTCACCTATAAATAATAAAGGTGGGAAAACTCACTCCAAGCAACACCTCCACAAATTGTAGGTATATCAAGACAAATATAAGAGAAGATAAAACTACTCAACAAAAATATCATTAAAATTAACTAAGTGATAGGAACAACATATCGAATTTGAAGCTTAAACTGATAATGTTTGCTACACACCCTTCTATCACTTGTGCCTTTTTCTCTTCTCTGAAACTCACACGCTCTTCTCTGAAACCCTTGTTGCTTATTTGTTGTGTTGCTTCTTTGTCGCAGGCAAAGTCATTGTCATCACATCTGAACCATTCTCGTTAGTATGGATATTTTCAAGTGAAAACAAATTTGTCTCCATTGGATCTCGTATCAAATGATACCGCGCCTCAATGTGCTTTAACCTAGAGTGAAATGTCGAGTTCTTATAAAGATGAATTGCATTATGACTATCCAGAACAACACGAACTTCTCTTGCTCAACTCCCAACTCTTGAAAGAATTTATCCATCCACAAAAGTTCTTTAGATGCTTCAGTTGCTGCAATAATCTCAGCTTTGGTAGTAGATAAAGCAACACACTTTTGTAACCATGATTGCCAAGATATTGTTCTCCCAGCAAAATAGTAGGGTTATGGTTAAGGCCGAATCCATGTATTTTTCAAGTTCAAAAGATAAAAATCCTATATTGGCACCTAGAGTCTTATATGGTGTTATTGAGGAGATTTTGTAGAATGATTATGTTATTTTCAAAATGTCTTTATTTAAATGCATGTGGATTCCTAATAACCATGGTGTACAAAGTGATGAGTTAGGATTCACACGTGTTGACCTTGACAAGACAATTTATAAGACCGAACCATTCATCATGGCTACTCAAGGAAAATAAGTTTTTTATATGACAGACCCTTCAAACTTATCTAGGAGATGGTCAATTGTTCTCCAAGGAAAATACATTCCTCATAGTGATGAAAATTTTGATATTCCTTTCACTCCTTCTTACGTAACACAATTGTCTATTTCATTTGAAGAAGTTAATAGAGATGATGTGCATGCTATTTGTAACGATCATCGAGAAGGCATATAGGAAAATTAACAAGTAAGTATTTTTCATTCATAATTTATTGTAGGATATAATTTCTAAGGTTATTTAATAACGAGTACTATTATTCGAAATTATAGGGGTTTAAAGTCAATACACCAAGAGACAAGACACCAAGATACTGTTATTTGATGTTATGATGTGTAAATTGTAGGTTGTTTTGTGTCATTTTGATTTTGATGTAATATAAAGTTTTTGGTTCTTAATGCAATGTTGTCTTTGAGGATATACAATTTTTGGTTTGATACGATTCACAGATGGGTGTGTTTTTGTTTATGATCTGATACGATTCAATAAAATTTAGGTTTAAAAATTGAGAATTCTGTAAAGTTACAAAATATATATTAAAAAAAAAATAATTTTACAACAGTTGTTTAATACAACCGTTATTATAGGTATAGCATTATCCGGAATAATAAACGCTAAAAATGGCGTGACAGAGTAACAAACTCAAGACTTATAAATAATTTTACAATGGTTATTTAAAATAACCGTGGTTATAGGTAGTGCGGTTTTCAGTTTTCTACAATGCGCAATAGACCATGGTTGTAAACTACACAGTTACAATCACACTCTAACTCACCATGATTGGTCAATCGTGATGGTATTCCTTTTCCAGTCGTGGTGAAATGTCTTTTCTGTAGTACTGATTTATAGGTTTTACAAAGATTTAGATGTGAGGATTATCGGTTAGGGTATCTCTCTCTCTCTCTCTCTCTCTCTCTCTCTCTCTCTCTCTCTCTCTCTCTCTCTCTCTTAAGGGAAACTAGTAAGAAACCTGTGCGATGTTTAGATTCACATTACGTGTTTTTCATTCTCACTTGTTAGCTATGAAATTTATTTTGCAGTCCATAAATATTCACGTAGATTCAAATACCTACTAATATTATGCACCAACTTTTAAGCATTGATCTGTATTTATAATAAATCGTACAATCGTTTTTCTAACTTAAATTATATAAAACGGTAACAAAGAAAGATTTAAAAGATGGACATTAAAATGATCAGTCTACAACTGGTACCTCATAGATATGTTCACATCTACCTGTGGATTATGTCTGCAATTACAATAATTACCAAAACCCAGTTGAATTCAGATGAAATTTTTTAAAAAAAACTACAACTCTGAATAAAGTCATTTTTCCAATTCAAATAATACTACTTTTTAGATATTAGTCCATATAATAACACATTTTAAAAAAAAAAACAACTTTTCATTTTTCATAGAGCAACTCAATAGAAACGTTGAAACTTGAAAAATCTCTTCATCATCAGCCATCAACTTAAATTAATATACTTGACTAAGACACAACTAATTCTAGTAATTACCACAACCCAGTTGAATCCATATGAGTTAATTCTAAAACTATAGCTCTGAATAAAATCATTTTTGCAATTCAAATAACATTACTTTTTAGATTCACATATGAAGTATTGAACATATAACATCATGAATGCCATCAGGTTCCAATCTTTCAAGTCTTTCAAGCTTCCAATCTTTAAGGTTTGATACACCATTCATGAGTTCGCACGGGTTCCCGTCTGAATTCATAATACACTTTGTCAACTTTGAATTCATATTTTCGGATCATTAACATTTAGAGAATTACAAAAATAAGATAATATAATCCACCAATTATGATTCCTTTATCAAAGCAGTACATTAAAAAACAAAGGTATTAACATACTTTTTTTCGTTTCTAAAAATATTTGTAACTTATTTCCGTTTATAAAAATAATCGTATCAACAATAGATTCATCTCGTTTATAAAAATATTTGTAACTTATTCTCGTTTATAAAAATAATTGTATCAATAATAGACTTTTTCCTGTTTATAAAAGTGTTCTGGGCTGGACAGAGGGCTAGACATGGCCCAATCCACTTCTGCTCCCAGAACGGCCCAATTGCCTAAGTCCATTCCACAAAAGGGCAAAAGTTACCTTTCTGCACCTCCAACCGGGCAAGGACCTCATTGCTCCTCCCCGAAACCGCTTCCCGTTCCGCACGACTACTGCTATCCCCGGACAGCTAAGAGTACGAGCCCGAAACTATGCCTATGCCCGACATAACGGCTAGTTTCGGGCACCCTGCCCGACGTAACGGCTAGTTTTGGGGAAGTTACATATTCTTCGGGAAAACGGTTATTTTGCCCCGAAAATAGGACCGTTGGCCATGCGCTGGAGGCACTATATAAACCCTCTCACTTGAGAGGGTCAGGTATCGAATAATCACCCTGAAAACTCATACTTTGTACTTGCCCCTTCTTCTCCGACCCTTTCTTACTTGAGCGTCGGAGTGTCTTGCAGGTACACCCCTCCTCCTCATCTCACGCCCAGCATCGCAGATGTTCTTGGTGGCCCACCTCAGGATCTGATCAATCGGTAAGATCAGTGGCGCCGTCTGTGGGAAATTTGTTCTCCCCGTCTTAACATCCACCTCTGATACTAAGACCAAAATACTCTCGTCCAAGATTATCGTCATGGTCACGCAATATCACGTCAAAGGTGCTCTCTAGTCAGCTGTCCTCCCCGTCAACAAGACAGACATTGACGGTCCCTCATCCCTCCTCGGAGATTCCCGTTTTCGGAGAGACGGGGCCACAGCGTCTCCTTCCCCCGCTCCTGCTGACCGCGATAACGGTCAGCCCTCGCTGTCCATCCAGCCCATTCCTGCTCCACCCAACGCTGATCTGACCGTGGTGGCCCTTCTTGAGGCGATCAACAAAACTAACCTCCTGATCCTGTAGCAGAATGAAAGGATCGGGGCACTGGAAAAAACTGCCCGTCCAAGATCCCCCCTTCGAGGAAAAGCCATCGACGATCCAAGAGCCCGCAACCTCGGAGAGAAGTCGACCAAAGGCTGCGCCAAGAACCAGAGTCTCACGCTGCCCAGAAACGCGACCAGGTTTCCCCGCAAAACCAGAACTCTCCCGGTCACAAGAGAACCTGGAGGGACAAACAGTCACCCCCGGTCAGGGGAAAGGTCCGGTCCCGTACACCTTCTCCTCGAAGAAGTCGCCGTCACGAGCGAGTCGTCCAGTCCCCGTCACTAACCAGTTCCAGCAGCGGTGATGAGCCTCACGGCCCATTGTCCCAATAAATCTTGGCAACACGCCTCCCCAAGGGCCTGGAGAAGCCCCCGGTTTTAGGCACGTAAGACGGTACAACCGACCCCGACGAGCACATCGAGAACATTGATGCGATGTTGGATTATCGTGACATCCGGGGTGCCATCAAGTGCCAGCTATTTCTGACCATGCTCCGAAAAGGAGTAATGACTTGGTACAAGCAGCTCCCCGAGGAATCTATCACTTCGCGGAAGCAACTAGGCAAAATGTTCTCCTGGCATGTCACAACATCGCGCCGCCACCCCAAGACCGAAGCCTCCCTTGGGGCCATAATCCAAGGGAAGGACGAACCTCTCCGGGCATACATCGAGAGGTTCAACAAAGAAGGGGTGCAAGTTCCCACCACTGAAGACATGAAAAAATTTATGCTCGAACAGGGACTCCGCCCGCACTCAGAGTTTTCCAAAGCTGTCGGCCTCGCACCTTCGAGGAACTTGGAAGCCTTCCTCCTAAAGGCGCAGTCGTACATCCAGTACGAGGAAAAAGAAGTAGCTAACTTTGTCCGAGTCTCCTGCCACCAGGAGAACGCCCGGGCCTCTAGAAACGAAGAACACTCGACATCTCATCTAGGAGAAAGGAAGCGCGAAGACCGTCCTCGAGATTTCCGCGAGGGCAAGGGACCCTCCGGACGATTCCACGACTACACCCCCCTGACTGTCTCCAGGGAGAAAATATTGTCCGAATGCGCGAATTCGGAATTCAAATAAGCAGGGGTCTGCTTCCCCAAACAAATACCGACCAAGCCCAACGCCGACAAGTCAAAGTACTGCAGTTTCCATAAGAGTCACGGCCACACCACCGAAGATTGCATCCATTTGAAGGATGCTATCGAAATACTGATCAGGGATGGCCACTTGAAGCAGTTCACGAAAAAGAAAGATACTCCCCGACAAGACGCCCAGGAGTCCAAGAAGGTAGAGGATGAGGTGCCTTCCTCGGAAGAGGTCAACATCCAGGTCGCCATATCCGTATCACGACCAGAGGACTTCTACGTCCCAGATGAGCTCAGCACTCATGCCTACTTCGCGGCCCACAACCCGTGGGAGACTTTCCCCTCCGCTATGGTCATCTCAGGGGGAGGCTTCAATAAAGTCACGGTGGGCTCCGTAAAAAGGAAATTCGAGCACCTAATCAGCACTGGCTCCAGCAAGGTAACCACGCTCGACCAAGCCCAGAAGGGTTCCATCCCATCTCTTTCTATAGGGAAGAACTCCTCGGGGGATCACCAAACTCGAGCATTTTCCTGCTCGTCAGATCTCGGATGGCGAACTTTGACGTTCGCAGGATTCTCGTCGACCATGGCAGCTCGGTCGACATTATGTACTCCCAGCTGTTTTCAACGCTCCAGCTGGACGAATCACACCTCACCACCTATGTGGGTTCGGACTTGCAAGGATTCAATGGGTCGGTAACCAAACTGTGGGGATACGTGGAACTGATCGTGACTTTTGGGTCAGCCGAGACGGCCATATTCCTTAAAGTACAGTTTCTGGTAATCGATTACCCGTCTCTGTATCAGTGCATTTTCAGAAGACCAACCTTGGTCGAGTTGGTAGTTGTACCTTCAACCTTCCATCTCAAGATGAAGTACTACACTTCAAAGGGGATGGTCGCCACCCTCCACGACGACATCGAAGCCGCACGACGATGCTTTGAAGCGGCCACGAAGGGACTCAACGCCATCGCGTCCAAGCCGAAGGCATCTAACAAGTCATCCTTGTCCAACAGTTTCGAGGAAGCCAAGCCACTACCTCAGGTCTACACCATCGACCTCGACAACCGCTTCCCTGAAGAAGACCAGAAGAAAGACCATGCAGCATCGAGCAGCTCATCTGTCCCGACCAACAACACCTCTCATCCGACACGGCCCATCCCAGATGGCGACTTCGAGCTCGTCTTGTTCGGCGACGACCCCCAGCGGGTAGGGGTGTTCATTGGTTCGGGAAAATCCGAACCAAACCAGAATCCAAACCAAACCATGGTGTTTGGGTCGGACATTTTTTAGTCCGGTTATTAACTGAACCAAACCAATGAAACCCGATGTTAATTGGTTTGGGCAACGGATTTTCAAAATTCTCCCCGCAAGCCCGTCTACCCGAACCAACCATATTAATTCATATAATTTATATTATTATAATGGAAACTAGTATAAGATATTCAACTTTATGAAGGAATACAAATGAAACATATTTGTGACATGCACAATCTATATGAAAATACAAAAGTACATAAGAAAAAACTATATTATTATATAAAATTAATTGATGTAAATTAGAAAATTTTAAAAATATTTTCAAATATTTGTTTCTAATGTATCCGATCAATCCAACCCAAACCAACCCTTTATTTCTTGGTTTGGTTCGGTTTGGGTTTTATAAAAAAAAAGTGAAAATCCAATCTAAACCAATCCATATATTTTTAATCGGTTTGGATATCGGATTCACTCAAAACCGAACCAAACCGGCCCGCGAACACCCCTACCAGCGGGGAGTAAAGATTGGAGCGAATCTCCCCGACATCGCAAGGAAACAACTCAAAGCCTGCCTCCATGAAAACGCCGACCTGTTCGCCTGGAGCGCCGCCGAGATGCCCAAATTTATCTCGAAAGCCAAGTACACCACTTGGCTGTCCAACGTTGTACTTGTGAAAAAATCTAATGGCAAATGGCGAATGTGCATTGACTATACCGATCTTAATAAGGCATGCCCGAAGGAGGCCTACCCCCTCCCCAATATTGATAAACTTGTCGATAACTCTGCTGATTTTAAACTTTTATCATTCATGGACGCCTACTCGGGCTATAATCAAATACCAATAGCAATAAGCGATAAAAAATACACGGCCTTCATAAACGAATTGGGCAACTATTACTACAACGTAATGCCCTTCGGCCTGAAGAACGCCGACGTAACCTATCAAAGGATGATGAACAAGGTCTTTCGGGGAGAGATAGGCGATATGCTCGAAGTATATATGGACAACATGATCGTTAAATCCCACAAGGAAACCAATCATACTGCCCATCTGAGGAAGGTCTTCGAACAGGCCAGGAAGTACAAGATACGTTTCAACCCAGAGAAGTGCACGTTCGGTGTACGGGCAGGAAAATTCCTCGACTTCTACTTAACAGAACGAGGAATAGAGGCTAACCCCGATAAGTGTCGGGCATTCTCCGAGTTTCCAACGCCCAAGTCGAAGAAGTCCATCCAATTCCTCAACGGAATGCTTGCGTCATTATCCCGTTTCGTGGCCAAATCTGCCCAGCACGCCCTGCCATTCTTCAAACTCCTCCGCAAGGAGGCGGCGTTCAAATGGACCGAGGAATGCGACCAAGCTCTTCTCCACCTAAAATGGGCACTTTCGGTGTAACGCCCCGTTTTGCCAATTTTATTTTATTGAGTCTTTTTGGATTATTTTATTATTATTTTATTGTAATTTCGACTTTTGTGTGAAAATGTGTTATTTTTAGTCGTGAATATATTTTATCGCGTTTTGGGAACGTTTGCGAGATATTTGAGTATGGGGGTATTTTGGACATTTCATAGATATTTTTCATTAAGTTAGTAAGATAGAATTGGAAAGAGAGAAAATAGAGAGAAAGAAAGAAGAAAGAAGGGAAAAGAGAAGAAAAGAGGAGAAGAGAGAAAAATTGGGATAGTGTGGAAAAATCATCAAGATCAATTCCTAGAATCGAATTAAATCGGGTAAGGGTGCGAAACTCGATTATACTATGCTTGTATATGATTATGTATGTATGTGTTTGGATGATTCTCTTGCTTTCTATGTTTTTCACTTTTAGGTCGAAAACGATAAAATGAGTAGAATCGATGGGTTAACGGTTGGAAATCGATGTAAAGGTGGTAGTTTGCTTGTTGGCATGATTAGGATAGGTTCTGATTGATATATGTTGATTGAGAAATGTTTTGGTTGGGAAATATCACTTTTGGGGTTTCAAACAACGCAGAAAAATTCTGGGTTTTCCTTGGTTCGCCTAGCGAACCTGGGGCGAAGGTGGCAGTGAGTGAGGTTTTCGCGGGTTCGCCTAGCGAACCATTCAGCGAAGGGTAGCGAAGGTTCGCTACGGGTATTCGCCTAGCGAAGGCATGAGCGAAGGTTCGCTAGAGTGTTCGCCTAGCGAACTTTGGGTGTTTTTGGCTCTGTTTGGTTCTGACTTGGTTCGCTGGAACATTCGCCTAGCAAAGGAGCTAGAGAATGCTCGCGAGGGACGTTCGCCTAGCGAAGCAGCTAGCGAATGCTCGCGAGGGAGGTTCGCCCAACGAACAATGCTGTTCGTGTAATTTTGTTTTCTGCATAACTTTTGATCTGTGATTCGGTTTGAGGCGTGGTTTGATGCGTTGGAAAGCCATTGAGCTGTACTTTCTTATTATGATGGTTTAGAATTTGTTAGACGATTTTATTTTGTCGGTAAATGTGAATAGTGTCAATGGTCGACTTTTGTCGTTTTAATGGTGCATAATTGTCATGTATTATGCTATATGTGTGTGCTTTGGATATGTATGCCTTATATGCTGTTGTGAGGATGATTTGTGGCCGTAAGGCAAGAAAATGATAAGTGTGGTATTTGATGATTTATGCATGATTATGAATGTGTGCATGGATGCAATGTGAGTGTCATGAGTCATTGTATGCCAAGCATCATAATGTGCATTGTGGAAACGTCCTGAGAGACGGTTTGATTCCTGAGGGAATATGCTATAACATCGTGTGCCTCAAAAATATGAGGCGATGCCTGAGGACTTAAAGCGATGGGTATAGACGATTGTGGGCTCCTTTGGAGACATAAAGCAATCCTTAACGTCGTGTGCCTCGAAAATATGAGGCGATGCCTGAGGACCTAAAGCGACGGGTGAACATCGTAGGCCCGACGGGGAGTTACTTGAGATTCTCAGTAACGAGCGATGGTTCCAATAGTTCCTGAGTGAACTGATGATGAGACATGAGACATTGGAAGTCGGTACCGCATGGCATGTGCATAGAGTCGTTGTGTCGGTCTATGTGCATTGCATAAATCATGAATTAATTATGTGTGAATTTGTGAATGTGATTAATGAAATGGAATATGTGTGATTGTATTGTGAATAATTGATGTGCAGTGGTAATTGATACGTGTGAATTGTACTGTGTGTTGTTATAATTTATCTGGGTGCTTTGGTGGTGAGAATATGTTATTTGTGCATTTTTGCGTTAATATATAATTTTATGCAATTATATTATGGTTGTTTTTCTCACCCTTCTGCTATTTTATAACGCTCTATGAGGCGTTGCAGATTAGAGCTGCTGGAGGTATTCCTTTTTGGTGAAGCGTTGCGTCTTCATTATTTTGGTCGGTCGGCTCTGATATGTGACTCCGGGTAGTTAGGGTGGCCGCGTGTTATTATTTTGTATATCTGATGATATATTTTGGTTGTACATATGATACCTGATGTATGGCAAACTTTTTATATGTATGTATATGTGTTATTCAGATTTTAGATTTTCCGCTTTAATTCTAATTTCTGAAAAGTGGGTGTAAGGAACAAAGTTTCCTCTGTGTGATTGCTACCCCACAGTTGCATATCATTATGGGCAGGTGTTGCATGTTATGTATATGTTTTGTTACTTTGATGTGATCCTCCCTTTCTATGCCATGATGTTTCAAATATACTCTGATCAATTTTCGAATTTTCTTTTACCGCCTTAATTGCGTGTTAATTGGGGGTATAGATTGGGGGCGTCACATTAAGTGGTATTAGAGCCAGTCCGTGTCAGTTGTGTAGTTTGTGTCTGTTGTGTCTGGCATATTGGGCGAGTTGTGTTGAGCGAGTTGTTGTTTAACCATAGTTTCAGTTTTGGACGAACAGAATATGGCTGGTCGTAATGATGCTGCTTTGGCTGCTGCGATGGAAGCGATGGCACGAGCTGTGCAGGGTGCACCGAATGCTGCCGGAAATGATGAGTTTAGAAAGAATAAGCCGCCGGTCTTTAAAGGGAAGCATGATCCGGATGGTGCGCAGTCGTGGTTGAAAGAGATTGAGAGGATTTTTAGGGTAATGGATTGTGATGACGATGATGTTAAGGTGAGGCTGGGCACTCATATGCTACATGAAGAGGCTGACGACTGGTGGGTCAGTACTCGTCAGGTGTTGGAAGCTGATGAGGAGGAAGAAGAGATCACTTGGGAGGTGTTAAGCCGAGAGTTTCTAAGGAAGTATTTTCCCGAGGATGTCCGAGGAAAGAAGGAGATTGAGTTTTTAGAGCTAAAACAAGGTAATATGTCGGTTATTGACTATACTGCTAAGTTTGTGGAACTTGTGCAGTTTTATCCTCATTATGTGGAAGCGACTGCTGAATTTTCAAAGTGTGTGAAGTATGAAAGTGGTTTGCGTCCTGAGATAAAGCAGGCTATTGGTTATCATAGGATTCTAAGGTTTGCTGATTTGGTGGAATGCTGTAGGATTTATGATGAAGATAGTAAGGCTCGTTCTGCTCACTATAAAAGTGTAAGTGACAGAAAAGGGAAACAACAGTTCCGTGGTGGTCCGTATGTGTCACCGGCTGATAAAGGTAAACAAAGGGGAACTTTTGATCGAAGGTCAGGTGGAGGGGGTATGTCTAATCCTATTAGGTGTTTTGGATGTGGTGAATTGGGTCATCGCCAGCATGAATGTAGGAAGAAGTTGAATAAGTGTTCTAATTGTGGTGGTATTGGGCATGTTTTAGCTGATTGTAAAAGGAAGAATGTGGTGAAGTGTTACAATTGTGGGGAACCTGGTCACATTAGTTCGAAGTGTCCGAATAAGAAGAAAGCTCAGGCTAGTGGCAAAGTGTTTTCATTGGCGGGAACTCAGACTTCAAGTGCAGATCGTCTGATAAGAGGTACTTGTTTTATTAATAATATGCCTTTAATTGCCATTATTGATACTGGAGCGACTCATTCGTTTATTTCGTCTGAGTGCGCGGGACGTTTGAATCTTGGGTTGTCTTTGATGGATGGTGAGATGGTTATTGATACTCCAGCGATGGGGTCAGTAACTACTTCTTTAGTGTGTTTGAGTTGTCCTTTGACCATTTATGGTAAAGATTTTGCGATGGATTTGGTGTGTTTACCATTGGAAGGTTTAGATGTGGTGTTGGGAATGAACTGGTTGCAATTTAATCGGGTGCATATTGATTGTTACCATAAGCTTGTAAGGTTTCCTTCTCTTGAGGAAGACGAAGACTCGAGTTTCTTATCTACCAAAGAGTTGAAGAGACTTTTAGCGGATGAAGCTCAGTTGTTTGGGTTGTTTGCTTTATTGACTGTGGATAGTCAAGTTTCTCTTGATGTGTTTCCTGTTGTGTACGAATTTCCTGAGGTGTTTCCTGATGATATTTCAGATGTGCCACCTGAGAGCGAAGTTGAATTTTCTATTGATCTAGTTCCTGGTACTAGACCTGTTTTTATGGCACCTTATAGAATGTCAGCATCTGAATTGGTGGAGTTGAAAAAGCAGTTGAGTGAGTTGTTGGAAAAGAGGTTCGTGAGGCCAAGTGTTTCTCCTTGGGGTGCTCCAGTTTTGTTAGTGAAAAAGAAAGATGGGAGTATGCGATTATGTATTGATTATCGCCAGTTGAATAAGGTGACGATTAAGAACAAATATCCGCTTCCAAGGATTGATGATCTGATGGATCAGTTGGTTGGTGCTTGTGTATTTAGTAAGATCGATTTGAGATCGGGGGTACCATCAGATAAGAGTGAAAGAAGAGGATATTCAGAAGATGGCCTTTAGAACACGTTACGGTCATTATGAATATTCAGTGATGCCGTTCGGGGTTTCTAATGCGCCTGGTGTGTTTATGGAATACATGAATCGTATTTTCCACGAGCATTTGGATCGTTTTGTGGTGGTGTTTATTGATGATATTTTAATCTATTCTAAGTCTCGGGAAGAACATGCAGAACATTTGCGTATTGTTTTGCAGGTTTTGAAGGAAAGGAAGCTTTTTGCCAAATTGTCCAAGTGTGAATTCTGGTTGTCTGAGGTGAGTTTTCTTGGGCACGTAATTTCAGGTAATGGTATTGCTGTGGATCCATCTAAAGTAGAAGCAGTTCTACAATGGGAGGCTCCTAGATCCGTTACTGAAATTCGAAGCTTTTTGGGTTTGGCTGGTTATTACCGGAGGTTCATTGAAGGTTTTTCTAAGCTTGCTCTTCCTTTGACGCAGTTGACTTGTAAGGGCAAAGCATTCATTTGGGATATTCTATGTGAAGAGAGTTTCTGTGAGCTGAAGAGAAGATTGACGACATCTCCGATTCTTATTTTACTTGATCCTAATGTACCATTTGTTGTGTACTGCGATGCTTCTTTAATTGGTTTGGGTGGTGTTCTGATGCAGGAAGGTAAAGTTGTAGCTTATGCTTCAAGGCAGTTAAGAGTTCATGAGAAAAACTATCCTACTCACGATCTGGAGTTAGCGGCTGTAGTTTTTGTGTTGAAGATATGGAGGCACTATCTCTATGGTGCAAGGTTCGAGGTCTTTAGTGATCATAAAAGCTTGAAATATTTATTTGATCAGAAAGAGTTGAACATGAGGCAGCGGAGATGGTTGGAATTCTTGAAAGACTACGACTTTGGCTTGAATTACCATCCTGGTAAAGCTAATGTGGTAGCCGATGCATTGAGCCGGAAATCGTTGCATATGTCCGCATTGATGGTGAAAGAGTGGGAACTTTTGGAGTCGTTTAGAGACTTGAGTTTGGTATGTGAAGTGACTTCGGTTAGTGTAAGGCTTGGAATGTTGAAAGTTACGAATGAATTTTTGATGTCGGTTAGTGAGAAACAAAAGCTGGATTTGAAATTCGTTGATTTGATGAGGAATGAGAATGTGGATTTCAAGGTAGATAATTTTGGTGTTTTGAGATTTCGTGGTCGTATTTGTATTCCTGATGATGCGGAGTTGAAAAGAGTGATTTTGGAAGAAGGACATCGGAGTAATTTAAGTATTCATCCGGGTGCGAATAAGATGTACCAAGATTTGAAGAAGATTTTCTGGTGGTCTGGTTTGAAAAGAGATGTGGCTCAGTTTGTGTATGCATGTTTGACTTGTCAGAAATCGAAAGTGGAACATTTGAGACCTAGTGGTTCGTTGCAACCGTTGGATATTCCTGAGTGGAAATGGGATAGCATTTCGATGGATTTTGTGACGGGATTACCGAACACTCAGCGTGGGCATAATGCTATTTGGGTGATTGTGGACAGGTTGACTAAATCGGCGCATTTTATTCCGATTGACATCAGTTTTTCTTTGGAACGGTTAGCTGAGATCTATATCAGTGTGGTGGTGAAATTGCATGGGGTTCCTTTAAGTATTGTTTCTGATCGAGATCCTAGGTTTACATCTAGATTTTGGGAAAGTTTACAGAAGGCTTTGGGTTCTAGATTGAGGTTGAGTTCGGCTTATCATCTGCAGACGGATGGTCAGACCGAAAGAACTATTCAGTCGTTGGAGGATTTGTTGAGGTCGTGTGTTTTGGAACAAGGTGGTGCGTGGGACAGTTATCTTGCTTTGATTGAGTTCACGTATAATAACAATTTCCATTCTAGTATCGGAATGGCACCTTTTGAGGCTTTATTTGGACGAAGATGTCGAACGCCGTTGTGTTGGCATGAAACTGGTGAGAGTTCTGTGGTTGGACCGGAATTGGTACAACAGACGACGGAAAAGGTAAAGTTTATTCGTGAGAAAATGAAGGCTTCTCAGAGTAGACAAAAGAGTTATCATGATCGGAGACGGAAGGATCTTGAGTTTCAAGAGGGTGATCACGTATTTCTGAGAGTTACGCCGGTAACGGGTGTTGGTCGTGCTTTGAAATCTAAGAAGCTTACTTCTCGATTTATTGGTCCTTACCAGATATCTGCGAGAGTTGGTGCTGTAGCGTATCGTGTGGCGTTACCGCCGAATCTGTCGAATTCGCATGATGCTTTTCATGTTTCACAGCTTCGGAAGTATGTTCCGGACCCTTCACATGTGATTCCGATGGACGAGGTTGAGGTAAGAGATAACCTTACGATCGAGGCATTACCAGTTAGTATTTTGGATCGCGAGGTGAAGCGGTTGAGGGGTAAAGAGATTGCACTTGTGAAAGTGGCGAGGGGAGGCGCTGCTGAGGGTAATTTGACGTGGGAATTGGAAAGTAGGATGCGGGAGTCGTATCCGGAGTTGTTTGTATCAGGTAAGATTTTCGAGGACGAAAATTTCTAAGTGGGGGAGAATTGTAACGCCCCGTTTTGCCAATTTTATTTTATTGAGTCTTTTTGGATTATTTTATTATTATTTTATTGTAATTTCGACTTTTGTGTGAAAATGTGTTATTTTTAGTCGTGAATATATTTTATCGCGTTTTGGGAACGTTTGCGAGATATTTGAGTGTGGGGGTATTTTGGACATTTCATAGATATTTTTCATTAAGTTAGTAAGATAGAATTGGAAAGAGAGAAAATAGAGAGAAAGAAAGAAGAAAGAAGGGAAAAGAGAAGAAAAGAGGAGAAGAGAGAAAAATTGGGATAGTGTGGAAAAATCATCAAGATCAATTCCTAGAATCGAATTAAATCGGGTAAGGGTGCGAAACTCGATTATACTATGCTTGTATATGATTATGTATGTATGTGTTTGGATGATTCTCTTGCTTTCTATGTTTTCCACTTTTAGGTCGAAAACGATAAAATGAGTAGAATCGATGGGTTAACGGTTGGAAATCGATGTAAAGGTGGTAGTTTGCTTGTTGGCATGATTAGGATAGGTTCTGATTGATATATGTTGATTGGGAAATGTTTTGGTTGGGAAATATCACTTTTGGGGTTTCAAACAGCGCAGAAAAATTCTGGGTTTTCCTTGGTTCGCCTAGCGAACCTGGGGCGAAGGTGGCAGCGAGTGAGGTTTTCGCGGGTTCGCCTAGCGAACCATTCAGCGAAGGGTAGCAAAGGTTCGCTACGGGTATTCGCCTAGCGAAGGCATGAGCGAAGGTTCGCTAGAGTGTTCGCCTAGCGAACTTTGGGTGTTTTTGGCTCTGTTTGGTTCTGACTTGGTTCGCTGGAACATTCGCATAGCGAAGGAGCTAGCGAATGCTCGCGAGGGACGTTCGCCTAGCGAAGCAGCTAGCGAATGCTCGCGAGGGAGGTTCGCCCAGCGAACAGTGATGTTCGTGTAATTTTGTTTTCTACATAACTTTTGATCTGTGATTCGGTTTGAGGCGTGGTTTGATGCGTTGGAAAGCCATTGAGCTGTACTTTTTTATTATGATGGTTTAGAATTTGTTAGCCGATTTTATTTTGTCGGTAAATGTGAATAGTGTCAATGGTCGACTTTTGTCGTTTTAATGGTGCATAATTGTCATGTATTATGCTATATGTGTGTGCTTTGGATATGTATGCCTTATATGCTGTTGTGAGGATGATTTGTGGCCGTAAGGCAAGAAAATGATAAGTGTGGTATTTGATGATTTATGCATGATTATGAATGTGTGCATGGATGCAATGTGAGTGTCATGAGTCATTGTATTCCAAGCATCATAATGTGCATTGTGGAAACGTCCTGAGAGACGGTTTGATTCCTGAGGGAATATGCTATAACATCATGTGCCTCGAAAATATGAGGCGATGCATGAGGACTTAAAGCGATGGGTATAGACGATTGTGGGCTCCTTTGGAGACATAAAGCAATCCTTAACGTCGTGTGCCTCGAAAATATGAGGCGATGCCTGAGGACCTAAAGCGACGGGTGAACATCGTAGGCCCGACGGGGAGTTACTTGAGATTCTCAGTAACGAGCGATGGTTCCAATAGTTCCCGAGTGAACTGATGATGAGACATGAGACATTGGAAGTCGGTACCGCATGGCATGTGCATAGAGTCGTTGTGTCGGTCTATGTGCATTGCATAAATCATGAATTAATTATGTGTGAATTTGTGAATGTGATTAATGAAATGGAATATGTGTGATTGTATTGTGAATAATTGATGTGCAGTGGTAATTGATACGTGTGAATTGTACTGTGTGTTGTTATAATTTATCTGGGTGCTTTGGTGGTGAGAATATGTTATTTGTGCATTTTTACGTTAATATATAATTTTATGCAATTATATTATGGTTGTTTTTCTCACCCTTCTGCTGTTTTATAACGCTCTATGAGGCGTTGCAGATTAGAGCTGCTGGAGGTATTCCTTTTTGGTGAAGCGTTGCGTCTTCATTATTTTGGTCGGTCGGCTCTGATATGTGACTCCGGGTAGTTAGGGTGGCCGCGTGTTATTATTTTGTATATCTGATGATATATTTTGGTTGTACATATGATACCTGATGTATGACAAACTTTTTATATGTATGTATATGTGTTATTCAGATTTTAGATTTTCCGCTTTAATTCTAATTTCTGAAAAGTGGGTGTAAGGAACAAAGTTTCCTCTGTGTGATTGCTACCCCACAGTTGCATATCATTATGGGCAGGTGTTGCATGTTATGTATATGTTTTTTTACAATTGATGTGTTTCTCCCTTTCTATGCCATGATGCTTCAAATATACTCTGATCAATTTTCAAATTTTCTTTTACCGCTTTAATTGCGTGTTAATTGGGGGTATAGATTGGGGGCGTCACATTCGGAGCCACCAGTCCTCTCACGTCCGGACAACGGTGAGACTCTATATCTGTACCTCGTCGTGGCAACCGAGGCCGTGAGCGCCGCTCTTATCCGCAAAACGCCTGACGGGCAGTAGCCCATATACTTCACGAGCAAAGCACTGCAGGGACCGAAGCTAAGATACCAACAGATAGAAAAAGTGGCGCTGTACCTCATCAATGTAGCTAGAAGACTGAGACACTACTTTCTAGCCCATACAATCGTGGTTCAAACAGATAAACCCGTAAAGCAGCTGCTGGGACGACCAGACATGGCCGGTAAAATGCTCAAGTGGTCGCTAGAGCTGTCCGAATTTGACATTCAGTATGAAAGCAGAAAATCCCTCAAAGCCCAGGTGTTGGCTGAATTCGTCGCGGAAATGATGTTCGCAGACTCCCCCGCCTGCGGAGCACGCAAATGGACAATTTTCGTAGACAGGGCCTCTAGTTCGGCGGGAAGCGGGGCAAGCATCATACTAGAGAACGACGAGGGAATCATCATTGAGATATCACTTACCCTATCCTTCCCCACCTCTAACAACCAGGCTGAGTATGAAGCCTTCCTCGTCGGCTTACGCTTGGCCGAAGATCTCGGCGCAGAAGAAGTCGTCATCTGCACGGATTCACAACTCGTGGCCCTCCAAGTTCGAGGAGAATACCAAGCCAAAAATGACAATCTGTCAGAATACTTAGCCCTGGTCAAGGAAAAGATGACGAAGTTCACAGCGGTAGAGGTGAAGCATGTTCCCCGCGAACACAACGTCAGGGCAGACGTTTTGTCCAAACTGACAAGCACGAAGAAGAAAGGCGGAAACAAGTCCGTCATACAGGAGGTACTTCCTCGAACCAGTATCGAGAAGGCTTCCCAGACCCTCGACGTACATGTAATCGGCGATAACAATTGCTGGATGACCCTCGTTTACAACTATCTCGCTAAAGACGAACTTTCGTCCGACCCCAAAGAGGCCAGCGTAGTTAGGCGAAGAGCTTGCTCCTACGTCCTAGTCGAAGATAAACTCTACAGGCGAGGGTTCTCCATCCCGCTACTCAAGTGTGTCGAGGAAGAAATGGTCACCCATATCTTGCGCGAAATTCACGAAGGAATTAACGCCCAATATCTCGGAGGAAGGTCCCTTGCCCGAAAGGCCCTCCGAGCAGGGTACTACTGGTCAACCATGCAGCATGATGCCAAAGAGCACGTGAAGAAATGTGATAAATGCCAACGGCATGGGGACATGCACCTAACTCCTCCTTACGAGCTCAAGGCGATGTCCTCCCCGTGGTCATTTGCCTGGTGGGGCCTGGACATCCTAGGGCCATTCGTGGTAGGATCGAATCAGAACAAATACTTAATAGTATGCGTGGACTACTTCACAAAATGGATAGAAGCAGAGGCCCTGGCCAAGATAACAACCCTTAACATACTGCGTTTCTACAAACGAAACATCCTTGCACGTTTTGGCATTCCCCAGGCGATAGTCACGGACAACGGGACACAATTCACGGACAGAAAGTTCCAGGACTTTGTCGCCCAGCTAAGCACGAAGCAACACTTCACATCCGTTGAACATCCCCAGATAAATGGGTAGGCGAAAGCGGCAAACCGAGTCATCCTTCGAGGCCTCAAACGAAGGCTGGACGAAACGAAGAAAGCTTGGGTCGAGGAGCTGCACAGCGTCCTATGGGCATACCGCACAACTCCATACTCTTCAACCGGGGAAAACCCCTTTCGCCTGGCCTACGGGACGGAAGCCGTAATTCCCGTTGAAGTTCACGTACCCTCCAGGAGGACAGAATCGCCCTTGGACGAGGAAATGAACGACGAAGTACTAAGGGAAGAACTCGATCTCGTTGAGGAAGTCCGATCGGGGGCAGCCCCCCGCGAAGCCTCGTTAAAACAAAAAATTACCATCCGACACAACGCCAAAGTCAAACAACGAGAGTTCGGCGTGGGTAGCCTTGTCCTAAGAAGAAACCATAAAGACTCTCGCGAAGGCAAACTAGCCGCTAACTGGGAAGGACCCTATCGTGTCCACGCAAAAACGGAGAATGAGGCCTATTACCTAGATCATCTCAACGGGGAAAAACTTACTCGACCATGGAACGCGGAAAAGCTAAAGCAATACTACAGCTAAGGCCTTAACTGTCAGATTGATCCGTCAGAACGACGAGCATCGCCTACCGACCACGATGCGCACCTAGGTACAAGTGTCACATGCCAGTAAAGCAGAACTCCGCTCAGGAACGAGCCTGGTCCATGCTCGACAGCGGTCCCTCAATCGAGCACCGCCGTCGTCTAAGTACCACGACAGCCAGAACACCCAGCCCGCGATGGGAGGTTCACGCCACGAACTCAGGCCTCAAACGCGACCTGAGCTCCACTCTCTTGGCCGGACATTCCCTGGCCGTTCGACCAATACCCCTCACTGTTGAACACATTTACAACGAGAAATCCCCTGAAACTTACAGCAAATTAAGGTAATCCATACTACGGGCATACATGCATATTGAACAAAAGTACAACACTTAGCAGAATTTATAATGGATAAAGCCATGCAAATCACAAAACCGGCCACGAGGACCGAACACATAATTAAAAGTAATAAGTGGCCGCAAGGACCACAATTGTGCTTGTTACATAAACCGGGGGCCACACCCCCATCCAAAATAAGTTACAAAGATACACGGCACGCAGGCCGGACAAATTACAACAAGAATAAAAAACACCATCACTCCTCCATCCGCTCAGGCTGCTCGAGGTTAGGCTCAGGCTCCTGGGTCTCCTCTTTCAAAACTTCGGCATGCTCGTCACCACCAAGGAGGGAGTTCAGACTGACTATCCTGCCATCCTCGACATGAGCCAAGTAGTGGGTACCCTCAGTGGAGAACTCAACCCCGGGGTTGACCACGTACAATTGGGCCACGACATTCTTAAAGGACTCGCCCCCAATGACAATGTTGTCATCCTCGGCTTTCAGCAGACGAGCAACTAGCTCGGCCCTAGTCTTCATTTCCCGAACATCCTCAGGTTCATCCTCGCCCGGAGTGCTTGCCATCCTCAGCTGCTTGACCAGCTCCTCAACTGCCTTCTTCTCCGCGACCAGCGTAGAGTTCTCCTCCTATAGCCTGGTCACCTCCTCGTCCGCCTTCTTTCGGGCATCATCAACACTCTTAGCCTTCTCCTTGGCTTTCCTCGCCGTCTCTTCAAGAGATGCCATGGCATCCCAGGTAGCTCTGAGTTCAGACTCAGTTACAGAGTCCCCTTCAGCATAGATGACTGCCATCTCTAAAACTCTGACCAGTGCAGAGGCATCTTGGGCCACCTACGCCCTCTTACTCAGACGATCCATCCCCTCCAACTGGAGAGACTCTGCCCGCGGCACAACCAACAACGTCCCCTCGAAGAACCGTCTGTCAAGAATGCATGGAGAAAGTTCGAACTTCCCCTTTTCTGGCGCCCGGGTGAGATCTACCCCTTCAGTGGCTCTGAACCGCTTTGACCGTGAGGCCAGGGGCAAGGGAGACCCCTGGGGAGGAGTAGGCGAGGAGGTCCCTGCAGCAGGTTGAGGAGGAGTAGGAGCACGCTAGGCGAATCGGGTCTTGGGAGCAGCCGCCCCGGGCTTGTTCCTCGCGATAACATTCTTTACCATTCTTTCATGAACGGAAGGCATCTCACCTGCAAAAACAAAACAAACATGTTAGACGAGGAAGAAAACATAATCCGGACAAGTAAGAATGACTAAAACTACCGAGCAGCTTATGAACTTCTGCGGGAGTCTTGCACTCCAAAACTGCCTTGGTGTTAATGAAACGGTATTCCACGCGTCGGCTACCGTCATCCTCGTGAATCGGAGCCCCCTTTTTCGTGCAGCACTTGGCAAGACGAAAAGAGCTAACGTACTTCACCAGCATATCGTAAGCAACGACATCCTGCCCGTCTAGGTTGTGCATGCTGGAAAACATACTCATTAGGCTCCTTGGTAAAGTGGCCAGGTCCCCAGTGAAAAGGGAACTTGAATTCTCTTTCCCCAATGAACCTCTCAGCCTCATCACGCCCGCCGTTGCCCTCCTCGTCAACTTCAATCGCCTAGACATACGTGCTATCCTGGGAGGCTTCCGATACAGGCTCTATGATGTAGAACCTCTCCTTGAACATCCGAATCGACTCTGAAAAGGGCTTGAACAGCTTGCGGGGCTGTTTCAACGAAACCCAACCATACTTCCTCCCTGTCAACTACCGTTGAAGATGGAAGACAGTGAAAAACAAGGGGAGAGTAGCCCTATCCTCAAATACTCGCACGTCAACTCAAATGCCCGGATGAACGCCAGCGGGTTAGGGTGCAGCTGCGTCGGAGCCATATTCAAATGCACGAACACTGACTGCTGGAAATCGGTGAACGGAAGCCTTAATCCTAGCTGTTTAAATGCGTACTCGTACATGGCGAAACGCTTCCCGAAGTTGGTGCAGACCCTATCATCCTCGGAGGGAAAGTGCACCTTCCACTCCCCTTCTGGCCCGATGACCGTAAAGACATCCCCCAGATACGTTGCAAAAGTGGACACGTGCTCGGTAGGCTCAGCCATCGACCACTCCTCCATTGAGCCTTCGACAATCTCCTCCTCTGTTTCCTCCTCCTCCCCGACTTTGCTGGGGATACTCGAGGCCTTCGAACTGCTATTTTTCGAGGAACTCACTTCCTCCTCGGACGAATCCAGGATAATTTCCCCGTCTGGCCCTGTCGCCATGTAATCACTTGAAAAGCAGAGAAAAAAGTGAATTTGACGAAGAGTCAAATCCACCCTTCCACCGCTAGTCAAGTGAAAGGGCGCGAAAAGGGCTGAGGACGACGTCCCCAGCCTAAGCTCTAACATCAAATGAAAAACTCAAGAGTCTCCCACGAGGAGTCGCTCAGAACGAACCACTTTCGTACGAGGAACTTCCTCGAGCCACTTCCTAGTTTCCGTTTGAAGCTTCACCGGAAACTGCAAAGCTTCACCGGAAACTACAAGCGCTCAATTGAAAACTTCATCGTAACACCAGAATCTGAGAAATCGCGACGGCTACACTCGCGTCGTCATCGCGACGACGCCGGAAACTGTCCTACTCGTGAGATATCCTAAAAACCCAGCAGCCTCGTCGGCGGCGGAAAATGGCCTAACCACCGTCCACCACCAACAACCGCCGGAAATGAAACAATTATCTTCTAAACCTAAACCTAACCGCATGCAATCTACAAATAACCATAAAAAGACAAAGGAGCACGAAATCAGTAAACTTACTTGGTTAAAAAGGTGAAAACAGTTGTTCGAAACTCGGTACGGCAGCCAGAACAGCGAACGACGATGACAGACAGAAGCTCTGAAGAAGACGAAGAGAAGAGAAGAGAAAAGTGAAAAGTTCCAAATGAAATGAGTCCCCCCTTTTATACTGAGGGGCACGTGCAGTGGCATGCCCTCGTAGGTCATAATGGATATCAACTAGCCATCATTGCCTAGTAACTGCAGCACAAGGCTCGAGGCATACTTGGCGCCCTAATGTTTCAATCCCTCCTAACCGCTATTCTCCCCGTACGACGGGCAATCCAGACACAGACATGAATATCACAAACACCAGGGGTCACGGGCACCACGAGATAACTTTCTCCGTCATCAAACGACGACTTCACGCTAGCTCCCTGGAGCCACGAGCTGTCCTTAAGTCATCACTTCCATGCTCGGGAGCAACGACTTGGGGGCTCCTGTTCTGGACTGGACTAAGGGCTAGACATGGCCCAATCCACTTCTGCTCCCAGAACGGCCCAATTACCCAAGTCCATTCCACAAAAGGGTAAAAGTTACCTTTCTGCCCCTCTAACCGGGCAAGGACCTCATTGCTCCTCCCGGGAACCGCTGCCTGTTCTGCACGACTACTGCTCTCCCCGAACAGCTAAGAGCACGAGCCCGAAACTATGCCTATGCCCGACATAACGGCTAGTTTCGGGCACCTTGCCCAACATAACGGCTAGTTTTGGGGCAGTTACCTATTCTTCGGGAAAACAGTTATTTCGCCCCGAAAATAGGACCATTGGCCACGCGATGGGGGCACTATATAAACCCTCTCACTTGAGAGGGCCAGATATCGAATAATCACCCTGAAAACTCATACTTTGTACTTGCCCCTTCTTCTCTGACCCTTTCTTACTTGAGCGTCGGAGTGCCTTGCAGGTACACCTTCTCCTCCTCATCTCACGCCCAGTATCACAGACGTTCTTGGTGGCCCACCTCAGGATCTGATCAACCAGTAAGATCAAAAAGTATTTGTAACTTGTTCTCGTTTATAAAAATAATTGTATCAACAATAAACTTTTTTCCGCTAATGAAAATATTTGTAACTTATTCCCGTTTATAAAAATAATTGTATTAACAATAGATTTTTTACCGTTTATAAAAAATATTTGTAACTTATTCCTCTTTATAAAAATAATTATATCAACAATAGACTTTTTTCCGTTTATAAAAATATTTGTATTTTATTCCCATTTATAAAATTAATTGTATAAACAATAGACTTTTCCCTTTAATAAAAATATATTTAACTTATTCCCGTTTATAAAAATAATTGTATCAACAATTAAATTTTTACCATTTATAAAAATATTTGTAATTTATTCTTGTTTATAAAAATAATTGTATCAACAATTTAATTTTCAACGTGTTTCTTGAGTTGGTCTTTGATACCAATGGATTTCCATTTCTCAATGTGACCATTGAGTTGTTCAGCACTCAATGCATTAAAGAGAGTGATATTTGTATGGAGAACGTGACAAATAATTATGGTATATGGTACAATAAAATATTAAATAATAGGTAAACAGTAAAAGCATTCATTAAATTAAGTTAAGTGCACATAGACGAATATAACCTTGTAATTTGGAGAAAATTAACTTGGTTTAAAAAGAGTTTAATTGTCATTTCCAGAGCATGTTCTTTTAATAGATAGATAGTATACATTTATTTTAGGACATATTTACATTAATAAGACATACAATTTAGACAAATGTCACATTATGGAATCAAGACTATAATATAAGAATTCTACACAATACAAACATTTGTAACTGCTTCATAAGAACAGCATATCATATTACAACTTAATTAGAATCATATTTTTCAGAATCATATTTTTTAAGATTGACAACTTAAAGACAAAGTTATGAATGAATTGAATACAGATTTTTTATTCACGCTTTCATCTAATCCATGAATGACAGACTTGGTAGAACTCATAACACTTCCAAATGGAAAAAGAAATTTCAATGTCTCCCCATTTGAAAATAAGAAGTCCATACTCATTAAAATATGTTAATCATGAAATATCATTCAGTAAATTAGTTCCAAGAGATTAATTAGAGATATGATACTCATTCTTCAAATGAAAAGTAACATCCTTGAAAGAGAAGATACTCACTACTTGAAGTTCTTGAGAGCGTCAATGTCATGTAACTCTCCTCTCATATCCAAAGGATACGACTTTCAATCCACCAGGGCGAAAGGATTCATCTCTAAGAATGTGAAATTCAGATCTAACATGATAGAGAAAAAAAACAAAATATTTAAATGAAGTTGTATTTGTAACGCCTGAATTTAATTAATTAGTTAATCAAATTATCGAAGGATTTTATTATTGGATTTAGACGAAGTTTGAGAATTAATCGAGTAATTGGGTATTATCGGTATTATTTTAAGAGGCGTATTTGGATTATTAAGTTAAAGTCGAATTTTAGTCGGTTAAATCGGAGGAAATAATATTAAGAATAATATTATTTATTTATTGGATTATCTTATTTAATTAATTGGGTGAATTGTTGTGTGATTGTATGAAGCAATTGAGAGGGTAAGAAATATGCCCATTAAGAAATAATAATAATATTATTATTATTATTTGGTTAAAAGAAATAAAAGAATAGCAGTTACAAGTAATAAGAGAAAAGGAGGTTAGGTTACGTAGCATTGGAAGGGGGTTGAAGAAAAGAGGATACGATGGATGCTGCCGGTAGCCGTTAGTCCCAGAAATTTGATCGGAAATTCGAGGCGCCTTCAATCCAGGTAAGGGTGGGATTCGAATTTTATAACCGGGAGTATGATAGTTGATACGTAGGATTAGGGTTATATAAATTCTATCGTATGTGTTGAAATTGCACTGAATGAATCTTGTGTGTTTAGAAATTGATTTTTAGTAATAGTTTAGAGACCCATTTAAGATTCGGATTGAAATCGAAAATCGTAGAATTCGCGTTTGATGGTTCCAAATCACTACTATATGTTTGGTATGAATGAGTATGTGTTTGTTTCGAAGAAAATAATTGAATCGGTCGGATTTTCGGGCGAAATTGCTCAAACCCGTAGCAGTTTTTATGAAGAAAATTCTGTTTTGGAAAAACTTCAAAAATTCATAGCTTTTGATCCGTAAGTCGGTTTTGACCCCCGTTCGAAGCGTTGAAAAGCTAACGAAATATTCTTTCTATTAAAAATAGTCTTGCTCCCAGTAGATGATTTTGATTATTTGTATAATTTCACATGTTTGGGTGAATTTGATGGAAAATTACAACATTTGATATGTTGAGATTTGGATCCAAAACTTTTGTGTTGGAAATCATGTTTTGAGGTTCCTAATTATTGATACATGATAAATATGGGTTGCTATGTATTTAATTTGTATTATAGTGATGTTTAGATGAGATTTTGAGGAAAATTGAGTGAAACCCGTAGCAGTTTTTATGAAGAAAATTCTGTTTTGGAAAAACTTCAAAAATTCATATCTTTTGATCCGTAAGTCGGTTTTGACCCCCGTTCGAAGCGTTGGAAAGCTAACGAGATGTTCTTTCTAGGAAAAATGGTTTTGAGGTCTGTATCTGGTCCAATTATAGCAGAAAAATAATATAGTCTTTAATTATAAGTAGCAGTACAATATTTATACAACAGTCTCGATTAGCCAAATTAAGCGGAAAATTAGTTGTCCGAAATTTAATGAAAATTGGCGGGATAACTAATATAAATTAGTAGGTATTCTTGGTTGGTTTGTTTTGTGGTAATTATGTCGATTAAGTTTATTTGCAGGTACAGTTGGATAAGTTGTATTGTCCCGATTTACGGGCAAATTATTTAAGTTGCAGGTCTTATGACCAATATGGTTTGAGTTGAGTTGTTGTTTAAGCTGTAGGTCAAATGACCAATGTTGGATTAAGTTGATGCAATTGATACATGTTTAAGTTGTTGTTTTCGTTGTCGTGGATTTATCGTTGAAGTTGAGGTTGCATGGCATACATTGCATTGTTTAGGTTGGCCTTGATGGCATCTTTTTAAGTTGGCCTTGATGGCATCCGATTAAGTTGAAAATGCCTCGATAACCTGGCATATGTTTAAGTTGGGAGTTTACTCCAAATGGTACCACATGCATGTGCATAGTTGAGTCGCATTTGAGTTGCATGTTAAAGTTGTTAATATTATTACGTTGTTGTTGATTGTTGGTGTTGTTGATATAAGTTGTTATTATTGTGAGTTATTGTTGTTATAAATTGTTATTGCTGTAAGTTGTCGCTTGATACATGTTGTTGGTATAAGTTGTTGTTTGTTATAAGTTGTGGTTGCTCTTAAGTTGTTTACTAATAGTTGTTGTATGACTGTTGTATGAAGCGGTGAAATTGGTGTGATTCTAATCTAATATATTAATTATCATGCCTTTGATTATATTTTTTGATATCTCACCCCTTCTGTAATGATGTTACCTATTATGGGTAATTGAGCAGGTACTGAAGAATAGCTGTGGAAGTGAAGTAATTTTATGAAGTCCTTTAGTTTCTGTTAGTTCGAGTTGGTCTTGCTCTGATACGTAGCACTCGGGGGGAATGTTTATGTTGTTATTTCTAAGTTGTTGTTATTACTTATTGTTGAATAATTATAAATTGAACGAAGTTTTGATCTAGTTGAATAAAGTCGTTAACTGATTTATAAGTTGTGAATGCCGATGCTATGTATCACTTTTAAATGAAATATAAGTTGTTTGTTGTTTTAAGTTGAAAAATGTGACATCCTGATTTTGTTGGAAATTTTAAAGTACTCTGATTTTTATTAATATTCGATGGGTAGAATTGGGGTGTTACATTAGTGGTATCAGAGCAGGTCGGTCTGTCCGACCAATGTTGTCTAATGCTGTTTGTCCCTTAGTACTCGACATGTGTGTGAAACACTGCCGGTACTTGTTTGTTAGTTTCTAGTTGTTGTCTGCAGGTGTTGGTTTGAAACAAGTGGGGGAGAGGCTTGTCTCCCGGACGTGTTGTTAGTATGTAGAAGTTGGTTCAAGGTGATGTTGATTGTAAGAGTGCAAATGTTGTCGAAGCGATGTTGTTGCGAACCGGCGAGAGTATGGACTCATGAATTCGTATCGGTCGAGTTCGAGGTGTGTGTATATTATGGAGGGTGAATTGATTGAGATTAAGGAATTATCCCAAAGGAAATGATAAGTTGGTGGATTAATTCGGTAAGTTGTATATCTTGAGTATAGTTGGATTAAAGTTGAGTGATTTTCGTAGTTGGGCGAAAAGGAGGATGTTGGTAGATCTTGGAAGCAAAAGAGGGAAATGGAACTTATGTTCATCAACCTCAAATTCTGGTTTTTATGATTTTGGAGCAGCTGTCAGTAAACGAGGTATAACTTTTGACTCGGGATTCGGATGGAAGCGGTTCTGGACTTTTTGGAAAGCTTACGAAATTCCCTACAGTTTGCATACTAGGTTTGCCTTCAGGAGGTTTGTGAAGAGGGAGAAAGGTGCATTTTATTGCTTGGGTCTGATGCTGATTTTTGGAAAATTCTGCATACGGAAATTCTGAACTAGTCCCGTTGTGTGGCTGATATCTTTTTACTCGTAAGTCGGATTTACGCGATTCTTGAAGTTCTGAAATATACACAAAATTCTCTTCATTTTGGAATATGATTTTGTGACAGAGAGATCTGTATTGAAGGAGATATATATGGTTGAAGTTGAGCGACATTTGCTGAAAAAGTTGGAAGGATGAAAACAAGTGTGGAATATTATTAAGAATAAAATGTTGGTATTTGTAAGATGTGACTGTATCGGAGAATGCTTGGAGATGCAATTTATGTTGAATGAGGATGATTAAGACGATGATGTTTAGTAAAGGTAATGTTGATAGAAATGTGAATGTTGATTTGTGTTGCTAAGAATTTTCACCTTGGTTAAAAGTTGTAATTGGAGCAAACTGAATTGGATCGTTCTCAATGTTGTAGCGATTTCGGTGTTGGAAAAATATTTAAAGTCGTGTTGTGCTATGAACGTGCATAAGGGGATGCATAATGGATTTTGAACGTTTTTGTACCGTTGACGAAGTTGAAACTAAAGAAACTAAGAGTGACATTGGTAAGCCTTAGAAAGTTGGCGGAGCATTATGCTTACGTACTTTGGGCACAAGTTGAAGTACGCTATTGTGTTGGGTACTGATGATTTATTTCACCGTTATGGTTGTCGGCTGCCTATTGACAAATTGAGGAACTGATCACCCTTAATCCATTGTTGATAGTAGACGGAGTCATAATTGATGGATAGATGTGTCGTGCCAACTAGTATAGTATGTACGTTGAATTGGTCGAAGTCAAGCCAAGTGCTTGAAGGTTGTTTGTTTTTGCTGATACAAGTTCATGTGTTAGGATATTAGTTGAATTTAAGGATGACGACACGAAGCTGTGTTTGATTGATGAGTAGTATGGAAAAAATTTCAGTTGAGACTGGATAATGTGAGAGTTGAGTTACAGGTAGAACAAGAAGTTAAATTATAAGTTGATTTGTAAAAGTGGAGTTTTGGTTGGTAAAGATGATTTATCTTGTTGAATTTAAGTGGAATCAGGTGTCAAATGTTGTTGTAATGTTGTTATGCGCCTAAGGTGATTTTGGGAACTATGTTGATAAAAGATAGTAAAGTTGTAGTTTATGTGTGGTGTTAACATGGAGATCCCGAAGAGTTAAGTCGAAAGCCTTGGTATTATGTCGATTTTGATGATTGGAAGTTGGAGGTCAACTGAGTAGAGTTAGTACCTTGAAAGTAATCAGAGTGCGTAGCGAACGCGTAGTGTATTGGGGTTGTTCAGACGTGAATTGTACTGATGTTGATATTTGGTTACGTTGATGTTGTGTTTAAGTTGGTATTCTTATGTTGTTGTGTTCTGGTTCTTAAACCGGTAAATTCTTAAGTTGGTTACTTCTTGTGTTGCGATGTTAGTTGTCAATTGCATCACTTGGGTAGTATTCGCGTTGTTGTCGCCGTTGAGGTTAAGAACCGTTGTTTGTGTTATATGTGGAGTTGCCTTGCGAAGACGAGATTTGATTACTCGGAAGAATTAAGTTGTTGGAATAGTCGTGTCGGATAAATTTTCGAGGACGAAAATATTCTAAGTGGGGGAGAGTTGTAACGCCTGAATTTAATTAATTAGTTAATCAAATTATCGAAGGATTTTATTATTGGATTTAGACGAAGTTTGAGAATTAATCGAGTAATTGGGTGTTATCGGTATTATTTTAAGAGGTGTATTTGGATTATTAAGTTAAAGTCGAATTTTAGTCGGTTAAATCGGAGGAAATAATATTAAGAATAATATTATTTATTTATTGGATTATCTTATTTAATTAATTGGGTGGATTGTTGTGTGGTTGTATGAAGCAATTGAGAGGGTAAGAAATATGCCCATTAAGGAATAATATTATTATTATTATTATTATTTGGTTAAAAGAAATAAAAGAATAGCCGTTACAAGTAATAAGAGAAAAGGAGGTTAGGTTACGTAGCATTGGAAGGAGGTTGAAGAAAAGAGGATACGATGGATGCTGCCGGTAGCCGTTAGTCCCAGAAATTTGATCGGAAATTCGAGGCGCCTTCAATCCAGGTAAGGGTGAGATTCGAATTTTATAACCGGGAGTATGATAGTTGATACGTAGGATTAGGGTTATATAAATTCTATCGTATGTGTTGAAATTGCACTGAATGAATCTTGTGTGTTTAGAAATTGATTTTTAGTAATAGTTTAGAGACCCATTTAAGATTCGGATTGAAATCGAAAATCGTAGAATTCGCGTTTGATGGTTCCAAATCACTACTATATGTTTGGTATGAATGAGTATGTGTTTGTTTCGAAGAAAATAATTGAATCGGTCGGATTTTCGGGCGAAATTGCTCAAACCCGTAGCAGTTTTTATGAAGAAAATTCTGTTTTGGAAAAACTTCAAAAATTCATAGCTTTTGATCCGTAAGTCGGTTTTGACCCCCGTTCGAAGCGTTGAAAAGCTAACGAAATATTCTTTCTATTAAAAATAGTCTTGCTCCCAGTAGATGATTTTGATTATTTGTATAATTTCACATGTTTGGGTGAATTTGATGGAAAATTACAACATTTGATATGTTGAGATTTGGATCCAAAACTTTTGTGTTGGAAATCATGTTTTGAGGTTCCTAATTATTGATACATGATAAATATGGGTTGCTATGTATTTAATTTGTATTATAGTGATGTTTAGATGAGATTTTGAGGAAAATTGAGTGAAACCCGTAGCAGTTTTTATGAAGAAAATTCTGTTTTGGAAAAACTTCAAAAATTCATATCTTTTGATCCGTAAGTCGGTTTTGACCCCCGTTCGAAGCGTTGGAAAGCTAACGAGATGTTCTTTCTAGGAAAAATGGTTTTGAGGTCTGTATCTGGTCCAATTATAGCAGAAAAATAATATAGTCTTTAATTATAAGTAGCAGTACAATATTTATACAACAGTCTCGATTAGCCAAATTAAGCGGAAAATTAGTTGTCCGAAATTTAATGAAAATTGGCGGGATAACTAATATAAATTAGTAGGTATTCTTGGTTGGTTTGTTTTGTGGTAATTATGTCGATTAAGTTTATTTGCAGGTACAGTTGGATAAGTTGTATTGTCCCGATTTACGGGCAAATTATTTAAGTTGCAGGTCTTATGACCAATATGGTTTGAGTTGAGTTGTTGTTTAAGCTGTAGGTCAAATGACCAATGTTGGATTAAGTTGATGCAATTGATACATGTTTAAGTTGTTGTTTTCGTTGTCGTGGATTTATCGTTGAAGTTGAGGTTGCATGGCATACATTGCATTGTTTAGGTTGGCCTTGATGGCATCTTTTTAAGTTGGCCTTGATGGCATCCGATTAAGTTGAAAATGCCTCGATAACCTGGCATATGTTTAAGTTGGGAGTTTACTCCAAATGGTACCACATGCATGTGCATAGTTGAGTCGCATTTGAGTTGCATGTTAAAGTTGTTAATATTATTACGTTGTTGTTGATTGTTGGTGTTGTTGATATAAGTTGTTATTATTGTGAGTTATTGTTGTTATAAATTGTTATTGCTGTAAGTTGTCGCTTGATACATGTTGTTGGTATAAGTTGTTGTTTGTTATAAGTTGTGGTTGCTCTTAAGTTGTTTACTAATAGTTGTTGTATGACTGTTGTATGAAGCGGTGAAATTGGTGTGATTCTAATCTAATATATTAATTATCATGCCTTTGATTATATTTTTTGATATCTCACCCTTTCTGTAATGATGTTACCTATTATGGGTAATTGAGCAGGTACTGAAGAATAGCTGTGGAAGTGAAGTAATTTTATGAAGTCCTTTAGTTTCTGTTAGTTCGAGTTGGTCTTGCTCTGATACGTAGCACTCTGGGGGAATGTTTATGTTGTTATTTCTAAGTTGTTGTTATTACTTATTGTTGAATAATTATAAATTGAACGAAGTTTTGATCTAGTTGAATAAAGTCGTTAACTGATTTATAAGTTGTGAATGCCGATGCTATGTATCACTTTTAAATGAAATATAAGTTGTTTGTTGTTTTAAGTTGAAAAATGTGACATCCTGATTTTGTTGGAAATTTTAAAGTACTCTGATTTTTATTAATATTCGATGGGTAGAATTGGGGTGTTACATTAGTGGTATCAGAGCAGGTCGGTCTGTCCGGCCAATGTTGTCTAATGCTGTTTGTCCCTTAGTACTCGACATGTGTGTGAAACACTGTCGGTACTTATTTGTTAGTTTCTAGTTGTTGTCTGCAGGTGTTGGTTTGAAACAAGTGGGGGAGAGGCTTGTCTCCCGGACGTGTTGTTAGTATGTAGAAGTTGGTTCAAGGTGATGTTGATTGTAAGAGTGCAAATGTTGTCGAAGCGATGTTGTTGCGAACCGGCGAGAGTATGGACTCATGAATTCGTATCGGTCGAGTTCGAGGTGTGTGTATATTATGGAGGGTGAATTGATTGAGATTAAGGAATTATCCCAAAGGAAATGATAAGTTGGTGGATTAATTCGGTAAGTTGTATATCTTGAGTATAGTTGGATTAAAGTTGAGTGATTTTCGTAGTTGGGCGAAAAGGAGGATGTTGGTAGATCTTGGAAGCAAAAGAGGGAAATGGAACTTATGTTCATCAACCTCAAATTCTGGTTTTTATGATTTTGGAGCAGCTGTCAGTAAACGAGGTATAACTTTTGACTCGGGATTCGGATGGAAGCGGTTCTGGACTTTTTGGAAAGCTTACGAAATTCCCTACAGTTTGCATACTAGGTTTGCCTTCAGGAGGTTTGTGAAGAGGGAGAAAGGTGCATTTTATTGCTTGGGTCCGATGCTGATTTTTGGAAAATTCTGCATACGGAAATTCTGAACTAGTCCCGTTGTGTGACTGATATCTTTTTACTCGTAAGTCGGATTTACGCGATTCTTGAAGTTCTGAAATATACACAAAATTCTCTTCATTTTGGAATATGATTTTGTGACTGAGAGATCTGTATTGAAGGAGATATATATGGTTGAAGTTGAGCGACATTTGCTGAAAAAGTTGGAAGGATGAAAACAAGTGTGGAATATTATTAAGAATAAAATGTTGGTATTTGTAAGATGTGACTGTATCGGAGAATGCTTGGAGATGCAATTTATGTTGAATGAGGATGATTAAGACGATGATGTTTAGTAAAGGTAATGTTGATAGAAATGTGAATGTTGATTTGTGTTGCTAAGAATTTTCACCTTGGTTAAAAGTTGTAATTGGAGCAAACTGAATTGGATCGTTCTCAATGTTGTAGCGATTTCGGTGTTGGAAAAATATTTAAAGTCGTGTTGTGCTATGAACGTGCATAAGGGGATGCATAATGGATTTTGAACGTTTTTGTACCGTTGACGAAGTTGAAACTAAAGAAACTAAGAGTGACATTGGTAAGCCTTAGAAAGTTGGCGGAGCATTATGCTTACGTACTTTGGGCACAAGTTGAAGTACGCTATTGTGTTGGGTACTGATGATTTATTTCACCGTTATGGTTGTCGGCTGCCTATTGACAAATTGAGGAACTGATCACCCTTAATCCATTGTTGATAGTAGACGGAGTCATAATTGATGGATAGATGTGTCGTGCCAACTAGTATAGTATGTACGTTGAATTGGTCGAAGTCAAGCCAAGTGCTTGAAGGTTGTTTGTTTTTGCTGATACAAGTTCATGTGTTAGGATATTAGTTGAATTTAAGGATGACGACACGAAGCTGTGTTTGATTGATGAGTAGTATGGAAAAAATTTCAGTTGAGACTGGATAATGTGAGAGTTGAGTTACAGGTAGAACAAGAAGTTAAATTATAAGTTGATTTGTAAAAGTGGAGTTTTGGTTGGTAAAGATGATTTATCTTGTTGAATTTAAGTGGAATCAAGTGTCAAATGTTGTTGTAATGTTGTTATGCGCCTAAGGTGATTTTGGGAACTATGTTGATAAAAGATAGTAAAGTTGTAGTTTATGTGTGGTGTTAACATGGAGATCCCGAAGAGTTAAGTTGAAAGCCTTGGTATTATGTCGATTTTGATGATTGGAAGTTGGAGGTCAACTGAGTAGAGTTAGTACCTTGAAA
Organism: Lathyrus tuberosus; assembly: GCA_022829125.1. Taxonomy (NCBI): domain Eukaryota; kingdom Viridiplantae; phylum Streptophyta; class Magnoliopsida; order Fabales; family Fabaceae; genus Lathyrus; species Lathyrus tuberosus. Next base: position 390,354 of record JALAZF010000151.1, on the reverse strand, counting down.
GTAATCAGAGTGCGTAGCGAACGCGTAGTGTATTGGGGTTGTTCAGACGTGAATTGTACCGATGTTGATATTTGGTTACGTTGATGTTGTGTTTAAGTTGGTATTCTTATGTTGTTGTGTTCTGGTTCTTAAACCGGTAAATTCTTAAGTTGGTTACTTCTTGTGTTGCGATGTTAGTTGTCAATTGCATCACTTGGGTAGTATTCGCGTTGTTGTCGCCGTTGAGGTTAAGAACCGTTGTTTGTGTTATATGTGGAGTTGCCTTGCGAAGACGAGATTTGATTACTCGGAAGAATTAAGTTGTTGGAATAGTCGTGTCGGATAAATTTTCGAGGACGAAAATATTCTAAGTGGGGGAGAGTTGTAACGCCTGAATTTAATTAATTAGTTAATCAAATTATCGAAGGATTTTATTATTGGATTTAGACGAAGTTTGAGAATTAATCGAGTAATTGGGTGTTATCGGTATTATTTTAAGAGGTGTATTTGGATTATTAAGTTAAAGTCGAATTTTAGTCGGTTAAATCGGAGGAAATAATATTAAGAATAATATTATTTATTTATTGGATTATCTTATTTAATTAATTGGGTGGATTGTTGTGTGGTTGTATGAAGCAATTGAGAGGGTAAGAAATATGCCCATTAAGGAATAATATTATTATTATTATTATTATTTGGTTAAAAGAAATAAAAGAATAGCCGTTACAAGTAATAAGAGAAAAGGAGGTTAGGTTACGTAGCATTGGAAGGAGGTTGAAGAAAAGAGGATACGATGGATGCTGCCGGTAGCCGTTAGTCCCAGAAATTTGATCGGAAATTCGAGGCGCCTTCAATCCAGGTAAGGGTGAGATTCGAATTTTATAACCGGGAGTATGATAGTTGATACGTAGGATTAGGGTTATATAAATTCTATCGTATGTGTTGAAATTGCACTGAATGAATCTTGTGTGTTTAGAAATTGATTTTTAGTAATAGTTTAGAGACCCATTTAAGATTCGGATTGAAATCGAAAATCGTAGAATTCGCGTTTGATGGTTCCAAATCACTACTATATGTTTGGTATGAATGAGTATGTGTTTGTTTCGAAGAAAATAATTGAATCGGTCGGATTTTCGGGCGAAATTGCTCAAACCCGTAGCAGTTTTTATGAAGAAAATTCTGTTTTGGAAAAACTTCAAAAATTCATAGCTTTTGATCCGTAAGTCGGTTTTGACCCCCGTTCGAAGCGTTGAAAAGCTAACGAAATATTCTTTCTATTAAAAATAGTCTTGCTCCCAGTAGATGATTTTGATTATTTGTATAATTTCACATGTTTGGGTGAATTTGATGGAAAATTACAACATTTGATATGTTGAGATTTGGATCCAAAACTTTTGTGTTGGAAATCATGTTTTGAGGTTCCTAATTATTGATACATGATAAATATGGGTTGCTATGTATTTAATTTGTATTATAGTGATGTTTAGATGAGATTTTGAGGAAAATTGAGTGAAACCCGTAGCAGTTTTTATGAAGAAAATTCTGTTTTGGAAAAACTTCAAAAATTCATATCTTTTGATCCGTAAGTCGGTTTTGACCCCCGTTCGAAGCGTTGGAAAGCTAACGAGATGTTCTTTCTAGGAAAAATGGTTTTGAGGTCTGTATCTGGTCCAATTATAGCAGAAAAATAATATAGTCTTTAATTATAAGTAGCAGTACAATATTTATACAACAGTCTCGATTAGCCAAATTAAGCGGAAAATTAGTTGTCCGAAATTTAATGAAAATTGGCGGGATAACTAATATAAATTAGTAGGTATTCTTGGTTGGTTTGTTTTGTGGTAATTATGTCGATTAAGTTTATTTGCAGGTACAGTTGGATAAGTTGTATTGTCCCGATTTACGGGCAAATTATTTAAGTTGCAGGTCTTATGACCAATATGGTTTGAGTTGAGTTGTTGTTTAAGCTGTAGGTCAAATGACCAATGTTGGATTAAGTTGATGCAATTGATACATGTTTAAGTTGTTGTTTTCGTTGTCGTGGATTTATCGTTGAAGTTGAGGTTGCATGGCATACATTGCATTGTTTAGGTTGGCCTTGATGGCATCTTTTTAAGTTGGCCTTGATGGCATCCGATTAAGTTGAAAATGCCTCGATAACCTGGCATATGTTTAAGTTGGGAGTTTACTCCAAATGGTACCACATGCATGTGCATAGTTGAGTCGCATTTGAGTTGCATGTTAAAGTTGTTAATATTATTACGTTGTTGTTGATTGTTGGTGTTGTTGATATAAGTTGTTATTATTGTGAGTTATTGTTGTTATAAATTGTTATTGCTGTAAGTTGTCGCTTGATACATGTTGTTGGTATAAGTTGTTGTTTGTTATAAGTTGTGGTTGCTCTTAAGTTGTTTACTAATAGTTGTTGTATGACTGTTGTATGAAGCGGTGAAATTGGTGTGATTCTAATCTAATATATTAATTATCATGCCTTTGATTATATTTTTTGATATCTCACCCCTTCTGTAATGATGTTACCTATTATGGGTAATTGAGCAGGTACTGAAGAATAGCTGTGGAAGTGAAGTAATTTTATGAAGTCCTTTAGTTTCTGTTAGTTCGAGTTGGTCTTGCTCTGATACGTAGCACTCGGGGGGAATGTTTATGTTGTTATTTCTAAGTTGTTGTTATTACTTATTGTTGAATAATTATAAATTGAACGAAGTTTTGATCTAGTTGAATAAAGTCGTTAACTGATTTATAAGTTGTGAATGCCGATGCTATGTATCACTTTTAAATGAAATATAAGTTGTTTGTTGTTTTAAGTTGAAAAATGTGACATCCTGATTTTGTTGGAAATTTTAAAGTACTCTGATTTTTATTAATATTCGATGGGTAGAATTGGGGTGTTACATTAGTGGTATCAGAGCAGGTCGGTCTGTCCGGCCAATGTTGTCTAATGCTGTTTGTCCCTTAGTACTCGACATGTGTGTGAAACACTGTCGGTACTTATTTGTTAGTTTCTAGTTGTTGTCTGCAGGTGTTGGTTTGAAACAAGTGGGGGAGAGGCTTGTCTCCCGGACGTGTTGTTAGTATGTAGAAGTTGGTTCAAGGTGATGTTGATTGTAAGAGTGCAAATGTTGTCGAAGCGATGTTGTTGCGAACCGGCGAGAGTATGGACTCATGAATTCGTATCGGTCGAGTTCGAGGTGTGTGTATATTATGGAGGGTGAATTGATTGAGATTAAGGAATTATCCCAAAGGAAATGATAAGTTGGTGGATTAATTCGGTAAGTTGTATATCTTGAGTATAGTTGGATTAAAGTTGAGTGATTTTCGTAGTTGGGCGAAAAGGAGGATGTTGGTAGATCTTGGAAGCAAAAGAGGGAAATGGAACTTATGTTCATCAACCTCAAATTCTGGTTTTTATGATTTTGGAGCAGCTGTCAGTAAACGAGGTATAACTTTTGACTCGGGATTCGGATGGAAGCGGTTCTGGACTTTTTGGAAAGCTTACGAAATTCCCTACAGTTTGCATACTAGGTTTGCCTTCAGGAGGTTTGTGAAGAGGGAGAAAGGTGCATTTTATTGCTTGGGTCTGATGCTGATTTTTGGAAAATTCTGCATACGGAAATTCTGAACTAGTCCCGTTGTGTGGCTGATATCTTTTTACTCGTAAGTCGGATTTACGCGATTCTTGAAGTTCTGAAATATACACAAAATTCTCTTCATTTTGGAATATGATTTTGTGACTGAGAGATCTGTATTGAAGGAGATATATATGGTTGAAGTTGAGCGACATTTGCTGAAAAAGTTGGAAGGATGAAAACAAGTGTGGAATATTATTAAGAATAAAATGTTGGTATTTGTAAGATGTGACTGTATCGGAGAATGCTTGGAGATGCAATTTATGTTGAATGAGGATGATTAAGACGATGATGTTTAGTAAAGGTAATGTTGATAGAAATGTGAATGTTGATTTGTGTTGCTAAGAATTTTCACCTTGGTTAAAAGTTGTAATTGGAGCAAACTGAATTGGATCGTTCTCAATGTTGTAGCGATTTCGGTGTTGGAAAAATATTTAAAGTCGTGTTGTGCTATGAACGTGCATAAGGGGATGCATAATGGATTTTGAACGTTTTTGTACCGTTGACGAAGTTGAAACTAAAGAAACTAAGAGTGACATTGGTAAGCCTTAGAAAGTTGGCGGAGCATTATGCTTACGTACTTTGGGCACAAGTTGAAGTACGCTATTGTGTTGGGTACTGATGATTTATTTCACCGTTATGGTTGTCGGCTGCCTATTGACAAATTGAGGAACTGATCACCCTTAATCCATTGTTGATAGTAGACGGAGTCATAATTGATGGATAGATGTGTCGTGCCAACTAGTATAGTATGTACGTTGAATTGGTCGAAGTCAAGCCAAGTGCTTGAAGGTTGTTTGTTTTTGCTGATACAAGTTCATGTGTTAGGATATTAGTTGAATTTAAGGATGACGACACGAAGCTGTGTTTGATTGATGAGTAGTATGGAAAAAATTTCAGTTGAGACTGGATAATGTGAGAGTTGAGTTACAGGTAGAACAAGAAGTTAAATTATAAGTTGATTTGTAAAAGTGGAGTTTTGGTTGGTAAAGATGATTTATCTTGTTGAATTTAAGTGGAATCAGGTGTCAAATGTTGTTGTAATGTTGTTATGCGCCTAAGGTGATTTTGGGAACTATGTTGATAAAAGGTAGTAAAGTTGTAGTTTATGTGTGGTGTTAACATGGAGATCCCGAAGAGTTAAGTCGAAAGCCTTGGTATTATGTCGATTTTGATGATTGGAAGTTGGAGGTCAACTGAGTAGAGTTAGTACCTTGAAAGTAATCAGAGTGCGTAGCGAACGCGTAGTGTATTGGGGTTGTTCAGACGTGAATTGTACCGATGTTGATATTTGGTTACGTTGATGTTGTGTTTAAGTTGGTATTCTTATGTTGTTGTGTTCTGGTTCTTAAACCGGTAAATTCTTAAGTTGGTTACTTCTTGTGTTGCGATGTTAGTTGTCAATTGCATCACTTGGGTAGTATTCGCGTTGTTGTCGCCGTTGAGGTTAAGAACCGTTGTTTGTGTTATATGTGGAGTTGCCTTGCGAAGACGAGATTTGATTACTCGGAAGAATTAAGTTGTTGGAATAGTCGTGTCGGATAAATTTTCGAGGACGAAAATATTCTAAGTGGGGGAGAGTTGTAACGCCTGAATTTAATTAATTAGTTAATCAAATTATCGAAGGATTTTATTATTGGATTTAGACGAAGTTTGAGAATTAATCGAGTAATTGGGTGTTATCGGTATTATTTTAAGAGGTGTATTTGGATTATTAAGTTAAAGTCGAATTTTAGTCGGTTAAATCGGAGGAAATAATATTAAGAATAATATTATTTATTTATTGGATTATCTTATTTAATTAATTGGGTGGATTGTTGTGTGGTTGTATGAAGCAATTGAGAGGGTAAGAAATATTCCCATTAAGGAATAATATTATTATTATTATTATTATTTGGTTAAAAGAAATAAAAGAATAGCCGTTACAAGTAATAAGAGAAAAGGAGGTTAGGTTACGTAGCATTGGAAGGAGGTTGAAGAAAAGAGGATACGATGGATGCTGCCGGTAGCCGTTAGTCCCAGAAATTTGATCGGAAATTCGAGGCGCCTTCAATCCAGGTAAGGGTGAGATTCGAATTTTATAACCGGGAGTATGATAGTTGATACGTAGGATTAGGGTTATATAAATTCTATCGTATGTGTTGAAATTGCACTGAATGAATCTTGTGTGTTTAGAAATTGATTTTTAGTAATAGTTTAGAGACCCATTTAAGATTCGGATTGAAATCGAAAATCGTAGAATTCGCGTTTGATGGTTCCAAATCACTACTATATGTTTGGTATGAATGAGTATGTGTTTGTTTCGAAGAAAATAATTGAATCGGTCGGATTTTCGGGCGAAATTGCTCAAACCCGTAGCAGTTTTTATGAAGAAAATTCTGTTTTGGAAAAACTTCAAAAATTCATAGCTTTTGATCCGTAAGTCGGTTTTGACCCCCGTTCGAAGCGTTGAAAAGCTAACGAAATATTCTTTCTATTAAAAATAGTCTTGCTCCCAGTAGATGATTTTGATTATTTGTATAATTTCACATGTTTGGGTGAATTTGATGGAAAATTACAACATTTGATATGTTGAGATTTGGATCCAAAACTTTTGTGTTGGAAATCATGTTTTGAGGTTCCTAATTATTGATACATGATAAATATGGGTTGCTATGTATTTAATTTGTATTATAGTGATGTTTAGATGAGATTTTGAGGAAAATTGAGTGAAACCCGTAGCAGTTTTTATGAAGAAAATTCTGTTTTGGAAAAACTTCAAAAATTCATATCTTTTGATCCGTAAGTCGGTTTTGACCCCCGTTCGAAGCGTTGGAAAGCTAACGAGATGTTCTTTCCAGGAAAAATGGTTTTGAGGTATGTATCTGGTCCAATTATAGCAGAAAAATAATATAGTCTTTAATTATAAGTAGCAGTACAATATTTATACAACAGTCTCGATTAGCCAAATTAAGCGGAAAATTAGTTGTCCGAAATTTAATGAAAATTGGCGGGATAACTAATATAAATTAGTAGGTATTCTTGGTTGGTTTGTTTTGTGGTAATTATGTCGATTAAGTTTATTTGCAGGTACAGTTGGATAAGTTGTATTGTCCCGATTTACGGGCAAATTATTTAAGTTGCAGGTCTTATGACCAATATGGTTTGAGTTGAGTTGTTGTTTAAGCTGTAGGTCGAATGACCAATGTTGGATTAAGTTGATGCAATTGATGCATGTTTAAGTTGTTGTTTTCGTTGTCGTGGATTTATCGTTGAAGTTGAGGTTGCATGGCATACATTGCATTGTTTAGGTTGGCCTTGATGGCACCTTTTTAAGTTGGCCTTGATGGCATCCGATTAAGTTGAAAATGCCTCGATAACCTGGCATATGTTTAAGTTGGGAGTTTACTCCAAATGGTACCACATGCATGTGCATAGTTGAGTCGCATTTGAGTTGCATGTTAAAGTTGTTAATATTATTACGTTGTTGTTGATTGTTGGTGTTGTTGATATAAGTTGTTATTATTGTGAGTTATTGTTGTTATAAATTGTTATTGCTGTAAGTTGTCGCTTGATACATGTTGTTGGTATAAGTTGTTGTTTGTTATAAGTTGTGGTTGCTCTTAAGTTGTTTACTAATAGTTGTTGTATGACTGTTGTATGAAGCGGTGAAATTGGTGTGATTCTAATCTAATATATTAATTATCATGCCTTTGATTATATTTTTTGATATCTCACCCCTTCTGTAATGATGTTACCTATTATGGGTAATTGAGCAGGTACTGAAGAATAGCTGTGGAAGTGAAGTAATTTTATGAAGTCCTTTAGTTTCTGTTAGTTCGAGTTGGTCTTGCTCTGATACGTAGCACTCGGGGGGAATGTTTATGTTGTTATTTCTAAGTTGTTGTTATTACTTATTGTTGAATAATTATAAATTGAACGAAGTTTTGATCTAGTTGAATAAAGTCGTTAGCTGATTTATAAGTTGTGAATGCCGATGCTATGTATCACTTTTAAATGAAATATAAGTTGTTTGTTGTTTTAAGTTGAAAAATGTGACATCCTGATTTTGTTGGAAATTTTAAAGTACTCTGATTTTTATTAATATTCGATGGGTAGAATTGGGGTGTTACATTAGTGGTATCAGAGCAGGTCGGTCTGTCCGGCCAATGTTGTCTAATGCTGTTTGTCCCTTAGTACTCGACATGTGTGTGAAACACTGTCGGTACTTGTTTGTTAGTTTCTAGTTGTTGTCTGCAGGTGTTGGTTTGAAACAAGTGGGGGAGAGGCTTGTCTCCCGGACGTGTTGTTAGTATGTAGAAGTTGGTTCAAGGTGATGTTGATTGTAAGAGTGCAAATGTTGTCGAAGCGATGTTGTTGCGAACCGGCGAGAGTATGGACTCATGAATTCGTATCGGTCGAGTTCGAGGTGTGTGTATATTATGGAGGGTGAATTGATTGAGATTAAGGAATTATCCCAAAGGAAATGATAAGTTGGTGGATTAATTCGGTAAGTTGTATATCTTGAGTATAGTTGGATTAAAGTTGAGTGATTTTCGTAGTTGGGCGAAAAGGAGGATGTTGGTAGATCTTGGAAGCAAAAGAGGGAAATGGAACTTATGTTCATCAACCTCAAATTCTGGTTTTTATGATTTTGGAGCAGCTGTCAGTAAACGAGGTATAACTTTTGACTCGGGATTCGGATGGAAGCGGTTCTGGACTTTTTGGAAAGCTTACGAAATTCCCTACAGTTTGCATACTAGGTTTGCCTTCAGGAGGTTTGTGAAGAGGGAGAAAGGTGCATTTTATTGCTTGGGTCTGATGCTGATTTTTGGAAAATTCTGCATACGGAAATTCTGAACTAGTCCCGTTGTGTGGCTGATATCTTTTTACTCGTAAGTCGGATTTACGCGATTCTTGAAGTTCTGAAATATACACAAAATTCTCTTCATTTTGGAATATGATTTTGTGACTGAGAGATCTGTATTGAAGGAGATATATATGGTTGAAGTTGAGCGACATTTGCTGAAAAAGTTGGAAGGATGAAAACAAGTGTGGAATATTATTAAGAATAAAATGTTGGTATTTGTAAGATGTGACTGTATCGGAGAATGCTTGGAGATGCAATTTATGTTGAATGAGGATGATTAAGACGATGATGTTTAGTAAAGGTAATGTTGATAGAAATGTGAATGTTGATTTGTGTTGCTAAGAATTTTCACCTTGGTTAAAAGTTGTAATTGGAGCAAACTGAATTGGATCGTTCTCAATGTTGTAGCGATTTCGGTGTTGGAAAAATATTTAAAGTCGTGTTGTGCTATGAACGTGCATAAGGGGATGCATAATGGATTTTGAACGTTTTTGTACCGTTGACGAAGTTGAAACTAAAGAAACTAAGAGTGACATTGGTAAGCCTTAGAAAGTTGGCGGAGCATTATGCTTACGTACTTTGGGCACAAGTTGAAGTACGCTATTGTGTTGGGTACTGATGATTTATTTCACCGTTATGGTTGTCGGCTGCCTATTGACAAATTGAGGAACTGATCACCCTTAATCCATTGTTGATAGTAGACGGAGTCATAATTGATGGATAGATGTGTCGTGCCAACTAGTATAGTATGTACGTTGAATTGGTCGAAGTCAAGCCAAGTGCTTGAAGGTTGTTTGTTTTTGCTGATACAAGTTCATGTGTTAGGATATTAGTTGAATTTAAGGATGACGACACGAAGCTGTGTTTGATTGATGAGTAGTATGGAAAAAATTTCAGTTGAGACTGGATAATGTGAGAGTTGAGTTACAGGTAGAACAAGAAGTTAAATTATAAGTTGATTTGTAAAAGTGGAGTTTTGGTTGGTAAAGATGATTTATCTTGTTGAATTTAAGTGGAATCAAGTGTCAAATGTTGTTGTAATGTTGTTATGCGCCTAAGGTGATTTTGGGAACTATGTTGATAAAAGATAGTAAAGTTGTAGTTTATGTGTGGTGTTAACATGGAGATCCCGAAGAGTTAAGTCGAAAGCCTTGGTATTATGTCGATTTTGATGATTGGAAGTTGGAGGTCAACTGAGTAGAGTTAGTACCTTGAAAGTAATCAGAGTGCGTAGCGAACGCGTAGTGTATTGGGGTTGTTCAGACGTGAATTGTACCGATGTTGATATTTGGTTACGTTGATGTTGTGTTTAAGTTGGTATTCTTATGTTGTTGTGTTCTGGTTCTTAAACCGGTAAATTCTTAAGTTGGTTACTTCTTGTGTTGCGATGTTAGTTGTCAATTGCATCACTTGGGTAGTATTCGCGTTGTTGTCGCCGTTGAGGTTAAGAACCGTTGTTTGTGTTATATGTGGAGTTGCCTTGCGAAGACGAGATTTGATTACTCGGAAGAATTAAGTTGTTGGAATAGTCGTGTCGGATAAATTTTCGAGGACGAAAATATTCTAAGTGGGGGAGAGTTGTAACGCCTGAATTTAATTAATTAGTTAATCAAATTATCGAAGGATTTTATTATTGGATTTAGACGAAGTTTGAGAATTAATCGAGTAATTGGGTGTTATCGGTATTATTTTAAGAGGTGTATTTGGATTATTAAGTTAAAGTCGAATTTTAGTCGGTTAAATCGGAGGAAATAATATTAAGAATAATATTATTTATTTATTGGATTATCTTATTTAATTAATTGGGTGGATTGTTGTGTGGTTGTATGAAGCAATTGAGAGGGTAAGAAATATGCCCATTAAGGAATAATATTATTATTATTATTATTATTTGGTTAAAAGAAATAAAAGAATAGCCGTTACAAGTAATAAGAGAAAAGGAGGTTAGGTTACGTAGCATTGGAAGGAGGTTGAAGAAAAGAGGATACGATGGATGCTGCCGGTAGCCGTTAGTCCCAGAAATTCGATCGGAAATTCGAGCCGCCTTCAATCCAGGTAAGGGTGAGATTCGAATTTTATAACCGGGAGTATGATAGTTGATACGTAGGATTAGGGTTATATAAATTCTATCGTATGTGTTGAAATTGCACTGAATGAATCTTGTGTGTTTAGAAATTGATTTTTAGTAATAGTTTAGAGACCCATTTAAGATTTGGATTGAAATCGAAAATCGTAGAATTCGCGTTTGATGGTTCCAAATCACTACTATATGTTTGGTATGAATGAGTATGTGTTTGTTTCGAAGAAAATAATTGAATCGGTCGGATTTTCGGGCGAAATTGCTCAAACCCGTAGCAGTTTTTATGAAGAAAATTCTGTTTTGGAAAAACTTCAAAAATTCATAGCTTTTGATCCGTAAGTCGGTTTTGACCCCCGTTCGAAGCGTTGAAAAGCTAACGAAATATTCTTTCTATTAAAAATAGTCTTGCTCCCAGTAGATGATTTTGATTATTTGTATAATTTCACATGTTTGGGTGAATTTGATGGAAAATTACAACATTTGATATGTTGAGATTTTGATCCAAAACTTTTGTGTTGGAAATCATGTTTTGAGGTTCCTAATTATTGATACATGATAAATATGGGTTGCTATGTATTTAATTTGTATTATAGTGATGTTTAGATGAGATTTTGAGGAAAATTGAGTGAAACCCGTAGCAGTTTTTATGAAGAAAATTCTGTTTTGGAAAAACTTCAAAAATTCATATCTTTTGATCCGTAAGTCGGTTTTGACCCCCGTTCGAAGCGTTGGAAAGCTAACGAGATGTTCTTTCCAGGAAAAATGGTTTTGAGGTATGTATCTGGTCCAATTATAGCAGAAAAATAATATAGTCTTTAATTATAAGTAGCAGTACAATATTTATACAACAGTCTCGATTAGCCAAATTAAGCGGAAAATTAGTTGTCCGAAATTTAATGAAAATTGGCGGGATAACTAATATAAATTAGTAGGTATTCTTGGTTGGTTTGTTTTGTGGTAATTATGTCGATTAAGTTTATTTGCAGGTACAGTTGGATAAGTTGTATTGTCCCGATTTACGGGCAAATTATTTAAGTTGCAGGTCTTATGACCAATATGGTTTGAGTTGAGTTGTTGTTTAAGCTGTAGGTCGAATGACCAATGTTGGATTAAGTTGATGCAATTGATGCATGTTTAAGTTGTTGTTTTCGTTGTCGTGGATTTATCGTTGAAGTTGAGGTTGCATGGCATACATTGCATTGTTTAGGTTGGCCTTGATGGCACCTTTTTAAGTTGGCCTTGATGGCATCCGATTAAGTTGAAAATGCCTCGATAACCTGGCATATGTTTAAGTTGGGAGTTTACTCCAAATGGTACCACATGCATGTGCATAGTTGAGTCGCATTTGAGTTGCATGTTAAAGTTGTTAATATTATTACGTTGTTGTTGATTGTTGGTGTTGTTGATATAAGTTGTTATTATTGTGAGTTATTGTTGTTATAAATTGTTATTGCTGTAAGTTGTCGCTTGATACATGTTGTTGGTATAAGTTGTTGTTTGTTATAAGTTGTGGTTGCTCTTAAGTTGTTTACTAATAGTTGTTGTATGACTGTTGTATGAAGCGGTGAAATTGGTGTGATTCTAATCTAATATATTAATTATCATGCCTTTGATTATATTTTTTGATATCTCACCCCTTCTGTAATGATGTTACCTATTATGGGTAATTGAGCAGGTACTGAAGAATAGCTGTGGAAGTGAAGTAATTTTATGAAGTCCTTTAGTTTCTGTTAGTTCGAGTTGGTCTTGCTCTGATACGTAGCACTCGGGGGGAATGTTTATGTTGTTATTTCTAAGTTGTTGTTATTACTTATTGTTGAATAATTATAAATTGAACGAAGTTTTGATCTAGTTGAATAAAGTCGTTAGCTGATTTATAAGTTGTGAATGCCGATGCTATGTATCACTTTTAAATGAAATATAAGTTGTTTGTTGTTTTAAGTTGAAAAATGTGACATCCTGATTTTGTTGGAAATTTTAAAGTACTCTGATTTTTATTAATATTCGATGGGTAGAATTGGGGTGTTATATTAGTGGTATCAGAGCAGGTCGGTCTGTCCGGCCAATGTTGTCTAATGCTGTTTGTCCCTTAGTACTCGACATGTGTGTGAAACACTGTCGGTACTTGTTTGTTAGTTTCTAGTTGTTGTCTGCAGGTGTTGGTTTGAAACAAGTGGGGGAGAGGCTTGTCTCCCGGACGTGTTGTTAGTATGTAGAAGTTGGTTCAAGGTGATGTTGATTGTAAGAGTGCAAATGTTGTCGAAGCGATGTTGTTGCGAACCGGCGAGAGTATGGACTCATGAATTCGTATCGGTCGAGTTCGAGGTGTGTGTATATTATGGAGGGTGAATTGATTGAGATTAAGGAATTATCCCAAAGGAAATGATAAGTTGGTGGATTAATTCGGTAAGTTGTATATCTTGAGTATAGTTGGATTAAAGTTGAGTGATTTTCGTAGTTGGGCGAAAAGGAGGATGTTGGTAGATCTTGGAAGCAAAAGAGGGAAATGGAACTTATGTTCATCAACCTCAAATTCTGGTTTTTATGATTTTGGAGCAGCTGTCAGTAAACGAGGTATAACTTTTGACTCGGGATTCGGATGGAAGCGGTTCTGGACTTTTTGGAAAGCTTACGAAATTCCCTACAGTTTGCATACTAGGTTTGCCTTCAGGAGGTTTGTGAAGAGGGAGAAAGGTGCATTTTATTGCTTGGGTCTGATGCTGATTTTTGGAAAATTCTGCATACGGAAATTCTGAACTAGTCCCGTTGTGTGGCTGATATCTTTTTACTCGTAAGTCGGATTTACGCGATTCTTGAAGTTCTGAAATATACACAAAATTCTCTTCATTTTGGAATATGATTTTGTGACTGAGAGATCTGTATTGAAGGAGATATATATGGTTGAAGTTGAGCGACATTTGCTGAAAAAGTTGGAAGGATGAAAACAAGTGTGGAATATTATTAAGAATAAAATGTTGGTATTTGTAAGATGTGACTGTATCGGAGAATGCTTGGAGATGCAATTTATGTTGAATGAGGATGATTAAGACGATGATGTTTAGTAAAGGTAATGTTGATAGAAATGTGAATGTTGATTTGTGTTGCTAAGAATTTTCACCTTGGTTAAAAGTTGTAATTGGAGCAAACTGAATTGGATCGTTCTCAATGTTGTAGCGATTTCGGTGTTGGAAAAATATTTAAAGTCGTGTTGTGCTATGAACGTGCATAAGGGGATGCATAATGGATTTTGAACGTTTTTGTACCGTTGACGAAGTTGAAACTAAAGAAACTAAGAGTGACATTGGTAAGCCTTAGAAAGTTGGCGGAGCATTATGCTTACGTACTTTGGGCACAAGTTGAAGTACGCTATTGTGTTGGGTACTGATGATTTATTTCACCGTTATGGTTGTCGGCTGCCTATTGACAAATTGAGGAACTGATCACCCTTAATCCATTGTTGATAGTAGACGGAGTCATAATTGATGGATAGATGTGTCGTGCCAACTAGTATAGTATGTACGTTGAATTGGTCGAAGTCAAGCCAAGTGCTTGAAGGTTGTTTGTTTTTGCTGATACAAGTTCATGTGTTAGGATATTAGTTGAATTTAAGGATGACGACACGAAGCTGTGTTTGATTGATGAGTAGTATGGAAAAAATTTCAGTTGAGACTGGATAATGTGAGAGTTGAGTTACAGGTAGAACAAGAAGTTAAATTATAAGTTGATTTGTAAAAGTGGAGTTTTGGTTGGTAAAGATGATTTATCTTGTTGAATTTAAGTGGAATCAGGTGTCAAATGTTGTTGTAATGTTGTTATGCGCCTAAGGTGATTTTGGGAACTATGTTGATAAAAGGTAGTAAAGTTGTAGTTTATGTGTGGTGTTAACATGGAGATCCCGAAGAGTTAAGTCGAAAGCCTTGGTATTATGTCGATTTTGATGATTGGAAGTTGGAGGTCAACTGAGTAGAGTTAGTACCTTGAAAGTAATCAGAGTGCGTAGCGAACGCGTAGTGTATTGGGGTTGTTCAGACGTGAATTGTACCGATGTTGATATTTGGTTACGTTGATGTTGTGTTTAAGTTGGTATTCTTATGTTGTTGTGTTCTGGTTCTTAAACCGGTAAATTCTTAAGTTGGTTACTTCTTGTGTTGCGATGTTAGTTGTCAATTGCATCACTTGGGTAGTATTCGCGTTGTTGTCGCCGTTGAGGTTAAGAACCGTTGTTTGTGTTATATGTGGAGTTGCCTTGCGAAGACGAGATTTGATTACTCGGAAGAATTAAGTTGTTGGAATAGTCGTGTCGGATAAATTTTCGAGGACGAAAATATTCTAAGTGGGGGAGAGTTGTAACGCCTGAATTTAATTAATTAGTTAATCAAATTATCGAAGGATTTTATTATTGGATTTAGACGAAGTTTGAGAATTAATCGAGTAATTGGGTGTTATCGGTATTATTTTAAGAGGTGTATTTGGATTATTAAGTTAAAGTCGAATTTTAGTCGGTTAAATCGGAGGAAATAATATTAAGAATAATATTATTTATTTATTGGATTATCTTATTTAATTAATTGGGTGGATTGTTGTGTGGTTGTATGAAGCAATTGAGAGGGTAAGAAATATGCCCATTAAGGAATATTATTATTATTATTATTATTATTTGGTTAAAAGAAATAAAAGAATAGCCGTTACATGTAATAAGAGAAAAGGAGGTTAGGTTACGTAGCATTGGAAGGAGGTTGAAGAAAAGAGGATACGATGGATGCTGCCGGTAGCCGTTAGTCCCAGAAATTCGATCGGAAATTCGAGCCGCCTTCAATCCAGGTAAGGGTGAGATTCGAATTTTATAACCGGGAGTATGATAGTTGATACGTAGGATTAGGGTTATATAAATTCTATCGTATGTGTTGAAATTGCACTGAATGAATCTTGTGTGTTTAGAAATTGATTTTTAGTAATAGTTTAGAGACCCATTTAAGATTCGGATTGAAATCGAAAATCGTAGAATTCGCGTTTGATGGTTCCAAATCACTACTATATGTTTGGTATGAATGAGTATGTGTTTGTTTCGAAGAAAATAATTGAATCGGTCGGATTTTCGGGCGAAATTGCTCAAACCCGTAGCAGTTTTTATGAAGAAAATTCTGTTTTGGAAAAACTTCAAAAAATCATAGCTTTTGATCCGTAAGTCGGTTTTGACCCCCGTTCGAAGCGTTGAAAAGCTAACGAAATATTCTTTCTATTAAAAATAGTCTTGCTCCCAGTAGATGATTTTGATTATTTGTATAATTTCACATGTTTGGGTGAATTTGATGGAAAATTACAACATTTGATATGTTGAGATTTTGAGATTTGGATCCAAAACTTTTGTGTTGGAAATCATGTTTTGAGGTTCCTAATTATTGATACATGATAAATATGGGTTGCTATGTATTTAATTTGTATTATAGTGATGTTTAGATGAGATTTTGAGGAAAATTGAGTGAAACCCGTAGCAGTTTTTATGAAGAAAATTCTGTTTTGGAAAAACTTCAAAAATTCATATCTTTTGATCCGTAAGTCGGTTTTGACCCCCGTTCGAAGCGTTGGAAAGCTAACGAGATGTTCTTTCTAGGAAAAATGGTTTTGAGGTCTGTATCTGGTCCAATTATAGCAGAAAAATAATATAGTCTTTAATTATAAGTAGCAGTACAATATTTATACAACAGTCTCGATTAGCCAAATTAAGCGGAAAATTAGTTGTCCGAAATTTAATGAAAATTGGCGGGATAACTAATATAAATTAGTAGGTATTCTTGGTTGGTTTGTTTTGTGGTAATTATGTCGATTACGTTTATTTGCAGGTACAGTTGGATAAGTTGTATTGTCCCGATTTACGGGCAAATTATTTAAGTTGCAGGTCTTATGACCAATATGGTTTGAGTTGAGTTGTTGTTTAAGCTGTAGGTCGAATGACCAATGTTGGATTAAGTTGATGCAATTGATGCATGTTTAAGTTGTTGTTTTCGTTGTCGTGGATTTATCGTTGAAGTTGAGGTTGCATGGCATACATTGCATTGTTTAGGTTGGCCTTGATGGCACCTTTTTAAGTTGGCCTTGATGGCATCCGATTAAGTTGAAAATGCCTCGATAACCTGGCATATGTTTAAGTTGGGAGTTTACTCCAAATGGTACCACATGCATGTGCATAGTTGAGTTGCATTTGAGTTGCATGTTGAAGTTGTTAATATTATTACGTTGTTGTTGATTGTTGGTGTTGTTGATATAAGTTGTTATTATTGTGAGTTATTGTTGTTATAAATTGTTATTGCTGTAAGTTGTCGCTTGATACAGGTTGTTGGTATAAGTTGTTGTTTGTTATAAGTTGTGGTTGCTCTTAAGTTGTTTACTAATAGTTGTTATATGACTGTTGTATGAAGCGGTGAAATTGGTGTGATTCTAATCTAATATATTAATTATCATGCCTTTGATTATATTTTTCGATATCTCACCCCTTCTGTAATGATGTTACCTATTATGGGTAATTGAGCAGGTACTGAAGAATAGCTGTGGAAGTGAAGTAATTTTATGAAGTCCTTTAGTTGCTGTTAGTTCGAGTTGGTCTTGCTCTGATACGTAGCACTCGGGGGGAATGTTTATGTTGTTGTTTCTAAGTTGTTGTTATTACTAATTGTTGAATAATTATAAATTGAACGAAGTTTTGATCTAGTTGAATAAAGTCGTTAGCTGATTTATAAGTTGTGAATGTCAAATGCTATGTATCACTTTTAAATGAAATATAAGTTGTTTGTTGTTTTAAGTTGAAAAATGTGACATCCTGATTTTGTTGGAAATTTTAAAGTACTCTGATTTTTATTAATATTCGATGGGTAGAATTGGGGTGTTACAGTATTCACAGGAACAATAGATGTTCTATAAATGGATATTTCTTAATATACCTTGAAATATATTGAAAACCACCTTGAGAAAATCCTCAAGTTCTCACTTGAAATATATACATGAAAGAAAAATTAATAAATAATTGAAACAACTTATCCATCAACCAAAAAGAATTGGTGATTTAATAAGTAGCACCGACACTTCAGATTAAAGGTGTGTCATAAAAATCATAAAAATCAGACATGGTGCTAATGTCAAGTATGAACCCACATCTATTTTTTTTAATAGGCAATGATATAGAAATACGCAGCACAAGGGGTGCTACAAACCCGGGTACAACTAGCGGGAATGCGACGTCCGCTTAAAATAAGCTAAAGGGGCACTGTGCCAATCATACAAGCTACATCTAATACAACTTGATCTAGAAAATAATAACTTCCAAGAAAGGAACTTAATAGAAGAGACAATATCGATAACAGAAACCGATTTATTCATGAAAACTTTGCTATTCCTGCTAGCCCAAATGCAACACGCTGTCACAGACCAAATGATAGACCCAAAACCTCCACCATAATACTTGTCCGCCTGATAGATAGTTGAAACGAAGGAGGAGAGGCAAGAATCCTGAACTTTGAATTTTAAACCAGTCCACAACTCAATGCTGCCCCAAACTTCTGCTGCAAAAACTCAAGAGCAAAAAAGGTGAAAACTCGTTTCCACACACGAGTCACATAGTGTACACACTGTCGACACTCCGTCTGAGATAATCTTCCTCTTCTCCAGCTGCTCCTTCATGGCCACGCAGTCCCTAAACAATCTCCAAAGAAACACCTTCATTTTAGATTGGATGTTCAACTTCCACACTACTTGAACGGCTTCTAAAAACTCAGCCGACACTACCGAGGCTATATTCACGTTCCCTGCATTCGACATAGAAATCTTCCTATAACAATTAGCTACAGAAAACTCCTCCGAATCAGTCGCTTCCCAACTCACAACATCCTCACCCTCCAGCTTTAGGGATAAAGCTTGTAAAGCATACCACAAATCTGATTCCTCCCGAGCCGTGACAGAATCAGGGCCAAAAGGATGAAATTCCACTACCCACTTCCACACACTCTCCCTCCAGTAACCCGAAGAAAAAACAGAACCGTTAGGATGTTTCGCGTGCAAGTACATATTAGGGAACAAGGATTGAAAGGAAACGTTAAACGCCCACTTGCACTTCCAGAAAGAGAGATCTCTACCATCTCCTAAAGAACAGATTAAATTGTCCACAAAGACATCACTAGGATAGACTTTAGACATACTAACCTGCTGGATGTCCGTCCACCAAATGGATTGAGTTTTAATCTGCTTAAGATCAGAACTACCAGTGACAGCTATCGACATTCCATCTTTCGCATACTTGTACTTCAGTAAATCATACCATATAACTTTCTTCTCCTTCAAGCATCTCCATTTCCATTTCATCAAAAGAGATCTATTGAAATTCTCAAGATCCTTGATTCCCAGGCCACCGTTCTCCTTTGAGGAACACACCGTCTTCCAATCAACCCAGTGGATAACTCTCCTCTCTATAGAACCACCCCAAAGAAAATTAATCATCAATCTCTCGATAGCCTTGATAATACCTTTAGGAGCTTTATAAAACGACAACGAATACAGAGGGAGAGAGTTGAGGACGTTGTTAATAAGGACAACCCGACCCCCAGTAGATAACTGTCTTCCTTTCCAAGTAGCGAGTCTCCTACCCACCGAGTCCACAAGATCCCTCCAAATCATCCTAACACGCGGACTATGACCAATGTAAATACCAAGGAATTTAAAGGGCAGAGTGCATAACTCACAATTCAAAAACTCTGCTCCTGCAAGTAGAAAATCCTGGCTGACATTCACTCCACCTAATCGACTCTTATAAAAGTTAACCTTCAAACCCGAAATTAACTCAAAACCTCTAAGAACCGCCTTGATACACCACAAATTCTCCCACTTAGCTTCCCCTATTAACAACATGTCATCGGCGAACTGAACTATGTTAAAAACAAACTCCTCGGAAACTTTGAAACCTGAATATAACTCCAAGCTAACTGCCTTGTTAAGAATTTGGGTTAGTACTTCCATCACCAACACAAACAAGAAAGGAGATAAGGGTTCCCCTTGCTGAAGGCCCTTCCCAACTTTGAAATCTCTTGTTGGACTCCCATTAACAAGTATAGACATCGACCCACTGCAAACCAACGACTCCATCCACTCCATCCACCTCCTCCCAAAGTTCATATTGATAAGAATGAAGCGAAGAAAATCCCAAGAGACGCAATCGTACGCTCTCTCGAAATCAATCTTCATGACCATACAATCCCGTTTACACCTCTTGGCTAAATCCAAGCATTCGTTAACCACTACCACCCCGTCGAAAATACACCTACCAGGGGCAAAAGCAGATTGTTCAGCTGACACTATAGACCCAATAACTTTCTTTATACGACAGCCAATATTTTGGACAAAATGTTTTGGAAACAGCTAACTAAACATATGGGGCGATAATTGACAAGGGACTGAGGGTGCTTCACCTTAGGAACCAAAGCAATGAATGAGGCAGTCGCAGCCTTGGACAAGGTGGGGTTAGAGAAGAAATCTTTAACGAATTTGATAACATCGTCCTTAACCGTGCCCCAACATTTCTGAAAAAAGGTGAATGTGTAACCGTCAGGACCCGGGCTTTTATTACCTTCACACGACCACACTGTAGCTCTAATCTCTTCTTCAGTAAACTCTTCTTCAATAAAACTTTTATCCTTCTCCGACAACTTCTTAATTACCAAATTCTGAATATCCGGACGCCCATGAAAGTCTTCAGCAAAGTTCTTCTACAAGAAATTGGCAACCTCTTTTTTAGTCTCATCCACCTTATCCAACACTGAACTACTAGAATTAATTACAGATAACTCATTCCTACGCCGTCTGCCCCTCATAACATTATGGAAGAATCTCGAGTTGCTGTCTCCATCTTTCAGCCATAAAGCTCTTGCCTTGAGCCTTAATATCCTTTCCTTCAAGTTAAGGTTACTCCACACCATACCTCTAGCTGCCCTTCTTTGAACTCCCAAATCACCATCCCCAGCCATACCACTAGAACCCGCCTGCTCATCAAGATCATTCAACTTATCCACCGCCTGGTCAATGTTGAGATCAATCCACCTAAAGGTTTCCCTATTCCACATTCTAAGACTTTTTTTCAAAAGACCCAGCTTAGATTTAAGAACAAAATCACCTTTGCCTCTGACTTCATACGACCTTCATTCCTTATCCACAAAAGCAAGAAAATCGTGATGCTCCAACCAGCAGTTGTTAAATACAAATGGTTTTGGCCCCCAGTCCTTACGGTTAGGTCTCAACCATATCGGACAATGATCGGAGACGTCCCTCTTACCAACGTATTGTCCCACTATCCCCCACTCCTCCACAAGGTAAGGAGAGATTAAAAATCTATCCAATCTACTCTTAGCTGAGCCCGAGCTATTAAACCAGGTGAAAGACCCTCCAAGACACGGGACGTCAACGCAATCCATATCATAGATAAAGTTGTTAAACTCCTCAATCTCCTTGCTTCTTCTACCTTGACTACCTCCTCTCCTTTCACTGTGATGAGAAATCGCGTTGAAGTTGCCACCAAGAACGAGACCAACACTGCCAAATTTCCTTCTCAGAGCCACCGAATCGTGCCAAATTTTCCTTTTCCCAGCCAAATTACACGGGGAATAGACATTGATAAGAAGAATGTCTTTGCCATTCCATTCAATCAGAACCCCTAAATACCCCTCTCCCTTACAACTCAGAATGACTTTGAATTTCTCCTTCTTCCACAGAATAACAATACCCCTAGCAGCACTAACCGCATTCACTGCAGACCAATCGACAAGAGGATCTCCCCACAACGAAGAAGCTATACGCTCATCCATAGAACCCAATTTAGATTCTTGTATAAAGCATAAATCCATGTTACCCTCACGAAGAACCCCTGCGAGCCTCTTCCTTTTCACTATATTACCACACCCTCTGATATTAAAAGATAGAATATTCATTTTCCACCTTTTAAAATAGACTCCCTCATGACTTTACCTGCTTTATCTCTAACCTCAAACCCTTGAATTACTTCAATTAAGTTATCCTTCTTCTCTTCGATGTTGATGCCAAGAGAATTGATAATGTCACACACCTTCTTCAATACCTTTGATTACACTTCAGCCCAAAACCTTGTGTTACCCTTTGCCACTTTGGAGTCCGTGACAGAGAAACCACGAGAAGCCATATCTTCCTTCTGAATGAAATCCCCCGCTTTCTTCTTACCCCTGGTGAAAGGAAGCTTGGTTTTGGCCGCCCTTGCCACCATACGCCTACAAACTCTACTAGTATTAGCGCAGTCTTTATTCGAAGAACTTGACAAAGAAGAACAATTATTGAAAATAGGGGCTTCCTGAAACCCTAGTTTTGCTCCCAGAATACCCGAAGGAGAACGGGGAAATTCGCTTCCACCCTGTTGGATCAAAGCCCCTTGCCCATCCTTCCCACTATTGGGCCTACGATCTAATTAGGCTTTTAGAAATCCATCAAAGGTAACAGAATTGTCTCTCAGCACAATACCATCCCCCATGTGATACTTGGATGAAGTATCGGGCCCCACCAAATCGTTGACAGCAGAAACATTGTCAACATCTATGTGTCAACATGCATGAATATTCTCATGTGAACTGTAATACCCCGTAAAATTCTGAGCGTTTTGGATAATATTATTTTGGTCAACTGGGTTCCGGGGTACTCTGAACAATTATTGGATAAATTAATTAGAGTAAACTGACAAACTCGGAAATTTGATTAGATTAATATTATTTAACTTGGAGTTTTATTAATTGGTGTATTTGAGATAATTTGGATAATTAGTAGTATTACCAATTAATATTTCCTTTGTATATTTTCTTTTCCTTTGCCTTATTTGGAAAAAGATAAAAACATTAGAGAAGGAAAGAAAGGAAAAGGAAAAAGGAAGGAAAAGAAGAGAAATTCTCTCAAGAGCTCTAGGTCATCAATCATCAACTAATCTTCATCTTTTCATCTCAGCTTCAACCTCCTCATCTTGTAATCCAGGTGGGTTCTAGTTAGACTCTTTAGATTAAGGTTTTATAGAGTTTTAGAGTTAGTTTGATATTGTTAGAAAATGTGGAATTTTACAATAGAATCATAATCTAACTGCTGAAATTTAATCATTGATTATATGTTATACTGGTTGTTATGATTATAGCATGTTTTGTGTATTTTGATTGGGGATAAGTGGGATTTTGGGGTTGAATTGGATCAACCCATAGCAGACTTGTTTGCAGAAAAATTTCTGGGTTTCACCTGTCCGTACGCGTATCACACAGGGCCATACGCGTATGGAAGTGAAGGATTTTGGGCGTTACGCGTATGGAGGAGGCAATACGCGTATGGGTTGGGCAATACGCGTATTGGAGGATTAAATGGAATTTTGAAGGGAAATCAGCATCTGCCCATACGCATATCACCTTGGGCAATACGCGTATGGCTGGGCGAGCCAGCTGGGCAATACGCGTATAGCTTAGGGCAATACGCGTACGGTCAGGAAAAATGTAGAATTGTGTTTTCTCGCGATACTATTTTTCGTTATGTCCATAACTTTTGCCTCGGTTATCCATTTTTAGCATTCTTGATATCGTTGGAAAGCTAATAAAATGTATTTTCTTATTAAAATGGTTTTAAGATTGTTGGCTGATTTAATTATGTCGGGATTTTTGGAATAGTGTCGTTTTGTCGACTTTTATCGTTTAATGGTGTGTAATCGTTGTTGAATATGTATGCATCTTAAAATACGGAATAGGTAGGGTGAGAAACATTACCATAAGCAAGGTCAATAAACTATAGAATGAATAGACACTAGTATGGAACATACGTGTTAAACGTTTGGTTGTGATAAGGCATAATGGCCTTGTGATTGTCGAATACAATCACGTTTGTGTGCGATCACGTAATCATAACCGATTATTTTGCGAGTGCGTTTCATGGATCTCGAGCTCCTCTAAAACATGTGCACAACTTCTTGGCAGGTTTGATTCCCGTGTGCAGTACGAATGGCGCTCTGGGAGCGTATGCTTGTGACGGTTAATGGCACGTGTGAAGTGACGATTCATGACAGTTAATGGCCCGTAGAACCTGAATCCATTAGTATGTCAAGTAGCTTACCAGGATCCATGACTCGGGTCGACTTCTAGACGTAGAAGCGGACGGGAACAGGGGATGCCTTGGTGTAGTTACCGATTAGTGATATTGTGAGTTGATGAACTCATAGCATGTTTCCATATAGTGTGTGTGTACTCAACGTCACTTCCCTTCCCTTTTGACTTGAGTTAGGACTATTAGAACCTTGTAGAGCCGAGAGGACTCTAAGATAGGGAACTCACTGAGATTTGATGTATCTCACCCCACTGTTGTTGTTTACATCACAGGTACTGCAGGTTCCGCGAAGGGTAAGGATAAGGCCGTGTGATTATCCTTACTTATCTGATGGCTTTGCTTCCGTTGTGGAGTTTTGAGATCATTAGTGATCTAGTTCTTAGTATTTGTCTTTGGAACATCTTGTAGATATACTATGCCGTAGTTTTTTTGTATTAGGCATTTTGGGCATGTATATGTATAATGTGTTTACTAGGAACTTATTATATATTTCAGTACTAAATGTGGAATTCATGTATTATATCTGCTTTGATGTATATATATATATATATATATATATATATATATATGGGCTTGATAGTTGGTATCAGAGCAGGTCGTATCCTCGACCTAGCCATGAAATAGAATAAGTTTTCTTTCCGTTTCATATGCGGCGTGTCGCCATTGGTCTTGTCTGTTATATTTATGGTATTGAGTCTGATCAACTTAATTTATCTATATGAAATTCAGGAACATAGCTGACGGGCGCAGAAACAACCGTGGTAGACCGAGAAACGCTTCAGCAGGGACTAATCCGCCAGTTGGCGAGGGGAATGCTCCGTTGTATCAATTCATACAGTAGATGCAGCAACAGCAGAATCACTTTGTGCAAAAAATGGTACAGCAAATGGCTGGTGGTGCGCATCCTCCAGTGGTGGTACCAGAAGCTGTAGGGGGAACCTTTAGGGATTTCATCCGTATGAATCCTCCAGAATTTCTGGGAGGACTAGATCCAGTAAAGGCTCATGAATGGATATCAGGTATGGAACGGGTTTTCCAAATAGTTCAGTGCAGTGAGGAGAACAAGGTGGTCTTTACTTCCCACTTGTTGAAGGGTCCTGCCATGAGGTGGTGGGAGAGCGCTTCAGCTTTAATGATAATTCAAGAGGTACCGAAGGTATGGGAACAGTTTAAGGTAATTTTTATGGAGAAATATTTTCCAAGTTCCTTGAGGTCTCAGAAGGAATTTGAGTTTCAACAACTGAGGCAAGGTAACTTGACTGTGGCTTCTTATGCAGAAAAGTTCGAGGTTATGGCTGCTTATTCTAGACAAGCCATGTATGCTCCTGATGAGAGGTGGAAGATTGATCAGTTTCTGTTCCGTTTAAGGGCTGAAATTTCACATAGCGTGTCTCAACGAGAATTTACTACTTATGCCGAAATGTTAAGACAATGTTATATGGTGGAGAATAGTTTGAAGAAGGTACAAATGGAAGGAGATTTGAGAAGGGCAACTCAAAGTGACCGTGGAAGGTCGAATCAACAGTTTAGGCAAAGGCAACCAACTTTTAAGGGAAAGCAGGTTCAGAATTCTAGGACCAGCGCACCTCCGATGTGTCGTATTTGTGGTCGGAATCATTACGGACGGTGTGACATCGAAAGTGTGAGGTGTTATCAGTGCCAGAAAGTGGTCCACTTGGCGAGAGATTGTCCTCAGGGTAGGAATCAGGCACAAGGGAAGAATACCGGCCGAGTGTATACCTTGGATGCGAGGAAAGCAAAGAATGATAACTCCTTGATTGCGGGTACGTGTTTTGTAAATGGACATCCTTGTTTTGTTTTATTTGATTGTGGGGTAATGCATTCTTTTGTGTCCACGCGTTGCGTGAAGCGACTTGGGTTGCAAGCTGTTCCTTTGTTCCCTCCTATGGTGGTTACTACTGCCATGGATGAGATTGTAGAGACACCGTTGATGTGTGAAAATTGTGTATTATCGGTGAATGAAAGAGTTTTCCAGATTGATCTTATTTGTTTGCCGCTTAAGAAAGTGGATGTTGTTCTAGGAATGGATTGACTTTTTGCTAATTCGGTGTTTATTGGGTGTGAGGAAAAGCTGATTATTATTCCGTTCGAAGAGGCTACTCCGAAGGATGTGTTAACTACTATTTTAGAAGGTACGGTTGGAATGATTAATTTCTTGTTTGAGGAAGAAAAGTCTATTCTTTTGATTCTTACTAAGGAGGAGAGTAGTAGCATTCCAGTTCTGAGTATTCTGGTAGTTTGCGACTTTCCTGAAGTTTTCCCCGAGGATATCACCTCTCTCCCTCCGGAGCGGGAAGTGGAATTCTCTATTGACCTGATACCGGGAACGGCTCCAATATCCGTTTCTCCGTATCGGATGGCACCACTTGAATTAAGGGAACTAAAGGATCAGTTGGAAGAATTGTTAGCTAAGCATTTTGTTCGACCCAGTGTTTCGCCCTGGGGAGCACCAGTGTTATTGGTAAAGAAGAAGGATGGTGGAATGCGATTGTGTATTGATTACCGTCAATTAAATAAGGTCACCATCAAGAATAAATACCCATTACCAAGGATAAACAACCTGCTGGATCAATTGAAAGGAGCCTGTGTGTCCTCGAAGATTGATTTACGGTCGGGTTATCATCAAATTCGTGTGAAGAGTTCCGATGTACCAAAGACTGCGTTTAGAACCCGTTATGGTCATTATGAATTTTTGGTAATGCCTTTCGGTGTGACGAATGCTCCTGCAGTTTTCATGGATTATATGAATCGGATATTTCAACCTTACTTGGACCAATTTGTGGTGATTTTCATTGACGACATTCTTATTTATTCTTGTGATCCTCAAGAGCACGGTGAACACCTAAGAATCGTTTTATCCATCTTGCAAGAGAAGCAACTTTTTGCGAAGTTAAGCAAGTGTGAGTTTTGGATGTCTGAGGTTAATTTCCTTGGTCATGTCATATCTCAAGGAGGTGTGGCGGTCGATCCATCAAAAGTGGAAGCAGTAATTAATTGGGAGAGACCGAAGAATGTTTCTGAAGTTAGGAGTTTCTTGGGATTAGCAGGTTACTACAGACGGTTTATCAAGGGATTTTCGCAATTGGCCCTACCATTGACGAGACTTACTCGGAAGGATTATTCGTACGAGTGGGATTCGGCTTGTGAAAGAAGTTTTAGGAGTTTGAAGGAGAGATTGACTACCGCTCCTGTGTTGGTTATTCCTGATCCTAACAAGTCATATGAGGTATATTGTGATGCATCGAAGAAGGGTTTAGGCGGAGTGTTAATGCAGGAGGGACATGTAGTGGCTTATGCTTCAGGAAAAATGTAGAATTGTGTTTTCTCGCGATACTATTTTTCGTTATGTCCATAACTTTTGCCTCGGTTATCCATTTTTAGCATTCTTGATATCGTTGGAAAGCTAACAAAATGTATTTTCTTATTAAAATGGTTTTAAGATTGTCGGCCGATTTAATTATGTCGGGATTTTTGGAATAGTGTCGTTTTGTCGACTTTTATCGTTTAATGGTGTGTAATCGTTGTTGAATATGTATGCATGTTAAAATACGGAATAGGTAGGGTGAGAAACATTACCATAAGCAAGGTCAGTAAACTATAGAATGAATAGACACTAGTATGGAACATACGTGTTAGCCGTTTGGTTGTGATAAGGCATAATGGCCTTGTGATTATCGAATACAATCACGTTTGTGTGCGATCACGTAATCGTAACCGATTGTTTTTGCGAGTGCATTTCATGGGTCTCGAGCTCCTCTGAAACATGTGCACAACTACTTGGCAGGTTTGATTCCCGTGTGCAGTACGAATGGCGCTCTGGGAGCGTATGCTTGTGACGGTTAATGGCCCGTGTGAAGTGACGGTTCATAACGGTTAATGGCCCGTAGAACCCGAATCCATTCGTATGTCAAGTAGCTTAACAGGATCCATGACTCGGGTCGACTTCTAGATGTAGAAGCGGATGGGAACAGGGGATGCCTTGGTGTGGTTACCGATTAGTGATAAAGTGAGTTGATGAACTCATAGCATGTTTCCATATAGTGTGTGTGTACTCAACGTCACTTCCCTTCCCTTTTGACTTGAGTTAGGTGTATTAGAACCTTGTAGAGTCGAGATGACTCTAAGATAGGGAACTCACTGAGATTTGATGTATCTCACCCCACTGTTGTTGTTTAGATCACAGGTACTGCAGGTTCCGCGAAGGGTAAGGATAAGGCCGTGTGATTATCCTTACTTATCTGATGGCTTTGCTTCCGTTGTGGAGTTTTGAGATCATTAGTGATCTAGTTCTTAGTATTTGTCTTTGGAACATCTTGTAGATATACTATGCCGTAGTTTTTTTGTATTAGGCGTTTTGGGCATGTATATGTATAATGTGTTTACTAGGAACTTATTATATATTTCAGTACCAAATTTGGAATTCATGTATTATATCTGCCTTGAGGTATATATATATATATATATATGGGCTTGACAGAACCCACATCTATGTATCATCCATACTATCATGCAAAACTGAGAGAGCAAAGATATCAAACAGGCTAGCCGAATTAAAGTAAAGCATCCATTCAAACTAAGTCAAAAACCTTCAAAATAGCAATGTTCTACATAAAATTGCCATAGTAAGATTAAAAAAAGAGGGCACCATAATTTTAGATAGGATTCACTAATCAAATACGGTAATTTTGGGGATCTAAAAAAGTGGACCATCTAATGCATTAGAATAATTATGATAATGAATCTTCCAATGAATCTTTAAATGAGAATAAAAGCAGCTAACATGCACCTGCACTCACATTTACATGCAAATTCAACTGGTTGTAAAAAGAAAAACCGTTAATTGAAAGGATTTGTCATGTGAAAGATTGATATAATAAAGAGAAAACATTGACCATACATCATGCACAAGATTTGTGTTACATAATGAACATTTGGTTGATTTTTTTTTTATATAAACTAGCCCATATATTACCAAAATGAAGCCGATACAAAAAGAGGGGGAACAAGTTAGCCCCAAGATCAATGGAATCTAAAGAAAGGTAAACCTAACCTATTCTTTACAAAATCATTCCTAATTCCTAAAGGAATGGAATAAAAAAAAGTTAGAGTGTCGGTACCGAGCGCAAAATTCGCCAAAAAGTCGGCACAAGAATTTCCTTCTCTATAAATATGGGTTATGATAATGTTAGAGGATTTCCCGGGACGAAAGCAGGAAATCCACCGGTTTCTATAAATCCAAGGAACCAAGTTGTGGTTGACAAAGGCTTTGGCAACCAGGGATGAATTTGTCTCAAGCCAAAGTCTAGACCAACCCTTCGAGAAAGCGGTATCCATGGCCCGAATCGCAGCTTCAAATTCCGCGTGAGAAGAAGAGGCACAATGGAGCTTTTCAGCAAAGGCAAGGACGAAATTACCAAAATGGTTACGAAATATACCTCCACTGCCAGCCGTTGAAGTCTCGTGAACAAAGGTACCGTCGCAATTGCATTTGATCCAATCCAAGGCGGGGGGCTCCCAAAAAACCTCAGTGACGGAGGGAGCTTTAGGAGGCTTGATACGGACTCCGAAGGCCTTAATGATGGAGAAGTCAGCCATGTTCAAATAAGAAGCTTTGTTGCAAGAATTTCCAGAAAATCGAACTTGTTGAGAAATCCAACTAATAGCCATGCTCAAAGTAGCAATGCCATTGCCATGTTAAGCATCATTCCGAGCACGCCAAATCAGAGCAAGAGAAGTGAAAATCGCTGCATGAATAACCGAAACTGCCTGAGGGGAGGAAGCCATCGAACCAAACTTCAAATAGTCCAAAATAGAATGCGGGATAATGCGGAAATGAAATTTCGAACTTAACCAGTTCCAAATCCTTCTAGCAAAATTGCAATTGAAAAAAATGTGGGAGAAAGAATCACAAGCAGAATGGCATAAGTAGCAACGAGAAACAATAGAGATACCCCGGCGAGAGAGAAAATCATCCGAGGGAAGCTTTTGGAAAATCATCCTCCAGATAAGACAAGCACGACTTGGCGGAATGGAAATGTTCCATAATAAATTGGCCCAAGGAACTTTACAGTAAGGAAGAGTCTTAAATTTATAAGCTTCCTTCAAAGATAGAATCCCATTATCCGAATTGCGCCAAAACAACAAATCGTTGCAAGAATGATTTATAGCAGCAGAACTAATTAGATTACGGAGACCGGGAAACCAAATAAACCAAGAATCCAGAATAATTAGCTCACCATTGTGCAGAAAATCAGCAACCAAAGAAAACGGATCAATGCCTTTGTCAAGAAGCAAATAAGGATTGATAAAATCTACAAAGGGATCACCTGCCCAACTGTCTAACCAAAACCGAACTTTTCTCCCTGATCCCACAGACCAGCAGGTGTTATTGTATAACTCCGGAACCTCCAATTTGATGTTGGACCAAATAGTGGAAGAAATATGGTGATTTATGAAACCATGAGGGCGGCTAACACGCTTCTTCAGAATAGAAGCCCAAACATCCGAAGAGTTCATCAAATCCGAAAGAAGCTTAAGGTTGGTAGCTTCATTCAAAATCAAAAGAGATCTAATACCTAAGCCGCCATTGACGAGCGAAAGGCAAACTTGTTTCCAAGCCACAGTGCAAATTTTCTGATTATTGATACAGCCCGACCAAATAAAATTCCGACAAGCAGCCTCCAGATTTTTAAGCAAAATGGATGGCCAAGAATAAATATTGATGGAGTACAAGAGCATGATGTGGATAACAAATTTAACCAACACTATTCGACCCGCCAAGGAGAGACAGGAGCCTTTCCAGCTAGTAAGCTTCGAGAGAATCCTATCGGCAATGGGAGTAAGATGTCGCTTACGAACCTTGCCCTTGAACAGCGGAACACCCAGGTATTGGAAAGGAAACGAGCCAAGCTGGAAACCGGAGATCCTCAAAAGCCTAAGCTTCTTGCGAGAAGAAACATTGGCAGCAAAAATGCAAGATTTGGAAAAGTTAATAACTTGCCCAGCAACAACAGAATACTCCTTGAATAAGGACATGACCAACTTGATGTTAGAGGTAGTGGCAGAAAAGAACATCAAAATGTCGTCCGCGTACATAATGTGAGACGGGATGAGATTGTTCCTAGAGGCATTGAAAAGTTGGAGATAACCATCTGAGACAGCTTTAGAGAACATCTTGCTCAAAACGTCAGCAACCAGCAAAAAAAGAAGCGGCGATAAAGGGTTGCCTTGACGGACACCTCTGCCGCAATTAAAATAATTGAAAGCAAAATAAATAAATGAGTATGTATGTCTTCTTGCCAGTGTATCAGTACACCTGCATTTTTCTCTCTCCTCAAGGTGGTTAAAGGCAACTCCTCTGTTGTAAGCCATTCCTTTTACCTAATTACATTGAACCAACTGTTAGCCTTCTACCACTTATCTGTAAAATTAATTTGAACAAGTTGCTAAGGTGGAAGCTCAAACTAACAAAAGACTTGGTAACATCTTATAATAGATTTGCATGGACAAGCATATTTGGTGAGATTGATACTCAATTGGATTGATGACATATTATGTCATTAGATGAAATTCAACTTAAATATTGCTCAAGAGTGGAATTAACTGTCATCATGCCTTTTATAACTTTACATTTGTGTGATACAAATTGATCAAACCACAAATTAATCAGAAAGATAACCATGCAAAACAAAAATTTATTTTCATAGAAAGCTATTTTCCTTTCTTTCAAGACCTTAAACTAAAAGTGAATAACATAATCAACACATAACATTCAGTTCTAATGCAATTATTAACTAAAAAATTTGTTAAATTACCTGCATTTTTCAGTTGGCTTAAAAAATGAGTTTTAAAATTATTTAAAACAATAATAATAACTATTCACCTTCATAGACATGATTAAATGGTACATCTCTGCACTACAGAATCATCACCTTCCTTATTTACTTCTTGCTCTTAACTCATCTTACTTCTCTACATCATTAGTCTACCGGTGATTCTACAGACCAACAAAATAAGAAAAAATATAAACACCAAAATCAAATAAGTCAATTTATAAATGATAATTGCAAAATATCTTATGCATCTCACAAAGTAGTTCATCCAAATCGTCGTTCAACATGTTTATCAAATCAGTTTTAAGCTCATCCTCTTCATTAGTTTCTTCATCTTAACATACCTAGGGTTCCATGGCATACGAAAAATCAGCACTGCACAAAACACATAAGGCAATCCATTCATTTTAAGAAACTACTTAATAAAAGATTATATGAGAAAGAAACACCAATGTTATGCATCACATTTCTGAACTTCTTCTAAAAGAATAAGGCACCATATTGATATCAGTTGAAACCTGTTGAGTATAGAGCTAATACAAAAAAATGCAGTAATCAGTGAATCAAAACAAAAAGAAAACGGACAATGACCATTCCTTTCTCCAGATATAAACAACTCTTATCATAAAGTTATAATTGAAACAAAAAAAAAAAACAAATCAACATACTACTATGCATTCCAATTTACTCTCAACCAATAAATAAAAAAACCCAATAGACAAAATAACAGAATGCATAACCATAAATATTCCAGACATATAAAGAAATCCTAGTTGACCATAACTGTTAACAACAACATCAACAATAACTTGAATAGAGTTCTGATCAATCAGCAAATGAATGATCTCCATGACATATTTAATGATCTCAACAACCTTGAGCTTTTTTCCATTATTTCTATGACAAATAATTTTAGTACTCCCCTCGCATAACAAATATGCTCAGCAGCAACACAAACCATGCACACTAAATCATGTCATTAATTGGTACAAATATTCATAACTTCCCATTAATTGGGTTTTCCTGAGACGTTAACGTTCCTCTCTTTCTTCTTCGCCATTACAGACATAGAATGGATGTTAATTGTGTTAATTGATTACTAACATGGAAAGTTGTGAGACATTCCATTGTCCAAGTAATGAAGTTTGAATGTGAATTATGTTTCCCACACAAAATGTAATTTTTTATTATATTGTTATTATTATTGTTATTATTATTCATACTAATAAAATACTACTAATATGATTGACCATGTAATATAAATTAAATAAATGACATGGATCAAATTAATTAGTGCATATGAATTAAAATTTTAAAAATTAGTATTACTGATTTTTAAATTATATATATATATATATATATATATATATATATATATATATATATATATATATATATATATATATATATATATATATAACTTGTAAAATATTGAAAATATTAATTTAAACAAATATATATATATATATATATATATATATATATATATCATTTAAATAATTAAAATAAACACATAATAAATTAATATGTTATTTCATACAATTAAAGATATATTATAATTTATATATGTAAACTGATTTTTTTAGACAAAAAAATAATAACCATTAAAATTCTATCATAACTAAGTATTGATTTCAAACACAAGACTTAAAAAACCTATCCAAACAATGTTTTAATGAAAAGCTAAAGATATTATATTTAATTATAATATTGTTTTAGTAGTAGATAAATAAACCAATTGCTACATTTAGATGCATAGATCTATGTTTTGATTCTCAAAAGCTATATATTTTTAATCGATTATCATTAATTTTAAAAGACAACCGATCTAATACCTTGTTTCTTAAAATATAATATAAATTAAATTTTGGTAAAATATATGATAATTAAACTGTATATATTTTGTTTTAATATAAAAATTAATATATTATATGTTAATCACTATTACTTTTTTTTAAATAAATACAATTGTTAGATAATAGAGTAATTTAACAAATATTTATAACAATTTAATTAATTAAATAAAATAAAATGAAAAAATGACCACCTATTGAATTTTCGGATGCATCAAGCGAATTTTTTTTTAAAATAACACGTTTTTTTCAAAAAAAATTCCAAAACAACTAATTTTTCAGATTAATTACAGCAGTGACGGGGTTTGGAAGCCTATTAGAAGGGTGGCGCCATTTGGAATGGCGCCTCAGTTGGAGGCCTCAAGGCATACCAAATGGCGCCTCAGGCAAAATATTAGTCAGAAATAAAAGGCCTGAGGTCAAGCCATATGAAATGGCGCCTCAGGCCATTTCCCTTTTTTTTTTTTTTTATTTATTTTATTTTTATGTTTAATATTTGTTTTTAATTTTGTGCAGAGGTATGGGTATCAACAGTAAGAAAAGAGTGTAGGCATGCAGTGTAGGCATGCATTGCAGAGTGTGATCTTGTCAATAGTATAGCCATGCAGAGTTGTGTTGTCTTGTCAAGCTTAGTGTAGGTATGCAGTCTTGTGTGGTCATGTCAAGGATATTGTGTAGGCATGCAGAGCAGCACATGGCTCTTTGGCAATGCTTTTCTGAAGCAAGTGACAAGGTGTCGCAGGTTTTCAACGATTCAGACAACGAACAAGCTGAGGTGGATGCAGTTGACGAGGAGGAAGAAGAAGTGGAGGACGTTGTTGATGAAACGATAAACGGCGACGAGGCAGACCAATTGCTAAACAGTCATGTTT
Source organism: Lathyrus tuberosus (assembly GCA_022829125.1). Lineage (NCBI taxonomy): Eukaryota > Viridiplantae > Streptophyta > Magnoliopsida > Fabales > Fabaceae > Lathyrus > Lathyrus tuberosus. Next base: position 356,099 of record JALAZF010000151.1, on the reverse strand, counting down.
ATCGCCCACCCCAACACATGACAACACTGAGCCTAGGCGACGATCAACCATCAACAGATTTTTTTTACGACCCATACAAGCAGACGAATGGAGTATTAAAAGTGGGAGACAATTTTCGTACAAAAGAAGATTGTGTTCGAGCAATTAAACAATACCATATGACCTTGGCAGTTGAAAGGAAGACGTGGATTACTAGGACGAAGGCAGTTGAAAGGATTTTTGGAAATTGGGAGAACTCTTACAAAGAACCCCCAAGATACCTCTGGCCCTAAAATAATATGCTCCAGGTACTGTTGTTTTGTTAGAGACGTTGCCGGCATACACGCCTGACGGGAATTGTGTAAGTGAAAATGACATTTTCCACAGACTCCTCGTGGCCCTAAACGAAGCATAACCTAACGAAACCTATTACCAAATCATAAAATAACAATAACAATAACAATAACAACACATAAAAGCAGCTTATCTAGGCAATTACAACCATCAACTTAATTTCATCTTGTAACATCATCATCATGAGGACACCAGCATCATTTTCCACTTTCCTCCAAGTCCGGGTGACTCCGTCTGGACCAGACTTCTCAACCAGCCTCTCTATCTTCCTGATCTTTTCACCTGCCTGAAATTCTTCTGGTAGCCATCGGCGAAGTTCCCTGTGCAAATGCTCCAACGTCTGGGTGTTCCAGAGTAGCATCTCCAACGGAGGCTTGACAGCTGAATATATAACTAGGGCATTCCGTTTCATCAGTGGAAACTCTGGCCACTTTTCCTCCGTTGCTGCTGACGACGAGGATCGGCTATTTGAGGATGAAGACATCGTGTTGAGTAAGGGAGAGTTTGGGATATTGGTGAGGGAAGGGGGGCAATTAAGGTTTGACTGACAATTGTTGTGCAAAAACAAGTGAGGGAGAGCCCTTATTTATAGGCACAACATAACATATAAAATAATATAATTTTTATTATATTAAAAAAATATAAATTAAACATAAAAAAAAAAAAAGGAAATGGCCTGAGGCGCCATTTCATATGGCTTGACCTCAGGCACATTTCTAGGGCATACACCAATGGCCTGAGGCGCCATTTGGTATGGCTTGAGGCCTCCAACTGAGGCGCCATTCCAAATGGCGCCACCCTTCTAATAGGCTTCCAAACCCCGTCACTTCTGTAATTAATCTGAAAAATTAGTTTTTTTGGAAATTTTTTTGAAAAAATGTGTCATTTTAAACAAAAATTCGCATCAAGCAATCGACCCATATAATAAATTTTTTTTAAATGGTAAAAGTAGAGAAAGAGTAGTGAGGTATATTTTGAAGGGAAACGTGAGTAATTGGAGGAAGAATATTCTTAATCTGTTACAATAATTTTTTATTTAACCTATTTCCTAACACACTGAGAAGGAAACAAATCCTCTGAGAAACCTAAACCCTTAAACCTGGCTTTACGTCAATACACAAGTAAAGCTACCGACTTCACTAATTATCAACATGAAACGTAAGAGAAATTCTCCCCGAACTCCAAAACAAATTGTTTTAGCCAATTTAGTATACTTAGATGATTATTGCTGGGAATATGTTTCAAATTCATCTTCAATCACGACGATGACAAAAACCCTTACCATTTCAAAACTCTTTACATATATGACCGATGCATGGCTTTTACAAGTATGTAAGAATTCTGAGTTTCTTGAAGATATTGTGATGTTGAACTGCTTACTGTTAACTCATCACAGCATTGCTACTGCCATCCGTGAGATACCAACTTTGAAGTCTCTATCAATTAGTTGGATGTGATGCAATGACAACATTAGTTCACACTTCATTGACTCTCTTGTGAGTTTGAAGGACTTAACTTGTCTTGATTTGTCATTTACACGTATCTCGGATGAATTTCTTTCCTCAATTGCAACCAGAGGTCTTCCTTTGAAAAAGCTTGTCCTCCAATATTGTTGTGGATATAGTTATTCTGAAATCTTTGGTTTGTTATCCAAGTGTCAATGTATACAACATTTCAATCTTCAAAGTGCGGATTTTTTGAATGATCAAGATGGTATGAAGCTTTCTTTATTTTTGGGTCATTTAGTGTCTATAAACCTTGGCAATTGTAACATGCTCGCAGAATCAGCCTTGTTTTTATTGAGAATCAAGTGTGAGGAAGAAGTCCCACATTGATTAGAAAAGGGGAGATTGAACACTATATAAGTGAGAGAACCCACACACCTATTACCTTAGGGTTTTAGGTGGATATGTGGTGTGTCTCTCACAAAGGTGTGTCCCAAATAAGAAATGCTTCCTCGTTGACCCCCTCGAACTCCGCCCCTAACAATGGTATCAGAGCCTTTGGTTCGACTAAAGGGACCGACTTACTTGTATCGAAACACTTCCCACAGGTGTGGGTAGAAGGTGTTCCGTTGAGTTCAACGGTGATACAATTGTATGTGGAAGAGATAGCTTCCACTTGAGGGGGAGTATTGTGTATAAAATCACACTTGAGGGGGAGTGTTGAGAATCAAGTGTGAGGAAGAAGTCCCACATTGATTAGAAAAGGGAAGATTGAACACTATATAAGTGAGAGAACCCACACACCTATTACCTTAGGGTTTTAGGTGGATATGTGGTGTGTCTCTCACAAAGGTGTGTCCCAAATAAGAAATTCTCCCTCTCAAGTGGAAGCTATCTCTTCCACATACAATTGTATCACCGTTGAACTCAACGGAACACCTTCCACCCACACCAGGGGGAAGTGTTTCGATACAAGTAAGCCGGTCCCTTTCTCGAACCAAAGGCTCATGATATCATTGTTGGCGGAACAATAGAGGGGGTCAACGAGGGAGCATTTCTTATTTGGGACACACATTTGTGAGAGACACACCACATACTCACCTAAAACCTTAAGGTTTTAGGTGAGTATGTGGTGTGTCTCTCACAAAGGTGTGTCCCAAATGAGAAATGCTCCCTCGTTGACCCCCTCAATTTTCACAGGTTAAGAACAGTCCTTTACTCAATGAGATCAAAATGGACTAAACAAGTATTGGGAGAGCGGATATAGTAAATTTTAATTCTTTCAAGGATTTTGTTGTAAGTCCTCGATTAAAGTCTCTCCATTTGGCTTGTAATATTTAGCTAAGAGATGAAAGCATCAAAATGTTTGCTTCCATTTCCCCAATTTGGAGGTGCTTGGTTTGACGGGTTGCTATAAAATATCCGGAGAAGGTATTTGTCAAGGTTTAAGGAGATGTTGTAAGATTAAAGATTTGAACTTAGATTGCTCACGAGTAAAGTTGCATGAAATGAACTTTGAAGTTCCTAAATTGAAGGTGTTGAGCTTGTTATGTACAAGAGTTGACGATAAAACACTTTATGTGATCTCAAAGAGTTATCCTGGACTTTTGGAACTGGCACTAACATGTTGTGATGATGTTACAAAGGAGGAAATTATGCATGTGGTAAAGAACTGCACGCAGCTTAGAAAGATCAATTTGGCGTATTATCCTTAATTGCTTCCTAATATTGTCGACGAGATGGTATTTTCAAGGTCATCATTGAGAAAGATAACCTTTCGACCTTGCTCTCAAATTAGTGTCAATAAGAGGAAACTCTTCTCGCGTTATGGATGCCTTATTTTCTAGTACTCTTTGTTTTTACCAATTTATAGTTGTTGTGGAGTAAGGTCTTTACTGACTTGAGGTTGAGGATAGTTTTGTTTTTACCAATTTTCCCCGTGAAGATGTCTTTATCATCATTTCAGTTAGGGTAATGCTATATTTGGACTTAACATATCTTTTAATAGGTTGCAGCCATGGTCCTACTTTGCGATTCTTGTACTATTTTTTTCATTGTATCAGTCAAGTATTTAAGTTAAGTCCTTTCTAGTTGTTTTGTTCATTAACTGTGTATTTTTTCCAAGTTTTTTATAATGTTGTTAGATTGTGCCATTACTTTGTATGTTGGCTAAAGTTTACATTATCATCTTTGAGAATAATAGTCCTGTCCTCTCTGTCTATGCTTGTTACATCAATATTATATTTTTTTTTTAAAAATAACACACTTTTTTAAAAAAAATTCCAAAAAAACCAACTTTTCAAATTAATTACAGAAATAGCTGGGTTTGAAAACCCAATATAAGGGTGGCGCCATATGAAATGGCGACTCAGTTAGAGGCCACAAGCCATTTCATATGGCGCCTCAGGCCATATAAATTTCTTAAAAAAATGCCTGAGGTCAAGCCATATGAAATGGCGCCTCAGGCCATTTGCTTTTTTTTTTTTTTTTTTTAATTTTTGTTTTTAAATTTGTGCAGAGGTATGGGTAGGAACAGTAGAAAAAGAGTGTAGGCATGCATTGTTGAGTCATGTAGAGTGTGATCTTGTCAATAATGTAGCCATGCAGAATTGTGTGGTCTTGTCAAGCTTAGTGTAGGCATGCAGTCTTGTGTGGTCATGTCAAGGATAATGTGGTCATGTCAAGGATAGTGTGTAGGCATGCGAGCAGCACATGGCTCTTTGGCAATGCTTTTCTGAAGCAATTAGACTAAAGAGACACGTTTCTCGTAATATTTTTCTGCATATTAATACACATGAAATATACATCCTATCATCACTTACATTCAAACCATTTACAATCTGCAAACTATTTTTCTTCCAAACTTTAAAGTTTGTAACTCATTTCTGCCTAACACAAATTCAGATATGGCTCAAAGACCACAATACCTGATAACTGCATATATCCTTGGTGAGATATTTGATTGTTCAATGAGTGGTTTCACTTTTAGGGATACAAAAGTGACTAGGTTTCTAACTGATAGAAGAACAAATTTCTATCATTTGAAAGCCCGGTTTGAAAGCCCGGATACAGCTGTTTAGTGACTATTCCATGGCATTCATGAAGGATGAGGCTGCAAAGGCTAACACACACGTCGTCACGGTCTTCGACCGTTTTGCAGGACACTTCAGTATTGCAGAGTCTATTGATCACAACGAAGGATTGCCTAGGGGATCTTATCGAGTGGAACTAGATAGGAGTTGGTGTGACTGTGGAAAGTTTCAGGCATTTCGTATGCCTTACTTCCATGTCATAGCAGCCTGTTCCAAGGTCCGACTGGACCCAACCAACTATCTCCATGTTCTTCACCAAGTCAGTACTCTATGTAATGTGTACCGTAAAAGCTTTCAAGTAGTCGCAAAGGAGAACTACTGACCTACATACGAAGACGAAATTGTGTGGCATAACGACTTGATACGAAGAAATAAAAAGGGTCGCCCTATCAGCAGTCGGATTTAAACGGAGATGGATACAGGTGAAAAAATGGTAAGGTTGTGTAGTTTGTGCCGCCAGCCAGGCCACAATCGCATTAAGTGTCCAAATGTATTAGGTCCTAGCACAGCGGCATAATTACTTATGTAATCTTGTCTATTTATAATAAGAACAAATTTCATTTCATTGATGGCATACATAACTCAATACAACAACATAACAAACCTAAACGAAGCATCACTTAACGAAACCTATTACCAAATCATAAAATAACAATAACAATAATAATAACAATAACAATAACAATAACAACACATAAAAACAGCTTATCTAGGCAATTACAACCATCAACTTAATTTCCTGCTGTAACATCATCATCATGAGGACGCCAGTATCATTTTCCACTTTCCTCCAAGTCCGGGTAACTCCGTCTGAACCAGACTTCTCAACCTGCCTCTCTATCTTCCTGATCTTTTCACCTGCCTGAAATTCTTCTGGTAGCCAGCGGCGAAGTTCCCTGTGCAAATGCTCCAACATCTGGGTGTTCCAGAGTAGCATCTCCAACGGAGGCTTGACAGCTGAATATATAACTAGGGCATTTCGTTTCATCAGTGGAAACTCTAGCCACTTTTCCTCCGTTGCTGATGACGACGAGGGCCGGCTAATTGCGGATGAAGACATCGTGTTGAGTAAGGGAGAGTTTGGGATATTGATGAGGGAAGGGAGACAATTAGGGTTTGGATGACAATTGCTGTGCAAAAACAAGTGAGGGAGGTCCCTTATTTATAGACACATCATAACATATAAAATAATATAATTTTTAATATATTAAAAAAATATAAATTAAACATTAAAAAAAAATGGCATGAGGCGCCATTTCATATGGCTTGTCCTCAGACATTTTTTTAGGGCATATGAAATGGCCTGAGGCGCCATATGAAATGGTTTGTGGCCTCTAACTGAGGCGCCATTTCATATGGCGCCACCCTTATATTGTACTTTCAAACCCAACCATTTCTGTAATTAATCTGAAAAGTTGGTTTTTTTTGGAATTTTTTTTTAAAAATGTGTGTTAGTTTAAAAAAAAATCCTCAATATTAATAAATTATTTGTTTATTTTTCTATTAAAAATATCATTTAAGAACTGATTCACTTGAGAAATTAAGGTACAAAGGCTGATTAAATAAACTTCTATCACTTTTTTTACAATGCAATTTAGAGTTAACAGCCCACAATAGGACATCAACCTGCAACTGCAACTTTTCTAGTTTTCTTAAAATGCTTTAACACTGTCACCGTTGTTTCCATATAAGTTTCTCGTTCCTGATACATACACAGAACTTGAACTAATGGTGCAACCTTCATGAGCACTAATTTGCATTGATACTCGAATTTAAAAAGATATTTAAGTGTCCTGACTGAAAAGGAATTGCAGTGATTGTAAGAATTTCAATCACATTTCCATTCACAAAAGAGAAGACATGGAATGAACTATGACTTGAAACCAATCACAAAATCTTTATTTATAGATGTAACACCACTAAGAACTTAGATATTATATTTGGACTAAAGAGAAGATGTTCGAAACCACGCTTTGTTATCTTTGCATAATTTCTTTAAAGGAACAATTGGGATTCATTTTCTGGATCGCTTGTGGTTACAATGTTTTGATCAAGTCATCTTCACTGTGCTTGATGATCTGCTTGAAATTTCTCAGACACACTCTCAAAAGTAATACCGGAACATGGAAGGAACACTCATTCTTGATTTGAAGCTCTCATCTACAGATTTCAGCAAATTTTAGATGGGAACTGACATGGCTGCATATAAATAATATCACCCTGTCGTTACAATCTGAGGTGTTCCCCGAGCAAAATTCTATGCAATTGGAGCCGAAACAGACTGAAAAAGTTGGAGATAGAGGGTCTGCTGAAAATGTTTCTCCGCTTCCACGAAGTTGATACTTTAGTTAGTTCCACATAACACTGTTTTCATGCAAAAATCTCAAACATTTTTTCTATTATTCATCTTAATTATCTATTTTTTTCTCAAACTTTTTCTGAAAACTCAAGTAAAATCATTCATAAGAAAAAGGTAAATGCATACACTGTAAATACATTTACTGCTTCACAAGTATTTTAAGATTTATTACGTCTAAAAAGCTTGACAATCAAAGCACAACTGAAGAAGAAACGTATATCCTAATGTTCAGACTTCATAACAGAAGATAAGACTTCATCCTAAGCATATAGTTTATCAGAATAAGCCAATTTTGCCTGCAGAAACAGTAATTCCATCATACAAAAATATTATTAATCCATTTTATTATGAACAATTAGATGCGTACAGTTGTCATTAATGCATCATCTCAATCCAAATCATCAAATTAACACCCAAAACTATAATATTGTTGAGAATTTTATCAATGTTATTCCAAATACACGGCAGTAGCATCACTACGACAACAGTAGTCATCATTTAATGAAACTTGATCAGCCTATTAAGGATAACTATGTTTGTAGCATTCCATTTTGTTCTTTTGTTAATTCACAATACGATGTTGTCAACCAAATTGGTTGGAGTTATAAAATGATAATCATCATCAATATGTGGCTGCAACCAATAATAATGATGGTCAAGTGGTCACAAGCATAATAACCCAACAACAAAAATTTATCAGAATATAAATAAAAATAATGCAAAGTAAACCAAATTGCTCTAAAATCATGAACACGGTGATGCTTTTTCTCACACAAACATATGATGCATTTTTATATTGACTCCATATATTTTAAGTTTTTTTGGAATGCATAGATAATAGTAGAGAAGCATCCTGATAAAAACATAATACAAATATATTATTATTCTCTCTTTCTCTCTTATCTATATTCTTCTACACTCCAATTGGCATGTAAAAGTAAAACATTATTTTTTGAGTATCCAACAGAATTAAGAGGATGATTAATACTTCAGTTTGCAGAATAATATCAACATCAAACCACAAAATAGAAATCAAATTGACTGCTAAGTTAAATTGTTATCTTTCCAATTACAACTAATGACCCCGACATTCACCCATGCTGCTAATAAAGGCGACAATAACTATGACACAAATTTAATTCATGTAATATAGTTTAAAGAAAAGTAAATAAAAACATTAAAACTTAAAAATTGTAATTTAAAAATAAAAGAGTAATTTCTCAGCAAAACAAATCTAAAAACCAAAAACATCCCCCATTTTAGAGCTAAAATTTTAGTAGAAGAAGAGTTTTCTCTTTTTTAATGATGTGGCTTTGATGAAATAATTGAGACAACAACATCAACACTCACTTTATCACAATTACTCAAATCGATCTCCTTCAGTTGTGTGCAGGTTTCAACCACGTCCATCACTCCATTTTCGGTGATATAATCGCAAAAATGACATTAATAGTTTCAAAACCCCACAACAACTCTTTGAGATCTGATAGAATGTTTTATCATTGATGCTTGTACTTAACAAGTCCAACACCTCCAGTCGTGGAACTACAAAGTTCATTTTAAGTCCTCTCACTTTCTTAGTGTTAGTAAAATTCAAATGTCTAATCTTAGAACATCTACTTAGGACTTGAGAAATACCATTTTTAGATATGAGATCGCAATAACTCACATCAAGTGCAAACAAGGCTGAGTTTGTGAGGTTCCAACAGTTCCAAAATTTTATAGACACCAAACCACCAAGAAACAAGGATAGTTGGGCAATATGATGGTCCTTTAAGAAATCAGCTTGAAGACCCAAATGTTACATCCCATTATACTTGGATAACAAAAAATAAATTTCTTCATAATTATATCTTGTACAATTATCGAGAACAAAACTCTTCAAAGGAAGACCTTGCCTTGCAATAGAGTAGAGCAAATCATTTGAGATTTGTGAATTGCGGAACTTAAATAATTTAAACTCTTCAAACTGACGAAGAAAACAATGTATTGTGAAGTAACGTAACTTGTATCCTTTAGCTCAATCCTTGAAATGGAAAAAGATTTTAATGTTAGTCTATCACGGAGAGCGGAAGCAATGTCTGGGTCGAGAGCACGAGGGCCGAACCAGAGGCGAAGGGAATTAAGGTTGGAGAATCTATGGAAGAAACGAGTGAGAAAACTAGGTGGTAGATTACGAGTAGCGATAGAGAATGTGAGCCGGTTGAAAATGGAGAGAAACTGCTTTTGATAGAGAGTGATATTAGATATTTTATTTAGTAGTTTTAATCTATTATTTAGTATTTTAATATTTCTAGAATGTTCTTAAGATTTTGAGATTATGCCACATGTATGACTATTATGCATTTAGAGTTCTATATATTAAAATGTAATGTGTTATTTGAGAAGCAATCAATGAAATCAAATTTATCTTTAAAAAAAAAAATGCTAACCCTAACAAGGTAAGAAACAACTATGAATCTAAGAGAAAAACTAAGAAAAATAGAGATAAAGATAAATTTGATTTCATTGATTGCTTCTCAAATAACACATTACACTTTAATATATAGCACTCTAAATGCATAATAGCCATACATGTGGCATAATCTCAAAATCTTAAGAACATTTTAGAAATATTAAAATACTAAATAATAGATTAAAACTACTAAATAAAATATCTAATATCACTCTTTATCAGCTTTGAAACTAGATATAGAGACTTAAAGTTTCGTTTGTGGTTGATGAGAAATTCGAAGACATGCTTGCACATGATCGAAAATAATTTGATTACGCATCTTTCATAAACACCAACAAGTTGCATACCATAACATAAATATAGAAGATTTAGAGCATTTTTCCTTCAACAATGCCTCCCAAGCTCTCAAATGATCTCCAACATCTAGATGCCTCCACAGACGGAATTCTGATCCAATTTACAATTTTCCTCCAAACCTTTTGAGACCACGGGCGGGCAAAGAATAAAAACGTGGTTAACATATTCGTCACCACTGTCCTCTTTTTAATACATTTCTATAACACACGAGATTAAATTATTTGTCATGTTAAAATAGGACATATGACACATACTTATTTTCATTTCATTTTTATTTTAATACATTTCTCTATCGTTCTTTTGTTATATTTTTATTTTTTATTTTAGAAAATAAATCAATCAAAATAAATCAAAGAACTAGTAATGGCATTAATCTCCTTCATAACATATTTTCTTTATGTCTTCTATTTATTTCTCTATTTCATTTCAGAAAATTATTTTATATTCTATATAAGTGGTTACTGACTTATAAATATGGAGTTTATGTTTTCCAAAAAATAAAATATAGAAGTTAACGAATTACTGTTTGTATAAAAATTTAATGCAAATTCTTAGTTACCCATGATAAGTAGTTGGGTACCGTTATTTTTAATAAAAATTGAATAAAAAATTTAATTAATTTTTAAATAAAAAATATATAAGAAATGACATGACATTAAATATAATTCTTTGATTAGATTAGGGTACCGATACTCAACTAAATCTCAGGGTATTGGAGTGTTCACCAAAATTTAATCCTAAGTGATAAGATACGGAGTATGTGAGTATCCGTAAACTTTTTTAGTTCCAAACTTATTATACAAAGTTTACTGATAATAAGTTTATGTTAGAATTTATCCGTTTTTTAAATGTACACACATAAAAATTTAAATGATATTTTTTTATTTAATATTAATTTTAAATGGAAGTTTTTTAAGAAGTTAATGATAGGAAGTTAAATCGGAAATTAATAATAGAAAATTATGTGAAAGATGATAGTAGTGGTTTCAATAGAAGTTATTGTGTAAGTTATACATTAAAGGATAAACTTGGTAGAAAAATAAACTACACCAAAACATCATGTTTTGCCTTTATATATAAGTTAACTAGCGTCTAAACAGACACTTTCGTGTCCGTCTGTCCGCTTTTTTAATGCACACACGTGAAAATATAAATGATATTTTTTTATTTAATGCAATTTAAAATGGAAGTTTTTTTTTTGATAAGCAAATCAATAAAAGAGATTAAGGAAATCTCCAAACCGAATCAATTACAAAAGTCGAATGGAAATTTATACCATTCATAAAGACGACAATAAGCCCCACCTTTCCTACCTAGAACCAACCAATTCCAAGACGAGACTTTGATCTCATTTACAATGTCAATAATATTAAATACATCACCACAAAACAAAATTTTGTTACGAACCCTCCAAATTATCCAGCAAATTATGAACCAAAACGACGATATCGTAGCCATGTTACTACGACCTTTGAGTCTAGAAATCCACTCGTTAGCATGGTTTAAGTAGGTCAAATCTGAAATAATCTCGATGTCCAACCAGTTACAAACCTCTCTCCATATCAGAATTGAAAATTGACAGGTAAATAAGAGATGATTCAAATCTTCTAGTTCTTGAGAACAAAAAACACACTTCTTATCAATGTCATTAACAATAATCTTCCTAGCTGCCAAATTAATTCTAGTAGGTAACCTATCTAGACACAATCTCTACCCAAAAATTTTAATGTTAGGGGGGAGGCCAGAATTCCACATCAAGCGGAGTAATTTCTTGATTTCCAACTCATTATCAATAATAACATAATGCGTATTTAGGATAGAGTAATACGAACTCACCGAAAAAGCCAAGGAGTCGCTCATAATCCACTTCCAATCATCCTTCTTGTTTTTCTTCGGGGAAATACCTTCAAGGAGTTGACTGTATACAAACCGTTCCTGGTCCAGAACCTGATTTTCAAAATAAAAATTGTCAGAATTGTCGATACCATTCCATTTCCACGTTTCCCCTTCCTACTAGCTAAGTACAAATCAGGAAAACGGTCCTTCAAAGCTTCGTTACCTTGCCAAGTGGTATGCCAAAAGTCAACGTCAGTCCCGTCACCGATAGAACACTCCAAGAACTATCTGAAAAAAGCGGAAGATTCTGACTTAGAACTGGCCAAAATATCCCTCATCCACGTCGAGTCTAGTCTCGACGTACCAACTTCGTAATACCTTTGAGATTTCAAGCTCAGGCTGCCGTATCTAGATTCCAAAGTATTCCTCCAAATTTCGTCGCCGCCTATGTGAAATTTCCAAATCCACTTCGCAAGGAGGGCCTTATTGAAAAGGCCGACATGTTTAAGACCGAGGCCTCCGTTGTCCTTCGTTTTGCAGATTGTTTTCCAAGGAATCCAAGGAATGAATCTTTTATCGGCTGCACCAATCCACAAAAACCGTCTTTGGATCGCAATAAAGTCCTTCACTATCTTCTTAGGTGCCTTGTAGAAAGCTAGATGGTGGATTGGCAAATTAGCAATTACCGAATTAAGAAGCGTAACTCTGCCTCCGATAGAAAGATTGCGGTTACTCCAACTTGCTAACTTCTTTTTCAGACAGAGTAGAATTGGATCCCAAAACTTTAACCTCCTTTGGTTCCCTCCAACCGTCAGGCCAAGGAAATTGAAAGGAAACTTACCCGACTTACAGTGCAGGAAATGCTCAGCAGCAGAAATCAGATCAGTATCAACGCCTATACCAAAAATACAGCTCTTGGAATAATTTATCTTTAACCCTGAAGAAACTTCGAAGGCTCTGAGAATAGATTTGAAGGCCCAGATGTTGCGCACTGAACCTTCTCCTAAAAGCAGGGTATCATCTGCGAATTGCAAGATGCTCGGATAGAGACAGTCATAAACTTTGAAAGGAGTGAGGAGGTTGATGTCTATAGCAGTTCTAACTAAACTCGCCAATCCCTCAGCGACTATAGCAAACATGAAGGGTACAAGAGGATCACCATGTTTCAAACCTCTCCCAGCCTTAAAATCCCTTGAAGGACTACCGTTAATGAGAATCGACAAGTGAATCTTTTAGCATAGTCTGCAACCTCATTAGCTAGAAGAACTCCGTCGAAAACTTGCCGACCTGGGATGAAAGCAGTCTGAGAGGGAGAAATGATTTTGTGAATAACCTTGCCCAGTCTTGAAGCAAGCATCTTGGAAATAGTCTTGGCAATGCTGCTCACAAGGCTGATAGGTCTGAAATCCTTGAATCTTTGAGGGTTGTCAATCTTCGGGATTAAAGTGATGAACGACGAAACAAACATTTTAGGCAAAGATCCGGATTTGAGAAACTCATCAATACAATTAAAGAACTCCTCTCCAACAATATCCCAGCAGGATTTTATAAAAGAGAAGTTTAATCCGTCTACCCCGATACATTTGTTGCTGTCGCAGCTGAAGACAGTCTCTTTCACGTCTTCAAAAGAAAAATTAGCCTCAAGAAAACATCTATCAGTCTCTGCAAAACAGGAAAAGTTGTTAGTGTTAAACCTTCTATTATGCACAACCTGGCTCTTGAACTTAGAGTCAAAATAATTAGCCGCTGCATCCTTAATCAAATCAGGGCCCTCGATAAGATCATCCCCCACTCACACAGCTGCAATAAAATTAGACCTTCTTCTCGCTTTAAGGTAATTATGGAAATATTTCGTGTTGCTGTCACCTTCGTACAACCAACGGGCTCTAGACTTTTGAGCTATCGTGCTTTCCTTTATCCTCAAGTTTGACCACAACTCCTCTTGTACTTTGAGTCTCTTCTTGAGATCCTCTTCATCTCGCAAGGAACTATCAATAGCTGACACATCCTCAATCTGATTGAGTTTATGTACCTCATCCTCTATGTTCAAATCCAACCACCCAAACGTATGAATATTCCAATTCCTCAAGTCCTTTTTGAGAGCTTTAATCTTATTGGCCAGAATAATGCTCGCTGAACCTGAGAATTGGTAGGACTCCCAAGAATTCTTAACAAAATTGTGGAAATCTTTATGGTTCTGCCAACAATTAAAGGCCCTAAAAGGTTTAGGGCCCCAATTGATATAATTGGAATTCATCCACACCGGACGGTGATCAGAAACGTCCCTAGCTCTAACCGTTTGATTCTTGAACGACAGCATATTAATGGCTGCATCATCCACCAGGAATCTATCCAATCTACTCCTGCTCAAACCATTAGAGTTAATCCAAGTAAAGCGATTACCAATAACAGGTAGGTCTATCAGGTTCATGTTCTCAATAAAATCTTCAAACTCCTTCATGCCACTGCTAGAGTAATCCCTAATTCCCATTCTTTCGTCCCTATTCTTAATAGCGTTGAAATCGCCCCCCACAATCCACCCTCCTCCAGGAAATCTACGCTTGGAATCTAGAAGATCCCTCCATAATCTCTTTTTATCCGTAAGTCCACACGGAGAGTAGACGTTAACTACTATAAGTTGGAAACTCCTCCAATAAAATTGAACGCCTATGAAACCGTGGCCCCTAAAACTAGAACAAGCTTGCAAAACTTTACCATTCCACATTGTGATTAAGCCTCCTGATCTCCCGTTAGAATTAATTCCCGACCATTCCATGTCATGAATATCCCAAAGACTAGAAATCAATTTGGAATTCAGCTCTGTGATTTTAGTTTCCTGAATAAGGCAAATATCAGCTCGGCCTCTTGAAAGGGATTGAGAAACTCTCCTCCTCTTAAGAGAACTACAACACCCACGAACATTATACGTAACAATATTCATAATCCACCAGTAGCTACATTCTTCTTTCCTTCTCTTCTCAACTTGTCTTCTGAGTCCAACTTCCTAAGGATTCTGTCCAGACCAACAATGGTGTTATCATCTTCAATTCCCAGTTCCTTCAAAGAGTCTCGAAGTTTCGATGGGACTTCATCCAGAGTTTTACGGCATCAAGTGCAAACAAGGCTGAGTTTGTGAGGTTCCAACAGTTCCAAAATTTTATAGACACCAAACCACCAAGAAACAAGGATAGTTGGGCAATATGATGGTCCTTTAAGAAATCAGCTTGAAGACCCAAATGTTACATCCCATTATACTTGGATAACAAAAAATAAATTTCTTCATAATTATATCTTGTACAATTATCGAGAACAAAACTCTTCAAAGGAAGACCTTCCCTTACAATAGAGTAGAGCAAATCATTTGAGATTTGTGAATTGCGGAACTTAAATAATTTAAACTCTTCAAACTGACGAAGAAAACAATGTATTGTGAAGTAACGTAACTTGTATCCTTTAGCTCAATCCTTGAAATGGAAAAAGATTTTAATGTTGGTCTATCACGGAGAGCGGAAGCAATGCCTGGGTCGAGAGCACGAGGGTCGAACCAGAGGCGAAGGGAATTAAGGTTGGAGAATCTATGGAAGAAACGAGTGAGAAAACTAGGTGGTAGATTACGAGTAGCGATAGAGAATGTGAGCCGATTGAAAATGGAGAGAAACTACTTTTGATAGAGAGTGATATTAGATATTTTATTTAGTAGTTTTAATCTATTATTTAGTATTTTAATATTTCTAGAATGTTCTTAAGATTTTGAGATTATGCCACATGTATGGCTATTATGCATTTAGAGTTCTATATATTAAAATGTAATGTGTTATTTGAGAAGCAATCAATGAAATCAAATTTATCTTTAAAAAAAAAATGCTAACCCTAACAAGGTAAGAAACAACTATGAATCTAAGAGAAAAACTAAGAAAAATAGAGATAAAGATAAATTTGATTTCATTGATTGCTTCTCAAATAACACATTACACTTTAATATATAGAACTCTAAATGCATAATAGCCATACATGTGGCATAATCTCAAAACCTTAAGAACATTTTAGAAATATTAAAATACTAAATAATAGATTGAAACTACTAAATAAAATATCTAATATCACTCTTTATCAGCTTTGAAACTAGATATAGAGACTTAAAGTTTCGTTTGTGGTTGATGAGAAATTCGAAGACAGGCTTGCACATGATCGAAAATAATTTGATTACGCATCTTTCATAAACACCAACAAGTTGCATACCATAACATAAATATAGAAGATTTAGAGCATTTTTCCTTCAACAATGCCTCCCAAGCACTCAAATGATCTCCAACATCTAGATGCCTCCACAGACGGAATTCTGATCCAATTTACAATTTTCCTCCAAACCTTTTAAGACCACGGGCGGGCAAAGAATAAAAATGTGGTTAACATCTTCGTCACCACTGTCCTCTTTTTAATACATTTCTATAACACACGAGATTAAATTATTTGTCATGCTAAAATAGGACATATGACACATACTTATTTTCATATCATTTTTATTTTAATACATTTCTCTATCGTTCTTTTGTTATATTTTTATTTTTTATTTTAGAAAATAAATCAATCAAAATAAATCAAAGAACTAGTAATGGCATTAATCTCCTTCATAACATATTTTCTTTATGTCTTCTATTTATTTCTCGGGATTAATTGCTATGCACTGACAGTGTAAAAAATTTTACACTGTCAATTCATCACCATCATCCGTTTGTATGACTTTATAAGTTTTTAAAATAAAAGTCAAACCACTTTTAACATCTAACGGCTATAATTTACTGACAGTGTAAAATTTCTTTACACTGTCAGTGTATTTCAATTAAATCCTTTATTTCTCTATTTCATTTCAGAAAATTATTTTATATTCTATATAAGTGGTTACTGACTTATAAATAGGGAGTTTATGTTTTTCCAAAAATAAAATATAGAAGTTAACGAATAATTACTATTTGTATAAAAATTTAATGCAAATTCTTAGTTACCCATTGGGTACCGTTATTTTTAATAAAAGTTGAATAAAAAAATTAATTAATTTTTAAATAAAAAATATATAAGAAATGACATGGCATTAAATGTAATTCTTTGATTATATTAGGGTACCGATACTCAATTAAATCTCAGGGTACCAGAGTGTTCACCAAAATTTAATCCTAAGTGATAAGATACAGAGTATGTGAGTACCCGTAAACTTTTTTAGTTCCAAACTTATTATACAAAGTTTACTGATAATAAGTTTATGTTAGAATTTATCTGTTTTTTAAATGTACACACATAAAAATTTAAATGATATTTTTTATTTAATATTAATTTTAAATGGAAGTTTTTTAAGAAGTTAATGATAGGAAGTTAGATCGGAAATTAATAATAGAAAATTATGTGAAAGATGATAGTAGTGGTTTTAATAGAAATTATTGTGTAAGTTATACATTAAAGGATAAAATTGGTAGAAAAATATACTACACAAAAACATCATGTTTTGCCTTTATATTTAAGTTAACTAGCGTCTAAACAGACACTCTCGTATCCGTCTGTCCGCTTTTTTAATGCACACACGTGAAAATATAAATGATATTTTTTTATTTAATGCAATTTAAAATGGAAGTTAATAGTAAAAAGTTATGTGAAAGATAATAATAGTTATTTCAATGGATTTATTATGTAAGTTAAACATTTAAACTAAGCGTAAAATTGATAAAAAATAGGATACACCAAAATCAAATTTTGGATATATATATATATATATATACACTAGCGTCCAGACGAGCACTCACGTGTTCGTCTGTCCGCTTTCTCTAATACTGACTTTTATAAAATATAATTTATATTATTATTTTATTTAATTTTAAATTATTTATAAAATAGTTAAAGATAATAATTTGAAAAATAATAAACCATTATGTAATCGCCGTTGTGGGAAAAAGAAGTTAAAATTCAAAATAAAAACTAAAAAAAGGTAAATTTGGAAGAAAAAAAGGCTACACCAAATTCATGTTTTGCCTTTATATATATATATAGAAGATAGATTATGGTAGTCATAAATAATTTTAGTTTATAGCTTTAATTAAATCTTAATTGTTGTTTTGTAAAGTTTGTTCGGAGTCTCTGTTACACATTTTCTTTTCTTGCCCGGTGGCTCCTATGGTTTGGAGAGAGGTTTCTCAGTGGATTGGTTTGCTTGGCATCGGTGATAATGGCGTTATGGGTAGCTTTTTGGATTGATTTGCCTTTTGTAAATCTAAGCGTGTCAAAGTCGGTAAAGAAGAGAGTTTTTGGTTGGCTGTGTGCTGGACGTTGTGGAGTCTTAGGAATAGTATTTGTTTCAAGAATATAGGATGGAATGTGAGTGACACCATTTGGAAGGTAAAGTTCTCGGTTTGGCGTTTGTCTTTTATAGAAGATATTACCTGTTAGAATGTGATTTCAGTTCATGTTGAGCACTCTGTGCAATATCAGAAAGTATATGTGCAGAGCAAAAACTCTGTTAGTTTTTACAATAGATAATACAAAGTGAACCAAACTTAATACAACAAGAATGATAAGCAACCTTTTATATACAAGGACTGATAACAGAAGCTGTTAGAGTTAACACCTAACAACTCTAACTAACTAAACTATTAACAGACCTAACAGTCTATAACAGAATATTCCACACTTCTCTAACACCCCCCTCAAGCTGAAGGAGGTTGGGCTGAAGAGACCACTTTCAGTTTACGGCGTAACTCAGTGAATGCAGTAGAACCTAATGGCTTTGTAAGAGCATCAGCAATTTGCAGAGTTGCCGGAACATGTTGAATTTGCATCGTACCGGCTACAACTCGTTCCCTCACGAAATGAATATCTAATTCAATATGTTTGGTGCGAGCATGGAGAACCGGATTGTGTGCCAGCATAACAACACTAACATTATCACAAAGAAGTGTTGGTGTATGAAATGGTACCCTGAGTTCAGTTAATAGAGATTCAATCCAGAGCAGCTCAGATGTTGTATGGGCAAGAGCTCGGTATTCTGCTTCAGTACTCGAACGAGCTACCAGCGATTGTTTCTTAGATGCCTAGGAGATAAGATTAGGTCCAAAGAAAATACACGAACCTGACGTAGATCTTCTATAATCAGGGTCACTAGCCCAATCAGAGTCACTATACGTGCGCAGTGAAAATTTTGGAGCAGCTACAGATGGAGAAAGTAATAAACCAAGTGAAGCAGTACCACTGAGATACCTGAGGATTCTTCGCACAGCTACCCAATGCGACTCAAGAGGGTTTGCCATAAACTGACATGCTTTGTTGACACTAAAGGAGATATCAGGTCTGGTTAATGTCACATATTGAAGTGCTCCAACAATAGACCTGTACAGGCGTGGATCAGAAAAATAAGAAGTGCCATGTCTGCTCAGTTTGCAGGCACTCAACATGGGAGTTGGAACACCATTAGCTTGACTCATCTTAGCCTTAGCAAGTAGGTCCTGAATATACTTGAACTGAGTGAGAAAAAGAGCACCATTGCTGTAGGTTTTAACCTCAATGCCCAAAAAATAGCTAGGCCTGCCAAGTTTCTTTAAAGCAAAGGTAGTATGAAGTTTATTAATGAGATAATGTATGAGAGAAGTATTAGAGCCAGTCAGTAGAATATCATCCACATACACAAGTGCATACATAGAAACACCCAACTTGCTATATACAAAGAGAGAATTGTCACATCTGGATGCAGTGAAGCCAAAATGGAGTAGGGCCTGTGTAAGCTTTTCATACCAAGCCCTTGGGGCTTGTTTCAGGCCATAGATGGCTTTATGGAGTTTGCAAACCAGAGCCTTGTCAGAGCTAACAAAACCTGGAGGCTGTGTCATGTAAACTTCATCATGTAAAACTCCATTCAAAAAGGCATTATTGATGTCAATTTGCTGGATATCCCAACTGTTAGTAATAGCTAGAGTCAGAATGATTCTAATAGTTGTTGGTTTCACTACAGGGGAAAAGGTCTCAGTGTAATCAAAACCATGTTCCTGATGAAAGCCTTTGGCAACTAGCCTGGCTTTATACTTGTGAATGGTGCCATCAGGATTTTCTTTAAGTTTAAATACCCACCTACACCTACTGCTCTTTTATCAGGTGGTAAAGTGGTGAGAGGCCAAGTTTTGTTAGCTAAAAGTGCATTGTACTCTTCTTTCATGGCTTGAGTCCACTCAGTTTGAAGTAGAGCTTGTTTGACACTTGTGGGTTCAGAATGGACAAGAAAGGCCTTAGGTTTAGAATGACCAGTCTTGACTCTAGTAAGCATTGGATGAGCATTTTTAAGAGAAGGTTCAGTTGGTGCATATGACTGAATAAAAGGAGATTCAGAGGATGGAGAAAAAGGTATGCAAGAGGACAATGTAAGTTCATCAGACTTATGAGAGACATGTTGTTCTGAGATAGCAGGTTCAGAATTATGACAGCTATTAGGAATTATAGGCTCATTAGAGAAATTAGGAACATCAGCCCTAGATAAAGGCTGCTCATTAACTGGACTGATAGGTAAAGGCATATGTTCAGCAGAATTAATATCTAAAGAGGAATTTAATGATTCACAACCTTTATCAGTAGTAATAACAACAGGCTGAATAGAGGGAGACCTGTGAGTTGATGTGATGTGACCTAGACTAGGTGTAACAGACTGGCTAGGAGTGTGCTCAAGGTGACTATTGATGACATGTTCAGGCTGCAAATAACCATTAGGTGCAGTAGAGTCAGCTATATTTTGTGTTTCAGGATTAGTACTAATAGGGTGAGATAAGGTCTGAGTTGGTGCTGGTAACATAGGTTTACTAGGTACAGTTATGAGGGAAATACCAGCAGCATTAGGCAAACTCTGACTGGTACTAGATGTATTAGACTGAGTTACAAACAATTTTGTATAGGGAAATGACTGCTCATTAAAGGTGACATCTTTAGAAATATAGACCCTACCATCAGTACTTAAGCATTTGAATCCTCTATGTTGTGGAGAGACTCCTAGATAAATGCACTCTTGACTCCTGAATTGAAACTTGTTTTTATTATATGGTCTGAGAAGAGGAAAACAAGAACAGCCAAAAACTTTGAGGGATGAGTAATCAGGTTGTTTTCCATACAAGGCATAAAATGGTGAACTACCATTTTTAATAGATGCAGAAGGGAGTCGATTTATAATATGAACTGCTGTGGAAAAACTATGTTCCCAAAAGGACAAAGGTAATGAGGCATGAGCTAACAGTGTAAGACCCATCTCTACAACATGCCTATGTTTTCTCTCAACAGACCCATTTTGATGGGAGGTGTGAGGACAAGTGAGCCTGTGAGTGATGCCTAGCTCAGTAAAAAACTTTGTGAATGGACGAAATTCTCCACCAAAATCACTTTGGACAGACTTAATAGTGCCTTGAAACTGAGTTTGAACAAAGACATGAAACAGTTTAAAGGCAGACAAGGCTTCAGCCTTAGTTTTGAGAAAGTACAGCCAGGTATACCTAGTACAACCATCTACAAAGGCAATGTAGTAATTATAACCAGACCTAGTGGAAATAGGAGTTGGCCCCCATAAATCAGTGTACACTACATCAAAGGGTCTGTGGTATTGAGTATCAGTTAGAGGAGCATACACTCTATGAGCCTTACCAAGATTACAAGAATTGCAAAAATCATGTTTATTAGAAGAATGTATATTACATAGTTTTAGAACATGAGAAACAGGAGGAAAATTTGTATGTCCTAACCTATTATGCCATAGCATAGTATTATTACAATGACTAGAAGACATGCCACTTGAGTGAGAAGCAACATAGCTTTGAGCAGCAGGAGTGACATGGAATTTGGAAGGCAAATTGTGAGATCTTGGGAGCTCCAAGGCTAGACAAGGAAAACAGTAGAGGCCACTAGCATCTAAAATGCCTTCCACAATGACTTGATTAGAACCCTGAGATTTGATATAACATTTGTTAGGCAGAAACTCAAACACAACATTGTTATCACTAGAAAATTTTGAAACAGACAGTAAATTCTTAGTGATTGAAGGAACATGTAGAATATTGATTAATTTTAACTTATAATTGGGCATAAAACTAGAGACTACTTGAGATGAGCCTACAGCCTCAATGTTAAGAGCTTGACCATTTCCTACATACACCCTATTAGGTCCTACATACTTGCATTTGGTTTGTAAAAGAGAATCATAGGGTGTGAGATTGTGAGATGCACCTGAATCAGCAAACCAAGCTTGGGACTCAAGCTCTGCAGGCAGTGAATACTC
Source organism: Lathyrus tuberosus (assembly GCA_022829125.1). Classification (NCBI taxonomy): domain Eukaryota; kingdom Viridiplantae; phylum Streptophyta; class Magnoliopsida; order Fabales; family Fabaceae; genus Lathyrus; species Lathyrus tuberosus. The sequence goes on along the minus strand of JALAZF010000151.1, from coordinate 333,940 downwards.
TTGAGTAAAAGGCTTTGGTTTACCTGTGGTGGCCATCATTGCCACAGTTTGAGCTTCTTGGGCATTGTCTTGAGTAGATGAATTCTTGGGAGTGGAAGACTTGGCTTCTTTGGACTGGTCACCTGAGGAAGAAGGAGGCATGTAGTTCTCATCGAATCTATGCCAGCACGTAGTGACAGCATGTCCATATTTTCCACAAAGTTGGCAAGTGGGTCTATTATTGGCTGTATGTCTTCCATTACCTCGATAACGACCTCGATTCGTCCTGCCACGACCACGATAGTTGGAATAAGCTCCTCTGGAGTTATTCTCAGCAGGACTGGTATGAGCCACATTGGCTGCAACATTAACAGTGGCGAGTTCTTGACGATATTTGTCAAGTTGTGCTTCTTGCACATACAGTAGAGCTTCAACATCACACAATATAGGAGGCGGTGAACACGCATATAGTTGCATAACAAAGGGATTGTATTCCTCAGGTAAACCATCAAGAATTGAATCTACCTGGTCTTGTTCAGTAATCGAGTCACCTACTGCAAGTAACGAATTTGCAATAGCTTTGATGCGTAACACAAATTCAGTGATCGATTTTGTACCTTTCTTGGTAGATTTTAGTTCAACACGAAGTTGCCGAACCCTAGCTTTCATCTGTGCATTGAAGAACTGATGAATTTTGTCCCACACCTCAAATGCATGTTTGCACGCAAGCACCCTTGGTAGAACTGATTCAGAAATGGTGGATAGAAGCCAGATAAACACAGCTTGATCTTGTACAACCCAAGCTTCATATTCATCAAAAATTGTACCTTCAAGACGATCTTGAGCTGTTTTGTATTTCATCGGGATCTGAGGATTAACTACCAATTTGTGCAGCTTTTGAGACAAAATCGCACCTTCAACTTGTTGATTCCATAGGAGATAGTTGTTCTCCTGCAATTTGATCGAAAGCTTCGGTCCAAATGAATTCGTAGATTTGGTGGTTGCGAACACAGTTGAAAGATCGTGAGACATAACTTTGTTAGCAGATTCTTGATTCTCAGACTCAGCCATTGTTGAATCAAGCACACTGTGAGATGATGAAGACGATTAATCAGAGAGAAACAGAGGAAGAAACGATAAGGATCGATTCCGTGAATGATACCATGTTAGAATGTGAACTCAGTTCATGTTGAGCACTCTGTGCAATATCAGAAAGTATATGTGCAGAGCAAAAACTCTGTTAGTTTTTACAAGAGATAATACAAAGTGAACCAAACTTAATACAACAAGAATGATAAGCAGCCTTTTATATACAAGGACTGATAACAGAAGCTGTTAGAGTTAACACCTAACAGCTCTAACTAACTAAACTATTAACAGACCTAACAGTCTATAACAGAATATTCCACACTTCTCTAACATTACCCATCCCAATTGTAATTTGTATGAATTCAACAAAGACCCTTTGTTTTATTTATCTTAAATTCCAATTAGTTGGTAATTTTTTTGTTTTGGCGAGCCTCGTCTCGTTCCTTTTGTAATCAGGTTCGAGTATCATTTGTACTCGCTTTATTAATGAACTTGCTTAAAAAAAAAATCTTAATTGTTGTTTATGATTAAGCTAAAATATATTATAAATTAGCATCTTTCTTAGTGGACATCATAAATGTTTCCTAAAACTTGATGATGTATTACATAAACAAAGTCATTTTGGGGACTTAACTAAACTCATAAGATAAGATGATATACGTATTGAGCCGGCTGAGGTAGAGAGACAAAAAGAAAGCAAACAAAAAAAACCGAACGGAAATGAATAATCCAAGAAGAAGAAGAAGAAACCAGACACGTGGACCAATCAAAGAGCAATGACACTTTTCTATAAACAAGAAGTAGTACAAACAAACATGTTATTATGTTATCTAAACTCACACTTCACAATAGAGAGAGATAGAGAATATCATCATGAGTGCTTCTGGCTTTTCATTATCTTCAACTGCAGAAGAGGTTACTCATGGGATCGACGGGACTGGACTTACTGCGATTATCACAGGTTTCTTTCTGCTTCCTTCTTTCCTTTTCATGCGGCTACTACTCTTGTTTTTAATTATGTTGTTGAATTTAAGTATTACTTTATCGATTATTAATTTAAGTCAGACACTATGACGGAATATTTCTTGTGGATGCTTAGACAAAATTGTTTTGAAAACAAATTTATAAATATTTTGACAATATAAGTTTTTCGTAGAAGTTAATTTGTAGTGTTTGAGTAATTGAGTTTATACCATATTAGTGGAAAGACATCATTATCTTATTTTCTATTGTGTTTAATTGCATTTCTATTTTATATTATATTATATTGTATTATATAAAATAATAGTTTTATATAAAATAATAAAATTGTAAAAATAAGAGTTTAAATAAAAAAGGAAAAATTACACTCCCCTCCCCTTAGACTCATTCTATCTTAATACTCCTTTAGACTTACGTTATATACCAACAAAAGTTTTTAATGATAGATAAAAAAACGTTAGATAAATGTTATCTACACCTATAGTTTTTGGTATATTAACTTATCTACACTTACATTTTTTATAGTCAAATTACACTCACCTTCTTTAATAGACATCAAAGGAGGTTATTGTATGTTTTAAAATTAGTAGGGGTGTCAATATCATTTTGGTAGACAAGGGAGGTGAGTGTAATTTGGCTATAAAAAAAATGTAAGTGTAGATAAGTTAATACACTAAATTAAAAAAAAAAAAAAAAATATATATATATATATATATATATATATATATATATATATATATATATATATATATATATATATATACATATAATTTTTACACACAAAAATAATAAAAGTGTCACTCAATTTTAAGGCTAGTCGAAAGTATCTCAGTCAATAGTAAGTCAAACGAATATATATACAAGCAAACATGAGTCAACTGAATCTTTCTCAAGTTTACTAGAATCTACTATGGTGGCTAAAACTCGGGACTTAGTCAAAATATAGTAGAATTAGATAGTTGACTTTTTCGACCATGTTATCTATTAATAGCGCCACTAACAATAGAAGGAAGATATGGTGGAACTATGATTGTTGACAAAAGGATAAAGCTAACAAAGTACGACGGGAAATAGAAGACATCAAGTCGAATTTAGGGCAATGCATATCTCAAAGTAGATGAAACACTCTCACATTGCCCATGTAAATAGTCAAATGAGCCACAATTCCAAACTAGTAAAGTAAATCATCCAAACTAGAAATAAACATGTGTTATAAACGTTCATCTATCATTCAAACTAGTAAAGTAAATCACGAGCTAAAAAGATAATAAAGTTGAATAACATGGCAAAAGGTTACATACAATAAAAAGTAATAGTAATAAGAGTTAAGTTTGAATTATGTTTTTCAAGATTGTTGGAGAATGATCCCTTTGGCAATTTAATCTAATATTTTTTATGTCATGTCATATGTGGTCAGGATTAAACCTTACGATGTTTGTCAACAATATGAGAATATGCCATGACTATAAGGTTATCTTATGTCTATGCTTTCAATAACACCATTACATTTTAAGTAAAAATTTCCATGTTTACCATTATGCCCCTAATCTATTATGTCTAAAGTGATTAAGTAAGTCATGTATGTTTGCTCGCTATTTAACCATATTAGTTATTGAGATCCATTTCCTAAGCACTACCGCAACTTAATAAACTAGTATTTAACTTTAAGATGACTAGGCTTAGGGTTAAGCACATGACATAAACATACAAGAACTAAATATGACATAGAATCACATTTCATCACCCCTAAAAGGTTATTTGTTCATGGAATTTCACATTATCCAGTAAAAACAGTTTTAGCTCATAGTGGGCTTAGCTACAACTAAGAACTAAGAAATTGTGTTATACATTCTTAAATAAAGGGTATAAAAATGATTAACCTAAAGAAGCCACGACAATTCCTTGCAATATTCTAGTTGTAGGTGATATTTGATGTCATGTCTCTTAGTGTCAACTTCATAATAGAAATGGAATATAGATAAGGTACAACCTCTTAGTAATCCATTTCTCCAACTTTTTGGCCTCCTTGAAGGTGAGAAAAACATAAGAATGAGTTTGAATTGTGTTAACTTTTTATTTCTTTTTAAACTCTTTGGTCAGATTCTAAACACAAGGTATAAAGTTTTATTCAATCAGAGGTAGGCACTGGATATGAAATGCAATAATGAAGATTCATACACGAAGTTATCCTATTTCCTCTCACAACTTGAGAGTAACACAATCCCCTTGTACTTACAAGAGTTTTTCACTATAATCACGCAAGATTACAATTTGCTCAAGCCCACAAGCAATAGACTTTTGTTTATGCTCAAACACACAAGCAAGATACTTCCAACGCTCAAGCACACAATCAAGAGACTTTTATGCTCAAGCACACAAACAAAAGACTTCAAATGCTCAAACACTTAGTAAGATACTTCTAACAATCTACATAGCAGATAAGTGATTGTTCGGGGTAATACACTTAATATACAATCAGAGGTGTAAAAATAATACAATGCAAATAGACTCTTTGAGACTTAGAGATTTCTAGAATATACAAGGATAAGAAATTCTAAGTTCTGTTTGTGCTTTTGTTTTGAAAGAGTAAATTATATTTTTGGTGTCAATGGAATCAGTTGATTTTATTAAAGTCTTTAGCTCCTTAAATGGATAAGAAAAGATTTGTTGAAGATCCAGCACAATAGAGTCCTTGAGAAACTTTAAAAGATACGTTGGGATGTTTCACCAAATAGTTAAGGTTATTGAAATCTATTTTGAAATCCCTTTGCTACAAAAGGAATTATCAGTTGCATCCCAGCAGACTCTAAGAAAAAATAGAGCTTTAGGTCTTCATGTGACAAGGCAGGTTCGTAGATGAACAATGACTGCTTCAGGTTCTGATCATCAGAAGCAGACTTCTTCAAAGTCTAGTCATCAGAGGCTGACTCCTTTAGACTCTGACCTTCAGACATTGACCTCTTCAGAAGTCGACTTCTTCAAAGTCTGGTTTTCATCTTTTGATTCATCATATTTTTGTATTTAAGCTTCTCTTTAGATATTCATAGTCAGAACCAATACTTGGATTCTATATGAAATTTTAGTCTATGGTCCTACACATTCGAACAAATATTAGTATATTCAATTGTTCTTTAAATACTTTATTATCATCAAAACCTAAGGGATATGGGACAAATCAATTTTGTTCCAACAATCCTCTCTATGTAGGGTTTTATTTCCATCTCATGTTTGGTACAAAGGCCAACTTATTTTATCCATTTTGAATTGGCCTAAAGAATAAGTAATATTCTTTTTTTATTGTACTAGGATAGTACATTTGCACATGCATGCCAACTATTCATTATTTTCATTACATCTTTTTATTCTTATTCACTCACGCCAACTCAATACATGATTTCAATATATAGAGTCATCTCATGTTTAATATTTTCTATGGTGTCAAGACTCAAATCAAATTCTTAATAATTAAGTGCTGACACAAGACAGTTAAATACTTTCGTGACACCAAACATCACTTGGACTCGTCATGCAAAAAAACATAGATGAAATCTAAACGACATAGCACATATTAGGATCAACTACACTACATAATAAACTAACTTAAATCAAGTAAAATACTCCTAATCGCCCAATTTACAAGTGATGATTCAACACATTAGGACTTTAATAAATCACTTAAATTGAGTTATGACCTGGACACAACTACATTTTATGTATGCACCTACAATTTGGAAAGAGCCTTAGCAACATGGAAAAATATTCACCATCGTCTACGAGAAGGTCACACCTAAAATGACTAAATGGACCTCAATAGATAATGGCAATGCCAACAATTTTCCTCTTTCTTCTACTTTTAAGTTTGTGCCAGTTAATCCATTTGTGAAAGTAGTCGTAATGACTTTGTCTTTCATTATACAATTATTGGACCTAGATTTATATGACATAACATATGATGTTTCCCAATAACTTGGTGAAATGTTAATATCTATGGTTTATAACAAGGTCCAATAAGTTAGAGAGTTGTAGACCAAACGAGCAAACTCAAGTGGTAGTTATGACGTATCCACCATGGAAAAAGTTAAAGGGAACCAAAGTTAGGAAGACATTTCTAATCAAATCCAATTTATTAATAGAACGGTAGGGTATTTCCATGTCCATATGATCCCCATATAACATGTACCTTTCACTCTTTATAATTTTCAACCTAGTATTTTTTCTACAACTAACCCTGAGGAGTACCCAGTGGCAAATGATACATGTAACAATGATAGTATTCAATTTGGACAAGTACATATGGAAATGAGGCCTCCTGAATTATTTAGGTATATTGGTAAATAAAATTTATGTGACCATAATCGATTTGCACCTACACCTAAAAGAGAAACTGGTAGGATAATTCTACCATGATCATAACGAACTAGCTTCCAAAGAAATGTGCATCAAACAATTCATCCATGAATGGGAGAAGAAACGTGATAACCAAGGGATCATACTTGAATCCATCATTGATATGGAGTAATTTGATGACGATGTTTCAGTTGATCTCGTAACATATATATTAACATGTAAGATCTTGAAAGAGAAACCTATTTTGTGTCTCACATTGAAGCCTACACAGGGGAATGAGACTAAGTCATCATAGGATAATATAAAGATGTCTTAGATATTACAAAATATGAACAAATATTTGATTGTTTTCTTAAAGATAAGCATATTTGACTATTAGATGGCCACACGATTTCTCTAACTGAGGAAATCAAAGGCAATTGGTATTGTAAATGGCACAACTTTTATAACCATACAACGACTAAGTGTTTCTTTATCCAAAGACTCATTCATAATGGCATCAAGAAAGAGAGGTTTAAATTTCCAACATAGTCACATAATTCGCAGGTACTCCGGCGAACCGCGAATTGGTTCGCGAGTACCGGTTCGCGGTACTTTTGCGAATTGGTTCACACGAATTCGTGTAGAATTCATGTAAAATGAAGTACTCACGAACCAAATATAAATTTCAAGTTTAAATGAGACAATAATAGTCAAATAAACTAGAAATTAAAAAAAAAACTTTTCAACTAATCTTCTAATTATGATAATGTCTTTACCACTTTGATAAAAGTGAACATTAATGACCATCATCAATTAAGATAAAACAGTTGTGAGCTGATATAAGAGTAATGAGTATATACTAGCTATTTATAACTGATTTTTCAAAGTAGTGTTAATAAAATAGTCGATGTGGGACTATGAAGTCTTTCTCCCAACCAATTTTTATTATAAGTAAACAATTTTTTTAATAATAGCGTACCGATTATTATATTTGAACGTACCACGAACCCAAATAACGTACCGACTATGTATACCCCTCACGTACCAAATTCTTAGAGAGTTGCGAACCGCGTACCCGAATTCGTACCACGTACCGAAACGAATTGCGAACCATGTGATTATGATTTCCAATAAAGGAATGGAAAATATGGCAATTAATGTCGATATTTTCTCGGTCATGAATATTGTCATAATGTATTTCTTACAACCTACCTGGTTCGAGGCATCTTAGAAAGATAAGTGAATGGTGGAGAAAGTTTGGAAACCTTTAACAAGATCATCTAAATTTCTACATGACAAGTTTAACTTGTAACCTTTGCATCACTCACAACGTAACAAGATGAGTAAGATCTTGAATTACAATTATAAGACAATCTGACTTGAACACCGGAATTACACAACTCTATTTTATGCCTTTCGCTCTCTCAGTACTAAGATAATGAAAAATGTATATAAAGAGTTTATATGAAAAGAGTAAGCGAGGAAGAGGAGTAGTAAACTAGATTTTTGTGTTTTAGAAAAGTGCGCATGAATTCTTTATATAGGAAAAAACATTGGCTCAAAAAGAAAACAATGCATGAGCTTTAGTCACTCTCTAACCAATTATTTTGTGGCTTTAATCAATTAGATCTAACAAATATGGATACAATATAATCAGGTTTGCTTCTTAATCGATTGAAAGGTTCCTAATTGATTAGGGGGCAAGTTCTCTCCTTAATGAATTGAATACAAGTTCTAATTGATTAGAGAGCGAAATTTTCCTTTCCTAATTGGTTTGTACTATTTCCTAATCTATTAGTATGAGGCCAAAAATAATTATAAGGATTTTAAAATAGTTGGACTTTTCTATAATCTTTTAACAATTTCTTTCAACGTTGATCTTTGTATTTGAATATTTTTTCTCTCAACACTATAACCTTCTTTGCCTCGTTTTTTTGATAACTTCTACATTATTGATGCTCATGATTATTTTAGTTTTGTACCTTTCTCATCAAAACTATATGTTATAACATCATAACCTCAATTGCACAAGAACCACAAATATATTTAACCTCAACTAATTATCAGTCCGTTTAACTTTAACCTCAACTAATTTTTACTGATGACAACATATTTAACCTCCTATTTTTTTAGCAAACAAAACACATTAAATTAATATTTACAAAGATAATTTCTTTAATCCTTCTATTTATACAATTTGTGCAGTACCAAATATTTTTATTAATGGCATATTTTTGTTATAGGAACAACCAATGGTATTGGCACTGAGACAGCACGAGTCCTTGCCTTGCGCGGTGCTCATGTGATTATGGGAGTAAGAAACCTTACTGCTGGAAAAAATATCAAAGAAGAAATACTTAAGGAGATTCCAACAGCTAAAGTTGATGTTATGGAGTTAGATCTCAGTTCAATGGCCTCTGTTAGAAAATTTGCATCAGACTTCAAGTCCTCTACTCTTCCATTGAACATTCTCATGTAAGAAATGTATATTATTGCATCCATTATTCTGAATTATGATTATTCAAGGAAATGTATGAGTATTAATATTTTTTTGTCTATTTTATTGTGATTCTAAGAAACAATGCAGGAATTTGTGCACCTGTTTTCACGTTGTCGAAAGATAACATTGAACTACAATTTGCTACAAATTATTTAGGTAGTTTAAATTTTTTTTCATATTTGCAAATATGAAATTATTTATGAGTACAAACAATCTTTATTTATTTACGTATTTATCATTTGTTCCACAGGCCATTTTCTTTTGACAAATCTTTTGTTGGACACTATGAAGAAAACATCACGTGAAAGCAATAAAGAAGGAAGAATTGTTAATGTGTCATCTGAAGGTCACAATTATACATATCCTGAAGGAATTCTTTTTGAAAAAATTAATGATGAATCAAGGTAAGATGTAACTCAACTACATATTGTTCTTGAGATACAATTATTGTAGTGTCTCTGAGTAGTGTCTCTGGTCAGAGACGTCTCAAGTTTTTGAAGTGGTCAAACTCTATTTAACCATAATATCCCAGTGGTAATATTTTCTGAGACTTTATATATCTATGGTTTTACTGTGACAAATTTTGGGCCATATACAGTATTTCTTCTTGCATGTCCTTAAAGACGACTCATTCTGTTGTAAAAAGAATTTCATTATTTAGGCTTCCTTGTGTACAGTTACCAAAGATGGAAAGCATATGGTCAATCTAAACTTGCTAACATTTTACATGCCAATGAACTTGCAAGACATCTTAAGGTATGTCATTTCTGAAATTTATTGGTGAAACATGAACTAATAGTTACTTTGGTGACTTTGCTTTTCCTTTTATTTGTGATTTAAAATAATGATATATTTATTATTAATTGTTGCATCTGGATCAGGAAGAAGGGGTTGATATTACTGCAAATTCTCTTCATCCAGGAGCTATTTTCACCAACATTGTAAGTCCTGAGGTTGGTCAAACTATCCCAAAAGGTAAATACTATCACATTTTCCATTCTTAGTTCTAGGTACTTTGAAAGTTACATATATATATATATAGTTCAGATTATGAAAGTTTTAAAGTTATATTGTTATTTTTCTGTCTGAATAATACAGGTCTGCTTAATGTGCTTGGCGAATTTGTAATTAAAAGTGTCCAGCAGGTACTTCAACATATTTTGATATATTCAATATCATTGGACATTGAATGTTTTTTTTAAATGCATTGATTTTCTTCTTGTAGGGAGCAGCAACAACATGTTATGTAGCATTGAACCCTAAAGTGAAGGGAATTAGTGGAAAATATTTTTCTGATAATAATGTGGTTGAACCAAGCTCTCAGGGGGAAAACAATGATTTGGCAAAGAAACTATGGAATTTCAGCATGAAATTAATTGAATAGAATGTCCAAAAGAAATTGTTCATGGAGGTCATATATACAAAATTATATGTACTTTTAATTAAGTCCAAATATATAAGGGATCCTTTAAGTTATATGTTTGAAATAAGTTAGTTTATTAAGTTTTTTTATAATTTGAAAGATCCAATCTGACAAAAAAAACTTGATGGGTGTGGATAAAGAACATAGACAATAAAAATAAATAGATTTTAATAAAAACAATTCTATATGTAATAAGATAACAATTTAATTTGGAAGAAAAACATAAAATACAAGAAATACAATAACTTGTTTATCTAGTTCGATCAAACAATCTATTCTAGAAAGATATGTGTTCTCTGATTCGCTATACTTCCTAAAGTTGTAACAAAAATTACAAATGAGTTACAAGAAAATAGTTACTCAAGTTTCTAAGAACAACCCCTGTTTTCTACCCAAATATTTATCAATATCTCTAATTCTTTATATATAAATCACACAAGCTCAAGGTGTTTAAAATGTTTCTCAATCCCCTTAGATACTTTCGAAGATTTCTCTAAACATTGTTTCTCTAAGTTTTCTCTTACTAGGATTGTCACCTCTTCCCTCTGTCTTCTGCTATAAAGTTCTAAAGGTTCTCAAGACAAAAATGATAGAGATACATATTTTAACCGGTGAAACCCAATGGATACTGAATAGGACCAAGCCACTACCCACTAACAAAATGATCCACAAATTAAAACAACTAAGCTCGATGCACGAAAATTGCATGGACTAGATCCAATACCCGACAGACCCGAATCTCTGACTGAAATCGATCTAACTATTGTTGCTTTCGACCTACGCCACTCGCCGACGAAAAGACTTGTCACCAGACTCACTTTCGAACCTGCCATATCAGTTTCGTCTCCATGTTGGTCCCCCCTCTGTCGACTTTCAAGCTGATTTCTGGTTTCTGCAATCTCGAAACATCTTTCATTTTTCTTCATCACTTAAGGTTTTAAGGCATACTTCAACAATCTCCACCTATACTTTAAACCGCGGAGATGTAATTTTACCCATCAACCATCTTGTTACTCTCTGTCAATTCAACATCTATTGAACGGTTTCTATCAAGTTTAAGTCTCACTTGAACCTTAATATTTACACTTGCATCCACTTGATCCCAACCAACTTTTTCTTTTTCAATAGTCTAACAAGCCAACAAGTATTGATCTTCAACCATATTTGACTTCACGTGCCTTTGAATGCCATCTTGAAGGTCCCTGTTTCTGAGTTTTGCAACCCTTATGGTACATTCAAAGCATAATATTCAAGGCCTGCATAATCGTCCATTTGAGATGGTACAATATTCCTCTTTAACTTATCAGTAGTCAAATCATAATCAGAGACCTCTGTAGTTGTTACTACTACTAGTATGTATATTAGGAACCTTCACCTCAAACTGAATCTTCTCTGCCATAGTTTCTAAAAGTTTCATCCTCGTGTTTTTACTCTTATTCCCCTTATAGGACTCACTGAAAGTAATACATCTATCATTAATGAACTTTGAGTCTCCAAATTATACTCCTAACGGTTCATAATCCTTCCTACCTCTTGGACAGTCATTAAAGACATAATCTACAACTTTTCCATCAAACTGAATTGGCTTGATTTGTACAATAGGAAAAGTTTTGATGACCTCCAAAATAAAGTAGATTACAGTTTTCCGACTCCATACCTCTATAAGTGTTTGGAACTTTATTCTTGTTAATGAACACATCCATCCGGGTAAGCTGCTTTTGCAACATCCTTATATTGAAAACTTTATGACAACTCATAGTCACATGCATTTCTAAAGTGCTTTGAAATGACCTCAAGGTATCCATCATGCCTTGACCTCAAATCACACAACTTGTTCTTACCATGAAAGTTTTCACTAGTTAATAATTAATGAACAACAATATTGGAACCTTTTAAAATATATAAACCACATATTTTAGACCCTTTAGCTATGATCACTTCACCATGCAAAATCTTTAACACTCCATGTTCAACTCTAGTGCAATATCCCAGATCATCAAACATGCTTATGGATAAAAAATTTATCCTAAGCTTTAGAACATACCTCACGTTGTGAATAAGAAACTCACAATCATTAAACATTTTAAGTTTGAACGTACCAATATCATGAACCTTGCAAGTCATATTTTCACCAAGGTGAACTACTCCACCTTCCTCCAACTTCAAAGTGTCAAAGAATTATTTTATTTGACACATGAGATTAAAGTAGTTTGAGTCCATGACCCAAACCTCTTCAGTCTCCAAACTCGACCCCACTAATTCACCAACATTCCCATAACTATCCTCATCGAAGGCAACTGCAATATGAATAAAATCATCAATTTCACTCTTCTTGGGGGAATCCCTCGTGAAGTGATTGGTTTTTGTATAAGTGAAATTTTTTACCCTTGACATGATAAACTTGTTTGATTTGGACGTCCCTTTACGATCACTTCTTCCTCTTGAGACACACAAGCCTTCATTCCTATCGTCAATCTTGAAATATTTCACCTTTGAAAATTCACTGGATCTCACAATCGTTTGAACTTCATTCAAAGTAACAGTACATTGCTTACCTTAGAGAAGGGCATCCATAGAGTGCTAAAAGGATTTAGGTAATGATCTCGACAATAGTAGACATTTGTCTTTAAATTTAATATTCACCTAAACATTCTCATCAATGATTGATGACACTCGCTCATTACGTAATATTAAGAGCAAAAATCAGATAAATCGGTGTAATTATGATAAAAAGCGAGGCCAAAGTGTGAAATAAGTGAGCAAAAATAACCAAGACGAAGAAAGTTGAGACTTAGTGAGAATTTGAAGAAAAGGGAAAAAAAGAGGATTTTTGCCACTGGAGTTCTCGCGGCCGCAATGCTGACATCGTGGGTATGATGATGTCACATCACAATCACAATGCTATGTAACACGCATGAGATGATGCGCTTCTTTGACATGCGCGAGCTACTATAAATATGGTTTTTTGCTACTTTTTCAGGGTTCCAAATTTGAGATAGAAAGTGACGTTTGTGAGTTTAACACCTTAAACCCCAACATACGATTTTAAAATATAATACATAAGTAAAACTCAAAAAGGGTGTCATATTTTCTAACCATAAGCATCTTTCTCCAAAAAATTTAATTGTAGCAGAACTAAACAATTAAAACCATCTCCAATTGTTTCATAAAATAAAACTCAACTTTATTAAATTCTTAATTCAATTAAACTCAGCAACTCACAGAAAACATCATCAAATAATCCCAACCCAAGTGTTACACTATCAGAGTGACTCGGAGAAACTAAAATAAACTCAAATCGATAAACCACGAAGAAGACCACTACGTCATTCTCCAACTCAACAACAACTGAGGCTCCTTGATGACAGTTCGTCATTGCATGAATTTAGTCAAAGAATTGGATCAAAACAAGTTAAAGAGGAGCTAAAATGAATAAGAAAGACCAAATAATGAGTAAAAAATAGCTAAGTGTGAAGAAATTGGACTTAATGAAAAATCAGGTGAAAAGGAAGCAAAAGCGTGCAACTACTAGAATAATTACGCGTAGCATCGCGAAACATTGTGCGCACGATGACCCTTTTTATGGGTTTTTTCTAACGTGTTCTGATCCATTATGAGCTCTTTTTAAGGGGAATTTCTACACTTTTGCAAGGGTGACGAAAATTGGCACTGCAAGCACGATTTTTACAGCATCAAAGGTGATTTTGAGAGCATTTGAAGTCATTGGAGGAAAATCCTTCAAGGGAAATCATATGATATTCTTTATTTATTTGGTATTGTAGTCTTAATTATGAGTAGCTAAAATCCTTTATGTTAGGTTGTGTGTGATGAACCTGTTTCAATATTGTTGGATAATATGTTGTTTTGACTTTACATGAATACTTTGATATATAATTCTATTCAATTGCTTATTGTTCTTAATGTTTTTTATATGAGATACTCTTTTAAACTGGTTTTTTGGGCACACATGGAATATTAACCATTAGTCTATGTGTTGGACCTAGGGAAATTGTTGTACTTACGTTGGTTGAATAGGAATAGGAGACCCCGAGTAGTGGCATAGGGAATTAACATTTTCTGCATCGCCTAATCCTGCTTACGCTGGTGAACTAGGGATAGGAAACTCCGAATAGTGATTAGTGAGCTATTTTGCAAGGGATTGGTTATATCAGTTTTGTTCATTCGCCGTGGGATTATTGTAACACCCCCTTCTATACCCCCAAATAAATAACATATTAATCATTTAGGCATATATTAAAAATTTCATCAGAGTATAATTACAAAGCATGGCATAAAAGAAGCATGTCACATTATACTTGAAATTAAAACAATCAACACCTTCTCAACAGAGATATGCAACAGTGGGGTAACTTGCACAGAGGAACTTCGTCCTTACACCCACATCTCAATATCTAGAATAAAAGCGGAAAATCTAGACATTGAATAACTTCAAACATATATACATATATATCATCAAGTATTATCCACCAACATAATTCATGTTTACATAAACATTCATCCATAGATACATGTACAATGTATCACAAAAGAATCATATACATCCTAGCTACCCGGTGCTACATATCAGAGCCGACCGACCAAAAGAATGAAGTCTTAAGCTTCACAAAAAGACCTCCAGCACTAATCTGCAATGCCTCATAGAGCATTATAAAACAGCAGAAGGGTGAGAAACACAATTATAATATAAATGCATATAATTATATATGCCAACATAAAAATACACATATCAAGTATTCTCACCACAATTATCAAATACCAACACATAAAATATATACCGATTATATTCACATAATCACCTATTCACACATCATGCATATGTTTATACACAAAACATATCATTCATAATTCACTACATCCAACACCATTGCACAACAATTTCCCAAGGCTTATCATAAGCTCAATCATAAAATCAACCATTTATTAATGCATATCAAACATGCACAATACATTTATCATAAATGTACATCACCATTTTCCACACAGATAATCAATCATGACTTTCCGCATATAACAATGCAATCATGATTCATGTAAATGCAAGAGACCGGCGCAACGACTCTATGCAATTACATATGCGGTACCGACTCATCACTAGTTCACTCAGGAACTCTGCTGGAACCATCGCTCGTTACTGAGGATCACTCAAGTAACACCCCGTCGGGCCTACGATGTTCACCCGTCGCTTTAGGTCCTCACTTAGGCACACGACGTTTATGGATCGCTTTAGGTCCTCACCTTAGGCACACGATCCGATCGCTTTAGGTCCTCACATAGGCACACGATCGTCTATAATCATCGCTTTAGGTCCTCACATAGGCACACGATGTCATAGCGGGATTCTCTTTGAATCCCTCAACATAAGAATGCAATCACTATGCTTCACATACAAAATGATTCATGACATTCTTATAATGCATACATGTATACAAACATTGTCATGCATTCATCTCTTACAATCACATACAATTCATCAATATGAATTATTTCACCATCTTTATTCATGCATTATAAATCAATCCAACAATGCATTTTTTCTTGCCATACGGCCACCAATTAACATACATTGAACTTCACGTAAGCAATGCATTTTCACCCATACATGTAATCATAAACATGCATATGAAACCAATTACAACATATCATATTCATTTGCCTTTCGGCCACACTTTATCATCACAACATGTCATCACATGCACTATCATTACACCACATCATACAAGGCATACACATTAATATCAATGCCACATTGTATGTTACACAACCAATATACACATTTAAAACGACAAAAGTCGGTAAATGACACTATTCCCAAATTCTCAACTTTATTTAATCGGCTAACAATTTCAAAATTATCATAATAAGAAAGTACATTTCATAAGCTTTCCAACGATATAAAGAACGTCCCGATCCGAGTTACGGATCAAAAGTTATGCATTTTTAAAGAAAAGAATTTAGTGAGAAACAGCCAGATTCGCCTGGCCACTTCAGAATTCGCCTGGCCAAACCTCTTTCGCCAGCACTTCGCCAGCAGTTCGCCTGGCGAGCTAGTGGCGAGTCACCAAATTAGAAAAACCCCAAGAGTTACAGAAGCTACCCCATTTCTGTCATTCCAAATTCGCCTGGCGACTTACGATTTCGCCTGGCGAATCACCATTCGCCAGTACTTCGCCTGGCGAACGAGTGGCGAGACCTAATCCGCCTGGCAAATTCCCAATTCGCCTGGCGAATCGCACCAGGACCAGAAAAATGCTGTTACGGGTTACACTATTCCAAAACCCCCAAAAACCTCATTTTTCATTCCAAATCAATTCCAACAGCAAAACAATTATCAGAAATGATTCATAAACACCTGGTAATCATACCACGCAAATTATATCGATTTTCGACCATAAAAACATCGATTCCTAATCATTTTATCGTTTTCGACCTAAAACTCAAAAACCATGGAAAGGCAAGAAACATCCAAGCAAACACATACATAATCATACACAATCATACAATAATCGAGTTTCGCACCCTTACCCGATTAAATCGATTCCTAGAAGTTGTTTTTCTTTGATTTCCAACCTTTTTCTTCTTTTCTCTCTTTTTCCCTTCTCTTCTCTTTCCTTCTTCCTATCTCTTTCTCTCTATTTTCTCTCTTCCCCTTATATTTCTATTTTCTTTCTTTTCTAACTTAGTAAATTATTAGGAAAAGACTAAAATACCCTTACTCTCAATTGTCCCGCAAACGTTCCCAAAACGCGATAAAATATAATAACAATGCAAAACAACATATTATCACACCAAAGTCATAAGTAAAAATAATATAATACTCAAAATAATTAAATCGAATCGATTAAATAAAATGATCAAAACTGGGGCGTTACAACTCTCCCCCACTTGGAAATTTTCGTCCTCGAAAATATAACCGATCCCAACAACTCCAAACACGGCCCTCGCATCCGACCAAACAAACATAGACCGATGAAAGACACACCATGAATAACACAACTGACAAACCACCTAGCTAACAGCAACAACCACGACAACACGACCACGACTTACAGGTTCACTCTTGAACCGAAACACAACAAGATCGTTACCATCGCCGTAGGTAACACAACACTAATTCCTCACACAGGAATTAACCACTCACACTCGAACCAATTCAATGGAGACGAGGCAACAACACAAACAAGGACAGGAAGTTCCATGACACAACATCGTTCACGAACTCCTACATAGCCACAAGAACAACCTCTTTGTTCACATATCTATGCTATGATTCACCAATCGAACATATCACCAACACATCCATCTACATTGTAGTCTACGAAATAAATTTAAACATTTTACTTAACACTTCCATTCCGGAACGTCCCATAATTTCATCATTCCAACATGTCTCCAATGTCTAACTTATGTACTCTTACAAGTATCACACATTCATACAAAATGGATCACATCACGCTTCCACTCCGCACTCTGATTGCTCAAAACTATCGAGTCCATCAATCTCGCTTCCAAAGTCTAACCCTCTCTCACTAGGTACAAGTCTCTGAACTGCTCAACGATTCTAGCTCTCTTGCCATCAAAACCGACATACATAAAGATTTTCGACTTACACACCAGGCCTAACAACTGCCTTTTCCAAAACCAAACCAAATTCATAACTCGCCATGAATCTTAATCGTCTTTGTTATCTCATACTCTATTCCTTCGGACCAAACAAGTACTCAATACTCTCGAAATCACTAAACACTTCGAATTTCAAAATTATAAAGATAATACTTCCAATACTCCAACACAACACAACCGTAACCAATTCCAACTCCACAATAGCACTAATCCTTTCATTAATTCTGAACAATGTATTCCATTTCACTATTAAAGCCGGAAAGATACGTCTATCCCATCCAACACAAATTCCCGTCTGCTATTAACAATAGATTAAGGGTGATCAGTTCCTCAATTTGTCAATAGACAGCCGACAACTATGATGGGGCATAAACCATCTTCACTAAACTATAATAGCCTTTCTTGCATCCCGTGCACAAAACTACCTAAGGCACAAATCCTTAGTCGACATAAATTTTACCTCTGTATCCTTCCTAAAACCGAAAACTACTCTGTCAAAATAACACTTACGATCTCACAATCCACAACACACCGACTTAACGCCCCACACCCGAGGAAACACGGAGAAGTACCAGCTTCTCCCCCACTTATCTCATCCTAACACCTGCTGACCACCGAACAGGAAAACCAAAAAGTACTGACGGTGTTTCACACACCCATTAGGTACTAAGGAACAAACAACAAATTCAAACGCTTCACTCACTCATGTGAAATAAACGAATGAGTCACTCCGATAATAACAATAGCAACTAAAGGCCTACCATTAATAAGACAAGTACCTGAAGTCTAACGATCCGCATCAGTAGTATCCGTGCCCGCCAATGCAAACACTTTTCCGCCCGCTTGAGCTTGTTTCGGCTTAGCACAATTAGTACTAATGTGACCCGATTCCCCGCAATTGTAACACTTCACCCTGTTCCTTCTACAATCGGCGACAGCATGCCCCAAGCCTCCACAGTTGGAACACTTCTCAAGAGTCTTCCTACATTCCAATGATTTATGACCAATCTCTCCACATTTGAAACATTTCGGAGCACTAGAACCCCCTCCACTCGACTTCTTCTCAAAGTTACTCTTATGCTTGTCCTTATCAACGGGTGTCACATAAGGACCACCACGAGCTTGTTGTTTTCCTTTTCTCTCATTCATACTCTTGTAGTGAGAAGAACGAGCTTTGCTATCTTCCTCGAAGATTCTACTACATTCCACCAAGTTGGGAAACCTTCTTATCCTCTGATAACCAATGGCTTGCTTAATCTCAGGGCGTAGACCATTCTCGTACTTCACACATCTGGAAAACTCAGCAGTAATCGCCGCATAGTGAGGATGAAATTGTACCAATTCCACAAACTTCGCAGTATAGTCCACAACGGACATACTACCTTGCTTTAGTTCTAGAAATTCCATCTCCTTCTTTCCCTTAACATGTTCAGGGTAATACTTCCTTAGAAACTCAGTACGAAACAAATCCCAAGTAATTCCCTCCTCATCAATCTCAAGAATTTGACGCATACCGACCCACCAATCGTCGGCTTCCTCCTTCAGCATGTGAGTTCCTAACCTTACCTTGTTCTCTCCCGCACAGCCCATAACTCGGAAAATCCTTTCAATTTCCTTCAACCATATCTAAGCACCATCCGGATCAAATCTTCCCTTGAAAACCGGCGGTTGATTCTTTCTAAACTCATCGTTCGCATTCACGTTCGCTGCACCTTGCACAGCTCTAGCCATAGACTCCATAGCAGCAGCAATAACATTGTCGTTCCTACCAGCCATATTCTGATCATTCTCAACAACGACAACACGGTTAAACAATAGTTCAACCAACAACAACAACAAGACAGACACAAACTGACTCAACACTGGCTCTGATACCACTTAATGTAACACCCCCTTCTATACCCCCAAATAAATAACATATTAATCATTTAGGCATATATTAAAAATTTCATCAGAGTATAATTACAAAGCATGGCATAAAAGAAGCATGTCACATTATACTTGAAATTAAAATAATCAACACCTGCTCAACAGAGATATGCAACAGTGGGGTAACTTGCACAGAGGAACTTCGCCCTTACACCCACATCTCAATATCTAGAATAAAAGCGAAAAATCTAGACATTGAATAACTTCAAACTTATATACATATATATCATCAAGTATTATCCACCAACATAATTCATGTTTACATAAACATTCATCCATAGATACATGTACAATGTATCACAAAAAAATCATATACATCCTAGCTACCCGGTGCTACATATCAGAGCCGACCGACCAAAAGAATGAAGTCCTAAGCTTCACAAAAAGACCTCCAGCACTAATCTGCAATGCCTCATAGAGCATTATAAAACAGCAGAAGGGTGAGAAACACAATTATAATATAAATGCATATAATTATATATGCCAACATAAAAATACACATATCAAGTATTCTCACCACAATTATCAAATACCAACACATAAAATATATACCGATTATATTCACATAATCACCTATTCACACATCATGCATATGTTTATACACAAAACATATCATTCATAATTCACTACATCCAACACCATTGCACAACAATTTCCCAAGGCTTATCATAAGCTCAATCATAAAATCAACCATTTATTAATGCATATCAAACATGCACAATACATTTATCATAAATGTACATCACCATTTTCCACACAGATAATCAATCATGACTTTCCGCATATAACAATGCAATCATGATTCATGTAAATGCAAGAGACCGACGCAACGACTCTATGCAATTACATATGCGGTACCGACTCATCACTAGTTCACTCAGGAACTCTGCTGGAACCATCACTCGTTACTGAGGATCACTCAAGTAACACCCCGTCGGGCCTACGATGTTCACCCGTCGCTTTAGGTCCTCACTTAGGCACACGACGTTTATGGATCGCTTTAGGTCCTCACCTTAGGCACACGATCCGATCGCTTTAGGTCCTCACATAGGCACACGATCGTCTATAACCATCGCTTTAGGTCCTCACATAGGCACACGATGTCATAGCGGGGTTCTCTTTGAATCCCTCAACATAAGAATGCAATCACTATGCTTCACATACAAAATGATTCATGACATTCTTATAATGCATACATGTATACAAACATTGTCATGCATTCATCTCTTACAATCACATACAATTCATCAATATGAATTATTTCACCATCTTTATTCATGCATTATAAATCAATCCAACAATGCATTTTTTCTTGCCATACGGCCACCAATTAATATACATTGAACTTCACGTAAGCAATGCATTTTCACCCATACATGTAATCATAAACATGCATATGAAACCAATTACAACATATCATATTCATTTGCCTTTCGGCCACACTTTATCATCACAACATGTCATCACATGGACTATCATTACACCACATCATACAAGGCATACACATTAATATCAATGCCACATTGTATGTTACACAACCAATATACACATTTAAAACGACAAAAGTCGGTAAATGACACTATTCCCAAATTCTTGACTTTATTTAATCGGCTAACAATTTCAAAATTATCATAATAAGAAAGTACATTTCATAAGCTTTCCAACGATATAAAGAACGTCCCGATCCGAGTTACGGATCAAAAGTTATGCATTTTTAAAGAAAAGAATTTAGTGAGAAACAGCCAGATTCGCCTGGCCACTTCAGAATTCGCCTGGCCAAACCTCTTTCGCCAGCACTTCGCCAGCACTTCGCCTGGCGAATCACCATTCGCCAGCAGTTCGCCTGGCGAGCTAGTGGCGAGTCACCAAATTAGAAAAACCCCAAGAGTTACAGAAGCTACCCCATTTCTGTCATTCCAAATTCGCCTGGCGACTTACGATTTCGCCTGGCGAATCACCATTCGCCAGTACTTCGCCTGGCGAACGAGTGGCGAGACCTAATCCGCCTGGCAAATTCCCAATTCGCCTGGCGAATCGCACCAGGACCAGAAAAATGCTGTTACGGGTTACACTATTCCAAAACCCCCAAAAACCTCATTTTTCATTCCAAATCAATTCCAACAGCAAAACAATTATCAGAAATGATTCATAAACACCTGGTAATCATACCACGCAAATTATATCGATTTCCGACCGTAAAAACATCGATTCCTAATCATTTTATCGTTTTCGACCTAAAACTCAAAAACCATGGAAAGGCAAGAAACATCCAAGCAAACACATACATAATCATACACAATCATACAATAATCGAGTTTCGCACCCTTACCCGATTAAATCGATTCCTAGAAGTTGTTTTTCTTTGATTTCCAACCTTTTTCTTCTTTTCTCTCTTTTTCCCTTCTCTTCTCTTTCCTTCTTCCTATCTCTTTCTCTCTATTTTCTCTCTTCCCCTTATATTTCTATTTTCTTTCTTTTCTAACTTAGTAAATTATTAGGAAAAGACTAAAATACCCTTACTCTCAATTGTCCCGCAAACGTTCCCAAAACGCGATAAAATATAATAACAATGCAAAACAACATATTATCACACCAAAGTCATAAGTAAAAATAATATAATACTCAAAATAATTAAATCGACTCGATTAAATAAAATGATCAAAACTGGGGCGTTACAATTATAGTGATAAGATTGTTCATGTAAGGCATCAAACATCATCAATAGAGAAATAGAGGATTTAATACACAACCTGACCGCTTTCGTAATTCTATCGAAACACTTATTTACTTTTCACATGGAAAACTCGAAAAACCCCCCATTTACTATTTTATACATATTGAACAATTTTTGTCTTGTTAAAAAGCAGTCCCTATGGATTCAATCTTAATTATTACTGTGACATTCTTGGTACACTTGTCGAGAAGTCATTAAGTTTTTGGCATTGTTGTCGAGGACTGTTGATTTTCAACAAGATAACACTCATGCAACGTTTTGTTTTTAGTTTTTATTGATTTTTGTTTTATTTTCTTGTTTATCATAGTGTTACTGAGGTATTTCCTGTTTGTGTAAGCGCAACTCAGGATCGACATTAATAGCATTTGATCCAGAAATTGAAAGAACCGCACGTACTATCAGAAAAGCGGTTATAAAAGCAACTTTGGCCGACGGGATCCCAGTAGAAGGTCCACCACTGATTTTTTTCAGACACTAAAGAGGAAGATATCATGGTAGCACCAGCACCCCAAACCATGGGGGTTTACTGTAAAAGAACCAACGGCGGATAAGTTTCTAGAGGGATTGTACTGGTAGACCCCGCTAACTTTGATTAAGAATTTTGTGCTTTTAGGTTTAAGAAACAATGTGTTCGACTGGAACGTTATCAGAGACCTGTGGGCTCATCTTGCACGCTTATACGAAACCGCTTTGATGTACAAACCAGATGATGTCACAGAAGACTAAGTCAAGTTGCGGTTGTTTTTTTTCTCACTCATTAGAAGGGAGAAAGACTGGTTACTATGCCTTCCAAATAGAACCATTTGAACATGAAAGGAGCTGGAGGATAAGTTCTTAGAAAGGTTCTTCATCACCACTTAGTTTACTGAGCGAAGAGCAGAAATCGTGAATCTTAAGCAACAAGACACTGAATCACTGTACGACTCATGGGAGAGGTTTAAATTATTATTACGCAGGTGCCCAAATCATAATATGAATAATATGGAGTAAATTCAAAATTTCATTAAAAACCTCAAGAATTAGACACACATGTCATTAGATGCTTCCGTGGGAGGCACGATCAGATCAATGACCGAACCACAAGTCAAAGACCTGATTGAAAAAATGTGCTTGAATGACTACCGTTCAAAGAGCGAAAGGTAGGTAAAAATTGAAGTTGTAGGCATGCCTAAAGGTATGTTAGCTGTTGATACTCAAACTGCACTTTTAGCTCAAATTAAATTATTAAATAAGCAGCTTAAATAAAGATAACGTGATCCAGGTACAAGCACTTAGGTGTGATTTTTATGGAGGAGGATGTGCCAATGGAATATGTTCTTTGGAAGAGTCGAGTGAGTAAACTAAATTTTCCAATTTACAGAAGAATAATCCTTACTCCAACACCTACAATTTGGGATGGAAGGATCATTGGAATTTCTGATGGGGCAATAACCAGAATTAAAGTGGTAACCAAGGTATGCAACAAAACCAACAAGCCCCTATTAGAAGAAAACCTTCACAGCTAGAAGAGACCCTGTAAAACTTCATCAAGGTCACTCATAGTAGTTTTGATCAGGTAAATAAAAATCACGAGACTATGATTAGAAACCATGATGTGTCTATAAAAAAATTGGAAATAAAGATTGGTCAGTTGTCTAGACAAATAGCTGATTTACCGAGCTCGAGTGGAGGATTCATAGGTAATACGGTAGATAATCCTAAGAATGAGTCTTGCAAGGTTGTGGAAACAGGTTTTGAGGTGATCGCCAATAAGGGTGAAGATGAAATATTTTAAGAGGTGTTGAATGAAAAAGGGAGAATTAAGGACTGAAATGAGGAGAGTGAAATTCAGGGTGACCAAGAAGATAGAGGAGTCACCATTGAACATTTAATAGATAAAAAACTCCACTATAGAAGAACCAAGAAGAAAATCCTTAATGATCCCAATACAGAACTACCTGATTACATCAGGCCACCCTAACCAATAATAAAGAAAAAACCAATTTATGAAAATGAGGAAGGAATGTTTGCAAAGTTTAAGGAGATGTTGAATACACTTCAGGTAAGTATTTTGTTCTATGAGGTTTTAGAACTAATGCCTAAGTTTGCTAAATTTATGAAGGCTTTACTAAAGGGTACAAAGCAGAAATTGGTCAAGGAACATGTAAATATGACTGAAAAGGGTGAGACGGTTGTGCCTAAAACAATGCCACCAAAGCTAAAGGATCCAGGTAAGTTTTCTATCTCTTGTACTATTAGTGGAGTAGAGATCCCACATGCTTTATATGATTTAGGGTCTAGTATAAATGTTATTCCATTGGATAAGGTTAAATAGTTTAACTTGGGAGAGATCATCCCGAGTGATATGACTCTCACTTTAGCTGATTCATTTGTTACTCATCCACTTAGTATCTTACAAGACGTGTTAGTGCATGTCAATGGTTTAATGTTTCCTGTAGATTTTGTGGTACTTGACATGAAAGGAGATTCTTGAGGGTCGTTTATTCTCGGACGCCCATTCTTGGCAACTGAAAAAGAAAAAGTAGATGTAGAAATGGGTGAACTTATCTTGAAGTTCAACAAAGAAAAAGTGGTTTTCAAGGTGTACGACTGGACACTGTACGTGGAGGACTTGGATACATGTTACCATATGGAAAAAAAGGGTTGCAAGGTTGACAAAGGATAGACAACAAGTGAATTAACCAGCGTTAAGGTATCCTTTGCGCCTAGCGTGCCTTAGGCATGGACCGTCAAGCTAGTGACGAAAAAGAAGCGCTTAATGGGAGGCAACCCATCGATAAGAATTTATTTTAATTTTACATTGAATTTTATTTTGTAACATGTAAATTTGCGTGTTATTTTGTTAGAAGGGAAAACGGGTAAAAGAAGAGAATAAAGAAAAAGCAAGGGAGAAGAAAATAAAAGGAAAAAAGCTTAAGCCCCTGGAATAATCACGCAGGCTATCACACGTGTAATAGGACTCCGTCGCGCGCACGATATGTGCACAACATGTGCGATAGAGACATTGGGTAGAATCTGAGGACTGTAAACATCGCACGCGCGATGAGTACATAACGCACGCGATATGAACGTTAGAGAGACACGTTGGAGAATATTGTTGCCATCACACACGCAATGGATGTATAATGCGTGCAATGAACAACGGCTACTTGGATTATAAATAATGTTGAGTTCAAATCATTTTCTCATCATTCTTCTCCTTATCCTTATGTTTTTCACTCATTCATCTGAACACTTTTTGCGTATTTTTTCTTCTTTTCTCTGTGCGGTATTGTTTTTGTGTTGAGTTGTTGTAGGTATAATGGCTTTCAAAGAGAGAAATAATGACAAGAGGCCCGTCATCAAGGGTTTCCCCTACTCCAAACACTCCTACCTTCCCCAACCTCAAATTTCTTTCTGAGGCTCATGCTGAAAAATACCTCAAGTTGGTGGATTACCACATTGTGAGGGAAGAGCCTTTGCTTGTGAATATTTGAAAGGTTTTGATGAGGTGGTCGAGATGCTTCAACAAAGACGATGGTTAAGTTTCAACAATTTAATTCGTGAAGCAAATAAAACAATAGGCCTAGAGTTTTATGCTAATGCGACATTTGGCGAGGTAGGCACTGACACCTCTTATGTGCGAGGTAAGTATATATATTATTCTCCTTCTACTATAAACTCTCTTTTTAATTTGCAACCTCCCCTTGCATGTGCCCTTAGGAATTATAGACATGAGCATAAAGTTATCAATAAGGCATTAGGCCAAGAAATGGTAAAAGCTTTTTGTAGGCCTGGGGATGAGTGGGTGGTGGAGTGTGGCTTAATGTTGCGACTCAAAACCGCCGAACTCCGCCAAATTTCGAGGGCTTGGGCATCATATTTTATGCAAACTTTAGAAGCCACGTCTAGTCAATCATAATGCATTGTGAATCACTATTTAGGTCTTTTAGCTCTTTTGATGGGGAACCTATTGACTTGGGACGCTTAATTGCTAAAAATATAAAATATATGGCTGACGCTACACAAAAAGCTTGTGGGCGTTTATGTGTTATAAATGAATTATGTTGAAGAGCATGTGTACCCGAGTACCCCGATGATGAGAGGGTCATTCCGAAGGCACCTTTCAACATTTCGGCTATAAGGAGGCTGCAACACATGCATTAAGGAGAAGTTGCTCAGAATGATCAAGAAGACAATCAAGCTGGAAATGATGAAAGGTTCTACCAGCCACAAATGTAGAATGAACCCAAGCAAATGCAAGGTCAACAAACTTCAGAATTTAAAATAAGAATGGAAGCTCATGTCGTGGGGGTTACAAGGTGGATTATAGAAGTTTCACCCACTTTGTATTCTGACCCTCCAAGATTCGCTTTGGTGTTCAGAGACTTCTATAATCAACAAGAAGACCATATGTCGACTCAAAACTTAAGAGCCCGATTTGGATCAGCTGAGGAGATGGAGAATTACTTCATCAACCAAGATCAAGAGCATGCAAGAAGGAGAGACGATATACGTGTAGAATGGACTGGGTAGAACAACGACTTCAATAACACAATGAATGATGTGCATGATCTTTTCTGCAATGATAACATATGAAAAGACATGTAGTTTATTTTTAATTTTTAGAAGAATTTATCTTTATTTATATTTTCTAATGTATACATAGAGAAGAGCAATAGCTACTATAATTGCTCTTCCCCTCCCCCATTGTATTATTCAATTAATTGTCTTTATTAAACAAGTTTGTAGCTGTTTTTTTTCTTTTCAGATTTACAAGTTTATCACTTTAGCATTGAACAAATGATCCAAACAAGAAAAAAAGAACTTGATCATCAAGAAAGAAACTTACAACTTGAAGGCAAAGGATGAGAAAAGAATCAAAGGACTTGTACTTAACCTTCATATACCTCATCTAGTAAGGTTGGAGCCAAATAAATTCCAATGTTCAATTTTCTTTTTTTTAGTGTATCCATGCATTATTATTTTATCTGGTTTAATCTATTTTCGAGTAAGTTTATCTAGTTTGATTGACACACACTGAGGCAACTCTTTGTTTATAACTTTGAGCCTTTGTAACCATCCTATAACAATAGGTACATCCATTTACTAACCACTTTGAGCTTAGCCTTTCTTTCGGTGACGTAGCCTAAAATTCTTAGCCATATGACTTGAAAGATATTTTATTTCCACCCTCTCTTTGGATTTAGGTAAAAGTAAAGTTCTTGAGTTGTATGAACAAGATTAAGTTTTGAGTTGCTCTTGGAAATTAGCAAAGTTCTAAGTTTGGGGTTGGGGTACTACAGAAATTACTAGAGAAAATTGGTCAAAAATTCAAAAATAGGTGGAAAGACACTTCTTAAAAAAAGAGTAAAAGAATATAAAAGTGCATAATAAGGACCAAGTCTCTAGTACCATCAGGAGGGAACAGAGGGGTATAAGAATAAAAGGATAACTAGGAACCTAACTCCAGAAGTTTAAACCTACTAGGACCACGTCATAAAAAGTCCTCAAATATATGTGTTGTGATTTCTATGGTGAATTATATTAGAACACGATCAAGCTAAGCATAACTTATTTTGCATGTTGATTGAGAGATGACCTTATCCATTGAGTGAGTCAAAGTGAACTAAAAGACAGGTTAAGTACTCGTTAAAGTTTGAGGACGATGGTCAGGAACAGAAAAAAAAATTATATGGTGATGTTTAATTGTTATTGTGCGACTTGTTTTCTGTTGAAATGTGCAGTTGCAAGCGAGTTACTTAAAGACAAGCAACGATTCAAGTTTAGGGTTGTGATGACATTCCGTCATTGCATGAATTTAGTCAAAGAATCAGATCAAAACAAGTTAAAGAGGAGCAAAAATGATGAAGAAATACCAAAGAATGAGGAAAAATAACTAAGTGTGGAGAAATTGGACTTAGTGAAAAATCAGGTGAAAATGGGAGCAAAAGGGTGCAGCTACTGGAATAATTACGTGCAGCATCGTGAGCGGGATAATACTGAACATGTTGCATCACGCGCACGCGATGTAGGTCATTACGCGCGCGATGACCTCTTTTTCTAGGCCTTTTCTGACGCGTTCTGATCCATTATGAGCTATTTTTAAAGGGAATTTATGCATTTTTGCAATGGTGATGAAAAATGGCACTACAAGTACGATTTTTACAGCATCCAAGGTGATTTAAGAGCATTTGAAGCCATTGAGGTCAATCCTTCAAGGGAAATCATATGCTATTCTTCTTTATTCATTTGGTAATGTAATTTGAATTATGAATAGCTAAACTCCTCTAGGTTAGGTTGTGTGTGATGAACCTGTTTCAATATTGTTGGTTAATATGTTGATTTGACTTTACATGAATACTTTGATCTATAACTCTATCCAATTGATTATTGTTCTTAATGATTTTTATGTGAGATACTCTTTTAAACTGATTTTGGGCACATAGGGAATACTGACCATTAGTCTATGTGTTAGACCTAGGGCAGTTGGTGTACTTACGTTGGTTGAATATGAATAGGAGACCCCGAGTAGTGGCATGGGGAATTAACGTTCTATGCATCGCCTAATCCTACTTATGTTGGTGGATTGGGGATAGGAAACTCTGAGTAGTGATTAGTGAGCTATTTAGCAAGGGATTGGTTATAGCGGTTTTGTTAATTCGTCGTGGGATTATAGTGATAAGATTATTCATGTAAGGCATCAAACATCAATGTAGCGACAAAATCATGAGTGTAAGCTATTGATTAACTTAACTCGAAAAGCAAGAGTCGTCACCACACTTTTATTTTATCCAAAAAGGAAAGGAAAAAGAGCGAACAAAACCTACACAAGCTCTACAATAAGAACAAGTGAAGAGAGTCCGGGTAAGGGGGGTTGGTACCGCAATGGGAAGGTGTTAGCACCCAAAACGTCTATAGTACTCTATAGGAACCCTTTGAAATATTTACCGCTTTTGGTCTGAAAAAGTTTGCTTGAAAAAGAGATTGAGGAGATGAGAAGAGAAATTGTTTTTAAGATTTTTGTGTTTGGAGAGACTTGTCGTCTCATGCCTACGTACCCACGATGTGCAATGTAGGATCAAAACCCCGTAGTTCATGGTACAAAGAATGAAAATTGTTTATTTTGGTTGATTTTAAATGTAAAGACAAGTCGTCATTTCCAAGCAAATAATTCCGCTTAAAGAAATGAATCATATCTAAACTTATGAAAAAGTTTAAAGGAAAAGTGCACAAGGGCACAAAAAGAGAGTTTAATGAGTTTGACGTTTTTTAAAGTCTTTTGAAAAAGGTGTCAATATGCTTATGTAGTTTAGCATTTGTTAAGAAATGAAAGGAAAAGAGTAAAGTTATGAAAGATGTGAAAGTTTGAAATCAAGAATGTTTTGAAAAAAGGGAGAGAGTTTTGAAAATTGAAGAATGGGGAGGAGAAGAAGTGACTATCCTAAAGCATAAAGTAAAAGCTAAGGATAAGAATGATCTAACCACAAATGTAGTTGTCTTCATCATAAACCAAGCAAAAGCACAAGTCTTCAAAGTCTTCGAACCATAATTCCAAAGAAAAGGGAGAAAGGTCCTAATTCTAAGTCCAAGGTTCCAAGAATTGCATTGGATGTCCAAGGTCTAAGTTCAAGGATTCAAGAATAGCATTGAAGTCCAAGGTCTAGGTGCAAAATTCCATGTCCATTGCAAAGGATAGTAACCATAGTCCAAGATTAGAAGCACAAGTTCTTTAGAGGTTTAGGCCTTTATTAATGTTTTTGGTCCAAGTGGACAAAGAGAAAAAGGCATAAGCATAAACATGACATGAAATGATAAAAATGAAGCATAAAAGTAAAAGAGATAGGGAGCGAGAAGGAATTGTAAAAGTAAAAGTTAGAAGTTAGTGATTAGTTGTTAGTTGTTAGAGTGAATGATCAATAATAATTGAATAATTACACTTAGGTCAAGGTTGATGAGAACTCATTAGAGGATTGATAAGACCAAAGCCTCATAACAACAAGTTTCATAAGTTTTGAACCAAAAGACAAGTAATCAACCATTTTTGATAGATTTCTGACGCAGGACAAATATTGTGCTATGTTAAGCAATAGCCGAGTAATTTACGGAGTAATTACCCTACAATGAGACCGGTCAATAGCTCTTTGTGCTAATGCATGCTAGATGAACGATATATAGATCGTCATCCGAAAGCAATACCGCACGAAAAGAAAAGTGGAAACGATCTAGTCTTGATCGAAATTCAACAACGGAATTCCAAGATCTTTTAGACTTTCATCGATTAAAATAAAAGAGAATTAGATGAAGAGGAAGCCAAATTAAACCACACAATTATGTGATCTAAGGCTAAGAACAAAGGAAGAGGGAAGAAAATGACAAAAGAACCAAAACAGTCCCAAAACAGAGCCAAAATAGCATTTTGGACACTGGTTAATCGGTTAACACAATGGTTAATCGGTTAACCAGTGCAGATTTTGAATTTCTGCGCAAAACAGGGTGTTAATCGGTTAACCAATTTACACTGTATCTGGTTAATTGGTTAACACTGCGCCAGAAGCTAAAAAATGTGCAAAATTCAGCATGATCTTCTTTCAAAACATTTTTCAAACACCTTGTGATCATGGACTGAATTTGCACGAATTTTACAGTAAAAATAGACAAAGAAACCTGCAATCAAACAACAATATATGATCCAAAAGATCAACAACAAGAAGCACCAAGGATCTACATATTGAATGATGAATATGAAGCTTTAACAATGGTGGAAAATAGATTACCACTCCAAATCAGAAAATTGTTTCAAATTACTCCAAGATCCAAACTCCAAAGTCTTGATCTACTGAAATTGATGATTAAAAAGTGAATGGATAAAGGTTTAGCTCAAAGTTAAGCAAGAATCAATGTGAATTCTTACTAACTTTCAAAAGAAGAAAGAAGAGCTTTGGTGAATTTTTGGTTTGAGAAGATTGAAAGAGTCAAGAAGAATTTTGACAAGGTGAATTTGGCTCTCAAAAGCTTGTGAAATGAGTGAAATGAAGCTTCTATTTATAGAGTTTAGGCTTGGGAATTTGGTGGTTTGGAGTTTGGTTTGGAAATGAAAATTAGGCTTGGAATTTGAATTTGGAGGGAAATTCATAAAAAAGTGGTGATTAGTGGAGGTATATGGTAGGAAATGATCAAAGTGATGTAGGGAATTAAAATGAGGTGGTATGGAATATTCCAAAATGATGAGAATTGATGCCAATTGGTGCTAATTGCTGCAGAATTTGAATTTGCTGCCATTTTTTTCAAAATTCGCATGCGTTAACCGATTAACCAATGTGTTAATCGATTAACACAGTGAAAATTTGGGAAATTTGGCTTTTTGATGTGCTGTCTTGGTTCTGGCTCGATTTTTCTTGCTTGTCAAAGAAGGCATGGACATAAACACATAAACCTTGGAGTCTCTTGAATAAAAATCAATTAAATCTCAGAGACTCTTGATCAGATGAATTTGAATTGTATGCAGATCAACTTTGACTTTATCAGATGAAATTTATTCGAGCTGAAAGACTATTGTTTTGGCATTTTTAACCTGTTTTTCCCCTGAAAATGTCAGTGAAGAGAAAACAAAATATTTTTGGGTTTTGGTTAAGGTCAGTAAAAAAATAAACAAATGAAGCAATAAAGTGAATAGGAAACACACAGATGCTCGGTGGACCCTGCAAGGCATAACCCAAAGATGAGAGGGGCAAGGGAATCAAAGCATGATCTTGTTTGTGGTAAAATGCAAATGAGATGCGAATGATATATGGAATCTTAGGGGTCAAAAATTAGGGTCTTACAATCAACTATAGAGAAATAGGGGATTCAATACACAACTCGACCGCTTTCGTAATTCTGTCTATACACTTATTTACTTTTCCCATTGCAAACTCAAACCCCACACCCCATTTACTATTTTATACACATTGCACGATTTTTGCCTTGTTAAAAAGTAGTCCATGTGGATTCCATCTTAATTATTACTGCAATATTATCGGTACACTTTCCGAGAAGTCATCACTCCTCTACTTGAGTATTTGTACCATCGGCCTGACAAGCCACACAAGCAAACAAAATGGGTGAGAAATGCGTTCATAATGTCAACTATGTAATAAAAAATTAGGATAGTCATACATAACATCAATTATCATTCTCACATAATAATTCACAAAAAAACAATGACAATCACAATGAAAATGTACTAATGCAGTGTACTCCTCCTCTAATAATGCATGTGGTACTAAAAGTTTGGATGTCCAAGTTATTTTAAGGAATTATCCACATTTATAACTCCTCTCTGGAAAATGTTCTCCTTGAACAAGGAGCCAGTCACCAGCTCTCTCTGACCACTGAACCTTGTCACTAGCTCTATATGAGATCTGAACCTAGTCACTGACTCTCTCCGAGCACCAGACCTCATCACTGACTCTCTCTGAACACTGGACCTCATTGGACCGAAGTCTTACTTAACTCTGATATACATTAGTGCATGAACATAATGTTAATCATAACTCACATTCAATTAACAAATGATATCTCATGATCGCAATAGTGTTCCCTCTGAACAAAGTCCTCTATGGACAAGGTTCTCTATGAACCATAATTAACCAACATAAGGCAACTACTGTAATTCTCTCTGAATTACACAACTCGGCAATATAATTAAATCTCAAATAATTATATTTAAAAAAATGATAGAGTAAAATTATGTTATTACTCAGCAACTCGAAATAACATCAACTCAATTTGCTCGTTAACTCGTAAAGATACTCAAAACATAACGACATAGTAATATTTATTATTTATACTCTCAACTCATCAAAAGGGTAATGATTCTCATCTGTTACTCAATAGAGTTCTCAAGACAGACTCTAAATAACTCTAAAACAATCTTTACAACTCTAAAATAACTCTAAATGACTCTAAAGTACTCTAAGGTACTCTAAAGTATTTTATTGACAACCCTTTCATATAAAGATAACTCTTATGAACTTTATTGGTTGGCGGTCTGACTCAAATAATAATATAATCTAAAACAACTCTAAAGAGTCAAATACTTTCACTTCAACTCTAAAGCTCATCAGATTTAACTCTAAACATCTCGAAAATAACTTTGACAACCCGATAACAACTCTAACAAGCTCTCATATAACAAATCTAACTCTTAAACTTATCAACAAGGCAGCAAAATGTCACCAAACCCAAAGTTGCTCAAAACTTTGTACCTAACTCTAAAATTGTCTCACTTCAAAATAACACCAAATTATGTTTCCTACTAATCATACCTCAACTTTGAATAATTATTTTAAACATCAAACAAAATCGAAATCAAGAAAATAAATATGTTTTGGAAATCTTAGAATGTCTATTTTAATAATCTAATTTAAATTTTGGACTTAATAACCCAATTGGTTCAGTTTAATCAAACGACAAGAACTTGTACTGGCACCGGGCAGAAAGTTTCGTCTGACTTCAAAATAGCATAAAAATATATATACTCATGATAAAATTATGAAACTCTCTAGTCTGAAAGATAATTAAATTTTCTTTCTAACACAACTGATGGCACCCCAAATGA
Organism: Lathyrus tuberosus; assembly: GCA_022829125.1. Classification (NCBI taxonomy): domain Eukaryota; kingdom Viridiplantae; phylum Streptophyta; class Magnoliopsida; order Fabales; family Fabaceae; genus Lathyrus; species Lathyrus tuberosus. The sequence continues at coordinate 299,754 of JALAZF010000151.1, read as the reverse complement.
ACCTACGAAACTCAAGTTACGTGTGAAACACAATGACCAACGCTTGACTGAATTTGACTACGCCTCTAGTATAAAAACCAGCAAATTGCTACTGTTGTAGTACTCCTGGTCTCAATTTTATCACTTCAAAAGAAATATTATTGTGTCAGTTTTACAACGCAATTGACGGCACCTCAAATAGACTTACAAAACTCAAGTAATGCATGAAATAAGACGATCAATCTCCTCCTATGTCTACCTGCGATTTTTCTGCGTTTTTCTCTTTATTGAACAAATTCAAAAATCATTTATTTAGTCTATTTAAGTTCTAACCACCACAAAAACACACCGATAAATACAACACTGATCAATATGGATCAAACATCGTAGATCTAATATGTTATCACATCAGCATCATGGATTCAACCATTTAAGGATGATAACTCTGATTCTCGCCTTATCATAAGGCATCAACAGGGAGAAGATCAAATTCAACCTTCGTCTTATCGTAGGGCGTCAACATAATATATTATCACTTCAATTCACACATGTTAACCATGGATAAAAGAAATCAACAAACATCACAAATAAGCAGCCATGACAACTAGGGTACAATTATTCCAATTTTTTATTTTTGCCTTATGGCATTAATAGTGTTATCACATTAACCTTCCCTTATCAAAAGGCATCAACAAGGTTATCAAACTAACCTTTACTTATCAAAAGGCATCAACATATGTATCGAATCAAAATACAAGAATGCACACAGATCACTCAATAGAGTACAAAAATTATATCATAACTATCGCCTTAGAAGATTTTGTACAAACCTTTTTTCGGCCTCAAACATTATCAAAATGCAAATATAAAGGAAGAAGGAAGGAGGGTAAGGAACTCTCATTATCCATCTGCTTAAACACTCATACATGAATAATTTCTCCCCCTTACTCAAATGTTTGAAGATCGTTGAGCTTTCTTACCTTTGGGATTTTTCCTCACTCTCTGAATCCTCCTAGATCTACCTCTCTTTTTCTGCCTCTTTTCCCAACTTTTGCGCATACCCTCCAAAAGCTCCCATGACATTACTATTTATTCTAACCTAATATTCCACTTACTCTTTTCACCTCTCAGTTCTACCCACTCTCTCACTAAATCTCTATTTCTATTATTATTTTTATTTCAAATGATATCTAAATTAATTAAAATAATAATTAATTAGTCTAATAATTCAATATTCACTTAAAATAATAATTATAATATTCTCACCAATTCTCACCACACCCTAGTTTTTTGCTCAAAATACCTCTTTTCCTCTAATTTTAAATAAACTATATATCCTCTCAACCCTAAAATATCTATTATTTTCTATTAGGGTTTAATGATAGTGCATTGTCAGTGTAAGACAGTTTTACACGTGCAACCCATCAAAATGTTTTCAATTGCCATGTAATATCAATATTTTTAAATAAAAATATATTTTATTATGATACATGATCGTGATTGGTTGACAGTGTAAAATATTTTACACTGTCAGTGCATTTCCTTTTTTCTCTTTCTATTATTAACTAATTATAATTAACTATAAAAAATTCCAATAAAATAGATATAACACTTAAATAAGTCCAACAAATTAATATAAATTAATATAATTAAAAAAAAAACTAAAATTGGGGTGTTACAAAGAGCATTAGGAACATGATTTTAGGGAGCATTAGAGTCATTGGAGAGCTTATTTTCCATATATTTTGAAGAATACTCCTTATCAACTCATGGTCATTGTTATTATCACTATGAATAGCTAAATTGTTTTAGATTACATATTTTGATATGAACCTAATTGTACTATGTTGGATCATATGATTGTTTGATATTATTTGAATTCCTTTTATTATCTTATATAATTGTTCTTGGGTTCATTGCCTTTTGTGTGTTGACGAGCGTGCAAATTAATATCAAATGAGTAGGGATTATTTACTGTAAGTCTACCGATTTGAACTAGGACAATAAGTTGTGGCTTACGAATTAACAAACTCAGTAACACCTAATTTAACTCTGATTTAGCCTAAGGAATTAGGGAACTGTTGTGTAAATAAATGGTTGTACACCAAAGAATAAGTAATCATGAATTGTGGCTTGTGATTTTATTTCTTTTACTTATTTCCTTGCTTTATCTCAGTTTGATTTATAAAATTAACTAAACATTTTTATTAATCAAAATTTTTATAATAGAACATTTTTTTCAACCTACACAATCTTTTCTCCCTCTCCCCCTTTCTCGTGTTTGGAGTCACTTGTTCGACAAGTGGTATCACAGTATAACTTCTATTTTTTTATTAAAACAGATGACTTTGATTTGTAGAATTTTGTTATTAATGGTCCATTTATTCTTACTTATTATTATATTAATAATAAAGTAGTGAATAAATCAGATAATCTTTGGCCTGAATAAGATAAGAGAAAAGTCAAACTTGGTTTTAAAGCTAACTCATGGATATTTTCCCAATATTGAACAAGAAAGAATGAACATACATATCCCAGAAGATTAGTCACCAAGTGAAAGACAAGACCATCTTCACAAATGGTTCTCAAATACTGGAATCCTTGGAAGTTGTTTTAGAGAGTTTTCATCTAACAAATATTTCATACTCAAGAATAGGTGTAAGAAATTTGATCCAATACTTGATTTGAAAGATAGAAAAGTTTGTGGTTAATTTTAAGAAAATAGAGAAAGGAGGAAATTATCTTTAAATTCAGAGAGGAAATCCAACTTCTAGAGGATGAAGAAAAAAATTCAAGTGCACTCAAAGAGTTTACATCATCTTCGTCTTCATCAGCAAAGCTATTTGAATAAATTATTAAAAGATCAACACCATAAGTATCATTCGAAAGAACTATCACTATAAATGAACGATCCTTTGAAGAATCAACATCCGGAAGAATTTTTAAAGAATCAACATCTAGGATTTTTTCCAAGATTCATCATATCAAGCAACTTTTGAAGAAGATGAATCAATGGGAGAGACCTTAATATATTCACGAAGAAATTCATGCAAAGATGTATTCAAAGATATATCTGATGACTTATCTGAAAATTGTCATGAAGTATCTTCTAGAAGAACGACAAAGGAATCTGACAAAGAAGAATATGTTTGTTATAAATCCCCCAATGAAGAAGATGATAGTGAGGTAACAACTCTAACTTATAAGCAAATGTTTAATTTAAGTGTTTTACTTAGTAAAGAGAATGAGAAATTGGAAAGAAGAATCATAGAGTTTAAAGATTATATTGAATTTATAGAAAATAATAATAAAGTATTTGGAAATGAAATAGTTGAGATTAGAAAACAATTAGCTAAATGTGAAACCTCTATTTCGTTGAAAAATGAAGTAGATAACCTGTATAAAACCCTGGGTAAATTCATTAAGGGTAAAGAGAATCTATATTTAATTTTATATAATCAAATGGCTTTCTATAATAAAAATGTTTTAGGTTATCAACCAAACAAGTCATTCATTAGAATTTATCATGATAGGAAGAAATATAATTATTCTCTATATAAGTGCAAGTATTGTAATCATCTTGGTCATTTAGAAGTGTTCTCTTATACTAAAATGCAAAATTTAAGATGGTCTAAATGGGAGATAACCCAAGACATATTAAATCTACTAACTCAAAATTACCCAAAAGTATTTGGGTACCAAAAAAATTAATTGGATTTTTTTGTATGTACGATTTGCAACTTCGAGGGCTTAATTGTAAATTAAGAAAAGCATTGTAAAGCATGAATTTGAAAGTTCCATAAAAGGATGGGTTTGATGAACTTGATGGTTGAGAAACTATGTGTAAAATTTTGTGATCTTGATTTATCACTATTGAATATACGTGAACCATTTCTCGTATCACGAGATTAAGAGAGATGGAAAATCGACAATGTGAGATTAACATGATGTAAAATATCCAGTTTGGTTTCAAGATTAGCCATTGTAAAATCTCTTATGTTAATTGTAAGAAGGTTTATGGGTATAACATATGAAAAACTCACATATCATATAGTAGAAACTCTTAAGTAGAAATTCTATGGATACAAGTAACCAAGTGGTTCATAAATTACTGGTGCATTTCTATCTTCCCTTATCTCTTTATATTTCTGAAAAATAAAAATAGTTTGACGATAGTTAATGTCAAGTAATACCTAATATTACCTTAAAACATACCTCATAATTTTTAATTCTGACATTCCCTTAACATTGGTCAATGTTCACAAACATCCTTTCATTCTTCATGAATGGTCGTCCCAGAATGATAGGTATTTTTGGTTTAACCTCAACGTCTAGCACCGTGAAATATACATGAAATTGAAACTGGTAAATATTGATAAGTACACATGTAATAGTTCCCACTGGGTTCCTGTAGGTTTTGTCTGCCATCTGCATTGTTGTTGGAGTTGGCTCAATTTTGAGGTCCCCTATTATTTTTACCACCGATAATGATATTATGTTTACATTTTCACCCGTGTCAACGAGTTCATTTTAAACTTCCATATTTCCTATAGATATAGGTAATATTACTAATCTAGTGTGTGATTTCTTTCAGGGTAGAGTTTGTTGGATGATTTCACAGTTTTCCTCATGTGATTATTCTTTTTCTGATCCTTCTTCTGCTTCCTCTTCCATGACATCAACTATAATGTTCTAATCATCTGTAACTACACTACAATGCTCTTTTATATTTTTCTGGGTGTTAACACTGAATGTGTTATTTGGGATATCAGCTAACTATTTATCTAATTGACCAACTTGCGCCTCAAGGGTTTTTATGGAGGCTTTAGTGTTTTTCTGCACAACCATAGTCACTTGCATAAAATAATTAAGTAAATCCTCCAACTTTTTTTCTTTGTCTTGTTGTGGAGGTGCTTGTGTATAATGTTGAAAAGGTTCTCTATTGGATGGTACTAGCTTCAAATCTCCATTCTTGATAGAAGTTGAATGGTCTTTGCTGCATAGTTCGCAAAATGCAACATGCATCTGTTAAGGCGTTTCATGCATCTCATTTAATTGTTGTGGCAGTTTAGACAACTGCTTTGTCAGCTCATCCACTATTTGTGTCAACAACTTGTTTTTGCCATATTAAAATCATTGGTATTCAGCTCAATGATACCACTCTTTCTTTGAGCATGGTTTATATTATGTTTGCCCTAATGATATATGAGTGACATTCGCTCAATTATTGCAATTGCATCTTTTGCGCTCTTAGACATGAGAGAACCCCCAACAATAGCATCTAACAACAACTTTTGTTGTTGTTTTTGTAGCCCATTTCAGAAGGTGTGGATCTGTGTAAGTTCATCATAACCATGGTTTGGATATCTTCTCAACATGGACTTATACCTCTCCCACACTTCACATAGTATTTTAGTCGCTCCTTGGGAAAACACCATATTGGCTATCTTTGCTTCCATGAATTTGTTATGAGGAAAGAATTTTTTAAAGAATTTTTCCTCCAATGCGTCCTAATTTCTCATTTTCAATGTTGGTTGGTCTAGATACCACTCCTTTGCTTTGCCAATTAGTGAATGTGGAAAAAATATTAGGAATACCACTTCCTCTTCAGTTTTCGAGGCACATAGTACCCTAGAAATCTTGTAAACCTTCGTAAGGTGAGTCTACGGTTCTTCATGGTTTAAACTTCTAAAATGGGTTAGCATACAAAATTTTTAATAGTCCCATTTTTATTTCCCTTTGAATGACTTTCCTTTGTGGCCTAGTTATATGTGCCAGACGCCTTTGAATATTTTGGCATGGCATGCCACCAATGTTGTTTCCATTATTGTTATTGTTGTTCTATCAGCTATGTTTTCTTATTGTAAGACAAAAGACTCTTTAAGATCTAGCAACCCATCTTTCAACTTTTCCTTTATGATTTTTCATCTCCACAAATATAGTTTTATTCTAATAGAGCAACCTAATTGTCTTTTAAAATGTGAAATTTCAAAAAAAAAACTTCGATTTAACATGTATGTTGCATTAGAATAATCATTCTCAGAATAAACATTTGTTGCTTGCATACATTGTACTCGACGCCAATGAAGATTGCATAATGAGCATCAGTCGAGAAGTCTAACTTTGCCAATCATATTGAGGAGCGTGTAACCAAAAGACTCTGTCAGGTAACGGTTTTCTCAACAAGTTCTTCACGGATGTAGCCAATCTGAGGCAGTCACGTCGAGAAATCTCTCTCGGTTCAGCCAGTCTGGGGCAATCATGTCGAGACTCAGTGAATCTCTCGAAGACAAGGACAAAAGTACTTCAAGGCTCGTATCGAGGCAGGACACCTCAAGAGCACGAGAAGCTTTCCCACCCCAGATGACAGTTAATCAAAAGCACCTCTTCAAAGTTCAGCATACTGGGGCAGAGTATTTCAAGTCGTTACAAATCCTCTCGAGGAAAACTTCTTTATAGTTTAGGCAATCTGAGGCAGTTACGTCAAGATCCAAAGAATCTCTCCAAGAGTTTGAAGACCCTGGGGCATTTTGAATGCCGGGTTTTCTGTAAAATCCTCTTGAGACTATTTCTCCTAGTAGACCATATGGTATGAGAACAAGTGGAGAGTTCGCTTATGATATTTGGCATGCAGTTGATCAGCAGAAACGTGAAGCGCCAAAGTAGTTCCTAATATGGGGTTTCTCTTCCTCAGTAAGGCGCCAGAGGGGCATTATGAAGAGTATGATTATCCTCCCCAACGAGAGCCCATAGGTTTGGTTTCCTCAACCGGAGTTGGATTTGTTTTTTCTCCAGTGAGAGTTCAAGCCATCAGACGAAGTAAGGGTGATTTGTTCTTGCCCTCCAAGCAGGTATGCATCCCCAGCAAGAGGCTCATTTGACATCCCGTCCCTAGTAGAGCCTTTCTCTCTAGCATTGAAGACATGACATCTTTAGCAGAGCATTGAGAATTTCTCTTTCCCTAGCAAAAGTGCAGAGAACTATTTCCCGGGTCAGAGTGGATTGTTGCTCCCTAGCTAGTATTCAAAAGTTAATTGTTCCAGACAGAATAATGTTGCATCTTCATCCGGATATTAGTTTGATGTCTCTCCTTGATAGAGATCTGTGTTCCCCACCGAGTCTCGGTGCCTACTGTCGCACCCTAATTTTTGACCCTAAGATCCCCGCTTTGCTCTTTGCATAACATATTAGGTCGATCTTTCGTGCATGACTAACCATCTTTATCTAGATTTTTGCTTGTTTGTTTCATTTATGAACACAGGTACTGCTGTAGAAAATTCAAGGTCTTGAAGGTTGTGCTGTGTGTGTTTGTGGAGGTTCCCTGGTCCTTGCAAGATGCGTGTGGATCTCTGTGAGAATGTGTCTCTATCCTTTTAGTCCCTAAAACCACTACAAAGTCGTCCTTCCCACAGATTTCATAGAGGTTTTCCCCCCACAGAAGATTAGGCCCTTATACCCTCTGATATGTAGAAATGACCCCTAAGACTGGTCATGGTTGTGCGGCAAGTGGTACTACAGGTTGTATCCGAGGATTCTTCAGGGCACATTTCTTATACCAAGTTCATTCTCGACTGTGCAACAAGGTTTGAAATGATAGGTTTGGATAAAAAGCTTGAATCGAGCTCAAATTAACTCATTTGTTTCTTTTACAAAGCCATGGTTCAAAATGCAATGCTCACCATTCCAGTTCATGAGTTTGTCTGCAAAGAGTGGTCCCTTTTTTTTACCATGAATAACTCATTAATTCAAGAATCCAGATTCAAAATAAAAATGGGCAAGAGCTTTAGCATAATGACTTTCTCATATGATTAAGTTTCAAGCATCCAAGCCTTATCAAGTCTCCGAGATTTTAAAGATTCATGTCCTTCACAAAAGTTCAAGTTGGAAAATCAAAATCCAATTATTCCGTTGGATTTGGTCAAAGTTGGTAAATATGTTGAAATTAGCAGGGCCATTTATAAAGACTCTTTGGAAATTAGGCACGAGTTCATTCAAAGTTTCAAAGAAATTTCCAAAGGATTCAAAGTTTACAATCATGTTCATCACAGTACCACGTTTTCCATAAGCTTTTGTTCAAGAATGTCCATATGCCAAATACCAAATTCAAATATCATAAGATTAGTTGCAAATAATACTCATCAAGAGAATATCAAGTTCAAAGATTCACATTCAAGTAAACGTTTTACAAGAGTGGAAGGAAACTTAGAGATTATAAATTATCTCATGTCATAAGAAACTCCATGCCAAAGCTACAAAGTTACAAAGTCATCATGTTTTACAATAAAGATTCCTAAGCATTTATATGAAGCTCCAAACCAAAATTATAAGCCGAGGAAACTTCTCGGGTATCATTTGATACGACAAAGCTTTTCTCACACACCTAAGTCCAACCTCTTCACTTGGTATATGATAAACCTGCTTCAGTAAAAGAAATTGTTTTGCCAGTAGCAGAAGAGGGTATAGGGGTCGAATCGCCGAAAAAGAGAGCAAACCAAGAAATATTGAACAAGACCTTGTCCAAGGATAACCATAAGCAAATGGAGTTGCCAGTTTTTGTTAAACACACATTATACTCTTGATAGTGACATATTCATCTTATTTCACCGTAAGTACAAACAACCCTAGGCAGTGGACAATCCTTCACCTACAAAACATATAGAAACACCATTCATAAATTCAATAGGGAGATACTTTGCAAAGTGAAGGTAAACATATTAACTTCAATAAAGATCCAACTCCTACTCACTTCTTTATTGCACCAAAAATACAGTTGAAAACCTTGTAAAATATTCTTGCCAGTATGGTAAATGCAACTTCAAAGCTTATGATCAATTATGCATTAAGCCAAACAAATTTGAGATGGCAGCCTTACTGTATTCAATCTTCTGCGTTCCTTAAAGCTTCCGTTGGTACCACCCAAACTACATTTCCCAGCCCACATTCCAACTGACATGATTAAGGTGGCAAAATTAACCAAAAATGCGGTTAACGGCCTTGGAACAACATAAGTGGGATAATTTCGGTTGAAACTGGCAATATCAAATCTTTGGAACTCTTGTTCCTAAGTGGGAATGGATTAACAGGAGCAGTGCCAGAGCAACTAAGTGTTTTCCAAATCTACGTATAATGCAAATTGATGAAAACAAATTATCAGGACCTATACCTTTATCATTTGCAAATTTGAACAAAACAAAACACTTTCACATGAACAATAACTCACTTAGTAGGCAAATTCCACCAGAACTTTCCAAATTACCAAGGCTTATTCATCTGCTTCTGGAGAACAATAATTTATCAGGAGTTCCTCCACCTGAGCTATCTGATGCGCCAAACAAAATTGAGTTAGAAACCGATGCAATTAAAGCTCAAATTCAAAGTCACATTCCTGGCTAAACATAATCAAACATTGATCAGACATAATTCGAGATTTCCAGAGAACAGGACTTCTTTCCAAAACAATCTTCATCGTCAGACATTTATTTGGTTCTAGACAACAATTCAATAACCTTCTTAAACTAGAATAACAGTCCGCAGACAATTTTTGAAAACTTTCCTAACAAGTTTAAACATGTCCAAATCATAAGCGGAAAGAAATTTAGGGCATGTTTTGCTAAGAATGGAAAAATTCATTGAGCAGTATCAATGTTGAAGGCCTATAAAAAGGGTAAGAACTTAACAGTATGGAAAATGAGAAAAAAAAACCGACACATACCCTCAAAGATCCACACAGCAACATCACAAACACATTCACAATAAATTACACCAAAAATAATTCACCAATTCACAAACCAAACAACCATTCCTAACATGCTAGAAACATCATATCAGACTGTTCATCAATCACCAATTCAGCAGTACACACTGATGAGAGAAAAGTCGCAAATACATACACACACCAAACGCACAAATTCAGAACAAGGGCAGTAAGCAGAGGCAAGAATACACATACGCAAGGCTAGGGAAACGCAGTAAACATCACACACGCAGACGATAACACACAAAACGTATAAAGAGGAGGGGATAGAAGACTCATCTTTGGACGGAGACCCTTGAAGCCTTGGTCGTGTCCCTTCGCCTACAATCAACGACCCGTCTGTTTTTCCTTTACGTTTTGCACTTTTTATTTCGATCAATCATTGTATTTGTAATCATCTGAGAAAATAGTGGATTGGGGTATTGGGCTGTGTGGGGTTAGGGTTATTTGTATGTTTGACCGATCAAGAGAGAACGAGAGATTAATTGATGGCGGCGAGGACGAGAGCCCTAGGGTTTACGAACAGAAATGAAGAGGATGCCCCTTTTCCTCTTTCGTTTTGCCCCTTTTTTTTGGTCTCCTGATCGTGTATACGTACGCCTACGACCATTATAATGCACCTTCACATTTTAAGCACCAGATCGTGCTTCACACGCATCACACGGTTTTGAGTTGAGGGTCCAGACCCTCCCCCCTCGTGTAGCACATGATCCCTCCGTTTTAATTAAATAATCTTTTTTTTTATTAATTTAACCTTTTATTAAATAAATTCATCTTTCCTAAATAACTAAAATTTGTTTTTCTAAACATAACCAATCCTTTTAAGAAATAAGTATATAGAACTTTTTATAACCTTTTAAATATAACTCCTCTTTTTTTTAACTAATTTTTAAATAAACTAAAACCTTTTGTTAACTTTTTAGTTAATTAGTAAAAACCCTTAATAAAAACTTTTATTTATTAAAATATTAAAACTAAAATATTTTTTTTTATTAATAAGAAAATTTTATTAACTTTTTAATATAACTTTAAAATCTAATAATAATAAAAACTTTTATAAAAATATTAAAATTAAACCCTTTGCTAATTAATATGAAATTCCTTTTAATAAAATTTTCCCTAATTTACTTTTAGCTTAACTTTAAAACTAAATAATAAAAGCTTTAAATAACTAAAACCTTTTTATTAATAGGAAACCTCTAACTTTTTCAAATTAAAATAATCTTTAATATAAACTATAAAATAAAATAAACCTTTTATTAGTTTCCCTTAAAATCATTAACCCGTCGTCTTAACGAACCGTCCTTTTAGAATCCCTCCCGCGTTTAGTCGTGCGTTTGTTTTGGCATAGGTTTAGAATTTTGATATCATGCCCTATTTATGCGTTTGTGTGTTTATTATTGTACGTGATGAGTATATGTTCTTTTGTTCTAAACCTTTTCAAATAATGAAATTCTCGATCCAACGTCGAGCCATTTTCCACCTATGTAAGTCGATTGCTTTCGAGCATCGCCATCAACCTTTGGTCACTAGACACAAGACTAGCACCACTTTGCTAGCACTCTCGCTTAAATCTAATAATTAATCGCATTAATATCCAAGGGAAAATCCCATGCATGATAATCAAATTATTGTGCATGGTGCATTTCATTTGCATCATACCTCCCTATAGGTTTTATACCCTTAAGATAAGAATTAATTAGACAACTTTAAGATAGACTTCCTAAGTTAGTCCCCCCTCAAATTTTGATTTTTACAATCAAACTTTAGCCCACCTAATTCTCCACACAAGAGAATTAGATGTGAATCATCTCAAAGAAGGGACATATAATCCCATACCCCGCAAATACAAACAATTTTCAAAAAACTGTGGTGGTTTCTTAAGATGATGACTCATTGCTTCTCCTAAAACTTTTAAACAACTTTAGAATCCTTTAGAGAGGAACTACATGTGCTCTGATTCCTTCACGACAGGATATGTAGGCACAAGATGCGATATCTTGTCGAGCACACTTAGGAATAGAATTCTAGGTCACCTACCCTTAAACCCTTAGCAAACTGATAACAAAAACAAATAACATAAATAAACAAGAGGTTCCTGTAGAGTACTACAGATATCTAGGGTTCTAACACTTTCCCTAGGTATAACCAACCCCCGAACTTTAGAATCTTAGTTTGCATTTGCATTGCATTATGGGTAATTCGATCTTTCTCCCTTCCCTTGGATAAATCAAAGACGGTGGTGAAATAAAATAAATGAGATTCAAGTTAACATAATAGCTTGATATCAAATTCTCACCGTGACAGAAATGGCGACTTCACTGGGGATCTCTCATAAGAGGGTTCCCCCTAACTTGTTTATTTATGTTATTTGTTATATACTTGTGCTTGTATGTGTTGTTATCTGATTGCTTGGGTTATTACATTGTGAGATAAGTCCTAACCCGGACTTGAGAGTACTCATATGATAGGATTGTGGTGTAATCAATAGTCGGCTGTTGGGAGTAGTCCTAACAGAGTTTGGCATATGATGACCACGCTCAGCCGAGGCCTTTTGGAATTGCTGATGTCCGATGTGAGTAGTCGCATTGATATCACTCTTTCTGATTTGGGAGTCGAAAAGCTGAGGACCGTAGTTACCTTTACCCCACTTGGCCTTTTAGGACGTAGTGCGGTGGCTATGAGGGAGTAGTCCCAAATAGTTGTTACGTGATACTACACTCAGACGAGTTAATCTTGAGAATGTTATTAACCCACGTGAGTAGTCACGTAGGTCGATAACATCCGAAGGATTTACGTAGACCCTGGGAACTTTGTAGAACCTGTTCTGCAGGTACAATTAAAACCTCTAGTACATACCTTGGGATGGGTAGACCTTGGCTCCACGCTTGTGACCTCTTAACCTAAGGCTTTGTTTGTTTGCTTGTACCTTTGTGCCTATGTGAATCTGTGCTTACCTGTGGTTATTGCATTCATACATCTCATAAGCATCCATCTCTTGATTTCGTGGAACTCGGCTTTTATTTGTAAATGTCCGGTTTATTATGGACGGTGAAAAACTTTCGATATCTGTTTTAATGACTATTGAAAATAAACCTTTTGGTATCCCGATACTAATGGTTGTAACCTTTTTTTTAAATCGAGTCTATTGATATTCTCGGATGGTTATAAATAATCGAGTTCCACGAAATTGTTCTGCATCGCATTCTTGCATCTTACATTCTTCCCCTTCAAAGAACTCAAAGTCATTTTGCTAGGCATCATAAGATGGATTACGGAAAGAAAGGATTATATAAAACTTTTAAATTTAATAAATAAAATGAGTTCCTAATTACGATGCTTAAAGATACGTTTTCAAGTTCCTTGAAGTTCATGCTGCATCATACGCATCATTTGCATTTGCATTCGCATTCCTTTGCATTCTAGGTTCTCATTCGTGTTTCTCTTCTCAGTCAAGCTGAATCATCGATACAATACTCGAGCCGGTCACAAGAAAAGAATGGATAAACTCGAACAGGAAAATAGAGCACTTCGGGAGGAGGTTACAACATTGAAAGAAAGTATGGAAAAGATCAATGGGATGATGGAAGCGTTAAGGGCTGCTCAGAATCAGCCATCACATAGTACACCATCACAACACTGTTATCTCTGAAATGATATCTGTACCGATCCCAGTGGTGCCCACTATAAGTGAAGTTCAGTATTCTATGCCTCCTGGTTATCCGTGGGGTATGCCTCCTAACTTTACTCCCGCTGGACATTGCCCACCAGTTTCTCAAGTTCTTACTACAACTACTGTAATGACGGTGCCACCACCCATGGTAAATGCTACCCCTTTCCACTTTGAAGAACCTGTGTTTCATGCTGCCCCTAGTGAAAGTATTGGGATGGAAGAACGAATGGATGAATTCCAGGACAAGTTTTTGGAAATACAGAAAGAAATCAAGGCCCTTCGCGGAAAGAGTTGTTTGGAAAGAGTGCCTCTGAGCTATGTTTGGTTTCAAATGTTAAGGTTCCCCTAAAGTTCAAAGTCCCTGAGTTTGAGAAGTATAAGGGAAACTCTTGCCCACAGAGTCATCTGGTTATGTATGCACGGAATATGTCTATTCAGAAGGATAATGACCCACTGCTGATACATAATTTCCAGGATAGTTTGACTGGTGCAGCCCTCAAGTGGTATATGGGGCTAGATAGTTCAAAGATCCGCAACTTTAACGATCTATGTGACTCTTTTATTAAGCAATATAAATATAATGTCGACATGGCACTAGATAGAGACCAGCTGAGAGCCATGGCTCAGAAAGAAAGAGAGAATTTTAAGGAATACGCCCAGCGTTGCTGTGAACTAGCTGCTCAAGTTATTCCACCTCTGGAGGAGAAAGAGATGACCAGAATTTTTCTGAAAACACTGAGCCCATTTTTCTATAAGAGAATGGTAGCAAGCGCCCCTAGCGATTTTACTGAGATGGTAAACATGGGGATGCGTTTGGAAGAAGGTGTCCGTGAAGGAAGACTGGTTAAAGAAGGAAGTGCTTTCAACAATGCCAAGAAATATGGAAATAACTTCGGGAAAAAGAAGGAGCAAGAAGTAAGTGTTGTGCATCAAGGACGACCAAAAAGAAGAAGGTACCGGCGACCTCAACATATCGCTGCTATATCGCCCGCCACCAACACTACTGCTCATCAACCACAAGCTCGTCTATTATTCAACAGTCAAAATCGTGTTCAAAGATAGTTTGATCCGATCCCGATGACCTATGCGAAATTGTATCCATATTTAATACAAAGGAATATGGTGCAGACACGAGCTCCGTCAGCCATCCCGAAGGATCTCCCGTGGTGGTATAAACCTGAGGCTCGTTGTGCTTTCCATCAAGGTGCGCCCGGACACGACATCAAAGACTGTTTTCCTTTGAAACATGAAGTACAAAGGCTAATGCGACGTGGTGTTTTGTCTTTTGAAAACTCTGGACCTAATGTGAAAACCATAAGCTCAGACTGAGACAGTCTCCTCAAAGCTTTAGTTAATTTACTGCTTTTCGCGTGTAATGCTCCTTGTTTGTTAATGCATTTGTTATTTGCGTGTAAGAACTTGTTATTTTGAATAAGTAATGCAATGAATAATGTTTGTCTTGAAGAAATCCATTCGTTTCACTCATTTTAAATGCTTCTTCTATTTTATAATGCCAATACTACCCCGATCTCTTGCCTTGGCAGAGAATTGAATGGAGGATGACGAAATCAAACGCAAAATCTCTGTTTGTATGCTTTTGAATAAGACCTGCTGATGTAAGGCATTGTTTCGTATCCCCAAACACCGGAGATATAAGGGAGATAGACCCTCGTTAACCCATTTGAACCTTTGAAGTAGGAGTTTTCTTCTTCCAAATCAAAAAACCCTCATTCTTAACCTGGGGCAGCGTAATTTTCAGTTAACAAAAAAAAGGGAGTAGAATAACACGGAGATGGGGTGGGTACAAATAAACTTTGAGCCTTTATCCTTTGTTTCTTAAACCGTGAACCAAGCCATGATACAGCCCTTAAAATACCTAATTGAAGCAGGATTTATTTCAAAGGCATACTCATTGAGATATCGTTTCCTGACTCTTATAAGCTATGCTCAAATTCGTGTTGGCATTATAAAATCGGTAATTCAACCACCAAAATATTTTGAATAAAATTTTCAAGGCAAACATACGTTGCATTATCGGTTTCAGAATTAACATTTTTCTGCTTGCTAACATTGCTTGACATCATAGAAGCTAGCATACGAGCATCAGCGATGAGCTAAATCTTTTGAGATTTGAAACTCTGATGAGTAAATGGCGAATCATTTCAAAAGGATGACCATATCCAGGGGCACGTTACCCGAGGACTTCACTGAGCAGGGGCAAGTTGTTTCCTTGTTATTACTCCACAGTCTGACCCCAAGGGGCAAGTTTAAAGACTCAGAACACTGTCAGTCTGGGGCAGTTACGTCGAGATTTGATAAATCTCTCCAAGTCTGAAAAATAAGTTCGAGGACTCTATTATGCTAGATCACAGTCAATCTGGGCCAGTTACGTCGAGATTTGACAAATCTCTCCAAGAGTTTGAAGACTCTGGAACAGTTGGATGCCAAGTTTTCTGTAAATTCCTCTTGGGATGACTTCTTCTCATAAACCATGTGGCCTAAGGCATTTGAGAGTCAAAGATTACTTTTCATCCATTCATAACAACGGTTGTTCAAAATGGCGACTACCATGCAGTTCGACAATGCGGAGCTACTCTTATTCTCACAACATTAACAGTCTCCACAATCCATGTCTCAAAGAGTTTCTATCCCAAGTAATATGACGACTCCCCAGTAGGTATCTACTACAGGTAGTCGCGACCATTCCCCGGCGGATCTCTATTTTAAGAAGTTATAGCACGTTCGACGCAAGATTTCCCCAGTTGGCAGCCTAAGAATCCTCAATAAATGTATTTGGTTTTCAACCTTCCCCAACGAAGCGAGTGTTTATTTCACTCCTCAACGGATTTTCTCACTACCTCAATCTTCTCCAGTGAAGGCGGATAGTTATTTCATCCCCTCGAAGTTTTATCTTTGATATCTTCAACTGCTATATGGATCTCCAAGTTCCCCTCGATGAAGCGGATATTTATTTTATCCCCGTGAGGCCTCGACTTTGGCGTTTACAACTTTCATTCAGACTACTTCAATCCACAGTGGATATTTATTTTATCCTCCATGAAGTCTTTTCGATCATGAGTTTGATTCGTTCCCAATGAATCTTTCTCATCCCCAACAGAATCACAAGGTTCATCTTGACAATCCTAAGTGAAGTCACGACGTTCATCCCCAAGTGGAGGGATCAATTTTCCCCAGGGAAGTCTAAAGCTTCGAAGTGGGACTTAGTTCCGTATTTGGTTTTCCATTCATCCCCAGCGATGCTTCTTATATTGCGAAGATTGGCCGAGTATCTGTATCGAGATGCTTGTTTTTATCTCCAGTTTGCTTCTTGCCGTTGTTTTGTCAGCATAAGCATAAGCGTAGCATGGCGTCCTTGCATTTAGATTCATGGCATTTGGCATTTTTTCATCTTTCATTTTTGTGTTTATTTGTTTGTTCTTTCATTTTGGTTGCGTTTATCCCCAAGTGATCGGGTTTGTCTTCTCCCTCCAAGTAAAGTAGTCACCCCTAAGCAGAAAAAGCGCATCCTTTCTAATTCCCCACTGAGTTCGATCCTTGTGGAAGACGGTTGCTTTAGTTTCTTTTCCATATTTGGATAAAGATAAACCCCAGTTGAGTTCATTCCTCATTGGATGGAGTCTTGTTTGACCGTTTCTTTTCAGTTATTTCTTGAATTGAACTTTGGTCCCTGACAATCACAAATTTCGGATGTCTCTGAGGTGTTGAACCTGGACTAAGCGTGCATTTATTTTGCACTTTGTCTCCCCAAGAAGAATTTATTTGAAGACCTCTATGGAAGACATAAATTACTCCTCTAGCAGTTTTATTACTACATTTCCTAGGAATACAAGCCAGACAACAAGTAGCAGCTCTTTATTAGAGCAGCTTGGTTATCGAGATTTCTACGAGAAACAGCAGTCTCCTCAATACAGTTTGTCTATCCCTAGCAGAATTACCTTTTGCTGACTACCCAGTAAATCGGTAGCAGACAATATTTTCTCTGTGGACTACCCAGTAAACCGGTAGCAAAATTACTTTTTGACTACCCAGTGAATCGGTAGCAGACAATATTTTCTCTGTGGACTACCCAATAAACCGGTAGAAGAATTACTTTTTGACTACCCAATAAATCGGTAGCAGATGTTTTTTATTTATTGACTACCCAGTAAATCAGTAGCAAGTAATATTTTCCTACCCAGTAAATCGGTAGCAAGTAATATTTTCCTACCCAGTAAATCGGTAGCAAGTAATATTTTCCTACCCAGTAAACTGGTAGCAAGTAATATTTTCTTTATAGACTACCCAGTAAATCGGTAGCAGACAATCTTTTTCTTTGCCGACTACCCAATAAATCGGTAGCAGGTAATATTTTCTTTGTGAACTACCCAATAAACCGGTAGTGGATATTCTATCCCCAAAGAAGAAACTGAGACCAGTACGTGGCTTATGACCCGAGACGAGGGGAAGTTTATTTTTACCCTTTTCAAGTGAAATACTTGATTAAAGAAGGAACTGAGACCAGTCCGTGGCTTATGACTCGAGACGAGGGGAGGTTTATTTTTACCCTTTTCAAGTGAAATACTTGATTAAAGAGGGAACTAAGACCAGACCGTGACTTATGACCCAAGACGAGGGGAGGTTTATTTTTACCCTTTTCAAGTGGATTTTGGCTCAAGGCAGACAACCTCGTGGCATGTATTTCAAGATTTTGGCTCGAGGCACCCAACCTCGTAGCATTTTATTTCAAGACGTTGCAACATCCAGTCAAATAAGAAACTGAATCATATTTTTGACCATCGGAAGCTTATTTTGGTTTATCACCCTGCTGTTTAAGATACCTTGTGATTGTGAGTTGGTAGTCTCTTCCCCCTAGTAGAGTTGGATCTTTCCCCGTGGAGTCTTGCTTTGCTAAGTCGTTCCTCATCGGGTCTCTCTTTCTTTAGCCGTGTTTCAGCGTTTCAACTTCGGTTGTCCCTTGTGACATTATCCCTCACAGGATCTTTGTCTTGCTTTTTTTTCATATCATTTCATACCATAGCATGTGCATTCGGTGGCATATTAGGGCCAAAAAAAATTGTGCACCCTAATTTGTATTTAAGTCCCTCCTATCTCGTCGAGACGAAGATGTCAATCTTCATATCTCCAGATAGAAGAAACTTAAATAGGGGCATCTGTCGCACCCTAATTTTTAACCCTAAGATCCCCGCTTTGCTCTTTGCATAACATATTAGGTCGATCTTTCGTGCAGGACTAACCATCTTTATCTAGATTTTTGCTTGTTTGTTTCATTTATGAACACAGGTACTGCTGTAGATAATTCAAGGTCTTGAAGGTTGTGCTGTGTGTGTTTGTGGAGGTTCCCTGGTCCTTGCAAGATGCGTGTGGATCCCTGTGAGAATGTGCCTCTATCATTTTAGTCCCTAAAACCACTCCAAAGTCGTCCTTCCCACAGATTTCTCAGAGGTTTTCCCCCCACAGAAGATTAGGCCCTTATACCCTCTGATATGTAGAATTGACCCCTAAGACTGGTCATGGTTGTGCGGCAAGTTGTACTACAGGTTGTATCCGAGGATTCTTCAGGGAACGTTTCTTGTACCAAGTTCATTCTCGACTATGCAACAAGGTTTGAAATGATAGGTTTGGATAAAAAGCTTGAATCGAGCTCAAATTAACTCATTTGTTTCTTTTACAAAGCCATGGTTCAAAATGCAATGCTCACCATTCCAGTTCATGAGTTTGTCTGCAAAGAGTGGTCCCTTTTTTTACCATGAATAACTCATTAATTCAAGAATCCGGATTCAAAAGAAAAATTGGCAATAGCTTTAGCATAATGACTTTCTCATATGATTAAGGTTCAAGCATCCAAGCCTTATCAAGTCTCCGAGATTTTAAAGATTCATGTCCTTCACAAAAGTTCAAGTTGGAAAATCAAAATCCAATTATTCCGTTGGATTTGGTCAAAGTTGGTAAATATGTTGAAATTAGCAGGGCCATTTATAAAGATTCTTTGGAAATTAGGCACGAGTTCATTCAAAGTTTCAAAGAAATTTCCAAAGGATTCAAAGTTTACAATCATGTTCATCATAGTACCACGTTTTCCATAAGCTTTTGTTCAAGAGTGTCCATATGCCAAATACCAAATTCAAAGATCATAAGATTAGTTGCAAATAATACTCATCATGAGAATATCAAGTTCAAAGATTCACATTCAAGTAAATGTTTTACAAGAGTGGAAGGAAACTTAGAGATTACAAATTATCTCATGTCATAAGAAACTCCATGCCAAAGCTACAAAGTTACAAAGTCATCATGTTTTGCAATAAAGAATCCTAAAAATTTATATGAAGCTCCAAACCAAAATTATAAGCCGAGGAATCTTCTCGGGTATCATTTGATACGACAAAGCTTTTCTCACATACCCAAGTCCAACCTCTTCACTTGGTATATGATAAACCTGCTTCAGTAAAAGAAATTGTTTTGCTAGTAGCAGAAGAGGGTATAGGGGTCGAATCGCCGAAAAAGAGAGCAAACCAAGAAATATTGAACAAGACCTTGTCCAAGGATAACCATAAGCAAATGGAGTTGCCAGTTTTTGTTAAACACACATTATACTCTAGATAGTGACATATTCAGCTTGTTTCACCGTAAGTACAAACAACCCTAGGCAGTGGACAATCCTTCACCTACAAAACATATAGAAACACCATTCATAAATTCAACAGGGAGATACTTTGCAAAGTGAAGGTAAACATATTAACTTCAATAAAGATCCAACTCCTACTCACTTCTTTATTGCACCAAAAATACAGTTGAAAACCTTGTAAAATACTCTTGCCAGTATGGTAAATGCAACTTCAAAGCTTATGATCAATTATGCATTAAGCCAAACAAATTTGAGATGGCAGCCTTACTGTATTCAATCTTCTGCGTTCCATAAAGCTTCCGTTGGTACCACCCAAACTACATTTCCCAGCCCACATTCCAACTGACATGATTAAGGCGGCAAAATTAAGCAAAAATGCAGTTAACGGCCTTGGAACAACATAAGTGGGATAATTCCGGTTGAAACTGGCATTATCAAATCTTTGGAACTCTTGTTCCTAAGTGAGAATGGATTAACAGGAGCAGTGCCAGAGCAACTAAGTTTTTTCCAAATCTACGTATAATGCAAATTGATGAAAACAAATTATCAGAACCTATACCTTTATCATTTGCAAATTTGAACAAAACAAAACACTTTCACATGAACAATAACTCACTTAGTGGGCAAATTCCACCAGAACTTTCCAAATTACCAAGGCTTATTCATCTGCTTCTGGAGAACAATAATTTATCAGGAGTTCCTCCACCTGAGCTATCTGATGCGCCAAAAAAAATTGAGTTAGAAACCGATGCAATTAAAGCTCAAATTCAAAGTCACATTCATGGCTAAACATAATCAAACATTGATCATACATAATTCTAGATTTCCAGAGAACAGGACTTCTTTCCAAAACAATCTTCATCGTCAGACATTTATTTGGTTCTAGACAACAATTCAATGACCTTCTTAAACTAGAATAACAGTCAGCGGACAATTTTTGAAAAATTTCCTAACAAGTTTAAACATGTCTAAATCATAAGCGGAAAGAAATTTAGGGCATGTTTTGCTAAGAATGGAAAAATTCATTGAGCAGTATCAATGTTGAAGGCCTATAAAAAGGGTAGGAACTTGACAGTATGGAAAATGAGAAAAAAAAACCGACACACACCCTCAAAGATCCACGCAGCAACATCACAAACACATTCACAATAAATTACACCAAAAATAATTCACCAATTCACAAACCAAACAGCCATTCGTAACATGCCAGAAACATCATATCAGACCGTTCATCAATCACCAAAACCACTTCAACACATATAACAAAATCATTTTTTACAGACATCAGCAGTACACACTGATGAGAGAAAAGTCACAAATACATACACACTCCAAACGCACAAATTCAGAACAAGGGCAGTAAGCAGAGGCAAGAATACACATACGCAAGGCTAGGGAAACGCAGTAAACATCACACACGCAGACGACAACACACAAAATGTATAAAGAGGAGGGGATAGAAGACTCATCTTTAGACAGAGACCCTTGAAGCCTTGGTTGTGTCCCTTCGTCTACAATCGACGACCCGTCTGTTTTTCCTTTACGTTTTGCGCCTTTTCTTTCAATCAATCATTGTATTTGTAATCATCTGAGAAAATAGTGGATTGGGGTATTGGGCTGTGTGGGGTTAGGGTTATTTGTATGTTTGACCGATCGAGAGAGAACGAGAGATTGATTGATGGCGGCGAGGATGAGAGCCCTAGGGTTTATGAACATAAATGAAGAGGATGCCCTTTTTCCTCTTTCGTTTTGCCCCTTTGTTTTGGTCTCCTGATCGTGTATACGTACGCCTACGACCATTATAATGCACCTTATCATTTTAAGCACCAGATCGTGCTTCACACACATCACACTGTTTTGAGTTGAGGGTCCATGGACCCTCCCCCCTCGTGTAGCACATGATCCCTCCGTTTTAATTAAATAATCCTTTTTTATTAATTTAACCTTTTATTAAATAAATTCATCTTTCCTAAATAACTAAAATTTGTTTTTCTAAACATAACCAATCCTTCTAAGAAATAAGTATATAGAACTTTTTATAACCTTTTAAAATATAACTCCTCTTTTTTTTAACTAATTTTTAAATAAACTAAAACCTTTTGTTAACTTTTTAGTTAATTAGTAAAAACCCTTAATAAAAACTTTTATTTATTAAAATATTAAAACTAAATTTTTTTTTTATTAATAAGAAAAATTTATTAACTTTTTAATATAACTTTAAAATCAAATAATAATAAAAACTTTTATAAAAATATTAAAATTAAACCCTTTGCTAATTAATATGAAATTCCTTTTAATAAATTTTTCTCTAATTTACTTTTAGGTTAACTTTAAAACAAAATAATAAAAGCTTTAAATAACTAAAACCATTTTATTAATAGGAAACCTCTAACTTTTTCAAATTAAAATAATCTTTAATATAAACTATAAAATAAAATAAACCTTTTATTAGTTTCCCTTAAAATCATTAACCCGTCGTCTTAACGAACCGTCCTTTTAGAATCCCTCCCGCGTTTAGTCGTGCGTTTGTTTTGGCATAGGTTTAGAATTTTGATATCATGCTCTATTTATGCGTCTGTGTGTTTATTATTGTACGTGATGAGTATATGTTCTTTTGTTCTAAACCTTTTCAAATAATGAAATTCTCGATCCAACGTCGAGCCATTTTTCACCTATGTAAGTCGATTGCTTTCGAGCATCGCCATCAACCTTTGGTCACTAGACACAAGACTAGCACCACTTTGCTAGCACTCTCGCTTAAATCTAATAATTAATCACATTAATATCCAAGGGAAAATCCCATGTATGATAATCAAATTATTGTGCATGGTGCATTCCATTTGCATCATACCTCCCCATAGGTTTTATACTCTTAAGATAAGAATTAATTAGACAACTTTAGGATAGACTTCCTAAGTTAGTCCCCCCTCAAATTTTGATTTTTACAATCAAACTTTAGCCCACCTAATTCTCCACACAAGAGAATTAGATGTGAATCATCTCAAAGAAGGGACATACAATCCCATACCCCGCAAATACAAACAATTTTCAAAAAACTGTGGTGGTTTCTTAAGATGATGACTCATCTCTTCTCCTAAAACTTTAAACAACTTTAGAATCCTTTAGAGAGGAACTACATGTGCTCTGATTCCTTCCCGACAGGATATGTAGTCACAAGATGCGATATCTTGTCGAACACACTTAGGAATAGAATTTTAGGTCACCTACCCTTAAACCCTTAGCATACAGATAACAAAAACAAATAACATAAATAAACAAGAGGTTCCTGTAGAGTACTACAGATATCTAGGGTGCTAACACCTTGCCTAGGTATAACCAACCCCCGAACTTTAGAATATTAGTTTGTATTTGCATTGCATTGTGGGTAATTCGATCTTTCTCCCTTCCCTTGGATAAATCAAAGACGGTGGTGAAATAAAAGAAATGCGATTCAAGTTAACATAATAGCTTGATATCCAATTCTCACCACGACACCTACTTTCCTCATCGAATCAGGAAGTATAATCTCGCCAGCAGCAGCATGCTCTTTTCCCCAGCAGATTAAGGAAAATCGTTTCCTCAACCGCAGGTTAAGTTCAATGGTATTCCCCGGCAGGTTTGGTATTAGTGACTGATCACCCCAAGCAGAGTTTGGTGTTCATCCTCTCAACATTTTGACTAGCGGTGGCTGACGTCCCCGGCAGATTCCAAGTCTAATGGTTATTGGCACCTTTTCTGTATCAGATCTTTGGGTTCCATCTTCAGCAATTGTCATTCGTGATTCCCCGGTGTAGGGGGAGTCATTTTGGGTTTTATCTTCAACAATGGATACTCGTGATCTCCAGATAAGGATTTATCTTTGCATCTCGCATATAGTAATCATTGCATCCTCAAAACTCGTAGCATTTCCATTTAATATGGAGCGTTACGCCATTGAAAAATTCAAACATATGCATTCGAAGCATAAGCCAGGTTTGACATTATCTTTATCAGACGTCTCTCAGCAGAGAATGGCATATTTCAAGAAATTCAACATTCCTTTATCCCCAGTCTAGTTGCCGATAAATTCTCCCATCATGTTTATACTTCCCTGCAGAGTTGTTTGGTTAAACTTCTCTGAGCCCCAGCGGAGCCATCTTCCCTTCAGGTTGTAAGTCTGAGAATTATACTTCCTGTGTATCTTCTATCCCAACTCTTGGTTGGTATCCCTTGTTGAGTTCGCCTTTGGTCGGCGTTATCGTTCATCCTAACTTTTGGTTAGTATCTTTTATCCCAACTCTTGATTGGTATCCTTTGTTGAGTTCGCCTTTGGTCGACGTTCTCGTTCATCTTAACTTTTGGTTAGTATCTTCTATCCCAACTATTGGTTGGTATCCTTTGTTGAGTTCACCTTTGGTCGGCGTTCTCATTTATCCTAACTTTTGGTTAGTATCTTCTATCCCAACTCTTGGTTGGTATCCTTTGTTGAGTTCGCCTTTGGTCGGTGTTCTCATTCATCCTAACTTTTGGTTAGTATCTTCTATCACAACTCTTGGTTGGTATCCTTTGTTGAGTTCGCCTTTGGTCGACGTTCTCGTTCATCCTAACTTTTGGTTAGTATCTTCTATCCCAACTCTTGGTTGGTATCCTTTGTTGAGTTCGCCTTTGGTCGGCGTTCTCGTTCATCCTAACGTTTGGTTAGTATATTTTATCCCAACTATTGGTTGGTATCCTTTGTTGAGTCCGCCTTTGGTCGGCGTTCTCGTTCATCCTAACTTTTGGTTAGTATCTTCTATCCCAACTCTTGGTTGCTATCCTTTGTTGAGTTCGCCTTCGGTCGGCGTTCTCGGTTATCCTAACTCTTGGTTAGTATTTTTTATCCCAACTCTTGCTTGGTATCTGCTATCGTAAGTACGACTTTGGTCAACATTCCCGTTTATTCTAACTATTGGTTAGTATTTTCTATCCTAATTATTGGTTGGTACCATACTCTTTATCCCAACTATTGGTCAGTAATCTTTGATTTCATCCTAACTTTTTGTTAGTATCCTCATCCCAACTCTTGGTTGGTAATCCTCAGTTTTATCCCAACTTTTGGTTAGTATCTTTCGTTGCGAGCTTGCCTTCGATTAGTCATTCTTTCCCAACTTTTGGTTAGTAATCTTTGTCTGGTATCTCTCATTCCAACTCTTGGTTAGTAATCCTTGGTTTCATCCCGACTATTGGTTGGTATCATCCATTGTGAGCACGCCTTTGGTCGGCGTCCTCGTCATCCTAACTCTTGGTTAGTATCTGTTATTTCATCCTAACTCTTGGTTAGTATCCTCTATTTCATTCTATCTCTCGGTTAGTATCTCCTTTCCCAACTCTTGGTTGGAACTTTTCATTGTGGGTTCGCCTTCGGTCGGCGTTCTCGTTATCCTAACTCTTGGTTAGTATCTTTCATCCCAAGTGTCGATTGGTGTCCTCGCCATCCTAACTATTGGTTAGTTTTGAGTTTTCCCTCGGTCGATGTTCCGTATACCCGTTATCCTAACTCTTGGTTAGTACCCGTTACCCTAATCTCTTGGTGAGTACCTTTTATCCTAACTTTTGGTTAGTATTCTTCGTTGTGAGTTCGCCTTCGGCCGGCGTCTTGGCCATCCTAACTCTTGGTTAGTATACATCACTCCATCCTAACTCTTGGTTAGTATCTTCGATCCCAACTCTTGGTTGGTAATCTCTTGGTTAGTATCTTAATATCTTGGTTGGTTACTCCTATTCCGACTATTGGTTGATGTAGTCTCTCTTCCCCAATTATTGGTGGACGATCTCCAGTTTTATCTCAACTTTTGGTTGATACCCTTTGTGACCTCGCCTTCGGCCGGCAGGCCCCGTTATACTAATTGTCGATTGGTGTCCCATATCCCAACTATTGGTTGGTGCTTTGTCTTTTACCCTAGATCGTGGTAGATATCACATCCTTTATTCCAACTCTTGGTCGGTGTCCCTTGTCATTGTCCTTTTCATTCCAACTCTTGGTTGGCGTCTTCTATTGACTCATATGTCATCTTTCACTATTTCAACTTTTGGTTGGTATTCGCTATCTTTGAGTTCCCTTCGGTGGGCAAACACTTTATCGTATATCTCCCCACAGAGTGCAAATTACCGGGTTCTTTTGTATTTAATCACCTTCTACCTTGAACGTCTGAAAGCCGTTGCTATCATCCTTTTAGGTATAAGTTGATTGAATAGGGGCAGCTGTAACACCCTAAAATTTGCCCTCTGATTTTTTTTAGCTTTTTCTGGCTTTTGTTTTGCACTCGTATGCATCTCCATTAGGTCATGCATTTAGCATACCATTCATCACGTTTAGCATAACACAATCATTAGGTCACGGTTCGGTAATAGTGGACATAAACGGTTTAAGCGGATTTTCAAGGCGAATTTTATTTGGTAATTATTCGGGTTTATTTCCCATATTGGTGCAGATCATCTCTTTATTTGAAGATTCATGGCTAGTTGAGAGATTTGAAGGATTGTCACTTAATTTAAAAGTGCTTATTTCCAACATAAAATCACTTCCCGAAGGCACCTAAAATCATGGGTTAAGTCGCAAAAATTCAAGGAAAATGTGGTATAGAAAAATCAAGGCAAAAGCATTTAAATTCAATTTATTTCAAGTGAAATTTCAAGTGACCATTAATCTTACATTGAGACTTGGTACTTATGATAAACTCCAACATGTCTTGTCTCTAACTTCCCTTAACTACCTATTTATCCCGAAACTCATGCATTTACCCATTTGCCCTTAAACTGATTAACTAACTCTAACTTCCTTAAATCTCACAAACTAACACAAAATCAAACTAATTTTTACCAAATTTCAACCATTGATAATAATTGATCTAACAGCTAAAATTGGTGATTCGCAACTAGTATTTAAATTAATTTTTAACCATTGATAAAGTGGTGACTTGGATCACGATCTAACGAACCTCAATTAACCAAAATAATATATAAAAACCTTCTTTTTTCCAATTTTTGGGGTTAGCCACTATGAACCATTTTTAATAATTTTTTCTCCCATTTTGCTTCTAACCAATTTCAACACTTTTCATCACCTTCACAAAAGTTCATCTTCATCACCATTTAGGATTTCACATTTGAAATCCTAAACTTGGTGGAACTTAGCCACAATCAATTTCTATAATTATCATTCAAGTGGATTCAAGGATATTCAACACTCAATTTGCAATTTTTTCAAGATTTGAAGAGGTTAAGATTTATTTTGCTTAAGGGAGATTCCAAGATCTTGCATCGAAGTTTTCCGAGTTTCTTAATTGCGAAGCACCACAAGAAGCGGTGTACTTTCTCTACTAGGTAAGAATTTCTAAAAATTCCATGGCTCTCATTCTTAGATTTACATGATTTAGGGTGTTAAAATATTTCTCATATATTGCATCTGGAAGTCGTGAAATGATGGTACACCATGAATCTTGGAATTTAAGTTTATGTGTTGTTCTTGATTTTGTGATTTTCAATTTGAATCTGTGATTTTCGTGGCAATTTTCACTATGTTAATGCTGTTATTTTGGGAAACTAATGGTGTATTGTTGTTCTACGTTTCGTGGGCTTCAATTTAGTATATTATTTCTTATAATTTGATGGAATATTGAGTGAGTTATAAGTTGTTCATGTGGAATAATAATAACATAAGAATAATAATCAAATAATGAAGCTACAACGCAAAGCAATCTGGGCCGTTTGATTTTGATCGGACACTCGGGAATAATAAGAATAATAATATCATGTTAGCTACAGCAAAATCTCATCTCAGCCACACGATCTCCATCATGCGCATGGTATTCAATTGATCATATTAGTATGGAAAGCATCCCAGCCGTTTGATTTTATCAACGACCATGACTGAGACAACACATTAATGAGGGAGGGCGCCCCTCACGTGACGTATTTTGCATCATGTTCTTTGTTTTTTTTTTCAACATTTAGTGGCTGTTTTTGGGTGTATTTTGGGCCTACACGAAGTGCTATCCGCACCCCTACTATCATGGCCCATCAAGGATTAACTAACACTTTACTAACACAACACCTCCCATGTTCTTCCATGTTTTTATTTCTTTTTTTTTTTACGTGTTAGAAAAAGAATTACTAAAAATAATAAAAAGTGCTTAAAAATTCTGAAAAAATTTATGTATGTTTCTGAACATTTTAATTAACTTTTTATGAATTTTAATTTCATTTTTTTGCTGTTTGGATTTTTTTATGGGATTTTTGAAGGATGTGTGTGTATATGGATATACCTTGTGATTCAAGGCTTGAAAAATGACTTTCTCTAAATGGTTGTGACTCAACTTTTTGTGTGTATTTTGACTCTTCATTGTAGTATCCTTACATGTTAAATTAATGCCTTGATCATGTTTTTTAGGTCACTTGTTAAATACTTTTTATGACTTGTGTTTGTATGATCATTAAATGGAAAATGCTTAATGTTTACAATTTTTTTAGCACTTTTTGTGCATGATTTGGATCCAATATTTTGAATGTGATCACCTAATAGACTTAATATGAATTGGTTGTTTGTTAATAATTTTCAAAAGTCATTTGCTATTTTTCACCAATTTTCCAATGTGAACATGCCATATGTAACCATGCTAGAACTAGGTCAAGTTTAATGCCAATGTGTGAGCTCCTTAAAACCAATTTTGAGAGCATGTTTGAGCCTATATACAATGAAATTTTAGGTGTATTTTTGATCCTTAAGTTTTGCTTTTTGTTCATGACTTAAAATGATTCTTTTTGAACCCTAAGTTGTTTATTCGATTACGCTTGGTGTTTGCTTAGGTGTTTTAGTTTGATGATGTATTTGTGCTATCATTTTTAGGATATTTTTTGTACATCATTTAACATATGGCTTAACATGACTAATAACCTGCCCTTATGAATTTATATGTCATTTCATGTGATTCTAATTGGTATTGTGCTTCCATAAGTTTGAACATGGATGGAAAATTAACTTTGTTGTTTTCACTTGGACTTAGAATGTGCCATGTTTGTACAAAGTTCTTGACTTTTAAATGTTTCATTCCACCCATCATTTGCTACTTCCCCTTGTATGGTATGTACCTCTAGGGTTCCTTTTTCATTGCTTATTGTTTCACTTTGCTCTTAAGGTAGAATTAAAGCACCTCCTTGTGCATTAGGACATAGTTTTGTGATTTTGCTTTCGACTACTTGATAGTTGAGCTTGGCATGGAGATGGTAAGTTACTTGTGATACTTTACATGATTATTTACACCTACACGATTCCTTTTCATCTCACTTCTTATTTACTTTTCTCTTTTGTGATTGTTTAGAATAATGTTTACTTGTGTTGATTCACATGATCCCTTAGGATTCCTAGCTCCACTTAATTTCCGATTAAGTTGGAGGTAGGAGAGACATTAGGATAGCAATCCATGCATGCTAACATTAGGTAGAATTCCCTTTCTTACCTCAACCATAGGGCCATCATTGTATGATAACATTAGAATTTAGTTTCCCTTAGTTTTTTCTTTCAACTTTGAGTCTATCTTTTCTCTCTCTCAAAGAAAAGCTAAAACACTTAATGAATAAAGATGTGTTTTGTGTGCCATGAGCCTTAAGTACATAGTATGTTTTTTCGCGCGAGGCGTGTGACTCGTTACACAAAGTGTTCACTATGTCATAGACTTTAACACTTTGCATATCACAAACACAATCAATCAAAACACTTTCTTCTAAAAAACAAAAACAAACAATCGTCTTCCTTCGGGATTCTCTTCTCATCTCCATCATTCTCATCGTAAAGGATGTGTCATTTCCGTTCTACCGTAAACAGGTAAACGCGTAAGACTCCATACAACGAGCGGCAACACCTAAACTGCTGGAACGCGAACATTGGCATCTTCCACTAAAAAAAACAAAACAACAAGACCCTGCTAGGTCGAACTACGACTGCTCTGACTTCCTCCTTCGTGTCAGATTGAGGATACGTAGGCACGAAACGATGGTGTCTTGGCGAGCAAACTCCCCCCAACAATCCCGTAGTCCCCCGAACTACGTTGACTCTGACTTTCCCACTCCCGAGGGAATACGTAGGCCTAGGACGACGATGTCCTATCGAGTCACCTTTTCTTTTCTTCCCCCGTTTCTCCATTTCCCGTTCGTTCATTTTCCAGTCAGCAGTTGAGCTTCAGAAACCCCACACCCTTTGATCGATAACAACAAGCGTGGATCCCATCGAGTACGATGGACGCGAGGGGGTGCTAATACCTTCCTCTTGCGTAACCGACTCCCGAACCCAGGCTATGGTTGCGATGACCATTTCTTTCCCTTTGTTGAGGTTTTCTTCGATCGCTTCCTTTCCCTGCGTCGGGATAAATAACGTTCGGTGGCGACTCTTCTGTTATTTTTCGCCGGTTGATTTTCGCAGATGCGACACTTGTTTATTTGTTTTTTTAACTTTTTCCTTTTAATTTTTAGCTAATTAACCATTTTATTTTTATTTTTTATATTTGATTGATTAAAGATATGATAAATATTGCCTTGAAAATACTTGAATATTATAATATTCCACACAAGAGGATCAAAAAATAATGCAATGGCAAAGTTGTAATAATGCGTGAGGATCAAGAAAGAAAGCAATGGCAAAATTGTAATCTTGGTACATGCGTGAGGATCAAGGAAGAAATATACCATACGTGGGCACCAAGTAATGTCAAAGTTGTAATTATCCTAGATGATGAAATTATTACCAAATGGCATTTTCGTAATTACATAAAGTAGCTGAGGATCAAGAGAGCAAAATGTGAGGATTAACATCACCCAAAGGAAAATATGTAAATAATGATCTTTTCATTTACACTACTAATGGTTTCGTATATATTGGTGGCAAACTTGTAATTTGGAATTGATACTCGGGGCAGCCTTGGTACTCAAGAATAGAGAGGATCAAGAACTATATATATATATATATATATATATATATATATATCCATTTTGTTCTTCACTACAAGGAGGAGATCCAACAAGGAAAATTACCAAGAGAAGCACACAAAAACCTCAGTAAAACATCCTTCAAGAACTAGAAACTGAACTTTCCAAAAACTCTATTATTACATAAGAGTCGAAACTTCGAATCTCACGATTTTTCCACTTCCCTTATATCAAATATCATTCATCCAATGCATTGAAACCAAACATTCCAACACACTCATGGAGGCTCAGTGAAGTTGTAGGCATCATCACATCTCATCTGGAAGTACTCTAGAAGGTGCATTGGACACAGTTCAATAGGTAAACTTTCTTGATTTCAAACCCCCTCATTAAGGCTTCATTTTCATACGTTCAATTTGCCATTGTGTTTGCCTTGATATGTTGAGTGAAAACCCCATGAAAATGGGCATTGGTTGATCATATATGGTATTAAATTTTATTTATTTTCTTTTCAATTGTTTTAACTTTCATCTTTATTTTTTAAAAAATCAAAAAGAACATTTTATTCTTTCTTTCTATTTATTTCATTCTCATGTTAAAAAACTAAAAATATGTGTATTCTTTCATTTGTTATCTTTAGGTTTATATTTATTTATTTTTAAAATGTACTTTGATATTTTCTAAACATTATGATTCAATTGTACATTTTTGTTGATTTTGTTTTTGACTTAATCTTTGATGAATACATGATTGTTTTAAATGCTTAATGTTTGATATCTTGATGATTAATGATGAATTCATGTCTCATGTTCCTTTTGATGGTCATATGTTGAGATTATCTTGTCTTTGCCATGAGTATGTTTATTTGAAGCATGTACTGGATGACTTCTCTTGATGATTGTTTTTGTAACGCCCCGGTCAGTTTTGTCAGTTTTGTCTTTTTAATTAATTGAGTCGTTTTGAGTATTTTATTATTATATTATTTTATTTCTGACTTTTATGTGAAAATGTGTTATTTTTCGTCGTGAATATATTTTATCGCGTTTTGGGAACATTTGCGAGATATTTGAGTGTAGGGGTAATTTGGGCATTTTGATTTATTTTGTTAAGTTAGAATATAATAGAATAGAAAGAGAGAAAAATAGTAAGAGAAAGAAAAAGAAGAGAAGAAGAAAAGAAATGGAGAAGAGAAGAAAAGAGAGAATTTGGAAAACTTGGAAATCAATCAACCGACTTTCTAGATCACGATTAAATCGGGTAAGGGTGCGAAACTCGATTATACTATGTTTGTGTATGATTACGTATGTGTGTGTTTGGATGATTCTCTTGTTTTCCATGTTTTTCACTTCTAGGTCAAAAATGATAAAATGATTAGGAATCGATGTTTTCGCGGTCGAAAATCGATATAATTTGCGTTGCATGATCACAATGTGTTTATGAGTCATTGTTGATAATTGTTTTGCTGTTGGAATTGATTGGGAATGGAAAATGAGGTTTTTGGGAGTTTTGGAATAGTGTAACCCGTAACAGAATTTTTCTGGTTCTGGTGTGATTCGCCAGGGGAATTTGGGGTTCGCTAAGCGAATTGAGTCTCGCCACTCTTTCGCTATGCGACGTACTGGCGAAGGGTGATTCGCCAGGCGAAATTGTAAGTCGCCGGGCGAATTTGGAATGAAAGAAATGGGGTAGCTTCTGTAACTCTTGGGGTTTTTCTAAATTTGTGATTCGCCGCTAGTTCACCAGGCGAAGTGCTGGCGAATGGGGATCCGCCAGGCGAAATGCTAGGCGAAGTGCTGGCAAATGGGGATCCGCCAGGCGAATTCCTAATTCGCCAGGAGAATTTGGCTGTTTCTCAATAAATTCTTTTCTTTGAAAATTCATAACTTTTGAGCTGTGGTTCGGTTTGAGGTGTGGTTTGATGTGTTAGAAAGCTTATAAATGTACATTACTATGATGATGGTTTTGGAGATTGTTGGCCAATTAAATTATGTCGGGAATTAGGAAAGGTGTTGTTTTGTTGTCGACTTTTGTCGTTTAATTGTGTGAACTTGATGTGTATGTGCAATATGCTGTTGGTGTGGACATTGTATGACTTGTGTACTGTTGAGTGATGAAATTGCATGAAATGCATATTGTGATGATGGTTGGTGGCCTTACGGCAAGAAAATGCGATGTATGGTAATTGTTGATATATGCATGATTATGGCTGTGTATATGTGTGCATATTAAATGTCATGAGTCATTGTATGCCAAGCATCATGATATGCATTGTTGTGACGTCCTGAGTGACGGATTGATTCCAGAGGGAATCTGCTATACCATCGTGTGCCTTAAAAATAAAAGGACCTAAAGCGATTTGATATATCGTGCACCTTAAAAATAAGAGGACCTAAAGCGATGATTATAGACGATCATGTGCCCATGTGGGGTGTGAGCGATCGGATTGTGCGCCTTATACAAAGAGGACCTAAAGCAATCCATAAACGTCGTGCGCCTTATACCAAGAGGACCTAAAGCGACGGGGAACATCGTTTGCCCGACGGGGTGTTACTTGAGTGATCCTCAATAACGAGCGATGATTCCAGCAGAGTTCCTGAGTGAACTAGTGATGAGAAATATTGGAAGTCGGTACCGCATGGCATGTGCATAGAGTTGTTGTGTCAGTCTCTGTGCATTTGCATAAATCATGGATTAATTGTGTATGGAATTGTGAATGTGATTAATGAGATGGAATATGTACAATTGAATGGATGATGAGTGTATTGTGTATGATTGATGTGCAGTGGTGATGGATACTTGATACTTGTACGGTGTTGTGTTGTATTTGATTGTGGTGCATTTGTGGTGAGAATATTTTACTTGTGTATTTCTGTGTGAATATATAATTATATGCAACTGTATTATGATTGTGTTTCTCACCCTTCTGCTATTTTATAATGCTCTATGAGGCATTGCAGATTAGAGTTGCTGGAGGTCTTTTGTGAAGCTAGGGTCTTCATTCTTTTGTCGGTCGACTCTGATATGTGACACCGGGTAGTTAGGGAGGCCGTTGTGATTATTTTGTATTATGTATATGTATCTTTTGGATTGTACATGTATGACTTGATGTATGACAAACTTTCATGATTGATATATATATATATATGTTGAGATTCAGTTACGGATTTTCCGCTTTTATTCTGTTTCTGAATTGTGGGTGTAATACTACCTGAATTGTTGCATATCTTTATGAGCAGGTGTTGTATGTTTGTTTCAAATTGATGTGACCCCTCGGTCTATGCCGTGCATGGTTAATTATACTCTGATGAAATTTTGTATTTTATTTATCACTTTAATAGCTTGGGGGTATAGATTAGGGGTGTTACATTAAGTGGTATCAGAGACAGTCCGTGTCAGTTCGTGTCTGGTTGTGTTAGTCTTTGTCGGTGTTGGCGTTTGGGGTGAGCTGTTTGTTTAACCATCGTTTCTATTATTGGAAATGAACAGAATATGGCTGGTAGGAATGACGCTGCTTTGGCTGCTGCTATGCAAGCTATGGCTCGTGCTGTGCAGGGTGCACCTAATGTTGCGGGTAATGATGAGTTCAGGAAGAACAGACCGCCTGTCTTTAAAGGGAGACATAATCCTGATGGTGCACAAATTTGGTTGAAAGAGATTAAAAGGATTTTTCGAGTTATGGATTGTGCTGAGGACAGTAAGGTGAGACTGGGAACTCACATGTTACAGGAAGAAGCGGATGACTGGTGGGTTAGTACTCGTCAGGTGTTGGAAGCTAGGGATGAAGAAGTTACTTGGGAATTGTTTAGCCAGGAGTTTCTGAGGAAGTATTTTCCCGAGGATGTTAGAGGAAAGAAGGAAATTGAGTTCTTGGAACTGAAAAAAGGTAGTATGTCTGTTGTTGATTATACTGCTAAGTTTGTGGAGCTTGTGCAGTTTTATCCTCATTATGCTGAAGCGACTGCAGAGTTTTTTAAGTGTGTGAAGTATGAGAGTGGATTGCGTCCTGAGATTAAGCAAGCAATCGTTTATCAAAGGATAAGAAGGTTTTATGATTTGGTGGAATGTTGTAGGATTTATGAAGAGGATAGTAGGGCTCGTTCTACTCACTACAAGAGTGTGAGTGACAGAAAAGGGAAGCAACAGTTTCGTAGTGGTCCGTATGTAACACCAGCTGATAAAGGTAAGCAAATAGGTACTTTTGATCGAAGGTCAGGTGGAGGAGGTATGTCTAATTCTCCGAGATGTTTTAAGTGTGGTGAACTAGGACATCGTCAATTTGAATGTAGAAAATATGTGAGAAAGTGTTCTAATTGTGGAGGTTTAGGACATGTCGTAGCTGATTGTAAACGGAAGAATGTGGTGAAGTGTTTCAACTGTGGTGAACCTGGTCATATTAGCACAAAGTGTCAGAAACCGAAGCAAGCTCCAACTAGTGGGAAGGTATTTTCATTGGCGGGGACTCAGACTTTAAGTGCAGATCGTTTGATCAGAGGTACTTGTTTTATTAATAGTACGCCTTTAGTTGCTATTATTGATACTGGAGCGACTCATTCGTTTATTTCGTCTGAGTGCGCGAAGCGTTTGAATCTTGTGTTGCCTTTGATGGATGGTGAGATGGTTATTGATACTCCAGCGATGGGGTCAGTAACTACTTCTTTGGTTTGTTTAAGTTGTCCTTTAACCATTTATGGTAAAGACTTTGAAATGGATTTAGTGTGTTTGCCATTGGAGGGTTTAGATGTGGTTCTGGGAATGAATTGGTTGCAATTCAATAGGGTTCATATTGATTGTTGTCATAAGCTGGTAAGGTTTCCTTCTCTTGAGGAAGACGAAGACTCGAGTTTCTTATCTACCAAAGAGTTGAAGAGACTTTTGGCGGATGAAGCTCAGTTGTTTGGGTTGTTTGCGTCGTTGACTGTGGATAGTCAAGTTTTGCTGGATGTGTTTCCTGTTGTGTGTGAATTTCCGGAAGTGTTTCCTGAGGATATTTCGGATGTGCCACCAGAGAGAGAGGTGGAGTTTTCGATAGATCTAGTTCCTGGTACTAGACCTGTTTCTATGGCACCTTATCGTATGTCGGCATCTGAGTTGGTAGAGTTGAAGAAGCAATTGAATGAGTTGTTGGAGAAAAGGTTTGTGAGGCCAAGTGTTTCTCCTTGGGGTGCTCCAGTTTTATTGGTGAAAAAGAAAGATGGAAGTATGCGGTTATGTATTGATTATTGCCAGTTGAATAAGGTGACGATTAAGAATAAGTATCCTCTTCCAAGAATTGATGATCTGATGGATCAGTTGGTTGGTGCTTGTGTGTTTAGTAAGATTGACTTGAGGTCGGGGTATCATCAGATTAGGGTGAAGGAGGAAGATATTCAGAAGACGGCTTTTATGACACGTTACGGTCATTATGAATATTCTGTGATGCCGTTCGGGGTTTCTAATGCGCCAGGTGTGTTTATGGAGTACATGAATCGTATTTTCCACGAGCATTTGGATCAATTTATTGTTGTGTTTATTGATGACATATTGATTTATTCTAAGTCTCGGGAGGAGCACGCGGAGCATTTGCATATTGTTTTGCAGGTTTTGAAGGAAAGGAAGCTTTTTGCCAAATTGTCCAAGTGTGAATTCTGGTTGTCGGAGGTGAGTTTTCTTGGACACGTAATTTCAGGTAATGGTATTGCTGTGGATCCATCTAAAGTAGAAGCAGTTCTACAATGGGAGGCTCCGAGATCTGTTACTGAAATTCGAAGCTTTTTGGGTTTGGCCGGATATTATCGAAGGTTTATTGAAGGTTTTTCTAAGCTAGCACTTCCTTTGACCCAGTTGACTTGTAAAGGGCAAGCATTCATTTGGGATATTCGGTGTGAGGAAAGTTTTAATGAGCTGAAGAGAAGATTGACGACAGCTCCGATTTTGATTTTGCCGAATCCTAATGAACCATTTGTGGTGTATTGTGATGCGTCTTTGATTGGTCTAGGTGGTGTGCTAATGCAAGACGGTAAGGTCGTGGCGTATGCTTTGAGGCAGTTGAGAGTGCATGAGAAGAATTACCCTACGCATGACTTGGAGTTAGCGGCTGTGGTGTTTGTATTGAAAATTTGGAGGCATTATCTTTTTGGTGCAAGGTTTGAAGTCTTTAGTGATCACAAGAGTTTGAAATATCTGTTTGATCAGAAGGAATTGAATATGAGGCAACGAAGATGGTTGGAATTTTTGAAGGACTACGACTTTGGCTTGAATTACCATCCTAGTAAAGCTAATGTGGTAGCCGATGCATTGAGCCAGAAATCATTGCATATGTCCACTTTAATGGTTAAGGAGTGGGAGCTTTTGGAATCGTTTAGAGATTTGAGTTTGGTATGTGAAGTAACGTTGGATAGTGTGAGGTTGGGTATGTTGAAGGTTACTAATGATTTTCTAATGACGGTAAGCGAGAAGCAGAAGTTGGACGTGAAATTAGTGGATTTGATGTTGGTTGATGGAAAGGATGTGAGTGGTGATTTTCAAGTGGATGTTAATGGTGTGTTGAGGTTCCGTGGACGAATTTGTATTCCGGACGATTCGGATTTGAAACGAATGATTTTGGAAGAAGGACACCAGAGTAATTTGAGTATACATCCGGGAGCGAACAAGATGTACCAAGATTTGAAAAAGATTTTCTGGTGGTCTGGATTGAAAAGTGATGTGGCTCAGTTTGTGTATGCTTGTTTGACGTGCCAGAAGTCGAAAGTGGAACATCAGAGGCCGAGTGGTTTGTTGCAACCGTTGGATATTCCTGAGTGGAAATGGGATAGCATTTCTATGGATTTTGTAACGGGGTTGCCGAATACTCAGCGAGGGCATAATGCTATTTGAGTGGTTGTTGATAGGCTGACTAAATCGGCTCATTTCATTCCGATTGACATCAGTTTTTCCTTGGAGCGGTTAGCGGAGATTTACATCAGTGTGATTGTGAAGTTGCATGGAGTTCCGTTAAGTATTATTTCGGATCGAGATCCTAGGTTTACCTCGAGATTTTGGGAAAGTTTACAGAAGGCGTTGGGTTCTAAATTGAGGTTGAGTTTGGCTTATCATCCGCAGACGGATGGGCAGACGGAGAGAACGATTCAGTCTTTGGAAAAAATTTTGAGAGCGTGTGTTTTGAAACAAGGTGGTGCGTGGGATAGTTATCTTGCGTTGATTGAATTCACGTATAATAACAGTTTCCATTCTAGTATTGGAATGTCACTGTTTGAAGCATTATATGGACGAAGATGTCGGACACCGTTGTGTTGGCACGAAT
Organism: Lathyrus tuberosus; assembly: GCA_022829125.1. Classification (NCBI taxonomy): domain Eukaryota; kingdom Viridiplantae; phylum Streptophyta; class Magnoliopsida; order Fabales; family Fabaceae; genus Lathyrus; species Lathyrus tuberosus. Next base: position 261,491 of record JALAZF010000151.1, on the reverse strand, counting down.
CTGGTGAGAGAACGGTGGTTGGACCGGAGTTGGTACAGCAGACTACAGACAAGGTAAAGTTTATTCGTGAGAAAATGAAGGCTTCTCAGATAGACAAAAGAGTTATCATGATCGGAGACGAAAGGATCTTGAGTTTCAAGAGGGCGATCATGTATTTCTAAGGGTTACGCCGGTAACGGGTGTTGGTCGTGCATTGAAATCGAATAAGCTTACTTCTCGATTTATTGGTCCTTACCAGATATCTGCGAGAGTGGGTGCGGTGGCTTATCGGGTGGCGTTGCCGCTGAGTCTGTCAAATTTGCATGATGTGTTCCATGTTTCACAGCTTCAGAAGTATATTCCGGATCCGTCGCATGTGATTCCGATGGATGAGGTTGAGGTAAGGGAGAACCTTATGGTCGAGGCTTTACCGGTGAGTATTTTAGATCGAGAGTTGAAGAGGTTGCGGGGCAAGGATATTGCACTTGTGAAGGTGGCGTGGAGAGGCGCTGCTGAGGGCAATTTGACTTGGGAGTTGGAGAGTCGGATACGGGAGTCTTATCCAGAGTTGTTCGTCTCAGGTAAGATTTTTTAGGACGGAAATTTCTAAGTGGGGGAGAGTTGTAACGCCCCGGTCAGTTTTGTCTTTTTAATTAATTGAGTCGTTTTGAGTATTTTATTATTATATTATTTTATTTCTGACTTTTATGTGAAAATATGTTATTTTTCGTCGTGAATATATTTTATCACGTTTTGGGAACATTTGCGAGATATTTGAGTGTAGGGGTAATTTGGGCGTTTTGATTTATTTTGTTAAGTTAGAATATAATAGAATAGAAAGAGAGAAAAATAGTAAGAGAAAGAAAAAGAAGAGAAGAAGAAAAGAAAAGGAGAAGAGAAGAAAAGAGAGAATTTGGAAAACTTGAAAATCAATCAACCGACTTTCTAGAACACGATTAAATCGGGTAAGGGTGCGAAACTCGATTATACTATGTTTGTGTATGATTATGTATGTGTGTGTTTGGATGATTCTCTTGTTTTCCATGTTTTTCACTTCTAGGTCGAAAATGATAAAATGATTAGGAATCAATGTTTTCACAGTCGGAAATCGATATAATTTGCGTTGCATGATCACAATGTGTTTATGAGTCATTGTTGATAATTGTTTTGCTGTTGGAATTGATTGGGAATGGAAAATGAGGTTTTTGGGAGTTTTGGAATAGTGTAACCCGTAACAGAATTTTTCTGGTTCTGGTGTGATTCGCCAGGCGAATTTGGGATTCGCCAGGCGAATTGAGTCTCGCCACTCTTTCGCTAGGCGACGTGCTGGCGAAGGGTGATTCGCCAGGCAAAATCGTAAGTCGCCAGGCGAATTTGGAATGACAGAAATGGGGTAGCTTCTGTAACTCTTGGGGTTTTTCTAAATTTGTGATTCGCCACTAGTTCGCCAGGCGAAGTGCTGGCGAATGGGGATCCGTCAGGCGAAATGCTAGGCGAAGTGCTGGCGAATGGGGATCCGCCAGGCGAATTCCTAATTCGCCAGGAGAATTTGGCTGTTTCTCAATAAATTCTTTTCTTTGAAAATTCATAACTTTTGAGCTGTGGTTCGGTTTGAGGTGTGGTTTGATGTGTTAGAAAGCTTATAAATGTACATTACTATGATGATGGTTTTGGAGATTGTTGGCCGATTAAATTATGTCGGGAATTAGGAAAGGTGGTGTTTTGTTGTCGACTTTTGTCGTTTAATTGTGTGAACTTGATGTGTGTGTGCAATATGCTGTTGGTGTGGACATTGTATGACTTGTGTACTGTTGAGTGATGAAATTGAATGAAATACATATTGTGATGATGTTTGGTGGCCTTACGGCAAGAAAATGAGATGTATGGTAATTGTTGATATATGCATGATTATGGCTGTGTATATGTGTGCATATTAAATGTCATGAGTCATTGTATGCCAAGCATCATGATATGCATTGTTGTGACGTCCTGAGTGACGGATTGATTCCAGAGGGAATCTGTTATACCATCGTGCGCCTTAAAAATAAGAGGACCTAAAGCGATTTGATATATCGTGTGCCTTAAAAATAAGAGGACCTAAAGCGATGATTATAGACAATCGTGTGCCCATGTGGGGTGTGAGCGATCGGATTGTGCGCCTTATTCAAAGAGGACCTAAAGCAATCCATAAACGTCGTGCGCCTTATACCAAGAGGACCTAAAGCGACAGGGAACATCGTTTGCCCAACGGGGTGTTACTTGAGTGATCCTCAGTAACGAGCGATGATTCCAGCAGAGTTCCTGAGTGAACTAGTGATGAGAAATATTGGAAGTCGGTACCGCATGGCATATGCATAGAGTCGTTGTGTCAGTCTCTGTGCATTTGCATAAATCATGGATTAATTGTGTATGGAATTGTGAATGTGATTAATGAGATGGAATATGTATAATTGAATGGATGATGAGTGTATTGTGTATGATTGATGTGCAGTGGTGATGGATACCTGATACTTGTACGGTGTTGTGTTGTATTTGATTGTGGTGCATTTGTGATGAGAATATTTTACTTGTGCATTTCTGTGTGAATATATAATTATATTCAACTGTATTATGATTGTGTTTCTCACCCTTCTGCTGTTTTATAATGCTCTGTGAGGCATTGAAGATTAGAGTTGCTGGAGGTCTTTTGTGAAGCTAGGGTCTTCATTCTTTTGTCGGTCGGCTCTGATATGTGACACCGGGTAGTTAGGGAGGCCGTTGTGATTATTTTGTATTATGTATATGTATCTTTTGGATTGTACATGTATGACTTGATGTATGACAAACTTTCATGATATATATATATATATATATATATATATATATATATATATATATATATATATATATATATATATATATATATATATATATATATATATGTTGAGATTCAGTTACGGATTTTCCGCATTTATTCTGTTTCTGAATTGTGGGTGTAATACTACCTGAATTGTTGCATATCTTTATGAGCAGATGTTGTATGTTTGTTTCAAATTGATGTGACCCCTCGGTCTATGCCGTGCATGGTTAATTATACTCTGATGAAATTTTGTATTTTATTTATCGCTTTAATAGCTTGGGGGTGTTACAGTTTTTACCATGATGCTTAATGCTTCATTTAATTGATCTCTGATGATTTTCCATTGATTAATTCTTGTTGACCATGATGTTTTTCCATGTGTTGTTGATTTCATTTGTTGCTTAATACTTGTGACCTAATCCAAGGGAAAGGGAACGCGTATGTTGACTCTCTGTCATATGCTTGTTTGGTATGAATCCCATTATCCTTTCAATTCCACTTTCCAATCCCATTAACAACTAATCAAACCTTTTCTCTCATCACCGTGTAATCGAGACCTTTTTTTCACCTGTAGTTCCACGAACGATGGACGCTCTGATTTCTCATTCCTATTGAGAATACGTAGGCACAAGGGCCCCAATCCTTGGCGAGCAACCCTTTCTTTTTTTCACCCGTAGTCTCCGAACTACAATTTCTCTGACTTCCTATTAAGGATACGTAGACATAAGATTGCAAGATCCTAGCGAGCTACCTGTTATTTTTCTACCTTTTTCTTTTTCTACCTTTTTCTTTTCTTCCTTTTCAATAAAATAATAAAACATTTCCCACATTTTCCCCAATCAATGGCAAACAACTTTAGCAAGAAAACATAGATATTTCAAGAGGTTCCTGTAGAGTACTATAGATGCTTAGGGTGCTAGTACCTTCCTTTTGCATAACCAACCCCCGTACCTTTGATCTCTTTATTGAATAGTCTTTAGCCTTGTTCTTAGCTTTGCATATTTATTTTGGGTTTATTCGATCTTTTCCCCATTCCCTTGGATAAATAAAAGTTTGGTGGTGACATCTTTGTTTTGCGAGTCAAGCTAAGTGATAGCCTGGTCTCCAATTCTCACCGCGACAGAAAATAGCGACTTCGCTGGGGACCCCCCAAAAGGGTTAACCTAACTTGTTTATCTATGTTTTTGCTATTATTTTTTTGCTTGCATTGCTTAGGCATTTTTTTTGCTTCTTCAAGGTGATGATCTATATGAGTGAGGTAAGTCATAACCCGGACTTGAGTGTACATTAAGATAAAATATTGGTATAATCAAAAGTTACATGTTTGGAGTAATCCTATGCATGATTAACATATGATACAACCACACTCGGTGGAGGCCCTTTTTGGGATTACAGATGTCGTTACGAGTAATTGTAACAACATTACTTTTTTCGACCAGGGAGCCTGAGAAGATGAGGACCATGGTATCCCATTTATCCCACTTGACCTTTTAGGATGTAGTACGATGGCTATGAAGGTGTAAACCTGAATTAGTTGATACACGATGCTACACTTAGACGAGGTTCTCTTGAGAATTTTACTGATTTTCGAGTAATCAGTGTGCTAGTAATATCCGAAAGATGGATCAATGACTCTGGGAACATTTTTAGAACTTTGTTCTACAGGTACAAAAACCTTAGTACATACCCTTTTGGGATGGTTAGACCTATGGCTCCATGCTCGTGATGTCGAAACCTTGAACCCCATATGTTTGTAATCTTGCTTGTGTTTGTGCATCCATACATTCATGCATTCATTAACTTCATTTTAACCAAGTCTTCAAGGGACTTAGGGTTACTTATTGCAAACATCACAGGTATTTTTCACCATGGATTTTGAAGGATGTACTTCAATTAAGATCCTTCCTATTGTTAATGAAACGTGGTTTTCAACAATTCAAAAGTGTTATCCGTTCGTGATGTTTGCAATATGACTATTAGGTTCCTTGAACACTAACAAAAATTCATTTGAATTTGCATATCATGTATCATTCAAACATTAATTTTTGCATTCCATGGACTTATTCATGTCTCCTATCTCCAATAGTCATATGTCAGTCGTCGAGATGATTCCTCATCACCAATACAAGACTAGAGCTAATATCAGACACAGAATGTCAGAGATAATACTCTCACTTTCCATGATGATGGCCCTAATGTCAAGAACAATCCTCTGCCAGGGCATGAGAAGTGATGCTTCAGTCAACTTTAGCCAACTATCCTCCTAAAGCCAGTGTTTCAGATAGGACAGCTCATCCTTGTTGTTGATTAGTCTCTAGGCCATGTTTCTTTCCATTTGCAATTTCCTTGTTTGTATTGTGTTCATTTACTTTTAAACTTGTTTATTTTGAATGTTAATTTAAATGAAATAAGCATTGCAATATTTTGAATCAATTCATTTGTTATTTGCATCTTTATGATTTCTCTTTCAAAATGCATATCTTGTTCACTTTCTTTTATCAAACTTTTGATTATGCAAAGATTTGAGGGAAGATGATGAAAACAAAATACTCACAATTATTGTTGGTATGATTTCAAATTAAAACTTTGCTGACGATGTAAGGCATTGTTTCAATTCCCAAACACTGGAGACATAAGGAAGATAATCCCTCGTCAACCCCTTCAAGCCTAGAAGTTGGAGTTTCTTTCTGTACCAAAAAACCCACAATCTTAACCTGGGGCAGGGTAGTTCTCAGTTAACTTGATTGTGCATTCAAATACAAGAGTTTCATGCAAGACACCTTTCAACAAAAGTTTACATTCATAAGTCGTCCTTCACACACAACAAGCAGGTGTCGAAGATGTCTTTCAAATCGGAAGCCAATGATGGTTCACTGTAATCATTAAGCCAGACAGTCACAACCTTTCAACTCTTCCAAATTAAATGAATAAATGTTGTACAAGTTGTTACCAAAGTGATAAATAAAGAAGGATCGTGAAGAAATCCTTACTCAAAGAATGAGTCGAGTCCCTTTCGAGGCAAAATCTAAGAAAGATGGGAAGCTCATGACCTTACCTTATACAAAGAGAAATAAGAACAAGCTTGTATGATAACCAAAAAGAATAGAGGGTGACTGTCAAAGAACTTCATTAATTCTCGAGCTATCTACAACATCAAAACCTCTTAGGGTTAGAATGTGTGTGTCAATTAACTGAACATAGGATTGGAGTTCATCACAAAGAAAGGGTGGGTACAAATAAACTTTGAGTCGTTATCCTTTGTTTCAAAAACAGTGAACCAGGCCATGTTACAACCCTTAAAAGACCTAACTGAAGTAAGGTTATTTTGAAAGCATACTATAGCAAGGTTGCGTAAACTGACTCCAAAAAGATTTTCGCAAATTCTTTGTTTTGGCACCATACCTTTACTTTACCTTTCAATTTGAATGTCTTAAACCACTGTGTTTTGACCAGTGATTCATACGTTTTGCATCATTCCAACAATGATTTTGATTTCAAAAATTGCATGAACTTTGCATTAAAATTACCATGTTTGAATGAACACTTTTGTTTGTAAACTAGCTTTCTCTCAAGGAATTTTTTAAACAGTTAAGAAACTTGGTCAGTGATCCTATCAAGGGCAAGTTCCTTCCAAATCCTATTGAGAATCGGTTCAAGATTTGTTGTTCAGTGCAAGTCCTTCTCAAAATTGGTTTATCCAGAATATTTTTCAAGACTCATACTGGGGCAAGCCTTCCAAGCGCACAGAAAGAAGTCATCTCCAGAATCAGACAAGTTGAAGCAATGATTAGTTCATCTACAACAATCGACTATTCTAGGGGCAACTTATTTAAAAGAATCCCCAAGCAGCTCTTTATCCTTCATCCAAGGATCATCCACTTCATACAGTTTACCAATGTGGCAGAGATGTGTCTAGTAGTAGCATCTTTAGTCCCCAAGCAGAATGGCAGTGATCTTCTTGTTGAGGAATCCGTCTTTCAGTCTTGTCCTCTCCCCAAAAGATTCGAGACATGTTGTCCTCAGCATCTGCATTACATTTGCATTTGATTGTATATCATAGCAAAATTTATATACATATGCATAACAAGACTGTTTCATCCTCATTTGCATTTCGCCATAGGTCGTGTTGTTGTCAACGTCCTACCTTGTGATCAAAGTCCAACTTACTTGGCACCTACCAAAGCAGATATGTGTCTGTATGTCCCTCTTTTGCGTCCAATGTTATTCTTGGATGTTTGTGTTTCTTTCTTTCTTTGCATCCAATGCTTTCTTGGGTATCGTTTGTTCATTTCCATCCAATGATATTCTTGGATGTTGTCTCTCTCTTACATTCAATGACATTCTTGAATGTAACCTTGTTCACAGTAATCTAAAGCCATTATTAGATATTGTGATTATACCTTTCATTCAAAGCCATTATTGGATGACTGGTTTTTTTGCATTCAATGGATGTCGTCTTATTCAGAGTCATCTAAAGCCATTATTAGATATTGTGATTATACCTTTCATTCAAAGCCATTATTGGATGACTGGTTTCTTTGCATTCAATTCCATTCTTGGATGTCGTCTTATTCACAGTAATCTAAAGCCATTATTAGATATTGTGATTATACCTTTCATTCAAAGCCATTATGGGATGACTGGTTTCTTTGCATTCAATGCCATTCTTGAATATAGTCTTGTTCACAATCATCTAAAGCCATTTTTAGATATTGTGATTATACCTTTTATTCAAAGCCATTATTGGATGACTGGTTTCTTTGCATTCAATGCCATTCTTGAATGTAGTCTTGTTCACAGTCATCTAAAGACATTATTAGATATTGTGATTATATCTTTCATTCAAAGCCATTATTGGATGACCGGTTTCTTTGCATTCAATGCCATTCTTGGATCCCTACTTTGTTCACTTTCATATGATGCCATTCTCAGATATTGTGATTATACCTTTCATTTAAAGCCATTATTGGATGTCTGGTGTCTTTTCATCCAATGCCATTCTGGGGTGTCACATATGTCTGTCTCTCTGATGTTTTTCCAGATTGAGTCTTTGGTTCTGATGTTTTTCTATAACACTTTGTGCCTATCTGACGTTCTTCCAGATACGACCTTGTTTACCTGATGTTCTTCCAGATATGGTGTTGCTTATCTGATGTTCTTCCAGATATGTCTTCAAAATCTTTTCTTGTACATTTAATGTTTTTCTAAATGTTTCGGACGTAGTTTCAGAATCTTTGTCTTCATCTAATGATATTCTAGATCATTTCAATTTATCTATGACCATGGTTAACACCTGTTGAATGCTTTCAAGTTTGTTTCCTTTCCTCATCCAATGCTCTTTCTGGATGTGTCCCGGAGTTTATTCAATGCTTTCCTGGATATCTCTGATGTTTTCTAGAGTCCATTCAATGCTTTTCTGGATGTCTATGATGTTTCCACATGCTCCGGAGTTTATTCAAAGCTTTCCTGAATATCTTGAAGGTTGAGAAACACAAGAAAGGGGTGTTTGAATTGGGTTTCACATTTCGTCCCCATTTGCGGAATTTAAACTAATGGCGTTAAAATGTAAATAAAATAAATGAACACAATTATTTTAATCCTGGTTCATTGTTAACGAAGTTACTCCAATCCACCCCTCGAGGTGATTTCGCCTTATCACAAGGACTTAAGCCAATAATCATCAACGATTACAACCATAATGGATACCATCCATTGCCTTCTTGAGAATCTTGGCATTCATTTGCCTCTCAAGGAATCAACCTCCAAGTCGTTCAATAACGACCTGGCCCTCTCAAGCATTCTAGTCTTCACTCGAACATTCAAGGAACAACATCCACTAAGCTATTAGAAACACGCTTAGTCATCTCAAGCATTCTGGTCATCACTCGACCGCTCAAGGAACATCACCTTTTTCAAGGATTTTCTTGTGCACTATATATGCTTCTTACAAGCTGATTGCATAAATGAAGTACAATAACACCTAAGTGTTTCTAGCAAGATATAAGCAACAACTCCTTGCTTTCTAATACAGAAACTATCTAAAGAATGATCTATAAGAAATTATAAAGCACACTAGTTCTGTATTGCTTAAAAGCTTTCTTATGAGCACTACTGTAACACCCCCTTTCTATACCCCCAAATAATCACATAATCATTTAGGCACATATTTAAAATTTCGTCAGAGTATAATTATAAACATAGTATAAAAGAGGTATGTCACATTATACATAAAATTAAAACATTCAACATCTGCTCAACAATTGATATGCAACAGTGGGGTAACTTTGCAACAGAAGAACTTAGTCCTTACACCCACATCTCAATATTTAGAATAAAAACGAAAAATCTAAACATTGAATAATATATAACATATATATATACATCATCAAGTATTATCCACCAACATAATTCATGTTTACATAAACATTCATCAACCAGATACATGTACAAATGTATCACAAAAGAATCATATATATATCCTAGTTACCCGGTGCTACATATCAGAGCCGACCGACCAAAAGAATGAAGACACGCTTCACAAAAAGACCACCAGCATACCTACTCTGCAATGCCTCATAGAGCATCATAAAACAGCAGAAGGGTGAGAAATATTATCATAATAACAATGCATATAATTATATATCTTAGCATAAAAATATACATATTTCACATTCTCACCACAATTCATCACAATTCACTCATATACATCACAATGTATATATATATATATATATAAAGCCAAGCATATTCATCATGAATACTTTCCCAATTCTCATCATTCCACATAAACATACATATTCATGTTTATTCATCAATGCACCATATAAAGATGATAAATGCAAATCATAGAGACCGACTCACGACTCTATGCAAATGCAATGCGGTACCGACTCAATCATCTCAAGTTCACTCAGGAACTTATTGGAACCATCGCTCGTTACCAATGTAACTCCCTGTCGGGCATACGATGTTCCCCGTCGCTCACACCCCACACGGACACATGACGTTTATGGATCGCTCACACCCCACACGGGCACACGACCCGATCGCTCACACCCCACATGGGCACACGATCGTCTATAATCATCACTCACACCCCACATGGGCACACGACGTTATAGCGGATTCCCTCTGGAACCAATCCGTCGCTCACACCCCACATGGGCACACGACGTTTATGGATCGCTCACACCCCACACGGGCACACGATCACAAGATGCATATCATGATACTTGACACACAAGAACTCATGACAACCAATGCATCTTCCCACATATATGCAACCATAAACATGCATACATAACCAAATACAACACATTGCATTTATTTGCCTTTCGGCCATAATTCATCACCACATCATGTCATCACATGCATTATCATCATGCTATCACATACAATCTATATACATTCACATCAATGCACTATTGTATGATTCACATCCAGACACACATTCAAAACGGGAAAAAGTCACTAAAAAAACACTATTCCCGACTTTCTGACATAATTAAATTGGCTAACAATTTCCAAATCATCATAATAAGAAAGAATACTCCATAAGCTTTCTAATGCATCAAACCACGCCTCAAACCGAACCACAGATCAAAAGTTATGCAGAAAACAAAATTACACAAACAGCATTGTTCGCTGGGCGAACCCTCTCGCGAGCATTCGCTAGCACCTTCGCTAGGCGAATGTTCCAGCGAACCAACTACTAGCTAAAAACAGACACAAAGTTCGCTAGGCGAACCAAGGCAGCAACCACCAACATCAAAAACACCCAAACTTCGCTAGGCGAACCCTCTAGCGAACCTTCGCTCACACCTTCGCTAGGCGAACACCCGTAGCGAACCTTCGCTACCCTTCGCTGAATGGTTCGCTAGGCGAACCTGCGAAAACTCAGAATCTTTCAGCGCTGTTGAAAACCCAAAATCCATATTTTTTAACCCAAAACATTTTCAAAACAACATATATCAATCAGAACTCAATACAATCATGGCAACAAGCATTCTACCACATTTACGTCGATTTCCAACCGCGAAAACATCGATTTCTCAACATCGACCTAGAATAGAAAACTATGAAAACACAACAAACAATCCAATACACACATACATAATCATACATAATGATATACATTGATAAGATAATAAGATTTCACACCCTTACCCGGATAAATCGATTCCTAGAAGTTGATTTCTTGATCTCCTAGGTTTTCCCCTCTTTTCCTTCTCTTTTCTCCTCTTCCTCTTTCTTTCTCTCCTTTTTCTCTCTATTTTTCCTTTCCATCTCTTTCTCTCCTATTTCCTCTTCTTATCTCTTTTTCTTTTCTATTTCTTATTTTCTCTTCTTTCTACACAAATTCAAATTAATTCATTTTCTCACACAATTATATTTCCACTAAATTTTCTAACTTAGCATTAATTGAGAAATGTCTAAAATACCCTCCATTCTAATTTTCCCCGAAAACTCTCAAAAACGGTAAAATATCATAACATGTCAACATAACATATTAACACACCAATTTCACAGATAAAATAATTTATCACTCAACATAAATAAAAGACTCAACAAAATGGGAAAAATCAGAATCGGGGCGTTACAACTCTACCCCACTTTAGAAATTTTCTACCTCGAAAATATTACCTGATTCAAACAACTCCGGATACGACTCTCGCATCCGACTCTCTAGTTCCCAAGTCATATTGCCTTCCGCAGCGCCTCCCCAAGCTACTTTCACAAGCGCAATATCCTTGCCTCTTAGTTTCTTAACTTCACGGTCCAAAATCCTAATCGGTAAAGCTTCAACCGTAAGGTTATCTCTCACTTCAACCTCATCCATAGGAATAACATGTGACGGATCCGGAACATACTTCCGAAGTTGCGAAACATGGAATACATCATGTAAATTCGAAAGATTCGGAGGCAACGCCACACGGTAAGCCACAGCACCAACTCGCGCAGAAATCTGATACAGACCAATAAAATGAGAAGTCAACTTCTTCGACTTCAAAGCACGACCCACACCTATAACCGGCGTAACTCTTAAAAACACATGGTCGCCTTCTTGAAACTCAAGATCTTTCCTTCTCTTGTCATGATAGCTCTTTTGTCTACTTTGAGAAGCTTTCATCTTCTCACGAATAAACTTCACTTTCTCCGTCATTTGTTGTACCATCTCCGGTCCAACCAACGTCCTCTCACCGGTTTCATGCCAACACAAAGGTGTTCGACATCTCCGACCATACAAAGCCTCAAATGGGGCCATACTTATACTTGAATGAAAACTGTTATTATAGGTGAACTCAATCAACGCCAAATAACTATCCCAAGCACCACCTTGCTCGAGCACACAAGCACGCAACAAATCCTCCAACGATTGAATTGTCCTCTCGATTTGACCATCCGTTTGCGGATGATAAGCCGAACTCAATCTTAGCTTAGAACCCAAAGCCTTTTGTAAACTCTCCCAAAACCTCGATGTGAATCTAGGATCTCTATCTGATACAATACTCTTAGGAACTCCATGTAACTTCACAACCACAAGAATATAAATCTCGGCTAACTTCTCCAAAGGATAACTAATATCACTTGGAATGAAGTGAGCAGATTTAGTAAGCCTGACAACGATTACCCAAATAGCATTATGACCTCTTTGCGTATTCGGCAATCCCGTAACAAAATCCATCGATATACTATCCCATTTCCATTCCGGAATGTCCAACGGTTGCATCAATCCACTAGGCTTTTGATGTTCCACCTTAGACTTTTGACAAGTTAAGCACGCATACACAAATTGAGCCACATCCCTCTTTAATCCGGACCACCAAAAGATTTTCTTCAAATCTTGATACATTTTATTCGCTCCTGGATGTATACTCAAATTACTTCGGTGCCCTTCTTCCAATATCATCTTTTTCAACTCCGCATCATCGGGAATACAAATACAACCACGGAATCTCAAAACTCCAAAATTATCAACCTTGAAATCCTCGTTTTCATTCATCATCAAATCAACAAACTTCAAATCCAACTTTTGCTTTTCACATACGGTTGCAAGAAAATCATTCGTAACATGTAGCATACCAAGTCTCACACTTCTCGGCGTCATTTCACAAACTAAACTCAAGTCTCTAAAATTCTCCAAAAGTTCCCATTCTCTCATCATCAATGTGGACATATGTAACGATTTTCGACTCAAAGCATCGGCCACCACGTTTGCCTTACCCGGATGGTAATTCAAACCAAAATCATAATCCTTCAAAAGCTCTAACAACCTTCTTTGTCTCATGTTCAATTCTTTTTTATCAAATAAATATTTCAAGCTCTTGTGATCACTAAAAACTTCAAATCTTGCACCATAAAGATAGTGCCTCCAAATTTTCAAAATAAACACCACGACCTCCAACTCCAAGTCATGTGTAGGATAATTCTTCTCATGCACTCTCAATTGTCTTGAAGCATAAGCCACAACTTTTCCATCTTGCATCAAAACACTGTTAGACGGTGTGGCTAGTGATCGAGTGGGGGGGGTGAATAGATCACCTCCTTGAAACTCAAGGATTTTAAAAAAATTTATCAGAGTCTTTCAAGTTAGCGGAAAAATTATGATCCCGAATCGACTTCCGTCTATTCTGAACCAGCTACTAGAAAACCGGACACATGAGTTTATGCTGGATTTATTAGGATGACAAAGATATATTAACACCAGATTGGAATCGACTCAAATGCACTTATCATACAAAGGCTATTTCCAATGAACAAAAACACAGCAAACAATTTTGTCAAACACTTGGCGTGTATGCATTTAACGATTAACAATAATGGTGATTTTGACAAAGATTTTCGTACCACTATTGTATCTTGAAACTTTGATACGCAACACACCAAACGAATCACAAAATTGTTGAAAGCGTAAAGAGATAAAGATAGAATACGATACGCAGAGATTTGGTAAGGAAGTTCCCCACTTCCGTCCTCGCGTGTGGGTACGTCTCCCTCTCAATTTCAAAATGAAATTGAGACCTGTTATATCAATAATGCTGAATTCGTTCTTTACAAGGTTACAATACAAATCCAGAAATCTAAACCCCAAGATCTTCCTATTGTATGAACCTTCACTTGATCTGAGCTTGATCAAGAATTTTCCTGCAAGAAATACAGACAATTCACCGGTTCCACGACCTGTTTGCGAAATCTCCAGATTTCCAAACCCTACGCTGCGGCTGAATCTGTTCTGCAATCGTGACTAACAAACCCTCAAGAACACACCCGTTCTTGAAGGACAAACCAGATGGTTTTTCCTCGAAACCCCCTTTGTATCTTCAACTCAGCTAGATCAATGATCGTACCACTGAACGTTATCTCGAAGATCCCTTAATTCGAAGAACAAAAATGATTATGTGTTGATGTTCTTGAATTAACGAGATTGAGAAGATGATGAAGACAAAGTCTCTTTCAGGTTTCTAACACTGCTCTTGAAAAATCATGCACACCAAACTTGTCTTTTGCTTTGATTGCACTTTTTCACCCTAACCAGAATTCTCTTACCAAACTGAACTGTCATGACACTTATATATGAAAACAGAAACGGTTAAAAGCAACAAACAACTCTATGTATCGATACAAGAGTCGTATGCGTCGATACATAGTGAGTATAACACATGCATGAGTCGACACATGGTTGTATGCATCGATGCATACTGTACCTGTTAATTTCCAGAATGTAAAATAAATCATGCATCGATACATGATGCGCATGCGTCGATACATAGCTCAATTACAAAGGAACATGTGTCGATACAAGTATCGTATGAATCGATACATACTGAAGCAAAATTATTTCAGAATGTGAAGTAAATCATGCATCGATACATGATGCGTATGCGTCGATACATAGCCTAGTTACAAAGGATTTTATCAAAGGTATGTGTCGATACAAGACACGTATGAATCGATGCATACATAGAAAAAATCGTTTTTATGATTACAATGATGATATGAATCAATTTGCATTGTCTTTTAAATCATAGTAGGTATGAAATCATATGTATGTACAAACTAATCATGCATACAAATCTTATATCATGCATATCACACAATTTGCTATCATACAAAAACTTAAAAGCTTGCTCACAAACTCCCCCTTTTTTATGATGGCAAATTTGCAAGATGTGATAGAGCACTCCCCCTGAGTTTGTGCATGGCTGTCAACGTCTTGTTGTCTTTCTTCTCCCCCTTTGTCAACATAAAAAAGAAGAGATAGACAGTCTGGTGAAATAGTCCCAAAGCTAGACAGCAAAATTGATGTAACAATAGACAGCAATATTGATATAGAAGCTCACAATCACCAAGAATGAAGCTTAACATAACAGAATCATTCACAAAGAATGACAAGACAGGGAAAGACTAACACAAGTAAATAGAACTAAAAGAAATAAGCATTAAATTTTTAAGAAAGTACTTGGAGTTTACATAAGCAAAACCAAAACAAATGAAGTTTGAACAATGTAACAAGGAAACTGAAACAACATGATGATGAAATGAAATGTAATGAAATGACATGATGCTAGCCTAAAAAGGGTTATGGCCTCCACAGGACTCCTCATCCTCTCTATCAGGATCTCTGAAGTTTGGTGGAGGCGGCGGAGGAGGCATCTCATCAGGATTATGGCCCATGAAACTGTATCGCCAGAACCGGTTCTGAACTTCAACACTTCTGAATCTGTCCATGATACCAGGATGTGCACGGCAATCGTCCATAAAACCAGACATTTCATTGTAAAAGACTTGATGCCATTTAACCAATTCCGTGTGCCAAGCATGCTGATTACGATACATACTGATGCTAAAACATGTTTTAACTGATTTGTGACTACCTGTTGAGTTAGAAACCTGTGAACAGCTCTTGAGTCAATGCAGTATGGATGATGTCATGATAATGATGCTCAAGTATAATTCATGAATCAAACGTTAATGTTCAAACAACATATGCAATGAAATACATATAAACGATCTTAAAGAATTTGTTCTACCATACACTAATCACAAAGTTCCAAAGAGATTTTAGAAAGGAATGATATTACCTCTGTTGATGTAACCTTATGGAGTCTGAGTGATGTCTAAAAACAAAGCTTAACAGCCAAAGTGAGATATATATAAATAAGGACCAACATGCTTAAGACATCGATGAGGAGAGATCTAAAATCCCCAATTCACGACGAATGTTGAAGAACGGTTCCGTTGCTAATGGTTTAGTAAAAATGTCAGCAAGTTGGTTTTTAGTATCAACATGCTCAAATACAACGTCCTCTTTTTCAACATGATCGCGAAGAAAGTGATGCCTAATCTCTATGTGTTTAGTGCGTGAGTGTAAAACAGGATTCTTAGTAAGATTTATAGCACTGGTGTTGTCACAATTTATTGGAATACGTTTGAGTTGAATATCGAAATCTTGTAGTTGTTGCTTCAGCCACAAGATCTGAGTGCAACAGCTACCGGCTGCAACGTACTCAGCCTCAGCAGTTGACAATGCGACAGACACCTGTTTCTTGCTATGCCAACTGACCAAAGAGTTTGAAAATAAGTGACATGTACCACTAGTACTTTTCCTATCTGATTTGCAGCCAGCAAAATCAGAATCGGAGTAACCTACTAAGCTACAATCGCTTCCTTTTGAATACCAGAGCCCATACTTAGATGTTCCATGAAGATATCTAAATATGCGCTTGACAGCTTTCAAGTGTGACTCCTTAGGATTCGATTGATATCGTGCACACATGCAGACACTAAACATGATGTCAGGTCTAGACGCAGTAAGATACAAGAGAGGCCCAATCATACCTCTATACTGTTTGACATCTACACTCTTACCATGTTCATCTTTATCTAGATTTCCGTTGGTAGGCATAGGTGTGTCTATTGATTTTGAGTCGTTCATTCCAAAGCGCTTGAGCAGCTCTCTGCAGTATTTTGTTTGACTCACAGCTGTACCTTCATCAAGCTGCTTTATTTAGAGACCGAGGAAGAAATTTAGCTCCCCCATAAGACTCATTTCAAATTCACCCTGCATAACTTTTGAAAACTCTTCGACCAAGTGCATGTTAGTTGAACCAAAAATTATATCGTCTACATAAACTTAAACTAAAAGAATGTGTTTTCCCTTGTGTTTAATGAAGAGGGTGGTATCCACTTTACCTCTTGAATATCCATGATCAAGTAGAAATTTGCTAAGTCTTTCATACCAAACCCGAGGGGCTTGCTTAAGACCGTACAAAGCTCGTTTTAATTTGTAAACATAATTTGGATATTCAACATTCTCAAAACCAGGAGGTTGTGAGACGTATACCTCTTCATTTAGGACACCATTTAGAAACGCACTCTTTACGTCCATTTGGTAAAGCTTAAAATCTCTAGAACACGCATAAGCAAGCAAGAGACGTATAGCTTCGAGGCGAGCAACTGGAGCATAAGTTTCCTCATAGTCTATGCCCTCCTCTTGGTTATACCCTTGTGCCACTAAACGTGCCTTATTCCTAGTTATCACTCCGTTTTCATCAAGCTTATTTCTAAAAACCCATTTAGTACCTATGATATGATGATCTCGCGGACGAGGAACAAGTTCCCAAACGTCATTTCTTTTAAATTGATTAAGCTCTTCTTGCATGGCCATTAGCCAAAATTCATCAATCAAGGCCTCTTTGGCATTTTTAGGTTCTACTTGTGAAACAAAAGTGAAGTGAGAGCAGAAATTACTTATCCTAGAATGAGTCATGACTCCCTTTGAAATGTCTCCCAAGATGTTGTCAATAGGATGATCTTTTGAAGATCTCCAAGCTGGTGGAAGGTCATTCACTTCAGTTTGTCCTTCTTCCTTATCTTTTACATGACTGGTATCTTCCTCCTCCTCATTGTCTTCTGTTTTGGACTGATCAGTTTCCGAAACAGCTTCTTTGAGTATGTCTTCTGTAGATATACCTGTGTCATCAAAAGAAATACCTTTTCCGACATTTTTCGGATAAGACTCATCAAAAGAGACATGAACAGATTCTTCAACGGAAAGTAAACGCTTATTATACACTCTATATGCTTTACTTGATTGTGAATAACCAAGAAAAATACCTTCATCCGCTTTTGCATCAAACTTCCCAAGTTTTTTCTTACCATTATTCAAAACAAAACACTTACAACCGAATACGTGAAGATGTGACAAGTTTGGCTTTCTTCCTTTTAAAAGCTCATAAGGGGTTTTATTTAAAATAGGGCAAATTAGAATCCTGTTTAGAACATAACAGGCTGTGCTAACTGCATCAGCCCAAAAATATTTTGGCAATCCACCCTCATTTAGCATTGTTCTTGCCAGCTCTTCTAAAACGCGATTTTTGCGCTCCACAACGCCATTCTGTTGTGGAGTTCGAGGAGCTGAAAAGTTATGCTCAATACCATTCTTATCACAGTACTTATCAAAGAGATAGTTTTGAAATTCTCCTCCATGATCGCTTCGAATTGTAACTATTTTAGAATTCATTTTATTTTGGGACAGTTTTGCAAAACTCTTAAAAGCGGAAAACGTTTCATCTTTGCTATGAAGGAATATAGTCCAAGTAAATCTAGAATAGTCATCAACGATTACTAAACCATAATAGTTTTCGCCTAGACTCTTTGTCCTAGAAGGTCCAAAGAGATCCATATGGAGAAGCTCAAGGGGTCGTGAAGTTGAAATTACATTTTTGGATTTAAAAGATATCCTTGTTTGCTTTCCCATTTGGCACGCGTCACATAGATGGTCTTTTGAAAATTTTATCTTTGGAAGACCGACTACTAGATCCTTAGATACAACCTTATTAAGCAAATCGAAATTAACATGCGCTAAGCGTCTGTGCCAAAGCCAAGAATCATCATTCAGGGCAACTAGACACTTAGAGCTTGTTAAAGGTACATCAAAAAGATCAAGCATATAGATATTGTTTACTCTTACACCCTTAAACACAATATTCTGTTCAGTATGTTCAATTGTGCAGCAAGTTTTTGTGAAAGAAACCTTGTAACCCTTGTCGCACAATTGACTAATACTTAACAAATTGTGTTTAAGCCCCTCAACTAGATGGACATCAGAAATAGTAGTGGTAGAGGGATTACCTACACTACCTTTGCCAAGTATAGCTCCTTTGTTATTGTCTCCATAAGTAACATATCCCTTCTTCTTTGCTTTGAAGTCTATAAAAAGCGATATGTCACCCGTCATGTGCCTTGAGCACCCGCTGTCTAGAAACCATCTTCTATCTACGGATGCAAGACACTCATCCTACAATATCAAAAGAGAGAAACAGGTACCCAATTTTCATTGGGTCCATGTGGGTAAGTGGTAACATGGTTGCCTTTAGGCCTCCATTGATAAATGCCTTTAGGAACAAGAAATCTCCTAAACTTGCATTTTTCAATGGTATGACCAGTATGACAACAATAATGACATAAGCCACGATGATGTATTTGTTTATTTTTGGTCATTAAATCCTTTGGAATGAAGGAGTATTTTGCATATGGTGGATTTAATGACTTCTTAAACAACCTAGAATCAACGGCGTAAGTAACCTTGGGTTGTAAAGCTTTTTCCAATTTGACTTTAAGAGTTTTAACCTCTTGTTGCCAAATATGACAAGCTTCACAATACCTAACTTTACTGCATCCGTTAACATTAATATCTTTTGAATTTTCTGCAATACTAGCTTTCAAGCTTTCTAAATCTTTTTCAGCTTTGTATACTTTACCTTCCAAGAATGAAAAAATTTGTTTATCGGAAGATAATCTTTTGAAAGCATCTACAGCTTCGTTATGCAGTTTTTCAAAAGCTATTTTCAGTTCAGAAAAAGACATAGAGGAGACATTACTATAGTAGGCTTGTCTTACTTTCTTATCGTTGATTTTCTTCTTGTGGTAGGACTGATTTTTGGTGTGAGCCATAAGACACAGATTTGTTGTCTCATCACTATCATTTGAACTTTGTGAGCTTGATGAGTCACTATCGCTTTCCCATGCTATGTAAGCTCTTCTTTGTTTATTTGACCTTCTTGGTTGAGCTTTTCCTTTGTCCTTTTTCTTCATAGGACATTCTGTTTTATAATGTCCAGATTTACCACAATTAAAACACGATCCTTTTACTCTATGCTTCTTATTCTCTTCCTGTTTTGACTTTACAGATTGTCTTCGAAACTTAATGAGATTTTTGTCGGAATGCTGGATTCCATTGTTTCTAATGAATCTATTATATCTCTTAACAAAAAGTCCCATTTCTTCATCACCCGAATCTTCGTCACTACTTGAATCATTGTCGCTTTGCTCTTTTTGTGAGGACTTTGAGTTAGAGGCCACAAGAGCTATTGGCTTCTTCTCACTCTCTTTGTCTTTATTCTTTTCCTTTTTACTTTTTTTCTCAAATATTTCGAGACTTTCCAGTTCTTGCTGATGTTCTTCCAGCTTGCCGAATAAAGTTGTAATCGTAAGCGTCGTGAGGTCGTTGGCTTCCTTAATAGCTGTTACTTTAGGTTGCCATTCCCCGCTAAGACACCTCAGAATTTTATTAGTGGCTATTTCATTGGAAACAGGTTTTCCAAGTGCATTCAACCGATTTATAAGATGAACGAATCTCTTTTGCATGTCAGAGATAGATTCTCCTTGTTTCATGCGAAAGAGCTCGAACTCTTGATTAAGTGTGTTAATACGGGACTATTTTACTTCAGTAGTACCCTCATGGGCAATTTCTAAAGCATCCCACATTTCTTTAGCTGTCGAGCAATGGGATACCCGATAATACTCATCAGCACTAAGTGCTGAAATTAGCATATTTCGAGCTCTCCAATCACTCGACCACTTTTTCTCATCTTTCTCATCGTAATCATCTTCTGGTTTAGGAACTATGGCGCCAGCCTCATTTCTCATAGTAATTTGAAAAGGACCATTTTGAATGGCAGCCCACACATTCCTATCCACAGAATTTATATGAACTCGCATGCAGTCTTTCCAGTAGCCATAATTTTCACCGTTGAAAACAGGCGCTCTATTATACGCCCCCTTTGGTTCAGAATCCATATCGTTACAAGCAGCCACAAAGCACCAGCGAACCGGCGCTCTGATACCACTTGTTAGACGGTGTGGCTAGTAATCGAGAGGGGGGGTGAATAGATCACCTCCTTGAAACTCAAGGATTTTAAAAAAGTTTATCAGAGTCTTTCAAGTTAGCGGAAAAATTATGATCCCGAATCGACTTCCGTCTATTCTGAACCAGCTACTAGAAAACCGGACACACGAGTTTATGCTGGATTTATTAGGATGACAAAGATATATTAACACCAGATTGGAATCGACTCAAATGCACTTATCATACAAAGGCTATTTCCAATGAACAAAAACACAGCAAACAATTTTGTCAAACACTTGGCGTGTATGCATTCAACGATTAACAATAATGGTGATTTTGACAAAGATTTTCGTACCACTATTGTATCTTGAAACTTTGATACGCAACACACCAAACGAATCACAAAATTGTTGAAAGCGTAAAGAGATAAAGATAGAATACGATACGCAGAGATTTGGTAAGGAAGTTCCCCACTTCCGTCCTCGCGTGTGGGTACGTCTCCCTCTCAATTTCAAAATGAAATTGAGACCTGTTATATCAATAATGCTGAATTCGTTCTTTACAAGGTTACAATACAAATCCAGAAATCTAAACCCCAAGATCTTCCTATTGTATGAACCTTCACTTGATCTGAGCTTGATCAAGAATTTTCCTGCAAGAAATACAGACAATTCACCGGTTCCACGACCTGTTTGCAAAATCTCCAGATTTCCAAACCCTACGCTGCGGCTGAATCTGTTCTGCAATCGTGACTAACAAACCCTCAAGAACACACCCGTTCTTGAAGGACAAACCAGATGGTTTTTCCTCGAAACCCCCTTTGTATCTTCAACTCATCTAGATCAATGATCGTACCACTGAACGTTATCTCGAAGATCCCTTAATCCAAAGAACAAAAATGATTATGTGTTGATGTTCTTGAATTAACGAGATTGAGAAGATGATGAAGACAAAGTCTCTTTCAGGTTTCTAACACTGCTCTTGAAAAATCATGCACACCAAACTTATCTTTTGCTTTGATTGCACTTTTTCACCCTAACCAGAATTCTCTTACCAAACTGAACTGTCATGACACTTATATATGAAAACAGAAACGGTTAAAAGCAACAAACAGCTCTATGTATCGATACAAGAGTCGTATGCGTCGATACATAGTGAGTATAACACATGCATGAGTCGACACATGGTTGTATGCATCGATGCATACTGTACCTGTTAATTTCCAGAATGTAAAATAAATCATGCATCGATACATGATGCGCATGCGTCGATACATAGCTCAATTACAAAGGAACATGTGTCGATACAAGTATCGTATGAATCGATACATACTGAAGCAAAATTATTTCAGAATGTGAAGTAAATCATGCATCGATACATGATGCGTATGCGTCGATACATAGCCTAGTTACAAAGGATTTTATCAAAGGTATGTGTCGATACAAGACACGTATGAATCGATGCATACATAGAAAAAATTGTTTTTATGATTACAATGATGATATGAATCAATTTGCATTGTCTTTTAAATCATAGTAGGTATTAAATCATATGTATGTACAAACTAATCATGCATACAAATCTTATATCATGCATATCACACAATTTGCTATCATACAAAAACTTAAAGGCTTGCTCACAAACACCACCTAAACCAACCAATGAAGCATCATAATACACAACAAATGGTTCCGTCGGATTTGGCAAAATCAAGATCGGAGCCGTTGTCAACCTTCTTTTTAGCTCATTGAAACTCTCTTCACAATGAATATCCCAAATGAAAGCCTTTTCTTTACAAGTCAATTGCGTTAACGGAAGTGCCAACTTCGAAAATCCCTCAATAAACCTCCGATAATAACCCGCCAAGCCTAAAAAGCTTCGAATCTCCGTAACCGATCTAGGAGCCTCCTATTGCATCACCGCATCAATCTTGGATGGATCAACACTAATACCACTATCGGAAATAACATGTCCAAGAAAACTTACTTCCGACAACCAAAATTCACATTTCGACAACTTAGCATACAATTGTTTCTCTTTCAAAATTTGTAACACAATCCTCAAATGCTCTTCATGCTCCTCTCGAGACTTAGAGTAAATCAAAATATCGTCGATGAACACAACCACAAAACGATCTAACTGTTCATGAAAAATACGATTCATGTATTCCATAAACACACCCGGCGCATTAGAAACCCCGAATGGCATCACGGAATATTCGTAATGACCATACCGTGTCCTAAAGGCCGTCTTTTGAATATCCTCTTCTTTCACACGAATTTGGTGATATCCCGATCTCAAGTCAATCTTGCTAAAAACACGTGCACCAACCAATTGGTCCATCAAATTGTCGATCCTCGGAAGCGGATACTTGTTCTTAATTGTCACTTTGTTCAATTGTCGATAATCAATGCATAACCGCATACTCCCATCCTTCTTCTTTACCAACAATACCGGAGCACCCCAAGGAGAAATACTTGGTCTTACAAATCTCTTGTCCAACAAGTCATTCAATTGCTTCTTCAATTCTACCAACTCCGATGCCGACATACGATACGGTGCCATCGAAACCGGTCTAGTACCCGGAACTAGATCAATAGAAAACTCAACTTCTCTTTCCGGCGGTACATCCGTAATATCCTCCTGAAACACTTCTGGAAAATCACACACCACTGGAAACACATCGAGCTCAACTTTACTCTCCACCGACAATGATGCAAACAAACCGAACAATTGAGCTTCGTCCGCTAAAAGTTTCTTCAACTCTTTAGTGGATAGGAAACTCTCATCTTCATCATCTTCCAAAGAAGGAAACTTTACTATCTTGTGATAGCAATCTATATGAACTCGATTAAATTGCAACCAGTTCATACCCAAGATTACGTCCAATCCCTCCAACGGAAAACACACTAAATCCATAATGAAGTCTTTACCATACATGGTCAAAGGTCAACTTACACACACCAAAGACGTAGTTACCGACCCTGAAGCAGGAGTCTCAATAACCATCTCACCACCCCAAGAAGTCATAAACAAATTCAAACGCTTAGCGCACTCATGAGAAATGAACGAATGAGTCACTCCCGTATCAATAATAGCAACTAAAGACGTACTATTAATAAAGCATGTACCTTTAATCAAACGGTCTGCACTAGTAGTGTCCGTCCCCGCTAATGCAAACACCTTTCCGCCCGCTTGAGCTTGTTTCGGCTTAGTACACTTAGTACTAATGTGACCCACTTCTCCACAATTATAGCACTTCACTATATTCCTTCTACAATCAGTAGTAGCATGCCCAAGGCCTCCACAGTTAGAACATTTCACCATAGTCTTCCTACACTCAAATGATTTATGACCCATTCCACCACACTTGTAACACTTAACGGAACTGGAACTTCCTCCTCCAGATCTCCTCTCAAAGTTTCCCCTATGCTTGCCCTTATCAACGGGTGTCACATAAGGTCCACTTCTAGCTTGTTGCTTTCCCTTCCTCTCATTCAAACTTTTGTAATGTGTAGAACGAGCCTTGCTATCTTCCTCGAAGATTCTACAACATTCCATCAAATCCGTAAACCTCCTTATCCTTTGATATCCCACAGCTTGCTTAATCTCGGGACGCAAGCCATTCTTATACTTAATACACTTTGAGAACTCAGCAGTAATTGTAGCATAGTGAGGATGGAATTGAACCAACTCCATAAACTTAGCAGTATAGTCCACCACGGACATACCACCTTGTTTCAGTTCAAGGAACTCCATCTCCTTCTTCCCTTTCACACTTTCAGGGTAATACTTCCTCAAGAACTCAGTACGAAATAAATCCCAAGTTATCTCTTCATCATCCACCTCAAGAACTTGACGCATACCGACCCACCAATCGTCGGCTTCTTCCTTCAGCATGTGAGACCTAAGCCTTACCTTATTCTCCTCCGCACAGCCCATGACTCTGAAGATCCTCTCAATCTCTTTCAACCACATTTGAGATCCATCGGGATCAAATCTTCCTTTGAAGACCGGCGGTTGATTCTTCCTGAACTCGTCATTAGCATTCACGTTCGGCGCACCTTGTACCGCCCTAGCCATTGCTTCCAAAGTAGCAGCCATCGTATTGTCGTTTCTACCAGCCATATTCTGATCATTCCCAAAAATGACAACAAGGTTAAACAACAGTTCAACCATCACAACAACAAGACAGACACAACTGACTCAACACTGGCTCTGATACCACTTAATGTAACACCCCCTTTCTATACCCCCAAATAATCACATAATCATTTAGGCACATATTTAAAATTTCGTCAGAGTATAATTATAAACATAGTATAAAAGAGGTATGTCACATTATACATAAAATTAAAACATTCAACACCTGCTCAACAATTGATATGCAACAGTGGGGTAACTTTGCAACAGGGGAACTTAGTCCTTACACCCACATCTCAATATTTAGAATAAAAACGAAAAATCTAAACATTGAATAATATATAACATATATATATACATCATCAAGTATTATCCACCAACATAATTCATGTTTACATAAACATTCATCAACCAGATACATGTACAAATGTATCACAAAAGAATCATATATATATCCTAGCTACCCGGTACTACATATCAGAGCCGACCGACCAAAAGAATGAAGACACGCTTCACAAAAAGACCACCAGCATACCTACTCTGCAATGCCTCATAGAGCATCATAAAACAGCAGAAGGGTGAGAAATATTATCATAATAACAATGCATATAATTATATATCTTAGCATAAAAATATACATATTTCACATTCTCACCACAATTCATCACAATTCACTCATATACATCACAATGTATATATATATATATAAAGCCAACCATATTCATCATGAATACTTTCCCAATTCTCATCATTCCACATAAACATACATATTCATGTTTATTCATCAATGCACCATATAAAGATGATAAATGCAAATCATAGAGACCAACTCACGACTCTATGCAAATGCAATGCGGTACCAACTCAATCATCTCAAGTTCACTCAGGAACATATTAGAACCATCGCTCGTTACCAATGTAACTCCCCGTCGGGCATACGATGTTCCCCGTCGCTCACACCCCACACGAGCACATGACGTTTATGGATCGCTCACACCCCACACGGGCACACGACCCGATCGCTCACACCCCACATGGGCACACGATCGTCTATAATCATCGCTCACACCCCACATGGGCACACGACTTTATAGCGGATTCCCTCTGGAACCAATCCGTCGCTCACACCCCACATGGGCACACGACATTTATGGATCGCTCACACCCCACACGGGCACACGATCACAAGATGCATATCATGATACTTGGCACACAAGAACTCATGACAACCAATGCATCTTCCCACATATATGCAACCATAAACATGCATACATAACCAAATACAACACATTGCATTTATTTGCCTTTCGGCCATAATTCATCACCACATCATGTCATCACATGCATTATCATCATGCTATCACATATAATCTATATACATTCACATCAATGCACTATTGTATGATTCACATCTAGACACACATTCAAAACGGGAAAAAGTCACTAAAAAAACACTATTCCCGACTTTCCGACATAATTAAATCGGTTAACAATTTCCAAATTATCATAATAATAAAGAACATTCCATAAGCTTTCTAATGCATCAAACCACGCCTCAAACCGAACCACGGATCAAAAGTTATGCAGAAAACAAAATTACACAAACAGCACTGTTCGCTGGGCGAACCCTCTCGCGAGCATTCGCTAGCACCTTCGCTAGGCGAATGTTCCAGCGAACCAACTACTAGCTAAAAACAGACACAAAGTTCGCTAGGCGAACCAAGGCAGCAACCACCAACATCAAAAACACCCAAACTTCGCTAGGCGAACCCTCTAGCGAACCTTCGCTCACACCTTCGCTAGGCGAACACCCGTAGCGAACCTTCGCTACCCTTCGCTGAATGGTTCGCTAGGCGAACCTGCGAAACCTCAGAATCTTTCAGCGCTGTTGAAAACCCAAAATCCATATTTTTTAACCCAAAACATTTTCAAAACAACATATATCAATCAGAACTCAATACAATCATGGCAACAAGCATTCTACCACATTTACGTCGATTTCCAACCGCGAAAACATCGATTTCTCAACATCGACCTAGAATAGAAAACTATGAAAACACAACAAACAATCCAATACACACATACATAATCATACATAATGATATACATTGATAAGATAATAAGATTTCACACCCTTATCCGGATAAATCGATTCCTAGAAGTTGATTTCTTGATCTCCTAGCTTTTCCCCTCTTTTCCTTCTCTTTTCTCCTCTTCCTCTTTCTTTCTCTCCTTTTTCTCTCTATTTTTCCTTTCCATCTCTTTCTCTCCTATTTCCTCTTCTTATCTCTTTTTCTTTTCTATTTCTTATTTTCTCTTCTTTCTACACAAATTCAAATTAATTCATTTTCTCACACAATTATATTTCCACTAAATTTTCTAACTTAGCATTAATTGAGAAATGTCTAAAATACCCTCCATTCTAATTTTCCCCGAAAACTCTCAAAAACGGTAAAATATCATAACATGTCAACATAACATATTAACACACCAATTTCACAGATAAAATAATTTATCACTCAACATAAATAAAAGACTCAACAAAATGGGAAAAATCGGAATCGGGGCGTTACAACTACGGCTTCTTATCATGAGCTTTAAGTTTTTTTTATGTACTCCTTCTTGAGTAGGTAATGCTTCTTCCAGCTTAACTATCGAGATCAACTAAGTTACTATGCTTCACTTATTGGTGTTTCACTTGACAAGTTTCACATGGCTTTAGCATGTTGAATCGTTGTACATTCTTCATCATTATGCTTCAGCTTCTTCTTCATTGAGCATTCTTCATTTAAGCTTTAGCTTGCAGCATCTTGTACTCCTTTCTTGAGCATAAAATTCTTTTTCCAATTCAACCATCAAGTTCAACTAAGCTACCATGCTTCACTTATTGATGTCTCACTTGAGTAATTTCATATGGTGTTAGCGTGCTCACTGTTTGTGCACACTTTGTAGTAGCAGCTTCATCTTTGCTTGCTACATGTTGATTTTTTGTTGAGTTGAATAATAATCCTTTTGTATGAACAACATCCAATTAACTTTTTATCTCTCTCTCTTTTTCTTCATGATCAGTGGCTCCTTCAAGCAACATTTCTTCAAGCTTCCAAGTCTTCAATTTATAGAGCTGGAAAGAATAGATCTGTTAAGGGGTATTCTTGGAAACATATTCCAACAGCAATATCCCAACATTCACATGAAGGAATGGTCAACATGACTGTACAAAAAGTTGTCCTTGCGCCACCCTATCGAGGTAGAGGTCACAGAGTTTTAGTACTATTATATTTAGCTCAAAAACCATTCTAATATTAAGTCTTCTAGCATCTTCAGAGGCTTTAGATATTAACTTGAGGAAGCGTGTTGTAGAAGATTCATTCTTTTTGTAATCTTCAGAACCACGGCCTTCAGAATTCCAGATCTTCGTTCAGTAGAACTATCTTGAGAATCTTCAGCACTTGGTTTCTTAGAAGCATTATCTTCAGAGTCTTCAGAACCTGTTCCTTCAGAACCTTGTTTTCAGAGTCTTTAGATTTCATTAAGCATGTTCATGTCTTTAGAGTCTTCAGCACTTCGTTCAATCAGAACCTTGTCTTCAGAAACTCTTCAGAACTTGATCTTCATAAATTGTGTCTTCAGAATCTTCAGAGCTTTGTTCACCTGAACCACATCTTTAGAATCTTCAGAACTTGTAACATTTGAAGCGCATCACATTAGAAAAACTTGTAGATCTTTCTCATAAATTCTCAATTAGAATGTCCAGAACTAACGTTCATTGGAACCGTTGTATTAGAAACATTCATGAATCTTGACTCTATCTTGTACACACATATGTTTTCTTCCAGAGTGTTGATAACAGAGCCTGATG
The DNA here is from genome assembly GCA_022829125.1 of Lathyrus tuberosus. Taxonomy (NCBI): domain Eukaryota; kingdom Viridiplantae; phylum Streptophyta; class Magnoliopsida; order Fabales; family Fabaceae; genus Lathyrus; species Lathyrus tuberosus. The sequence goes on along the minus strand of JALAZF010000151.1, from coordinate 232,541 downwards.
ATGTCACACGCCTTCTTATCAGAGTCAGAATCATATTGACAATAGCCACACACTAGACAGAAACTATATCATACATAATTGTTCTCTTAGATAACATGTACAGTTATCATCAAAACTAAAAGGTCAGATGTAGAACCAAATCTTGTTCTTACATATCTCTGATGTTTTCTAGAGTCCATTCAATGCTTTTCTGGATGTTTGTGATGTTTTCTATGAAGTTGTGAGAAAAACACAAGAAAGGGAGGGGGGGGGGGGGGTTGAATTGGGTTTTCAAAATGAAAGCTTTTTGTGAAACTCAAACAAAGATCACAAATAGACTAACAATAGAGAAAGACACACGATATATCCTGGTTCACTTGAAAACTATCAAGTTAATCCAGTACACTCGCCAAGGTGATTTCGCCTTATACACGAGGACTTAATCCACTATAACCAAACTGATTACAACTGCACTAGCAACTGCTGGTGACTAAGAATACACAGACTAACCGTCTCTTCTTAAGGCTTCGGACCTAACTAGTCCCTTAAGGAATTCAAACAACTATTTGATCAAATAAAATGTTTACAATGAATTTTTTCTTACATAAGCTGATATAAACACTATTTCTAGCTCAATCTAACTTAGAGCGAATCTACATAGTAAGAACAATTTTTTTTCTTTGTATTGTGGTGCTTTACTGTTCACTCATGTATTTCTCTTATTTCTTGACTTCTTTCTTCGTATGAATCAGTGTTTTCAATATTTCTCTTTTTACACTCAGTGTCACACATGATTCGTTGAATGATCAAGTCTTTATATAGCCAGAAAAAGATCCGTTGAAGGGCAGATCAATAATATTAGAAAAATAACGGCGACTTGAAATAATGTCGTTGTGCTGGGCTGAAAATCATACACCAAAATTGTCCTTTGTACCACCAAATCAGGGTAGTGGAATGGTAGTGGAAAAGAACGTGTTTGATCTGTACTATGTACTATTTTCCCACACAAACATTTCATCTTCTTTTGTTCATCAGAGGCTTCTGAGTTAATGTGATTGAAGCATGATCAGAATAATGAATCATTGGGTCTTCAGAGTCTTGAGTCTTCAGAGTCTTTAGAACTTGTTCAGCAGAACCTTGTCATCAGAGTCTTCAGCACTCCTTCTTCAGAACCCTTGGTTATCAGAAGCATAAGTCTTCAGAGTCTTCAGAACTTGTTTAGTAGAACCTTGTCTTCAGAGTCTTCAGAACTTGGTCTTCAAAAACTTAAGTCTTCAGAGTCTTAAGAACGCTATTCATCAGAACCTTGTCTTCAGAGTCTTCAGTACTTAGTCTTCAGAAGATGAGTATCAGAGTTAAATTCAAAGCCAGAATCCAAGACAACATTGCAGCAGCAACATAGTGTTTTCTTGGAGTCTTTCTGACGCACAATAGATTATAAGCAACCTTGCTTCTTGACGCAGAAGCGACCATTGAGAACTTCAGAGTGACGTAGCACACAATATCTATCAGAGTCAGAACTTTCTCTAATAGAGTCAGAACTTGTTTGTCAATTCTTAAGAAAGTACACGTTAGAGTACCAAAATTGTTCTCACACAAATACAACTTTGTTATTATCAAAACAAAGAGATATCTTGCAGAACCAAATCTTGTTCTAACAATCTCCCCCTTTTTGATAATGACAAAACAATGTATTTTGATAACACAATTTTGTACGAAGATAATTAGAATTGACTCTGATAAGTTCAAAGTAAACTTCCCTTTGTCAAGCTCCCCCTGAATCTAAAACTTAACAAACTCTTATAAGATTTGGGGTATAGAGCCTGATTGTAGAGATCTTAGGTGGATCCAAAATATTAGAACTTGATTACAGTGGTGATGCATTTTGATAACAAAGTTTGATAAACTAAATCAGATCCTGATTGATATCAGAGTCATTTTACCAATATAATAACTTTTCCTGAAACACATTCTAAAAAGATATGATATTTAAAGTGTTAGAATGTTAGATCTATGATTGGAGACAAGATATTTATCAAAATAATTTTTCCATATTAATACTCCCCCTTTTTGTCATAATCAAAGAGGGTAGCCAAGATTTAACTAAATCATTTTGATTTGAATGAATTTAGATAAGTTAAATTTAGTCATTTTCTTCCTTTTTATGGTAATCATAATGGAATGCAGTAAGACAAGATAAACACAAATAGGGAAATAAAAGCTTCATTGATAAAACAACAAAGCGCCGGAGGCGCAGTATAAGAATAGAATCACAAAACAGAAAAGAAAACAACAACAAGGACAACAGACGAGAAAAATAATGATAAACAGAAGAAGGACCAAGCACCCAGCAACCAAGAGACCAATAGTGATGAAACACACGCCATCCAGCTATCAGAAATCCTCCACCTCATCAACCCTTTCACACCTTTCTTCAGCAGTAGGATCTTCTAGTCCAAGTATTCTGGCTAAAGTGATGATTTCAGCCCTGTAGAATAACTCAGACAGAATTCTTCCATAAGGTATGAAGGACTTATGTTGATTTCTGGAGATTTCAACACAGTTCTTCAGATGATTAAATATGGTTTGCGAAAGATTCACCCTGACATTGTACATCATGAAATAGATAAACATTTTACCATCATGAGTCAAGGTGCTTTTGACCAATCCTTTGGGGCGGAAGTTGGTGAGAAGTAGTTGAAACCACAATTTTCCATCAGGGAGAAGTCCTTCAGGATTATAGGGTTCATACTTGTCTCGAGACACATCATGAATCCTAATGAGATCCTCAACAAAGGAATAGTTCAGATGAAAGTCTTCAACAATCACTCCTGATTGAACACAGTTGATGGCTTGGGCGACAGAGGTAGGTGTTATGATGACTGGAACACCGACAACAGAATACCAAACCGAATTATTTTCTTCACCAATCCGTACATATTTCCATAACTCTTTTATCATGACAGGATAAATGGGTCCATGCAAAATTGCAAAGTATCCTGACCATCCTTGGATTTGCATGCTGGTGGAAATGAAAATGCTTGCATCTCTTAGTCTTGGGAGACATGGCCTTTTCTCATTAATGACCTCCAGGATTTCTTCATTGCTAACAAAGGTTTTGATAGACATGGTGAAGGCAAGAAGGGTAGAAGTGAACAACAAGTAGAAACTGATGAATAGTTAAGAGGAGAAGTGTGGTATATAAAGAGAACAAAGAGTGATAGCAATAAAGACTAGATGAATTAAAACGAGAAATTCATCATTTCTAATACAAGGGATACAAACTAGAATAAGGAATGATGAATGAGTGTATCAGTCTCCAAAAGATCACAGATCAGTATACGTTATTCATATTATGACATCAGTCAATAAATACAAATAAATGTATACTAAAAAATAAGAGGGCATAAACTGACAAAAAATAAAGGAAGGAAGACAAGTGATAAGTTCCAAGAAATCTTTGTCTTACATGCATCTTTATAAATGCCTAATAAGGAAGGAAGACATAAAGATTTTAACAATTATCAAGTAAATTTTCAAATCCAATGTGTTAAACATGATTAGTGATATTAAGGAGTAATAAAAAAATTACTTGAAACCTAGTCTCACAAAATCACAATGCTCGAGGTGTCTCTTCCACAGTAGGTATTATTTGATTTTGGACACGTGTCACAAATAATCATAGCCGTTTGTTTTCAAGAGATCATGTTTTGATGTTTCTAACTTCTAGAATACCAAGAGGTATCTGACTGGACTAATTTCTGATCAGGATGTTTTCTAACTTGTAGAAGTATCTAGAATCAGAAAGTCAATAAACAAGTATTAAACACGCTTTGTTTTGTCATCAGAATCTTATATCAGGCATTCTGGTAGCTTGACACATCGAAAATATTATCATCTTATTCTGGACAAGGTTTGATAAATAAGTTTTCTAGAATGAATACGAATTTATCTTCAACAAGGGGTTTTGTGAAAATATCAGCACACTGGTGATATGTATCCACAAATTTTAACTAAAAAGTACCCTTCTGAACATAGTCACGCAAAAAGTGATGTTTAATTTCAATATGTTTTTCCCTAGAATGTAGAATAGGATTCTTAGATAAACAAATGGCAGAAGTATTATCACAGAAAATAGGAATGTTATGCTCGTGTATCTGATAATCTTCAAGTTGATTCTTCATCTAGAGTATCTGAGTACTGCACAGAGATACTGATATGTATTCTGCTTCTGCAGTGGAGAGAGCAATTGTTGATTGTCTCTTGCTTGCCCATGAGACGAGGTTACTTCCTAGAAACTGATAGTTTCCAGAAGTACTCTTTCTTTCTAATCTGTCTCCAGCATAATCTGCATCACAGTAACCAGAAAGCTTGTACTCTGATGTTTTCTTATACATCAAGCCATGGTTAGTTGTTCCTTTAAGATACCTTAGGATTCTCTTAACAGTAGTTAAGTGAGTTTCCCTTGGATCTGATTAGAAACGAGCACAAAGACATACGCTGAACATAATATCTGGACGTGAAGCTGTCAAATACAAAAGAGATCCTATCATACCACGATATAGCTTCTGACAAACCTTTTTACTTACTTCTTCTTTCTCCAGAATGCATGTTGGATGCATAGGAGTCTTAGCAGGTTTATTTTCTGACATGTTGAATTTCTTCAGAAGTTCTTTTGTATACTTGCTCTGATGAATGTACGTTCTTTCTGATCTTTGATCAAATTGAATTCCCAGAAAGAATCTGAGTTCTCCCATCAGACTCATTTCAAATTCAGTCTGCATTAACTTAGAAAATTCCTTGCACAGGCAAATATTAGCATAACCAAATATAATATCATCAACATAGATTTGAACGACCAGAATGTCATTCTTAAAGGTTTTACAAAAGAGTGTTGTATCCACCTTTCCTCTGGTAAAGTCATTTTCCAAAAGAAAGTTACTTAGCCTTTCATACCAAGCTCTGGGAGTCTGTTTCAGACCATATAACGATTTTTTAAGTTTGAAAACAAAATATGGGTTTTTAGAACTCTCAAAAACTAGGAGGTTGGTGTACATACACTTCTTCAGAAATATATCCATTTAAAAATGCACTATTTACATCCATCTGATATAAAGTAATGTCATGATTTACTGCAAATAAGATTAAAATGCGAATAGATTCTAACCTGGCAACTGGTGCAAAGGTTTATGTATAGTCTATCCCTTCTTGTTGACTATAACCTTATGCAACCAGTCGTGCTTTGTTTCTTACGACCTCACCTTTCTCATCTAACTTGTTTCTGAACACCCATTTAGTTCCAATGACATGGATGTGAGAGCAAGAGTTGTCTCTACAAGTCAATCTATGTTTTGATGATAACAATACATATTTGTGAAAGAACTATTTTATGTTCTAACGTGTTTTGTGTGCAGATCATAATCATAGAAGATATCAGATCCAATAAGCACCAGCCAGATGTGCATAATTGATAATATGCGAAGTTACTATGTGTGACACAAGTCGTAAGAAGCAAGAACGCTTCTGTATCTGATCATGATCAGTCAGATCCAAGGATGTTGATATTGCTATTGCAATGCTCTTGTGGATGCTCTTTGAAAGTGGTTGAGATTTTGAAGATAGTGAAGCTTCTGAAGAAGATAATCTTCTGGTGAACCGAAGTGCTGAAGACTCTCATGACTTGAAGCTCTGAAGGCGGAAGGCTCTGAAGACCAAGTGCATAAAGATTCTGAAGACTTATGTGTTCTGAAGATTACGGTTCCAAAGGTCAAGTGCTGAAGACTCTGAAGACAGATTCCTAATGGACGAGTTCTGAAGTTTCAGAAGACTTGAAGTAGTAAAGGATAATGCTCTTAAAGACAAGTGCTGAAGTTCTGAAGACTGATTCCTAATGGACTTTTTCAAAAGACTGAAGACTTGACATATCATATATCTTATTAAGAAGTCTCTACTCATGCTTCAAATAATTACCATCAGAAGCCTCTGAAGATTTGAAGACAAATGTTACCGTTGTGAGTGACTGTACACAACGCCTAAGAAGATATATCCCGTCACTTCTCCCACAGCAAAAAGAAGATGTGTCAGTACAACTAATTATTACACAATGTCTCTTTTCTAACAGCCAACAGTATTTCAATGGCTATATTTTACTGGGCTATTTAAAGAAAGGAGTAAACGCTTCTGAAGGTATCGATTCAGTCCATGAATGGAGAATTGATCAAAGTCATTGTGTGAAGATAGCAACAACAATGAGTTCTCGTTGTAACACTTAAACATTCAAAGCTATCACCATTTACACATGGCCATTGTTGTTGGAGCTTAAAATCATCATTTAACACAATAACAATGAATTGGTACAGAAGCTGTTGATGAAGAAGACAACATTGAAAATTAGTCAAGTCATCAACCACCTTCTCGTCAGTGCTACATTGAAGATCTGAAGCAAGGAGTTGTTTCTCAAAGCTTTCTCAACCAAGAAGACGAAGAATAAGAAGATCTACAAGATGTCAACAACTGTCAAATCATTATACATCTCTGTAGTTTCTTAAGATAGCAAGGAGTTGTTACTCATATCTTGCTTGAACACTTGTGCGTTCTTTGTACTTAAACTTAGGAGTAATCTGCTTGTTAAGAAGCATTATTGTAATCTCCTGTTAAACTAATTCTTGGTGAATTAGGATTCCTTGAGTGGTCAGTGTGACCGGAGACTCGAGAAGACAATGGCTGGGTGTCATTGTGGAAAAGCCTGGAATAGGGTCAGTAGCGTTATATTCATTATGATGAATCCCTGAACGTCTAGCTGTTGAAAGCCTAGCAGTAGATCTTGCGAGATTGGAACCTGCAGGTCAATGTTCATTATATTCATTAAGTTGAATCCCTGAACGGTTCATTGTGGGTTAGTCACAACTACGGTTGTTCATGTTGTTAGTCACCGGCTGTTGCCCGTGCATCTGTAATCGAGATTGATTATAGTGGATTAAGACCTTGTGTTCAAGGCGAAATCACCTGAGGAGGGTGGACTGGATTAACCTTTGTGGTGAACCAGGATATATCGTGTGTTCTTTACTCTTATGCTTAATGTCTATGTTTATGTTTCTATATTGAAGAACAGAACCTTACATAAGCAAGTTAGAACCTTGCAACTCTGATAAGTTTCTGCTCTGCAAGTTCTGAATGATGTACATAGCGTTCAGACTCTTATTGGTTCTCACGCTCTAAGCATTGCCAAGTCTGAATATAACTTCGCAAGTCAGAGTCTCTCAACGAACTCTTATGTAATGTAAAGTGTCCTATTTGACAAGAAGTGAAAAGTTGTTAAAAGAGTAAATACACAATTCAAACCCCCCCCTTTCTTGTGTCTTTCTCGTACCTTCAGTGGACACCTTTGGGTATCTGAACAAGATTCCAGACGTCATTTCTGGTGAATTGATTAAGTTCTTCTTGCATGGCCAGAATCCACTCATTTTCCTTGAGAGCTTCATCAATTGTTGTTGGCTCTATCAGAGACACTAGACCCAAAAGGGTTTCTTCGGAATGTCTGAAGGATGAATGAGTTCTGACTGGATCAGCTTTATCTCCCAGAATCAGTTCTTCAGAATGAGTAGTCTTTAATCTATTCTTCTTCTAATGAGATGGGTTATTTTAAGCTTCTGGCAAGGTTGTATCTGAATCTGGATAATCTGCATCTTTGTCTGCTTCTCTTGAATCTTCTACATCTTTAGATTCTGATAAGGTGATCTTCAGATCTGCAAACTTTTCAACTAGCTTTGACTTTTCAAGGACAAGCTTATCATTGAATCTGACATGAATTGATTCCTCTACAATTCGTGTTTCTGTGTTATAGATTTTACAGCCTTTAAAGCATTCAGATTATCCTAAAAATAAACACTTTTGAGCTTTGGAGTCAAACTTGCCAAGATTCTCTTTAGTGTTCAACATAAAACAAATACATCCAAAAGGATGAAAGTATGAAATGTTGGGTTTTCTATTCTTCCACAATTCATAAGGAGTCTTACCCATAATAGGTCTTATAGAAATCCTGTTCTGAATGTAACATGTTGTATTTACTGCCTGTGCCCAGAAGTGCTTAGCCATGTCAGTTTCTTGGATCATGGTTCGAGCCATTTCTTACAAAGTCATATTCTTCCTTTCCTCTACTCCATTTTGTTGTGGAGTTCTGGGACAGGAGAAATAATGGGAAATGCCATGAGAATCAAAAAGATTCTCAAAGTATCTGTTCTCAAATTCTCCGCCATGATCACTTCTGACTTTGACTATTTTACAATCCTTTTCTGTTTGCACTTGAGAGCAAAAGGTAGAGAACACAGAATGAGACCCATCCTTGTGTTTCAAGAATCTTACCCATGTCCAATGACTATAATCATCAATGATTACTAATCCATACTTCTTTCCACTGATTGACGCAGTTTCACTGGTCCAAACAAGTCAATGTGCTGAAGTTCTAACGGTCAAGAGGTGGACACAACATTCTTTGCTTTAAAGGAAGTTTTGGAAAACTTTCCTTTCTGACATGCTTCACAAAGAGCATCTAAAGAATACTTCAGATTTGGTAAGCCTCTGACAAGTTCAAGCTTATTTAGCTGAGGAATCCTCCTCGTACTAATATAGTCTAAACGTCTATGCCATACCCATTGCTCTTCATTAATAGACATTAAGCATTTAACATTCTGTTCACGACGATCATAAAGTCTAATCTTATAAATGTTGTTTTTCCTCTTTCCGACAAATAGGATTGAACCATCTTTCTGACTTACAGCCTTACAAGACTTTTGATTAAAGATGATATCATAATCGTAGTCACTAATTTGACTGATAGACAACAAGTTATGCATCAAACCATCGACTAAAAGAACATTAGTAATAGAAGGAAGGTTACCATTACCAACGGTTCCAGAGCCAATGATTTTTCCTTTCTGGTTTCCTCCGAAACCGACGAAGCCTCTAGGCTTAAGTTCCATACTTTGGAACATATGCCTTCTTTCTGTTATGTGTCACGAGCAATCACTGTCCAGGTACCATGACTGGTGTTTCAACTGAGCTGCTAAGGATATCTCTGAGTCTGAGTCTGAGTCTAATTCTAGTTTTGATGATATTCTTTCTTCTAGTTCTCCAGAAACTTCATCTTCAGTTGTTGCTACTAGCGCAACATTTGCTTGTTCTTCATTAGATTCCTCTTCTTCAGAATCAGAGTCATCTCAAGTGGCCAATAGACCTTTCTTCACTTTGGAGAAGTTCTTCTTACGTTTCTTGTCTTTCTTGATCTTTGGACACTCGTTCTTGTAATTACCTTGCTCATTACACTCATAGCAGATAACTTCTTTTCCAGGGTTCTGCTTCTTCTGTCCAGATGATGACTCAGAGAGGCCTTTGTTTCTTCTAGATCCTCTGAAGATTCCTTGCCTATGCTTCCAGAGTTTATTGATTCTTCTGGAGATTAACAAAAGCTCATCTTCTGATTCTTCACCAGAATCTTCTAATTCTTCCTCAGCTTAATAAGCCTTTGCCTTTTCAGGTTTAGACTTAAGAGCAATATATTTGCTTTTCTTCTGAGGTTCATCTTCTTCGAGCTCTATCTCATGACTTCTCAAAGAACTAACACGCTCTTCAAGACTTATGCTATTTAGATCCTTTGATAGCTTTAGAGATGTTACCATAGGTCTCTATTTCTTAGGAATACTTCTGATGATCTTTTTCACATGATCAGCAATTGAGTAACCTTTGTCCAGAACTTTAAGTCTTGTGACTAGAATTTGAAACCTTGAAAACATGGTCTCAGCTGTCTCATCATCCTCCATTCTGAATGCCTCATATTTTTGGATTAGGGCTAACGCCTTTGTCTCCTTGACTTGAGCATTACCTTCATGAGTCATTCTTAGAGAATCAAAGATAGATTTGGCAGCATCTCTATTTGTTATCTTCTCATACTCAGTATAAGAGATAGCATTTAGAAATATGGTTCTTGCCTTATGATGATTCTTATAATCTTTCATCTGTTGGTTGGTCATATCACTTCTGGAAATTTTAGCACCTGTAGCATCAACTGGGTGAGTGTAGCCATCGACTACCAAATCCCAAAGATCTACATCATAACCAAGAAAGAAGCTTTCTATTCTGTCTTTCCAGTAGTCAAACTTTTCACCATCAAAGACTGGTGATTTGGCACTGTAATGATCTTTCTCTTCAGTGGTATTAGCAAGAGCTGCCATGATATCTCACACAAATACTGGATCGGTACTGAACACTGTTAAGTGTTGATAAAACATTTATCATAATCAGAACCGAAGCTCTGATGCCAATTGAAGGTGTGAGAAAAACACAAGAAATGGGGGGTTTGAATTGAGTTTTCAAAATGAAAGCTTTTTGTGAAACTCAAACAAAGATCACAAATAGACTAACAATAGAGAAAGACACCCGATATATCTTGGTTCACTTGAAAACTATCAAGTTAATCCAGTCCACCCGCCAAGGTGATTTCGCCTTATACGCAAGGACTTAATCCACTATAACCAAATTGATTACAATTGCACTAGCAACTGCTGGTGACTAACAATACACAGACTAACCGTCTCTTCTTAAGGCTTCTGACCTAACTGGTCCCTTAAGGAATTCAAACAACAGTTTGATTAAATAAAATGTTTACAATGAATTTCTTCTTACATAAGCTGATAAAAACACTATTTTTAGCTCAATCTAACTTAGAGCGAATCTACACAGTAAGAACAATCTTCTTCTTTGTATTGAGGTGCTTTACTGTTCACTCATGTATTTCTCTTATTTCTTGAGTTCTTTCTTCGCATGAATCAGTGTTTTGAATATTTCTCTTTTCCACACTCGGCGTCAAACATGATTTGTTGAATGATCAAGTCTTTAAATAGTCAGAAAAAGATCTGTTGAAGGGCAGATCAGTAATATCAGAAAAATACTAGCGACTTGAAATAATGTCGTTGTGCTGGGATGAAAATTGTACTGAAATTGTCCTTTGTACCACCAAATCAGGGTAGTGGAATGGTAGTGGAAAAGAATGTGTTTGATCTGTACTATGTACTATTTTCCCACGCAAATGTTTCATCTTTTTCTATTCATCAGAGGGTTCTGAGTTTATGTGATTGAAGCATGATCAGAAGAATGAATCATTGGGTCTTTAGCGTCTTGAGTCTTCAGAGTCTTCAGAACTTGTTTAGCAGAACCTTGTCATCAGAGTCTTCAGCACTCCTTCTTCATAACCCTTGGTTATCAGAAACATAAGTCTTCAGAGTCTTCAGAACTTGTTCAGCAGAACCTTGTCTTCAGAGTCTTCAGAACTTGGTCTTCAAAAACTTAAGTCTTCAGAGTCTTAAGAATGTTGTTCATCAGAACCTTGTCTTCAGAGTCTTCGGCACTTAGTTTTCAGAAGATGGGTATCAGAGTTAAATTCAAAGCTAGAATCCAAGAGAACATTCCAACAGCAACCTAGTGTTTTCTTGGAGTCTTTCTGACGCACAGTAGATCAGAAGCAACCTTGCTTCTTGACGCCTAAGCGACCATTGAGAACTTCAGAGTGACGTAGCACACAATATCTATCAGAGTCAGAACTTTCTCTATCAGAGTTAGAACTTGTTTGTCAATTCTTAAGAAAGTACACGTTAGAGTACCAAAATTGTTCTCACACAAATACAACTTTGTTATTATCAAAACAAAGAGATATCTTGCAGAACCAAATCTTGTTCTAACATTCTATGTGTTCCGAAGTTCGTTCAATGTTCTTCTGAATGTCTCTAATGTTTGTTTGTGTTCTAAAGTTTATTCAATGTTATTATGAATACCTCTGATGTTCATTTGAATGTCCCTGATGTATTTCCCATAATTCTCCTCGTCTCATTCAATGATTTTCTGAATATTGTGACTCTTTTCCATCAAGTTCCATCCATGGAAGATGACTGTTGATTCCCCAATGGAGCTTATTCAACGCTATTCTGAATATCTCTGTCGGGTGCATATCTCTATTGTCCGTTATGTTCCAAAGTCTATTCAACGTTCTTCTGAATGACTTTGATGGTTGTTACTGTTCTTTTCCAGAGTTTTGTTCAATGCATTTCAGACAAAATCTCTGAAGACTGTTACCTTTCCCTAGTAAATTTGTTTTTACTTTCTGGATGTTCCTGAATATTCCACAGTAAGGTCCATTGCTTTCTTGGAAGTCTCTGTTGTATCCTCAGATTTAGTCTCACCCCACATCTAATGTTTTTCTAGATATTTTTGATTCATTTCCCCAACTGTGTTACTTTCAGCATCTGATGCTTTTACAGATGTTTGTATTTCTGTTCAGGGTTTGTCTGTCTCTTTCCAAGTATTATTGGATACTCTTTGTCGCCTTGACGGATTTCCATAATATCTTGTTTTCCTTATTTATGTCTCTTTGTTATTTATTCCCTTGTGGTTTTCCCTTTGTTCTTCATATCATATCATAAGCATCTTTTTGGTATCTTAGGGCCAAAAATTGTGCATGTTTGTATTTAAGTCTCCACGATCTTGTCTAGACGAAGATTTCAATCTTCACATCTCCGAATCAAAGAAACTTAAATAGGGGCATCTGTCATACCCTAATTTTTACCCTAAGATTTTGCCTCTTTTTGCATCATCTGCATAGCATTTCATGCCTTGCATCTTGCATAATTTATCATGCATCATTCAAACATTAAGTTTTGCATTCCATGGACTTATTCATGTCTTCTGTCTCCAATAGTCATATGTCAGTCGTCAAGTTGATTCCTCATCGCCAATACAAGACTAGAGCTAATATCAAACACAGAATGTTAGAGACAAGACTCTCACTTTCCATGTTTATTCATTTTTTATCTTTTTCCTTTTAATTTTTAGCTAATTAACCATTTTATTTTTATTTTATATTTGATTAATCAAAGATATGATAAATATTAACTTGAAAATACTTGAATATTATAATATTCCACACAAGAGGATAAAAAAATAATGCAATGACAAAGTTGTAATAATGCGTGAGGATCAAGAAAGAAAACAATGACAAAATTGTAATATTGGTACATGCGTGAGGATCAAGTAAAGAATATATCATAGGTGGGCACCAAGCAATGGCAAAGTTATATTTATCCTAGAAGATGAAATCATTACCAAATGACATTTTCATAATTACATAAAGTAGCTAAGGATCAAGAGAGCAAAACGTGAGGATTAGCATCACCCAATGGCAGTTCTGTAAATAGTGATCTTTTCATTTACACTACTAATGACAGTTTCGTAAGTACTTGTGGCAAACTTGTAATTAGAAGCTGATACTCGGGGCAGCATTGACACTCAAGAATAGAGAGGATCAAGAACTCTATATATAGCCCTTTTGTTCTTCACTTCAAGGAGGAGATCCAACAAGGAAAATTACCAAGAGAAATACACAAAAACCTCAGTAAAACATTCTTCAAGAACCAGAAACTGAACTTTGCAAAAACTCCATTGTTAATTAAGAGTCGAAACTTTGAATCTCTCGATTTTTCCACTTCCCTTACATCAAATATAACTCATTCAATGCATTGAAACCAAGCACTCCAACACACTCCTGAGGGCTCAGTGAAGTTGTAGGCATCATCACATCTCATCTGAAAGTACTCTAGAAGGTGCATTGGACACACTCTAATAGGTAAACTTTCTTGATTTCAAACCCCCTCATTAAGGCTTCAATTTCATCCATTCAAGTTGCCATTGTGTTTTCCTTGATATGTTGAGTGAAAACCCCATGAAAATGGGCATTGGTTGATCATATATGGTATTAAATTTATTTATTTTCTTTTCAATTGTTTTAACTTTCATCTTTATTTTTTAAAAAAATAAAAAAAAAAATATTTTATTCTTTCTTGCTATTTATTTCATTCTCATATTAAAAAACTAAAAATATTTGTACTCTTTCATTTATTTATCTTTAGGTTTCTATTTATTTATTTTAAAATGTACTTTGATATTTTCTAAATATTTTGATTAACTTGTACATTTTTGTTGATTTTATTTTTGACCTAATCTTTGATGAATCCATGATTGTTTCAAATGCTTAATGTTTGATATCTTGATGATTAATGATGGATCCATGTCTCATGTTCCTTTTGATGGTCATATGTTGAGATTATCTTGTCTTTGCCATGAGTATGTTTATTTGAAGCATGTACTGGATGACTTCTCTTGATGATTGTTTTTACCATGATGCTTAATGCTTCCTTTAATTGATCTCCGGTGCTTTTCCATTGATTAATTCTTGATGACCATGATGCTTTTCCATGTGTTGTTGATTTCATTTGTTGCTTAATACTTGTGACCTAATCCAAGGGAAAAGGAACACATATGTTGACTCTCTGTCATATGCTTGTTTGGTATGAATCCCATTATCCTTTCCATTCCACTTTGCAATCCCGTTAACAACTAATCAAACCTTTTCTCTCACCATCGTGCGATCGAAACCTTTTTTTCACTCGTAGTTCCACGAACTACGGACGCTCTGGTTTCTCATTTCTGTTGAGAATACGTAGGCACAAGGGCCCGGATACTTGGCGAGCAACCCTTTCTTTTTTTCACCCATAGTCTCCGAACTACGATTGCTTTGGCTTCCTATTAAGGATATGTAGGCATAGGATTGCGAGATCCTAGCGAGTTACCTGTTATTTTTCTACCTTTTTCTTTTTTTCCTTTTCAATAAAACAATAAAGCATTTCCCACATTTTCCCCAATCAATAGCAAACAACTTTAGCAAGAAAACATGGATATTTCAAGAGGTTCCTGTAGAGTACTACAGATGGTTAGGGTGTCAGTACCTTCCTTTTGCATAACCAACCCCCATACCTTTGATCTCTTTATTGCATAGTCTTTAGCCTTGTCTTTAGCTTTGCATATTTATTTTGGGTTTATTTGATCTTTCCCCATTCCCTTGGATAAATAAAAGTTTGGTGGTGACATCTTTGTTTTGCGAGTCAAGCTAACTGATAGTCTGGTCTCCGATTCTCACTGTGACACTAACCGATGAGTCGATGACGATCTTCCTTTTATTAGACATCCCTCTCAGAAAGGATTAAATTGAAACCTTGTAGCGGGGAAATTTGTGAGTATAAGCTATTGATTAACTTAACTAAAAAAAACACGAGTCGCCACCGCACTTTTATTTTATCTAAAAAAGGAAAGGAAAAAGAGCGAACAAAACCTAAGGAGTTCTAAAACAACAAGAACAAATAGAGAAAGGGTAAGGGGGTTGGTTACGCAATGGGAAAGTGTTAGCACCCAAAACATCTATAGTACTCTATAGGAACCCTTTGAAATATCTATCGCTTTTGGTTTGAAAATGGTTTGCTTGAAAGAGATTGAGGAGATGAGAAGAGAAATATATATTTTTTTTATAATTTTGTGTTTGGAGAGACTTATCGCCTCATGCCTACGTACCCACGAAGTGCAATGTAGGATCAAAACCTCGTAGTTCGTGGTATAAATTGTCATACCCCAAATTTTGACCACTAAGATTTCCCATCATTGTGCAAATCATCATCACAATATGGATGAACCATTAGTCTCCCCAAAGATGGGTGAGCATCCACTACAATCAGACTTAGGGTTTCAAGCCCTCTCAGAGCTCTTAGACAAAGGATCAATCAAGAAATGACATGATCTTCAACTTGTCTAGCCTCTCAAACATCCACAAAGGATCAACATGACTCCCACTTCAAGGATTAAGCACAAGGCTTCTCCCTTCTAGGTGGATCAAGCCTTAAGATCGCTAGTGTCACCAAATTAGGGTTTGGTCAACTAGGGCCTCCAGATGAAAATTTTCCTCTGGGCATGAGCCAATGCTTCAAAGCATAACCTATGATGCTCCAAGGGATCTCATGAACCCAATCATCAAGTCAATTTAGCCTCAGGGGATGCATTCATCAAAAAAATCAGGAATTAGGGTTTCTTGACCTAATTCACCCGTAAGTTGACTTTTGGGACAAAACATGAGCCAAGACCTCAAGAGGGGATTTGAGGATCTCAAACACATCACATTGATCCATTTGCAACAATGGATTGATCCAAGAAGCTTGAGCAACAAGTTTTAATTTCATCAGAACCACAGTTAGGGTTTCGCGGGAAAAGTCAACTGTATCCTTGACTTTTAACCAGGACATGCTCCCAAACCCTAAGACATGATTCAATACACCCTATAACACCTATGAAATCAATCCATCAAGTTTGATTTAGGTCAAGGACTTCATTTCATAGAGGATCGCACAGTTTGGAATTAATCTGATAAAAAGTCAACTGTGCACAAAAGTCAAACTTTGACTTTTTGAGATTTTCACAATTATGGTTTTTTAACCCTAAAATGATGTTAATGTGTGATTAGAATCATCATTCATCAAGAAAAATCAAGAAAAGTGGGATAACTTGTAAAAGGGGTAACCATCAAAAACTTAGAA
The DNA here is from genome assembly GCA_022829125.1 of Lathyrus tuberosus. Classification (NCBI taxonomy): domain Eukaryota; kingdom Viridiplantae; phylum Streptophyta; class Magnoliopsida; order Fabales; family Fabaceae; genus Lathyrus; species Lathyrus tuberosus. The sequence goes on along the minus strand of JALAZF010000151.1, from coordinate 216,105 downwards.
AATTTTCTAAGCTATGGAACAAAGTGGCTAGGGTACCAACTTTGGAGGATCATAACTCCTAAACCACAAGGCCATTTTTTCCCATCCAAAGCTGGATTTGTAGCTCTCATTACCCTCTACAAAAGCTTCAACTACCACTCATTCCAATTCCCCATGGATTTTGAGTTATGGAATGATCAAAATCACAAAAAGTGAAAATGTCACTTTTTTTCAACACTTAGTGAAATTTTCACTAAGTCAGAATCTGCCTTCAATTTTTTCCAAATGTAGGGGAATTTTTCACTTGGATCCAAAAAGTATCAAAACCAATTATGATCAAACAGTTATTGTATCATATGAGGGCTTTCCAAAATGGCCAAGAACTCCATCAAATTCCACTTGAGCCATGAGATATGACAATGGCAATATGCCTTACTGAAAACTGCCAAGGCTAGGCAGAATTTTGCACTTTTGCTCGATTTGGAAAAATCAGATAAATCCAAGCCTTATCATCACTTTGGACACATCTAAGAATCAAATCTAAAGGGAACAAACACTGATCCAAGCCTCCAAAGTCTTTGGAACAAGAAGTAGCATGCCAAACCTAGAAATCCCTAAAAGAGGGACAAGACTCCAATTTTGGATTGGAGCATTTAATGGATGCACCAAGGTGGCATGGACTGACACATTTGCAACTGAATTCAGTCAAGGATAATCCAACAACTAGGGAACCACAGCTCTGTGCTCTAACCTCTAGTCAATGGCTAGAGGAGACTTGGATTCTCATTGCTCAACATTGGCCAAACCTATGCAACAGTTGCCATTCACTATTGATCCCAAAACAAAATTGCTCTATTATAAATAGAGCTCATTTGTGCTCTATTTGAGTACACCAAAGCCATCAAACATATGCTTTCCTCAAAATCACCTTCTCACTTCCAAATTTGCCTTCCAAAGCAAGTCACTATTGGGTTTTGAGTTTGAGAGCAATTCCAACCAAACCAATCACACACACACCTCATAAACATCATATAGAAGTGATCCAAACACTCACATAACATCTGGAACACCAAAATCACAAAATCACAAGCTAATTGCTCAAGCCTTTGACAGATTTGCAGTTGGGGTGCCATCTCAAGTTCCAGATCATTTCAATCCATTCCAAGCATCCAGACACACTCCATGGCACCTAGGGAAGCTATCCAGATCATTGGAACCTAGCTGTAACACCTCTAACCCAAAACACGATCACCAGCTGCAAGAGGTGAGCATGAGCTCTTCTAACTCTATGATCCATGCATTTTTTGCTGCACAATAATTTGGCCATATGTTCATAATCATGCATAGAGTGTTTACCCTCAATCAATTGCTTTGTATGAATCGTGTATGGAATTTCTGAACCTTCATACAGAATTTAGGGTTCTTTAGGTTTCTCTTTGATTTCTTATTCCATGCTTAAAATAAATGAAATTAAAGACCATAGACATGATCGTGAGGTTGAAACGAGTAGATTGATATGTAGATTGCATGATATAATCAAGTATTCAGTGAGATTGGATAGAAAACGCAAATCTGCAGAAACAGAGGAAGGGAGCGTGTTCTTGCCATGTTCTTGGCGCCCTTTTTCAAATATTTGAATATTTGAATTTCGTGATTTTATTTAATTGATTCAAAAATTAATTTCTCTCTGAGTTTTAATGATTTTGAGTTGATTCTTTTTTTAATAATTCACAAAAATGTTAAAATATTTTATTTTAGCAAAAAATCCCAAAAATATTATATATTTCATATAATTGATATTTTTGCCAAGAATTAATATTTTAATTGTTTTTGACATTTAAAATATTTTTCCTTCTTGATTTTGCAAATTTTAATGATTTCTAATCATTTTGTAGGTCAAAACATGATTTTTGAAACATTAATCCAAGATCACAATTTGTTTTCCACATGTTAAACAATTTTGTTCATTTTAATTGAATTTTTTATTCAATTAAAATACATTTTGGAAACAAATTAGGGTTTTGATTAATTCAACCCTCATCAAACCTTTTTCAATCATGTTGGGCCTCTAATAGAGTGTAAGACCCAATCCTTTGTAAATACAAACCTATTTTAGGCCGCAAATGTTGTATAAGTCCCGTTGTATTTCAAAAGTTTGGCGCGATCATCGCCCATTTAAAACAAACCATCTGGGCTTCTCCTTGAGCTATAAGACCCATCTTTGTTCACTTTCAATCATTTTGGGCCTCTTGAGAGAGTGTAAGACCCATCCCCTTGTACAAAAAATCTTTCTTGGGCCTCAGCCACTTGTATAAGTCCCTGTACAAAACGACAGTGTGATCACTGATTAAACCCTAGGCCTCTCCTTGAGCTGTAAGCCCCAATTTTCATTTCAAAAGCACTTTCTCCTTTGATTTTGTAACATACTTGTTGCGATGAAAATCGGATAACAAGCTATTAATTAACTTGCATCACATTTCTTTTGATTCACAACCGACTTTGATTTATCCAAAGGAAAGGTTCAAGATCGAAGAAAACCTAAAAGGGGGGAGATCTAAGGTTCGGGGGTTGGTTATACTAAGGGAAGATATTAGCACCCTTAATATCTGTAATACTCTACAGGAACCTCTTGTTTTATTTGTGTTATGTTATGTTTGCTTGCTATGGATGTCTGCTAAGTGCTAAGGTAAGGACCTAAGGGTATATACACTAAGTTTGCTCGCCAAGACATCGCATCTTGTGCCTACGTATCTGACTAAAGAATCAGAGCAACCGTAGTTCACCTCACTAAGGGTGGATTGAGGAACCATTGGCTATGGCCAAAGTTCCAAGGGGGAAATGAGTATAAGCTCATTTAGAGTTTAAGAAGCTCTCTAAGACTAAGTTGTGAGATTGAGTGGCTATGAGGCCTATGACAAGATGGTTAGGTGACTATGAGGTCAAGATGATAAGATGACTATGAGGTCAAGATGGTGAGATGACAATGAGGTCAAGATGATAAGATGACTATGAGGTCAAGATGGTGATGAGCTATCTATGACTATGAGGTCAATAGAGATACTTTTCCATGACTATGAGGTCAATGGAGGATGGCTATGACTATGAGGCAAAAGCTTGCCTATGACTATGAGGTCAAGGGCTACCCATGACTATGAGGTCAAAGGTGGGATCCTATGACTATGAGGTCAAGGGAAGGTAATGAGCTATCTATGACTATAAGGTCAATAGAGAGACTTTTCCATGACTATGAGGTCAATGGAGGATGGCTATGACTATGAGGCCAAAGCTTGCCTATGACTATGAGGTCAAGGGCTACCTATGACTATGAGGTCAAAGGTGGGATCCTATGACTATGAGGTCAAGGGAAGGTAATGAGCTATCTATGACTATGAGGTCAATAGAGAGACTTTTCCATGACTATGAGGTCAATGGAGGATGGCTATGACTATGAGGCCAAAGCTTGCCTATGACTATGAGGTCAAGGGCTACCTATGACTATGAGGTCAAAGGTGGGATTCTATGACTATGAGGTCAAGGGAAGGTAATGAGCTATCTATGACTATGAGGTCAATAGAGAGACTTTTTTATGACTATGAGGTCAATGGAGGATGGCTATGACTATGAGGCCGTAGCTTGCCTATGACTATGAGATCAAGGGGTACCTATGACTATGAGGTCAAAGGTGGGATCCTATGACTCTGAGGTCAAGGGAAGGTAATGAGCTATCTATGACTATGAGGACAATAGAGAGACTTTTCCATGACTATGAGGTCAAGGTTAAAGATGTTGCTAATGACTATGAGGCCAAGAGCTACCTATGACTACGAGGCCAAAGGTGGAAGGTGTTGCTAATGACTATGAGCCAAGAGCTACCTATGACTATGAGGCCAAAGGTTGAAGAGGTAACTCTATGACTATGAGGCCATGAGAGATTCCTATGACTATGAGGTCAAAGGTTTAAGATGTGTCTAATGACTATGAGGCCAAGAGCTATCTATGACTATGAGGCCAAAGGTTGAAGATGTTGCTAATGCTATGAGGCCAAGAGCTACCTATGACTATGAGGCCAAAGGTTGAAGAGGTAACTCTATGACTATGAGGCCATGAGAGATTCCTATGACTATGAGGTCAAAGGTTTAATAGATTACACTATGACTATGAGGTCAAGAGGGGTGGAATGCCTAAGATTATGTAGGTCCAAGGTAGCAATGAGCTTTCTATGACTTTGAGGTCAATAGAAAAACTTTTCCTTTGGAAGGAAGGGGAAGAATAACATCTTGTAAACAAGAGTTATAGTGGGGTTGAAGTATAATGAAACATATGAGTTTAATAATTCCAAACAGTAAGCAGCAATCAACATATGAAATAGAATTTCAAATATGAACATGGTAAACAGCAATGATAAGTGGTCAAATAAATGTGACAAGCATGGTGTAGAGGACATTCACAATTTGAACCAAATGCATTTGGAGTCATGCAACTTATCATCAAAGAGCAACACAAACAGCATTGCATGGTAAGATTTGGTTACAGTCAGGAAAACAACTTTACATGAATCACAGCATACTTCCAAAATGACTTACTTTAAAATTAGTGGGTACATGCATATACCAAGTATAGCAGAGAAGGCATTCTTTTGAAAACAAACGCATTTTGGATTTAAGTAGCTTGTCAATCAGAAACTAGAAAAATACAAACAAATTTTCTCGTGATGAAACTTTTGTTCAAAGTCAATGAATAATTCTTAAATAAAATTTCACAAGTTTAAAATATTTCCAATAAAAATCTTCTAACATTTTTACATAAAAAAAAGTAGTTGATTTTCTTTACAAAAATAATTTATGCACATTTTATTTTTATGTTTTTTTGTGTTTAAGGTAAATAAAAAAAGAAGTGAAATAAATAAATAAAAAAACAATATTTAAGTTTAGACAGCCACTAGTGGGACCCTAAACCGGTGGCGGGCGCCACTCCCACTAGTGGCAGGCGCCATGAGTGTGAGCATGTTGTGGCTTACGCCACATATGTCATGGCTTGCGCCATGTAATTTCCTTTTTTTTTTTATTAATGTGGTGTGTGTTGTGTGAGTGTTAGGGATGTGTGGCAGACGCCACTATATGCATGGCGGGCGCCATGTGTATGTGGGTCTTATCATTTTTTTTATTTATTTTGTGTGGGTGGCGGGTGCCATATTTCTAATGTGGCGAACGCCACCTAACTCTTTTATTTTTCATTTTCCAATGAATACGAAAACGACCAGTTTACGATTAATCAAAATAAAATGAAACTAACATGTTGATGATTTTTCCACAGAAACAAACGATAATCAGGCAATAACAAGATCACAACAAGATAACAATATGGAGCAGAATAATCACAAAATCAGGCAGTAATGAGACAACAAGTATGATAATAGAATGGTGCATATATGTATCACATGATCATCGTGTATATAGAATAGAATGAGATAGAGTGATACCTAGTGGAGAAAGTCCACTGCTTCTTCACCGGCGAGAGTTTCTGGAAGTGGTGGATGCTTTCCTTCCTCAAATGCTACAGCGTCAACACCCTCAGCGAGAAACACAAGCTTTTGGTGGTTAAGGTGTTGGAGATGTGAAGTGTTTACGGGAAGGAAATAAAAAGGAGAAGTTCTTGCAAGACTTGAAGGTGACTTGCAGAACCTGAAGAGAACGGAAAAGTAAAGAGGTTTTGATGGTTTTCTTGATATTTGTTTCTGGGAGTGTTTGTTGTGGTGTTTACAAAGGAAATGGAAATGGTGAATTTCTTGCAAGTTTTTTAGTGTTACTTGCAAGATTATGGGAGGGAGAAGTAGAGAGAAATTCTTGGTAATTTCTGGTGTCCTCAGCAAAGGAAAAATGATCTCCTTTTATAGGCAAAGCAAGCTGCTCCGGGTTTTAGAGACACAGTGGATAATTGGTTTGTCCACGGGAGAAAAAATTAGGGTTTGTGTATCACTCCCCTCAGCCGTTGATCTTGGTCAATCCTTGAAGATCACCATGTTGGACAAGTGCAGCGGAGGAGGTGGTGGATTCAGCCTGTTACTTTCATTCTTTAATGGTTATTCCAAAACCACTTTTTTATGTGCCATGAGAGAGAAAACAAAAAGGAGTAATAATTTGAATTGAAAATACAGACTATCTGCTTATGAATACAGGCTTCCTGTGCTGAGCATCTTTATTTCACTAATCCACTATGGGAGCCCATGAAACTTTTGAATTCGTCAGGAGAGAGTAGGCTCAAAAAAGGTAATATTTGGTGACCTTTCGAAAATTATTTTACAAGCAAACTTCCTCAAATTTTTTTTAACCAACAAATGGTACTTGGACCGAACCAGATGCACAAGGCCTTGCTGCTTAAATCATACGGGATCACCATTTTGAATTCTCACAACTTTAAAGCCAAATGACACATTTTGGGCCCAATAGAAATTTGAGACAACCATATGTCCATGATCAAAAAGAAATGCCTTGGAAACAAACTTAAGGAATGGAAAAATTAAATCCTCTCATGGCACCACTTTGAGATGTTGTACTTTGATGAATATTTATCTCCATGAAAAATTCTTGTACTTGAGAAAAAATCTTTAAGGCTCAAAAAATGGATTCCAAGGATGTTTGTTATCACATGAGATAATTTCTCAAGACTTGGGATCACACTTTGCTTGACATGAAGGCAATGGTTGACTCGTCTTGGCGAAACTTTTGATTTCTGGCCGAAAAAGTTTTCTTGGATGCATGTAAATTCCAATGGTTGCACTTGGGGGCCAAAAGATGTCTTAGGAAGATCTTGTCCTTTTTATGTAAACCATATCTTTCACGATAAAAATAAACAACTTGCAAAAGAAATGGTTAGTTAACAATGCATACATGATTGAGGTCTAAATGCGGGTGTAAGAAAATATGACATCTAAGGGGTAAAATTTGGGATACAACAGTTGCCCCTATTTAAATAGCTTCACCGGATGGCACGAGGAATGGAAATCCTCGGGACATCAAGGTGGAAGATATTTAAATATAGCAAACCAAAAATTTTACCCTTAGATGGAATACAGATGCTAAAGACATGCAACAAACATGCATATGCTGACATGCCATGAACTCTAATATGATGGTATGGTGATATGACAGTACAAAAATGCAGACAGACAGGACACCAAAGAGCTACCAAACACAGGTGAGCTTTACTGGGGAAGGATGAAGGGAGTATCCACAAGAATGACTCACTGGAATACAAACTAACCAACAAAAGAGACTCAATGGGGAAACTCCAAGGGAACACTGGGGATAGAAAAATAAAGGGGAAACCCTACAGATCCTCACTGGAGATAGGAACCAGAGAGGCATCCTCCACTGGGGAAATGAAGACATACTCTTACAGGGCATGAAACCAGAAAGAAGACATGATCTCCACTGGGGATCATTTTGAAATAAAAGGATAGACATGTCCTGGGAATTTCTTATACTGAAGAGTTCAAACAGGATCTTCAAGAAAAGCCAGGAAAGACAGAAATAAACTCTGCGTGCCAGATGCAAAGATGACTAGAAGTAAGGCTAATGCACCATTATTGATATAAGTTGGGACATCATCAGTTTTAGGGTTACAGTTTGATTACCAGTATGAGCTGAATTTTAGGATACCAACATGAATTGGATTTTGAATACCAGCATGAACTGGATTTTGAATACCAACATGAATTGGATTTTGGATAAGAAGGAATCCTATGACTATGAGGTCAAAGGTTAAAGAAGGCTATGACTATGAGGTCAAAGCTTACCTATGGCTATGAGGCCAAAGGTGAATGAGATGGCTCTAAGGCCAAGATGATATTGATGACAAAGAATAAGACATATCTGAAGGTACGAAACCTGAGTTTGGAACACCTCAAATAGGGATTGTATCAAACAAGTTGATGCAAAGTGACTGGTTGAAGATAACACTGATGGTAACTATAAAACCAAGGATGGATAAGCCTTTCAGGAGAGATTGTCACTTATCGTTGTAGAAAAACAAGCTTCTCCAGGATGTGGCGACTTGTTATTGTTTACGAATTCCAAGGAGATGTTTATATCACCACACTGCTGGAGAAATGATTTTACCTTCAATGGGGATCTGTAAAAGGTTCTTCTTGCGAGACATAGTGCAAAATAAATGCACGTTCAAGGTGGGCTCAAAAACCACATCGGCCAGGGATCAAAGTTCAATCTAGGAACAAGCTAGAAAGAAAACGGTCCAACAAAACTCCAACCATTGAGGAATGAGCTCAAATGGGGATTATCTTATCCTATGCAAAAAAAGATAACTGAACCAACCATCATCCACGAGAACCAATCTCTGTGGGGAATTTAGAAAGGATGAGCACTTTATGCCTAGGGCTGACAACTCTATTGGAGAGGATAGACGAAACCAGTCACTTGGGGTGATAAACGCCAAAGTGAACAAAGCAGGTAAACACCAGGATGGAAACAGAAATGCTAAGATGCCATGCATATGAATGCTTATGCCATGCTCATGCTTACGATGAAAAAACAGACAAAAGGAAGCGAGACTGGAGATGAAATAAACATCTCGACAAGATACCCAGCCAAACTTCATCAGATTGGACCATTACTGGATGAATAAGTAGGATCAACAACTCCACTGGGGAAAAGAACATTCCACCTGAGGTATATCTTGACTTCACTAGGATTGCCATCATGAGCTTGATTTCCTTACTGGAGGAGGAAGATCCATGGACATTGGCCAAGCTCGACCGAAGTAACAATTTACAAGAACAGGGTAATTCTGCATCCTGACTTGCATGATGATCACCATAATAAAAATAGCTCTTGCAACAGGTAATCTTCAAATCTTCTCCGCCACGGATTGCACGGTCTTTTGGGAGAAAATACCAAGAGGATTTTATAGAAGAATCGGCATAAAAAATGCTTTAATAACTTCAAACTCTCAGAGAGATTCATGGATCTCGGCATAACTGCCCCAGATTAACTATGCTTGCACCATAAGGTCTTTGTTCTTCAGGCAACGGGAAAACAAACTTGTCTCATGCTAAGTAGATGCCCCAGACTAACTGACCTTTGAGAGATTTGTCTAATCTCGACCTGACTGCTTCTGATTAACTGGTCTGTAAGGATAAGTCATCAAAAGGATTTTACAGAAGAATTGGTATACCAGATGCTCCAATATCTTCAAACTCTTGAAGAGATTCATGGATCTTGACATATCTGCCCCAGTTTTACTGTATTTATACAACAAGGTCCTTGAACTTGTTCTTCAGACTGGTTGATCCGTGAAGGAGGTGCCCCAGACTAATTGACTTTTTTAGAGATTTACTGAATCTCGACCTGATTGCCCCTGATTAACGTTATTCACGATACAAAGTCCTCAGACTGCGGTAGAAACAACTGGGGAACACACTTACCCCTGTTAGTAGGTCATTGGAGTCTAAACTTGTCATAAGATGACCTCAAGAAGACTTGCCCCAATATCCTGAATCTTGAAGCGTTTCTCCCCCTGATTTAGTAGCTCTTGAGATGCTGGATCTATGGAGGAGATGCCCCAGACTGAGCCCTTTATCAAGTCAAATTCCTTAGCTGACTGTATTTGTTGGGATTCTTTTGACATTGAATTCATTTTGTAGGCAAGTATTGCTCATTTAAAATTGGCAATTTCAATGCAACATTCATGCAAGTTTTTAAAATCGAGTCTTATTGATGAAACACACAAAGTGGAATGATTAAGTCAAAACAGAGGGGATCTAGTCATTTACATAATGACAGATGAAATGGTGAACACACAATAAGCAAAGATCATTCTGAGTCAGGTTAATCAACCTTGTTGTAGTATGCTTTCAAAACAACCTTACCTCAATTAGGTCTTTTAAAGGTTGTAACGTGGCCTGGTTCACGGTTTATGAAACAAAAGATAAAGGCTCAAAGTTTATTTGTACCCACCCTATCTTCGTGATGAACACCACTCCTACACTCAGTTAACTCAAGTTATACATCCAAGTTCCTATAGGCTAGGAATGAACTGATGATAGTTGATGATGATTCAGACACCCTCGTAGTCATTACTCTCTTGCAGCATTTGGTTATCCTTTATTACTGAGGTTTTAAGACCTCTTCTTGTCTTTGTTAAAGTTTTGAGACCTCTTCTTTGTTGTCGAACAGGCCTTCTTGTATAAGGCAAAGTTTGGGCTTTCCATCTTTCTTGGCTTTTGCCTTGAAAGGGATTTGGCTCATTCTTTGATTAAGGATTTTTAACGATCCTTCCTTGTTTCTCACTTCGGGAACGACTTGTACAACATCTATTCACTTGATTGGAGAGAGCTGACTGGTGTCTTGCATGTAGCGCTTTTATTCGAGTGCATAACCAAGCTAAACTGAGAACTACCCTGCCCCAAGGTCGATATTTAAGGGTTTTTTGTGTAAGAAAAGAAAACTCCTACTTCTAGGCTCAAAGGGGTTAGCGAGGGATTATCTTCCTTATTTATCCAGTGTTTAGGAATTGAAACAATTCCCTACATCCTCGGTAAAGTTTAATTGAAAGCATACCACGATAGTTAAGGATTTTTCATCATCTTCCCCAATCTTTGCTTAAATAAACAGTTTGATAAGTGGAAAGAAACAAGATAAAGATATATTTTTTGTTTTTATGAAAATAACAGTAAAGGAGTGGAACGAATGAACTTAATCAAAAGATGCATAAACATTTCATTAATACTGCCAATTTGAAAGTACAACAGCTTATAAGCAAATACAAATTCAATCATTCAAGAAAAGTTCAACTAAAAATGCAAAATACAGCCAGCTTTGGCGAACTGAATTCAAAAGATTTTAGTTTCCGGGCCCAAGCGCGGGAACACCTTCGCCACTAATCACTAGTTCCTTGTGATACAGAATCTTGAGAGGCCTTGTAAGTCTTTTGCCTTTTGCTTCAGAAATTGAGACATCGACATCTGATGTACCTTCTTGAGGTTGCAGTGTTCTTAGCAGGTTTAACAGTCTCGTTTCGAATTCTCTGCATTCCTCAATCAAATGCCCCATCGTCCCTGTGCGGAATTTGCATTTAATCTGCGGATGATCTTCTTCAAAAATTAGATCCTTGTCATAGATCAAACTTTGTACAGTAGCTTCTAAGGCTCGACACCCATCCAAGTCATGCCCTTCGGCTCCCTTGTGGAATTTACAAGTCAGATTTGGATTATGCCAAGGTCCGGGCACAGGGTTGAGGAGTCGAGGAGTTACCAGCTTGCTCTGCATCAACAGTGGGAAGAGTTTGCTCAAAGGCACAGGGATAGGCTGGCAGTTAATTTGGCCTCTTTCGATAGAGCACCTCTTTTTATCTTGGTGAGGAGAAACAACAGTTGGAGGCTGAGACACCCTTTTGGTGGACACCTGATGACGATTACATTCTGGTGCAAGACCAAGACCAAAGATTGGTTGGCGTGAAGTTTCTCCAAAGGCAGATCCTTGGTATGGGAGAACCACAGGGGATGGCAAATGTTGGTTTATTTGAATGCCTTGAGGCGTGAATGAGATCCTCTCAGAGTCTAATAGGTTCTAAATTTTACTCGAGAGCACCTGACAATCTTCAGTGGAATGCCCCTGTGCCCCAACATAGTAGTCACATCGAGCATTGGCGTCAAAGCCTGGTGGATACGGAAATGTTATTGTCTTTAATTCTTTTGGCACTATCAATCCTCCTTTGATCAAAACTGGCAGTAATTGACTGTGCGACATTGGTAGCGGAGTGTAATTTCTTTTTGGCTTTCTTGGTCGTACATGCTGGCGTGGTTGACGGTGGTCCAGTCCTTGATACTGAGGTGGTCCTTGAGTTGGAGGATCCACAAGAGGTGATGAATTGACAACCTCTCTGGGAGTAACAGGGTGAGCGCACTCTTCTTTCTTCATCAGAGCATGCAAAGTTTTGAGAACCCAATTCATCTGGCACTTGAGGATTCTGACCTCCTCTTTCAACTCTTCCTGGTTCTTCAGAATTTCATTCATTGTCGTCATTGTCTTGAATAGGTGCTAGGTATCCTTCAGACATAGAGGGAGAGACTCAGGATCGAGAAATGCAAATGAGGTGCGAATGTAAATGTGATGCAATGCTAATGCAAGCCAACTGGTTTCAAGGAACTCGAAGGCAAGTTGCGATTTTTTTTTGAAAATTGAAGAGTTTTGTTTCAAAATCCATTATCTTTATTGGTTTTTACAAAGGAAAAGGCACTTGAATTCCTTGAATTCCTTGAAACCAAAAGGCTGTCATGAACGGACGAATGTATGCACATAAATTCACACATATGTACTATGGAAACAAATGAGGGCCTAGGTTTGAAGATCACGAGCATGGAGCCATGGTCTACCCATCCCTAAAAGGTGTGTACTATGGGTTTTCATCTGCAGAACAGGGTTCTAAAAAGTTCCCAAAGTCGACAACCCATCTTTCAGATTTTAACGATTTCCCAGATGACTTGGTAATCAATAAAATTCTCAAGAGGATCTCGTCTGAGTGTAGTATCGCGTGACAACCAATTCAGAAATAGACTCCATCATGGTCACCGCACTACATCCTACAAGGCCAAGTGGGGGTAAGGGTAACTAAAGGTCATCAGTATCCCTGGCACCAAGGTCGAAGTGGCAACGCCTTCACGATTGCTCGATCAACATATACCAACTTCGAGAGGGCCTCAACTGAGTGTGGAATCTCAAGTCAACTCTTTTGGGATTCGACTCCCTCAAAGTCTCCTTGACTATATCCACTATCCTATCATAAGTGCACTCAAGTCCGGGTTAGGACTTATCTCACCACTCAATAGTAGCACCCTGCACACAGAAAAACCCAAACAAAACGGGTATACAGATATATACAGATATATGTACAAGTATAGCAAGCAATCATAAATAACATAAACGAAACAAGGTGGGCTTAACCCTCAAAAAGAATTATTTCCCCAGTGAAGTCGCCATTTCTGTTGCGGTGAAAATCGGATAACAAGCTATTAATTAACTTACATCACATTTCTTTTGATTCACAACCGACTTTGATTTATCCAAAGGAAAGGTTCAAGATCGAAGAAAACCTAAAAGGGGGGAGATCTAAGGTTCGGGGGTTGGTTATACTAAGGGAAGATATTAGCACCCTTAATATCTGTAATACTCTACAGGAACCACTTGTTTTATTTGTGTTATGTTATGTTTGCTTGCTACGGATGTCTGCTAAGTGCTAGGGTAAGGACCTAAGGGTATATACACTAAGTTTGCTCGCCAAGACATCGCATCTTGTGCCTACGTATCTGCCTAAAGAATCAGAGCAACCATAGTTCACCTCACTAAGGGTGGATTGAGGAACCATTGGCTATGGCCAAAGTTCCAAGGGGGAAATGAGTATGATCTCATTTAGAGTTTAAGAAGCTCTCTAAGACTAAGTTGTGAGATTGAGTGGCTATGAGGCCTATGACAAGATGGTTAGGTGACTATGAGGTCAAGATGATAAGATGACTATGAGGTCAAGATGGTGAGATGACTATGAGGTCAAGATGATAAGATGACTATGAGGTCAAGATGGTGATGAGTTATCTATGACTATGAGGTCAATAGAGAGACTTTTCCATGACTATGAGGTCAATGGAGGATGGCTATGAATATGAGGCAAAAGCTTGCCTATGACTATGAGGTCAAGGGCTACCTATGACTATGAGGTCAAAGGTGGGATCCTATGACTATGAGGTCAAGGGAAGGTAATGATCTATCTATGACTATGAGGTCAATAGAGAGACTTTTCCATGACTATGAGGTCAATGGAGGATGGCTATGACTATGAGGCTAAAGCTTGCCTATGACTATGAGGTCAAGGGCTACCTATGACTATGAGGTCAAAGGTGGGATCCTATGACTATGAGGTCAAGGGAAGGTAATGAGCTATCTATGACTATGAGGTCAATAGAGAGACTTTTCCATGACTATGAGGTCAATGGAGGATGGCTATGACTATGAGGCCAAAGCTTGCCTATGACTATGAGATCAAGGGCTACCTATGACTATGAGGTCAAAGGTGGGATCCTATGACTATGAGGTCAAGGGAAGGTAATGAGCTATCTATGACTATGAGGTCAATAGAGAGACTTTTCCATGACTATGAGGTTAATGGAGGATGGATATGACTATGATGCCAAAGCTTGCCTATGACTATGAGGTCAAGGGTTACCTATGACTATGAGTTCAAAGGTGGGATCCTATGACTATGAGGTCAAGGGAAGGTAATGAGCTATCTATGACTATGAGGTCAATAGAGAGACTTTTCCATGACTATGAGGTCAAGGTTAAAGATGTTGCTAATGACTATGAGGCCAAAGGTGGAAGGTGTTGCTAATGACTATGAGGCCAAGAGCTACCTATGACTATGAGGCCAAAGGTTGAAGAGGTAACTCTATGACTATGAGGCCATGAGAGATTCCTATGACTATGAGGTCAAAGGTTTAAGATGTGGCTAATGACTATGAGGCCAAGAGCTACCTATGACTAGGAGGCCAAAGGTTGAAGATGTTGCTAATGACTATGAGGCCAAGAGCTACCTATGACTATGAGGCCAAAGGTTGAAGAGGTAACTCTATGACTATGAGGCCATGAGAGATTCCTATGACTATGAGGTCAAAGGTTTAATAGATTACTCTGTGACTATGAGGTCAAGAGGGGTGGAATGCCTAAGATTATGTAGGTCCAAGGTAGCAATGAGCTTTCTATTACTTAGAGGTCAATAGAAAAAAATTTCCTTTGGAAGGAAGGGGAAGAATAACATCTTGTAAACAAGAGTTATAGTGGGGTTGAAATATAATGAAACATATGAGTTTAATAATTCCAAACAGTAAGCAGCAATCAACATATGAAATAGAATTTCAAATATGAACATGGTAAACAACAATGATAAGTGGTCAAATAAATGTGACAAGCATGGTGTAGAGGACATTCACAATTTGAACCAAATGCATTTGGAGTCATGCAACTTATCATCAAAGAGCAAAACAAACAGCATTGCATGGTAAGATTTGGTTACAGTCAGGAAAACAACTTTACATGAATCACAGCATACTTCCAAAATGACTTACTTTAAAATTAGTGGGTACAAGCATATACCAAGTACAGCAGAGAAGGCATTCTTTTGAAAACAAACGCATCTTGGATTTAAGTAGCTTGTCAATCAGAAACCAGAAAAATACAAACAAATTTTCTCGTGATGAAGCTTTTGTTCAAAGTTAATGAATAATTCTTAAACAAAATTTCACAAGTTTAAAATATTTCCAATAAAAATCTTCTAACGTTTTTACATAAAAAAAGTAGTTGATTTTCTTTACAAAAATAATTTATGCACATTTTATTTTTATGTTTTTTTGTGTTTAAGGTAAATAAAAAAAAGAAGTGAAATAAATAAATAAAACAATATTTAAGTGTAGACAACCACTAGTGGGACCCTAAACCGGTGGCGGGCGCCACTCCCACTAGTGGCAGGCGCCATGAGTGTGAGCATGTTGTGGCTTGCGCCACACATGTCATGGCTTGCGCCATGTAATTTCCTTTTCTTTTTGTTTTTTTATTAATTTGGTGTGTGTTGTGTGAGTGTTAGGGATGTGTGGCAGACGCCACTATATGCATGGCGGGCGCCATGTGTATGTGCGTCTTATCATTTTTTTTATTTATTTTGTGTGGGTGGCGGGTGCCATATTTCTAACGTGGCGAGCGCCACCTAACTCTCTTATTTTTCATTTTCAAATGAATACGAAAACGAACCAGTTTACGATTAATCAAAATAAAATGAAACTAACATGTTGATGATTTTTCCACAGAAACAAACGATAATCAGACAATAACAAGATCACAACAAGGTAACAATATGGAGCAGAATAATCACAAAATCAGGCAGTAATGAGACAATAAGTATGATAATAGAATGGTGCATATATGTATCACATGATCATCGTGTATATAGAACAGAATGAGATAGAGTGATACCTAGTGGAGAAAGTCCACTGCTTCTTCACCGGCGAGAGTTTCTGGAAGTGGTGGATGCTTTCCTTCCTCAATTACTACAGCGTCAACACCCTCAGCGAGAAACACGAGCTTTTGGTGGTTAAGGTGTTGGAGATGTGAAGTGTTTACGGGAAGGAAATAAAAAGGAGAAGTTCTTGCAAGACTTGAAGGTGACTTGCAGAACCTGAAGTGAACGGAAAAGTGAAGAGGTTTTGATGGTTTTCTTGATATTTTTTTCTGGGAGTGTTTGTTGAGGTGTTTACAGAGGAAATGGAAATGGTGAATTTCTTGCAAGTTTTTGAGTGTTACTTGCAAGATTATGGGAGGGAGAAGTAGAGAGAAATTCTTGGTAATTTCTGGTGTCCTCAGCAAAGGAAAAATGATCTCCTTTTATAGGCAAAGCAAGCTGCTCCGGGTTTTAGAGACACAGTGGATAATTGGTTTGTCCACGGGAGAAAAAATCAGGGTTTGTGTATCACTCCCCTCAGCCGTTGATCTTGGTCAATCCTTGAAGATCACCATGCTGGACAAGTGCAGCGGAGGAGGTGGTGGATTCAGTCTGTTACTTTCATTCTTTAATGGTTATTCCAAAACCACTTTTTTATGTGCCATGAGAGAGAAAACAAAAAGGAGTAATAATTTGAATTGAAAATACAGACTCTCTGCTTATGAATACAGGCTTCTTGTGCTGAGCATCTTTATTTCACTAATCCACTATGGGAGCCCATGAAACTTTTGAATTCGTCAGGAGAGAGTAGGCTCAAAAAAGGTAATATTTGGTGACCTTTCGAAAATTATTTTACAAGCAAACTTCCTCAGATTTTTTTAACCAACAAATGGTACTTGGACCGAACCAGATGCACAAGGCCTTGCTGCTTAAATCATACGGGATCACCATTTTAAATTCTCACAACTTTAAAGCCTTTGATCCAAATGACACATTTTGGGCCCAATAGAAATTTGAGACAACCATATGTCCATGATCAAAAAGAAATGCCTCTGAAACAAACTTAAGGAATGGCAAAATTAAATCCTCTCATGGCACCACTTTGAGATGTTGTACTTTGATCAATATTTATCTCCATGAAAAATTCTTGTACTTGAGAAAAAATCTTTAAGGCTCAAAAAATGGATTCCAAGGATGTTTGTTATCACATGAGATAATTTCTCAAGACTTGGGATCACACTTTGCTTGACATGAAGGCAATGGTTGACTTGTCTTGGCGAAACTTTTGATTTCTGGCCGAAAAAGTTTTCTTGGATGCATTTAAATTCCAATGGTTGCACTTGGGGGCCAAAAGATGTCTTAGGAAGATCTTGTCCTTTTTATGTAAACCCTATCTTTCACGATAAAAATAAACAACTTGCAAAAGAAATGGTTAGTTAACAATGCATACATGATTGAGGTCTAAATGTGGGCACAAGAAAATATGACATCTAAGGGGTAAAATTTGGGGTACAACAATACTGTTATTTTCAATTTCTTTGTTGACCAACTAACCAAACAGCATGGAAGCTCTACAACCGAGTAAGTGTTTACCCGCTTTCATTTACCGCTTTCATATGTATATAACTGTATTGTGGGGTTATTTCACTGTAAGTCTTCTTTCATAAACTCATATCGACTGTGTAATACTAGTATATATATTTAGAGTTTCCCCGGCAACTACGTCTAGAACTAGACAAAACCTCGTCTCCTTACATCCGACGTTCTCCCGGATATTTCAACATAACCTAAACCATGAGAATTTTCTTTTACAACAATTTTAGATAACTAGATCTAAGAAATCTCCCCCTTGAACAGTTCATATACAGAAGGCCAATGTTCCAAGTGAAACCCCTTCTGGAACTGTTCACCAGCCTCCTCTTGGGCTTAGTGCAAGGACCCACAGGCTTCCTAAAAGCATCCCCGCCTCCTCTTGGACATTGTACAAGGACCCGTCGGCTTCTTAGAAGTTTTCACAACCTTCTCTTAGGCTTCGTATAATGATTCTTCCTACGGGAAGATAGCCTCCTCTTGGGCTTCGTACAAATTGTCCCTTCGGCTTCTTAAAAGTTTTTCTCGCCTCCTCTTGGGTTCGTACAAATTGTCTCGACGACCTCTTAAAGGTATAGGAACATAAATTAGTCATCTTAATAGAACAGTCTTTCACAGAGTCTAGATATTCCTACAGCGAACATACTGTCTCTGGATCTCTCTTAAGCATAGTATAAAAGATAAAACTCTAGACTTGGACAGTCTAACCTCCTTGAGTCTCGAAGACATTCTCAAGTTCCTTTCAAAAATAGGAAAAAACACCCGTAGACTTGGGTAGTCTCAATACCCTTCGAATTCTCCGTTTCCTTAAAAAACAGGAAATAATCCCGGTCCTCAGATCAAAACCATGAGTACAACATTACCCATATAAGAACTGATTTTTCTTTTAACCAACATACTGGACCTGTCACTCAACTGAAACAGTAACCCTAGCCTCCTCTTGGGCTTTGTACAATGATTCTCCCCAGCAGAGTCAACCTTTGCAGCCTTCATCTCTGGCTTTCTACGAGATACAAAATCACTCTCTTGTTGAGTATAAAAGACTCTCTTGTTGAGTCAAACCTTTTTAGCCTCCATCTCGGGCTTTGTACGAGATACCAAATCACTCTCTTGTTGAGTCAAACATTTTTAGCCTCCATCTCGGGCTTCGTATGAGATACCAAATCACTCTCATGTTGAGGATAAAAGACTATCTTGTTAGGTCAAACAATTTAGCCTCTATCTCAGGCTTCGTACGAGGTACAAAGACTCTCTTATAGAGTCAAACACCTTTAGCCTCCGTCTTGGGCTTCATACAAGACATATACAAAAGCACTCTCTTGTTGAGTCAACCCTTTCAGCCTCTCTCTCGGGCTTCGTACGAGACATATAAAAGCATCCTCTTGTTGGATCAATAGCCTCCTCTTAGGCTTTGTCTAAAGAAATCCCCGTTTGATTCAATCAACCTTTTAGCATCAAATCATGCTTTGGTCACAGCATACAAACATCAACAACTCCTTTTCTCTCGTCTAATTGCTGTAAGCGGCAAGCCTCTGGATTATTTACATCCACACCACTATCCCTCTTTTAGCATGAGAAATTCCTAAGGAAAGATGGCATTGCTATAAATTGAGTTAAAGTCTTCTCCTTCAGGTTGAAAATCCCCTATTAAGGAAATTATGGCATTGCTGGATTCGCATATCCCAGTTAAAGTAATTCTCCTTTATAATCAGTCACCCAACAGTTGTGACAAACAGACCAAATATCCCCTTTAGAGATAACAAATTCTCTCTAAAAATCAACACCCTTTTAGCTTCACATTGTGGGCTTCGAACAAGATACAAATAGACCCTTCAGCTTCACATCTTGGGCTTTGAACAAGATACAAACCACCTTTAGCTTCATGTCTTGGGCTTTGAACAAGACACCAAAACACCATTTCCTCCCATAGAATAGGAGGAACTATGATCGCTCTGATTTCCCTATCCCGGGAATACGTAGGCATAAGATTGAAAAAAGAATCTTAGCGAGCACACTAATTAAAAAACCCCAAAGTCCCCTACCTCCAGCCAATCTAGCGCAGTATCCCAACAAATTCCCCATGAACAGTCCCGGTATTTCGTTCTGAAAAAAATAAGCAGAGAGAGGCCCACGAACTAAAACCGCATCTGTAAACCAACAGCTTTGACTGTTTAAACTCAGTTTGCAAGCAGGGTTAGTTGGAGACATCTATTTCCTTTCCTTCATCAGCTTCAATAGGATAAAAAATGAATCAACCTGTAGTACCCCAGAGCGACAGTGCTTAAGAACCACGTCCAAAATCGCTCGCTACAGAAAAATGGCGCCCACCGTGGGGACTTCTCATCTTTCTTTCTTACAATTTAAGGTGAAAACCTTGGACAAGTTATTTTCATGGCGGTGGCCGCCACGGAAAAATGGCGCCCACCGTGGGGCCAAACAAAGGAATTTTGTCTCTCTTATCTCTCTGGTTGAAACCTTCTCTTAGGACGAGTCCTTGGGTTCACAAGGTATCACCGAATGACAGTTCCATCGGGGAATGTCATTATTGCTAGGATCGGCCCTCACTAGGATCTTAGGTCAAAAACCTTTAAGTTGGGAAGGTACCACAGAATGGCGACTCCGCCGGGGAGCCATTTTCTGTTAGGATCATAGGATTCGTAGCTCTTAAAAAGTCTAGGAAATTAGGACAAATATATATACTGCTTTTCCTAATTGATATATGTGTTTATTTTTCTTCTAATGGGAATGCGTGTGATGCCGCATGTGGAAAGATTGAGTATACACCTAGGAAAAACTCTTTCAGTAGTGCGGAAGCTATCGAAAATAGTTGTCACGCGATACTACCCTCTTCTGAGATTCTTCGAAATACATCACCTAGCACGGTTCCCAGCCTGCTGATGTTATCTCGACAAGAGTCAATGATTTTGAGAGACATGTACAAAAATCACTAGTATAAACCCTTGGGATGGGTAGAGCCTTGACTTCATGACACCGACCCTTTGACCCCATATTTTTTCTATGTTTTTGTGTGGTGCATTCATACATTCATTTAAAAAACATTAAGCAAAGAAAATTTTTCTCTTCTAGTCTCTCTTTTTCAAATTAAACTAAGACAATGATTGCAAATGTCAGAGAGAAAAGGATTACGCTCATGGATTTCGGTAGACGAAAAACTCACAAGTATACCTTCAAGATTCCAAAACTAGAGGATTTTAGAGGATTAGCAAGGATGATCACTAACCCTGACGCTTTCAGAGCCAAGTACGGAGGTCTGCTACCTCTGTTAAGGGTCTATGTAATTGAAGGAATCCTGGAGGCACTCATTCAGTTTTACGATCCGGTCTATCACTGTTTTACATTCCCAAATTACCAGCTCGCACCAATGCTGGAGGAGTATTCTCATCTGATTGATCTACCCATTACTGATCAAGCTCCCTTTTCTGGACTGGAAGAAATTACAAAGGATCACACCATTGCAAGAGCAATTTATTTGGACAAATCAGAAGTCAGGACTCACCTGACCACCAAGGAAGGAATCCCAGGTTTACCAGCCAAGTTTCTAGTAAAGAAGGCTATGTACTTTGCTAGTATAGGGAATGTGACTGCTTTCGAGAGCATCTTTGTTTTACTCACCTACGGGTTATTTTTGTTTCCCAACATTGATAACTTCGTTGATATCAACGCCATTAAGGTTTTTCTCATTGGAAAACTTGTACCAACCTTACTCGCAGATGCGTATCATTCTGTACACTTAAGGAATTTATACCGTGGAGGAATGATCACGTGTTGTGTACCCCTGCTATATAAATGGTTTATCTCCCATTTGCCTAAGTCTGCCGCTTTTTGGGATCATAAGAGTGCTTTACGTTGATCGCAGAAAATCATGTCTCTTACCAACTCTGACATCGGTTGGTACAATCGAATCTATGACAGGATCAAGATCATTGACCGTTGTGGAAATTTCCCCAACATACCCCTCATAGGAACTAAGGGAGGAATCAATTATCATCCAGTTTTAGTTCGTCGTCAATTTGGATACCCAATGAGGCATGTCCCGCGTAATGCTCATCTGGAAGGTATTTTCTTCAAGGAAGGAGAAAATGACAGGGCACTAAAGATGGAAATAGTGCACGCTTGGAAACATGTTCATAAGAAAGGACGAGAGTCTCTAGGAAAACCGGACTATGTCTCGGTGGAGCCTTATCTCCACTTGGTACAAACTAGAGCTCTCAAGCTAAAGATGCCTTATCCTTGTCACGAAGTTCTTTCGCCAAGGGAATCTGTCATGTACTTCATGACTGAAACGGAAAAACTTCAGGTTACTCTCAACAAAGTTCAACAGGAGAGGAGGTCTTGGAAGAACAAGTACCGCATTCTCAATGTGGAGTGTACCAAAATACAGCAACTTCTGAAAGATAAGGATGCTCTAATTGAGATTTTGGAGCAACATGTTGTAGAAAATCAGGATGACCAAAGGAATTTGCTCGCTCCTTTCACTTGGAAAAGGAATGACAACCCGACAATGGCCCAAGTGCCCCGGTCCAAGAAAAGGAAAGTACCAGAATCAGCACCCGAGTTCTCCTCAGAGAGGACTCGGGACCCATTAGCTTAGGTTTCTGTTTCCGCACCTTGTAATTTACTGTATTTCCATTTCCGCGATCCTTTGAATTCAATAAAACGGGGGTGTCCCTACTGTTTGATATTTGCAATCTAATTGTCGAAGTTTATTTTGATTAAACCAAAAAAAATTAATATAATCATTGCATTCATCATTCTCACGTCACGTATTCTTCTTACCTATGAATCTCACGTTTGTGTCTTGGTTCTAGAGTCAAACTGTCTCATTCGTACAATACTCTAGCCAATCGTCAGAAAAAGATGGATGATCTCGAGGAAGAGAACATAGAGTTGAAAAAAGAGATCGACACTTTGAGAGAGGATATGAGAAAGCTTCGTAACGACATGCAAGCCATGGCAGAAGCTCAGCTACAAAGAACTGTGATCTCAGAGAACACCTCAACGCCCATAGTGGAGAAGTATGATCCTAGGTATCAAATTCCGAAAGATCGTCCCTCGGGCATGCCTGTTAACTATATCCCAGAAGGATATGTTCCTCCGATCACTGAAAATCAGGGAATCATAGCAGAAGCCGCTAGGCCTGAAGGTTACAAACTTCGGGAAAGCAAGGATGCCAGAGGCATAATGAGGACTCCTGAAGGTTATAAACTTCGGGAAATGCCAAGATTCACTGTCGTAGTAACGGTACCACCCCCTGTGGTGCACACTGTCCCGGAAGGACAGATTCCACAGATATCTTCTGGTAGAAAGGAAAGTATGTTCGATAGAATGGATGAATTCCAGGAGAAGTTCCTAGAAATACAGAAGGAACTGCAAGCTATTCGCGGTCAGAATTTATTTGGAAAGGACGCCGCATACCTTTGCTTGGTCCCCAATTTGAAAGTCCCGCACAAGTTCCAAGGACCCGATTTTGAAAAGTACAAGGGTAACTCTTGCCCTCAAAGCCATTTGGTGATGTACGCTCGGCGAATGTCGGCTCAGACAGAGAACCAGGATCTACTGATTCACTACTTTCAGGATAGTTTAACCGGTGCCGCATTAAAATGGTACATGGGTTTAAACCGCGCTACGATTAGCACTTTCAGAGATCTTGGCACTGCCTTCGTCCAACAATATAAATACAATTTGGACATGGTACCAGACAAAGATCAACTCAGATCAATGTCGCAAAAGGACAAGGAAACCTTTAAGGAATACGCTCAGAAATGGCGTGAAATTGCCGCTCAAATTTGTCCACCTCTTAAGGAAAAAGAGATGACAAAGATTTTCTTAAAGACCTTGAGCTTATTTTACTACGACAGAATGGTTGCCAGTGCGCCCAGCGACTTCACCTAAATGGTCGGTATGGGAGTGCGTCTCGAGGAAGCCATTCGAGAAGGACGTCTAGTCAAAGACACTGGATCAACAAGCGGTACTAAAAAATACAGTAGTGCTCTCCCTAAGAAAAAGGAGCAAGATATTGGGAATATCTCCCTCAGAAAGCAAAGGTGATGGTACCAACCAGTAGCAGTTGTAACTCCTGCTATCAACCCTGCGCCTGTTTCTACGTATCAACCTCAGGTTGCTCAAAGCCAACCGCAGTTGCAGTAATTTCAATAAAGGACACAACAGCCTCTTCAACAGGCTCGTCCTCAATACAACAACAACCGTACAATGCGGCCACCAGGATTTGATCCTATACCCGTATCGTACGCAGAACTATTTCCATTACTGTTAGCCAAGGGGCATGTCCAGACTAAGTCTCCTCTTACAGTACCAGAAAATCTACCTTTTTGGTTTAAGGTGGATCAAACTTGCCCTTACCATCAAGGAGGACCAGGGCATAACATAGAGAGCTGTCTCAGTTTCAAGTCCGATGTGCAAAAGCTTGTTAGGAGCGGGGTCTTATCTTTCAAAGATACGAATCCTAATGTTCTCACAAACCTGCTGCCTCAACACGAGAAGGCTACAGTCAATTTGATAGAGGGAGAGTTTAACAACACCTATCAAATTCACGATGTACTCTTATTGAGGGCCAACTTGGTCAAGATGCATTGTAGACAGAGTGGATATGGCCATGTGCCACCTCATAATTATCACCAGTGTGATATCTGCTCTAAAAGCAATCAAGGATATTCTGTGGTGCAATCAGCTCTACAGGAATAGATGGATCTCGGATGGATCCAAGAGCACCGAGTTCGTGGAGTTAACATGGTTTATACGAATTCCAACATCATTCAAAACCATGATATCCGTGCGATGAATGTCAACCTGGTGGCAATGCACTCAAAGCAAAGCCAGTATCATAATCTTCCATGACACGATTACAATTCCTGTCTGACTTGCTCGGTAAACAAACAGGGATGCTCTTTTGTACAAGAGTTCCTCCAGCGTCAGATGGATCTTGGATAGATTCAAGACTACCATGATAGGAATCATTATCAAATTAACATGATTCAAATCTTCGATATTCGCTTGATGAATACCAGCCTGGTGGAGTTACATGCTAAACAAGTCCAGCTCGGGTTCCTGGTATCACGTGATTATCAGGGCTGTAAAGCGAAGATGATCAGGGATGTGCCCTTGTCCAGGAAACACTTCAGCACTTGTTGAACCACTAGTGGCTTCCAATCCATATGGATGATAACACCCAGCAAATCAGTATCACTAACGGGAATCCTACTAGATATCAAAGTCAGGATGTTCGGTCGATGGAAACAGACCTAGTAAGGTTACACTGTATTCAAAAAGGACGTGGCCAGGTGCCACTACACAACTATGAGCGGTGTGGAGTTTGATCAGTGGATAATCAACGATGCTACCTCGTGCGAGAAGCCCTTCAAAGTCAGTTGGACTGCAAAGAGATTCAACCATGGTCAAGTTCTGGATCAGTCAACTATTTCGCTGATCAAATCGAGGACGTCGTCGTAATCTCTGATCATCAGAGGATTAGGGATGTTTGTACCATTAACCCTCTACTTGACGAATCGAGAGTTCCCAACCGGGAACAGATCGAAATTACTTACGATGGTCAGAAAAATCAGAAGGCTCCCATAGTCATCTATCTACCGGGACCGCTACCGTATGAATCAACTAAGGTTATCCCTTACAAATACAGTGCAACAACAATTGAGAATGGAAAGGAAACTTCGTTACTCTCCGTCGTGAATATTGCAGACATCAGTCGAGTAACACGGAGTGGTAGAATCTTTAACAGAGGAGTTGGAGAACCCAGCAAAGAAAAGGAACCTCAGACAGAAGTTCCCGATCCACCAGTCGGTCAATCCAGTAATCCCGACCTTTCGAAAAACAATGATGAGATGATGAAGTTCATCCAAAAGAGTGAATAAGACATTGTTGATCAACTATTACAAACTCCTTCGAAGATCTCTGTGCTATCACTTTTACGCAGTTCTGAAGCCCACAGAGAGGCTCTACAGAAAGTCTTGGAGCAAGCCTTTGTAGAACAGGATGTAACAATCAGACATTTCGATAGCATTGTCTCTAACATCACTTCCTGCAATAACTTGGGATTTAGTGATAAGGAATTACCTGAAGAAGGTCGCCGTCATAACATGGCGCTCAACATTACAGTCAACTGTCAGGATGATGCTTTAGCCAACGTACTGTAGACACAGGGTCAGCCCTGAATGTTATGTCGAAGACCACTTTGATGCAATTATCATTCAAAGTACCTCTGATGAGAACCAGCAAGGTTGTCGTCAATGCATTTGACGGATCCAGAAAAATGGTTATCGGCAAAGTCGACCTTCCCATAACTATTGGTCCTCACACTTTCCAAGTCACTTTCCAGGTCATGGACATTCAGGAAACATACAGTTGTTTATTAGGAAGACCTAGGATACATCAGGCTGGGGCGGTCACTTCAACCCTCCACCAAAAGCTAAAGTTCGTCCAGAACGGCCAACTTATCACAGTTTGTGGAGAACAAGCCTTGCTCGTGAGCAACGTGTCATTATCTACTTGTGTAGAACCCGAGGAGGTTGTTGGAACTCAGTTCCAAGCACTTTTGGTGAGCAATGAGAATCAATCAGAGAAAGGAACCTCAATTTCCTCATACAGAGATGCTCTTGAAGTGATCAAGAATAACAATGCAAAAGAATGGGGACAACTTATTATTCCCACTGATAACAAAACAAAGAAGGGTCTTGGTTTTTCTGCAACCTGCACCCAGACAGCTGCTAACAATGAAAGTCTTCATCCCATTCAGAACTTCTTCCATAGTGGAGGCTTCCTTCAACCAGTGACTCAAGACGTGTATACCATCAATAAAGATGATTCCTCCGATACGGAGGAAGAATGGAAGTCCTATCTCAACGAGGACAGTTATACGTCTCAGGGAGAAACACAAACTCCCTTTTGCTATCCCGCACAGAGTCCGAGATTTATACCGAGGTCAGACGTCGAAATGATGTACGGAGATTGTGATCCAGAAGGATGTCGGGCTCCGCCAAATTCATTAGAGAAAGACACTCCAATGAAATACAACTTTGACCACGACTATTATGGCCAGATGGATGGTCTGCCTATCTGGCAGCCGTATCCCGGAGACTTGGGACAAGAAAGTCAGCCGAACAATGAAAATCAGCTAAGCATCATTGAAAAGAACACCTGCGTCCCCACTATGTCATGGGATCAATACCCAGGTTATCCTGAAAATACCCAGTACGACGATGAATTTGCAATGTTTGACGGACTAGAATTCATCAACTATGCTTTTCCCAAGGTCAACGTCATCGAGAGGGATGACTCCTCCAATTCCAAAGAAGTGTGGGACACCCTAGGACAACCGAGTGGAAAATACGACTTCAAGGTCAAGTACACCGCTCCTGAAAGCTCTCGTATCAGGCTTGAAGACATCCAACCAACTGGATGGGGAGATACAGCTGACAGTACAAATACTATGCAAAATACAACTGAGGAATCCTCCTACGACAACTCTGCCTGGGAGACAGATTCCAATGATCCAGCTCCACCAGAAATCAGCGTCATTTCTAAAGATAAATCAAGGAAGGTACCAGACTTTGTGATTCACCGAGGAGTTCGCCGCCAGTGGGTTGTTGTCGATGTTCCGAAGATTGTTCATAAGTCTAAGTAATTGCCATCTTTACTTTAACCTTTCACCTTGCCCAGGTGAAACGGATGTTTTTATAGGGCTCACTTTCTGTAAATATCCCTCTTCGCTTCGCCCAAAGCGACAGAGTTTTGTTTTATAGGGCTGTAGTTTCAAGAATCGACTTGTTCATTAATAAAATAATGTCGTTCTGTAATTTTCACATTAATTACTGTTTTCTCTTTTCACTTTTCAGAAAATGGTAATCCTAAAAACATCTCAAATAATAAAAACAAACAGTTTTTCAAAAGAAAAATACACTACACACACTCTTGCATTCTCTCTATCTCTTCTAAACACAAATCATCACGTCATGCAGATTGCTTGTTTTAAACCCCGTTGAAACATACGATCCAATGCCTTCTCCCAACTTTGAGTTCCCGGAATTTGAGGCTGAAGAAGAAAATGACGACGAAATTCCAGAGGAGATCTCCCGACTACTCAGACAAGAGGAAAGGTCCATTGAGCCTCACAAAGAGTTGCTGGAAACAGTCAACTTAGGATCGGAAGAAGAGAGAAAAGAAGTCAAGATTGGGGCACTGCTCAGTCCAACTGTCAAAGAAAGTTTGACGAAACTTCTCAAATAGTTTCCCGATGTATTCGCTTGGTCCTATCAAGATATGCCAGGGTTGGATACCAGCATCGTGGAACATCATCTACCATTAAGATCAGAATGTCTGCCGGTAAAACAAAGGTTGAGACGGACTCATCCAGACATGGCTGTCAAAATTAAAGAGGAGGTACAGAAACAGATTGACGCGGGTTTCCTCGCTACGTCAGAATATCCTCAATGGTTAGCCAACATCGTACCAGTTCCGAAAAAGGACAGAAAAGTTAGAATGTGTGTCGACTATCGAGATCTGAACAAGGCAAGTCCGAAGGACGACTTTCCCTTACCACACATTGACATGCTGGTAGACAGTACAACAAAGTTCAAAGTTTTCTCCTTCATTGATGAATTCTCGGGCTATAATCAAATCAAAATGGCGCCGAAAGACATGGAGAAAACTTCGTTCATTACCCCTTGGGGTACCTTCTGTTACAAGGTAATGTCGTTCGATTTGAAGAACGCTGGGGCAACCTATCAGAGGGCCACGACTACTCTGTTTCATGACATGATACATGAAGAAATCGAAGTGTATGTCGATGACATGATTGCCAAATCTAAAACAGAAAAGGAGCATGTGACCCACCTGTCAAAACTATTCGAGCGTTTGCGAAAGTACAAACTCCGCTTGAATCCCAATAAGTGCACCTTCGGTGTCCGTTCAGGGAAACTCTTAGGGTTCATCGTCAGCCAGAAAGGAATTGAGGTTGATCCTAACAAGGTCAAGGCCATTCAAGAAATGCCTTCTCCAAAGACTGAAAAACAAATCAGGGGATTCCTGGGACGTTTGAACTATATTTCCAGATTCATATTCCTCATGACCGCGACATGTGCGCCAATTTTCAAATTACTCAAAAAGAATCAAGACTGCATTTGGACAGAAGACTGCCAAACCGCCTTTGACAGTATTAAAGAAGACATGTTGAACCCGCCGATTCTATCACCTCCAGTGGAAGAAAGACCACTGATTATTTACTTAACATTCTTGGAAGACTCAATGGGTTGTGTACTTGGCCAACAAGACGAAACAAAAAGAAAAGAGTCTGCCATCTACTATTTGAGCAAGAAATTCACTGACTGCGAGACTCGGTACACTATGCTCGAGAAAACTTGATGCGCTCTGGCTTGGGCAGCCAAACTTCTTCGCCAGTACATGATTCGTCACACCACTTAGTTAATCTCTGAAATGGATCCAATCAAGTATGTCTTTGAAAAGCCTGCTCTCATGGGAAGGATTGCCCGTTGGCAGATGTTGTTATCAGAATATGACATAGAGTACCATGCTCAGAAAGCCGTTAAAGGAAGTGTTTAGCCGGTCATTTGGCTCATTAACCGATTGACGATCAAGAATCAGTTGGATTTGACTTCCCAGATGAAGATGTCATGAATCTAAAAATGAAAGACTGCGATGAATCGCTACCCAGTGAAGGGCCAGAACCAGATTCCCAATGGGGACTTATTTTTGACGGAGCTGTCAATCATTACGGAAATGGAATTGGGGTACTCATCATAACACCTCAGGGTACCCACATTCCTTTCACCGCCAAACTCACATTCAAGTGCACAAACAACGAGGCCGAATACGAAGCTTGTATTATGGGTCTCGAAGAAGCGATCGACTTAAGGATTATGAACTTGGATGTATATGGCGACTCAGCTTTGGTTATCAATCAAATCAAAGGAGATTGGAACATATACCAATCAGGATTGATTCCTTACAAAGATTACGCAAGAAGGTTGTTACCCTTCTTTAACAGAGTCGAGTTTCATCATATCCCTCGTGAGGAGAATCACATGGCTGATGCATTAGCCACTCTCTCTTCCATGATTAGTGTAGGTCAATGGAACGACTTACCTAAGATTGACATAATGCGCCTTGAATGGTCCGCTTACGTCTTCGCAATTGAAGCAGTCATAGATGACAAACCTTGGTATCACGATATCAAATGCTTCCTTCAAAAACAAGAGTACCCACCTGGGGCACTAAGGAAAGACAAAAAAAACTCTTAGAAGGCTGGCTGGAAGCTTCTTCCTGAGTGGTGATACACTCTATAAGAGGAACTTTGACATGGTCTTGCTCCGATGCATCGACAGACCAGAAGCAGACATGCTGATAAAAGAAATTCACGAAGGGTCCTTTGGCACTCATGACAACGGACATACAATGGTGAGAAAAATTCTAAGAGCAAGGTACTATTTGTTGACCATGGAATCGGATTGCTACAAGTACATGAGGAGATGTCACAAGTGTCAGATATACTCAGACAAAATCCATGTACCGCCTACACATCTCAAAGTTCTTTCTTCCCCATGGCCTTTTTCCATTTGGGGAATCGACATGATTGGCATGATTGAACCCAAAGCTTCGAACGGACATCGGGTCATCCTGGTAGCCATTGACTATTTCACCAAATGGGTCGAAGCAACGTCATACGCCAATGTAACCCGACAAGTGGTAGTCCGATTTATCAAAAATAATATCATCTGCAGTTATGGTGTTCCGAGCCAGATCGTTACGGATAATGGATCTAACTTGAACAACAAGATGATGAAAGAGTTGTGCATATAGTTCAAGATCGAACACCATAACTCATCTCCCTACCGAACCAAGATGAACGGTGCGGTAGAAGCGGCTAACAAGAACATCAAGAAGATTGTTCAAAAGATGGTCATAACCTACAAAGATTGGCACGAGATGCTACCCTTTTCTCTTCACAGTTATCGCACATTTGTCCACACTTCAACAAGGGCAACCCCTTTCTCTCTAGTATATGGCATGGAAGCAATGCTCCCCATCGAAGTAGAGATCCCATCAATCCGGGTATTGATGGAAGCTAAGCTAACAGAAGCTGAATGGTGTCAAAGTCGACACAACGAACTGAACCTGATCGAAGAAAAGCAAATCACGGCACTATGCCATGGTCAGTTGTATCAACAAAGGATGAAGAAGGCGTTCGAAAAAAAGGTTCGACCTCGCGTCTTCAGGAAAAGAGACCTTGTGCTAAAAAAGATACAATCATTTCTCACTGATTCCCGGGGCAAATGGGCTCCAAATTATGACGGCCCCTATGTGGTCAAGAAAGCTTTCTCAGGCGGTGCCTTGAGACTCGCAACCATGGATGGAGAAGAATTTGCCTACCCCACGAATGTTGACGTAGTCAAGAAATACCTCGCCTAAACTAAAAAAAAAACAACGTCTCGGTGGATTGAAAACCCGAAAGGGCGGTCCAGGAAAAAAATAGAGACATGATCAAAAATCATCTCGGTGGATTGGAAACATCACAGTACAATCCAGGAAAAAATTAGGGATAATGGCAAGTAACTATGTTCAACAAAGGGGCAAATCCCTCAGCAACAGTAATTCCATCGGTCAGGAAAATGCCAGTCAAGGTCATCTTCGACAGAAGCTCAGGATGTCCAGAATTCAAAGTTGGTAGAAGGATAGTGGTCATTATGTTTCAATATAGCCCTTTTCCCTTAAATTACCATTTTCTAACTTTGTAAATACTATATGGAATCACGAGTTTGGTTGATTTCCATCCTATCAATAAAATATGAGCCCTTGTGCTTTTGTTTGCAACTCTTATTTGTTTTAGCTTTACAGAATGACATTTTAACATGAATAACGATTCTTGAAACGAAACAAAAATGAATTTACTTGTCAATTTTTTTTCTGCTTTTAAAATAAAGATGGCAATTTCTTTTGACTATTGAACATCGAAAGAACATCGATCGCTTCACCAAAAGTAATCGAGCTTCAAAGTGCAGAATCAAAGTACTCATTCTAAGCCAGTGCACCTGAATGAAGGATCAGTTGTATCATATGCGACTTTCCCATCTGATACCCCCGTCAGAGTTCTTATCTCCTAAGCCCGGCCAACATAGCTCCCGACAGGGACTATCTCTCCTAAGCAATGCAGAATTGCTATCGTGAACCAGTGATACTTTTCATCCCCCACTGTGGCCGAGTATCCAGTCATGTTCATCTACTAGTTTGTATGTCGCGTCAGCTTTGTCAGCATATACATACATACATCATGCATTATTGATTTACATTCATATTCATATTGCATCACTATCACTCTAGTCGGTCTTGTTCCCTAGTGATAAGAGTCCTCTCAATCGAGTCGTCAGTTCTTTCCTCGCCAGGAAATGAATCATCTAAGCGATCTCTCCTCTAGTTTATTTCTGGATTAAAGGTGGTTCTTTGACCACTTCGATAACTTGAACCTCTGAAGATCCAGAGAGCTTCCGAAAAACATCATTCTTCGCCATTGAAGATGATATCTTCGCTTTCCCGGATTAAGGAAAATCCCCAGAGAAAGCCTCTTAATCAGGGATTCGGCAGTACAGCAGTTTTTCTCTGAAAAATTCACTGACGAAAAGGTCATCGACACCTCAAAATTGGATCACATCATATGGCATTTCTCCGAGAAGATCCCGAGAAAAATATGATGTGGTAACCCCAAGCAAAAGCAGTCTCTCAAGAGACTCGTTTTCCCCAGATAGAGTCAACAAATGGCATCTCTAACAGAGAAGTTTGTACCCCTCTACAATTCAGACAGATGGGTTCCCCAGCAAGTCTGACATCAAAAGTTTTTCTATCAAATGGCATCTCTCTAGGAAAATTCGGCGAGAAGTTTGAGGAAAACCGCTACACATAGCGTCACTTGTCAATAAAGTTTATTGACAAAAGAAACTTAGACCAGTTCCTTGGTAGGAAACCAGGATCGAGGGGAAGTTTACATCAGAAATTAAGACCAGATCCTTGGTAGGAAACCAGGATCGAGGGGAGGTTTATTCCAGAAATTGAGACCAGTTCCTTGGTGGGAAACCAGGATCGAGGGGAAGTTTAAATCAAAAACTGAGACAGTTCCTTGGTAGGAAACTAGGATCGAGGGGAAGTTTACCTTTTCTAAGCATCATTGCTTAGCAAAAGAGGAAGGATACGCGAACTTCCATTCATAACCACCATCAAAATTTTGGGTATTCTGATATTTAATCCTCTTGCACCCCGAATGCCCGAATGCCCGAATACCTTCGCCATTCACACCTTCGGGACCAAGAAGATTAAATAGGGGCATCTGTCATACCCCAAATTTTAACCACCAAGATTTCCCATCATTGTTCAAATCATTATCACAATATGGATGAACCATTAGTCTCCCCAAAGATGGGTGAGCATCCACTACAATCAGACTTAGGGTTTCAAGCCCTCTCAGAGCTCTTAGACAAAGGATCAATCAAGAAATGACATGATCTTCAACTTGTCTAGCCTCTCAAACATCCACAAAGGATCAAGAGGACTCCCACTTCAAGGATTAAGTACAAGGCTTCTCCCTTCTAGGTGGATCAAGCCTTAAGATCGCCAGTGTCACCAAATTAGGGTTTGGTCGACTAGGGCCTCCAGATGAAAATTTTCCTCTGGGCATTAGCCAATGCTTCAAAGCATAACCTATGATGCTCCAAGGGATCTCATGAACCCAATCATCAAGTCAATTTAGCCTCAGGGGATGCATTCATCAAAAAAATCAGGAATTAGGGTTTCTTGACCTAATTCACCCCTAAGTTGACTTTTGGGACAAAACATGAGCCAAGACCTCAAGAGGGGATTTGAGGGTCTCAAACACATCACATTGATCCATTTGCATCAATGGATTGATCCAAGAAGCTTGAGCAACAAGTTTCAATTTCATCAGAACCACAGTTAGGGTTTCGCGGAAAAAGTCAACTGTATCCTTGACTTTTAACCAGGACATGCTCCCAAACCCTAAGACATGATTCAATACACCCTATAACACCTATGAAATCAATCCATCAAGTTTGATTTAGGTCAAGGACTTGATTTCATAGAGGATCGCACAGTTTGGAATTCATCTGATAAATAGTCAATTGTGCACAAAAGTCAAACTTTGACTTTTTGAGATTTTTCACAATTATGGTTTTTTAACCCTAAAATGATGTTAATGTGTGATTGGAATCATCATTCATCAAGAAAAATCAAGAAAAGTGGGATAACTTGTAAAAGGGGTAACCATAAAAAACTTAGAAAATTTTCTAAGTTATGGAACAAAGTGGCTAGGGTACCAACTTTGGAGGATCATAACTCCTAAAACACAAGGCCATTTTTTCCCATCCAAAGCTGGATTTGTAGCTCTCATTACCCTCTACAAAAGCTTCAACTACCACTCATTCTAATTCCCCATGGATTTTGAGTTATGGAATGAACAAAATCACAAAAAGTGAAAATGTCACTTTTTTTCAACACTTAATGAAATTTTCACTAAGTCAGAATCTGCCTTCACTTTTTTCCAAATGTAGGGGCATTTTTCACTTGAATCCAAAAAGTATCAAAACCAATTATGATCAAACAGTTATCGTATCATATGAGGGCTTTCCAAAATGGCCAAGAGCTCCATCAAATTCCACTTGAGCCATGAGATATGACAATGGCAATATGCCTTGCTGAAAACTGCCAAGGCTAGGCAGAATTTTGCACTTTTGCTCGATTTGGCAAAATCAGATAAATCCAAGCCTTGTCATCACTTTGGACACATCTGAGGATCAAATCTAAAGGGAACAAACACTGATCCAAGCCTCCAAAGTCTTTGGAACAAGAAGTAGCATGCCAAACCTAGAAATCCCTAAAAGAGGGACAAGACTCTAATTTTGGATTGGAGCATTTAATGGATGCACCAAGGTGGCATGGACTGACACTTTTGCAACTGAATTCAGTCAAGGATGATCCAACAACTAGGGAACCACAGCTTTGTGCTCTAACTTCTAGTCAATGGCTAGAGGAGGCTTGGATTCTCATTGCTCAACATTGGCCAAACCTATGCAGCAGTTACCATTCACTATTGATCCCAAAATAAACTTGTTCTACTATAAATAGAGCTCATTTGTGCTCAGCTTGAGTACACCACAGCCATCAAACAGATGCTTTCCTCAAAATCACCTTCTCACTTCCAAATTTACCTTCCAAAGCAAGTCACTATCGGGTTTTGAGTTTGAGAGCAATTCCAACCAAACCAATCACACACACACACCTCATAAACATCATATAGAAGTGATCCAAACACTCATATAACATCTGGAACACCAAAATCACAAAATCACTAGCCAATTGCTCAAGCCTTTGACAGATTTGCAGTTGGGGTGCCATCTCAAGTTCCAGATCATTTCAATTCATTCCAAGCATCCAGACACACTCCATGGCACCTAGGGAAGCTATCCAGATCATTGGAACCTAGCTGTAACACCTCTAACCCAAAACACGATCACCAGCTGCAAGAGGTGAGCATGAGCTCTTCTAACTCTATGATCCATGCATTTTTTGTTGCACAATAATTTGGCCATATGTTCATATTCATGCATAGAGTGTTT
The DNA here is from genome assembly GCA_022829125.1 of Lathyrus tuberosus. Classification (NCBI taxonomy): domain Eukaryota; kingdom Viridiplantae; phylum Streptophyta; class Magnoliopsida; order Fabales; family Fabaceae; genus Lathyrus; species Lathyrus tuberosus. The sequence continues at coordinate 180,859 of JALAZF010000151.1, read as the reverse complement.
ACCCTCAATCAATTGCTTTGTATGAATCGTGTATGGAATTTCTGAACCTTCATGCAGAATTTAGGATTCTTGAGGTTTCTCTTTGATTTCTTATTCCATGCTTAAAATAAATAAAATTAAAGACTATAGACATGATCGTGAGGTTGAAACGAGTAGATTGATATGTAGATTGCATGAGATAATCAAGTATTCAGTGAGATTGGATAGAAAATGCAAATCTGTAGAAACAGAGGAAGGGCGCGTGTTCTTGCCATGTTCTTGGCGCCCTTTTTCAAATATTTGAATATTTGAATTTTGTGATTTTATTTAATTGATTCAAAAATTAATTTCTCTCTGAGTTTTAATGATTTTGAGTTGGTTCTTTTTTTAATAATTCACAAAAATGCTAAAATATTTTCTTTTACCAAAAAATCCCAAAAATATTATTTATTTCATATAATTGATATTTTTGCCAAGAATTAATATTTTAATTGTTTTTGACATTTAAAATATTTTTTCCTTCTTGATTTTGCAAATTTTAATGATTTCTAATCATTTTGTAGGTCAAAACATGATTTTTGAAACATTAATCCAAGATCACAATTTGTTTTCCACATGTTAAACAATTTTGATCATTTTAATTGAATTTTTTATTCAATTAAAATACATTTTGGAAACAAATTAGGGGTTTGATTAATTCAACCCTCATCATACCTTTTTCAATCATTTTGGGCCTCTAATAGAGTGTAAGACCCAATCCTTTGTAAATACAAACCTATTTTGGGCCGCAAATGTTGTATAAGTCCCGTTGTATTTCAAAAGTTTGGCGCGATCATCGCTTGTTTAAAACAAACCATCTGGGCTTCTCCTTGAGCTATAAGACCCATATTTGTTCACTTTCAATCATTTTGGGCCTCTTGAGAGAGTGTAAGACCCATCCCCTTGTACAGAAAATCTTTCTTGGGCCTCAGTCACTTGTATAAGTCTCTGTACAAAATGACAGTGCGATCACTGATTAAACCCTGGGCCTCTGCTTGAGCTGTAAGCCCCAATTTTCCTTTCAAAAGCACTTTCTCCTTTGATTTTGTAACATACTGTTATTTTCAATTTCTTTGTTGAACAACTAACCAAACAGCATGGAAGCTCTACAACCGAGTAAGTGTTTACCCGCTTTCATTTACCGTTTTCATATGTATATAACTGTATTGTGGGGTAATTTCACTGTAAGTCTTCTTTCATAAACTCATATCGACTGTGTAATACTAGTATAGATTTTTAGAGTTTCCCTGGCAACTACGACTAGAACTAGACAAAACCTCGTCTCCTTACATCCGACGTTCTCCCGAATATTTCAACATAACCTAAACCATGAGAATTTTCTTTTACAACAATTTTAGATAACTAGATCTAAGAAATCTCCCCCTTGAACAGTTCATATACAGAAGGCCAATGTTCTAAGTGAAACCCCTTCTGGAACTGTTCATCAGCCTCCTCTTGGGCTTAGTGCAAGGACCCACAGGCCTCCTAAAAGCATCCCCGCCTCCTCTTGGGCATTGTACAAGGACCCGTAGGCTTCTTAGAAGTTTTCACAGCCTCTTCTTAGGTTTCGTATAATGATTCTTCCTCCGGGAAGATAACCTCCTCTTGGGCTTCGTACAAATTATCCCTTCGGATTCTTAAAAGTTTTCCTTGCCTCCTCTTGGGCTTCGTACAAATTGTCCCGACGACCTCTTAAAGGTATAGGAACAGAAATTAGTCATCTTAATAGAACAGCCTTTCACAGAGTCTAGATCTTCCTACGGCGAGCATACTGTCTCTGGATCTCTCTTAAGTATAGTACAAAAGATAAAACTCTAGACTTAGACAGTCTAACCTCTTTGAGTCTCGAAGACATTCTCAAGTTCCTTTCAAAAATAGGAAAAAACACCCGTAGACTTGGGCAGTCTCAATACCCTTCGAATTCTCCGTTTCCTTAAAAAAGAGGAAATAATCCCGGTCCTCAAATCAAATCCATGAGTACAACATTACCCATATAAGAACTGATTTTCTCTTTTAACCAACATACTGGACCTGTCACTCAACTGAAACAGTAACCCTAGCCTCCTCTTGGGCTTTGTACAATGATTCTCCCCAGCAGAGTTAACCTTTGCAGCCTCCATCTCTGGCTTCGTACGAGATACAAAATCACTCTCTTGTTGAGTCAAACATTTTTAGCCTCCCTCTCGGGCTTCGTACGAGATACCAAATCACTCTCTTGTTGAGGATAAAAGACTCTATTGTTAGGTCAAATAATTTAGCCTCCATCTCGGGCTTCGTACGAGGTACAAAGACTCTCTTATAGAGTCAAACACCTTTAGCCTCCGTCTTGGGCTTCGTACAAGACACATACAAAAGCACTCTCTTGTTGAGTCAACCCTTCCAGCCTCTCTCTCGGGCTTCGTACGAGACATATAAAAGAATCCTCTTGTTGGGTCAATAGACTCCTCTTAGGCTTTGTATAAAAAATCCCCGTTTGATTCAATCAACCTTTTAGCATCAAATCATACTTTGGTCACAGCATACAAACATCAATAACTCCTTTTCCCTCGTCTAATTGTTGTAAGCGGCAAGCCTCTGGATTATTTACATCCACGCCATTGTCCCTCTTTTAGCATGAGAAATTCCTAAGGAAAGATGGCATTGCTCTAAACTGAGTTAAAGTCTTCTCCTTCAGGTTGAAAATCCCCTATAAAGGAAATTATGGCATTGCTGGATTCGCATATCCCAGTTAAAGTAATTCTCCTTTATAATCAGTCACCCAACAGTTATGATAAACAGACCAAATATCCCCTTTAGAGATAACAAATTCTCTCTAAAAGTCAACACCCTTTTAGCTTCACATCTTGGGCTTCGAACAAGATACAAATAGACCCTTCAGCTTCACATCTTGGGCTTTGAATAAGATACAAACCACCTTTAGCTTCATGCCTTGGGCTTTGAACAAGACACCAAAACACAATTTCCTCCCATAGAATAGGAGGAACTATGATCGCTCTGATTTCCCTATCCAGGGAATACGTAGGCATAAGATTGAAAAAAGAATCTTAGCGAGCACACTAATCAAAAAACCCCAAAGTCCCCTACCTCCAGCCAATCTAGCGCAGTATCCCAACAAATTCCCCATGAACAATCCCGCAATTTCGTTCTAAACAAAATAAGCAGAGAGAGGCCCACGAACTAAAACCGCATCTGTAAACCAACAGCTTTAACTGTTTAAACTCAGTTTGCAAGCAGGGTTAGTTGGAGACATCTATTTCCCTTCCTTCATCAGCTTCAATAGGATAAAAAATGAATCGACCTGTAGTACCCCAGAGCGACAGTGCTTAAGAACCATGTCCAAAATCGCTCGCTACACAAATAACAAAAATTATTGGTTATGATTCATTTTATCTTGAAAAGACAGCCCGTCATTCTCAAGAGAGAATACTCAACTAATTATCCAAAGGTATGGGAAATAGGCATTTACATCACATTAAGATGGAGGATTTGCTTGGATTACAATCAACAAGACTATCACTTCAACATCTAAGTGGAAAATGGCCATACTTTACACAACACACCAGGGTTAGGAGCTTTACATCTCAACAAAGAAAATGACTCATGTCTAATTCTTTTTGAAAGGTTTAAAAGAAAAAGGTGCACAAAGCACAAAAAGTTTGAATGAGTTTTGTATTTTTTTATATCTTTTTGAAATGGTCAAAGTATGATTAACATGGATTGACATTTATTAAAGAAAACAAAGTTTAAAAATCACTTGACCAAAGTCAAGGTTTTATTATGAAAGCAGTTTTGAGTTTGAAAACAAGAAGATTTTGAAAAAGAGAGGAAATTTTGAAAATTTAAGAAGGGGTGGAGAAGAAGAGACTATCCTAGTGCATAAAATAAAAATTAGAGTAAGAAAGATCTAACCACATAGAGGCACTCCTCAAAGCATAATAAGAATAGAATTCCATCCTCTTGAGCCAATAAGCAAGCCAAATAAGGGCTAGAATACCAAACCCCATAATGGTCCAAAGCACAAGGGAGAGAATCCTAAGTCTAAGTCCATAAGTCCATAATCAAGGGTATAGATCCTCCAATGCAAGGGATAGTGACCATATTCCAACATTGAGAGCACAAGTCTTTTAGTGGTTTAACCCTTTTATTAATATTTTTGAGTCCAAATGGACAAAAGAAAAAACAAAAGCACAAGATAAAATGGTCCAAATGGACAAAAGAAAAATGACATAAAAATAAACATGATATGATATAATAACACAAAGCATATAAAAATAAAGAGAGATAGGGAGCGAGAAGGAAACATAAAGGTAATATTAGAAGTTAGTAATTAGTAGCACAAGGGCTCTAGTGCCATAAGCCTTCAAAAAGTAACACCGATCATTCCGTCTCGCGTCTTGAACTATAATGATTAAATAATGTACTTAGGTCAAGGTTAATGAAGACTTGTTAGAAGATTGATAGAATCAAAGCCTCTACAACAACAAGCTTCATAGATTTTGAACCTAATACAAAAGATCAACCATCCTTGGGCTTACACAACCAAAAGGTTTGGGCCGCGAAAGATCAAGTTCCAATTCGGATAGGGACAAATGTAGCGCTATGTTAAGCAATCGCCAAGTGATTTATAAAAAAATCACCCTACTCGAGGCCGGTCAATAGTGATATTTGTGTTAATGCATACTAGATGAACGATATGTTGATCGTCATCCGAAAGCAATACCGCACGAAAAGAAAAATAGGTAGCGATCTAGTCTTGACTAAGAATTCAACATAGAAATTTTAAGATCCAAAAAAGGAGAGAAAGGAACCAAACCGGTTACTCTGCACGCAGAGTCAAAAAAGGGTGCAAAATTTCACATGATCAACTTCCAAAACTTTCTTCAAACACCTTGTGATCATGGAATCAAAATTGCTCAAAATTTTAAGTAAAATAACAGCAAAAACCAGCAATTAAATACAATTACAAAATCCAAAGGATCAAGTAACAAGGATCTCCAAAGATCTACATTATGGAAAATGAAAATGGAGCTTCAACAATGGTGAGAGATGAATTACCACTTCAAATCTGAAAATTCCTTCAAAATACTTCAAGATCCAAACACCAAAGCCTTGATCTATGAGAATTGATGAATGAAATAAGCTTGGATGAAGGTTTAGCACAAAGTTGAACAAGATTAAATGTGAATTCTTGTTAACTTTCAAGAGAAGAAAAGTGAGCTTTGAGTGAATTTTGTGGTTGGGGAAATAATTTGCAAGAGGTTTGTTGGCTCTCAAAAGCTTGTGAAATGAATGAAATGAGGTCTCTATTTATAGAATTTAGGCTTGGAAAAATTGGTGGATTGGAATTTGGTTTGGAAATGAAAATTAGGCTTGGAATTTGAATTTGGAGGGAAATTATCAAAAGAGTGGTGATTAGTGGAGGTACATGGTGGGAATTAATTATGATGATGTAGGGGAATTAAAATGAGATGGTCTAGAATATTCCAAATGTGATCAAAATAATTAAAATTTGTGCCAATTGCTGCAGAATTTGAATTTGCTTCCATTTTTTTCAAATTTTCATGAGGGTAACTGGTTACTATATATAGGGTAACCGGTTACTCAGTGTAAATTTTTAAAAATGCCCTTTTTTGAGTGCACTGTTGTGGTCGGCTCGATTCTTTTGCTTGTCAAAGAAGGCATGGAAATAAACACATGAACCTTGGAGTCTCTTGAATAATAATCAATTAAATCTTGGAAACTCTTGATCAGATGATTTTTGAATTACTTGCAGATCAACTTTGACTTTGTTCAGATGAAATTCATTCGAGCTGAGGGACTGATTTTGATGTCTTTGTTCCAAATTCTTCCTGAAAAAGTTAGTAGAGGAAAAACAAACATATTTTTGGATTTTAATTAATGATTAGTAAACATAAACAAACACAAACATCAAAACAAACAAGAGAACAGGGGTGCTTGGCAATCTCACTCAAGAACAAATCTTCAGAGGAGGGCAAGAAAATCAAAGCTTGTGATCTTGTTTGTGGTATGAGATGCAAATGACATGTGGGATCTTAGGGGTAAAAATTAGGGTATTGCAAACCTCCAGCAACAGTGGCATCCTGAAACTCTCTTAATCAATTTCTGAGTTCATCAATTCAGTTATTGAATGTCGGAGAATCAAAGCTCGCCACCATACCAATAAAAACCCAAACCATAGTCCACTTCTGTTAATACCAGGCACTCATTTCACCTAGAAATCTGCATCATTGCATAACACACATAATCTTATGCATCATATAAGCCAAGCATGAGCACTTCATGCATAATGCATTGCATATCATACAACATGCAAAATATGACCATAGACATCTCTTTTACGAATGATCTATTCTCCAATAAATTATTTCAGTCAATCCCCAAAAAATAATCCTCGCAAAATCTACCTTCCATTCCATATCCCCAACAACAAGCTCTCAAAAGAAATGCATCAAGTCTCATTGCATTACATTGCTTTCAAGGGGGAAATTTTGGGTCTTCTATATTTAACTACCTTTAATCATATCATTTGATTCAAGATAGTTAAATAAGGGCAGTTGTCATATTCCAATTTTTCCCCCACTCTTTTTCCCTTTTCTTTTTTCTTTTTTTTGGCTCAGGCTAAATTCATCTGATACACCATAAAAAGTTTCATCTGGTCCAACTTACATTTCATTTTACTTAATGGTTCAAAGGTTCTCCGTTAATCTTTATATTTTGTTGGTTTGTGACTTATAATTGACCATTGATTAACGTTGATCATTTCAATATTGTTAACCATGCTCTTGCCAATGTTGACTTTTACCATTATTGTTGACTTTTTCCATGTGTTGACTTTTATCATAATTGTTGACTTTATCATTACCATTGACTTTTAATTATTATTGACTTTTCGTCATTGATTGGATGTTATTAACTTTGAATCGTTATGAACATTAATCAATGTGAATATACTATTATTGTGAATATAGATAGAAAACACACATAGAGCTTTTGTTCTTTATTGTGTGATTATTTTATTGTACATAAACTTTGTGTAATATGCTTTATTGGAGCAACTTTGTAAACATAATACTTGTGTCTCGTTGTTTTGAGTTTGTATTCCTTGAGAGACTAGGGTTTTAGTCAGGATTCTCGAGAAGACAAAGATGTGTAGCTTTTGTGTATCTGTAATCTGGTGATTATAATGGATTAAGTCCTTTTTTAAGAAGGCAAAATCACCTTGGCGGGTGGACTGGATTAGCTTCGTTAACAGTGAACTAATATACAAATAATTGTGTTCATTTATTTTTACTCTTGGTTTTACTTTGGGTGTTTGGGCACTAAAAAGTTTTAATCTTGGAAACCCAATTCAAACCCCTATTTCTTATGTATCTTGCCACCTTCAGTAGACTCTCTCTCTCTCTCTCTCCGAATGATTCAGACACTGTTGTAGAGCTCCCTGTCTGAATATTCGTCTTCAGACTAAAATCAATCACAACTAATATAAAAAACATTCCATGATCATTCTCTAATGGTTTAAACACCACTTCCTTGGTTTAAACACCATGAAATTCTGGCCTATGCAAACAACAGATGTCCTAACACGTGTCAAGACATTATGCTACATAATCATTTAAACTCAGAGGCGCAACAGCAGACTGATACCTTGAATATCAGAACTGCTCACTTACAGATGTCACGACATCTGATCCAACATGTCAGTCAAGAACAATAACAAAACTGTAAATTGCAGAATGTTAAATAAGACAGTATGTGTTAACCCAGTTCGGTGCAATTCACCTATATCTGGGGGATACCAATCCAGGACGAAGACTTCAGTATCTGTAGAACTGTTACAAAGCTAAACTCCGTCGTTTACAACTTTATACCTAACATCTACCTAATGAACATATTTACCAAGGCTAAACACAAACATTTACAACCCTGATATGAGATACCCCACTCACATCCTAATCACAACCTGTGATATCTCTATCTTCTGCCAATACAGAACCTGTCGCAGTTTCTTGACCTCCAAGTTATCTTGGACTTGCTTCAAAGCTTCGTCCAAGAACAATACAACAACCATTACTTACAGGCTTCTGGTTGTGTCCCTGTACCTATGTCTTCCACTCTGCATCCCATATTGCAGAGTGGAGACTTACAACTCCTAAGAGAGCCACCGACTCTCAAACCCTAAACCCTTATTCAACACAAGAGAACTAGGTTACAAAGTTATAAGTGATACAAAAAGTACTATATTTAAACCTAGGTCTAAGTCTCCTTATATAGTCTTCTGTTGTCTTGGGCTTTCAATCTTTTCTCTTGTGATACCTTGATCCTCTCCTTGATTCTTGCAATATATTAAAACCTGCTAACTTATTAAGTTAGTCAGGATGTCGAGACATTTCCTTCGACATCTTTTTCTTCTGCATATTCTTCAAGTTTATCATCAGAATGTTTTAGCAAAATTTAGTCAAACATCAGGTGCTTTCAATCTCCCCCTTTTGACAAATTTTAGCTAAAACATTTTCTTCTTCATTCTGCAAACAGCAAGACTCCTTTATCAAGACTCCTTCATCTTGAGAATTGATTGGAGCTAAGGTCTGAGAGAGTCTCCCCCTCAACATATTCCCCTTCTTTCCAAGATAGGTCTTGAGACCCAGAAGACTCCTCCAGAAAAGAAACAACAGTTGTAGGCTTCGTAACACCGAGATCATAGATTGCGTAACTCAGGTCACAAGACACAACTTATTTCACAACTCAGATCACACGACACAAGACACACGAAAAGATTGTTAAGATGTCAAAACATCTTAACCAACATTCTTGCAAAACAACTGCAAGAATGTATCTAATCCCAGACAACATCAGAAAACCATTCTCCCCCTTTTTAGCCAAAACTTCGCAAAAGTGACCAAGACAACCCCAAACCCAGACGCAACATACCCAGATTTTGAAGAACCCCATCTGTCACCAACCCAAAGAGAGTATTGAGACTAAAGAAGATCAAAGCAATCCTATTTATAGCCGAGCCATTTTCTTAGAAAGTAACGAACCACAGAAAATAACGCTAGTCAATTCAAAAGATCATTAATCGAAGGCAATAACTCTGCCAGTACCACACTGACCAAGACTGCTTTGACTGTTTCTTATTTTAAGAACGCCGACCAAGGAACCTATTACATGCACACATATTTTATAACAATGTCCTGACATCATGTCAGACATTGTCTGTTCTTCTTCTGATTTGACAATGCAGAGATTTCTTCACAAAATTATGATCACAATCTGCAGAGAAAAATAAATTCTCCCAGAATCAATCAATGATTCCTAAGCATCCAATAAGAATCATTTCATGAGCACTTCCAAGTCTCCCACGATTTACAACAATACAACAATGTCAAGACATCCTCCTTAACATCTCAGCTTGCTTGACGCACAAATGCAAATTGGAACTTCAACTGCATCCTCGCAGTAATTCATCTTAGATCAAGAGGCATCTCCCCTATCTAAGGTAACCAGTGCTCCTCCACAAAACACCTAAGCTAATGAATGGAAAACATAAGACGCATATTCATGTCTTCAAGAGCGCACCCTCAGTTCAACTTACCAGCTAAACACAATCATCAACTCTCTTATTGCTTCCTCTGACAAGAAGCAATAATCACTCACACATGGTCACCATCATGCTACTCGTGAGGAAATGTATACCAACCATAATAAACTCTTAGCATGAGATCAAAGTCCCATTGATCCCCCCATCCTGCAACCATCTACACACCACACGAACTCCTCTTGAATTCTCATGTATAGACCTCCAGCTGCTTGAGGCACAAACCAATTGAATCAGAATGCTTCACATTCCTCAAAGAGACGCACAGGGCCCCTTAGTTTGTTATAACGATGTCAGCTATCGTATGCATGCTCCTGAACTTCACAGCTGCTAAACTGATCCACTACTAGTATGACTTGCAGCCAGGTGCAACATCCCCTTCGCAAGATTTTCCACTGACCTTACCCAGCCAGCAATAGAGATTGACACCCCATAATCCAAGATAGTCATTCCTTATCATTCTCCCGTATGATAACCTGGAATACTTCTGATTTTCTGGTGAATATCCACTTCTGAATGCATCAGAAGCCAAACCTTCATGCAATCAACATATGATCCACTTCAGTCTTCCAAAAACCTTACATCAGACCTCCAAGACAGTTCTTCTACTCTATTATTCTCCCATATGACAATGTAGATGCTTCTTAGACACGGTGCAAGTAACCAGTTCCTCACAGAACCTGCAATCCTCCACCAAGGATAACTAACCCAAAGATGTTCTAACATCAGTTATGACATCTTCCACACATCAGAGACACCACACACCATGGTTCTTGACATGCTCCACCACTGGACTTACTATCAGTATAGTAATCCACACTGAAGATCTTCACACAACACTGCGCCACCAGCTTGAACAAAGAAAACTTTAGAAACCCGGAGAGAAATAAACTCTCATCCACCAAAAGAAGGTATGCTTCCATCCTCAACCCAAAACTTCTGTCACAAGCTCCCAGAGAACCAGAACCTCCTTACAGTTTCAACTAACTACTCTTTTATACAAGAGCAATTAGTTTCAAGCATCCTGCTTGAATGCACATTGTGAAACCAACCAAATGCCACCTTTTGATTAACCTGACTCTTCTTCAGAACTCCACCATAAGATACACTGATCCACTAATGAAAACAGATCTTCAAGTCACATGAACTACTTGCCCCATAGCAAGACATCTTGGATCCACCAAGCCTCTTAGTCATGTAACATCTTCCCATTCATAGCTCCCGCAAACTGCATGAGATAGACCTTTTTGAAGCATCCACAACTTCCATTCTCCTGTAGATCACCTTATCTTAAGCTAATGTGCCACATCACCAACTGAGACCTTTGATGTTAAGCTAGATGTCAGAACATTTTGATATGACATCCAACTATTGAATTCAACTCCTCATTTTGCCACTTAGAAGAACCTTCTCCCTTCGCAGAACAAGAGTTCCATGCTCTCATAGACTTGATTCAACAACCAAGTTTGAGTAGACAACCTCTATCCTGCTTTGAAACTCCAAAGACTTCTAACCTGCCACATCTGAATCTTCAGAAAATAAGTAGTCCAAGACTACACCATAGCCATACCAAAGAATACCACTTTCCTTAGTAGAGTAGACTGTAGAAAGTCAGAGATAACTGCCACTTAACTTTGACCTTCAACAAAAAGAGCAAGATTCATGCTCCAAAGCACCTAGATCAGAAATAAACTGATCCAAGTTGTAACCATCAAGATTATGATGTCTTCATCTTCATCTTCAACAGCATCAAAGTCCAGACTAGTTTCTTGCCAGGAAACTCTCCAGAGAACACATGCTTCTGTCACACCTGACTGAAGCCACTTCTTAGGTCACCACCTAAGACAAAATAGATGCTAAAGCGTATGCAGTACCCCTCCCATGATTCTGCACAAACTCTTATGATGAGATGTTTCAACATCTTGTTGAGCATCAGCAATCTTGACTTTCAAGGATAATCAATTAAATACTTGTGGATTCCACAAATAGCAATTGATCTTAAATCCTTGTCCAATATCCCTTCTTCACTGTTGTAGCTGAGCTCCACCAAATCATGTCATGAACACTTATAAAGTATTCAATATTTTTGCAAGTATCTTCTTCAAAGGACAATGTTGAGATACCAAGGCTGCCACCCTTGACTCAAGTAACTAAGACTTTCTCTGAACAAATCTTATTTACCTCAATAATTCTTCAATCAGATTGGATCCACTCTTAAGCTCAAGAGAGATGAATCCTTCCTTGCTGTTTTTGGATGGTGAAAATAAATCACCTCCACTTTCTTCAGATTGTGTTTCAAAGAAACACCTTCTAGTCAGAAGAGTAACTAGAAGACTCCAGATACACGACATAGATGCCTTTATGAGTGGACTTGAGAGAATTCTCAAGTATCTTTGACAACCTAGCCGACTAATAATTTATCAAACTCCTAGAGCAAGAACCTGATAAACTTAAACTCAACTCCTCTCCTCTTCAACTGACTTCAACTGCACCAAGAAACCAAGCTTCCAAGTACCAAGTCACCATACCAGATATCTAACCACAACTCCCTTTACTCCATTGCTCCCGACTTTAGAATAAAATAATACAGATATCTTCACATATATAGGCAGGCGATTGAGTCCTTCCACCAACTGTCTTCAGTAAGAACTCCAGAATCCCATAATTCTAGAGCTCTTCCATCAGAAACACATGCAGCAGAACCACCAAGGAACAGATCCTGTTTGCCCTAATAAGATGTCACAACATCTTATAAGACACACCAACAAGAGAACTAGCCACTTCTCCTGTAGTTGTTGTAGAATATCCTCAGCAACATGAACAACCTCCGGGTTGCTCCCTTCGATCCAGAACATCTATCTCATCCATTAATACCCTTGAGTATATCTGAGTTTATTGATCTGATCTTCAAAACTCCTCCTAGTTTAAACGATAGAAAGTATCTCCCAAAGATCTCATCCAGAACTAGACAGGATGCCTGCTCTGATACCAATTGAAATTTCGCCCTATGTAGACAGCAGATGTCCTAACATATGTCAAGAAATTGTGCTACATAATCATTTAAACTCAGAGGCGCAATAGCAGACTAATACTTTGAATATCAGAACTGCACACTTACAGATATCACGACATCTGATCCAACATGTCAGTCAAGAACAATAACGAAACTGTAAATTGCATAATGTTAAATAAGACAGTATGTGTTAACCTAGTTCGGTGCAATTCACCTACATCTGGGGGATACCAATCCAAGACGAAGACTTTAGTATCTGTAGAACTGTTACAAAGCTAAACTCCGCCGTTTACAACTTTATACCTAACGTCTACCCAATAAACATCTTTACCAAGGCTAAACTCAAATGTTTACAACCCTGATATGAGATACCCCACTCACATCCTAATCATAACCTGTGATATATCTGTCTTCTGCCAATACAGAACCTGTCGCGGTTTCTTGACCTCCAAGTTATCTTGGACTTGCTTCAAAGCTTCGTCCAAGAACAATACAACAACCATTACCTACAGGCTTCTGGTTGTGTCCCTGTACCTATGCCTTCCACTCTGCATCCCATATTGCAGAGTGGAGACTTACAACTCCTAAGAGAGCCACCGACTCTCAAACCCTAAACCCTTATTCAACACAAGAGAACTAGGTTACAAAGTTATAAGTGGTACAAAAAGTACTATATTTAACCCTAGGTCTAAGTCTCCTTATATAGTCTTCTATTGTCTTGGGCTTTCAATCTTTTCTCCTGTGATACCTTGATCTTCTCCTTGATTCTTGCAATATATTAAAACCTGTTAACTTATTAAGTCAGTCAGGATGTCGAGACATTTCCTTCGACATCTTTTTCTTCTGTAGATTCTTCAAGTTTATCATCAGAATGTTTTAGCAAAATTTAGTCAAACATCGGGTGGTTTCACACCACTTCCATGATTTAAGCACCACTTCCTTGGTTTAAACACCACTTATTGGTTTAAACATCAATTCCTTGGTTTAAGCATCGCTTCCTTTGTTTAAATACCATTCCCTTGGTTTAAACACCACTCTATTGGTTTAAACACCACTTACTTGGTTTAAACACCACTTACTTGGTTTAAACACCACTCATTTGGTTTAAACACCACTCCATTGGTTTAAACACCACTTCCTTGGTTTAAATATCACTCCATTGGTTCAAGCACAACTTTCTTGATTAAGACACCACTTTTACAATTTCCTGTCCTTGGTTCAGACACCAACCTTTTACAATTCTTTGTCCTTGTTTTAGACACCACTTTTACAATTCTTTGTCCTTGGTTCAGGCCAAACATTAATTTCTTTTCATAAAATAACTATTATAATTCATTCCTTAGCAGTCAGACTAACAACTTAGAGCATCCGAACCAGGATCAAACAACTAATGTCAAAATACTTCTAAGATATAATTATAACATCGTTCCCTAAAATCAACCAACAAATACTTATTTTCTACTCCACGAACTACGAAGCTCTGATTTTCTCACTGCACCATGAGAATACATAGGTATAGGGTTTCAAAATTTCGGCGAGCACATTAGTTAAATACTTATTTTATCCCCTTAATTAAAACCAATCGCAAGTAACCTTTAGATAATAACATCCATACTTGCAAATACATTCCCCTTGCATAACCGAATTCCGTACCCTTTTCTCTCCCCTTAGGTTTTTATTGATAATTTCCCTTTCTCTTAGAATAAATAAAATTCAGTGGCGACTCTGCTGTATTTTCGAGCGTGCGATGTGCTCGAATATTTTTTGCGCCGCAACAGGATGTAAGATTTAATCTTTCAAGTCAAATGGGCTACATAATATGCTATATCACCGAAGAAAAATCTTAGGCTCAAAGGGTTTAAACAACGAATATAACATTGTATAACAAAAGTGGCTTGAAAAGGCTCAGAGTCTCCACAATCAAGTGTCTCAGTGTGCAATCATCATGCCAATATACTAAATCAGAAATTAAGAAAACTCTAGAAAACAACAATTGTATACTCTTATAACAACAATTGGCTCAAACCTTATTTATTGAGGTATCTGAAGATCGAGTACAATTCAGTTGTTTTTCCCTTTTCTTCTTTCACTATCTATCTGCATTTGAAATTTTTGTAATGATCAACTCTTTTCTTTAATTGTTTTATGGTTATATATGTTTCATGCTTATTTTCAAATTGACATTGGCAAGGTGGCACATCATTAACTAAAAGAAACAACAATAACAAACTCATTCATTAAATAAAGCAGCATTTCAGTTCATATAACAGAAAAGTAGAAAGAGAAAATGAAAGAAAATAAATAACACAAATATGTGGGTTACCTCCCACACACCGTTTTTTTAAGGTCTTTAGCTTTATCACTCTACTGTTACTTATCCTTTTCAATGCTACTTTTACCTTTTGTTTCTGAATATGACGGTAGTAATTATAGTGTTTATCTTTTTCTCTAATGTCGAGTTTGCTAGAGTTTGATGAGATATCACATCCTCCATTAAATAAGTTGAAAAATATGTCTTCCATCTATCCTTTATATTCGCTTCCTGAGCAAGAACTTTGTCTTCTTCATCTTTACACACTTCACTTGAACCAAATCTATTGTCTTATACATTATCCCTCACTGGTTCCTAAAGATTGATATAACCTATCAAAAGTTTAGTTTCTTGCTTCATTCATCGCCTTCTTGGTTTTGTTCTTAACTTTATCATACTTTTCCCATGTCTCAACATTTTTACATCTAGACCATTCTTTAAAACACTTATTTTTTTTACTCCAACTTTACTCTAAACACTTACATTCCACCGCCACGATTCTTTATCTCTAGGTCCAAAATTTCTTGATTCTCCTAACTTCTCTTAAGTTATTTTTCTAATCTCTTTGGTCATCTTATTCCATATATCATTTGTATTTTCTCATGGTTGTCCAAACCCTCCCTCCAAGATCTTCTGTTGGAAACTTCTTTGTTTTTAACCCTTCAAATGCTACTACTTGATTCATGGCACTCCTATGTGACCTATTCTCTTTGTTATCTGCTTGATTGTTATATCCATAACTAAAACTCTAAGTTGGGTAGTTAAGATATCTCTTAGAATAACTTTACAATCTAAACAAATATTCATATTTGCCTTCCTAATAGGAAATAAATGTATTTGAGAACATGTCACCCACACTTATATGTGATAGGATGCTCATATCTCTTATTAAATCAGGTATTAGCTATAGTAAGATCAAAAGCTGAAGAAAACTCCAAGATAGATTTGCCCTTCGCATTTACCTCCATGAGACCATACCCTGTACGCCCTCAAAACCTCTTGCTACGCTCCTTATATGTCCATATAAATCCCCTTTTAGAAAAATCTATTCTCCTTGGGGTGTATCTTGAAGTAAGCCTTCTAAATTCTCCCAAAATTTTACCTTAAGGTGTTATTCTAACTCAACCCGAGGTGCGTAAGCACTAATAACATTAAAGGTGTCTTGTTCCACTATAAATTTCAAGGTTATGATTCTATCTCCTACTCTTTTCACATTGGTATCATTCTTCCACTTTCTATCCACAATAATCCCCACCTCATTTCTTGATCTAACTTTTGTGGTGTACCAAATCTTAAATCTCGAGTTGTCTAATTCTTTCACCTTTTCACTTGTCCACTTAGTTTCTCATAGGCACATGATAACACTGAAACACATTGCGTACTTGGCTCAGATTGCACATGTTTATTGTCTTTTAATTATTATTTTCTTGCATTATGCTTGTGTTTTGTCTTGTTTTCAAGTACATTACCTAATAAGAGCCTTTCACGAAGAAATGGAGCAAAAAGAGCAGAAAACCGAGTTTTTAGTGAAAATTACACACATGGCGTTGCCCATGGGGGTAGCCGTGATGTGAAGGGTTTCTCCCATGTTCCAACAGTCACAAGACCACATCTCCCATATTTTACACACATGGCCAGACATCATGTCTAGATGGAGGGCGCCATCTTCACAAAAGGGGGATCAATCAAGGACGGTTGGAGAATGAAGCCATGACTAGAGATTTCTGCGCCCACGATTTTTGGAGGCCCAACTTGACGTCCAAGGCATTGTTTCACTATAAATAGGACTTAGTTTTTCATTTTCTAGCATCCACTCTTAGTTGCAGCATAGGCCATAAACTTACTTTGTTAAAGCGATAATTCGTCACATCGGGAAATTATCGCACCATTGTTGTGAGCGAGTGTGGAGCATCGTAGCGTAGAAGTTTAAATCTTGCTGTTATTTTCCTTACAAGTTTGTACCAGATTCAAGTCTCCGATTTGGAGCAGGTTTTTAATTTAATTCGCATTATTGTTATTTATTTCTCGCATCGCTTTACTTTGTTATTTCCTGCACTGCCTTTAATTTATTTACTTTATCGCTCTGATATATTTTCTCTATTTTCTCGCACGCGTTACTTGATTTATTTTATCGCAAAAGGTTCTTTTTCAAAATCAATTGCACACTTAACACGCATTTTCCCTAAATTACTTATTCCGATAATCAATTATATGCTATGTTGTGTACCATAGTCATGTCCAGCTAAATCATTAGGATTGAAATGTGAGGATCGTCGTTTCGACGATACTCCGTATGTTGTATCTGTAGGAATGCTTTAGGGGTTATTTTGTTTTAATACAATTTTTCTGTGGATTATTTGATCGGATATTACGAAAGTAGATCCGTGATTACGTCGGGTAAGATCGAAAGCCGTCCGACATTTAAGATAAAAATTGGTTAGTTTTTTATTAAGAAAAACAGCGGAAGCACTTTGTTAATCAATTAGGAAGGTTTAATATTACTAGAAAGTGATTTTAAAACTATTTTCAGACATGTTCATAGGTTTAAGATCCGGTTGGCCGAGCATATGTCGAAAACCCTTTTGTGTTAAAAGTTTCCAATCAAATGCACTTTTTAACTGAGTCTTAGAGGTAGTTACATAAAAAAGGATTTTTCACTTTAAAGTAATACGAGACCGGTGTAGCGTGAGCGACTGGTATAGATTAAAGGTCAAATCTGGTTTCGATTACGCTAATGTGACAGTTCCTTTTTAATTAAATCTTTTTCAAGGAAGAAAATATTGCCCCATAAGTAATTATATATAGACACTATATGAGTATTGTCTGATTGATGTGAATTGCATTCCAGTATTTTTTTTCTATGAATTTATTCTATCTTCATTTTTTAATTTTTCGTGTTCTTTACAATCCTGTTTGATTAGCCTAAAATATAACACCATAGCGATCGTTATAGATAACTTGACATTGGTCTCTGTGGGAACGATAATCCTTTATATTACTCTGACGTACTCTGTATACTTGCGGAAAGCACGACATCTAGTTTTTGGCGTCGTTGCCAGGGACCAACTTTGTCAAATTTTCGCACCCTGTTGTTACACCATCTAGATTTAGGCATTCCCTTCTCAGTTTACCGATAAATGTGAAGAACTCGCAGTATCAGAAACTTAGTAGATCCAATAGAAGAACCCGAAAGATACGCACGCGCATGTCTTTTGCTCCAAAAGGTTAGAAGAGTTATGGCCGAAGAACAAATCCAAAAACCTCTTAAGGACTTCGCCGTAACTTCTAATGAAGAACCTCATTCGAGTATAGTAAACCCAACTATCGCAACTCATAACTTTGAGTTAAAACTTGCTTTGTTACAATTAGTGCAACAAAACCAGTTTGCTGGTCTCCCTACTGAGAACCCGAACCAACAGTTAAAATTTTTTATCCAATTAGCAGATACCTTAAAAGCCAATGGTTGTCCTCCTGAGGCGATACGTCTAAGATTATTTCCCTTTTCCCTCAGAGATAGAGCATGATCATGGTTAGATTCCCTTCCACCCAATTCAATAACCACATGGAATGACCTAAAGAAAGTTTTCCTTGCTAGATATTTTCCACCAAGTAAGACTGTTGTCCTACGAAACCAAATAACTAGGTTTACCCAACAAGATGGCGAATCTCTTTTTAACACTTGGGAAAGATATAAATAACTATTAAGAGCCTGTCCACACCATGGTTTAGAACAATGGTTGATTATTCACACCTTCTACAATGGACTTCTCTATAACACAAAGATGACCATTGATGCTGGGTGGTGCACTAATGAATAAACCTTACCCCGAGGCTTGCGCTCTCATTGAAGGTATGGCACAAAACCATTACCAATGGGGGATAAAACGAACATCAGTGGAGAAGAAGGATCCCAAAAAAGGTAGATACAAAGTCAGTTGCCTAGACATGATGAAAGCTAAAATGGATGCCCTTGCTCAAAAGGTCAAAAGTATGTCTGTTAACCCTACAGCTATTGTAGCTGCAGTGTAACTCGAATGCAAAATCTGTGGAACCCCAGGACATATAACTGCTGAATGTAGTCTCTTAGCTGAACCAAACACATATCAGGTCAATTATGCCCAAGGAAACCCCTTTTAAAATACTTACAACCCTGGATGGAGGAATCACCCAAACTTTTCTTATAAAAACAATAACCCTAATCAGAATTCTGCACCCCAGAGACCCCAAGGTTTTCAAGACCAAAGACTGACACAGCCTATGCAAGCTGCTCCTTAGAAATCAAATCTTGAGAAAATCATGGAGAGCTTCATTTCGGCCTAAACTCAGCAAAACAAGGAGTTTATGAACCAAAACATTCACATAAACGAGTTGATTACTCAATTAGGCACTAAAGTCGATTATGTGGTAACCCACAATAAAATGCTTGAAACCCAAATATCTCAAATAGGTCAACAACAAGGTGCTCAGGCTACGCCAGGAGGACAATTTCCTAGACAACTTCAACCTAACCCTAAGGGCATGCTAACGACATTTCCCTGCGAAGTAGAACCACTTATGATGAACCAGTAGATCCTGGGTTGAAGAAACCAGAACAATCAACGAAAAATGTTGTAGCCAAACCTGAGAAACAAAATAAGGAGAGTGTAGAACCTGAAAAACAAAAAGAAGTTGAAGATAAGGAAGGAGTTAAAGATAACCAAGTTTATATACCACCCCTCCTTATAAACCACCTATCCCATACCCGCATAAACTTAATCAAACCAAATTAGACAACCAATACAAAAAGTTTGTAAAAGTTATTGAGAAACTCCACGTTGAGATCCCATTCACCGAAGCCATTACCCAAATACCATCTTATGCTAAATTCCTTAAAGACATCTTAACCAACAAACGTAGACTTGATGACCCTAAACCATTAGAATGCAACTCTATTGCTGAAAACAAATTAGCTAAAAAGGAGAAAGACCCCGAAAGTTTTTCTATACCTTGTGTTTTAGGAAATCATGTCATCGATAAAGCCCTTTTGGACTTAGGAGCCAGCGTGAGCTTAATGCCTTTAGCCATCTGTAATAGACTAAACATGTGAGACATGCAACCAACTAGGATGTCATTTCAATTAGCCGATAGGTAAATTAAATACCCTATAGGTATCTTAGAAGACATCCCAGTTAGAATCGCTCAACTTTACATTCCAACAGACTTCGTCATTATGGACATTAAAGAAGATGAAGAAATCCCTATCCTTCTAGGTAAACCCTTTTTATCGACAACTGGAGCTATAATAGATGTCAAGAAAGGAAAAATGACTTTTGAAGTAGGTGATGAGAAAGTAGAATTTATCTTATCTAAATTCTTAATGGCACCTGCCATAGATGACTCATGTTATGCCATCGATATCATCGATGAGTGTATAAGAAAGTTAGATCAAGAAGAACCCACCGAAATAATTAAATTACCATCGACCCCCATCTTGGAGGACGATGAATTTATGGAACCTTATATAGATGATAGTCTTTATGAATGCTTAACACTCACCCCGAACCATATGCCATGTCCTAAGAAACCATCAATGGAGCTTAAGGAGCTACCCAAGAATCTGAGATACAAATTTTTGGATGAAGAACTAAATTGTCCTGTCATAGTAAGCGCTACCTTAAATAGTGACGAAACCAATTAACTCTTAGATGTCTTGAGAAAGTATCCTGCAGCCCTTGGTTATAACATATCTGATCTCTAAGGGATAAGTCCATCCGTGTGCATGCACTGGATTATGCTAGAAGAGGATTCTAAACCCTCTAGATAACATTAAAGAAGGATAAATCCTATAATGAGTGATGTGGTAAAAAAGGAAGTGCTGAAATTACTAGAGGCTGGAATAATTTATTAAATTTCTGATAGTAAGTGGGTAAGCCCTATACATGTGGTACCTAAAAAAGGAGGTATCACAGTTGTACAAAATGAGAGAGGAGAACAAGTCGCAAAACGTATAGAAAGCGGTTGGCGTATGTGTATCGACTATAGAAAGCTAAACAACTAGGAAATATCATTCCCTAATTCCATTCATAGATCAAATGCTTGAGCGTTTAGGCAGACATTCTTACTTTTGTTATTTAGATGGATACTCCAAATTTTTCCTAATTCCCATTCACCCTGATGATCAAGAAAAAACAACCTTTACATTCCCTTATGGAACATTTGCCTATTGACGAATGTCATTCAAACTTTACAATGCCCCAGCTACTTTCCAACGATGTATGATGTCAATCTTAGTTGATTTCCTTGACGAGATCATGGAAGTTTTTATGGACGATTTCTAGGTATGCGGATCCAGTTTTAAAAACTGCTTAGCTAATCTTGAAAGAATTCTAGAAAGATGTGTGGAAGTAAACCTAGTTCTAAACTAGGAGAAATGTCACTTCATGGTCACTGAAGGTATAGTATTAGGACACATAGTATCTGAGAGAGGCATCAAGGTTGACAAAGCCAAGGTAGAGGTTATAGAAAACCTCCAACCACCAAAAATAGTTAGGGAAGTTCGAAGTTTTCTTGGACACGCTGGTTTCTACCGACGTTTCATCAAAGACTTCTATAAGATAACCAAACCTTTAACTGGCCTTCTGATAAAAGATGTTGAATTCATTTTCGACGATAAATGTCTCCAACATTCAAACACCTCAAACAAGCACTGATTTCCGCTCCTATTATGCAACCTCCTGATTGGAACCAACCTTTCAAAATTACGTGTGATGCAAGCGATTTCAATGTTGGTGTTATTTTAGGACAAAGAAAGGGCAAGAAATTACATGTTATCTATTATGCTAGTAGAACCTTACACCCTTCCCAGCTTACTTATGCTACAGCTGAAAAGGAACTCCTCGCCGTAGTTTTCGCTATAGACAAATTTCGATCCTATTTAGTATAAGCCAAAATCATAGTTTACACCGATCATGCAGCCATTCGATATTTGTTAAGCAAAAAGGACGCTAAGCCCTAATTACTTCGCTAGATCCTTTTTCTACAAGAATTCGACTTGGATATCCGTGATAAGAAAGGCACCGAAAACATGGTAGCTGACCACCTTTCAAGGCTAGAATATTTAAAACCTGACCTAGTACTCATAAACGATGTTTTTACCTATGATAGACTTATAGCAGCTGTTAGAACCAATCACAACGATGACCTCGACCCTGAATTAGAATTAAACATTGAAAACGCTTTAGTAGTGACTCGCGTACCTTGGTACGCTGATTTTGTTAACTACCTAGCCGTCTGTTGTGGTGAGAATCGGATATCAAGCTATTAGTTAACTTGAATCACAAATCATGAAGTTCACCATCGAGCTTTGATTTATCCAAAGGAAAGGGTAAAGATCGAAGAAAACCCTAAGTGCGCTATGTAACAACAAAGCTAAGAGAATCTAAGGTTCGGGGGTTGGTTATACCTAGGGAAGGTGCTAGCATCCTAAGTATCTATAGTACTCTACAGGAACCTGTTGTTAATATTTGTGTTATGCTAAAGTTTGCATGCTAAGGGAACTGTGCTAAGGTAAAGACCTAAGGTATATACAAAGTATGCTCGCCAAGACATTGCATCTCGTGCCTACGTATCCTGACTAGGATGGAATAAGAGCCTTCGTAGTTCACCTCACTACGGGTGAGGAACTCTTGACTGTGGTCAAGGTTCTAAAGGGAAATGTAAGTGTCCATGGCAAGACACATACATAGAGTACGACGACTCTAAACCTAAGGCTAGGTAAAAGGGGAAGGAAGTGTTCATAACCATGACACTTACATAGAGTACGGTGACTCTAATTCTAAGTCTAGGATGAAAGGGAAAGAAGGTTGGTCTCGGTCGCACGGCGGCGAGAGATAAGGGAGTTAGTTGTTAGTAAGCTCGCCAAGACATCACATCTCGTGTCTACGTATCCTGACTAAGAATGAGGAATCTGAACCTCCGTAGTTCACCTCACTAAGGGTGAGAAACTCTTGACTGTGGTCAAGGTTCCAAGGGGAAAAGTAAGTGTCTGTGGCAAGACACCTACATAGAGTGCATCGACTCTAAACCTAAGGCTAGGTTAAAATATGACACTCAAATAGAGTACGACGACTCTAATCCTAAGGCTAGGATGAAAGGGAAGGAAGGAATAAGCTCGGCTAAGCTATCCTAAATATGACATGACAGTCAACAAGGGGATCCTTTCCTTTAGAACCAGGCACAAGCAATTAATACGAGAAAATAGGATCAAATCATGAAAGTATGAGACACAAAATGGAGTTAGGCATAAAGAAAATAATATGACAGAAAAGGTGAGCACAAGTTAGGAGCAAAGATATAGTCAAAACACGAATCAAAATCACAGGCTCATGAAGTTAGGAATCAAATCACGGGTTAAAGAAGATTAATAGAAATTAATTGAAAAAAATCTAAATAATTCTAATTCGTTAAATTCTAAAAAAAAGGAAAAGATTAATTCACAATCTAATTAAAAAATTATATTTATTATCTTTTAGGGTTTTTTCTTTCATAACTAAACTAATAACCTAATAATTACTATAAATTATAATTAGCATAATAAAGAAAAAATTAAAAAGAGAAATCTGAAATATGATATTTGAAAAAGAAAAATCTAAAAAAAAACATAAATTAAACAAAATAATTTTAAAAAACTAAACTAAAAAAAAAGGGTATAGGTAGCGTTTCAGATTATGAGTGGATAGAAGTTGGGTCTGAGGCCCATGAGGAACCTCAACCCTACTGCCAAAGTAGAGTATGGTTTTGTGTTTTTTTCTTTCATGTTTCACTTAGCCATCACGACTTCGAAAAACTCCTCGTAGTTGATATGACCATCACCGGCAACATCAGCTTCACAAATTATCTGTAGCGTGCGATTTTTGTCGGTGACGCGACCACCTTATCGCAGAATTGGGTTTTCTCCTCAATGAAGAGGAGGGGGTGCTACTTTATAATTTCTTATTTATCCCGTGAAGCTGAAAGGGAAAGGGAAGTTATCTAAAACTAACCTTGTACGCAAATGTTTAACTGAACAAACGCTTAAAGAGATTCGGGGGTCCGGGGTCAGGTTATACAATGGGGAGTTGTCAATTTCCCATCCTATATGTGGTTATCCACAGGTTATTAGTTTTAGGTTCTGCTTTGTACTTGATGGTGTTTATCCGGAAATGGGTTGGGAAAGTTTCTCGGGAAATATGAGAGAAAGAGTGAGTTGATGTTGATGTTCGGGTTTTCCAATGTTTTTGGTAAGGTACTGGACCTAAGGTTTTTTATTAGTATGAAGGTACTGGACCTAAAGTTTTTTTATTGTTATGCTCGCTAAGATTTCGCAATCTTATGCCTACGTATTCCCGTTTAAAGAAACAGGGAAATCAGAGCAATCGTAGTTCCTCATATTCTAAGGGAGAAAAATATGTTATGTTTTGGTGTCTTGTTCAAAGCCCAAGATTAAAGCTAAAAGGTTATTTGTGTCTTGTTAAAAGCCCAAGATTGAAGCTAAAGGTTTGACTGAGAGAGAATTTGTTATCTCTAAAGGGAGACATCTTATCTGTTTATCACAACTGTTGGGTGACTGTTTATAAAGGAGGATTACTTTAACTGGGATATGTGAATCCAGCAATGCCATAATTTCCTTTATGAGGGATTTTTCCTGAAGGAGAAAACTTTAACTCAGTGTAGAGCAATGCCATTTTTCCTTAGGAATCTTTCATGCTAAGAGAGGGACATTGGCGTGGATGTAAATAATCCAGAGGCTTGCCGCTTACAGCAATTAGATGAAAGAGAGGATTTACCAGGATAAAAGATGGACAACAGCTTGGATTTCTTGAATCAACAAGTATGCCACTTACAGCAGTTATCTGAGATTAAGGTTTGTTTTGAATTATCTGTTTTGAAGAGTGATAAACAGAGAAATGATTTCCTATAGAGAGATTTTGATTTCCTCCGAAGGGATGTTGATTTTTGTGTGCCTTGATCAAAGCCCAAGGTTGAAGCTAAGAGATTGATTGACTCCAGTAGGGAAGTCCTTATACAAAGCCTAAGAGGAGGCTGGAAAAGACTGACTCAACAAGATAGTGTTTATCTGTCTTGTACAAAGCCCAAGATTGAGGCCAAAAAGGGACTTTACTGACTCGACTGAGGATATTTTAGGTGTCTGGTACAAAGCCCAAGATTGAGGCTGAAAAGGGTTTGACTCAATAATAGAGTGCTTTTATCTGTCTTATACATAGCCCAAGATTGTGGCTGAAAAGCTGGAGAAATCATTATACCAAGCCTAAGAGAAGGCTAACTTCTACCGGGGGAAATCATTATACCAAGCCTAAGAAGAGGCTGAAAAAGATCGACTCAACAAGAGAGTGTTACTATTTGTCTTGTACAAAGCCCAAGATTGAGGATGAAAAGGGTTTACTCAATAAGAGAGTATTGAAAGGTGATTGACTCAACAAGAGAGTCTAAAAAGGTTAGCTCCACTGGGGAGAATCATTGTATAAATCCCAAGAGAAGGCTGAATGGGCTTTAGAACCCATGGGTTCTAACTCTGCTGGAGATTTATTTAAAATGACCAGGGTTTCTCTAGGGAACTTGAGAATGTATTTGAGAATTAAGAGTAGATTAGACTGTCTAAGTCTACTGGTGTGGAAGAGTTTATCTTTGTATGATGCCCAAGAGGAGGCAAGTGCTTTAAGGGATGAGAATCAACCCTAAAATGGTTTGAGATTTTGACACTGGAAAGACTACTTTAGCAAAGGATGACTAAGTTCTGTCCTATACCTTTAAGAGGTCTTCAGGGTCCTTATATTAAGCCCAAGAGAAGGCATGAGAACTTCTAAGAAGCCTGAGGGTCCTTGTACAAAGCCCAAGAGGAGGTGGGGATGCCTTTAGGAAATCTGTGGGTCCAAACTTAAGAAGAGCTCAAGAAAAGTTTCACCGAGAATAATCTTTTCTTTAGCGAACAGTTCTAGGGTTTGAAGAAATTCAAGAGAGGTTTCACCGAGAATTAATCATCTCTGGGGAAATGAATTTCTTTGACAATTTCTAATAGTGACAGTCTGAGAAAAGTTTCATCAGGAATAATGCCTTTCTCTTTGTTCCATATTGTTTAAGCCCAAGAGAAGGCAAGACTGTATCTGGAAATCCTATGGGGATCTAGTTTTGACTGTATTAAAGAGTGACCAACTGGCTTTACCTAGTTCTAGACCTAGTTACCTGGGAAAACTCAAAGTAAATATACAAGTATATATACAGTTGATATATGACAAGTATTTAAAAGGATATGAAAGAATGACTTACAGGTGAGCAAGCTTCCCACAATACAGTTATATATATAAAAGCATGTAAAGTAAAGCTGATAAAAACTTACAGGTGAGCAAGCTTCCATGTTGTTCAAACAAATATATACATGTATATGTGCAAGTACGTAAAAGAAAGCTGATAAAACTTATAGGCGAGCAAGCTTCCATAGCTGTATTGTTAGTTGTTCAAGGAATTAAAGAAAGTTTTGACAACAACTGTATATCTAAACCTAAATAAAAAAGGAAGTTGCTTTTGAAAAGATGGTTAGGGCTTATACTCAAGGAGAGGCCCAGATGAAAAACAGTAATTATACCGTTGTTCTGTAAACTGTACTGGGGCTTATACAATGGCTGAGGCCCAAAGAGGTTTTCTGTACAAAGAGATGGGTCTTACAACTCAAGGAGAGGCCCAAAAGTTTGAAAAAAAGAAAAGAAATGGGACTTACAACACAAGGGTAGGCCCAGTTGATTTTTTTGAAAAGGCGACGATCGCGCCGTGGTTTTTTGAAAACATAGTGGGACTTATACAATGATTGAGACCCAAATTTATTTATATACTAAGGGGGTTGGGTCTTACACTCTATTAGAGGCCCAAAAGTTGTTTGAAAAGGTTGGTTAGGGTGATAGTGATCAAAACCCTAATTTTTGGTTTTAAAATGTATTTTAATTTAATAAAAATTCAATTAAAATAATCAAACATGTGAAAAAGAGGTTGGAACCTTGGATTCATATTTGGAAAATCATGTTTCAATCATGGGATGATTAAAAAATCATTTGAATTTTGCAAAACCAAGAGAAAGAAATATTTTTAATGTTTAAAAATAAATAAAAATATAATTCTTTACAAAAATATCAAATATATGAAATAAATAATATTTTTGTGAAATTTTTATGCATTAAAATATTTTAACATTTTTGGGAATTTTCAAAAAAAGAACCAATAAAAAATAATTAAAATTGAGAGAGAAATTAATTTTTCAATTAATTAACAAAAACATGAAAATATGGAAAAAAAATAGCAAAAACATAGAAAACTGGCAAAATGGTCTGGATGGGGTTTGAACCCACGACCTTGACAACAAAGACACATGCGCGCTACCACTGGGGTGGTGATACATCTGTGTATCAAAACCACCCCATAAATACATAAGGGGTGCCAAGTTTTCAGGCCTGGCCAAGGCAAGGCAAGGCAAGTTTTTGCAATTTACGTGAAGCCTCTAACTTTCTCATTTCTCCATGGACTGGGACAAAATTTAGGTGCATATGACCTAGAATTTCATGAGGAATCCAATGGTGGTCTTGGAATTTTTAGGAAGTATCCCTATTTTAAAACCCGATAGTGGTTTCAAAATAGGCCTAGATTTGCATGTTCTATGCTAACACATCATACAGGCAAGAATTACATGGCAATTTGGTTCAAACACAACATATATAACATGTATGAGATGTTTATGATTAGTGGACTTTAAAGCAATGCATAATTCAAAGAGTTCAAGTTGTCATGCACTTACCTCTTGGAGCTTTTTGTGCTATCTGCCATGTTCCTTGTGCCAAAAGTAATTTGATGCTTTAGACACTCTCAATTGATCCTTTAGAAGATTTTGGAATGGTTAGAACCAGCTGGAATCCTCAGGAACAAGTTTTGGCACTTTCTTGCAAAAGGGGCAAAAGTGACCAATATGGCAACTCTTTCAAATAGTGTTCCAGATGAGGGGAACCATTTGGGACAATTTGAGGATGATATTTGGAGTGTGTTTGAGGCTTTATTTGGGTTAGGAAGTGACTGAATCAAGACATGGCTTGAAAAATGCATAAAAGTCCAATTTTGAGGTTTTGGAAGTGAACTTTGTGATTTTGGTGTTTCAGGTCACAAGTGAGTGTTTGAACAACTTAGATACAACATATTAAAGGTGTTTGGATCATGAGCTGTGATGGAATTGCTCTTTAACTCAAAAAATCAGAGATACATTGTGAAAGAAGGCATTTTGGCCTAAAGAGAGGGATTTTGAGGAAAGCAAGTGTTGTAGTGTTTTGGTGTACTCAAACTGAGCACAAATGAGCTCTACTTATAGTAGAGCAAGTTTGTTTTGCAAGCAATAGTGAATGGCAGCTGCAGCGAATCTCAAGTCTCCTTTAGCCATTGACTTGAGGTTAGGGCATAGACCTATGATCCTATGATTCAGTGATGATCCTTGACTCATTCAGTTAGGAACGTATCAGTCCATGCCACCTTGGTGTATCCATTAAATGCATTGCAACAAAATTGGAGTCTTGGCACCTTTTTAGCCTTTTTAGGTTTGTTAGGGCTAAGGTAGATTCTTGGACTTTGGAGGCTTAGGGATTAGATCATTCTCCTTTTGTTTTACCCTCAGATGTGTCCAAAATGATGACAAGGCTTGGAGTTGTTCAATTTTGCCAAATCGAGCAAAACAACAAAATCTGCCAAAATCTGCCTTGCCTGGGACAGTTGGAAATAATGATCTTGAGGGATTCATATCTCCCTGCTTAGGTTGAGTTATGGGAGGCTTTTGTACTTTTTAAAAAGCCCCCATATGATACAAAACATGTGTGATCATAGTTTGTTTTGAAACTATTTGGATCCAACTGAAAAAACCTCATGAACATTGATGTTCAAGGCTGGTAACTTAGGCAGATTTTCACTAAGTGTTGGAAAAAGTGTCATTTTCATGTTTTTGTCATTTTGATCACTCGATAACTCAAAATCCATAAAGAATTGGAGTCTGAGGTAGTTGAAGCTTTTGTAGAGTGTAGCAAGACCTACAAATCCAGCTTTGGATCACCCAAAATGGTTGCTTGGATCTCAAATTATGGTCCTTAGAAGTTGGTACCAAAATCACTTTTGTTCCATAACTTAGAAAATTTTTGGTTTCTCAAGGTTGCCCCTTTTGCAAGAAACCTCACTTTTCTTGATTTTTCTTGATGGATGATGATCAATATCATATATTAACATTATTTTTGAATTAGGGGAACCATATTTGTGAAAATTTCCAAAAAGTTAAACTTGATTTTGTGCATAGTTGACTTTTTATTAGATGAAATCCAAACCGTGCGATCCTTTGTGAAATCAAGTCCTTGACATAAATCAAACCTAATATATGGACTCCATAGGTGATATAGGGTGTATTGAATCATGTCCCAAGGTTTGGGAGCATGTCCTGGTCAAAAGTCAAAGGTACAATTGACTTTTTCCTCGAAACCCTAATTGTGGTCTAGATGAAATTGAAACTTATGAACCAAGCTTCTTGGCTCAATCCATTGTTGTAAATGGATAAATGTAGTATATTTGAGGCCCTCAAATCATGTATTAAGGTCTTGGCTCATGCTTTACCTCAAAAGTCAACTTAGGGGTGAATTAGGTCAAGAAACCCTAATTCCTGAATTTTTATGAATGCATCCCCTGAGGCTAAATTGACTTGATGATTGGGTCCATGAGGTCCCTTGGAGTATCTTGGGTTGTGCTTTGAAGCCTTGGCTCATGCCCGGAGGAAAATTTTCATCTGGAGGCCTTGGTCGACCAAAACCCTAATTTGGTGACACTGGAGATCGTGAGGCTTGATCCACTTAGAATGTTGTAATCTTGTGCTTGATTCTTGATGTGGGAGTCCTCTTGATCTCTTATAGGTGTTTGAGAGGTTAGACAAGTTGAAGATCATGTCATTTCTTGATTGATCCTTTGTCTAAGTGCTCTGAGAGGGCCTGAGACCCTAACTCTTGATTATA
Organism: Lathyrus tuberosus; assembly: GCA_022829125.1. NCBI lineage: Eukaryota > Viridiplantae > Streptophyta > Magnoliopsida > Fabales > Fabaceae > Lathyrus > Lathyrus tuberosus. The sequence continues at coordinate 150,857 of JALAZF010000151.1, read as the reverse complement.
GTGAATGCTCAACCATCTTTGAGGAGATTGATGAGGCATGAAAGTACATCCATATTGTGATGATGATTTACACAATGATGGGAAATATTGGTGGTAAAAATTTGGGGTATGACATCATCTCGTCAATCTCGTCAATCAATAGGCTTCTCGAATCATCCCGTCAACCTCTTCATCAGTCAGCTTCTCGGATCACCTCAGACCTCTCTCTATCTCAGTTACCATTTTCTTTCGAACCTCAAAACGCAACTCTTCTTCGCCGCGACTTGTCTATGTTTCTTCCTCTCAAATGGCGGTGTGATGGTTATCTGAATCAATCAAAAAGAGAGGCAAAGACGCTTACCGACAAGGACGTGAATCTCCCCGGACGTGGTTGCAACGAACAACGAAGATGATACTAATGCGAGAATTCAAAAGATGTTTCAGAGAGGTAATCCACTCGAATTTGGATGTCCTTCAGTATCCTTCTTCTTCTTATTTTGTTTATCAATTTGTTGTTATGTTGAGGTTGAGTGAGGATGAGTTTATTGGTGGTTAAGGACAACGACGGTGAAGAAGGGTAATGTTTATTATGAAAGCTGACAAAAAAATGAGGGAAGGTTATGGTTCTTAAGTGTTTGTGGCAGAAAGGGTTTTTTTTACAAGAATGGGGAATTGTTGTGCTTATGGTGAAGAAGAGGCGTGTTTGCAAGTGAAGGTCGTTGTTTTGATCAAAAATGATGGTGAGCTTAATGGTTTTGCTAATGGCAGTAGAGAACCTCCAATGAAGTTATAAGTTTTCCTCCTCTTTTGATTCGTTCCCCATTTCTTTCTCTCTGTTCTCCCCATTGTTAGACACCTAGAACTTGTTTCAAATTTAACTGGTGAGGTTTTCGTTGCTTGGTTATTGTGCTGAATTATTGCAGTTATTTTTTATTGATCTTCCCCCTGTCCTCCTCTGATTTCTCTCCCCCTTTTTAATTATAAAGACTTTTCCTTATTAAGTTTGTTTTTTGAATTTTTGTTGTGGAATCGTTGTTTTCATGGTGCAGAAACTTGCAGCAGGTTTTGGTCAAAATGGCAGGCTATTGGAGCTTTATGGTGAAAGCAGGTTTTGGCGGATTATGCAGGTCTGTGTTTGTGCCATTGGTAGCAGAGTGTGTATACGGGTAGCAGAGTGTGTACAGAGGTTTTGTCGTGTCATTGTTGTCTTGTGGTTTGTAGCAGATGGTAGTAGCATGAGGTCTTCTCTGGAGCAGTGTTTTTTTTTGTAGCTAGCAGGATTCAAAATTTTGTGTAGGATTATATTTTTTTATTTTTGTTGTAATAAAGAAATGTAACTATTTTCATGAAATGTGTTTTTTTGGAATTTTTGTATTTTTGTTTTATGTAGTAATTTTGAAATTTTGATGGACTTAATTGAAATGGTTTACATGGATGAAAATGGTTAAGTGAAAATTGTATAGATTTAACACAAAAAAATGGATATGGACGTGGATAATAAAAAATGGCTAAAAATGGATATTATGGATAATGGAACTTGAATGTATATGAAATGAATTTTTGTGAAATTGGATAAGTTTGGTTTTGGAAAAGTGGATGTTGAATTGGTTTTAGAAATTGAAATGAATAAATGGACAAAAATTTGGATGATTATGGAATGTGGATTTGAAGTTGAATGGATAACTGAAATAAATGGAATTGGATGAAATGGATTTAGAAATGGATAAATAACAAAGTGGATCGTTATGGGTATGGATACGGGTAAAGGTAACACACCTCCATATTTAAAATCTCAACGATTGCACTTGACCAACACATATCTTGAACAAAATCACAAAGTCGAATTCATCTTGAAATAATCTTAATTAAACAACAACCTGATGAATCCTCAAACCAATGGTGAAAGTCCTAACCAACCAATCAGTATTTGCACACACATCAAACCTGCTAGCCTCAAGAGAGACCCAACTGAACGACAGTTGCCGATCATGAACTCCATGGGTGAGAAACCCTAATCTTCAAGATTCCTGATCCATAATCTTTCCAGTCAAGCCACTGATGAACCTTAAACAAACGACACCCTTGTGGCCATTCAGAGAAACTGAAGTCCTGCCTTGATACACCTCTGATAGGAACTGCTCATGACGTTTGAAAGCCTAACACCTTCGCCTCAGACCTGAGTATAATAACTGAAAGAAACACCCTCTTCGAAACTTCTGGAATCAAACATAATTCCCAAGTCGAAACAAATCAGAACAAAAGCTGATGATTATGCAATATGATTGACCTGGAATGATATGCAAAAGATCAAATAATCTGAGGGTAAAATTTGGGGTATGACACCGCCGATATTATACCCCCTGATCTAAACTATCAACAGAAGAAGAAGTTCTTTCACGGTGTGAAACACTTTATTGGGATGAACCCCATATATTTAAGAGAGGCGTCGACGACATATTTCGTCGGTTTGTGCTTGAGGAGGAGATAGAAAATATAATCAATCATTGTCACTCTGCACCTTATGGTAGACATGCAAGCATGTCTAAGACATGCGCCAAAATTCTTCAAGCAGGTCTTTTCTGGCCAACCTTATAGCGTGATGTCCATGCTTACATAATCAGATGCGATCAGTGTCAATGCACTGAGAACGTTTCAAGACGTGATGAAATACTCTTAAGGAATATCCAATAAGTGGAAGTCTTCGATGTCTGGGTGTCACTCCCGAAAGATTCGCATCCAACGGTACAAACGCGAGAGTGGCATGGAAAATACAGAGTCGCCAGCAATGTGTATTTATCCCAAGAGAGGGAAAGGAAACACTGCATAAACCTGAAGGAAGGGAAAGAACATGGTCTCACGACCAAGAGAAACGGGTACAGGAGTCGGTTACGCGAAGGGAAGGTGCTAGCACCCAACACGTCCATCGTACTCGATGGGATCCATACTTGTTGTCTGCATCAAAGGGTGTCGTCGTCTGGAGCTCCACTGCTACTGGACCGGAGAAGAAACGAGAACGGAAAGAATGGAGAAACGAAGAAGAAAAGAAAAGAAAAAAAGAAGTGACTCGATAGGACGGTATCGTTGTCCTAGGCCTACGTACTCCCTCAGTGCAATGGGAAAGTCAGAGTCAACATAGTTCGTACGGGAACTGCGGGGGAAGGTTGCTCGCCAAGACAATCGTTGTCTTGTGCCTACATATCCTCAATCGGATTAGAGAGAGGAATCAGAGCTAATGTAGTTCGTGGTTACGACCACGAATGGGTTAAGTGTTTTTTACGTGAGCGACGAGCTCTTTTCTGAAAATGAAATTTGAAACCCAACAATCCCGAAGGATAAAAAGATTTGAATTTGTTTTGTGTTTTTTAGACAGAAGTGTTTTAAGTTAGTTCATAACTTGCATTGCACCAAAGTCTAGGGCACAGGGACGAATACTTAACGAATCGTCCCAAGACAGGACGCCCGCTAAGCACTCTAGAAAGATGAAAGGAAGCCCCTCATTTCTCATTCCCCACGCTTAAGGCTCGTGCGCAATACACGTTAACTTTTATTACGTGTTTTGTAGAAGTTTTGAGATGAGAAGAGAGAAGACACAAAGGAAACTCTAAAGGGAAACTAAGAGTCCTAATGTTATCATGCATGGGTAACCTATGGTTAGTGAGGCTTAGGAGAAACGACTACCTAAAACCTAATGCTAACCCTACTCCAAGCTTAATCGGAAATTAAGTTGGACTAGGTAGCTCTAAAGGGGAAAGGAGTCCAAGACTTGAACAAGTCTTGAGACTCGAGGGAGTGAAATGAGTAAAAAGATAAGGTACAGCACCTACAATAGCACATTTGCTTCAGAACAGCAATGAAATCATGCACATACACCAAACAGCATTCAACAGCATGAAACTCAGCATGAAAACAGGTGTAAAAAGGTCAAACAGCATACATGTACACATGGACAGCACATATGACAGCACTTTATGCAAAACTCAGATGTGAAATTAGGACAGCATGCACCACATTTGAATACGATTCAATCAAGGCAGAGCAAACGTGCATCAAACAACATACATCGTTCAATTAATCATGATCATAAACAAACCACATACCATGTTGAATAACCTTGCAAGCATCATGGAAAAATGCAACATATAGCATATGATCAAATGAAACAAGTATGCACATCATGAAATTGGATACAAGTAAGTATGCACAATCATCATCAATCCAGCAGCAATGCACAATGAACATGATCAACAAGTGAGTGTGCGTAGGTGTTCATAGCATCAAGTGTTCAACAACGCCAACATACACATAAACGATGAAATTCAAGAGGTTGCTTGTCGAGAAACGTGAACATGTAAGAGTGTGACGTGCAACAGCTCAAGGATAATCCACAAATCATCAACATATTAGTCCATGAAGTTTAGGCATGCATCGGATCTCAAACAGCCAAGAAAATGCACTAAAATACACATTCTGTCCCAGAGTAACCGGTTAACAAACGGTGAGTAACCGGTTACTTAGTTGAAAATCATACCATTTACGCAAAAAATACACAGAGTAACCGGTTAACAAACGGTGAGTAACCGGTTACTCTGGGACAGAGTTCAAAAATAATTTGTTTCAAAAGCACTTCAGCAGCAAAATCACTTATCCAATTATTTCCAAATGATCATACAATCACTCATGCATGAAATTAAGCTTATGAACAATAATCAAACATCATGCAAATCAATTATCATCAACATTCATGATCAACATCAAGCAAAAGCATCAACAACACATGAAATCAATGGATCTACATTGCAAAAGCTATTATTGATCAAAATCAATTATAGATCTAGGGAAAACCAACCTACAAGGCTGAGGTTTGCCTTGGTGAATGTTGAGAACGAAAATTGATGATCCAAGCAAGAAATCTAAAGATCTATGTGATGAACTTCAAGATCCAAACAAGAACAACCAAGATCCAAGCTAGAACAACTCAAATAATGAAAAGTTGCTCCAAAAGTGATTCCACACTCCAAAGCAGTAGCAAATCCAAGATTCTTTCAAGAATTGGTGAATGGATGGTGGTTTAGTTTCAAGATCAACAAATTCCAAGGTGAAATTTGATGAACTTTGATGATGAAACTTTGAGTGAGGGTTTTGGGAAATGAGAGAAGAGTTGAGAGAATTGAAAGAATTCTGAAAATTGGAGAGTGAAAATGATCTAGGTCCCCTCTTGGTTTGGAATGAGTGAGCTTAAATATCCTCTAGCTTAGGAATTTGGCTTGGGTTTGGAGTGAGTGGAAAATGAGGTGAAAATGGGTTAGGAAGTGAAGTGTGGAATTGGGGTGGAAATTGATGAGTGGAAATGGAAAATTTGGGTGGAAAATGATGAAAAGAAGCTGTTCTAGATCCTTCCCACGTAGGCACAAGCAATGCACATGACCACTAAAATGATTTGAAAATTCTGCAGTGCTGAAAAATGCAGATTCTGGGCAAAAATTACACTGGGTAACCGGTTAACAAACGGTGAGTAACCGGTTACCATGAGGAAAATTTGAATTTTCTGCTTGGCGCCAAAAGGAGGGAAAATGGAGACGGACCTGATTCCACCTGTTCTGAACCACAATATGCCTCTGAAACTTGTCTTTGGACCTCACTACTTGAGTGCACTTGAAACATGCCGTGAAATATTTTCCGGGCCCCGATTAAATTGCTGAGACGGCTGTTCGGTGCTGAATTGCTGATCAAAATTTGACTGTCGGGACTGTTGATCTTCAAATCACTTAATGAGCAAAATAAATGCTCAAAAAGACTTTGAGAATTAAGTGCTTGGCCTTAACTGCCGATAAAGATCAAACCGGTGCTGAGAACATCTTGTACTGCTGAAGAAAATGCCCTGATCCCATGCTCAAAGAAACATGCAAATGCACAAATGCTAATGCAGATGAAAAGAAACATAAGCCAGCTAGCACTAAAAACAAGAGGGCAAATTTTGGGGTGTTACAGCTGCCCCTATTCAATCAACTTGGTCCTGAAGGTATGATAGCAACGGCTGTCATGCGTTCAAAGGATTCACGGAGATTGAATACCAAAAGAAACCTGAAATTTGCAATCCTCAAAGGAGGGACGACTCCGCTGGGGAACAAGCAATAAATGTTGTTCTGTCACAACACGGACGAGTGTTAGCTATGCTGGGAATAAACACTGACGGGTGTCAAGGAATCAAAGATATCAGATACGGACGAGTATCAAAAAGATACACAGACCGGTGTAAAAAGGGTTCAATACAGACGGGTATCGAAAAGTTGTAAAGCGACTTTTATCGGGGATTAATCTCGTTGGGGAATGGAAGGCAACACGGACGGGTGTCATCAAAAGGTCAATACGGACGGGTATTTAAACAAAAAAAGGTTAAAACACGGACGGGTGCCGAAGGAAGCACGGACGAGTGTCTGACGGTAAAAAACCTTGAGGGGATAAACCAAAGGACCACCTGGACGAAGGGGTAAAAAAGAAATCATGGATTAACGATCCTGGCAAATAACTCTGCAAGGGAATGTCAAATATTGCTTTGAAAGACCAAACCCAACACCTGTGGAGTAAAGTCGAATGATATCTTCCTGAAATCCGGTTCTCCTGACGAAGGAAAACTCAAACCTGGCTTATGCTTCAGATGCATATGTTTGAATCTTGTCGTAATGCTCCACACGAAGTGGAAATGCTACGCATTTAGGAGGATGTCATGCAAGAATGCTTATGCAATGCAAAAGAGGCGCCTCAGCAAAATAAATGCTGAAGGCGAAGGTAAACTCCACTGGGGATGACAAAAATAAATTGTCCTCCGAAATAAGAGACCCTGCCGAGATGGAGTTCACTCTACTAGGGAAGATCACAATCACCAATTCTGCTGGAGATGGACGAATCTCCGAGAGAATACCCACTCTATTGGGGAATATCAAGATCAACAACTCTGCTGGAGATGGACGAATCTCCAAGAGAATACCCACTCAGCCGGGGAATATCAAGATCAACAATTCTACTGGAGATGGATGAAACTCCGAGAGAATACACACTCAGCTCGGGAGGGAGATGAATACTGAAGATGGAAACTCCTCCGCCGGGGATCACCAAATACTCCAGAACTTGGATTTGACGCCTGTCAAAAATGATTGGACTTAAGACCTGCTGGGGATACCATTCACCACCAGACTCTGCTTAGGGAGATGAGCACATTTATCCTGCTGCTAGGGGAATAACTTTACCCTTACCCTGCTGGGGATTAGATTAAACCGTTTTCGGTGAGACTATACTTTCTAACCAACTGAGGAAAGTAGCCCCGGGACTCTGTGGGGATAATAACATCTTTGTCCACGAACTTCCTGCTGGAGATACAACAACATCCACCTTAGAGCAATCAACTTCTGAATGCTCGCTGGGGAATAATAATCCAAACACAACTTCGGCTGGGTATACAATCCTTTGTACTCCTGCTGAGGGGGACGATCCTCTTATGTCCTACTGAGGGGGCGATCCTCATCGACACATCTGCTTGGAAAAAAGTAGTTGTCAACATCCACTCTACTATGGGATAAACACAAGTTTCCTGACTAGCTGAGAAAAAAAATGACGGCCCCATGTTCTGTGGGGAAACACCATCTGCTGAAGAAAGGTGAGCCAAATCACAACTCTGGCTGGGGGAAAACCCCTTATATCCTGTTGAGGGGGACGATCCTCAACGACTCCGCTCGGGGAATTACCTCTTTATACCCTGTTGAGGAAGACGATCCTCGATACTCTGACGGGGAAGAGTAATAAACTGCTGAGGACGATCAGACTTCAAAGTTAGGGAGAGCTCTACTGGGGAGGTACACCTGTCATCCTGCAAAACCAACATACAAGTCTACGTGCAAAAATGATTACTTTGATTATCATCATAGTGACTGTCGCCTAAGCAATTGCCACTGTTTTCCAACTTGTTTCATAAAGCTCAACATTTTAGCATGTAATGTTTATCAAAATATCGGACATTTTTACAAACAAAACAGGTAAAACAAAAACAAAAGCTCTTTGACTAAAATGTAAACTTTATTGAATGATCGGCCTGTAAATAGGCATTTGCATTTGGAAGTAATTCCTGAAAAGAGGTAATTGCGCAAAAAGCAAAAGAAAAATACACATGTCGGCAATGTGGGGAACAGACATCCACCATGACTCGACTCAGCTATAACCCATATGACTTGTTTATCCGCAGATACTTTGGCCTTTGAAGATGACTGACTGGACTGATTCCTTTCCTTCGAATTTTCCAAGTGTGAATAGTGATCACAGATCGAACGCGGATCGTAGTCTTTGCTTTTAAATCCCTAACTTTTGCCTGGATCGCCCTTTTCGGGTTTTCAATCCACCGGGATACCCATTTTTGCCAAAGTTGCCTTTTCAGGTTTTCAACCTTGCGGGTTTATTCTTATTTTTTTCTTTTATCCCTAATTTTTGCCCGAACCTTTTCGTTTTATGGTTCGCCAGGATGCCCCATTTTTTCCTGAACCTTCTTTTTATGTTCAGCGGGTCTCTTTTATGCAAAGTATTTTTTTACTACATCCGCGTTCACAGGGGACGTAAAATCTTCGCCATCCATCGTTGAGAGTAATAAGGCTCCACCAGAGAAAACCTGTCTTACTACATATGGCCCTTCGTAATTCGGAGTCCATTTGCCCCTGTGATCTGTTTGAGGAGGAGTGATCCTTTTCAAAACCAATTCGCCAGTCTGAAAACACCGAGGACGCACTTTCTGATCAAATGCTTTCTTCATCCTGCTCTGATACAACCGGCCATGCGCGATGGCTCTCAATCTCTTCTCTTCAATGAGGAACGCACCCACTCAGCTTCATCAAGCTTCACGTCTGTCAGAATTCTCAAAGAAGGAATCTCAATTTCTAATGGTTGGACTGCTTCCATACCATATACCAGTGAGAAAGGAGTTGCCCTAGTTGATGTGCGTACCAAAGTACGATAACCGTACAAAGCGTAAGGCAACATCTCATGCCAGTCTTTGTATGTCACTACCATCTTCTGCACAATCTTCTTTATGTTCTTATTAGCCGCTTCAACAGCCTCATTCATCTTCGGGCGGTAGGGAAAAGAATTGTGGTGTTCGATCTTAAAGCTCTGGCATAGCTCCTTCATAATCTTATTGTTCAAGTTCGAACCATTGTTAGTAATGATTCTCTCCGGGACTTTATACCAGCAGATGATGTCCTTCTTAATTAACCGGGCTACCACTTGTCTGGTGACGATGGCATACGATGTTGCTTCCACCCACTTCGTGAAATAATCAATAGCCACCAGGATAAAACGATGTCCATTCGAAGCAGTCGGCTCAATCTTCCCAGTCATGTCAATGCCCCACATGGCAAAGGGCCAAGGAGATGACAATACATTCAGAGGAGTAGGCGGTACGTGCACCTTGTCAGCATAAATCTGGCATCTATGACATTTCCGGGCGTATTTAAAACAATCAGACTCCATAGTCATCCAATAATACCCCGCTCTTAACAACTTCCTTGCCATAGCATGCCCATTGGTATGAGTACCAAAGGAACCCTGTGGAGTTGTAATGATTGCCCCGATTCCGTTACCATATGAATTAACAGCCCCATCAAAAACCATCTTCCACTGAGATCCAATCTCAGGTCCTTTATCAGGCAAAGGTTCTTCGCAATCCTTCGTCTTCAGATACATGATATGCTCATCCAGAAATTCAAACTTCATCGGTTGATAATCCTCAATTGGTTGTTCGGTAAGATATTCTGACAAAACACTTCCCTTAATGGCCTTTTGGGAAACATATTGAATATCGTATTCTGTCAGAACCATATACCAACGGGCTATTCTACTAGAAAGTGCTTGCTTCTCAAACACATACTTGATCGGATCCATCTTCGAAATCAATAGGGTTGTGTGGTTTAACATATACTGCCTCAAACGCTTAGCGGCCCAAGCGAGTGCACAACATGTTTTCTCCAGCATCGAGTACCTTGACTCACAATCAGTAAACTTTTTACTCAGGTAGTAGATGGCGTGCTCCTTTCTACCTGACTCGTCTTGTTGACCGAGCACACAACCCATTGAATTCTCAAGAACCGTAAGATACATAATCAAAGGCCTTCCTGGCACTGGCGGCATAAGGACCGGAGGTTCCTGCAAGTATTCTTTAATCTTTCCAAACGCCTTTTGACAATTTTCATTCCACCTGACCGCTTGATCTTTTCTTAGCAACTTGAAGATTGGTTCACACGTGGCTGTGAGATGCGAGATGAACCTAGCAATGTAGTTTAATCTCCCCAAGAAACCACGAACCTCTTTTTCTGTTTTCGGCACAGGCATTTCTTGTATGGCTTTTACCTTCGCAGGATCAACCTCGATACCTTTTTCACTAACAATAAACCCCAGCAATTTTCCTGACATCACCCCGAAGGTGCATTTGTTTGGATTCAACCTCAGTCTGAATTTTCTTAACCTTTCAAATAGCTTTTAAAGATTCACCAAATGTTCTTCTTCCGTATGTGACTTCGCAATCATGTCATCAACATAGACCTCAATCTCTTTGTGAATCATATCATGAAAGAGAGTCACCATCTCCCGCTGATAGGTTGCCCCTGCATTTTTCAATCCAAAGGGCATCACTCTATAGCAAAAAGTTCCCCACGGTGTTATGAACGTTGTTTTCTTCATGTCCTCTGGGGCCATCTTAATTTGGTTATACCCAGAGAAGCCATCCATGAAGGAAAACACCGAATACTGAGCGGTATTGTCAACTAACACGTCAATGTGAGGGAGCGGGAAATCGTCCTTTTGGTTTGCTCTGTTCAAATCCCTATAATCAACACACATCCTGACCTTCCCATCCTTCTTAGGTACAGGTACGATGTTAGCAACCCATGGTGGATAATTCGTTACGGCAAGAAAACCGGCATCTAGCTGTTTCTGAACCTCTTCCTTGATTTTGACAGACATCTCCGGTTTAGTTCTTCTCAACTTTTGCTTGACCGGAGCACAACCTTCTTTAAGTGGTAGCCGATGTACAACAATATCAGTATCGAGCCCAGGCATGTCTTGGTAAGACCAGGCGAAGATATCCACATACTCACGGAGCATTTCAATCAATTTTTCCTTGACACTGTCTTCCAATGCTGCCCCTATCCTTACTTCCTTTCTGGCATCCTCGGTTCCCAGATTCACAATCTCAATTTCCTCCTGATGAGGTAGGATGACTCTCTCCTCTTGCTTCAACAATCTGGCCAACTCTTCGGGCAATTCACAATCTTCGTCAGTCTCTTCTTCAGCCTGATAGATTGGATTGTCAAAGTCATATCGAGCTATAGCTGAGTCATGATCGGTGTCATCTGAACAAAAAGACATGCATGATTGATGAGGTATGTTTTATTATGTATGCAACAAAAGAATCACATTGCCATTTTGATGTGGGTTTTTAATGCATAAAAAATAAAAATAGAAAGACAGAGATCGAAATATTTGAGTGTGAAAAGTCCTTTATTGATGATAAAGCAAAACATGCAACAGTTAAGAGCCCTACAAATAAAATCACTACGTCTTGGGCAGAACGCAAGATTAACATAATAGGAAAACAAAGCAATTACTCGAAGCCAGTCACTTGAATGAATTTCTCGGAAGACCATTTGCACAGACTTTCTCCTGGGACGTAAGGGTGGATCCAGCTATCCATGTCACAATCATTGTCCCCTTCTTCCTCAATGGCATTAACTATGTCGAAGAAAACACCGGCACTGGTGAAACGGACTGGGCCATAGAACGTGGGAGGCTCTTCCTGACGCCTAGGTGGCTTGTACCCTAATCCATGGGTATCCCTCTTCTCTTGAACTTCAACCACTTGGCCCCACCTCTGTGAGCTACCAGCTTCAACCACAGCTTTGGCGTCTTTAAAGGAAGACATAGAAACTTCAGGCTGATCTGCCCCTGCAGGCTGCTCTATAGCTTTAGACTGGACAACCTCTTCAGAAACCTTCACCTTCTCAAACCCCTGACACAACGTCTCATGGATTTCACCATCCACTTCCACGTATTTGAAGGTTGACAGCTGACTAATCATTATGTCTTCTTCTCTGCACACTGTTACTACGTGACCATCTACCATGTATTTCAGTTTTTGATGCAAAGTGGAGGTTACAACGCCTGCACCATGGATCCAAGGACGACCCAACAGACAGCTGTATGCTGGCTGAATATCCATTATATAAAATGTTGAATCCAAGATTTCCGGTCCAACCTTGATCGGAAGCACAATCTCACCAAAGACAGATCTCTTCGAGCCATCAAAAGCTCGCACCACCAAGTCACTTGGTGTACAAATAAGTCCCCTGGTATCTAACTTCATTAATGCTTTCTTTGGCAATACATTCAACGATGATCGAGTATCAACCAAAACATGTGACATCAGTGAACCACGACACTCAATCGAAATATGCAGGGCATGGTTATGATTCCTCCCAGCAGGAGTCAAATCAAGATCTGTGAAACCCAAGCCATTACCCGTATTCACGTGCGCTACAACCCCCTCCAGCTGGTTAACAGAAATCTCTTGAGGAACATATGCTGCATTCAAAACTTTTAGAAGAGCATTCCTGTGAGCATCAGAACATAATAACAAAGACAGAATAGAGATCTTGGACGGGGTCTGATGTAACTGGTCCACGATCTTGTAATCACTTTTCCGGATGAGTCTCATAAACTCCTCTACATTTTAAAAAAAAGCATCATCAACTGGCTTTACCGTAGAATCAACAATCATTGGAGTCTGAACAGAACCATCCAATACCTATTTTCCTTTATCTTGACTAGAAGTACTGGGTTAATCATTAACTGGAGTAAGCACTCTACCACTTCTCGTTATAGCATCAGCTTCAACCTTAACTTCAGGACTAGCACTCACTGATGAAGTTGTCATTAATTCCTGCTTTTGTCCATTGACAAACACCTCGGCGCCGTAATTCCAAGGAATAGCCTTAGAACTTTCATACGGAATGGGTCCAGCCCTTGTGATAATAACTGGAGGTGGCCTTGGTGGACCAGAAATAGTAATCGTTTTGAACGGAATGGTGATAGTAGCAACCTTCTCACTAACAACCTCTTCTTGTTGATTACACCGATCAAACTGTAAACAGCCCTCATTAACCATACTCTGGATACCCATCTTCAACGAATCACAACCATTATCCTTCGTCAAACAATCTGAGCAGTTCTCATCATAACCTAGATAAACGCCACCCTTCAATAACCTGTTTTTAACCACAACTAGCGGAGTCTTCAATTCCTCAACATCCATGATCAAATTCAAAGCTTCACCTTCCCCAATTATCACATTCACCCTCGGCCCATTATAATCAGGCATCGGGTTTTGAATAACATTGGGCCCAGTATTCGAGAAATTGATAGCCTTGGAGTCCACAAGGTCTTGCACCTTGTGATGAAACGCCCTACACTTCTCCACAGTGTGCCCCGGAGCACCAGAGGGAAAATGGCAGTGTGCGTTAGCATCGTAGCCTTGTGGGAGTTCCCCTGTTGGTGGAGCCAGGGTACGGAGCTCAACTAGACGCAACTGCAGCAAATGTTGCAACAACTGTGCATATGACATTAGTGGTTGATCAAAATGCCTCTCTGCATTCCTTTGTCTGTTCTGATACTGGCCCTACTGCCTGTTCTGATTAGCATTATTCCTCTGTTGTTGTGGTGGAGGTAACGTTGCTGGGATAGTTACCGATGCTACTTGTTGATTATTGCTCTGATGCTGTTTCCCCTTCCCCCTGTGGGATGATACAGCGTTGGCCTCTCCTTTCTTCTTATAACCATCAAATGGCTTCTTTCCATGCCCGGAAGACGATCTGTCACCACTAGAAACTTTTCCAGCCTTAATTCCAACCTCTACCTTCTGTCCGATAGCAATCACATCTGCAAACTTGCCTAGAGAACAAGGCAACAGCTTTTCATAATAGTGCTTAGGCAGTGTGTCCATAAACATATCCAACATCTCTTTTTCCAGCATTGGTGGTTGTACCCTAGCCGCCAATTCACGCCACCTTTGCGCGTATTCTTTGAAACTTTCATCACTTTTCTGGGACATGCTCAACAACTGAGTTCTGTTGGGAGCCATGTCTGTGTTGTACTGGTAATGCTTGATAAAAGCTGCAACTAGCTCTCTCCAAGTACGAACATCTCTACTTTCCAGCGCCATGTACCATTCCAAAGACACGCCAGACAGGTTGTCTTGGAAAAAGTGCATCATTAGTTTTTCATCTTTGGCATGAGCAGCCATCTTCCTGGTATAAGCCTTTACATGAGTTCTCGGGCAGGTAGAACCATTATACTTCTCCAGTGTAGGAATCTGAATCTTGTGCGGAATGACAATATTAGGGACCAACCCTAGGTCGTCCAAATCTATTCCTAGATCATCCTGTTTCACAACCTCTTTCAATTGCGCCTCAATTAAATGGATCCTCTCATCACTGACCATAGGTAGGCCAGCGTCCAAGCTTCTGACTGAAAAAACATCATCCTGTTGGTCATCAATACGATGGCCATGGGTAGCTCGAACAGTGCTTCCTTCTCCAACCACTGAAGGAATCCCACCCTGTCCACCAGCGCCAGGAATAGGAATGTTGATACCAGCACCACCTCCGCCCGGAGGAATAACACGATTAAGAAAACCACCGTGTAAGATACCATTTTCATCAACCTGCGACACCAAAGGTTGAACTAGAGTTCTGAATTCATTCTGACTTTGCACCACACCCTGCATCATCTCCATGAATTGATCGATGCGAGCTTGCATAGCTGCCATGTATACTTGAACTTTGTCCATCACTCTGCTTTGATTAAGTCTGGTAGAATACCGATGAGTTGGCTGATCAATCCTGACTGAAAAAAGTGAGAGCATAAGAAAACCAGAGAATTTGAGATAACCTGCAATGCAAAAATGATTATGATTATGCAAATGCGAATGCAAAAATGCAACCAAACATATTTGAACATTTCCAGGACGCATCCGCTTTGATTCCATTCCATGAAACCGGGCAAGGGATTAGACACACTATCGGAAAATAAATCCGAACCCAGAAATACCACCGGATCAAACCACAGGGACAAACCCTCTCTGAAAACCAGAACTGCCAGAGCACAGATAGTTAAACCAAATATTCCATTATCGAAAACAAAGTAGTTCTTACAGACAAATTCAAGCATAATCAAAGGTGACTCCATCAACAAACCTGATGGTAATCCCAAAAAAGAAAGATAAACAACAAAATCAACTACAAATCAATTCCACACAAGCTAGCTTCAACTTCCTCAAGAAGGTTCACAGTGTCGGGATGTGCAGGTTGCTTTATCAGTCCTTTGATCAATTTATTTCTCTTGGCAATCTCTTTGTTCAATTTAACAATCTGTTCTTCAGCGTTGTTGTCCTCGCGCCTCGACTTCTTGACCTTGGCTTGCAACTTGAGCTCTTCAATTTCCTTCTGTGCTTCTTTCCACTTGGCAAAGTAACGATCTTTCCTTACTTTCACTGCCTGAAGTTCTTCTTTCAGTTCTCCATTCTCAATCTTGACCTCCTCCCACATATCCTGATATGTAGCAAGCTTGTCTTCTGCTTTAGTCAAAAACTTCTTGTTTTTACTTTTAGCTTTGCCTGATGATTCAGCAGCCATACTGACCTTTTTGAAGTGTTGAGCTCTGTCGGCAAAATCCTTCTCTCTTTTTTCTAGATGCGTTGTCATGTCTTGAACTTTCCATTTCAACTCCAAGTTCTCATGTAGAGCATTCTGTAGCTGACTACTCATATCAGAGTTTTCCACCCTCAGATCAGATACCAACTTTCGCTGCTTGTCGAATTCTTCGAGTGGTACAGTGAGTCTCTCTTCCACAATCTCTGGATACAAGGGAGGCACCCGATTAAAAGGTAAGTAAAACTCTTCTACCCTCTTCTTTACCCATTCAACATATAGAGCGAATGCTTGATTATTGGGTTTACCCAAAACGGTTTTACCTCTCTTCTGTCTGCTGAGCCAAGCCTCAGAAGCTTCTTGTGCAATAGCCACACCATCAGTCATATGAAAATACAAAGATTCTTCCAAATCTTTTCCAGCAGGAGGATTATCTAGGGCGTATGCAAACTGCCTGATAGCCAAAGACGGGTTGTAGTTAATACCTCATTTTCTTCCGATCAAGGGTACATTAGGATACTTGCCACAACTATGCAAAATATCAGCCCCCAATAATCCCTTATCCACCCAAAGAATATCTTTAGCAGCTAGGCCCATCAGACGCTTACTCCACTCTAAAGAAGTCTTTGAATCCACAAAAGCACCTGACCGGGGTAAGCGTTTGGCAAACCACTTGTAAAAAAGAGATGCGCAACAACAAATCACCCCACCTCGTTTTTTCTCATTCCTGTTGTATAGTGCGTAGTGGAGATCGCCTAACAAAGTTGGTACCGGATTCTGAGCTGTAAATATCTGAATGGCATCCGTATCGACAAACTCAGGCTCATTAGGGAATAACACAATGCCATATATACACAGAGCCAATATTGCATTGAAAGTTATCCACCTCTTCTCCTTAGCTTCTTCTCGAGCCCTCTTCACCAAGTACTCCAAGTGATAGCCTCGAGATTTTCCCTTCTTAGAAAAGTCAGCCTCCACTGTCGATTTGCTCAAATAAAGAGCCTCAGCCACTGCTTGGAAATCACAATCTCCTTGGGAACCACAAAAAGGAACACCTTCTGTGATAGGAATCCTCAAAATGTTGGAGTACTCTTCCAGGGTAGGAACCAACACATAATCTGGCATCACAAAGCACCTCAAGGAAGGATCATAAAACTGCATCAAGGTGTGTAGCCCATTATATTCATATTCAGTGAGGCTCCGAACCAGGGATTATATCCAACCATACTTCTCTTCAAAGGCTCCCAAAACTTCTGGACCAGCCATACTCTGTAAACTATTCAGCAGACCAAGAGTGATCTTCGAGAACTTATAGACGATGATGTGCTTCTTACCCCTCTTAGTGTCCATCCCTATGAACGCCCTCTAACTGGAATCAAAAGACTAGATACTACCTGGAAATGCAAAAACATGAATGTCAAAAAAATGGAATGCAATGCGAAACATGGGATCAAGGTATCCACACAAACTGGCTGCACTACGCTGACTGAACAAATCAAGGCTCTATACCAAAACCCAAAACAAAAGCAACCACAATGAGAAAACTAGGAAACCAGGTAGGTTGAAAGTCAAGGTCACCTACAAACCTGCAAACACCCATCCCTCTCACATGTGGGTACTAAGATCCTCAATATCCCGGGCTCTCAGTTCGAGAAATGATGATACGTTCACCATTTCTGGTTTAGCATCATCATCAATCGAGGAGGCCTCAACTGATTCTCTAAAATGAAAGGTCCTCAGCTTCTAGTACTGAGGTCGAGAAGTAATAGTACATTCATCCCTCAGGGTACAGTATTATCGCCAATCGAGGAGCGCCTCCACTGATTCACTTTCAAAAAAGATCCTATGGCATGTTCCCAGCATTGGGTCCTCTGGTCGAGAATCGTAATGGGTTTGCCATTTCTGGTCTGCCATTAGCGTTCTCGGGAGGAGTGCCGTTACTGAGTCTTCGGGAATGGTCATCAGAGTCGACAGTTCCTCAAGAGAATAACTACTGGCCTGTATCAACATACAGTAGCAGATATCTCTCGATAGAACCTCGTCTGACTGTGGGGATCGTGATCACCCGCACGTGGCCAACACCACGGGAGCGTCACGCCTGCCCACACTAAAACCTATGTGTATGCTCGAGCCTGGGTAGTGGGCTCATCTCTCAGAACCTCCCAACCTGCCAAACAGAAAACCAGCACAGTCCAGCATAACAATGAAAGGCAATGCAGTAAAATGCGATAAAAACAGTAAAGCAGTAAAGCAAAAAATACAGTAAACAGCAATACAGTAATATACAACAAAAAAAAGCACCACAAAGAAACACCCAATGAAAAAAACAAACAAGCGCTAGGATTGACCCGCTTAGCGAACCAGCTTCCCTGGCAGAGTCGCCAGCTGTCGCTCCCGAAAGATTCGCATCCAACGGTACAAACGCGAGAGTGGCGTGGAAAACACATAGTCGCCAGCAATGTGTATTTATCCCAAGAGATGGAAAGGAAACACTGCATAAACCTGAAGGAAGGGAAAGAACATGGTCTCACGACCAAGAGAAACGGGTACAGGAGTCGGTTACGCGAAGGGAAGGTGCTAGCACCCAACACGTCCATCGTACTCGATGGGATCCACGCTTGTTGTCTGCATCAAAGGGTGTCGTCGTCTGGAGCTCCACTGCTACTGGACCGGAGAATAAACGAGAACGGAAAGAACGAAGAAACGAAGAAGAAAATAAAAGAAAAAAAGAAGTGACTTGATAGGACGGTATCGTTGTCCTAGGCCTACGTACTCCCTCAGTGCAATGGGAAAGTCAGAGTCAACATAGTTCGGACGGGAATTGCGGAGGAAGGTTGCTCGCCAAGACAATCGTTGTCTTGTGCCTATATATCCTCAATCGGACGAGAGAGAGGAATCAGAGCTAATGTAGTTCGTGGGTACGACCACGAATGGGTAAGTGTTTTTTACGTGAGCGACGAGCTCTTTTCTGAAAATGAAATTTGAAACCCAACAATCCCGAAGGATAAAAATATTTGAATTTGTTTTGTGTTTTTTAGACATAAGTGTTTTAAGTTAGTTCATAACTTGCATTGCACCAAAGTCTAGGGCACAGGGACGAATACTTAACGAATCGTCCCAAGACAGGACGCCCGCTAAGCACTCTAGAAAGATGAGAAGAAGCCCCCCATTTCTCATTCCCCACGCTTAAGGCTCGTGCGCAATACACGTTAACTTCTATTACGTGTTTTGTAGAAGTTTTGAGATGAGAAGAGAGAAGACACAAAGGAAACTCTAAAGGGAAACTAAGAGTCCTAATGTTATCATGCATGGGTAACCTATGGTTAGTGAGGCTTAGGAGAAACGACTACCTAAAACCTAATGCTAACCCTACTCCAAGCTTAATCGGAAATTAAGTTGGACTAGGTAGCTCTAAAGGGGAAAGGAGTCCAAGACTTGAACAAGTCTTGAGACTCGAGGGAGTGAAATAAGTAAAAAGAGAAGGTACAGCACCTACAACAACACATTTGCTTCAGAACAGCAATGAAATCATGCACATACATCAAACAGCATTCAACAGCATGAAACTCAGCATGAAAACAGGTGTAAAAAGGTCAAACAACATACATGTACACATGGACAGCACATATGACAACACTTTATGCAAAACTCAGATGTGAAATTAGGACAGCATGCACCACATTTGAATACGATTCAATCAAGGCAGAGCAAACGTGCATCAAATAACATACATCGTTCAATTAATCATGATCATAAACAAACCACATACCATGTTGAATAACCTTGCAATCATCATGGAAAAATGCAACATATAGCATATGATCAAATGAAACAAGTATGCACATCATGAAATTGGATACAAGTAAGTATGCACAATCATCATCAATCCAGCAACAATGCACAATGAACATGATTAACAAGTGAGTGTACGTAGGTGTTTATAGCATCAAGTGTTCAATACTGCCAACATTGAACTGCCTCAGACACCTTGACCCCATGCTAAGAACCAATGATATGCACACATGATAATGTAAAAATGAAATGAAACATAAGCCAGTTAGTACTAAAGGTATGGGTCCTCGGATCGACATGTGTAATGGGTTTGCCATTTATGGTCTGCCATTATCACATCTCGGGAGGAGTGCCGTTATTGAGTCCTCGAAAATGGTCGCCAGAGTCGACAGTTTTCCAGGTTACATTCCATCATCTGCACCAATGCGCAGGATAGAACATTACCAAAGAAAACCTCGTCTGGATGTAGAGTTTTCATGTATACTACGTCTGGCCAAATGCCACACAAGTCACACTACTTTCCACGCTAATCCTACGTGTATGCTCAAGCCTGGGCATTGGGCTTATCCCTCAGAACTCCCAGCCCTCCAAACAGAAAAACAGTGCAGCAGATAATAATAACATGCAATGCAGTAAATGCGGTAAAAATAAAATACAACAAATAAAGCAAAAACAATAAACACCCAAAGAGAACAAAAAGAAACAAGCGCTAGGAGAGACTCGCTTAGGGAACCAAAAGTCCCCAGCAGAGTCGCCAGCTGTCGCTCCCAGGATTTTCATCCAGGTACAAACGCGAAAGTGGCGCGGAAAACAGAGTCGCCAGCAATGTATATTTATCCCACGAGAGGGAAAGGAAACACCGCATAAACCTGAGGAAGAGGGAAAGGAATGGTCATCGTAACCATAGCCTGGGTTCGGGAGTCGGTTACGCGAGGGGAAGGTGCTAGCACCCCACGCGTCCATCGTACTCGATGGGATCCATGCTTGTTATCTAATCTAAGGGTGAGTTATCCTAAAATCTATGGCTGTACTGAAACGGAGGAGGGGAAAACAAAGACAGACTCGGTAGGACGTCGTCGTCCTAGGCCTACGTACTCCCTTTATGCAATGGGAAATTCAGAGTCAACGTAGTTCGGACCAAGTTCTTTTTGTGTTTTTTATGAGCGACGTTAAGTTCGCGTCCGGCAGTTAGGGTCGATGCCTGTTTGCGACAAAATGGAAAGTAACGTGCCCTTTTTAAGACAGAAGTGAGTTGAGTTAGTTCATAACTCGCCTTGAACCAAAGTCTATGGCACGGGAACGAATGCGTCGCATGGTCGTCCCCAATGGGACGTATGCTCAACACTCTAGAAAAGAGAATGGGGATCCCTCAATCTTCACTTCCTATGTTTAAGGCTTGTGTGTAAGGCAAATTGACCTTATTAAGTATCTTAGAAGTGTTAAGAGATGAGAAGAGGGACTCAAAAGAAAAGAAAAAAAACACTAAGGGGATCCTATCCTAATGTTATCATGCAAAGGTGGCCCTAAGGGGAGGTTTGAGAATAACCTAAGCCTAAAGAAAAGAAAATATGAGAGAAAGGAAGAGTGAGGGTGGACATGGATAACTATCCACACCCTCAAATAACTTACCTCTGCCTCTGCATAAAAGGTTAGTACAAAACAGACATAAGCAACCATAAGACAAATGAAACCCCAAATAAGTCGCAACCCAAAGAGAAATGGTTACCAACCAAATGAAACTCATCCAAGTCAGAATGTACACCTTAGAGGTGACCCATAATGTTTACCAAACAAGATCAAGCAAAGAGAATGCAACCAAGTGGCAAAACATACAAGAAAGGCATCAAAGAAGGAGTAGAAGAAGAATGAGTGGATATGCAAGGTGATCATGCAAGAATGCTTCAAATAATATCCAAGTCAGAATGTGGATGACCTAAATATATGCCTAAACATGCTATACAAGTGTCACATGAGGCATACACACAAGTATCCAAGCATTAAGAGCCATTAGAAGAAGGAGAAGGAAGCATGTAAGTGAAACATGTTCAAGTATGCAAGATGAAACATGAATAACATATGACATGAATGCAAAGCTCCAAGGTCAGAAACATACATCAAATGAAGTGCAAAGGGATGATATGGCATGGCATACACAAACTAAACATAAGTCATGAATAAGCATAGATGAGAAGAGGTGAGAAGATAAGTAAAAAAAAGGCATGTAAATCAAGCATTGAACATGTGCATAAAGTATGCAACAACCTCACACCAATGACCTATAATTGCAATCAAGTGACCTATAATGATTCAAACATGATTTATGAAGTCAGAGAAGCAATCCCAAATGATGGCACAAGTGCCTTCTCAAACAAGTAATCAAACATGATCAAGGATGTACATAAAAGAAGACCTCAAACAAAGAGCAATCAAACAATTAGCAAAAACACCTTTACCAAATACCAAATTAATTCTCAAAACACCTCAACCAGGGGTAAACATCATGTTAAAAACTCATGCAAAAATTCACAAGATAAGTCACTCAAACAATCATGCAAAGATCAAGTAAGAACATGACTCAATATGCAAAGGAGGGGGACCAAAATGCAATATGAAATGATTTTAAAAATATGAGAAAAATGTTTTAATGAACTTCAATGTGTTGGTGAAACAATGCAAAAAGAATGGACTCAAAATGTTTTATATGCTATGAAAAATAAAATCAGCAGTGCAAAGTGTGCACAACAAGAACAATTCAAAAAGAAATTCACACAACAATTAATTCAGGTGCCAAAAATAAAATAAAAATAAAAAATAAAATTTGGAAAAATTTTATTAAACCCTAAATATGCTTCATGATTTTTTTTTGTAATTTTCAGATGCACAAAACTATTTTTAAAAAATTAAAATGCAAACAATGCAATTAAATAAAATAAAATAGAAGAAAAACGAGTAGGGGGTGTAATTAGCAGCCCAAACACGTTGGGAATAATAAATGGGCTCATATGGGGGGTTCAAATAACAAACTAAAACCAGGCCCAGTCCACAACAAAAACAGCGCAGCCAAACAAAAATAAAAGCAAAGCAATCAACCATCTGGACCATTGGATCAATCTCACGCCTGAGAATCATTCAACCAATACACAAGTAATCATGATAAAGGGCTCAGATCCATACACCCACATTAATAATGATGCACACGCGCACACAAAATTACTCAGAAATTAAAAAGAATGCACGTGACAAGCACATGAGAAATTTAATGCGCTGGCACAATATATACCAATGGATCAAACCAACGTCCAAGATCTAACATTCAAAACCAAAAGTACACGTGATGAGTGGTTCAGATTGACAGTGCACAATAATAATCATGGAACGTCACACACACAACCCATAAAATAAAAACAGATTTTTTTAAAACGTGGCAACATGTGGACCACTGGATCAGAGCCATGGACGGTCAGGATTACGTCCCCAACCTTTGAAACCCTTCCCCACCGGAGATCAAACCAGACGCCAGAGCCCTAGCTCCGGTCGTCTCCTCCGGCGACCTGCAACCAAAAATTTCCCAGAAAATGCAAACAATTACACTATTCTGACCAGATTTTCACGAGGATCACAAATATGCAATTTATTTTCACAAACAATGCAACAATAATGAGAATCGAAGGCAACAAGTTTGGATCCAAAACTTTAAAACTCACAATACGCACATATTGTACGTCCAATCTCAAAACAAAATATACCAGCATCATCAGTGAGTATCATAGATCATTATGCACGTCAAAAGATTAAGTTTTATGATCATGCAATTGTCACTAACCTGAGACCTTGAATAGCTTAAAATACTCCTAGAAACCCGTCTGCACGCTCCAAATCACACCCCCAGCAATCCCTAATTGCAAAATAAATGCAATTAGGGCTTGAATATGACTTAGATCCTGAGTTTTGGAGTAGAAGCTTCCAAATTCGTATCCTATGGTACACTTGTTGTTAGCTTCAGATGATGGTAGGTTTGTGTTCTATGAAACCCAAGGACTCAGATTGTGAAAAAATTTTGTCAAAAGCCTTTGTGAGTGGTGAGATTCGATGAAGAGAAAGTTTAGGGTGAAAAGTGAAATCTCATAAAAAAATAGCGTGCCCCCCTCTCCAATGAGTGTATGAGTTAGCTTATATACTCTAGGTTATTCCCCTGAATATCATTAAAGTCTTGTTAATTCCTTGATTAATGAGTTTTCAATGATTTTGCAAATTAGCATTTTGAGTTATACACCCTCCTCCATGCGTGTACACCCAAGCCTTGTATGATGGATCACTCATTTGTCAATTGCTAATCACACCTGAATTGAATTTGGGCTTTGGAATGTCTTGATTCATGAGTTTTTATGCTTCTTGCAAAATTGCATAATGTGAAATAAATGATGAATAAGTCATGGAATGGAGTGAAATAAAGGTCACAAATAATCCTCATGAGGTGCACTTGGATGTTAGAATGTGACTTGAAGCAATAGAACCAATTATAGGTCAATATGAACCAAAATGCAAAAGGTGTAAAAATGGAACCATGAGAAAACCCTAAAAACCACTTTGCCTTCTTTTGATCATAACTTGAGTTTCACAAATGATATGGAGACCATCTAGTACTTGTTGGAAAGGGGAGAAAAAGATCTTCAACTTTTATGTTTGAGAAAAATTCATTTGAAGCTTCCTTGATGATGAAAAGTCAAGTTGAATGTAGTGTAAAAACTTGCCAAAAATGGAAACTTTCAAATTACAGGTCATTTCCATATTTGGTAACTTTTGCACAAACTCTTGATTCTTGATAAATGGTATGAAACTTGACCCTTGAAGACCATATGAGGATGTGAGACCTTGAAAACCTTGAAGAGAACCTCAGAATTCCACAGTTGACTTCCCCTCTCACTGTTGACTTTTCCCCAATTCTCCTAACTTTCAATCAATTGACCCATTGAACCTCTTATGAACCAAATTGATGGACAATTTTCCATTCCTAGATACTTAGGGACCTAAGGAATACCATGGAATCAAGTCTTGCCCAAAAAATCAGAAATAAACAGATTTTATAGCAAACCCTAATTTTAGTACCCTCAGTCTAGGAGGAAATAACACATCCTCCAAATCCAAATCCCTCTGAATATGATGTGTATCCTCTCCAACAAAGATGAGATATGCCATTGGAGCAATAAACCCAAGAATATCAAAACCCTAGTTTCTGCACTGGTTAGGAGGGAGTGGTTCACTTGAGATCTCCTGCCAATTGTGAACTCCTGATGATGTGATAGACCAAATAGGATCTCTTGAGACCCAAGGCCCCTTAGTGACTCAAATAATAGTGGCATCAATAACCATTTCTCCTCTTAATCTCTTGGAAAATACAAGGACTCTTGCTTGACCTAAACGATGAAATTCAAGAGGTTGCGTGTCGAGAAACGTGAACATGTAAGAGTGTGACGTGCAACAGCTCAAGGATAATCCATAAATCATCAACATATTAGTCCATGAAGTTTAGGCATGCATCGGATCTCAAACAACCAAGAAAATGCACTAAAATACACATTTTGTCCCAGAGTAACCGGTTAACAAAAGGTGAGTAACCGGTTACTTAGTTGAAAATCAGACCATTTACGCAAAAAATACACAGAGTAACCGGTTAACAAACGGTGAGTAACCGGTTACTCTGGGACAGAGTTCAAAAATAATTTGTTTCAAAAGCACTTCAGCAGCAAAATCACTTATCCAATTATTTCCAAATGATCATACAATCACTCATGCACGAAATTAAGCTTATGAAGAACAATCAAACATCATGCAAATCAATTATCATCAACATTCATGATCAACATCAAGCAAAAGCAACAACAACACATAAAATCAATGGATCTACATTGCAAAAGCTATGATCAATCAAAATTAATTATAGATCTAGGGAAAACCAACCTACAAGGCTGAGGTTTGCCTTGGTGAATGTTGAGAACGAAAATTGATAATCCAAGCAAGAAATCCAAAGATCTATGTGATGAACTTCAAGATCCAAGCAAGAACAACCAAGATCCAAGCTAGAACAACTCAAATAATGAAAAGCTGCTCCAAAAGTGATTCCACACTCCAAAACAGTAGCAAATCCAAGATTCTTTCAAGAATTGGTGAATGGATTGTGGTTTAGTTTCAAGATCAACAAATTCCTAGGTGAAATTTGATGAACTTTGATGATGAAACTTTGAGTGAGGGTTTTGGGAAATGAGAGAAGAGTTGAGAGAATTGAAAGAATTCTGAAAATTAGAGAGTGAAAATGATCTAGGTCCCCTCTTGGTTTGGAATGAGTGAGCTTAAATATCCTCTAGCTTAGGAATTTGGCTTGGGTTTGGAGTGAGTGGAAAATAAGGTGAAAATGGGTTAGGAAGTGAAGTGTGGAATTGAGGTGGAAATTGATGAGTGGAAATGGAAATTTTGGGTGGAAAATGATGAAAAGAAGTTGTTCTAGATCCTTCCCACGTAGGCACAAGCAATGCACATGACCACTAAAATGATTTGAAAATTCTGCAATGCTGAAAAATGCAGATTCTGGGCAAAAATTACACTGGGTAACCGGTTAACAAACGATGAGTAACCGGTTACCATGAGGAAAATTTGAATTTTCTGCTTGGCGCCAAAAGGAGGGAAAATGGAGACGGACCTGATTCCACCTGTTCTGAACCATAATATGCCTCTGAAACTTGTCTTTGGACCTCACTACTTGAGTGCACTTGAAACATGTCATGAAATATTTTCCGCGCCCCGATTAAATTATTGAGACGGTTGTTCGGTGCTGAATTGCTGATCAAAATTTGACTGCCGGAACTGTTGATCTTCAAATCACTTAATGAGCAAAATAAATGCTCAAATAGACTTTGAGAATTAAGTGCTTGGCCTTAACTGCCGATAAAGATCAAACCGGTGCTGAGAACATCTTGTGCTGCTGAAGAAAATGCCCTGAACCCATGCTCAAAGAAACATGCAAATGCACAAATGCTAATGCAGATGAAAAGAAACATAAGCCAGCTAGCACTAAAAACAAGAGGGCAAATTTTGGGGTGTTACACTGGGGAATAGATTTTATGGGACCGTTTCCATCCTCGATGGGAAACAAATACATCTTAGTAGTCGTAGACTACGTGTCTAAATGGATTGAGGTTGTTGCCTCACCCACCAATAACACTCGTGTAGTCATCAAATTATTCAAAAACTACATATTTCCTAGATTTGGAGTGCCTCGTCTCGTTATAAGAGATAGAGGATCACACTTCATATCAATAATCTTTAATAATCTTTTAAATAAGTATGGAGTTAAGCACAGAGTAGCAACACCCTACCATCCACAAACTAGTGGTTAAGTAGAGGTGTCAAATAGGGAGATTAAGCAAATCTTAGAAAAGACTGTCTCAATCAATATTCAGAAAAGATTGGTCCCTTAGACTACAAGAAGCCTTGTGGGCTTACATGATCGCTTACAAAACCCTATAGGAACAACCACGTTCAAATTAGTCTATGGAAAATCTTATCACTCGCCCTTTGAGTTAGAGCATAAAACCTATTGGGTCATCAAAACCCTTAATATGGATTATTTATCAGTCGTTGACAAGCGCATCCTCGACATTCATAGGTTAGAAGAACTTCCTCGTGATGCTTATGAAAATGCCATTATCTATAAGGAAATAACTAAAGCATGGCATGATAAGAGAATAGTTAGAAAGGAATCTAACGTAGGAAACCCTGTACTTCTCTTTAATTCGAGATTACGACTTTTCCCTGGTAAGTTACGCTCAAGGTGGACTAGCCCTTATGAGGTCACCAAAGTCATGAAATTTGTGGCAGTAGAAATCCGGAACCATTCCCGTAGTCCTTTCATAGTAAACATACAAAGATTAAAACACTATAACAGAGGTGACATCCCTACCTATTACTCTGGACATACTCTGATTGAGCCATCAATTGCTACTAATACGACGAGATATCTATAATCGTGGAGCTACTGACGTTAAACAAGCGTTGCGTGGGAAGCAACCCACGACCCTTTTATATTTATTACTATTTTGCATTATTTCCTATTATTTTCAAAAGGTGGATTATTTAATCTATTATTTACTTAACAAGACTGACTTATGTGATGTTTATGTTACAGGTTTCAGATTCCATCACTCTCCATAGCATATTCTCCACTAACCCTATTTTCAGGATACAGAACTTCGATGATATGCATGTTGCGTTTCGAGCGACCTATGTTCCCAACCAGATACCCTGATCCCAATTGCCTATAAGCCTTAGGCCTTGAAGCCAGTGTGAGATACCTATGCCATGAACTTCAATGGGAGGAATATTCTGATGCCAGGAATATCACATACAGGAACCTAACCTTAGAATTCCTTAGCTCACTTTCCTATGAACCCTACGTTGGTAAAGGATTCAAAAGAGGTCATATCAACTTTAGACTGTTTGGAACCAGTATAACTTTAACCATAAAGAGTTTGCTAACCTACTAGGATTTTAGTGTGGCCTTGATGTTATGCCTGAACTTCCTGTTGGTGATTTCATGCAGGAGGAGCTTGATAAGTTTTAGAGCGATATCACAGATGGAGGAGGCCCTAACCCATCCATCCAGCTCTTAAACTGCATCCATAACCCAACCTTTAGATACTTACAGATGATCTTAGCCCATACTTTCTTTGGGAAGAGTGAGACAGATGACCATGTTAGTGCTGAGGAGATCTTTATGCTCTTTGGACCACCCAGTCCCGTCCTGTAGCCTTTGGTAATTTCCTCATCCTAAACCTACACTTTACTGCCAAATCCTCCGAGGGACCTATATATGTAGGAGGAAAAGTGACCCACATAGCCTTTGCCTTAAGTCTCCTGAACCAATTGCCTCACCTAACCCCTTATTGTAGCTTCACCCTCATTGAACTGAACCACTGTCTAGACCGTGGCCTAGTGATGAGAGTCCTTTTCAGTACCAAACACTATAAGCTTCTGAAACCATGAAATAATCCACTACTTTGACCTACCACACCAAGAGAGAACCAACATTCACAAGAAATAAAATTGGGCATACCCTTTAGAAGCCCAGGATGAGACACCTGCTAGACCTAAGACCCATCATGTTCCCGAATATCATCATACACCTCTCCCAGATATAACCACAATCTATTCCTCTAATGTTAATTTGTAGCGGCACAACATTTACTCTGAGTTCGACACCATGCACAAAGAGATGTTCTCCCTTCGTGAAGATCTTACTTAATTGACTTTGTAGATGGAGGTAGCTAATGCCACACATGCCTCAGAGACTAATTGCCTTTATCAGGAAATCTATAGTCTCCGACGTCAGTTAGCAGAGGCCCAGACACTCTGTCCACATATGAACTAGAGTACACAATGGAGATCACTCTAGAGGTGTTACTAGAAGCATTGAGGACACTGCTCACATTGAGTGTGGGGAGGTTTACCGCATTATAACTATTATCTGATTCACTGTTATTAGATTTATTTTCGTACTTCAGATTTAAATTTTCCGCATTTGAATTTCCGTTACTAAATTTATTTTTCCCATTCAGTTATCTGATACACTTACTTGTAACACCCCAAAATTTGCCCTATCTTTTCTTAACCTTTTTATCTTAGGTTTCATTTCATTTGCATCATCATTTGTGCATAGCATTGGTTCTAAACATGGGATCAAGGTATCTTTGTTGACCCTCAAGAAGAGGGTGTGATTCTCAAGGCTAAAGCAAGAGATGGTGCTCACTCTTATGGCATTCTCAAGCTCCAAAGTCCTTTCATCACCAAGGCATTCCCAATCATCTCACACAATCATCTGGATTAGGGTTACAAGCATTGATCATATTCTCCTATCTCTTGCATCTGAACTAGGGTTTTTGACCAAGGGCATCTAGGGATATTTTCTTGGATAAAATCTTGGTTCCATGGGTCTATGTGCATCTCAAGTGGTTCATACATGTCTCATGGCTCTCCACAAGTCATCACATGAGTTTCAATTAGGGGAAAGAGGATTAGGGTTTCATCTGGTCAAGAAAGTCAATTATGGCTCCACTAAGTCAAAGTCTTAGATTTTGAGGTCAACCATGGGAATTCCATGTCAATTTAAGTGTTATCTTGTGTTTGGATCAAGAAGAATCAAGGAGAATCATAAAATCAAGAGATTTGGTGAATTAGGGTTTTAGTGGAAATTTTCTAAGTATGGAAAATCTTAATTTCTAGCCATCTTGCAAAATCTATAACTTTTTCATCCTTGATCCAAATGGGGAAAACTTGCTATCAAATTAAAGAGGACATCATGTACTACAAGTTTGAAGAAGGAAAGATGTTTAAAATATTCATGGATAAAATTTTATGAGGTCATGAATTTGAGAAAAAGTGAAATATGAACTTTTATACTTAGAAATTTTTCTAAGTATCATTTTTCAAGTTTCAACTTCAACTTTTCAAGGCCATATTTCTTTATGATCAAGGTTTCATTCAAAATCCTTCCAACACGAAAGTTATAGATCCTTCTCCAAGCTTTCCATGGATGTAAAGAACTCCTCAATTGGATGTATAGATAAAAAAGTTATGGTGTCTCAAAGTTAGGGTTTTCCTTATGCCAAATTTAGTAATGTGTTTGTCAACATCGTGAACCTAATTTCA
The DNA here is from genome assembly GCA_022829125.1 of Lathyrus tuberosus. Taxonomy (NCBI): domain Eukaryota; kingdom Viridiplantae; phylum Streptophyta; class Magnoliopsida; order Fabales; family Fabaceae; genus Lathyrus; species Lathyrus tuberosus. The sequence continues at coordinate 120,654 of JALAZF010000151.1, read as the reverse complement.
AGGAAATTTTTCATCATGATCCAAGCTCCTATTCAATTTTCCTCAAACATCAAATATTTTAAGCTTCTTCCAAGCTTTCCAAGCATACCAAGAACTAATCATTTGAGTTCCTAGAGCTCAAGATATGAGACCTCAAAGTTGATGTCATCAAAGGTTCAAATATGCTTTGTAACTTAGAATTTTTTCATGCAAGTTTAGGGCATTTTGTGGACATCTTTTCAAGATCACTTTTCACCTTAATTCAAGCTTCATTTCAAGACCACTCCAACATGGATTTTGTTATATGATCTTCCTACTTGATTGGGAGCAGAAGTTCTTTGCATTTGGTGTAGAATCCATCAAGTTATGGTTAATTGAAATGGCTTGTATGAGGTTGTTTTTAGGGTATGTCATTTTGTTAATGTTCTTGCAAATTGGTGAGCTTCCTTGGCAGCATCTTCACCATCATATTTTCACGCATAACATCATCACTCCTTACTCATAATGAGCCAAACAACACCCATACATCATGCCATCCTTTCCATTTTGTTTTTCCAAAAGTAGAAAAGAGAAAGTGTGCAAACTTTGCCTCATTCTTCTTTCCCATGTACCATTCTGATCACATACCCCTCGTGATCAATTTCCAGCCAAATCATCATCCCAAACCTCATTCCCAAACCTGAAACTAAAGCAAAATCGTGCCATGCACATGTGAGTTTCCCTTTCACATTTTTCACCTCCAAACCAAAATAACAAATTGCCAAGCCTCAACTTCAATCCATTAACCTAAAACAGGTCATATATAAGCCAAACAATTCCAAATTCGTACCATACAGACCCCATTTTCAGATATGGATCTAAGAATTTCTCTCTATTCTCTCATCCACAAAGCTCACTGCTCAAAGGATTTCTCAGCATTTTCTTGTTAGTTTTATCATCCTCGAGGGTTTTCCAAGCTATTAGTGAAGTTCTCCTCAAGCTTTTTCAAGGAAAACAAGAGGCAGCAGACCTTTCTCCACTCGATAAATTTCTCAACTCTTTTCTCTTAATTCTTGTGCATTCTAACATGTGGTTGTTGTTTTTGAGTTGCCATGACATTGCTGAACATGATAGTGTGATTGTTGTGCTATTTTAATGAATTCCAGTTTTTATGTCCAAATTTTATTTCCTTAGATTCACCATGATATTGTGCTCATTTTATAAAATGGAGGTTGGATTTGGAATCACCATGAAATTTTGTGTGGAATCATGGTTTTGTTTTGGATTTCTGGGCAGATGTAGGGAGCTCCAATGACTTGCTCATCGGAGAAGACGACCAGAGCTAGGGCTCCGACATCTCTAGGTTAGGGAAGGATGATGTGGTATTTGGTGCCACATTTTGAATTTAAATATTCTGAGGTGGTTTAATCTAAGTCGTTCGCATTGGTGAGTCACTGCCACCTCAATTAATGAGGATGACATAGCTTCCACGCGTGTTATTTTATTGTTTGAAAATTTGTTAATTGGATTGGATTTATGCTTCTTTTGATTTCCACACCCCACCTTTTCTGGCCCATAGCGTGCTTCAACTGAGTTCTTTGTTCCTTGGTTTTGCTGATCTCACCCCCATTCTATGTTCACATGCTTTATTTTTATTTTCTTTTCCTTGTTGTTTTGATTTTATTTTTAATTGTTAAACCATTTTAAAAATGCACAAAAATATGTTTCTGAACCTTTGACATGTTGAGATATTTTTGGTTATTTTAATTTTATTTTCATATTTTATTTGAATTTAATTTGAGAAGTGGTTTTCTATTGTGGTCCTTAGCTAGGGTTTGGTGTGTTGATGACTCTGCTATGCATTTTTGATCCAATATTTTCCACATATTTTGACTCATGAATGATGATTATTTGAATGTGGTTTTCATGCCTTGATGATCATTTCTTGGTTGTTTTTAATGTGGTTATATTTTATCCTCGATTCTTGCTCGATTAACTTCCTATATGAGATTGTTTGGTCCAATTTGTGATGCATTTATGCAATTATTCTTGAGATCTTTTGCACATTTGTTCTTGATGGATATAACATGATTTATAGACTCAAGTTGGAATTTATTAGATCATTTTTCTATTTTTTATTGATGCCTAAATGTGACTTGGTTTTGGATTAAACATGCATGATGCTTGACCTAGTTTGAAACCATTTTGCCTACTTGTGCTTAAGTGAAGCTTAATATGATTAGTTGATGTGATTACATGCTGTCTTGACTTAATTATGGCTTTGGATTCATTATCATTTGGTTATTTTTCTATTTTTGGTTGAATTCCTAATTTGATGATGTTTTGAGCTTGTTCCTTTGGTGTTCTTGACCGAGTTCCTTGAGATGCTTCCTTGTGTGACCTAATGGATGCCTATGGATTCTTGTATGCTTGAAATGACATGTTTGAGAATTTTATTTTCATGTTGTGATGTTCATTGTGTGATCTCTTCTCTCTTTTTTTTTCTCTTCACATGATCACTTTGTTCTTTTTATGGGTGACTTGAATGGCGTTTGTCTAGCTTTTTGAGCATGATACTTGTTGAACTTGTGTGATATCTTGGAAATGAATGTGATGTGATACATTTAAGTATGCTTCTGACCTTGATGTTATGGTATGCATTACTTGACCATGCTTTACTTGAACACATCTATTTCTTTGAGGATGATCATGGTATATGCTTGCTTAGTTTTGATGCATGCTTTGAATTTGATCCTTGATGTTTCTTCTTGCTATCCATTAGTTGATGTTTGGGTTGATATTCATGATCATGCTACTGCCCATCTTGATTCTTTGACCTAATTTCATTTGTGTGAGCCATTTGTGACTTGTTGTTGTGAGTTGATGATTTATGAGTGCATAGTCTTTGTTGTGGTTCGTGTTGGATGGTGTGGTGCCTCTCTTTTCATCTTTAAATTGAGTTGATCATAATGTGATGTGAGTTTTGACTTTGTTTGATTCTTATCTTACTTCACTCATATTGTCTTTGCATGGTGATTAATGATGTTTAATTATAATTCGAAGACAAGTTTGCTTATGCACTTCCTTGAATGTCTTCATCTTTTCTCTTAAACCTGAAAGTGTGAACCCTTTATTCATGATGATGTGATGTTTGAGAATATCTGATTGGTTGTGTGCTTTATCCATCCTTGATCTTGATTCATTTGTTGAGCATGCTTTAATCTTGGTGTAACACTTGTGCATTGATGTTGAATTCTTCTCATCATGTGTTGCATTGACATCCCCTTCCTCTTCATCCCTCTTCTTTTCTTTTGGGTTTTGAATCCATGGTTGTTGTTGAGATTGAGTTTGTTTAATGTTTACTTATGCTTGATCACATGCTCCCTTAGGGCTTCTAGTTTGAACTTAATTTTTTATTAGGTTCAGAGTAGGATAGACATTAGGCTTTCAATCCTTTGTATGACAACATTAGGGTAGTCCCTTTGAACCTCAACCTCAGGGCCATCATTTGCATGATAACATTAGGTAGACTTCCCTTTTATCCTCAACTATAGGGTCATATTGCATGACAACATCTAAGTGAGTTTCCCCTAGAGTTTCTTTTGCCCTTTAAGTCTTCTTTCTCCTCTCAAAAACACTTTCAAAACACTTAATAAATATGATGTGCATTGTGCGCCATGAGCCTTAAGCACATGGGAAAAGATGAGCGGATGCATTTCCAACCTCATCTTAGGGTACTTTGTGCGCGAGACGATTGGATCGTTAGCGTAAAGTATTCGATCCTATGTCATAGATTTTAACGCGATGCGAATTTCAAACAAAGTTAATCCACTTCAGTTAAAACTCACAAACCAGATGCAAATCATTTTGTCCTTCGGGATTATTTTTCAAATCATTTTCAGAAAGAGCACGTTATTTTCGTTCTACCGCAAATAGGCATCGACCCTAACTGCTGGAACGTGAACTTGACGTCGCTCATAAAAAACACTTAACCAATCTATGATACTACCCACGAACTACGGACGCTCTGATTTCCTCTTTCTCGTCCGAATAAGGATACATAGGCACAAGATGGAGAAGTCTTGGTGAGCAACCTTCCCCCATCCACCCGTAGTCCTCCGAACTACGTTGACTCTGACTTTCTCATTGCACGAGGGAATACGTAGGCCTGGGACGGCGAAGTCCTATCGAGTCTCCTTTTATTTTTTTTCCCTTTTTAGTTTCCGTTTAGCAGTAGAGCTTTAGATAATGCACCCTTTGATTAGAATAACAAGAGTGGATCCCATTGAGTACAATGGACGCGAGGGGGTGCTAATACCTTCCTCTCGCGTAATCGACTCCCGATCCCAAGACTTGGTTGCGATGACCATGTCTTCTCCCTTTTGAGATTTCTTCGATCTTTTCCTTCCCCCCGTTGGGATAAATAACGTTTGGTGGCGACTTTGTTTTTCCGCCGATTGTTTTTCATGTTGCGACAACTGGCGACTCTGCTGGGGACTCTGGTTCCCTACGCGAGTCAATCCTAGAGCTTGTCTGTTTTGGTTCATTATGTATTTATCTTTGTGCATTTATTTATTGTATCTGTTGTATATTACTTGTTGTATATTACTTTCATTTTATTTGCACTTGATTACTGTTATCATATTATTCTACTGTTGTTGTGTTGTTGGGTGGGATTGTTCCATGAGAGATAAGCCCATTACATAGGCTTGAGTACACACATTGGATTAGGGTGGGCTCTTGTTGACTTGTGTGGCGCTTAAAACATATTGTCAGCTTGAGTTCATATTCAGACTAGGTTTCCTTGGGATATACTTTGACATGTATGCTTATACAGTAACCATGGTGTTCCTTTGGGAGCTTATGACTCTAGAGACTGTTTATGGGAATTCAGTTGAGGCCTCCTTAATTCATGATGGTGCCAAACCAAAAATGGTGAACGTATCATCATTCCTCGACCTGAGAGCCCGTGATATTGAGGACCTGCTAGGATGCCTTTGTCTAAGACTAGAACCCACATGTGAGAGGGGATGGGTTTTGCAGGAAACTTTGACCTTCAACCTACCTAGTTTTCTGGTTTTCTTATCGGTATGGACTTATGAACTTGGTATTATGATTATTCTGGTACTATGGTATTCTGGTCTTCTCTTCAGAGTGGACTTTTGAACTTATTCAGTCAGCAGCACAACAACTTTTCAGAGCATATGGAAACCTTGATCCCATGTTTGTATTTGTACAGCATCATTATTGCATCCTAACATTCATGTTCGTTTATTTCCAGGGTTCGTATCTTATCATTGATTCTTGTTGCTGAAGACCCGCAGAGATGGACACCGGTAGGAAGGGTATTGTCAACTACAAATTTCTTTTGCCAGATTTGAGTTCGCTCATGGGCTTAATTGCCAATACTAGTCAAAGTAATTTGGATCTGTTTAAAGATGATTATGGGAAAATCCTGGGTATGTTGCATACAATCACAGAGTATGAGAGGATGGTTATTCACACATTGCTGCAATTTTATAAGTCTTCATTAAGATGCTTCACATTCATAGATTATCAGTTGGCTCCTACTATGGAGGATTTTTCACTCATCTTAGATATTCCGGTTAAAGATCAGGTGTCTTTCCATGAATCTATGTAAATTCCAGCTCCGGAACCTATTGTTGATGCTCCTTATTTAAGCACGTCTGTGGTGCGATCCAATGGTGGTTTATCTGGCTTTCTTTTGAGTTCTTTGGTAAGTAAAGCTCTGGTGTATGTTGAGGCCGTAGCTGGACTACTTTCAACGCCATTCTTGCTTTATACATCTATGTAATTGCTCTCTTCCATAATGTACTGGGATTTATAGATATGAACGCCATCAGAATTTTCATGACGATAAATCCTATGCCAACTCTTCTCGGTGATGTGTATCATTCAATGCACTCAAAGAGCTATAAAAAGAAAGGTGGATTAGTTTACTGTTGTGTTCCTCTTCTCTTTAAATGGTTCTTGAGTCATCTACCACGTGAGGGCACTTTTGTGGACTCCAAAGATCAGTTGAAATGGTCATAGAGAATAATGGGCATAACTGCTAAAGATATTCACTAGTTTGACAAGAGGTTGTTGTGAGCTGAAATGATTTATAGTTGCGGCGAGTTTCCCAATGTCACTCTCATGGGGATAAGGGGTGGCATCAACTACAATCCATCCCTTGCTAGGAGACAGTTGGTATATGCATTGAAGGTTCCCCCGTCATATGAAGAGGTGAAGGAATATTCACAATGGAATTGACAATCCTGAAGCCATGAAAAGAGCTGTGAAAGCTTGGGGCACTATTCAGAGGAGAGTGTAGCGCGCGATTTTTGTCGGTGACGCGACCACCTTATCGTGGAATTTGGGTTTTCTCCTCAATGAAGAGGAGGTGGGTGCTACTTTCTAATTTCTTATTTATCCCGTGAAGCGGAAAGGGAAAGGGAAGCTATCTAAAACTAACCTTGCACGCGAATGTTTAACTGAACAAATGCTTAAAGAGATTCGGGGAGTCGGGGTTAGGTTATACGATGGGGAGTTGCCAATTACCCATCCTATATGTGGTTATCCACAGGTTGTTAGCTTTAGGTTTCGCTTTGTACTTGATGGTGTTTATCCGTTAATGGGTTGGGAAAGTTTCTTGGGAAAGTATGAGAAAGAGAGTGAGTTTTTGTTGATGTTTTTGGTAAGGAACTGGACCTAATGTTTGATGGATGTGTGAAGGTACTGGACCTAGAGTATTTGTTTGGTATGCTCGCTAAGATTTCGCAATCTTATGCCTACGTATTCCCGTTTAAACGAAACAGGGAAATCAGAGCAATCGTAGTTCCTCCTATTCTGAGGGAGGAAAAAAGATATTTTGGTGTCTTGTTCAAAGCCCAAGATTGAAGCTAAAAGGTTGATTGACTCCACTGGGAAAATCCTTATACAAAGCCTAAGAGGAGGCTGAAAATGACCGACTCAACAAGAGAGTGTTTATATATGTCTTGTACAAAGCCCAAGATTGAGGCTAAAAGAGACTGACTCTTTGGGGATATCATTATACAAAGCCTAAGAGGAGGCTAAAAGTTTGACTTTTCCGGGTAAAATGTTCTGTCTGTCTTGTACAAACCCAAGATTGAGGCTAGAAAGAGTTTGACTCCGTCGGGGAGGGTTTGTATGTGTCTTGTACGAAGCCCAAGATTGAGGCTGAAAAGAAACTGACTCAGTGGGAAAAAAATATTTATCTGTCTTGTACAAAGCCCAAGATTTGAGACTAAATGGAGACTTTACTGACTCGGCTGAGGATATTTTAAGTGTCTTATACGAAGCCCAAGATTGAGGTTGAAATGAGTTTGACTCTACTGGAGAGTATTATCTGTCTTGTACAAAGCCCAAGATTGAGGCTGAAATAAGTTTGACTCTGCTTGGGAAATTATTTCTCAAAGCCTAAAGGAAGGCTGGGAGGAACTGACTCTGCTGGGGAAGAAATTTTTCCCAGGCTTAAGAGAAGGTTATGAAGATTTATGTCTTGTACAAAGCCCAAGATTGAGGATAAAAAGGGTTTGACTCAACAAGAGAGTGCCTTTATCTCTCCTGTACGAGGCCCAGGATTGTGGCTGAACAAGCTGGAGAAATCATTATACCTAACCTAAGAAGAGGCTGACTTCTACTAGGGGAAATCCTTATACCGAGCCTAAAAGGAGGATGGAAAAGATTGACTCAACAAGAGAGTGTTTTTATCTGTCCTGTACAAAGCCCAGGATTGAGGCCAAAAGGGTCGACTCAACAAGAGAGTGCTGAAAGGTGATTAACTCAACAAGAGAGTCTGAAAGTTGATTGACTCAACAAGAGAGTCTGAAAAGGTGATTGACTCAACAAGAAAGTCTGAAAAGGTTAGCTTCGCTGGGGAGAATCATTGTACAAAGCCCAAGAGAAGGCTAGCTTTTGCTGAGGAAAGATCATTATACAAAGCCTAAGAGGATGCTATCTTCTGCTGGGAATTATTGAGATCCCGAGGCAGGTCCAACTGGGGAATCAACTCTTGCTGAGGATTACAGAAGAGTTGAGGTATCAGATACCTTGAGGTCCTGATAGTGTTATAGTGATGATAAATTGACCCTGGGTGGGGAATTTTAGGAGAGAGACTGGGTTTTAGAACCCACGGGTTTTAACTATACTGGAGATTGATCCAGAATGACCGGGGTTTCTCCTATGTTTGTAGGGAACTTGAGAATGTTTTTTAGACTCAAGAGGGGATTTAGACTGTCCAATTCTATTGGTGTGGAAGAGTTTATATTTGTATGATGCCCAAGAGGAGGCTGGTATTTCAAGGGATGAGAATCAACCCTAAATGGTTTGATGTGTTGACACTGGAAAGACTGCTCTAGCAAAGGATGACTAAGTTCTGTCTTATACCTTTAAGAGGTCTTCAGGGTCCTTGTATTAAGCCCAAGAGAAGGCATGGAAACTTCTAAGAAGTCGGAGGGTCCTTGTACAAAGCCCAAGAGGAGGCGGGGATGCTTTTAGGAAGCCCGTGGGTCCAAACTTAAGAAGAGTTCAAGAAAAGTTTCACCGAGAATAATCTTTTCTTTAGTGAACAGTTCTAGGGTTTGAAGAAATTCAAGAGAAGTTTCACCGGGAATTAATCCTCTCTGGGGAAACTGAATTTCTTTGACAAGTTTTAATAGTAACAGCCTGAGAAAAGGTTCACCGAGAATATTGTCTTTCTCTTTGTTCCATATTATTTAAGCCCAAGAGAAGGCAAGATAGTATCTGGAAGTCCTTTGGGGATCTAGTTTTCACTGTATTTAAGAGTGACCATCTGGCTTTACCTAGTTCTAGACCTGGTTGCCGGGGAAAACTCTAAATAACTATACTAGTATATATACAGTTGATATATGACGAGTATTTAAAAGGGTATAAAAGAAGGACTTACAGGGGAGCAGCTTCCCACAATACAGTTATATATATTAAAGCATGTAAATAAAAGCTGATAAAACTTACAGGTGAGCAAGCTTCCATGCTGTATTGTTAGTTGTTTAGAGAAATTAAAGAAAGTTTTGAAAACAACTATATATGTGAACCTAAATCAAAAGATAAGTTATTTTTTTGAAAAGATTGTTGGGGCTTATACTCAAAGAGAGGCCCAAGGTTTAACAGTGATCGCACTGTTGTTTTGAAGATCGTATCGGGACTTATACAACGACTGAGGCCCAAAAAGGTTTATTTACAAAAGGGTTGGGTCTTACACACTTTCAAGAGGCCCAAAGATTTATTTTTGTACAAGTGATGAGGCTTACAACTCAGGGAGAGGCCCAAGTGATTTGATTTTGAACTGGCGATCGCGCCGAGATTTTTGAAACTACAGTGGGACTTATACAATGTTTGAGGCCCAAAAAGGTTTTGGTTAAAAATGGATTGGATCTTACACTCTATTAGAGGCCCAAAAGTGTTTGAAAATTTAAAATCGAGAGAAAACCCTAATTTTAAATAAAGTGTTATTTTTCAAAGGTAATTTAACTAATAAATGATAAAATATCAATTATATTTAAAAACAAGTTGTACACTTTGGAAAATATCTTGAAAAATCATGTTTAGTCGTATGAAAGTTTAAAATTCAATTGATTTTGAAAGATCAAAGTGGGAATTTCATTTAAAATTGTTTAAAAACAAATAAAATGAAATAAATTACAAAAATTCTAACTATATTAAATAAATAATATAAATTGGATTTTTTTGTAAAATAAAATATTTAAACATTTTAGTGAATTTTGAGAAAAAGAATCAATTCAAAAACATAAATATTCAGAGAGAAATTAATTTTTGAATCAATTAACAAAAATATCAAAATATTCAAATATTCAAAAATTTGAAAAAGGGCGCCAAGAACACCAAGTTCTTGCTCGCGTTCTCTGTTTCTGTAGATTTGCATTTTCTCACTTTTCTCCATGATTCCTCAATGGTTTTGCATGATTCAAGTACCAATCTTGTTCGCTTTTGAACAAGGATCACAACCATGTAGATTAATTGCATTTATTTTGAGTATTGAGTGAGAAATCAGAAGAAAACCTCAAGAACCCTAATTTCAGCATGAACACCATGAAATTCCATACCCGATTGATTCATGGCAATTGATTGAGGGTTATCACTCCATACATGATTATGAATATGTGGCAAGATTATTGTGCAGTAAAATATGCATGCATCATGGAGTTTGAAGAGTTCATGCTTACCTCTTGCAGCTGGTGATCGAGTTTGGTGATGGAGGTGTTACAACTAGGTTTCAATGATCTGGATAGCTTCCTTAGGTGTCAAGGAGTGTGTTTGAATGCTTGGAGTGGATTAAATTGAGCTGGAAGTGGTTGTGGTACCTCAACTGCAAATCTGTCAAAAACTTGAGCAATTGGCTGGTGATTTTGAAAATCTGATGTTACAGATGTTATTTTGTGTTATGGATCACTCACATATGATGTTTATGAGGTGTGTGTGTGTGATTGGTTTGGTTAGAATTTCTCTCAAACTCAAAATCCGATAGTGACTTGAGTTAGAAGGCAAAATCAGAGTGAAAGTGGTGATTTTGAGGAAAGTATCAGTTTGGGTGCTTTGGTGTACTCAAACTGACCATAAATGAGGCATATTTATAGTGGAGCAAGTTTGTTTTGCAAGCCATAGTGTATGGCAACTGGTACAGGTCTGTGGCCAATGTGGATCAAATGAAATCTCAAGTCTCCTCTAGCCATTGACTTGAGGTTAGAGCACAGGCCTATAGTCTTTTGGTTCAGAGATAAGTCTTGACTGAATTCAGTTAGAATAGGCTCAGTTCATGCCACCTTGGTGCATCCATTAAAGGCTTGGAAACACAATTGGAGTCTTGGCACTTTTTTGCCTTTTTAGGTTTGTTAGGGCTACTCGTAGATTCTTGGACTTGGGAGGCTTGGGGATCAGATCATCCCCCTTGGATTTGATCCTCTGATGTGTCCAAATTGATGACAAGGCTTGGAGTTATCAGATTTGGACAAATCGAGCAAATGTGCACAATTCTGCCTTGTAAAACCAGTTCATGATGCCATGTTTCAAGGGTTGTATCTCCCTGCTCAAATTGAATTTGGAGATGATCTGGTACTTGTTGGAAAGCCCTTATGGCATACTTTAACTTTGATGTTCACCCCTAGGCCTGGTTTGAATTGGATCAAGGTGAAAAATGTCCCTACAATTTGGAAAAAGTAAGGCAGATTCTGACTTAGTGAAAATTTCACTAAGTGTTGGAAAAATGCCATTTTCATGTTTTTAGCCATTTTGATCACTCCATAACTTAAAATCCATGAGGAATTGGAATGAGATGTAGTTAACACTTTTAAAGTATGTAATGAGAGCTACAAATCCAGCTTTGGACCATCCAAAATGGTTGCTTGGATCTCAAGTTATGGTCCTTGGAAGTTGGTACCCTTGCCACTTTGTTCCATAACTTAGAAAAATTCTAAGTTTTTTATGGTTACCCCTTTTACAAGTTAACTCACTTTCTTTGATTTTTCTTGATGAATGATGATTCAAATCACATATGAACTTTGTTTTAGGATTAAGGAACCTTGGTTGACCAAAAATCCAAAAAGTCAAACTTGGATTTTTGTACAGTTGACTTTTTTAGCAGATGAAAATTTGACTTTGTGATCCCTTTGTGAAATCAACCCTTGGGCTTAATTAAACTTCATGGATGGCCTCCAAGGGTATTTAGGAATATCTTGGACCCCTCCCTAAGGTTTGAGATCAAGGGTAGGTCAACAGTCAAGGGTAGGGTTGACTTTTTTCATCAGAAACCCTAATTTGTGATCAGATGGTTTTGAGTTCTTGTGGCTTATGACTTGAGCTCTTTGAGTCAATCAAATCTTATAAACATGCCAATGTGATGTATTTGAGGTCCTTTAAGTTCATTTTGAAGCTTCAAGTCATGCCTCACTTCACAAGTTAACTCAAGGGTTGAATTAGGTCAAAACCCTAATTCTTGAATTTTTTATAGATGGACCTTCAAGGTGATTTTGCCATTGTGGATAGGCACTTGAGATTCCTTTGAGCTTAATGGACCAAATGTTGAGGCACTGACTCATGCCTTGATGGAAAATTTCATCTGGAGGCCTCAAGCGACCAAAACCCTAATTTGGTGACATTGGCGATCCTGAGGTTTGATCCACTTGGAATGCTGCAATCTGGTGCTTGATTCTTGATGTGGGAGTCCTCTTGATCCATTGTGAATGTTTGAGAGGTTAGACAAGTTGAAGATCATGTTAATTCTTGATTGATCCTTGCCTAAATGCTCTGATAGGGCTCAAAACCCTAATCTTTGATTGTAGTGAGTGCTCAACCATCTTTGAGGAGATTGATGAGGCATGATAATTCATCCATATTGTGATGATGATTTTCACAATGATGAGAAATCCTAGTGGTCAAAATTTGGGGTATGGCAGAGAGGAAAGTCGTTCCTAGGTAAAAGTGACTGCAAAGCTTATCCCCCTTATATGGAGTGGGTGCAGAACAAAGTCAAGATTGTCTGTTTTCCTTTTCTCGTGGAAGCACTAATGTACCCTTTAGAGATTGAACAACCCATGACAGTCAGTATTGAAAGGTATAACAGGCTCTGAGCCGAAAAGGAAAAACTCCGCAAAGAGAATAAAGAACTGAAGATGAAGGTCTATTAGTTGGGGCATGATAAGAACGAAGCAGCCTATGTAGCCAAGGTGAAGACAGGACTATTAACCAAAAGAGAGAAAGAGATGGTAGAGGAGGTCAAGAATAGGGAACGGATATACAAGATCTGAGAAGCACCGGCAGCTTACTCCAGCTAAGGAATAAGGATTTAGATAGAGCCCGTGTCGAGATTTCTAAGTTTAACAGTCAATGGAACGCCACGGTGACTGATCACAGAATGAAAGAAGATGAACTTTGAGACCAAATTGAAAAGCTAAAGCTACGACTCAGAGACAAAGAAAGAGAAGTCAGAGAAGAATCATCTCATAGGTTCAGAAGTGAGAAACATCTTAAGGAGACATTGTCAGCCCTCGAGGAGCTTAAGATTCAAGCAGAGGTGAAGAAGCCTAAACTTGAAGAGGCTTTCAGTGAAGATGCTTGGGAGTTGCGGTGTCGATACTTGGAGGGGATCATGCACAGACGCGTTGTTCTCATTCAGGAGTTGATTCTAAGGCTAAAGCATCCTGATACCAAGAAATTATTCAAGGAGGTTCAAGCTTGGTGCAAAGAGCGTAATGGTTGGGGAGGCTTGTCTCCGGTGGATATTGACGATATGTGGTAGTGGATTTTCTTCTTTTGTATTTGATCACCGTCAGACTTGTTGGCTGGGATCACTGACTGTTGTATTTGGCTATATTTTTTCTGTATGGGCTGTATGTATTGACTCGTTATTATTCTCCTAATCTATGAGCAACTTTTACCGATATTTCATCCATCTCTTGTGTTTATTATTGTTATAAAACTTGAATCAAGGTGTAGATCACCCTGGAAATACTCGAGCATGACATTTGCATTGCATTTGCATATTCATGTGCATAACAGGTGTTCCTGACTGGCTTTTTCTTATCTCTACTTAGTTTTCTTCAACAGGATTGTGGACTCTAACATTCACAGATATTGCACGAGAGGAAACCAAAGACGAGTGATGGAACAAATCCAAGTTGAACTTCTGGAAGTACGAAATCGTATGACTCAGTTCATGGAACTTATGCAAAATATGGCCCAAGGACAAGAACAACTGAGAACTTTGGTCCAACCACTCATTGATACTGCTCAAGCTGATGAAAATGGTGTGGTCTATCCTAGTTGTGCTGGTGTTATTCCTCTAGGAGGAGGTGCTATTGGTGGCGCCAATCCTTCAGGCGGAGGTGGTGTTGGTGTTGTTATCCCTCCGGGCGGAGGTGCTGGGGTTGTCTTTCCTCCGGGTGGAGGTATTGCTGGTGGAGTTCCAAGAGTAGGTGGTATTGGTGGAGGAGGAAGTGTATGTGCTGTCCATGGCACTGGTGGCGCCCATAACCATCATTGGGAGGAGGACCATCAGGAAGATGCATTCTCTATGCACGACCTGGATGTTGGTCTCCCATCTGAGAAGGATAAGAAATTTAAGATGATTGAAGAAAGAATGTGTGCTTATGAGAACCAAAATGCTTTTGGGCTTGACATGACTGATCTCGGGTTGGTTCCTGGAGTAAGAATTCCACACAAGTTCAAAGTCTCAGACTTTGATAAGTACAAGGGAATGACCTGTCCCAAGACCCATATCAGAGCTTACTACCGGAAGATGTCTGCGTATTTAGATGATGAAAAGCTCCTTATGCACTTTTTCTAGGACAACCTAGTTGGGGCTTCCCTGGAGTGGTATATGGGATTGGAGAGGACCAACATTAGAAGCTGGAGGGATTTGGCGGAAGCTTTCATTAAACATTACCAGTATAACAGTGACATGGCTCCCAACAGAACGCAGTTACAAAATATTTCTCAGAGGGGAAATGAAAGATTTAAGGAATACACCCAGAGGTGGCGCGAATTAGCGGCGAGAGTTCAACCTCTGATGATGGAGCGAGAACTCATTGATATGTTCATGGGTACGCTTCAGGGACCTTATTTTGAGAAATTGGTTAGGTGTCTGTCAGCTGGGTTCTCAGATCTTGTGATGGCAGGAGAAAGAGTAGAGAGTGAGATCAAAGCAGGAAAGATCCCAAGTGGTAATGGCTCCTCATTTGGAGGAGGTAAGAAGTCGTATGCAAGGAATCCCAAGAAAAGGGAAGGGGATACCAATTCTATTTCCTCTTATCGGTGTAAATGTGGGACCAATCAGAATTATACACAGTAGGTTGCTACTGTAGCCATCCCGGTTGCACCTCAACAACAGAATAATGCTCCTCGCCGATATCCGGACTGACCAAGAACAACAAATAAGCACTTCAAGAATCCACCCATGCCATATTCTCAACTGTTACAGCATTTAATTTAGTTACAACTGGTACAGAAAAGGACTTTAGCTACTCTTACTAGCACTCCTTCACCAGGTTACGACGCTAACGCCCACTGCGAGTTCCATTCAGGGGCGCCAGGACACCACATTGATAATTGCAAGGCATTCAAGCATAACGTACAAGATTTACTTGATTCCAAATCTATTGATTTCACTAATAACAGGCTGAACGTGATACAAAACCCTATGCCACAGCATGGCGCGACAAGGGTAAATGTTGTTGAAGGTGGAGAAAAGTTGAATCTAGTATCTGATGTTAATGAGTTGAAGACTCCTTTGTTGTTTGTCAAAGAGCGTTTGTTGAAGGGAGGTGTGTTTCCAGGATGCACAAGTGATTGTCAAGAATGTGTAACCCGGCCAGAGGGTTGTGACTTGCTAAAGGAGGGTATACAGATACTGATGGATGATGGATAATTACAATTTGACAGAATTAGTGTGGTGAAAGATGTCAAGGATGATAATACGGATGTTGCAACAATCTCAATTCCGTACAGGACCATTCATATTTCGGCGCCAGTGCAACAAGCACCCATCGTCATTACTACACCAGGGCCGATACCGTATGAGAGTACCAAGGCAATTTCGTGGAACTACGGAGCTGAGGTATTTTGTAATGGGCAGAAATAAGAGTTGGTGGGTTCTTCGGATACTGGAGCGAATGTTGAAAATATTGTTGGAGCCAATGGTATTACACGCAGTGGTAGGGTATTCTCACTGTCAGATGATAATGTTGGCAGTTCGGATAAAGGAAAGGGTATATAGGTTGCGGAAGATTCCACGCAGAAACAGGCAAGCGATGCTTCCTTTTCAAAGGATGTAGAGGAATTCATGAGATTGAATCGGAAAAGTAATTATAAGATCGTTGACCAACTGAATCAGACACCATCTAAAATTTCCATTCTATCATTGTTACTATGTTCAGAGGCGCATAAAAATGTGTTGTTGAAGGTATTGAATGCTGCATACGTTCCACAGAAAATTTCCGTGAATCAGCTTGAGGAGTGGTAGCACATGTAAATGCAGGAAATGGTTTAGGATTCACTGATTTGGATCTGACCTCAAATGGAATGAATCACAATAATGCCCTGCATATATCCATGAAATGTAGGGGCTCTTTGTTGTCCCATGTTTTGGTGGATATTGGGTCATCCCTGAATGTTTTTCCAAAGAAGGCCCTTATGAAACTTGATACACATGTATTAATTTGTAGGCCAAGTGATTTGGTGGTGCGAGCTTTCGATGGGTCAAAGAGATTTGTGTTTGGTGAAGTGGTTATGACCATTAAGGTTGGACCAGAGGTTTTTTATATGACCTTTTACATCATGGATATCCAGCCGACCTACAGTTGTTTGCTAGGTCGTCCTTGGATTCTTTATGTTGGGGTAGTACCGTTTACCTTGCATCAAAAGCTTAAATATATGGTTGAAGGAAAGGTGGTTACAGTGTGTGGAGAAGAAGACATCATAGTCAGTCACTTGTCAAAGTTTAAATATGTCGGGGTTA
The DNA here is from genome assembly GCA_022829125.1 of Lathyrus tuberosus. Lineage (NCBI taxonomy): Eukaryota > Viridiplantae > Streptophyta > Magnoliopsida > Fabales > Fabaceae > Lathyrus > Lathyrus tuberosus. Next base: position 104,186 of record JALAZF010000151.1, on the reverse strand, counting down.
ATGGGGAGATCCATGAAACCCTCTATCAGGCCTTTGAAGCAGTCCAAATTTAGAAAGAGCCTCATGTGGAGGATAAAAGGCTAGAGGTTTCGATGTCTTCGTTGAAAGAGGTGCGCACTGTGGTTGAGGCTGACAGTTCTCAAAGGTGGGGCCAAGTTCTCGAGGTATCGATGAAACAAGATAAGTATAGGTTGGGGTACAAGCCATCACATGCTCCTCTAAGATTCAGAGGTCCCGTCAGATTTACAAGTGCTGGAGTTATCTTTGACAGAATCAATGCAATAGGGGAAGAGAAAGTCGATAGCAACTGTGACATGGATAGCTGGATCCGCCCCTGCGTTCCCGCCCAAGAGCTCTGCAACTGGTCTTCTGAGGAAGTCATCCTGGTCACTCATGAAGATTAATTTTTCTTGTTTTTGCATATGTTAAGTCCTACGTTCTGCCCAAGACGTAGTGACTCATCTGTAGGGCCACATGCTTTACTTTCAATGTTATCATAAATAAAAGAACATTTTAGGTTCAAATGTTTCGATCCCTATTTTTCATTTTTACATCTATTAAAAAGAAAAATGGCAATGTGTATTTTGTTTTGCTCATTTTTGAATTCTAAATAAGATATAACACATCACTCATGCAGATCTATCATCTCAGATCCCATTGATAATGGTTTAGCTATGGGTTAGTATGATTTTGATAATCCCATTTATCAAGCTGAAGAAGAGACTGGTGAAGACTGTGAACTCCCTGAGGAATTAGCCAGACTTCTGAAACAGGAGGAAAGGATCATTCTGCCTCATCAGGAGGATATTGAAATTGTAAATATGGGTACCGAGGACGCCAAAAAAGAAATCAAGATTGGGGTTGCTATGGAAGACAGAGTCAAGGGAAGCTTGGTTGAAATGCTACGAGAGTATGTGGACATCTTCGCTTGGTCTTACCAGGACATACCTGGGCTTAATATGGATATCGTCGTGCACCGTTTGCCTCTCAAAGAAGGTTGTCCTTCAGTCAAGCAAAATATGAGAAGAACAAGACCAAACATGGCTGTCAAAATCAAATAGGAAGTTCAGAAACAAATGGATGTTGGGTTTCTTGCTGTGACTAGTTATCCTCTGTGGGTTGCTAATATTGTTCTTGTACCTAAGAAGGATGGAAAGGCCAGGATGTGTGTCAACTACCATGATTTGAATAGAGCAAACCCGAAAGACGACTTCCCGTTCCCCCACATTGACGTGTTAGTGGACAATACTGCTCAATATTCTGTGTTTTCCTTCATGGATGGCTTCTCTGGGTATAACCAAATCAAAATGGCCCCAGAAGACATGGAGAAAACAACTTTCATAACACCGTGGGGAACTTTCTGTTATAAAGTAATTTTCTTTGGATTAAAATATGTTGGGGCAACTTATCAGCGGGTGATGGTGACTCTCTTTCATGATACGATTCACAAAGAGATTGAGGTATATGTTGATGACATGATTACGAAGTCCCAAACAGAGGTGGAGCATCTGGTAAATCTGCAGAAATTGTTTAAAAGATTGAGGAAGTTCAAGCTAAAGTTGAATCCGAATAAGTGCACCTTCGGGGTGAGGTTTGGTAAGCTGTTGGGTTTCATTGTTAGTGAAAGGGGTATCGAGGTAGATTCTGCCAAGATAAAAGCAATACAAGAAATGCCTGAACCAAAAACAGAAAAAGAGGTTCGTGGTTTCTTGGGGAGGTTGAACTACATAGCTAGATTCATCTCTCATCTTATAGCCACATGCGAGCCAATATTTAAATTATTGAGAAAAGATCAAGCGGTTAGGTGGAATGAAAATTGTCAAAAAGAATTTGAAAAGATAAAAGAATATTTGTAGGAACCTCCGATCCTCATGCCTCCGGTGGTAACAAGACCATTGATTATGTATCTTACGGTTCTTGAGAATTCAATGGGGTGTGCGCTTGGTCAACATGACGAGACAGGTAGAAAAGAGCATGCCATCTACTACCTGAGTAAGAAATTTACCAATTGTGAGCCGAGGTACTCAATGCTGGAAAAGACATGTTGTGTACTCGCTTGGGCAGCTAAGCGTTTGAGGCAGTATATGTTAAACCACACGACCCTGTTGATATCGAAGATGGATCCGATAAAATATGTGTTCGAAAAGCAAGCACTCACTAGAAGGATTGCTCGTTGGCAGATGGTTTTGACAAAATACGATATTCAATATGTTTCTCAAAAAGCCATCAAGGGAAGTGTTCTGTCAGGATATCTTGCTCAACAACCTATTGAAGACTATCAACCGATGAAGTTTGAGTTTCTGGATGAAGATATCATGTATTTGAAAGCAAAAGAATGTGATGAACCTTTGCCTGATGAAGGACCTGAGATTGGATCCCAATGGGGTTTAGTCTTTGATGGAGTTGTTAATGCATATGGCAACAGAATCGGGGAAATCATTACTACTCCTAAGGGTTCCCATATACCTTTCACTGCCTGATTGGCGTTCGCCTGTACCAACAACGAAGCAGAATATGAAGCGTGCATCATGGGGTTAGAATAGGCCATTGATTTGAGAATCAAGAATCTCGGGGTTAGAAGAGGCTATTTATTTGAGAATCAAGAATCTTGGAGTTAGAAGAGTCCATTGGTTTATAAAGAAGGACATCATCTACCGTTATGGTATTCCTGAGAGAATCATTACTGACAATGGTTCAAATTTGAATAACAAGATGATGAAGGAGCTATGCCAGAGCTTTAAAATTGAACATCACAATTCTTCTCCATATCGTCCAAAGATGAATGGTGTTGTTGAGGCAGCAAATAAGAATATCAAGAAGATTGTGTAGAAGATGGTGGTAACATACAAAGATTGGTATGAGATGTTACCCTTTGCTTTACACGCTTATCGTACTACAATGCGTACATCGACAAGGGCAACTCCTTTCTCACTGGTGTATGGTATGGCGGCAGTCCTACCATTAGAAGTTGAGATTCCTTCTTTGAGAATTTTGGCGGATGTGAAACTTGATGAGGCTGAATGGGTACGAACCAGGTTGGATCAACCGAACCTTATTGAAGAGAAAAAGTTGGCATCCATTGCACATAGTCGGTTATACCAAAGCAGGATGAAGAAAGCTCTCAATTAGAAAGTGCGTCCTCGGTGTTTTTAGACAAGTGACTTGGTTTTGAAAAGGATCATTCCTCCTCAGACAAATCACAAGAGCAAAATGGACTCCAAACTATGAAGGGCCATATGTTGTAAGAAAGGTTTTCTCTGGTGGAGCCTTGTTACTCTCAACTATGGATGGCGAAGATTTTACGTCCCCTGTGAACGCAGACACATTCAAAAAATACTACGCATAAAAAAGGGGCATCCCGGTGAACCACAAAAAGAAAAGATTCGGGAAAAAATTAGGGATAAAGGGAAAAAGAATAAACCCGCAAAGTTGAAAACCTGAAAAGGCAACTTTGGCAAAAATGGACATCCCGGTGGATTGAAAACCCGAAAGAGCGATCCCGGCAAAAGATAGGGATTTGAAAGCAAGAGGTTGTAGTCTGCGTTTGATCTGTGAGCATATCTTGATGCATGGGAATTTTAAAGGATATGAATCGCTCTAGTCAGTCTTTTCAGAAGGAAAAGCATTTGAGAGCGTCGAAGACATACGAGTCACAGCTGAATCGGAACCTGGTGGAAATTTGTTCCCACATTGCCGACATGTGTATTTTCTTTTTACTTTTGTGCAATTACCTCTTTCCAGGAATTGCTTCCAAATTGTAAATGTCTATTTACAGGCCAATTTGAGCAATAAAATTTCATTTCACTCAAAATCCGTCCTTTTTTGTTTTTACTTTTACCGTTTTGTTTGCAAAAACGTCCGATATTTTGATAAAAATTGCATGCGAAAACATTGAAACTTTACAGAGCATGTTAAAAAACAATGGAAATTGCTTGAATGATGAGTGTTTTGGGTGGTAACCAAAGATGCCATGTCGCATATAGAACATTCTGATGTTTATTATGTGTTTAGAGGATGGCGTGATCTCTCTCCCCAGTAGAGTTTCTCTCCCCGACAGAGATTACTGAGGTTTGGTCCACTTTTAGCAGAGTCGTGAAATTTCTGGTTATTCTCCCCAGTAAGAATTCAGAAGTTTGATCTCCCCGACCAGATATTGCTCCCCAGCGAGTGTCCAGAAGTTGGTTACACTAGACAGGATATTGGTGGTTTATTTATGCCTCCTGAGCATGTTCGCATCTCCATCAACGGTGTTTCCTTTATCCCCAACAAGGTAAGGTTAAGGGTTATTTCCCCAACTGAAGGGTAAGTTCAATGTTGTGGTATCATTGACCTTTCTCCACAAGCAGAGTCTGGTATTGATTTCCTCAGTAAGTAAACCAACAGGGGTTGATATACCCAGCAGGTTCAGAGCCCAATTGTCATTGGCACTTTTCTTCATCAGAATTCCTGGGATGTTTCCCTAGTAGATGTCTATTACTCTTACTTCCCAGCAAAATGGAAGTTCATTTGGTTTTTTCTTCAGTGGAAGGCCATTCAGTTTGTCTTCCCTATCCGATTTGTTTCTGGTTTTCTCAGCACTTCTTCTGGTGGAGTGTCTCTTACATATCATAAGCATCTTTGCATTGCATCCTCCAAATGCGTAGCATTTCCATTTGGTATGGAGAATTACGCCATAGAAGAATTCAAACATATACATTCGAAGCATAAGCCAGGTTTGATACCTTCTTTTCCAAATCTTTCCCTAGGAGATATCATTTAACTTTATTCCCCAAACAATGGTTTTGTTGTTGTTTCCTTCCAGAGGAATTATTTTGTGCTCCCTTTGCAGATTCGTTTGTTTAGGCTTCTCTTTTCCCCAGCGGAGTCATGTTCTCTTCAAGTCGTAAGTCTGTCGATTCTACTTCCTGTGATCCTTGCTTTATTCCAACTTTTGGTTGGCGTCCTTTATCCCAACTTTTGGTTGGTATGTTGTGTTTATCCCAACTTTTGGTTGGTATCCTTTGTTTATCCCAACTTTTGGTTGGTAGCCTTTGCTTTATTCCAACTTTTGGTTGGTATCCTTTGTTATCCCAACTTTTGGTTGGTACCCTTGGTTGAATTCTAACTTTTGGTTGGTATCCTTTGCTTTATCCTAACTTTTGGTTGGTAGCCTTTAATTTATTCCAACTTTTGGTTGGTCTTATTTGTTATCCCAACTTCTGGTTGGTACCCTTGGTTAAATTCCAACTTTTGGTTGGTATTCTTGGTTATTCCAACTTTTGGTTGGTATCATTTGTTGCATTCCAACTATTGGTTAACATCTTATCTTAATTTCCAACTTTTGGTTGGTATCCTCCAGTTCTATCCTAACTTTTGGTTGGTATCCTGTGTTAAATTCCAACTTTTGGTTGATACTCTATCTCTATTCCAACTTTTGGTTGGCATCCTTTGTTGTATTCCAACTTTTGGTTGGTATTCTTCATGGAGAATTCACCTTCTGTCGACATTTTGTTCTAAATCTTGGTTACTATCCTTTATCCTAACTTTTGGTTGGCACCTCCTGTTTGTATTCCAACTTTTGGTTGGTATTCTGCGTTGTTCCAACTTTTGGTTGGTACAGTATCCTTTGTCCCAACTTTTGGTTGATATCCTTTGTTAAAATTCCCACTTTTGGGCTCTTGACTTATCTGCTATCTTTTTCTATCCCAAGTTTTGGGTTGTTGACTTATCTGTTATCTTTTTCTATCCCAACTTTTGGTTGGTATCCTGTATCTATCGCTATCCCAACTTTTGGTTGGTATCCTTTTTGTAAGTCCACCTTTGACTGGCAATCACTCTATCATTTATCCCCCACAGTTTGCAAATTTTTGGGTTGTTTTTGTATTTAATCACCTTTTACCTTGAATGTTTGAAAGTCGTTGCTATCATTCCTTCAGGTCTAAGTCGATTGAATAGGGGTAGCTGTAACACCCAAAAACTTTCCCTATCTTTTCTTAACCTTTTTGGCTTATGTTTCATTTCATTTGCATCATCATTTGTGCATAACATTGGTTCTAAACATGGGATTAAGGTATCTTTGTTGACCCTCAAGAAGAGGGTGCGATTCTCAAGGCTAAAGCAAGAGATGGTGCTCACTCTTATGGCATTCTCAATCTCCAAAGTCCTTTCATCACCAAGGCATTCTCAATCATTTCACACAATCACCTGGATTAGGGTTACAAGCATTGATCATATTCTCTTATCTTTTGCATCTGAACTAGGGTTTTTGACCAAGGGCATCTAGGGATATTTTCTTGGAGCAAATCTTGGTTACATGGGTCTATGTGCATCTCAAGTGGTTCATACATGTCTCATGGCTCTCCACAAGTCATCACATGAGTTTCAGTCAGGGGAAAGAGGAATAGGGTTTCATCTGGTCAAGAAAGTCAATTGTGGCTCCACTAAGTCAAAGTCTTGGATTTTGAGGTCAACCATGGGAATTCCATGTCATCTTAAGTGTTATCTTATGTTTGGATCAAGAAGAATTAAGGAGAATCATAAAATCAAGATATTTGGTGAATTAGGGTTTTAATGGAAATTTTCTAAGTATGGAAAACCTTAATTTCTAGCCATCTTGCAATATCTATAACTTTTTCATCCTTGATCCAAATGGGGCAAACTTGCTATCAAATTAAAGAGGACATCATGTACTACAAGTTTTAAGAAGGAAAGATGTTCAACAGATTCATGGATAAAAAGTTATGAGGTCATTTGAGAAAAAGTGAAATATGAACTTTTATACCTAGAAATTTTTCTAAGGGTGTGTTTGTTTCAAGGATTAAAATTATAATCCTGGGAATATTATTCCAAGGAACATTATTACTATGAACTTTAGTCCTACCTTTATGTTTGGTAATTAATTTAAGTTCTCAAGAATATTTATAAAATATATTTTACTTAAAATTTTAAATTAAAAAATAAAAGACTTAAATAAATAGACGTGGGAAGTTATTGGTGGTTACCACTTATTTCCATGGGAATAAAAGATTCCCATCCTATTATATGGGAATGGAAAATGAAAAAACCAAGTGTAAAAAAAACTCCCAGGAATAAAAAGTTCCAAGGCATAATTTATAAATACTTGAAACAAACATGGGAATGCAAAAACTTCAAATCATATTCCTGCGAATAAATTTAGAATCTATGACACAAACACCCCCTAAGTATCATTTTTCAAGTTTCAACTTCAAGTTTTCAAGGCCATTTTTCTTTATGATCAAGGTTTCATTTCAAAATCCTTTCAACATGAAAGTTATAGATCCTTCTCCAAGCTTTCCATGGATGTAAAGAACTCCTCAATTTGATGTATATATATATATATATAAAGTTATGGTGTCTCAAAGTTAGGGTTTTTGTTATGCCAAATTTAGTAATGTGTTTGTCAACTTCTTGAACCTAATTTCAAGGACATTTTTCATCATGATCCAAGCTCTTATTCAATTTTCCTCAAACATCAAATATGTTAAGCTTCTTTCAAGCTTTCCAAGCATACCAAGAACTCATCATTTGAGTGCCTAGAGCTCGATATATGAGACCTCAAAGTTGATGTCATCAAAGGTTCAAACGTGCTTTGTAACTTAGAATTTTTTTCATGCAAGTTTAGGGCATTTTGTGGACATCTTTTCAAGATCACTTTTCACCATAATTCAAGCTTCATTTTAATACCACTCCAACATGTATTTTGTTCTATGATCTTCCTACTTGATTGGGAGCACAAGTTCTTTGCATTTGGTGTAGAATCCATCAAGTTATGGTTAATTGAAATGGCTTGTATGAGGTTGTTTTTAGGGCATGTCATTTTGTTGTTGTTCTTGCACATTGGTGAGCTTCCTTGGCAGCATCTTTTACCATCATATTTGTACACATAACATCATCACTCCTTACTCAAAATGATCCAAACAACATCCTTACATCATGTCATCCTTTCCATTTTGTTTTGCCAAAAGTAGAAAAGAGAAAGTGTGCAAACTTTGCCTCATTCTCCTTTCCCACGTGCCATTCTGATCACACACCCCTCATGATCAATTTCCAACCAAATCATTATCCCAAACCTCATTCCCAAACCTGAAACCAAAGCAAAATCGTGCCATGCACATGTGAGTTTCCCTTTCACATTTCACCTCCAAACCAAAATAACAAATTGCCAAGCCTCAACTTCATTCCCTTAACCTAAAACAGGTCATATATAAGCCAAAAAATTCCAAATTTGTGCCATACAGACCTCATTTTCAGATCTGCATCTAAGAATTTCTCTCTATTCTCTCATCCATGAACTGCTCAAAGGATTTCTCAGCATTTTCTTGTTAGTTTTATCACCCTCAAGGGTTTTCCAAGCTATTAGTGAAGTTCTTCTCAAGCTTATGCGAGGAAAACAAGAGACAGTGGACCTTTATCCACTCAATAATCTTCTCATCTATTTTCTCTTAATTCTTGTGCATTCTGAACCTGTGGTTGTTGTTTTTGAGTTGCCATGACATTGTTGAACATGATAGTGTGATTGTTGTGCTGTTTTAATGAATTCCAGTTTGTATGTCCAAATTTTATTTCCTTCGATTCACCTTGATATTGTGCTCATTTTGTAAAATAGAGGTTTGATTTGGAATCACCATGAAATTTTGTATGGAATCATGGTTTTGTTTTGGATTTCTGGGCAGTTGCAGGGAGCTCCGGTGACCAGCTCACCGGAGAAGATTACCGGAGCTAGGGCTCCGACGTGTCTAGGTAAATGAAGGATGATGTGGCATCTGGCGCAACTTTTTGAATTTAAATGTTCTGAGGTGGTTTGATCTAAGTCATTCGCGTTGGTGAGTCATTGCCACCTCAATTAATGAGGATGACATGGCTTCCACACATGTTATTTTCTTGTTTGGAAATCTGTTAATTTGATTGGGCTTATGCTTCTTTTGATTTCCACACCCCACCTTTTCTGGCCCATAGCGCACTTCAACTGAGTTCTTTGTTCCTTGGTTTTGCTGATTTCACCCCCCATGTTATGTTCACATGCTTTATTTTTATTTTCTTTTCCTTGTTGTTTTGATTTTATTTTTAATTGTTTAAACCATTTTAAAAATGCACAAAAATATGTTTCTGAACCTTTGACATGTTGAGATATTTTTGGTTATTTTTATTTTATTTTTCATTTTATTTTCATATTTTATTTGAATTTAATTTGAGAAGTGGTTTTCTATTGTGGTCCTTAGCTAGGGTTTGGTGTGTTAATGACTTTGCTATGCATTTTTTATCCAATCTTTTCCACATATTTTGACACATGAATGATGATTATTTAAATGTGGTTTTCATGACTTGATGATCATTTCTTGGTTGTTTTTCATGTGGTTTTATTTGTTCCTCGATTCTTGCTCGATTAGCTTCCTATATGAGATTATTTGGTCCAATTTGTGATGCATTTATGCAATTCTTCTTGAGATATTTTGCACATTTATTCTTTATGGATATAACATCAGTTAGAGCCTCTTGTTGGAAGTTATTAGGTCATTTTTTTATTTTTGATTGATGCCTAAATGTGACTTGGTTTTGGATTAAACATGCATGATGCTTGACCTAGTTTGAAACCATTTTGCCTACTTGTGCTTAAATGAAGCTTAAGATGATTAATTGATGTGATTACATGTTATCTTGACTTGATTATGGCTTTGGATTCATTATCATTTGGTTATTTTCCTATTTTTGGTTGAATTCCTAAGTTGATGATGTTTTGAGCTTGTTCCTTTGGTGTTCTTGACCTTGTTCCTTGAGATACTTCCTTGTGTGACCTAATTGATGCCTATGTATTCTTGTATGCTTGAAATGACATGTTTGATAATTTGATTTTCATGTTGTGATGTTCATTGTGTGATTTCTTCTCTTTTTTCTCTTCACATGATCACTTTGTTCTTTTTATGGGTGACTTGAATGATTTTTGTCTAGCTTTTTGAGCATGATACTTGTTGAACTTGTGTGATATCTTGGAAATGAATATGATGTGATACATTTGAGTATGCTTCTGACCTTGATGTTATGGTATGCATTACTTGACCATTTGTGCCTTATGCTTTACTTGAACACATCTTTTTCTTTGAGGATGATCATGGTATATGCTTGCTTAGTTTTGATGCATGCTTTGGATTTGATCCTTGATGTTTCTTCTTGCTATCCATGAATTGATGTTTGGGTTGATATTCATAATCATGTTATTGTCCATCTTGATTCCTTGACCTAATTTCATTTGTGTAAGCCATTTGTGACTTGTTGTTGTGATTTCATGATTTATGAGTGCATAGTCTTTGTTGTGGTTCATGTTGGATGGTGTGGTGCCTCTCTTTTCATCTTTAAATTGAGGTGATCATAATGTGATGTGAGTTTTGACTTTGCTTGATCATAATGTAATGTAATGTGGTGTGACACTTGTGCATTGATGTTGAATTCTTCTCATCTTGTGTCGCATTGGCATCCCCTTCTTCTTCATCCCTCTTTTTTTCTTTTGGGTTTTGAATTCATGGTTGTTGTTGAGATTGAGTTTATTTAATGTTTACTTGTGCTTAATCACATGCTCTCTTAGGGCTCATAGTTTAAACTTAATTTTTGATTAGGTTCAAAGTAGGATAGGCATTAGGCTCTCAATCCTTTATATGACAACATTAGGGTAGTCCCTTTGAACCTCAACCTCAGGGCCATCATTTGCATGATAACATTAGGTATACTTCCTTTTTATCCTCAACTATAGGGCCATATTGCATGACAACATCTAGGTGAGTTTCCCCTAGATTTTCTTTTGCCTTTTGAGTCTTCTTTCTCCTCTCAAAAAGAATTTCAAAACACTTAATAAATATGATGTGCATTGTGCGCCATGAGCCTTAAGCACGTGCGAAAAGATGAGTGGATGCATTTCTAACCTCATCTTAGGGTACTTTGTGCGCGAGACGCTTGGATCGTTAGCGAATGAGGATATGTAGGAACTCGTAGTCTTGGCGATCAACCTTCCCCCATCCACCCGTAGTCCTCCGAGCTACGTTAACTCTGACTTTCCTATTGCACAAGGGAATACGTAGGCCTATGACGACGAAGTCCTACCGAGTCTCCTTTTGTTTTTTCCCTTTTCGTTTCCGTTTAGCAGTAGAGCTTTAGATAACGCACCCTTTGATTAGAACAACAAGAGTGGATCCTGTTGAGTACAACGGACGCGAGGGGGTGCTAATACCTTCCTCTCGCGTAATCGACTCCCGAACCTAGGACTTGGTTGCGATGACCATGTCTTCTCCCTTTTGAGGTTTCTTATATCGTTTCCTTTCCCCCGTCGGGATAAATAACGTTCGGTGGCGACTCTGTTTTTTCGCCAGTTGTTTTTCGCGTTGCGAAATGACTCATACAATTATCTGGATACTTTGCACTTAGTATGCAATTTTTTTGTCGGTTGTATTTGTCGGTGAAAATTTCAAAATTTCAAAACATTTTATTGTCATTATTTATATTAAATATCATTATTTTTATCATTTTTCTACATCAAAATGTAATTTATGTTTCATGCATGTACCAATACAAAGAAAAGCTTCAGAATATACTACATACACCCCAGATGAGGATCCAAACCAAGCCAAAGCCCAAAATCCGTACAAAAAATGGTCTAAAAGTCACTTTATGAAGATGGCGAATGCCATCCTCCCCTTGGCGAACGCCATGGGGTCTGAAACATTATTTCGGGGCAAAATGTGGAAAATCCCCATCTGTGTGTTTCGTCCCTTGGCGAACACAAAAAGCCCCTTGGCAAACGCCAAAAGTCACTACTGATTCCTTCGAAGGAAACTTGGCCTCAGATATCCACAACCCGACCATACATGTGTTTCGCCATCTGTTGGCCGACACTATCTTCGGCCGGGAAAATTCTAATAAATTAAATTCCAAGGAATTCATCTTTTTGTAGGTTGCGCTCTTACGGAGGAGATTGAATTCCGTCCCTTTCATGATAACACACATGTGTGCCGTTGTGAAAAAGAGCGGAACTATATCATTTGGAGGATTAATTACCTCCATCGCACGAGCTTTACAGCTAGACACTACGCTAGCTACATTAGAACCATTGTCACCTCGCATGATTGATTTAAATTTTTTGATAAATTTGCGACTATGCAAAGTGAGAAAAGTATGAGGCTACAACCTCATGGTTTATAATGTAGTTATCTCGAGTGTTGTTTTACTTTGTTCTCATCATACCGATGTGCGATATGAGAGAAACTGGACTTATGACCTACAAGCCCCACCTTTTGTTGGTCCGTTACTACCAAACGTCCTAGAGGACGAAGGTGACGGAACCGATGATGAATATGAACGGAGGAACCACTCTCCCGTTCATCACTCACCACACCGCATGCATCAGCTGCATACATACCACCTTTTACTCACCCCGCTGCAGGTACATCTTCTGGTTTCTATATCACTGAGGAAATATGGAGAGAGCAAAGAGCTCGCGAAGAAGAACACGATGGTCTGTTGTATGCCATGTTCGAGCATCAACAAGACGCAATGGACTTCATGCGTGAGTTGCAGAAAGAGACTGAACACTCTATACGTTCCATTTTAGAGGCTCATCACACCATAGTTTCCCAACAGCAATGCCAACAAGCCTATATGAACAACAACTTTAACCTGGTGGAGGCTATTCAAGGTTTCATACTTGAAAACCTCCGACAACTCCATTAGTCTAATGCCTCGCTAACAGCGAGGATTGAGCGACTTGAGCATTCACAAAGTGCCCACCACCACAGTAAGAGCTGTTATCCTCGACGTTCAGAGCAGAGAGGAGAGGGTACCAGTGGTCAGCAGTAGCGTCGTCCAGGTTTCACCTATTTCTTTCCACCTTTTATCGAAACATTGGGGACAATTTTCGGTTTAAGTGTGGGAGGAGATATTTACTGTTTTATTTTCCTTTATGTTTTTCATTTTATTGCTTTCTAGTTTAGTTTTAATTATGCTTTTATCTTGTTTTTTGTTTGTTTTTAATAATTACATGTGCTTGACGGGTCGTCTGTGTAGTTTGTCTATTTTCCCCCATTTCTTGAGCCATACCAAAAAAATATTTGAATAAGAAAACAACTTTTATTTTGAAAATTTGGGTTGTTAGACAAGTTTAGGATAGTTTGCAGAGACTTGGGAAAACTTTTGAAAAATCAATATCGTCTTGACACCGTAAGTTTCTTAATTATAGGAATCGATCCGGATACCTATTATGCGATGGCCTTAAAATCTCACTGTTGAATTAATCCTTAAGTAGTTTATTTTAGCAGTCAACACCATCTAAGTTACCGCTAAGTGGACGAACCGATGCAAATAGGTGAATGATCCCGTAAAAAGAAAGAAAAAGAGAAAAATACATGTAGAAAAAACAAAGATTTTGAAAAAGGATCCGCCTTCTAAGTTAGGTAACCCTCACCCGGTTACTTATCCCAACGGTAGCAAAACTTCTAAAAATATGCTTATGTGTCTGTGTTAAAAAGCAAAAAAAAAAAAACATTGAATGTTGACACAAGTTTGGATCAGGATCACCAACAGGTTTTTTCACCATGCGAGTACAAGATAACGGGCTTAATGTGATTGCGCCTGAATGAAAAAGGATAAGAAATGGAGGAGTAAGTTAGGCATATGTATAATAACATGATACAAATTGATTTGTATAGGAAGGAAACTTATGACCGCAACCCGCGGAAAGTGTTACTACGATATCCTTGGTTCACAAGTTAGTACCTATCGACGCAGTCTTGATCGAACTAAAAGTCTTTAGCCTAAATTGAATACTTGTGTGTTGCTATTTTTCTTTCGTGCTCATAAGAGTTTGCTTGAGGACAAGCAAATGTTTAAGTGTGAGAGAATTTGATAACACTGAAACACACTGCGTATTTGACTCGGATTGCACATGTTTATTGTTGTTTAATTATTATTTTCTTGCATTATGCTTGTGTTTTGTCTTGTTTTTAGGTACATTGCCTAATAAGAGTCTGTCACGAAGAAATGGAGCGAAATGAGCAAAAAACAGAGTTTTTGGTGAAAATTACACACATGGCGTTCCACATGGCGTTGGCGATGAGGGTAGCCGTGACATGTATGGTTTCTCCCACGTTCCAACGGTCACAAGACCATGTCTCCCACATTTTACACACATGGTAGACGCCATGTCTAGATGGCGGACGCCATCTTCACAAAAGGGGGACCAGTCAAGGACGGTTGGAGAATGAAGCCATGACTATAGATTTTCGCGCCTACGGTTTTTGGAGGCCCAACTTGACGTCCAAGGCATTGTATCACTATAAATAAGACTTAGTTTTTCATTTTCTAGCATCCACTCTTAGTTGCAGCATATGCCATAAACTTACTTTGTTAAAGCGATAATTCGTCACATCGGGGAATTATCGCATCATTGTTGTGAGCGAGTGTGGAGCATCGTAGCGTATAAGTTTAAATCTTGCTGTTATTTTCTTTACAAGTTTGTACTAGATTCAAGTCTCCGATTTGGAGTAGGTTTTTAATTCAATTCGCATTATTGTTATTTATTTCTCGCACTGCTTTATTATTGTTTATTTCCCGCATCGCTTTACTTTGTTATTTCCTGCACTGTCTTTAATTTGTTTACTTTATCGCTCTGCTTTATTTTCTCTATTTTCTCGCACGCGTTACTTGATTTATTTTATCGGAAAAGTTTCTTTTTCAAAATCAATTGCACACTTAACACACATTTTCCCTAAATGACTTATTCCGATAATCAATTATATGATATATTGTTTATCGTAGTCATGTCTAGCTAAATCATTAGTGCTGAAATGTGAGGATCGTCGTTTCGACAATACTCCGTATGTTGTATCTATAGGAATGCTTTAGGGGATGTTTTGGTTTAATACAATTTTCTGTGATTTATTTGATCGGATATTACGAATGTAGATCCGTGATTACGTCGGGTAAGATTGAAAGTCGTCCGACATTTAAGATAAAAATTGGTTAGTTTTTGATTAAGAAAAACAGCGGAAGCACTTTGTTAATCAATTAGGAAGGTTTAATATTATTAGAAAGTGATTTTAAAACTATTTTCGGACGCGTTCATATGTTTAAGATCCGGTTGGCCGAGCATATACCGGAAACCCTTTTGTGTTAAAAGTTTCCAATCAAAAGCACTTTTTAACTGAGTCTTAGAGGTAGTTACATAAAAAGGATTTTTTCACTTTAATGCAATACACGACCGGTGCAGCGTGAGCGGGTGGTATAGATTAGAGGTCAAATCTGGTTCCAATTACGCTAACGCGACTGTTCCTTTTTAATTAACTCTTTTTCAAGGAAGAAAATATTGCCACATAAGTAATTCTATTTAGACACAATAGGAGTATTGTCTGATCGATGTGAATTGCATTTCCGCATTGTTTCTCTGAATTTATTCTATCTTCATTATTTTAATTTTCCGTGCACTTTATAATCCTGTTTGATTAGCCTAAAATAGAACACCGTAACGATAGTTTTAGATAGCTTGACATTGGTTTCTGTGGGAACGATAATTTTTTATATTACTCTGACGTATTCCGTATACTTGCGGAAAACACGACATCAATGAAATTGATCTTCTTCATACCCATAATGTCCAGTATTTTCATAGGTTTTCCAATGAACGTGCCTATATTGCATAATCCAAAACAAATCCTACTTTCATGAGTTAATTTCTTTATCCACACTTGTTCATAAAGATGTGAGAACCCTTGCTTGTTTTTCACTGCATTGAGGCGGCAATGCAATAACTCTTACTCTTTTAACAATGTACTCGAGCTATACGCTCGAGTTATCCGTGCATATCGCGGTGAATATTGTAATTGTTTTTACATTAATAAATTAAAATTCAACCGTAACTTTTTTTAACCCCTAAATTAAACTTAATTACTGTTTGGAAGTATTGGAAGATGTAGTTGCCTTTCAATTTTCCCACATTACTCTGTTTCCACTCCCAACCCCAAAACTCTCGTCCTCTTCTCACTTCTCACTCCCCGCGCCCAACAACAATTTCCTCCATCCAACCTCATAGTTAGGGTTTATCCATCACCCACATCTCCACCATATTCTTACACCGAAAACCCTATCAATAAAACCCTACTCTCCCCGAATCAAGATTTCCCCTTTCTCTTTTCGCGATTCCCGTGTTGCACGTTCTGATTGGTTTGCGTGGGTTCCGTTTCTAAATCGAAGTTGGAAACTTTGGTGGAAAAAGAGATGAAACGCAGCGTTTCATTGGTGCTGGTGCTGTTCCGTGTTGCGCAATGTCGACAATTGCGAAAAAGAACTTAAATTGATTTCTTTTTACGGTAAGTTGGATTTGTTTTATTTTATATGGTTTCTTTTGAGGAATGAAATTATCTATAGGGGAATGCTGATTAGGTTGAGCTAGCTCATGTATCTTGTTGTTTTGATTAGAGTTGTTTATGTTTGTTTTTGTTCAGGGAATTCTTTGCTGAGTGTGAAAGTTGGGGTTTTTTTTTTTTTTTTCATTTTTGTGTTGCTTAATTGGGACCTGTTGGTTGAATTTCTGGTTTGCGATTAATATATGTATAATCAAGGGAATCATGGTTCGCATTCGGGGCAGGGTTCAAACCCTCCACCTCCGCCTGTACTGCTGCCACCGCCACCACCACCGCCATTGGGTTATCAGCAGGCACTGCCACCTCCTCCACCGCCACCTCATTTTCAGCATTTTGTCCCACCTCCACCCCCACCAGCAGCTTCCCATGTTTATTTACATGGGCCCCCCACTGTGCCAAATACAGGACCTTCGTATTCTATCCCTTCACAAATGCACCATGGAAATGGCATGGCTCATGCAACATTTTCTACCATTGGGCAAAATTCCCAACATTCTCCTAATTTAGGTGTCCATAGTCATACCATTCCGCCTCCAGTTCCTCCCCCTATTGGCCGCCCTCACCAGGAGACATCTTGGGCTCCTAGGCCGCCAAGTAGAGTGTTGCCACCTCCTCCCTCTTCTTCCCAAGGACAAATTTTGCTTAATCATCTTCTTCCTCCTCCACCACCTCCACCCCCTTTTCATACTCCATCTCCTGATGGAGTTTATGGCCATTCAACTGTTGGGAATTACCACCACATGGCTTCCATTGCCCCTCCACCGTCATTACCACCATTGCCAAGCTCTCCACCACCAGTTCTGCCATCTCCGCCTCCTCCTGCCCCTCATATGGCTTCTACATCCTCCCAAGCTGCATGCACTGATGATCCACACTCTACAGAGGTTCCTAGCTTTGAATCAAAGGTTGTGGAGTCAGTAGAAGGATTTGTAGGTTCCTGTCCATCTGGTACTGTGCCTGTACATAATTCTGATTCTGAAACCAATCAAGATGTTGGAAATTGTGATGTTGCTCTGGTTGCCCTCAGAGATGAGCTATTGCCAACTAGAAGTGTAATGTTGGATCTTCCCCCACCTCTTCCCCAACCAGCAGAAGAAAATACTGTAAGCGCTGATTCTGACATGGAGATGGAAGGTTAGTTTGCATTGTTACCCATGTCTTCTTTTTTAATGTTGTATTTAAATTTTGATATCATTGGTTCTTGTATAGAGTTGATGAGTGCTGAATATCGACCAAATGCATGAATCTGCTTCTACGTATTCTTAATATTACTTTTTTTATATTTGATTTTGATGCTAATAAAATGCGGAGTTTATTTTCATTGTTAGAGAAGCCAATGGATTAGAGTTTTATTTTACAGTATAATATAATATACAGGAAACTGGATAACAAATTTTAGTTAAGTGTGGTTCATCCTTAGTATTCCATCGAGGGTTGCTGCTCACTCTTTAAAATGTAAAGACAGACTAGACTGTTCGCTTTGGTATAATTTCTATAACAGCAACCTTAGCAGTGAATACCTTAGCTATTATTTTCTGATAATGTGGTCTCTACTATATTTATATATCTGAATAGGTAAAAGTGCATTTGGTGGGGGATGGGTGTAACTGGTTTACTTTAGCTGTGGGTATGCATTTTAAATTTTGGACAATATCATAATAGCTGGCTGAAAGTTGGCTAGGGGAAAGAGAGGAGTGACCCAGTGCGGATGATTCTCTTTAGGGTATATTTTTATTTTGACAAATACTTACTTTTATTTCTCATGGGCTGGTTAAGAGGAGTGACTTAACAAATAAAAATTTGTTCTATAACTTGAGCCTGATCTGCTTTATTTTTTTTTTCTCATGGGCTGGTTAAGATGACATTACACTTTCTGACAAAGACCAAGGATCAACTTATGCAATTGAAGGGGTAACTCTGCCGCATGATCGGGTTGATGAGGTGTTTAGCATTAATGAGAAAATACAGAGGCTGCAGAGTTCAACACAAGACGAACCTGACAAAGGCATCTTATCCAGTGGTGTATCATGCTCTGGATCCACAGGAGTCAGCAAACAAAATGAAGGTTTCATTCAAGAGAAACCACTGTTCATTGTTTTTGATTGATTTTTGTATTAGTTAGGTGCTTAAAGTTTCCATGTGATAATCAGACATTTATTTATCTAGTCCATCAGCTATTCATCATGGTGATTGATATTTTTCAAAATTAGGGACAGAAGATTTTTCATTACACGGTAAGTTTTAGCTCTAGAAAATCCAACCAATATTGTCTATGGAGGAATGCCAAAAGCCCACTTTATAAACACGTCATTGCGGTCTATGGTGCTTCCGTGATGGGCATCCATTCAGAAATTGCCTATGGTGGTTGTCCAAAATTCAATCACGTCATTCTGCCAGGGAGGCACCATGACCACCATTTAACAACCCTGAATCCAACCCTGATTTTTCAGTACTGAATTCATCAAATACTTTAGTGTTCAATAACATTTCACTTTAATGTTTAAACACATCATCTAATTGATAAAAACTATAACAAAAAACTTATACAAATTAATCAAGAGTTGTGCTGATTGCTTACATGAAAGTACTCAGTTTTTATCTTGTTACTGAGGTAGCCCTCTCAGAATTCAATAGCTCTTACTTGTTAGGCTTTAGGAAATCGCAATGGAAATAGGGAAAATAGAAAGAACAAACGACAAAAGTTAGAAATAATTGGGCTTGTCCTTCTCAAAGGTATCCCTTTTTCATACAAATTTTATAATATTTTGGATGAGTTCTTCCATCTCTTGATCCCCCAATGTTAGAATATTATGTGCCTACTTTATTATTTGATTCCTAATCCATGCTAGAGTTAACTATCTTATATATTCCTTTATTCAGATTATTTTATATTCCTGTGTTGATAAGACTCTTAAAATGCAGGACTAGGACCTTCATCTGATGTTGAGCCCGTGAAATCTGCAAGATCAGCTGCCAAGGTTCTTAGTCCCCTGAATGACTCAATTGAATTGGCCGAATCCCTCCCAAGCACTGGATCGGGAAGATTGGAAGCTCCTCTAGACAAGGATTTTATAGGAAATGGTGCTTCTGATCATGGCGAAGCCACTGATCCCAATAGAGATTCTGAGCAAGTTATGAGGACTGGCAGCCCAATTAGACTTCTTCAAAATTATGCTTCTGATGAAACTTCAGATAATGAAGATGAAGGCTGTACAGAAGATGCTAATAATGTTTTTACAGACTCTGCAGGAGCTGATTCTTGTGTTCCGGATGCCCTTAAAGATTTCAAGAGTAATTTGGAGACTGGTATTGGATTTAAAAGTCCCTCTTATACTGAAAAGGCGATTGGGATGCCCTCCAAAGCATCACCGAATAATTCAGATATATCTCCATGTTTAGTACAGGAGCCCGAGGTAACCCGTAAAAGATCCGTCTCACGTACTAGTGATGGATGTGTTGCGCCTAATCTTGAAAATCAGGTGTCTGTTAATTTTGCTTCTTCAGTTGAAGCTTTACAAGGAGAAGACAGGTTAGGTGATACTGGTTTTGACATTGATAGTAAGAGTGGTATTGCTGAACAAAAACGTGAGAAGGAAACCTCAAAGTTTGAACCAACTGTTCTAAAAGTAGATGAGTTCGGGAGGCATATCAAAGAAGGTGCTTCAGATAGTGGCTCTGATGAATCTCGCAGTCGTCGGACTAAGAGGATGAACAAAAGAGATAGAAGCCGGAGTCGCAGCCGGTCTCGATCTCCCATAGACAGAAGGAGTAGGAGAAGAAGAAGAAGTCCTCAGAGAAGAAAGGATAAAAGAAGCCTCTCTCGCAGGTATGTACTGCCACTGTGGATTGAAGGATGCTTTGATTACCTTCTATTAACATGAGCATTGTCTACAAACAAACAGCTGGTGTAGGAAGCACAAACTGTCTTTTCCTATGTTATTTTGTTGTTTGAGCCTAGGCTAAAACCTTCCTCTGTTACTTGAGGATCTATGATGCACCAATTCTTTATTTTTCCTCCCATATCATACTCAATTATCTGGGATACGCCGATACTCTCCAATGCACTGTCGATATGTCTTGGTGCAGTATTGGAGACCATTTAAAAAAATAAATCCTGATACTCTTTATATTCTGTGGACATGCTCTGGACACGCCATCAACACCTCATTTTTCATGACAATTCTTATCTCAGATACTTATTTTTTAGTATATGTTGAAGCTCATTACTTGTTAAATGCAACAAATATAATTTACATCACCGCTTTTGATTTCAACGAATGCAATCTATATTACCTATTGACCAAATTTTCACCCATATTCATACTTTCATAACTATTTTTGGTTATGATTGTTTAAACGCAGTTATATATTTTTCCTATTTTGTGAATTCAATTCTATATATATTTTGAGGATATTATTTTTAAGAATATTATTAAAAAACTTCAACTTTTGTTTGTTGCAGCTGGTCTCCTAGGCGGCGTAGAAGCAGGAGTAGGTCTCCAATCTTAAGACGTTCAGGTGACATTCATGGGGAAAATGTGAGAAGGGACAAGGATCAATGCTTTAATTTCTTACGTAGAAAGTGCTATCGTGGAGCATTATGTAAGTTTGCACATCATGAATCTGACAGGAGTGCTACTTCAAGGCGCTCCAGGAATAAACATGACCTGGAACTCGATTCTCCTGAAAAAAGTTCTAGGGTTAATGAAGAAGTTAAGAGTATTTCTTCTAAAGTGTCAGATTATGAGCATGATGGATTCAGAAATCAGGACACAGATCTTCACCGGAATATAACTGGCCAGGAAGTAGTGCAAAGAAAGGAAGATTCTGAGGGCCGCGCTGTTGTGTCTACTACCTATGGTATCGATGGTCAATCAGTTAATAGCATTCCAAGTTCTGAAGGTGTCAGAGAGGTTTCTCCTAAGGTGCATGAAACCTTAGTTGTTGGAGAAAATCCCAAGACTTCAATACATGAAAGTGATAGGTTTCAGAATGCATTAAGTTCTCATCAGCAGCACTTGGTTGATGACTTTCAGCCTGAAGCTTTAAGCCACGCTGATGCTTCTAAACCATCAGGTGCTACATCTAAAGATGTTATTCCATCAGAACATGGTTCATTTGTTCGGCAACTACAATCCAATGTTTTTGTTGAAGTTCCAGAACATTCTGGTGGTACATCTAAAGATGTTCTTCTGTCAGATGATGGTTCATTTGTTCAGCATCTACCATCCAATGTATCAGTTGGAGTTCCAGAACATTCTGGTTACCCATCTCAGCTTCTAAATGTGGCTGGTGCGACTGGTTTGTCATCTGATAAAAGATCTGCTAATGAGGTTTCTGGTAGTGAACCTTTACCATTTACGTTACCATCTACACAACTACACTCGGCCAATAGTTCTGTTGGTCCATGTGTAGCATCAGAGCAGCCTTCATTGCACCCTCAGGGTTCTAAAGAGTTACCTCCACGAAGTGTTTCATCGGTGCAAATCCCTCTTCATACTTACCCATTGCCTGCTTTTACTGGCTCACATTTCCAGGGTGAAAATGCCGTGCATATGCCACAAATTCCAAGACCATATGGCGTAGTGCAGCAAAATGCATTATTTCCTTTCCAATCTCCTTACCCACCTCCATTACCGACACCAAATTCTCATTTCAGTGTACCGCCTCATAGCTCTTGGACCTCCTTGCCGCCGCCACCACCACGACCACCACCATCACAGGCCGTGTATAATTCCAGTTCAAACTTGGGAGTTGCAAAATCTTTTATTTCTTCCGAATTTAATCAGAATCAACTGCATTCGAGAACTGATTATGTTTCCCAGACTTCCTTGATTCCCGGGTTGCCATCTAATTCTCAAAATTCAAAGTTTGAGGATCAAGCTTACCCTCCAATGCAGGACCATTCTCAAACTTTCGTGCGTACAGAACCTCTCTCTCCCAATCATCTCCATCAGGGGCACCCGGCATACCAATCACTTTCAAGCTCCACATCTTTTGGTGGCTTGCATCATCAACCTAAACAATTTTCCTGGGAGTCAGATGTGAACAGACCCCAACCTTCTTTGGGCGTCAGGTTGCCTCCTGAAGGACATTTCGGCACTTCCTCCCACATTCACCCATTATCACAGCAACAGCAATCAGTTCATAATTTTCAATATACTTCATCTGATGTTAATTTGGCTGGACCTGGAGGGACTGCTACTGTATCCAGACATCCACCACATATTCCTGACAGCAACCATTCAACTTCTCTTCCGGCTTTTGGAGCATCAAGAGTTTCTGCCCACTATAATCCTTATGCATCAACCTTTGAGCAGCCGCTAAGTTCGAAATTCAGTTCAAGCTTTTTACGACAAGAAAATGATATAGATTATGGTAATAATTATGGTCCTTCTAGATATAGGGAAGGGGATAGTGTTGGATCAAGACATACAGCATCACCAAAACCAGCAGGAGCTGTTGATCGGATCTTGCCAGGGTCTGGTGTACAATATGATCCACTTTTTGACAGCATTGAACCATCATCATCTTTGAAGAAATTTGATTTTGAGCAGAAGCAGGAAGTTACAGGTGAATCCAATTTCAGCCTAAGGCCTAAAAGTTCTCATATGTCTTTGGATGGCAAAGAGAAGAAGCACAAGAAGGTTGGGGCTGCTGCCTCTACCAGTTCTCTAAATAATGATGAATATGGTGAGACAGCAGATGCTGAAGTGGGTGCTGTTGACAATGAAAGCCTAAGTAATGATGTGGATGTTGCAAACTTGTCTCCGGGGGAGGATGAAATTAATCAGAACAAATCTCCAGGGAAAAGAAAGAAGAGCAAGGATTCTAGATCAATGAAATTATTCAAAGTTTCTATTGCAAACTTTGTAAAAGAGGTTTTGAAACCATCATGGCGACAGGGTAATATGAGTAAGGTGGCTTTCAAAACCATTGTGAAGAAGACTGTAGACAAGGTGTCGGGAGCCATGAAAGGCCACCGTATACCCAAATCTCAAGAGAAGATAAGTCAATATATTGACTCATCACAGCGAAAGTTGACTAAACTTGTGATGGTAATTTGATCTTCTCATCTCTTAGTGTTTTTACCTCACTGGAAGTATTTAGGTAACTGTTTTTGTTGGTTTTTATGTTTAAACATCCCTATCTGAAGCTGTTTATCATGTCCTTTATTTTCTGCAGGGTTATGTTGACAAGTATGTCAAGGTGTGAAGGTTGGAAGTGAACTTTGCCAATGTTTCTTCAATATTTAATTATCATCAGTCTACACACTTTCGTAGAAAATACACTAGTTCTTGCCTGGAGTTTGCCCCCTTCATTTGAAAGAGTATTGGAAGATGATCTGTGACATGTTCACCAGCATTCCATTTCCTGAAGATTTCTTGGTCAACCTCAAATGTGTATGTATATTGTGATATAGTTATTATTTTTTAGTACTTTGAAGAGGGCTGCCCATAAGAAGTTGGATTTTTCCCAAAGTTCTTTCTTTTCTTGTTTTAATGAGCTGATAACGTCAGAGAGAAAATGTAGTAAAAAATTTACTGCAAGGAAAGAGTAAAATTTTCCATTCTTTTTTCTTGTACAATTTTTCTTCTTCTTTTGACTTATTTCAAAGCGTCTCTGGTTGTCGCTGGTCGATAGAGATTTTACTTGTGGAGGGGATTTGAATCAACTTTCCCTGGTATAAAGTCACCACAGGCAAATTCTCTTCCGTAATGATTGGTTTTCACTGTAGCATGCTGCATGTGAAAACAATCCTTCCTTATACAGTTGAAATTCAACAAAATCTCTCAAAATGGTTGGAGTAGAAGGATTTCAAAAGATTTGAGAGGATTTAGATAAATTATTTACACTTAATCTATATTGTTAAGATACTATCAAAATTAAAAATATATCAATCATAAATATTTATTTAATATTATCAAGAAAAAAAAACAATTTCAAATAAAGTAGAAGATTTCTTCTTCAAATCAATCTCCTCTTCTTCTTGACAATGTAACATCTTGGTGTTTAAAACTTACTTTGCGTTTGCTTATGTGTGTGCAATGTGTTTATAATTATGCATAGAGGGTTAAGGTTACAAAATTGAAGAAATTAGTATAATTATGCATAGAGGGTGCCTTTAAAAAAATGTTTTGGATGAAATTTTTAGGAAATTTATAATTTGAAGTTATTTAAATGATTCAATTGAAATTTACTTATTTTTAATTTTTATTTTTGGATTAAGTATCAAAATTATTCTTTAAAATTTTGAGATCATTTTTAGAAATTTTAAAAATTTTAGATCAAATTTAAAATTTAAAATTAAAAAATAAAGACCAAGCTGAAATTTTAAATTTTTAAGGAAATTAATTTGTAAAATTTAAAAATTATTAAAGATTAATTTATATATATTTTTAAATTATCTTAAAATATTGCCTTTTTTTTGTTAAAATGTTTATTTCAAATGCACTCTAAATGTCTATTTGAATTATTTTTAGTTTTTATTTTAAATTTTAAAAATTATTTTATAAATCAATTTTAAACCATTTTTAAGAAATAAAAAAAACTTTTGACAATTTAATTCTTTAAAACTGTTTTATAAAAATGAAAATGAAAAAATAAGATTAATAATCTAATTTTAAAAAGTGTTTTTGACAAGTTAACAAAAGTTATTTGATGATCTATTTTAAAACTACTTTTCCATATTAAATACAAAACTATGATATTATTTTAAAATATAAAACCTTCAATAAATATACATTTGAGTAAAATTCAAAAATAGAATAAGTCAAATAATCCATTGTTCATACAGCCTGGTAATATATTTCATCAAACATCTAGTACACTAATCCTATATATATATATATATATATATATATATATATTCCAGACTGACCCAATGGCTAGACATGACCCAATTCACTTCTGCTCCTATAACGGCCCAATTGCCTAAGTCCAGTCAATTTGGGGCAGTATTTACCTTTCTGCCTCTCTACCGGGGAATGTTGGTCGGTTGACCTCCAGAGTCAGCTGCCCCTCCTCAGCAGTTCCTGCCCGTCACGCACGGTTCCACCATCCAAAAACAGTCACGGCGCCTGTGCCCGCAACTGTGCCTCTGCCCGTGGCAACGACTAGTTTTAGGCACCTCTGTCCATCCCAATGGCTAGTTTCTGGCACGCACCTATTCTTTAAGGAGCGGTTATCTCGCCCCAAAAATAGGGACCAATGGCCAAGTGCTGGGGGCACTATAAAAACCCTCTCATTTGAGAGGGTCAGGTATTCTAATTCATCCTAAGACACACATACTATGTACATGCCTCCTTTTCTCCCGATTCTTACTTTAGCATCGGAGTGCCTTGCAGATACACCCCCTCCTCATCTTTCACACTCAGCATCGCAGACGCAGTCTCTGGCCCACTTCAGGTTCTAATCAGCCTGTAAGATCAGTGGCGCCGTTTGTGGAAAACTCTGTTATCCCCGTCTTTCTTCCCTTGTAGATTCAAGACCAAAACAGTTCTTCCAAGATTCCGATCATGGCCAACCAACCAAGACCATGTCCACGATGCTTGTAACTCTGCTTTCCTCCCTGTCAACAAGACTGATGCTCACGGAGCAACACCCTTTCTTGGGAGCGACGTCCGTCATCAGAAAGATGGAGCCACCACGTCTCCTTCCCTAGTTCCAGCTGACCACGTTTAGGACCAGCCCTCTCAGGACCATCAGCTTGTCCCGATTCCGCCCAACGCCGATCCAACCATGGCGGCCCTGCTCGAAACCCTCAACAAGACCAACCTCCTAATCCTCCAGCAAAACGCGATGATTGAACCTCTAGAAGAATCCAACCGACCAAGACCCCCTCCGCCAAAGAGAGAGCGTAGGAGATCTCAGAGTCATCCTCCCCGACGTGAAAGAGACCGCCAGGCTCCACCAGATCCAGAATCTCTTGCAATCAGGAAGTGCGATCATGCCTCTCCTCGGAGCCAGTACTCCCCGAGGGCCAAGAGGACCAGAAGGGACCTGCAGGCAGAGCCTCAGCGTTCGCCTCCGCCCAGATCTAAGGGCCGAGCACGAACTCCATCTCCTCGTCGGGATCGTCATCCAACCTTTAGACGAGGTACCCGCTCCCCGTCGCGGTCCATCAGCAGCAGCGACGACGAGTCTCGCGGCCCGTTATCCCAGGAAATCATGGTCATGCGCCTACCTAAAGGGTTGGAGAAACTCCCATCCCTGGGTACATACGATGGCACTACAGATCCTGACGAGTACATCGAGAATATCGATACATTGCTCGATTACCGTGGCGTCCGGGCGCCATCAAATGTAGATTGTTCCCAACCACTCTGAGGAAGGGAACAATGACTTAGTACAAAATGCTCCCCGGCGAATCCATCATATCTTGGAGGCAGTTGGGGAGAATGTTCTCCAGGCACTTCACGACATCTCGCCGTCACCCAAAGACCGAAGCCTCCCTTGAGGCCATCATTCAGGGGAAAGATGAACGTCTTCGAGCCTATATCGAAAGGTTCAACAAAGAAGCTGTCCAGGTCTCCACGATCGACGATGTGAAGAAGTTCTTGCTCGAGCGAGGACTCTGTCCCCGTACAGAATTTGGCAAAGCAGTTGGCATTGAAACTCCAGCGACGATGGACGCCTTCCTCTTCAAGGTGCAAGCATAAATCCCGTACGAGGAGAAAAAGCTGCTAGCTCCGCCCGGGACTCAAGGCACCAAAAGAGTGCCAGGTCCTCCAAGCACGATGACCCCTCGACATCTCGTCGGGGAGACAGAAGACGCGAAGACCGCCCCGGGATTCCTGGGACAACAAAGGGCCTTCTGGCTGGTTCCATGAATACACTCCTCTGACCGTCTCGCGGGAAAAGATCCTCTCCGAGTGCCCCAACTCGGAGTTTCGGTAAGCGGGGGTACGATTCCCTAAACAGATATTGCCCAAGCCAAATACTGACAAGTCGAAGTATTGCCGGTTCCACAAGAGCCACAGCCATATGGCATAGGACTGCATCTATCTGAAGGATGCCATTGAGATACTGATCAGGGATGAGCACCTGAAGCAATTCTCTAAGAAGAAGGATGCTCCTCGGTAGGACGCCCAGGAGTCCAAGAAGGTCGAAGAAGAGGTGCCTACATCCATGAGGGGCTCAACGTCCCTTCTTAATTTGCTGCGCACAACTCATAGGAAACCTTCCCCTCTACCATGTTCATCTCCGGAGGGGGCTTCAACAAGGTTACTGTGGGCTCCGTCAAGAGGAAGTTCGAGCACTTAATCAACATGAGCTCGAATCAAAGTTCCACGCTTGATAAAGTCCGGGGAGAGTTGGTCCCCATCACCTTCTACCACGAGGAACTCCTCGGCGGGGCTCCCAACTCAAGCATTTCGCTGTTCGTGAGAGCACAAATAACCAATTTTGATGTTCGCCGAATCCTGGTCGACCAAGGCAGCTCGGTCGACATCATGTATTCCTACCTATTCTCTACCCTCCAGCTAGATGAGACACACCTAACGCCATACGTAGGCTCTGACCTACAAGGCTTCAGCGGGTCGGTCATAAAGCCTTGGGGGGATGTGGAACTGATCGTGACTTTCGGGTTTGCAGAAACGGCCAGGTCCATCAAAGTTCAGTTCCTGGTCATCGACTGCCCGTCCCTCTACCAATGCATCTTTGGATGGCCAACCCTGGACGAATTGGTAGCCGTGCTCTCAACCGTGCACCTGAAGATGAAGTATTACACTTTCAAGGGTTTCGTTGCCACTCTACACGGGGACATCGAAGCAGCGAGGAGATGTTTCGAGGCAACCTCCAAGGGGCTGAACACGATCGCCTCCAAGCCGAAGACTCCCAACAAGCATGCTCTGCCCAGCAGCTCTGAAGAGGCAAAGTCGTCGCCCCGCGTCGACTCCATCGACCTTGACAGCCGCTTCTCCGAGGACGACCAGAGGGATCAGAAAAGGAAGGGGAAGGAGATCCAGCCATGTTCGAGCAACCCATCCACATCTACCAGTAGCGGTGAGACCTCCCATCCGATGCGCCCAATTCTGGATGGCGAGTTCGAACTTGTCCTGCTCGGTGACGACCCCAGAGAGGAGTGAAGATCGGGACCAGACTCCCTGACTTAGCGAAGAAACAACTAAAAGTCTGCCTTCGGGAGAATGCAGATCTGTTCGCGTGGAGCGCCGCGATGATGCCCGAACTAGATCCTGGCGTGGCTTGCCACCAACTCACCATCGATCTCGCCACTCGGGCAGTAGCTCAACGTAGGCGAAAGCAGTCTCCGGAGAAAACGGAGGCTGCCGAACAGGCTGTAAAAGACCTCCTAGAGGCAAATTTTATTTTGGAGGCCAAGTACACAACTTGGATGCCCAATGTTGTACTCTTTAAAAAATCAAATGGAAAATGGTGCATGTGTGTTGATTATACCGATCTTAATAAGGCCTGCCCTAAAGACGCATATCCCCTCCCCAATATAGACAAATTAGTTGATAATTCTGCTGGTTTTAAATTGTTATCGTTCATGGACGCGTATTCGGGCTATAACCAAATACCCATGGAAAAAAGCGACAAAAGGTACACAACTTTCATGACCGAATCAGGCAACTATTACAACAACGTAATGCCCTTCGGCCTGAAAAACGCTGGCGCTACCTACCAAAGAATGATGAACAGGGTCTTCCGAGGAGAAATCGGGGCTATGCTCGAAGTCTACATGGACGACATGATCGTGAAATCCCACGAGGAATCTGAACACACGATCCATTTGAGAAAAGTCTTCGAGCAAGCCAGAAAGTACAAGATGCGCTTCAACCCAGAGAAGTGCACGTTCGGAGTACGAGCAGGCAAGTTCCTCGGTTTCTATCTAACAGAACGAGGAATCGAAGCTAACCCAGACAAGTACAGAGCCTTCTATGAGTTCCCCACACCAAACTCAAAGAAATCCATCCAATCCCTCAATGGGATGCTCGCTTCGCTGTCCCGTTTCGTAGCGAAATCTGCTCAGCACGCACTCCCCTTTTTCAAACTCCTCCGCAAGGAGGTAGCCTTTGAGTGGACGGAGGAATGCGACAAAACCCTCCTCCACCTGAAACAAGCTCTGTCAGAACCACCGGTCATCTCCCGTTCATATAACGGGGAAACCCTGTATCTATATCTCGTCGTCGCGACCGATGCCGTCAGCGCCGCCCTTATTCGTGAAACGTCTGATGAGCAGAAGCCCATATACTTCACGAGCAAAGCGCTGCAAGGGCCGGAACTGAGATACTAGAAGATAGAGAAAGTGGCCCTAACCCTTATCAACGCTGTGAGGAGGCTGAGGCATTACCATCTGGCCCACACAATTGTGGTACGCACAGACCAACCCGTGAAGCAACTGTTGGGCCGACCAGACATAGCCGGAAGAATGCTCAAGTGGTCGCTGGAACTGTCCGAGTTTGACATCCAATATGAGAGCAGAAAAGCTCTCAAGACTCAGGCACTGGCCGACTTCGTCATGGAAATATCCTTGCCCGATACCCCCACTTGCGGGGCTAGCAAGTGGACAATCTTCGTCGACGAGCATCCAGCTCGGCAGGGAGCGGAGCAGGTATCGTCTTGGAAAATGAGGAATGAATCCTCGTCGAGGTCTCGCTTACCTTATTTTCCCCACTTCCAACAACCAGGCCGAATACGAAGCCTTCCTCGTAGGTCTCCGCCTTGCCGAAGACCTGAGAGCCGAGGAAGTCATCATCTGCACCGATTCTCAACTCGTGGCCCTCCAGGTTCGAGGAGAATATCTGTGAAGGCAAGCTTCTCAATGGTTTTGATGAAGACAACATTATTCATTCAAGATGTTATGCTTGCTCAAAAAGAATGGATCAAGACATTGAAGCTAGCACAAAGTTTTTAATTTTTACAAGTCTTGAAGAATTCTCAAGTATAATCAAGGTATAACTCTCACTTATCAATATGGTTGCATACAAGTGTTCAAAAGTGTCTCAAGCATGCAATATATATTGATAAAATAGTTCTCAAAATAATCTTCAAAATTCACTTGCATACATGGTTCATTTGGTTGAAAATATATCATTATTTCTAGCTTTAAAAAAAACAAAATATTTTTATCATACATTTGAAACTTTATTTTTATTATTATTTTTTTCATATTTGAACCATGTTAAATCACTTTCAAATATAATCTATTGACTTGGATAAATCAATAGATGTTGCATAATATTGGTTCAAATATTTAGACAAATTTTTAATTTTTCAATTTATTTAAACATTCAGTTTTTGGTTAATTATGCCGTTTTGAACCGACGTAACTGAACAAAATAACCGCCACAATTTACAGCAGTGTTTTAATTTTGAATATATTGGTACGTTACGCTGAAGTAACCGGTTACCCTATATAGATTAACCGGTTACCACTGTTCTTGCATGCGAAAATATGTATCTTTTCATGAAAATGATCATTGGTTTTATATTTTAAAAGCATGGCATTGTTTCATATCATAATACCTTTATGTAGAGGTGTTTTGTGCATTATATAAACATCAATTTTTCAGATTTAAAAACACCTCCTTGCTCAAAATTTCAAACAATCATTCTTTTACCAAAACTTTCGTTTTATCAAAGTGTTCTTAACAAACTTTCTAAGAGTGAACCTTTGCATAAAATATTCACACATACTGCATTTGTTTCATTTCAATTGTGATTAAACACTTGTATAATCTCATTGAGAGTGATTGTTACAAAAATGAGAAGATCAATCTTTGGATTGATATATTGAAGAATCAAAGCTTCATCTACTTACTCAAAATTCAGAACTATTGAAAAAAATCCTAAAGGTCCAACAATTGTTTGGTTTAGGTGTTGACTATAAGGGAATGATTGTTTCTCTTATAGGGTTGGTTTTCCTTGTGATCCGGATTGTGGATACAAGAGGTCCATTTGTGAGATATTTGTTCTCGATTGGACTTTAAGCATTTGTAAATCCAAGAGGGTTGTTCTTGGTTGTTAGAGTGGTATAGAAAGACATAGGTTTGTCTTGTCTAGGAATCTAACATTAGTGAAATTCTCTTTCAAGTTGAAAGGGGAGTGGAGTACTCTCAAAGTGTGAGGGGAACCACTATAATTCTCGGTGTTCATTTACTTTCCGCATTTACCGCATTTTAACACTTAGAATTCTTTAGGAAAGTAAAACTCAAGTTCATCGAAAAATCGGGATAAATTTCTAAGAACCTAATTCACCCCCTCCCCCCCTCTTAGGTTCACATATAACTTATAATTGGTATCAGAGCAGGTTAAGGTAACCTGTTCCTATCGATCCGGCATGGCTTCCGCAAGTTCAAACCCGGTTTTCAAAGACGGTGGAAGTAGTAACAAGCCTCCACTATTTTCTGGAGAATATTTCAATTTTTGGAAAATAAGAATGAGAGCACACTTAGAAGCACAAGGAGATGGAATATGGGAAACTGTTGAAAATGGTCCACACCAACCAATGAGTGTTGTAAACAATGTTGCAACTCCAAAGATTAAAACTGCTTATAATGAAGATGATAGAAAGAAAGTGCTCGATGAAAAGAAAGCTATTAATATTCTTCAAAGTGCATTAAGTATGGATGAATTTTTTCGAGTTTCACAATGTAAATCTGCTAAAGAAATATGGGATACTTTGGTAGAAACACATGAAGGAACGGCTGAAGTTAAAAGATCCAGATTAAACACATTAAGTCAAGAATATGAGATGTTCCGAATGCAGCCCCGAGAATCAATCCTCGACTTGCAAAAAAGATTTGTGCATTTGACTAATCACTTAATGGCACTTGGTAAGACATTCTCTAATGATGAATTAAATCTCAAAGTTCTTAGATCCTTGACTAGAGAATGGCAACCAAAAGTTACGGCAATATCGGAAAAGAAAAGTCTTTCTACAATGACATCCGCTTCCTTGTTCGGAAAACTTCAAGAGCATGAATTAGAACTTGAAAGATTGGAGAAGCATGAAATACAAGTAAAAGATTCAAAAGATGTTGCCTTAAAGACAAAAGTAAAAGATTTTGATACCAATCAAGAGGATGAGTCCAATAGTGATGAAAATGATGATCTTATCAAGAAGTTTGAAAATTTTCTAAGAAAACAAAGAAAAAAAGAGATCACTAAAGGGGAAGCACCAACGAGAAAGATTAAATGCTTTGAATGTGGAGAGAGAGGACATGTTAAAAGTGAATGTCCTACACTTCAAAAGAAAAATAAATTCAAGAAAAAGAATCATAAAAAGGAAAGGAAAACATATGTAGACAACAAAACAAGTTCATCTTCAGATGAAGAACATGTAAATCTTGCATTGATAGCATCACACCACTCCGATGATGAAAAAGATGAGGTTAGTAATAATTTTTTTGATAATGATGCACAAGAAGTTATTAATGAACTTTTAAATGAATGTAAGGTCTTATGTAAAACAATTTCTTCACAAAAAAGACAAATAACATCTTTAGAAGAAAAAAGTCGATGTTATGGAAAAAGAGTCAAAAGATGAAAAACAAATGAAAACTAGTGAAGAAAAACAAGAGTTGGTATGCAAAAATTGTGAGTCACTTTCTTTCCAAATTGTTCAACTAAAAAGAATCCTTGAAAGGTATGAAAAGGGACAAGTTGGATTGGAAAATGTTCTTAGCCAACAAAGGTATTCTAATGATAAAAGTGGGCTTGGTTATTCAAAATTTTCTAAACCAAGTTCTAATAAAACAATCTTTGTTAAGGCTAGTAACCAAACTTCTAAAGAGAAAGTGAACAAACCTAGGAACGTGCATCCTAATCCTAAAAAGAAATCTTATGTTCCAAGATATAAGAGCAACTTTGAACCTACTTGTTTTTATTGTGGTATTGTTGGTCATACACCTAATGCTTGCTATGTAAGAAACTTTAGTGTTGCAAGTGGGCATTATGTGTGGGTAAAGAAAGGTACTAACTTTGATGGACCCAAAGCACATTGGGTACCAAATCAAACTTAATTTGTTTTGTAGGTTTACTTTAGGACCACTTTAAATCTATGTTGTTTTGATAAGTGTGGTTCTAAGCTTTTGATGGGAGGCATAAACTAACTTTCAAATCTAGTTCCAAAGTCCAAGGGTTATTTCACATATGAGGATTTCCTTAAAGAAAGAATTCTTGGCATTGGCAAAGTTGAAGCACTAACTTTCACATCCATTGAAGATGTACTTTAAGTTGACAAACTAAAGCATAATCTTCCTAGTATAAATCAACTTTGTGACAAAGACTTCAAAATCATGTTTCGGCAAGGATAAATGTTTGATGAAGTCTTTCATGAGGTAAAACTCATAGGTAAAAATTATTTTTCATTTTTCAAGATTTCTTTATATATTTCAAGTCTTTTCCCATCCTTTTTGCTAATGACAAAGGGGGAGAAGATGTACGTGTTTGTGTTTGTTTTTCTCTAACAAAATGCAGCTAGCAAAGACTCTCTAAATCATGAATTTAGGGGGAACATTGATCAAGGGGGAGCCTTTTGTGTTAGAGAAACAAGATTAAAGCAAATTTTCAAAATTAGGCTGTCATCATCAAAAAGGGGGAGAATGTGAAGGCAAGCTTCTCAATGGTTTTGATGAAGACAACATTATTCATTCAAGATGTTATGCTTGCTCAAAAAGAATGGATCAAGACATTGAAGCTAGCACAAAGTTTTTAATTTTTACAAGTCTTGAAGAATTCTCAAGTATAATCAAGGTATAACTCTCACTTATCAATATGGTTGCATACAAGTGTTCAAAAGTGTCTCAAGCATGCAATATATATTGATAAAATAGTTCTCAAAATAATCTTCAAAATTCACTTGCATACATGGTTCATTTGGTTGAAAATATATCATTATTTCTAGCTTTAAAAAAAACAAAATATTTTTATCATACATTTGAAACTTTATTTTTATTATTATTTTTTTCATATTTGAACCATGTTAAATCACTTTCAAATATAATCTATTGACTTGGATAAATCAATAGATGTTGCATAATATTGGTTCAAATATTTAGACAAATTTTTAATTTTTCAATTTATTTAAACATTCAGTTTTTGGTTAATTATGCCGTTTTGAACCGACGTAACTGAACAAAATAACCGCCACAATTTACAGCAGTGTTTTAATTTTGAATATATTGGTACGTTACGCTGAAGTAACCGGTTACCCTATATAGATTAACCGGTTACCACTGTTCTTGCATGCGAAAATATGTATCTTTTCATGAAAATGATCATTGGTTTTATATTTTAAAAGCATGGCATTGTTTCATATCATAATACCTTTATGTAGAGGTGTTTTGTGCATTATATAAACATCAATTTTTCAGATTTAAAAACACCTCCTTGCTCAAAATTTCAAACAATCATTCTTTTACCAAAACTTTCGTTTTATCAAAGTGTTCTTAACAAACTTTCTAAGAGTGAACCTTTGCATAAAATATTCACACATACTGCATTTGTTTCATTTCAATTGTGATTAAACACTTGTATAATCTCATTGAGAGTGATTGTTACAAAA
Organism: Lathyrus tuberosus; assembly: GCA_022829125.1. NCBI lineage: Eukaryota > Viridiplantae > Streptophyta > Magnoliopsida > Fabales > Fabaceae > Lathyrus > Lathyrus tuberosus. The sequence goes on along the minus strand of JALAZF010000151.1, from coordinate 69,260 downwards.
ATGAGAAGATCAATCTTTGGATTGATATATTGAAGAATCAAAGCTTCATCTACTTACTCAAAATTCAGAACTATTGAAAAAAATCCTAAAGGTCCAACAATTGTTTGGTTTAGGTGTTGACTATAAGGGAATGATTGTTTCTCTTATAGGGTTGGTTTTCCTTGTGATCCGGATTGTGGATACAAGAGGTCCATTTGTGAGATATTTGTTCTCGATTGGACTTTAAGCATTTGTAAATCCAAGAGGGTTGTTCTTGGTTGTTAGAGTGGTATAGAAAGACATAGGTTTGTCTTGTCTAGGAATCTAACATTAGTGAAATTCTCTTTCAAGTTGAAAGGGGAGTGGAGTACTCTCAAAGTGTGAGGGGAACCACTATAATTCTCGGTGTTCATTTACTTTCCGCATTTACCGCATTTTAACACTTAGAATTCTTTAGGAAAGTAAAACTCAAGTTCATCGAAAAATCGGGATAAATTTCTAAGAACCTAATTCACCCCCTCCCCCCCTCTTAGGTTCACATATAACTTATAATTGGTATCAGAGCAGGTTAAGGTAACCTGTTCCTATCGATCCGGCATGGCTTCCGCAAGTTCAAACCCGGTTTTCAAAGACGGTGGAAGTAGTAACAAGCCTCCACTATTTTCTGGAGAATATTTCAATTTTTGGAAAATAAGAATGAGAGCACACTTAGAAGCACAAGGAGATGGAATATGGGAAACTGTTGAAAATGGTCCACACCAACCAATGAGTGTTGTAAACAATGTTGCAACTCCAAAGATTAAAACTGCTTATAATGAAGATGATAGAAAGAAAGTGCTCGATGAAAAGAAAGCTATTAATATTCTTCAAAGTGCATTAAGTATGGATGAATTTTTTCGAGTTTCACAATGTAAATCTGCTAAAGAAATATGGGATACTTTGGTAGAAACACATGAAGGAACGGCTGAAGTTAAAAGATCCAGATTAAACACATTAAGTCAAGAATATGAGATGTTCCGAATGCAGCCCCGAGAATCAATCCTCGACTTGCAAAAAAGATTTGTGCATTTGACTAATCACTTAATGGCACTTGGTAAGACATTCTCTAATGATGAATTAAATCTCAAAGTTCTTAGATCCTTGACTAGAGAATGGCAACCAAAAGTTACGGCAATATCGGAAAAGAAAAGTCTTTCTACAATGACATCCGCTTCCTTGTTCGGAAAACTTCAAGAGCATGAATTAGAACTTGAAAGATTGGAGAAGCATGAAATACAAGTAAAAGATTCAAAAGATGTTGCCTTAAAGACAAAAGTAAAAGATTTTGATACCAATCAAGAGGATGAGTCCAATAGTGATGAAAATGATGATCTTATCAAGAAGTTTGAAAATTTTCTAAGAAAACAAAGAAAAAAAGAGATCACTAAAGGGGAAGCACCAACGAGAAAGATTAAATGCTTTGAATGTGGAGAGAGAGGACATGTTAAAAGTGAATGTCCTACACTTCAAAAGAAAAATAAATTCAAGAAAAAGAATCATAAAAAGGAAAGGAAAACATATGTAGACAACAAAACAAGTTCATCTTCAGATGAAGAACATGTAAATCTTGCATTGATAGCATCACACCACTCCGATGATGAAAAAGATGAGGTTAGTAATAATTTTTTTGATAATGATGCACAAGAAGTTATTAATGAACTTTTAAATGAATGTAAGGTCTTATGTAAAACAATTTCTTCACAAAAAAGACAAATAACATCTTTAGAAGAAAAAAGTCGATGTTATGGAAAAAGAGTCAAAAGATGAAAAACAAATGAAAACTAGTGAAGAAAAACAAGAGTTGGTATGCAAAAATTGTGAGTCACTTTCTTTCCAAATTGTTCAACTAAAAAGAATCCTTGAAAGGTATGAAAAGGGACAAGTTGGATTGGAAAATGTTCTTAGCCAACAAAGGTATTCTAATGATAAAAGTGGGCTTGGTTATTCAAAATTTTCTAAACCAAGTTCTAATAAAACAATCTTTGTTAAGGCTAGTAACCAAACTTCTAAAGAGAAAGTGAACAAACCTAGGAACGTGCATCCTAATCCTAAAAAGAAATCTTATGTTCCAAGATATAAGAGCAACTTTGAACCTACTTGTTTTTATTGTGGTATTGTTGGTCATACACCTAATGCTTGCTATGTAAGAAACTTTAGTGTTGCAAGTGGGCATTATGTGTGGGTAAAGAAAGGTACTAACTTTGATGGACCCAAAGCACATTGGGTACCAAATCAAACTTAATTTGTTTTGTAGGTTTACTTTAGGACCACTTTAAATCTATGTTGTTTTGATAAGTGTGGTTCTAAGCTTTTGATGGGAGGCATAAACTAACTTTCAAATCTAGTTCCAAAGTCCAAGGGTTATTTCACATATGAGGATTTCCTTAAAGAAAGAATTCTTGGCATTGGCAAAGTTGAAGCACTAACTTTCACATCCATTGAAGATGTACTTTAAGTTGACAAACTAAAGCATAATCTTCCTAGTATAAATCAACTTTGTGACAAAGACTTCAAAATCATGTTTCGGCAAGGATAAATGTTTGATGAAGTCTTTCATGAGGTAAAACTCATAGGTAAAAATTATTTTTCATTTTTCAAGATTTCTTTATATATTTCAAGTCTTTTCCCATCCTTTTTGCTAATGACAAAGGGGGAGAAGATGTACGTGTTTGTGTTTGTTTTTCTCTAACAAAATGCAGCTAGCAAAGACTCTCTAAATCATGAATTTAGGGGGAACATTGATCAAGGGGGAGCCTTTTGTGTTAGAGAAACAAGATTAAAGCAAATTTTCAAAATTAGGCTGTCATCATCAAAAAGGGGGAGAATGTGAAGGCAAGCTTCTCAATGGTTTTGATGAAGACAACATTATTCATTCAAGATGTTATGCTTGCTCAAAAAGAATGGATCAAGACATTGAAGCTAGCACAAAGTTTTTAATTTTTACAAGTCTTGAAGAATTCTCAAGTATAATCAAGGTATAACTCTCACTTATCAATATGGTTGCATACAAGTGTTCAAAAGTGTCTCAAGCATGCAATATATATTGATAAAATAGTTCTCAAAATAATCTTCAAAATTCACTTGCATACATGGTTCATTTGGTTGAAAATATATCATTATTTCTAGCTTTAAAAAAAACAAAATATTTTTATCATACATTTGAAACTTTATTTTTTTTATTATTATTTTTTTCATATTTGAACCATGTTAAATCACTTTCAAATATAATATATTGACTTGGATAAATCAATAGATGTTGCATAATATTGGTTCAAATATTTAGACAAATTTTTAATTTTTCAATTTATTTAAACATTCAGTTTTTGGTTAATTATGCCGTTTTGAACCGACGTAACTGAACAAAATAACCGCCACAATTTACAGCAGTGTTTTAATTTTGAATATATTGGTACGTTACGCTGAAGTAACCGGTTACCCTATATAGAGTAACTGGTTACCACTGTTCTTGCATGCAAAAATATGTATCTTTTCAAGAAAATGATCATTGGTTTTATATTTTAAAAGCATGGCATTGTTTCATATCATAATACCTTTATGCAGAGGTGTTTTGTGCATTATATAAACATCAATTTTTCAGATTTAAAAACACCTCCTTGCTCAAAATTTCAAACAATCATTCTTTTACCAAAACTTTCGTTTTATCAAAATGTTCTTAACAAACTTTCTAAGAGTGAAACCTTTGCATAAAATATTCACACATACTGCATTTGTTTCATTTCAATTGTGATTAAACACTTGTATAATCTCATTGAGAGTGATTGTTACAAAAAGGAGAAGATCAATCTTTGGATTGATATATTGAAGAATCAAAGCTTCATCTACTTACTCAAAATTTAGAACTATTGAAAAAAATCCTAAAGGTCCAACAATTGTTTGGTTTAGGTGTTGACTATAAGGGAAGGATTGTTTCTCTTATAGGGTTGGTTTTCCTTGTGATCCGGATTGTGGATACAAGAGGTCCATTTGTGAGAGATTTGTTCTCGATTGGACTTTAAGCATTTGTAAATCCAAGAGGGTTGTTCTTGGTTGTTAGAGTGGTATAGAAAGACATAGGTTTGTCTTGTCTAGGAATCTAACATTAGTGAAATTCTCTTTCAAGTTGAAAGGGGAGTGGAGTACTCTCGAAGTGTGAGGGGAACCACTATAATTCTCGGTGTTCATTTACTCTCCGCATTTACCGCATTTTAACACTTAGAAATCTTTAGGAAAGTAAAACTCAAGTTCATCGAAAAATCGGGATAAATTTCTAAGAACCTAATTCACCCCCCTCTTAGGTTCACATATAACTTACAATATCAGGCCAAGAACGACAACCTATCTGAATACTTGACCTTGGTCAAGGAAAATATGACAAAGTTCGCATCAGTAGAGGTGAAACATGTTCCCCGCGAACATAATGTCCGAGCGGATGTTTTGCAAAAGCTGCTAAGCACGAAAAAGAAACGAGGAAACAAATTTGTCATCCAGGAAGTACTTCCTCGACCCAGCATCAAGAAGGCTTCCGCGACCCTCGACGTGCACGTCATCGACAACAGCAACTGCTGGATGACCCCCGTTTACAACTACCTCGCCAAGGACGAACTACCATCCGACCCTAAGGAGGCCAGCGTGGTCAGGCCCAGAGCCTGCTTCTACGTCCTAGTCTAAAATAAGCTCTACCGGCGAGGGTTTTCCATCCCTCTTCTCAAATGTGTCGAAGAGGAGATGGTCGCCCATGTCCTGTGCGAGATCCATGAGGGGATCAACGCCCAGCACCTCGGGGGGAGATCCCTCGCCAGAAAGGCTCTACGAGTAGGATATTACTGGCCAACCATGCAGCATGACGCAAAGGAACATGTGAAGAGATGTGACAAATGCCAACGACACGAGGACATGCACTTGGCGCCGCCCAATAAACTCAAAGTAATGTCCTCCCCGTGGCCCTTCGCATGGTGGGGCCTCGATATCCTAGAACCATTCGTTGTAAGGTCAAATTAGAACAAGTACCTGATAGTAGGCGTGAACTACTTTACGAAGTGGATAGAAGCAGAGGCTCTGGCCAAAATAACGATCCACAACATACTCGACCTCTACAAGTGGAACATCCTTTCTCGCTTCGGCATCCCCCAAGTAATCGTCACCGACAACGGGACACAGTTCACGGACAAAAAAATTCAGGAGTTCGTCGCCCTACTGGGCACCAAGCAACATTTCGCGTCCGTCAAGCATCCCCAGACTAACGGGCAAGGCGAAGCAGCAAACATGGTAATCCTACGAGGCCTCAAATAGAGGCTAGACGAAACAAAGAAATAGTGGGTCGAGGAGCTGCACAGCGTGCTCTGGGCTTACCGTACTACACCCCACTCTTCGACCGGGGAAACCCCTTTCCGTCTAGCATACAGGACTGTGGCAGTAATCCCCATTGAGATACATGTTCCCTCAGGGCGGACTGAATCCCCCCTGGACGAGGAGACGAATAGCGAGGGACTAAGGGAGGAGCTCGATCTCGTCGAAGAGGTTCGGTCAGGAGAAGCCCTCTGCGAGGCCCCACAAAAACAAAAAATTGCAATTAGGCATAACGCCAAAGTTATACGACGAGAGTTCCAAGTAGGCAGTCTCATCCTAAGGAGTAATCACCAAGATTCTCGATAGGGCAAACTCGCCGCAAATTGGGAGGGGCCTAATCGTGTCCGAGCAAAAATAGAGAATGGGGCCTACTACCTAGAACACCTTAACGGGGGAAGAACTTTCTCTACCATGGAACGCCGAAAAGCTAAAATAATACTACGGCTAAGGCCTTAACCGTCGGCATGCACCGTCGACACGACGAGCATAACGTACCAACCATAAGTGTGCTCTCAGGTACAAGTGTTGTACACCAGAATACATCAAGTCGGGATTTCTCTCAGGAATGAGCAAAACCCATGCCCGACGGAGGTCCCTCGACTGAGCCCACCATCGTCCCAGTACCATGAAAGGCATAACACCCAGCTCGCGATGGGAGGTTCATGCTGCGAACTCAGGCCACAAACGCGACCTGAGCTCCGCTCTCATGCCCGAAAGCTAACCAAGCCTTTCGACCAGTCCCCCTCACTGTCGAACATATCTATCGAGCAGCCCCCGAAGACAACAAATTATTTAATAAAGCAGCCCTTAAAACGGGCACGCATATCGAGCATCATTTCAACACCTAGCGAAAATAAAGCAAAATGAAAGACATGCATGAAAACAAATCATACATAACCGACCATAGTGGTCGGGAATAAACATTACAATAAAGAACGACCACAAAAACCGCGATTGTACGTGTTACATTACAAAGGGGCCAATCCCCAATACAAAAAATAAGTTATGAAAACTCGGTGCGCAGGTCGAACGTACAACTGAAAAGAAAATCACTCGTCCATCTGCCGAGGCTCGTCACGGGCAAGTTGTGCATGCTCCTCGCCGATTTGAAGAAATTCGGGGATGACGATTCTGCTGTCCACGACACTATGGAGGAATCTGACTCCCTCGATGGACAATTCAACCCCGGGGTTCACGATCCTCAGCTGCTCCACAGCATTGTTTAAGGAGTCCTCAGCGATGCCAACGCAGTCATCCTCCACCTGGACGATACAAGCAACCAGCTCAGCCCGAGTCTTCAGCTTCTTCACTTCCTCGCTTTCGTCCTCAGTGGGAGAATCGTCGGTCCTCAATTGCTCGACCAGGTCCTCCGCGCCAAGGGTGTCTTTCTCCCCGTTGACCTTGGCCAGATCATCTTTGTACTTTTTCACCGCCTCCTCGACGACCCTGGCCTGCTCCTTCATGGACTTCTTCAACTTCTCTTCCAGGTCCGCATTCGCAGCCTGGGCCTTCTTCAGCTCAGATTCATGGTGGGAACCCTCCTCGGTGTAAACCACAGCCATTTCCAAGACCCTAATCAGGGCAGAAGCATCCTGAGCTAGCATTTTCCTTTTTCTCGGACGGTCCATCTCTTTGAGCTTCAGAGACTCCGCCCGAGGAATTACCAAAGAGGAGCCTTCGAAGAATCTTTTATTATAGAGGCACGGGGGCAGCGCGAACCTACTCTTCTCCCCCTCCTTGCTAAGGTCCACAATCTCGCCCATCTGTGTGCACTTGGGCCTTGAATTTACGGGCACGGGGGATGTCTAGGAAGCTGATGGGGTAGACGAGGAGGTACCTAACCCCATTTGCGGAGGAGGCCCTCGCTAGCCGAGGTGGCTCTTCCTGATTATTATGCCCCCTTGGCCTTCGCCTGAGAATTCTTCACCATTCGTTTGTGTGCAGAAGATATTTTGCCTGCAAAATAACGAGCACATCAGTAAATGGAGAAAATGACAATCCGAACAAACTAAGAAAAAATAAAAGGCTACCCAACAGTTCTAGAGCATCATCACGAGTGCGGCACTCGAGGAGCTCCTTTGTATTAATAAAGTGGCTATCCACCTTGAGCCCCCAATCTTCTTCGTAAATTAGAGCCCCGCTTTTGGTCACGCACTAAGCAGGGGTAAAACCGTTGACGAAACCCACCAGCTTCTCGTAGCTGACCTTATCGTCCTCGTTTAGCATGTCCAGGGTGGCGATGTAACCATCAGTTCCCTGAGTGAAATGATCCCCACTCCAGCAGAAGGGGAACCTCAACAACCTCCGCCCCTGTATCTTGCCCTCCTCGCCGACAATGTCCTCCCCATTCTCATCCGTCAAAAACTCCCAGACAAACGTGGAGTCGGTGGCCCTCTCTGACACGGGCTCGATAATATAAAACCTTTCCTTGAAAGTACTAATGGACTCAGGGAAAGGTTTGAATAACTTCTTCCCCTGCTTCAGGGAGACCCATCCGAACTTCCTCCCCGAAACTTGGCGCTGGAGGTGGAAGACAATAAAGAACAGGGGAAGGGTAGCTCCGATCTCCAGATAATCGCACGTCAGCTCGAATGCCCGTATGAAGGCAATCGAGTTAGGATGTAACTGCGAGGGTGCCTGATCCAGATGCACGAAGATTGACCTCTGAAAATCCGTAAAGGGCAACCTCATCCATATCTCTTTAAAGACGTACTCGTACATATGGAACATCTCCCCGTACGTCGAGCAAATACGGTCATCCTCTCCGGTGAAATGGACCTTCCACTCCCCTTGGCCCCCACCGTCGTGAAGGCATCTTCGGTGTAAGAGGCGAAGAGGGAGGCATGCTCCCCAGGTTTCATAACGGATCACACTTCCATGGGAATCCTCGAAGTAGGCGTCTCGCCAGCATCCCGGGGAGTGGAGGTATCTTCGGTATCGCTATCCTCCGAGGAGCTCTCCTCAGACAGATCTCTCAGAATTTCATCCTCGACTTCGTGTGCCATCTCCTTTACCTAAAAAGTAGAGGACAAAAATGAATTTGATGACAAATTCAAATCCACCCTTCCACCGCTAGTCAAGTGAAAGGGCGCGCGAAGGCCTGAGGACAGCGTCCCCGACCTAAGCCCTACTCAAATGGCACAACAATGATGCAGGGAGACGCCACCAGGAAATCCCTCTTACACACGCGGGGAGATCCTCCCCGGTACGTTACCCAGAATTTTCATTGGAGACCCTCCGAAAAACTCATAGGTACACCAGAAAATTCATGGTTTCCACCGGCGACGAACGCTTCCATTGTTGCAGCAGTGTCAGACTCAGCTTAAGGCCTAAACTTCTAAGGCTCCGGCGACACCGGCAGCAGCGAATAATGCCCTAACCACTGCCTACACTACCTAAGTTCAATCTAATAACATGTATTCTAAAGAAGCAGAAAGTGAAAAAACCTATAATAGAGATCAGTTCAGGTACTTACGTGGTCGAGAAATAAAGTTAAGGGGTCGAAGAACTCTGGTCGTTGCACGTACGGTGGCTGGACGACGTTGAACGACGGCGGATGACGAAATGGAAAAGCAAAGAACAAGGGAAGAGAGAGAAGCGAAAAGTGCAAATGAGCTGCTTCTCTCTCTATTAATAGACAACCCAAGGGCACGTGCACGAGGACGCGCAGCTAGGGGCATCATCATGACCCTAGCCTAGCCATCATTACACATTACATGCGACACGCGACTCAATGAACGCGTGGAACTTCACCTCTTCAGATCACATCAACCGTTGGGATCCCCTCGAGCTGGGCATGCCAAGCAACGTTATAGGTCCCTCGGGCATAGCCTCCCTCGGGCTCCGTAAAACAACCTCGTCTCGTCGACAAGCGACCACCATTTCTGGTCCTCCCCAGGACTGCGAGCTACCCTTAAGTCATCACTCCCATACTCCAGAGCAACGACTTGGGGGCTCCTGTTCCGGACTGGCCCAATGGCTAGACATGACCCAATCCACTTCTCCTCCCAGAACGACCCAATTTCCTAAGTCCAGCCAATTTGGGGAAGAATTTACCTTTCTGCCCCTCTACTGGGGAAGACTGGTCGGTTGACCTCCAGAGTCAGCTTCCCCTCCTCAGCAGTTCCTGCCCGTCACACACGGTTCCACCATCCAGAAACAGTCATGACACATGTGCCCGCAACTGCGTCTCTGCCCGTGGCAACGATTAGTTTTGGGCAGCTCTGCCCATCCCAACAGCTAGTTTCTGGCAGTTACCTATTCTTTGGGGAGCGGTTATCTCGCCCCGAAAATAGGGACAAATGGCTAAGCGCTGGAGGCACTATAAAAACCCTTTCATTTGAGAGGGTCAGGTATTCTAATTCATCCTAAGACACACATACTCTGTACTTTCCTTCTTTTCTCCCGATTTTTACTTTAGCATCGGAGTTCCTTGCATATACACCCCTCCTCATATTTCACACTCAGTATCGCAGATGCAGTCTCTGCCCCACTTCAGGTTCTAATCAGCCGGTAAGATCAATATATATATATATATATATATGTCTTAGTGCGTGCGCGTGCGAATTTGAATAAATGCGTTTTAATTTTGGTTTTAAATATTTGAGTTTGATATTTTTAGTAAACAATTGTTGTGTTTTTCTATTTGAAAATGTTATGTAAAAATCACTTGAATTTCCTTCTGAAATAACGAATTAAACATAGATTAAATATAGATTGAGGATGATCATTATAAAGAGAATTTTGGTGCGGTGGGTGACAATTCTCCACTTATCAGAGAATATACTGGGTAGCACTTTGACGCTCAAATCAATTTGAGATTAAAGTGTAATTTTGAGAATATGAATTAAATCGTGCTTGAGTGTGACCGATAGTCATATTTACATAGTAGATATGACTATAATCGTCCCACAATTGTCTGACTGGAGCTCAGGCAGCTATTGGATGTAAATAAATGATTCTGATGGAAGGAGAGTCATGCTTATGTGCGGTGCACATACATGTAGGTCCACCTGTATGTTAGTGACTGACGTGCCTAGAGTGCATTGGGCATATGGATTGGTCCGATCTTTAAGGGCTATTGGGAAGGCCATAACAATTTCTCCTAAGTCTTTGATATCAATCATGAGATAATTATTGTCATGAAGGTAGGCCCAAAGATTTAAATTGTGGTAACATTGTCCGGGTAGAGATATACTCCCTCCATTTCAAAATGACTGTCGTTTTAGGAGAATTTTTTTTTCAAAATAAATGTCATTATCAATTTTTCAATGTCGTAATAATTATTATTTTTCAATTATGTCATATAATTATTACTCGGTACACTATTTCCAACACATTAATAAGATTAATTTAGTAAAAGTACAATATCTTATGACAATATCATTGCATTCCTTAATCTGTGTGCAAAAACCTTAAACGACAATCATTTTGAAACGGATGGAGTATCTCGTTGAGAAGTCGCTATGTGGAGAAGGCACCCACGTGGTATCTGTTGAACCCTAATTTTTTACCCCTAAGATTTCGCACATCTCATTTGCATCTCATACCATAAACAAGATCACAATCTTTGTTTCTCATGAGCATCTGTATATTATTCTTACCTGCTTTATATTTGACTGTGTTTACTAACCTCCAACCAAAATACCAAAAAAATTTGTTGCAATTTCTCTCTCTGTGTGTTTTGCAGGTTTGTCAAAGCAAGGGCATGGTTTCAGGTCAAATGTGGTTATTCGTTCATGATCCAGTTCAGATGGATGTTTAACCTAATATTGGTCAAACTATCAAGAGATTGCTTCAAGTGCAAGATATCTGTTTCATTGGGCTATTTTCTCAAGCAGTGACTGTCAAGTTATTGTGTGGTGATATCCGTCAAATTCATCTGAGATCATTAGTCCAGATTGGGTTCGTCTGTGGATTTATTTTCCTAAAGATTGATTCAATCAAATTCAAAATGGTACAAGATTCATTTGATAAGAGATTCAGAGGATGACAGATTCAAATGGCCGTTGTTTCGATTGCGATTTGTTCAGTGGTAGCTGTGTGCATATTTTATCAAAGGCTTGTGGAAAAAGGCAAGATTGGTTTTGGGCGGAGAATAAAGATTAGCTATCCATTTTTTTCATGTCCACTTCATAAACCATTTCTATTTCTAAACCATTTGCCATTTTCAACAAAATCCAATTTACTATTTTTATCCATTCCCATTTTTTTTTCATATATCCATATTTTAGAGTTTATCCATTAATATCCAATTATCCACTCCATTTTTCTCCATATCCAATTCCATTCCAATATGACCATTTTCCAATAACCACTTTTTATGAACCATTTCCAATATTCATTTTTGCCAATTTCTAATTATCCAATTCATTATCCATACATCCAATTTTCAATCCATTTTTTTTTCTAAACCAAAACAATTCCAAAGTCCATTCACCAAAAATCTACAAAGCCCGCTATGCATCAAATTCTTTACAAAAAATAAGTTCAACCCTTTTACTATAATAATTGATAGAAAACATTAAAAAAATGAAAAAAAAAACTCTCACTACTTTCCAAGCAACTACAGGCCTTGCACACGAGCTGATGCAAGCCTCAAGCCAAACCATTTACGAACCAAAGGCGGATGTCCACGAGCTGCAACTTCCAATTTCCCAGCCTTTCATTTCACAAGCCTACACTATGGGCTTTCAAGCAAAACCATAAGCCATCTCCTAGCCGTAAACACCAAGCCGTATCATGCCTAAGTCACAACAACCAAGCTGCACATGTCAACTGCAACAAAGCCATCACGCAGCAACTACAAACAAAACGCATGCAGCATGTTAGTGAAACGAAAATTCACAACTCAGTGAGAATAAAACGACTTGCATCAGCAAAAAAAAAATTGAAACGCAGCACAAAACGCATCGCAAATGCTTCAAAACGGCAACAAACTCACCTCCAATTATTCTATAAAAGCACCCTCAATCTCACTTCAAATTCAAGCTTTGAAGAGCCAAAATCACTCTGAAAAAATTCAAACCAAAGCTTCAATTCCAATTCATACCTCAAGCTTCGTCAATTCTAACCTGCAACACAAATTCAAAAAATCTTCAATCCAATTTTGCAAAACAATTTCAACACTCATACAACTTTAACCAATTCATTCTCAAACCATATACAACCTTCACATTTATTCATCTTTAACATAAATCAAAACCTGAAAAAAAATCACAACGATTCCGCAACTCAGAAGCCACAACAACGCTTCGCAACTCCGCATCGCAAGTAATTCGCAGCTGCTGCAGTTCAACATCAACGAACAATAGCAATAACTCGCGAATCAAAAAGAAAAGAAGAAGAGGAATCCACTTGTTTCTAACCAGAAATTTGAAGGTAATCGGAACTCTTCGACAGTTTCGATTTGATTTATCCAAGCACAGTGACACGAAATCGTATATATATTTGGAATCTACGTGAGATTTCGATCATTTCTGCTTCAAAAGTCCAAACCGCCGCTCCGCCGTGATGAACTTCGAAGCTTTTCCTCCTTTGCCATGAACAGTATCTGAGCGAGTCAAGGAAGAAGAAGATCAGTTTCCTTTTTTTATTTTTTCTGATATTTTGCACTTAATATCTTTTTGTTTGTTTTTCTAAAATGTTTCATGTATCATTTGGGCCTTGGCCCGTGTGGATTTTTTATTCACCACCTTTCTAATTTCTTCCAAACCTCCCTTTCATTTTCTTTTGAAAAAATAGTTTCTCATTTTTCATACTTTTTTTATGTTTTTTTTAATTCAATATTTTCTTTACTATTTTTTATAATAATTTTTTTTAAAACTAGATTTTTTTTTAATGATTTTAGTTCAAAATGACTTTTAAAAAAATCATTTAAAAAAATACTTTAATTCTTTCTTCTTTTCATTTGATTTCTTTTTTCTATTTTCATTTTCTTTGTTGTTGGTTGTATGGATCATAACTTGTTAGATCCATCTTTCTCTTCATCTTATTTCTTTTCCTTTTTGATCGATGAAAGTCTAATGAATCTTAGAATTCCGTTGTTGAATTTTGATCAAGACTAGATCGTTACCTTCTTTTTCTTTTCGTGCGGTATTGCTTTCGGATGACGATTTACATATCGTTCATCTAGCATGCATTAGCACAAAGATCTATTGACCGGCCTCATTGTAGGGTTATTACTCCGTAAATTACTCGGTGATTGCTTAACATAGCGCAACATATGTCCCGTATCGGAAAATGATAAAAAATTATTGATTATTTGTCTTTTGGTTCAACACTTATGAAACTTGTTGTTAGGAGGCTTTGGTCTTATCAATCCTCTAATGAGTTTTCATTAACCTTGACCTAAGTGCAATTATTCAATCATTATTGATCACTTACTCTAACAACTAATCACTAACTTACCAACAATTCTATTGTACTAATTTTGTTTACAATTCCTTCTCGCTCCCTATCTCTCTTTTACTTTTATGCTCCGTTATTATCATTTCATATCATGTTTATGCTTCCGCAATTTTTCCTTTGTCCGTTGGACACATGTTTATGCTTCCGCAATTTTTCCTTTGCCCGTTGGACACATGTTTATGCTTATGCCTTTTTCTTTTTGTCCACTTGGACCAAAAACATTAATAAAGGCCAAAACCTCTTAAAAACTTGTGCTTCTAATCTTGGACTATGGTTACTATCCTTTGCAATGGACATGGAGTTTTGCACCTAGACCTCGGACATCCAATGCAATTCTTGGAACCTTGGACTTAGAACTAGGACCTTTTCCCTTTGCTTTGGAATTATGGTTCGAAGACTTTGAAGACTTGTGCTTTTGCTCGGTTTATGGTGAAGATAGCTACATTTGTGGTTAGATCTTTCTTATCCTTAACTTTTACTTTGCACTTTAGGTTAGTCACTTCTTCTCCTCCCCATTCTTCAATTTTCAAAAGTCTCTCCCTTTTTCAAAAACCTTCTTGATTTCAAACCATCACCTCTTTCATAATCAAACCTTGACTTTGTCAAGTGATTTTACTCTTTTTTTTTTCATTTCTTAACAAATGCTAAACTACATAAGCATATTGACACCTTTTTAAAAAGAGTTTAAAAAACACCAAACTCATTCAAACTCCTTTTGTGCCCTCATGCACTTTCTCTTTTAAAACTTTTTCATAAGTTTAGACATGATTCATCTCTTTAAGCGGAATTATTCGCTTGGAAATTACGACTTGTCTTTACATTTTAAAATCCACAAAAAAAAAAAAATTTCATTCTTTGTACCACGAACTACAAGGTTTTGATCCTACATTGCACTTCGTGGGTATGTAGGCATGAGGCGACAAGTCTCTCCAAACACAAAAATCTTAAAAACAATTTCTCTTCTCATCTCCTCAATCTCTTTTCAAACAAACCTTTTCAGACCAAAAAGCGTAAATATTTCAAAGGGTTCCTATAGAGTACTATAGACGTTTTGGGTGCTAACACTTTCCCTTAACGTAACCAACCCTCCTTACCCAATCTCTGTTCACTTGTTCTTGTTTTAGAGCTTGTGTAGGTTTTGTTCGCTCTTTTTCCTTTCCTTTTTAGATAAAATAAAAGTGCGGTGGCGACTCTTGCTTTTCGAGTTAAGTTAATCAATAGCTTACACTCACGATTTTGCCGCTACAGGAAAAGTGGCGACTCTGCTGGGGAAATCTCCCTTGAGGGGTTTAGCCTACTTTGATTTATTTATTGCTTTTTGTCTGATTTGTTTGTTATTTGTTTATTCTGTTTGGGAATTATTCTGTGTGGTGAGATAAGCCTAATACCCAGGCTTGAGTATACTCCTAAGATTAGGGTGGAAAGTAGTGGGACCTACGCACCATTTTGGTACGTTTGGTGTTCACGAAATTCACATCCATACGAGGTTTTCTTGGGAGATATTATGACGTGCGCGTCTTGTGCATTTCGGGGTGTTAACCTAGAGAGTTGTCGACTCTGGCGACCATTCTCGAGGACTCAGTTGAGGCACTCCTCCCAAGAGGCAATAATGGCAGACCAGAAGTGGCAAACCCGTTATGCTTCTTGATCCGAGGACCCGAAGCTGAGGACTTTAGAACCCTTAACCCATCTTGGCCTTATTAGGACGTGGTGCGGTGGCTATTCAGGTGCAGACTTGAATCAGTTGTTACACGATACCACACTCAGACGAGTCTCTCTTGAGAATATTATTGACTACCAAGTAATTGGGAAATCGATAATATCCGAAAGATGGGTTATAGACTATGGGAACTTCTTTAGAACCTTGTTCGGCAGGTGTTATACCCTTAGTACATACCTTTGTGGGTTGGTTCTTAACCTTGACTCCATGCTCGTGACTCAAACCATTGAACCCGTGTGCTTTGAGTGATCTTGTTTGTGGTTGTTGCATCCATGCACTCTTGCATCCATGAGCATACATCTGCATTCTTCCAAGTTGTCCAGAAACTAACTTCAACTGTCTCTTTCTCCAGTTATCTGTTCACCGTCAAACTGTTTCCTCAACACAACTACGGAACTAGAGCTGCCGTCAGATTGAGAATGGAAAACCAAGAACAACACAATGCTGAAGTCATAATGTAAATTAATGAGTTGAAGGTCAGCATGACCAAGCTCACAGAAATGATGCAAGTTCTGATTGCTAGAGGTGAACCACATCAGAGGACTCTGATCTCTGAAATCTCACCTTCTGCTATTGACCCTCCACTGACTCAACAACCAGCTTCTACTTGGCCAGAATTTGGGCTACCTCCGAATTACTCACCACCCTTTTCAACTACTCCTGTGTTTGTCCCGTCTGTACTGCCAGTATCTTCAGCTCCATTGTTCACTGAACCTCAGCCTGTTGTGCATTCTGTTGCTCAAGTTATTCTTGAGAATCCTCTTTTCGTGTACCATGTTGCTGGTCCACAATCTGAAATTCAGGGAGAACCTGGATACATTGAAGAAGTCAGAGAGCAATGGCAAACTCTAGACAAAAGGATAAGAGCCGTGGAAGGAAGTGATGTCTTTAGTGCTGCCGCAATGGACATGTGCTTGGTTTCAGATTTGGTTATTCCTGCAAAATTCAAAACTCTTGATTTTGAGAAATACAAGGGGAACACCTGTCCCAGAAGCCACTTGGTGATGTACTGCCGCAAGATGGCTGCTCATGCCAAAAATGACAAACTGCTCATTCACTGTTTCCCAGACAACTTGAGTAGGGGCTTCAATGAAATGGTATATGGGACTTGAGAAGAACCGTATCCAAAGCTGGAAAGACTTGGCTGATGCTTTCTTAAAGCAATATAAGTACAATCTGGACATGGCACCTAATCGCCGTCAATTGTAAAATATGTCTCAGAAAGAAAAAGAATCCTTTAAGGAGTACGCTCATCGCTGGAGAGAGCTAGCTGCTCAGGTGGAGCCACCCTTGGCAGAAAAGGAATTGACTGGTTTGTTCATGGATACTCTTCAGCCACTCTTTTTGGAAAAGATGATAGGCAGTGTATCATCTGGTTTTGCTGACCTAGTCACTATTGGAGAAAGACTAGAAAAGGGTATCAAGAAAGGAAAGATTACCAATGCTGAAGCCTTTAGTGGTGCTAAAAAGTATGCTTGGAATTTTCAAAAGAAGAAGGATGGCAATACCCATGCTGTTTCAGATGAAGGGAAACCTCTTCACAGGCAACAATAATATGTAGCTGCAGTTGCTCCTGTTGTCAATGATCAACCAGTTCAAGCTCCTCATCAGGCTGTTAGACAAAATCAGAATCGCAATAGGGTTAACTTTGATCCTATCCCGATGTCCTACACTGAGTTGTATCCATGTCTTATAAAGAAAGGGTTGATTACAACGAGGGATCTACCTCCTCCTCCAAATCCTCTCCCAGATGGCTATATGGCTGATCTTCACTGTGAGTTCCATCGAGGTGGGACAGACCATAACTTGGAAGGTTGCTATGCATTGAAAGCTAGAGTACAAGAATTGGTGAACTCAAAGATTCTGACTTTTCTTGATGATAATCCCAATGTTGTCAACAATCCTTTGCCAGAGCATGCCAAGTGAATTTTGAGTCAGTTAAGACGGATTATCTCCTAAAGCCAGTGTTTTAGACAGGACAGCTCATCCTTGTTGCTGATTAGTCATTAGGCCTCGTTTCTTTCTGTTTGCATTTTCCCTTGATTGTATTGTTTGTTTGCTTTCGAACTTTATTTGTACTTCCATGGTAATTTCAATGAAATGAGCATTGCAATATTTTGATTCAATTCATTTACATCCACTGTGTGCATCTTTATGCTTTCTTTTTCACAAAACAAAAATATATCTCATGTTCACTCTCTTTACCAAGCTGTTGTTTATGCAAAGATTGGAGGGAGGATGATGAAAATGAAATACCTAAAATTGTTGGACTGTATGCTTTCAATTTAAAACTTTGCTGATGATGTACAAGCATTGTTTCAACTCCCAAACACTGGAGAAATAAGGAAGTTAATCCCTTGTCAACCCCTTTGAGCCTAGAAGTTGGAGTTTCTTTCTGTAGGAAAAAACCCACAATCTTAACCTGGGGATGGGTAGTTCTCAGTTAATTTGACTGTGTATTTAAACACAAGAGAATCATTGCAATCACAAACTTTCCTTCGCACACATCAAAGAAGTGTCGAAGATGTCTTTCAAATCAAAAGTCAATGATGGTTCACTGTAATCATTTAGCCAGGCAGTCACTATCTTTAAAAAAAAGAGAGAAAAAATATAAATAAATAAAAAAATCACAAGAAAAGCCCGCTAAGTCAAAACCTATGAAGGAGACTTAGGCAAAAAATTGGGGCATCCCGCTGACTGTAAGCTCAAATGACACAGTTCAGGCAAAAGTTAGGAATAACAAAAAAAATCAATCAAGAGGTTACCAAAATCCTCAAACACAAAACGAGTTGACTGAGGTCCTCATAAAAAACAACAGAATGTTGTAAGAAAAAGTGGCTGCCATCTCAAAAAATCTCTTGGTCCTTAAACCATCATCATGACAATGTTGCAATTCCAAAATCACTTGGGACCTGAATACATAGTTTGAATTAACTGAGCATAGGACTGGAGATCATCATGAAGAATGGGTTGAATACAAATAAGCTTTGATCCTATATCCTTTGTTTCAAAAAGACGTGAACCAGACCACGTTACAACCTTCAAAAGACCTAATTGAAGCCAGGTTTCTTTTGAAAGCATACTACATCAAGGTTGCGTAAATTAACTCCTAAGTTTGTTGCCAATCATTTGCTTTGATGTCATACCTTTGCTTTATCTTTCATTTTTGAGTGTCTGAACCGCCGTGTTTTGACAAGTATTTCATTTGCTTTGCATTAATAATATCATTCCAAAAAAGATTTTTGATTTCAAAATTGCATGAGCTTTGCATTAAAATTACCATGTTTGTTTGAATAATCCTATTTACAGGCAAACTTTCCTCATCAAGAAATTTAAAACAGTTGAGAAACTTGGTCAGTGATCCTATCAGGGGCATATTACTTCCAGATCCTGTTGTGAATCAGTTCAAGATTTGTTGCTCAGTGCAAGTTATTCTCAGAATTGGTTAACCAGAATATCTCTTTTAAGACCCATACTGAGTTTAGCCTTCTCAACTTTCATTTCAAGAAATGAAGCCATGATCATTTCATCCCCAGCAATAGTCAAGCTGAAGCCATGATCAGTTTGTCCTCAGCTTTTGTTTCAAGAATTAAAGCCATGATCAGTTCAATCTTTTCCACTGCAGCAGTCAAACTGAAGCTATGATCAATTTTTCTTCATCAGTCAATCAACCTGGGGCAGTCTTCTCCAAGAACCCTCAAGATGTCTTTCCTCAAAAGAGCGTTATCCTGATACAATTCATAAGAGTGACAGAGATATGTTCAACATCTTATCTCCAAGCAGAGTGGGCAGTGTTCCCTGTGTTGAGGAATCAGAGTTCCATTCTTCCCTCATAAAAGAGTCTATCTTAGTTGTCCCTATCATCTGCATTGCATGCATAAGTCATTCATATATCATACATAGAAATATTTTCATAGCTCAAAGTTTGTTTCGCGTTCATATCCATTTCCCGAGGTCCTGTTGCTTTCAACATCTTACCTTGTGATCAAAGTCCAACTTACTTGGCACCTACCCAAACATTACTTGTCTTTTCACCCAGTGTTATTCCTGGATGTCTTGTTTATTTTCTTTCTTTCCAGTGCCAATCCTGGATGTTGTCATTTCCCTGTGCATCTATTGCTGTTGTTAGATGTTTGTTTTCTTCCATTCCAGTGTTATTCCTGGATCTTCATTTTCTCTCACTCCAGTGCCATTCCTGGGTGTCTGTCTCTTTTGATCTCCAGTGCCATTCCTGGATATCTTATTCATATTGTTTCTCACAATGCTATTCCTGGAAGTTTTGTCTATCTTCTGTAATCCCCATCATATTTTCTTGGATATCTTTCAGTGTCATTCCTGAAAGTTTTATCTGTTCATTCAGTGTCATTCCTGGATGATTTTTCTTTGCATTCAGTGCCATTCCTGGACGTCTCTCTCTCTCTCTCACTATCATTCAGTGCCATTTCTGAATGTAGTGATTTACCTTTACTTTCAGTGCCATTCCTGAAAGTCCCTGCTCACTTTATTTAATGCCAGTCTTGGATATTGTGAACTCTTTTTATCCAATGCCATTCTTGGATAATTCTGATGTATTTTTCCAGAAATTTTCTCACTTCATCCAATGCCATTCTTGGATGTTGAGATTTCTTTTGTCCAATGTCATTCTTGGACACCTTTTCCCCAGCCAAGTCCAATGCTATCCTTGGATACCTCTGATGTTTACCCTTTGCCATCCAATGCCATTCTTAGATGTCCCCAGTGAAGTTGTTCAAATGGAATTTTGTTTATATCCAATGTTATTCTTGGATGACTCTGATGCTTGTTGTTGCCCCATTCAATACCATTCTTGAATGTTGTAGTTCCTCTCATTCAATGTCATTCTTGAATGTTGTAGTTCCTTTCATACAATGCTATTCTTGGATATCTTACCCCCAATAGAATGCTTTTCACCTCCATCCAATTCTATTTTTGGATGACGCTGTTGTTTTTACCATAAACCTTCTTGTTGTTGTCCAACGCCATTCTTGGACATCTATGAGTATACCTTTTGTCTCGTTCGTAGTTTCCATCCAATGCCATTCTTGGATGTCACTACTCGTCTTCCAGGGTCTTGTCCCTTTCTTTCCAACTATTGATGGATACTTCTTGTCACCTTGTCAGGTCTCCAAAAATAGCTTGTGTTCCCCGGCGTGTCTTTTCATGTCGTCTCTCTCAATTTACCGTAAATCTTTTGTTTCAAGATTCTCCGCAATCTGTTTCATCCTTTGCATTCATATCATCTTGTGACATCTTATGGCTAAAAATTTGGTTTTATGTATTTAAGTATCTTCAATCTTGTCGAGACAAAGTTTTCAATCTTCATATCTCCTGATAGAAGAAACTTAAATAGGGGCAGCTGTTGAACCCTAATTTTTTACCCCTAAGATTTCGCACATCTCATTTGCATCTCATACCACAAACAAGATCACAATTTTTGTTTCTCTTGAGCATCTGTATATTATTCTTACCTGCTTTATATTTGACTGTGTTTACTAACCTCTAACCAAAATACCAAAAAAAAATTGCTGCAGTTTCTCTCTCTGTGTGTTTTGCAGGTTTCTCAAAGCAATGACATGGTTTCAGGTCAAATGTGGTTATTCGTTCATGATCCAGTTCAGATGGATGTTTAACCTAATCTTGGTCAAACTATCAAGAGATTGCTTCAAGTGCAAGATATCTGTTTCATTTGGTTATTTTCTCAAGCAGTGACTGTCAAGTTGTTGTGTGGTGATATCCGTCAAATTCATCTGAGATCATTAGTCCAGATTGGGTTCGTCAGTGGATTTATTTTCCTAAAGATTGATTCAATCAAATTCAAAATGGTTCAAGATTCATTTGATCAGAGATTCAGAGGATGACAAATTCAAATGGCCGTTGTTTCGATTGTGATTTGTTCAGTGGTAGTTGTGTGCATATTTTATCAAAGTCTTATGGAAAAAGTCAAAATTGGTTTTGGGCTGAGAATAAAGATCAGCTATTCATTTGTTTTCATGTCCACTTCATAAACCATTTCTATTTCTAAACCATTTGCCATTTTCAACAAAATCCAATTTACTATTTTTATCCATTCCCATTTTTTTTCTTCATATATCCATATTTTAGAGTTTATCCATTAATATCCAATTATCCACTCCATTTTTCTCCATATCCAATTCCATTCCAATATGACCATTTTCCAATAACCACTTTTCATGAACCATTTCCAATATTCATTTTTGCCAATTTCTAATTATCCAATTCATTATCCATAGATCCAATTTCCAATCCATTTTTTTTTCTAAACCAAAACAATTCCAAAGTTCATTCACCAAAAATCTACAAAGCCCGCTATGCATCAAATTCATTACAAAAAATGAGTTCAGCCCATTTACTATAATAATTGATAGAAAACATTAAAAAAATGAAAAAAAAAACTCTCGCTTCAATTCCAATTCATACCTCAAGCTTCATCAATTCTAACCTGCAACACAAATTCAACAAATCTTCAATCCAATTTTGCAAAACAATTTCAACACTCATACAACTTCAACCAATTCATTCTCAAACCATATACAACCTTCACATTTATTCATCTTTAACATAAATCAAAACCTGAAAAAAAATCACAACGATTCCGCAACTCTGAAGCCACAACAACGCTTCGCAACTCCGCATCGCAAGCAATTCGCAGCTGCAACAGTTCAACATCAACGAACAACAACAACAACTCGCGAATCAAAAAGAAAAGAAGAAGAGGAATCCACTTGTTTCTAACCAGAAATTTGAAGGTAATCGGATCTCTTCGACAGTTTCGATTTGATTTATCCAAGCACAGTGACACGAAATCTTATATATATTTGGAATCTACGTGAGATTTCGATCATTTCTGCTTCAAAAGTCCAAACCGCCGCTCCGCCGTGATGAACTTCGAAGCTTTTCCTCCTTCGCCATGAATAGTATTCGAGCGAGTCAAGGAAGAAGAAGATCACTTTCCTTTTTTTATTTTTTCTGATATTTTGCACTTAATTTCTTTTTGTTTGTTTTTCTAAAATGTTTCATGTATCATTTGGGCCTTGGCCCGTGTGGATTTGCTATTCACCACCTTTCTAATTTCTTCCAAACCTCCCTTTCATTTTCTTTTGAAAAAATAGTTTCTCATTTTTCATACTCTTTTTATGTTTTTTTTTAATTCAATATTTTCTTTACTATTTTTTATAATAACTTTTTTTTTTAAACTAGATTTTATTTTTTTATGATTTTAGTTCAAAATGTCTTTTAAAAAAATCATTTAAAAAAATACTTTAATTCTTTCTTCTTTTCATTTGATTTCTTTTTTCTATTTTCATTTTCTTTGTTGTTGGTTGTATGGATCATAACTTGTTAGATCCATCTTTCTCTTCCTCTTATTTCTTTTCCTTTTTGATCGATGAAAGTCTAATGGATCTTAGAATTCTGTTGTTGAATTTTGATCAAGACTAGATCATTACCTTCTTTTTCTTTTCGTGCGGTATTGCTTTCGGATGACGATTTACATATCGTTCATCTAGCATGCATTAGCACAAAATCTATTGACCGGCCTCCTTGTAGGGTAATTACTCCGTAAATTACTCGGAGATTGCTTAACATAGCGCAACATATGTCCCGTATCGGAAAACGATAAAAAATTATTGATTATTTGTCTTTTGGTTCAACACTTATGAAACTTGTTGTTAGGAAGCTTTGGTCTTATCAATCCTCTAATGAGTTTTCATTAACCTTGACCTAAGTGCAATTATTCAATCATTATTGATCACTTACTCTAACAACTAATCACTAACTTACTAACAATACTATTGTACTAATTTTGTTTACAATTACTTCTCGCTCCTTATCTCTCTTTTACTTTTATGCTCTATTATTATCATTTCATATCATGTTTATACTTCCGCAATTTTTCCTTTGTCCGTTGGACACATGTTTATGCTTCTGCAATTTTTCCTTTGTCCGTTGGACACATGTTTATGCTTATGCCTTTTTCTCTTTGTCCACTTGGACCAAAAACATTAATAAAGGCCAAAGCCTCTTAAAAACTTGTGCTTCTAATCTTGGACTATGGTTACTATCCTTTGCAATGGACATGGAGTTTTGCACCTAGACCTCGGACATCCAATGCAATTCTTGGAACCTTGGACTTAGAACTAGGACCTTTTCCCTTTGCTTTGGAATTATGGTTCGAAGACTTTGAAGACTTGTGCTTTTGCTTGGTTTATGGTGAAGATAACTACATTTGTGGTTAGATCTTTCTTATCCTTAGCTTTTACTTTGTGCTTTAGGATAGTCATTTCTTCTCCTCCCCATTCTTCAATTTTCAAAACTCTCTCCCTTTTTCAAAAACCTTCTTGATTTCAAACCATCACCTCTTTCATAATCAAACCTTGACTTTGTCAAGTGATTTTACTCTTTTCTTTTCATTTCTTAACAAATGCTAAACTACATAAGCATATTGACACCTTTTTCAAAAGAATTTAAAAAACACCAAACTCATTCAAACTCCTTTTGTGCCCTCATGCACTTTCTCTTTTAAAATTTTTTCATAAGTTTATACATGATTCATCTCTTTAAGCGGAATTATTCGCTTGGAAATGACGACTTGTCTTTACATTTTAAAATCAACCAAAACAAATAAATTTCATTCTTTGTACGACGAACTACGAGGTTTTGATCCTACATTGCACTTCGTGGGTACGTAGGCATGAGGCGACAAGTCTCTCCAAACACAAAAATCTTTAAAACAATTTCTCTTCTCATCTCCTCAATCTCTTTTCAAACAAACCTCTTCAGACCAAAAAGCGTAAATATTTCAAAGGGTTCCTATAGAGTACTATAGACGTTTTGGGTGCTAACACCTTCCCTTAACGTAACCAACCCCGTTACCCAATCTCTGTTCGCTTGTTCTTGTTTTAGAGCTTGTGTAGGTTTTGTTCGCTCTTTTTCCTTTCCTTTTTGGATAAAATAAAAGTGCGGTGGCGACTCTTGCTTTTCGAGTTAAGTTAATCAATAGGTTACACTCACGATTTTGCCTCTACAGTATCCATGTTTATTGAGGAATTTGTCGTATAGGAAACATGCACTTTAAATGTACTGTGTATATGAAACATTTTACGGCGGAATCCCCCACGTACTCCACATACATATGAAAGAAAAACAACATGCACAAGCTCATTAGGGGTGTGTATGGATAGCCATTTAATATGAACCAATCCATTTTTATGATAATGGTTTATAAATCAAACCACTTGTCACAAAAACTAGTTTGAAATTCATAATCGATTCCGAACCGGTTTAAAACCGATTCTATATAGATTTTGATTTTGATTTAAATTATCTAATTAAATTTAAATTATATTTCCTTTACATTTATATCATATTTAAAATTTAAATACTTAAACGAATTTTGTGAGGTTTTAAAAAAATTTGAAAATTAAAAAACAATTTTTTTTAGAAATCACCTAATGGATCAAGTTGTTAAAAAATTTAAATGATCAACCTATTAAAAAAAATAATTCAAAGGATCTCTTTTGTAATTTTTTCTAAGTTTAATTAATAAGAGATGAAAGTAAAACTTTTCTAATTTTACATATAAATAAATCCGTTTGAACATATTTTTTTAATACAATTTCAATTGTTGTTGTTTATGAAAAAAAAAATGAGAGAAAAAATAATTAAATGCAATTTGTAATTTTAAATCTACATTGAAAATGATATATTTTAAAAATACTTAAATTAAATTAAATTGATGTTTTTTTTTTAAATTTGTAACAAGAAAAATATGATTTTTTTCCTTATAAACTTTTAGGAGGAGTATGAATTTTTTGATTTGTTTTTATTTTGTCAATATTGAATTTGAAAATGAAATATTGAGTGAGGATAAAAAACCTTATTTCAGCGTTTCATCGCTAAATTCCACCCACAATGCACGAATGGCGAGGTCTACAAAGGGGATTTTATATATATATATATATGGAAATGCTCATACACTCAAAATTGGTGGGCCCCACACAAAAATACATTACATCTATTTTCTTTCTATTTTTTTCTTCATCTTTCTAATGTGGGTCTCACACAAAAATACACTAAGGTGTATGTTGCTAATGCACACCTACATGGGTGTGCATTAGCATAACCCATATGTATATATATATATATATATATATATATAGATATATATGTGGTCCATATCCTATGAGAATGTCATTTTTATGTGAGAACGTGAGAATGAATCTGAATCATTAGATTTTAAAATAAATGGAAGAAATTATGTGTAATTTTTGTTTTTCTCTCTCCTCCATTATTAAAATAAATGATGGAGGAGAGAAAAAAAAAACTGACAAATAATCTCCACCATTTATTTTAAAATCTAATGGTTCAGATTCCTTCTCATGTTCTCACATAAAAATGACATTCTCATATGATATGTTTCCTATATATATATATATATATATATATATATATATATATATATATATATATATATATCTCATTGGAGAAGAAGAGAAAGAAAAAATGAGAAAGATTGTTAACAATCACACGCAATGACAACAAAAAGAAAAAATGAGAACGAAAAAAAGAAAGAGAAGAGAAATAGTAGTGTTGGAGAAGAAGATGAAAAAGTGCAGAATTCTTTCTGCCCACAAACTGTGGAAACTTTCAATATTCAATTGCAATTGCAAACTGTTCTCATGTTCTCACATAAAAATGACATTCTCATATGATATGTTTTCTATATATATATATATATATATATATATATATCTCATTGGAGAAGAAGAGAAAGAAAAAATGAGAAAGATTGTTAACAATCACACGCAATGACAACAAAAAGAAAAAATGAGAACGAAAAAAAGAAAGAGAAGAGAAATAGTAGTGTTGGAGAAGAAGATGAAAAACTGCAGAATTCTTTCTACCTACAAACTGTGGAAACTTTCAATATTCAATTGCAATTGCAAACTGTGAATTATCAAACTTGATTATTACAATGATAAGGGTTCCTCCCTATTTATAGATTTAGGTTAACTTGCCTCTCAAGCTAAAGCCCAAACTATAAAAGCCCAAAAATATCTATTCTAATCTTTCTAAATCAAATCTGATCTTTCTAAATCAAATCTAATCTTTCTAAAACAATGAATTACATATTTAACACACCACCTAATTCATTGTGTCTAAACTGTCTATATTCATCATGGCTCTTAGTCTTCTGAAAACTTCGACTTGCACTCCCTTCGTCATGATATCTGCAATCTGATTCTCAGTTCTGCAGTGTTCCAACTTCATCTTCCCTTCTGCTACGTGCTCTCGAAGATAATAGAACCTCATTTCAATGTGCTTACTTCGACCATGTGCTATTGGAATCTTCGCCAAGTTGATAGCTGACATGTTGTCGATCTTCATGGTAATTGCTCCATGACTCTTCCCTGTGATTTCTTCGACCAGGTTCACCATCCAGGTTGCTTGACATGCACAAAGGGAAGCAACTATGTACTCTGCTTCGCATGACGACAATGCCACTACTAGCTCTTTTCTCGAACTCCAAGCGACTGGTGCACCACCTGACATAAACATATAGCCAGCTGTGGATTTTCTATCCTCAGCATCACTACACCAACTAGAGTCGGTGTATCCCACTAACTTGCATTCTTTTCCTTCATCAGCTGAAGGAAACAAAATGCCGTAGTCGAGAGTCCCTTTCAGATACCTCAGTATCCTCTTCGTTGCTGCTAGGTGTGATACATTTGGCTTCTACGTGAATCTACTTACCATACCCACACTGTATGCTAAGTCAGGCCTTGTGTGACAAAGGTATCGAAGTGACCCAATAAGTCTTCTATATTGGGTTGGGTCGACATCATCTTCATCTTAATCCTTCGACAGTTGCAGTCTGGTCTCAGCTAGAGTCGAAGTTGGATTGCAATCTTGCATCTCAAATTTATTGAGTATTTCGCCTGCATATCTTCTTCAGTGCATCATCAAACCTCTACTAGTCTTGTAGAATTTGATGCCAAGGAAATATGAGAGATTTCCCAAGTCTGACATTTTAAACTCCTCACTTAGGTCATGTTTGAAATCTTCGATCTCCTTCTTGCAACTTACTGTTATCAGCAGGTCATCGACATAGAGACATAGTATAAGCACTTCATTATTGCTTCTTCTTACATACACTTTATGCTTAGTCGTACACTTCACAAATTCCTCCTCCCTTAAGAAGCTGTCGATTTTCTTATTCCAAGCTCTTGGAGCTTGCTTAAGTCCATACAGGGCTTTATGCAGCCCGTACACCTTTCTTTCTTCATCTCGTTTCACATACCCAGCTGGTTGTGCGACTTAAACTTCTTCGTCTAAGGGACCATTAAGGAATGCACACTTCACGTCCATCTGACATGTGTGCCAATTGTTCATATTTGCTAGACCAACAACCAACCTGATTGTTTCGATCCTAGCAACAGGTGCAAACACTTCGTCAAAGTCGATTCCTTCCTTCTGAAGAAATCCTTTCACCATAAGTCTCTCCTTGTGTCGAGTTACTTCTCCTTTAGGATTCACCTTCACCTTGTAAACTCAATTCACATCAATTGTCTTCTTGCTTTAAGGCAATTCGACAAGTGACCAGGTGTTGTTGACTTTGATGAACTCTAACTCCTCATTCATTTCTATCACCCACTTCGAATCTTTCAATGCCTCGGCTGCATTGGGTGGTTCGACATCTGCGTAGAAAGCATAATGTACCAGCTCACCCTCTTCATCAACCACATCATCTGATGTAATTACACATTCTTGCAATCTTGCAGGCATGTTCCTTGTTCATCGAGGTCTGCTTGGACCTGCTTCATCTATGACTTATTCCTGTCGAACTTCTCTTTCGACTTCAGTGGCCAGTTCTTCACAAGAGATTCTCACTGAATCCTTTTGGACATTCTTAGTCCAATCCCATTCTTTAAGCTCATCTATGATCACGTCCCTGCTGATCACTGCATGCTTATTCACTGGGTCGAACAACTTGTAACCTCCAGTGGAATGATATCCTATCAAGATCATCTGATTCGACTTGTCATCAAGCTTCCTTCTCAACTGATATGGCACATGTCTATGTGCTATAGATCCAAACACCTTCAAGTGACCGAGGCTAGGCTTGACACTGGACCAACATTCTTCTAGTGTGATTCCTTCAAGCTTCTTCTTCGGACATCTGTTCAAAATATATGTTGCTTTCCATCATTCTTTGGGTAGATGATTTCCATTCAACATACTTCCCACCATGTTCATGATGGTTCTGTTCTTCCTTTCTGCAATTCCATTTTGCTGTGGAGTGTAGGGTGACACCACCTCATGCACAATCCCTTGTTTCTCACATAATGCATCAAACTCTTTTGACACATACTCTCCACCACCTTCAGTCCTCAGAATTTTCAGCTTTCAACCACTCTGTCTTTCGACCATAGATTTGAATCTGGCAAATACCTTGATCACATCACTTTTCTTCTTGATGAGGTAAGTTCACAACTTTCGACTGTAATCATCTATGAACGTGACAAAGTATCTATTGCCACCAATCGAATCCACCTGGATTGGACCACATACATCAGAGTATATGACTTCTAGAATTGCCTTTGACTTCCTTCCTGCATCCTTGATAAATCTATTCTTGTGTTGTTTTGACTGAACACACTCTTCATATACTTAACTTAGAATGTCGATTTCAGGTAATCCTGAAGCCATATTTCTTCTCTTTAGCTCTCTGATGTCATTGAAGTTGAGATGGCCTAGTCGAAAATGCCATAACCACTCATCTCTGTTGGCTGCAGTTGCTAGGCACTTGTGCTCCATCACATTGAGTTCAATCTTGAAGGTCCTATTCTGAGACATTGGAGCCTTCAAGATCAACCTTCCACATGCGTCGAGAACTCTCATCATCTTGTCTTCGATCGACACCTTGTAGTTCTTTTCGACCAACTGCCCTATACTGAGTAAATTACTCTTCATGCCTGGTATGTACAACACATTGGAAATTGTTACCCTCTTGACATCTTTCCTCATAATCAGAACATCACCAACACCTTCAGTTGCTAGAGTGTTGTCATTTGCAAACTTTATCGTGTTCTTCGACCAAGGCTTCATCACTACTACGAAAAACTCATTTAACGACGCCAAGTTTACAACGAATTCGTATCCCACCGTTATAATAGGTTAAAAATTTTCCAGCTGATTTATAACGCCATATTTAACGACGGTTGTATTAAAAAACCTGTTGTAATACATGGTGTGCAACAAGCTTCGATTCCCAGCAACTACATTTTTTTTCCATATTTTTACATTTTAAACACGCTTGTATTAAAACATCGTTGTAATACATGATGTGTAACAAGCTTCGATTCCCAACAACTACATTTTTTTCCATATTTTTAGATTTTAAACATATATTTTATTTCTTTTGTTAGTATTATGGGGATTTAACCTCAAAACTCAAAATTCATCTTTGTTTTTCTATTTTTAAGTGCAAGAGAATATATAAAAATAAAAGAAAACTTCTTTAAAAATAAAAGTGAAAGAGATGAGTATATATAAAAGAAAACTTTATTAAGATTCCAGATAAGAAGAGTACATTGATAATCATATATTACATATATTTATCAATGTCAGAGCCCATAGCTACAAATGCATCTTCATAATCCAGGACTCTTTCCTCACTTCCCTCATCGGAATCATAATAAACAGTCCTCCTTTTCGTCTTTTTCTTTTTCTTCTTCAGCTTCTTGATCTTCTTCTTCTTCTTCTTCTTCCTTACCCTTAACGCATCCCTGACGTTGGCCGCTGGTTGGACCTCCTCATTTGGCGGCTGACGTTGTTCATTTGTGCCCTCATTGGTGATGTTTCTAGCATTCTCATTTGTAGAACTCATTGTTACGAAGAATATATTATGAAGAAATGTAAAATTGCCTATTTATAGATGAGGTTGAAGATGAAAAGTCTGATAGTTTAATGCTTGCAATGATGATAACTTGTAAATGGTTGATATTCTGGAATGATATTTTTTGAAAAATGGAGAAAATTTTAAGTCATTATTATACTTGGCCAGAGTGTTCTCTACTCCGGGAAGAGCAAGGGTTATAATATTACAACGGTTAGTAATAATAACTATAGCGATACCCCTTATACTTGGTACAAGGTTCGACTCCAGGCAACAACATTTTTCTATTTTACGTAATTATAGAAAAATGTTGTTGCCTGGAGTCGAACCTTGTACCAAGTATAAGGGGTATTGCTACGGTTAATATAACTAACCGTTATGATATTATTAAAATAATATATATACTTATCATTACGGTTATTTTAGAAAACCGTTGTGAAATATTTACCTATATAAGAGAATTAACTTTCCCTTATTGACAATAGCGTCGTTTCCTTCACAGTGAAACCCTAGCACCCATTTTTTTCTCTACATTTTTGGCAGCAAACTTCATCTTTTTTTAGAATCCGCGAAAAGAAATACAAGAAGTATGAAGCTTTTGATTTAAGCTTCTTCCTCCTTGTATTTCTTCTTGCAGAATCTAAAACTAGATGAACATGGTGATGATGCTGGCGGTAGCAAGCGTAATGTACATATTGTTTATGGAAAATAAGGTATTCTTCTACTTCAATCTTTTTGTTAGATAGTTCCCATTATCTTGTTTGCTTCATGTTGTTTTTGTTGATTGTTCTTATTTTGTGCAGATTCGACTTCAATGCTTCACAAGCAAGGTGAACTTCATTGTAATGGTACAATTCCACTTCTTAGGGTTTTGTTTCAACTTTTGCTTGTTTTGTTTTGAATACTAACTAATTTTCTTCATTGCTTCCCACTTCTTAGGGTTTGTTTCACATGGTGATGATTGTGGTGGTACATATATATGAATTCATTCTGATAAGGTACATATATATGAATTCATTCTGATATTGTATATGAAATTTAGTTTATTATGTACTATGTATATTGTTTGTTTCACTATCCTTTTATTGAAAATGCAATCAGTTAAATTGATATAGAACATTAGTTTATTATATACTATGTATATTTTATATAGTTAAATTGAATACTAACTAATTTTCTCCATTGCTTCCCACTTCTTAGGGTTTGTTTGACATGGTGATGATGATGGTGGTACATATATATGAATTCATTCTGATAAGGTACATATATATGAATTCATTCTGATATTGTATTATGAAATTTAGTTTATTATATACTATGTATATTGTTTGTTTCACTATCCTTTTATTGAAAATGCAATCAGTTAAATTGATATAGAAACTTATAATTTGAAAATTAAGATGTATTTGAAAACCAACCTTTATCATGTCAATGTTTTCCGAATTGCATCCATTTTATTCAGCACATTGTATGTTCCTTAACATAAAATTTATGGTTCAATGGTCTGTTTGCTTCAGTTCATCGATATCTACAATTCTACTTTACCTCATCGTCGTCACTAATCATCGTGGTTGTTAAGATCATGATTGTTATGATGATAAAATCGCGATGATTTGTGGCGATGATGAGGTAAACTATAATAAAAGATATCGATGGATTGAAGGAAACCGACCATTGAACCATAAATTTTATGTTAAGGAACATAAAATGTGCATAATGAAATGGATGCAATTCGAAAAACAGTGGTGTGTTTAAGTTGGTTTTCAAGAACAGTTTAATTTTCAGATTATATAGTTATTTACCAATTTTAATGGTTGTATTTCTTTAATTAGATGTATGGTAAAACAAGCAATATACATTTTTATTTAATAAACTAAGGGTACATTCCACAACAGTTGAGACTCATAACCGTTGTGATAGTTAATATATATTACAACGGTTGAAATAACTAACCGTTGCAATATAATGCGCGCTTTCCAAAATACAACAACGGTTTCCAGACCGTTGTAGAAACATCGAACTTACAACGACAATCTACATAACAACGCCTTCGTCCGCGTCATTATATGTCATTCCCAACCGTTGTTAAATGGATTTTTCATAGTAGTGCATATTGACAAACAAATCTTTCCTTCCAGTCATCTATGATGAACATCCTGAGTCCAAATACCACTGATCCTGGAATCTCTCTCCGTCTCTTGTTGTGACCATCAGCAACATCTCTTCTTCTTCATGTTTCACCAGCTTTGCATCATTTTCTTGATTCTTCTTCTTTTCTGGACAACCACTAAAATAGTGACCATACTTCTGACAATTAAAACTTTGAATGTGACTTTTGTCCGGCTTTCGACCACCACCTCTTCCTCTACCTGCAGCACCACCTCTTTGGTTGCCTTGGTTCCAGGGTTTTCTCTGATTCGACCAGTTTCCTTCATGTTGATTTTGACCAGTCGAATTGTTGTAGCCTCCTCAACCTCTATTGCCATTCTAGCTTCCTTTGCCTTTCCTTTCCTTTTCTGTCTGCGCTTGCAAAGCCATATCACTTTTCGACTTTCCTGCAGCTCTTTCATCCATCGTTTGTTCATGAGACTCAAGCGTCCCTTGAAGCTCTTCCTTCGTCAATACTGGTAAGTCTTTCGACTCTTCTATGGCTACTACCACGTGGTGGAACTTTGGATCCAATGACTCAAGATTTTTGCAACAACTGATCTTGATGTCAACACCTCTCCACATACCTTGATTTGATTCACTAGCTTTGTAACTCTGGTGAAGAAATCTGTTATACTTTCATTGTCTTTCATCTGAAGCAACTCATAGGTTCTCTTGTGAGTTTGTAACCTGACCTCTTTCACCTTCTCTGCGCCTTCAAATGACTTTTCATGAATCTCCCACGCTTTCTTTGCTAACCCTACATCACTAACCTTTTCAAAGTTACCAGGATTGACACACTGATGGATTATAAAGAGAGCTTTATAATCTTTCTTCTTCAATTCTTTGTGTGTAGCCTTTTCTTGATCCGTCGCGTTCTCTGCAAGCGGTGCTACTCCTTCCTTCACAAGATCCCAAAGATCTTGATAACAGAAAACCACCTTCATTTGCTTGCACCAATTCTCATAATTATCTTTCTTGAGAATCAGAAGGCTCGCCGGAAAGTGTCCATTTGGATGATTCATCGCCATCACCATTTTCCTTCCTTGAATGGCAACCGGAGCTCTAGATACCAGATGTTGGAATTAACCCAAAACCTTTTGATAATTCCTATTCAATCTTGATCTCATGATTGTTAATAATCACACCCAATGACAACGAAAAGAAAAATTGAGAAAGAAAGAAAGAAAGAAAAGAGAAATAGTAGCGTTGGAGAAGAAGATGAAAAACTGCAGAATTCTTTCTGCCCACAAACTGTGGAAACTTTCAATATTCACTTGCAACTGTAAACTGTGAATTATCAAACTTGATTATTATAATGATAAGGGTTCCTCCCTATTTATAGATTTAGGTTAACTTGCATCTCAAGCTAAAGCCCAAACTATAAAAGCTCAAAAATATCTAATCTAATATTTCTAAATCAAATATGATATTTCTAAATCAAATCTAATCTTTCTAAAACAATGAATTACATATTTAACAAATATGTCATTTAAATCGTTAGATTAAATCTTTGTTCTTCCACTTAATCATGACCATTGAAGTCTGGGCTTAATTTGCGTATAAAAGTGGAAATTTGTATTTTGTTTCACTTTTCCATTTCTTCTTTGATTCAAGACTGTAATCAAAGTGAGTTCGCTTGCGTCTTCATTGGTGGAGAACACAAGAAACCCAGACGTAGAAATTCTCTTGTAGAAACTAGTGATGTAGTTTCTACAATAAAAAATAGTTGATGAAGAAGGCGTCATGCCTGGTTCAATAATTTCATACTGATGCTAAAAATTATGCCCGGATATATGATGAGATCTTAGGAACCAAATCCTTCTACACATGCATGGATATATTTAAACTTGCGTATTGAGATATGAGGTCGTTATCAGATTATCATGTGACTCTTCCTGGAAGTGACATGCACATATGTAGTCAGTTTGTTGTATGTGGGATCCCTAAGTATGCAAGTGTGTTCTTATGAATATGGGCATACTGTGGAAATTTATGGAGGACATTCTCGACGCAAAAGAAGGGGTTGGTGGTCCATATAACTTTCTCAAGACACTTATTCAAAGGAATAATTTGATATTGTTCTAAGAGGAAGGACAAACAACATATAACTAATGATCCTACTAATAAGATGCATAAAAACGAATCTTGGTCAAAAAGGCTAGTGTTGGAAAGTAATGGCCATCATACTTTCTTGTCAGTGGATACTAGTAATGCCTTTGTTCCATAAAAACTTCCAATAATCTTTTCTCCATAAGGCCCCATAACCGTGAAGGATGGTTATAATGTCATTTGGGAAAGCAGATCTAACTATCTGGTCAATCTAGCCGACACTGATTGTCGGGAGATGGTCATAGAGTCTATTCATCATTTAAAAAATCTCGTTGTGGTTAGATTCTTGATTGGCTATGGGCATACTAAGGACTTTTCCTATGCTAAGCTCTTAGTAAAGATGAACAAGATGAATAAGTGGTTGGAAGACTGTAATGCAAAAAAGGTAAAGGTCGTTGTTGACATGACCAAGGCTCTTAATAGGGGAAAATACCTAAATGAAAACTTTGAACCTTAAAAAAATCAAGAATACCTTAAGAGGTAAGATATGTTGAAGGAATACCTTGTCTAGCGAGATAATGATATAAAAAAAAACTTGAGTCCCCTTCAGAGTTGAAGGAGACAATTGACAATATTGAGAAGAATACAAAAAATTTGAACAATTTTATTGGAGATAATAAAGAGGTTGATCTTAATAAGGTCCAAAAATATTTGACTGATAAGGAATTCACCCTCAGAAAAATGTTGGAGGTCCTGGCTGGAAAGTATAAAGTTGTTAAGGAAGTTTTGGAAACCCTTGTTGCAACGGGGATAGAGAAAATGTCCTTGCAGAAGGAGCTTACTCACCTTCTTATAATGACAACATTTTATTTATCCAATAATCCTTTAAAAATTCCTTGAGGCATATTGATCTTTTATACCATAAAGTCAAGATCTATAGAGAGATGATCAAACATGACCAAAGAGTGGTGGATGGGAGAATTGTCCCTTTTGAGCTTGCTTCTTAGATTTGATTGATTTTCATTTTGCATATTGCACTTTTAATGACCTTCACTATCAATATATTTAATAGAGTATTGTTTGCTACCTGTAAAAGGGGTTAAGTACATTTAAAGTTTTAATAAACATGAAAGCCTGGTGTATAATTGCTCCTTATGGGCCCTTTGTTTGGGGTTTGTGTCCCATGCTCTTAGTGATCGTTTCAAGGATTTGTATCCGACTGCCTTTGGACGTCTCTTAGCCCTCTACATATTGAAATATTTTTCTCAAGTTCTTGTTTGTGAACTGGGTTCTGTTGTCGGTGACTACAGACCGTGGAATTCCATACTTGGCTAAAATTTTATTTTTGAAAAACTTTTGAATGTTAGTATTCATAATCTTTTCTAAGGTTTCAACACAACATCTTTAAGAAACTCCAACTATCCGGGGACCAGTGGAAATAGACCTAGTATGTCCATGTTCCATTGGAAGTAAGTACATGGAGTGTTAAGGTATAAAGCTCAGTGGAATGGGATATGTGAATGGTATCTATGCTTTTGTCACCTTTCACACTCTATCACATACTTTTTGGAGTCGTTTGGGAGGCGCAAGTGTTAGATCAATTATTTAATTAATTAAACATTGATTGATATAATTAATTATATTATGGTCTATTGTTATTAAACACTAAATAGATGAATTGTTTGATTGAGTTTTGTGCTTGAATAGACCGGTTGGACCATTCAGTTAAGCCCAATGAGAGGTCCCTGCCCTCAGCCGTTTAACTATTTAAGTGTCTCCCCATTAGACAATTAACATACTCTGAAAACCCTAAACGACAATAAGGGTAGTAATTCTCTCATACACACTCTTTCGACAGCCGTCTCTCAAATCCTACAAGGTATATCGTTCTTATCACTGTCAATTATTCTTTAATATACCAATATGCTATAATTTGTATCTATTTGATTCTATTAAATTAATTTAAATCCTTCAATTGGTATCAGAGCCAAATAGATATATTTTATAACTATTAGTAAAAATATAATATGAACATGTTAGAAAAATATTATGCATGTTTAATTACCGGTGTATTACAATGAAATAATTTATCTATTTGATTTGATCATTATCTTATTTTTTGAATTACCCTATTGGAGTATGATTGATTGTATATTACTACTGTTGAAATAATTATTATGCATGTATTATTTTCCGAATGTTAAATGAGACACTATCTATATTCTATTGTTTTATTGAATCTCATATATATATATATATATATATATATATATATATATATATATATATATATATATATATATATATATATATATATATATATAAAATAAATTTTGTAGGCACGTTTTTTTTTTTTATGATAGGGTGAAATTGAATTCATGGTTACAACAATAAAAGTTAAAAGTTACAGTGATATAAAGAAACAATCCTAGTTTCTTTTATATATATATAATGTATCTCTAATTTAATGCATGATTATGAAAATTGATATAGAGTTGTTAATAATCCTATTTAATAGGTTATGAATCCCGATAATAACTATTCATTGACATAGGCATTACCGGCCCTAATCTTATGCTAGGTCTGGGGAGGAGGAATCTTTTAGTCATGAAATTCGATAACAAATTGATAAAATAAATGTTTTTAAATATAATGTTTTTCATAACTAGTGCCTAAACTTATCATTAATTTTAGCTTTAAAATGATCTAATTAAATTGATAAATATCATATGATCAATTTATTTGAGAATCGTATTCTAAATTAAATTATATATTCTTAATATTTGAGTTCAAAAAAAAAATATCTGAAATTCTCATGTGATATAATTTTTTTTAATTGAAGTTTTAAAATTATTTTATAAACTAAAATTGTATTATCCTTGTATTCAATCAATGTTATTATTATTAGAGTTGTTTTGTTATAATAATTTATTTTAATCTATGACTAATTTGAGATGACATTGTAAGTTCTAAAATTAGCAATGTTTACTGACTCTAATCACAGAGATGAATGCCACCTTTCTTTGAGAATATTTTAAAATTAAAACTCTATAATTTGTCATAAATTGATTTATTGTTATATATTATATTAAAAAATAGTTTAACGAAACTATTCGAAATCTTATGTTTTATTCTGAATAATTAAGTAATTTTTATTAATTTGTATAATTGTAATTTTACATATTGTGGATATAAATATATAAATTTTTCTATTTTTAATAAAATATAAGCACTTAATTCGTATAGTTGTAACTCACATATCGTGGATATAATTATACAAATTTTGTTTAATAAAACAATTAAAATTATTTTAATTATAAAAAATATTATATTGATAATAATTATACCCTATCGGTGTGTTATTATTAGTATAATTTATTTTGTTCAATGTACTTATTATTTATGATTATGTATATTATTGTTCGAGTACCGTATTGGTATCAAAATTTTCTGTGACCTAATATTCATACATTGTTTTATTTCTTATTTAAAATTGTTGAAAGTATTATTTGAGAAATAAGAAATTATTTTAAAGACATGTAATACTTTATTAAATCCAATAATTTTTATTCAATTTTTTTTTCTTTTTAAAATGGATTTCAATTCTCTTTATATTATGTAAGTAATGGACATATCCTATCGATGTGATGCTACTTGACATGATTATTGTGTGATAGAGAAAATAGTTGAATATTTGTTTAAAAATTTTCAAAACTCTTAATCTTAATTCAACTATTATTCTCTGTCAAAGTGAGAGAATTTAACTTGTCAATTGTATAAAATTGAGAAACAAATATTATTTATTTATTTATTATTTTATAGAGACTTATGTTGAGAATATTATATTCTTATGTTAGTAATAAAGTTTATGACTATTTGTGTTATATTCTCAATAATAGTTACATTTAAAGTCTCATATTTTTTCGCTGCGTATAACATAATATGTTTCTCAAATGTGTGTAGTTATATTTGTAGCATTTAAGTTTTTGGTGAGTTATTAAGATCTTATGTATAATCAGATATTGTGGGTTTGATCTCACTCAGTTGATGGTAAATCTTTTATATAACCATCATATTCTTTCATGTGACATTATCAAAATAATGATATATTCCATTTACGTGTAAAATATGTGGCTGAAATGATGTTATATTATACAACCACTTCTCTGTATAGTTTTGCTTTAAATAGTATCCCATTTTTCAATAAGAGTATTTAATATTAGTGGACTCTGATAAATCTTTATCCTATTGGATCAGTGGGAGTGAATGTGTACATAATCATATAATCTGAAAAAATTTAGATTATTATTCTCATAGTGTCATATATTCTTACGCGCACTGTAAATATGACATATTATAAAAGGATTTCAAAATAAGAAATAATTATAAGAAGTCTTATTCTGCTATACTGAGATATATATTATTCTCTTAATCTTAGGAAACATCATAATTTGATGTTTAGGTTGATATTGAAAAAACACAATAATTCTTTAGCATGCAATAATATTGTGTTATTATATCTTCAATAGTCCACATTTGTCAGGTCATAATATGAAAGTACAAGTAAATATCAATACTCCTATCGAGTATGATATTGTGTTATGAAAGTGCTTATGATTAAATGTAATTACTCTCGTAATAGGGTATCCCTATATGTAATTACTATTCTTAGACCTATGTGGGTATTCTATGACCTATAATTTAAAACTCATTAGTATAATCACTAACCATAGACTTATACATATGAGTAAGTCTTATGATACTTTGGGTTAGTGGGAGTTTATCAATAGCATTTTCATATGCTTGGACCATTCTTTATAACATATAACTCTGAAGTTAAATATGTTACTCTAAAGTCATCATTCTTTATATAAAGTTGTGAGTTTTAACATGTATGATTTGTCTTCCCTATCAGATAAAATTTCTGCAGCATTGAAATTTACTTCTTTTGATTGATTAGTGTTTTGACTATTATTGATATTATAATATTAAAATCAATATTTTTAATAATTAATTATTG
The DNA here is from genome assembly GCA_022829125.1 of Lathyrus tuberosus. Classification (NCBI taxonomy): domain Eukaryota; kingdom Viridiplantae; phylum Streptophyta; class Magnoliopsida; order Fabales; family Fabaceae; genus Lathyrus; species Lathyrus tuberosus. Next base: position 29,612 of record JALAZF010000151.1, on the reverse strand, counting down.
TCATCCAAGTGGGAGATTGTTAGATTAATTATTTAATTAATCAAATATGGATTGATATAATTAATTATTAATTAATTATATTATAGTCTATTGTTATTAAACACTAAATAGATGAATTGTTTGATTGGGTTTTGTGTCTGAATGGACCGTGATGGGTTGGACCATTCAGTTAAGCCCAATGAGAGGTCCCTGCCCTCAGTCGTTTAACTATTTAAGTGTCTCCCCATTAGACAATTAACATACTCTAAAAATCCTAAATGGCAGTAAGGGTAGTAATTCTCTCATACACACTCTTCCGACAGCCATCTCTCAAATCCTACAAGGTACACCGTTCTTATCATTGTCGATTATTCTTTATTATATCAATATGCTATAATTTGTATCTATTTGATTCTATCACATACTTTTTGGAGACGTTTGGGAGGCGCAAGTTCTATTGAGGTTGGTATAGTTTGTCGACATGTACCATTTTCAATCACCCTCTTGACTAAGATCACATTATATATCCACTATGTGTAGTTTAGTTCCAATAATAAGTTCACTTACAAGACCTGGCCACAATATTCTTGGAGGCTTCATCTTTCTCAAGTGATTAACATCGTCTTCTCTGGGCAATATATTTGGCAGAAGGGCTTATGTTTAGCTGATAGTACGCCACATGGGGGTTGATGACCAAAATCTCCTTGGGGGAACATGAAAACATGCATGTGGTGGAGCATTTTATGAGTCCATTTTCCATGGAGTTAGGGAGTTTTCCCTTAATTTTCACAGTATATTCTGGATTTTCATCAAGTTGAATGGACGCAAAGTCCCCTTTTAGGATTGGTTTAATCCTCATCTTGGCCTCGACAAGGAGAGGCCTATCAAAGCCTAGATGCATGCTAAATCTATGACATTTATTTATAGGAGCCTTGTTTTGCAGGTGATACATTTTTAACAAGGACATCAACTTTTGATTATGATAACTAATGTCCTATGAAAAGTCAAGCATGCATGGTTAAGTGGATAAAGATTCAAACCTGATCATTATAGCTTGATGGACTATCTATGATTGCAATCAAATGGGATGTAACTAAAGTGTCATCTCAAGCTACTCATGCAAGTGTCAAAAAAAGATAAATATCTTGCAAGTCTTGAAGTACCGGAGAACATCCTAATTTATTAATGAGTGAACCTATTATAAAAACATGCTTTATCGTAGAAGCGTATGGCTAAAGCGCACACACACACTTAAACGTTTTTCAAAATATTTTTACCAAAGAAAACACCTTAAAAAAATATATTGAAGTTGTGCCAAATGAATTAGGAACTCTTAAAATAGCTTAGGCAAAATTTTAACTTATCTAATCAATTGAGACCTTTGTCTAATCGATTAGCTCATTTTAAAATTGAGGTACAAGCTATTAGGACAACGCCTTAATGATGTGCAACAACTAGATATCTTTTCCGTCCTTTTTAAAACTTACAATCGATTATATTTCAAACATCTAATTGATTCTCAATATGTGTCAATCGATTAAACGCTCACTAAAAATATTTATTGGAAACTCCTTTTTGAGCAAACTTTTGGCCTATAAATAGAGGTCCCTATTCTCACTTTATTTCATCCAGAATCGTGTTTTGACACAACTCTCTCTCTAAAAATTTTAGTTACTTTCCCTCACTAATATTTTAGTCATAGTACTTTTGTGAGAAAAATCCTTTTGTGAGTGAGATTCTTTTGGAAGGGTAGAATTATAAACTCACGAAGGGAATATTTTTATACACTTTGGTTGAATATTATCCATTTAGGGATTATTTGTGGGTTAGAAGCTAAACCCATAAAAAGTTTTGGTTTGGGATTGTGTGATTCAGTTCCGATTTAGGTTCGAGATTATCCTGATATTAAAATCTCATAGGCTCTTGGTCGTCCCAATATTAAAACCAATATAGATTGAAGCTTAGCCCGATATTAAAAACTTCATAGGTTCAAGACTAGCCTGGTATAAAAATCTCATAGAATCTTGGTCAGACCGGTATTAAAATCGAGATAAGTTGAACCTCAATCCAATATTAAAAGCTTCATATGTTCGAGATTAGTCTGATATTAAAGTCTCACAAGTTATTGGCCAACCTATTTAAAACCAAGATTTAAGTTTCGTGATCTCAACCAATGTAAAAGCTTGCAAGGTTTAAGGAACTTGAAGGCTAATTGTAACCCCAACTTATAATTTGAGTATTTTATTTAATTGTTTGTGTGATTTATTCATTATATTGAATTTTGATGTTTGCGGAGTGGAGGGGTAATTTGGTAATTTACTAATTATCGGGGTTATAAGATGTGAGAGTAGATAAATATTATTATTGAAATTATTGAAAATAATTAGACATGATTAATTATTTTGTGATAAGATAAAATAGTAGAATATATAGAATCCTGATTAAATAATTATTTGAGTTAAATATTTATTTAATTTATATAATAGTTTAATTAATTAAATATGAGAATTGGACCTTTTGCGTAAATAGAGGAGAGTTTGAGGTGAGAAGAAAGAAGTGGAGAGTAAGTCGGCAAAAAATGTAAATTTGAGAAATAAAGTGCATATACATTCTAAAATGTTGGGAGAAGTTAGGTTAGAAAATTCTAACAGCACGCGAAAAAGAGGTAGAAGGAACAAAGAGAATTTTGGGGAAGAAGAGCTAGGTTTTAGAAGAGGAATCATCATCTTTGCTAGAAAAATAAGGTAAAGGGGAGAATTGTCTACTTATGGGTGATTTAGGCATGTAATATAGTGATGGTTCCTTACTCTCCTATCAGCGCCTAGGGGTGATATGGTTCCTCATTAATTTTTCTCTTTATCTTATGATCGGTATGAATTGATTAAATAAGGTTTGGGAAAAACCTTATTGGTGCGTTTGTTGAGAATATTTTCGTATGCAATTGCTCTGAGACCCTAAAAAGGGATTTGAGATAAATCTTCTAAGATCTCTATAAGTGCTATCGTTTGTAGGTTTATAACATTGTATTGGTGATGATTTGATCGTATGAATTATTTTTCTTATGTGGTTGATTGCTAATGTAGAGTTGGGATTTTGTGCCGGAATTTCGAATGACTCTGTTTGGGTCGCCTGGTTTCCCAATTTTGTAATGACCATACATAGCATAGGGTTTTGGCTATAAAGTCTTTTGATAAGGTAAGAACATAAACTTATAATATTTGAATTCCTATAATAAACCTTCTCTTTCTTATGGCGATTAGGACTCAATTGAGCAAATGTGTCGAGTTTTGGATCTGTTTAATAAAGTGAGAAACTCACAAAAATCGCAGGTAGCCATTAAAAGTTGTTGGCCGCTTTATTTCAGGCATAACTTGAGTTTTGTAAATTAGTTTGAGATGCTGTCAATTGTGTTAGAAAGCTAACGTGATAATATTCCTTTTTAAGTAGATAAATTGAGTTTAGGGGCGCTACAATAGTAGCAGTTTGCTAGTTTTTATACCAGATGAGTAGTCAGTTTCAGTCTTGCGTTGGTCATCATGTTTCACACGTAACTTGAGTTTCATAAGTCCTTTTTGAATGTCATCAGTTGCATTAGAAAGAGGGCTTAATGATATTTCAAACTGGAAAGTTTCATAATTTTATCATGAGTATATAATTTTCCGTGCTATTTTAAAGTCAGGCATTCTGTTTTAGAAATTATGCAGGAATTGTCGCGATAGGGCTGAACTGAAATGAATAGAACTGGAGTTTTGTAACTCTGTTGGAGGTACGTTCAAATGAGTTTGAAAGAGGATTTAAAGAACTCTCAAACTAGAGAGTTTCATAATTTTTTCCTAAGTCTATAATATTTGGTGCTATTTTGAGGTGAGACAATTTTCGAGTTAGGTCCAAAGTTTTGAGCAATTTTGGGTGTGGTGACCTATTGTTATCTTTTTGATGAGTTTAAGGGTCATATTTTTTTTGGTTAGAGTTAGTATAGAGTTTTTATATCTGTTTTTGAGTTTTTTAGAGTTAGAGATCAGAATATAGGATACACTTGAGCTAAGATTAGAGCACTTTTTATATAATAAGGTTACCTTTTGAGTAATTTTGAGGAAAATCATCTGCTATGTGCTTAGTAGAGTTATCACTCGCGAATTTTACCCTTAGAGTAATTGGGTACTTTTGAGTACCCTTGGGGTGTTCTAAGGCTATTTTGAGCATTTCCTGGAGTTTTTGGAGTTCGGGAGTCATTCGGTGACATTTTGGAACATCTTGTGACATAAGAGTCCTTTTGGTGACCTTAGGGCCACTTTTGAGTAAATTAAGGAAATTGCTTGTCATTACCCTATTGATGGTCCTAAACAATAATAATGAGTTTGAGATAATTATGAGTCTTTGAGACTTTTTGAGTACTTTGCCCAGTGTGATGAGTTGAGGACAATTGGTAATAATATAACTTTACCTTTTGTGATAAATAATTAATTTATTTTTGAAAATATATTTTGAGTATACTAATCCAGAGATGGATTACAGTGATGACCTTGAATGGCATTTTGACCATAGTAATCTAGAGAGGGATTACAATGATGGCCTCAAATAGCATTTTGAGCATAGTAATCCAGATAGGGATTACAGTAATAGCCAAGTATGGCAAATTATAGGTTCAAGAGTGGAACCTTTTGTGAATGGTTGAGACTTGTGTGTTGTTATGATTTTGAGATGATGATTATATTGCATGTTATGTTATTGTGCTCACGCCTTCATGTATTTCGGAGATAGGCAGGACTTTGGTCCAGTGATGGTCTGGTTCAGAGAGCGACTATGAAGGTCTCACATCTAGAAAGGCACACAACTCAGAGAGGAGCCGAAGACATGGGAATATCAGTAACATACCTCTGATCCCAGTTATTTTGGTACCACATGCGTTTGAGATGGAGACGATGGCATTACATTTGCTTTATGATCTGTTTGATTGTGCTTGAGTGTGATTGAGTACACTATTATACTCGTTATTACTATCATGTCTTGCTGAATTTGACTATTAATATTTGTTAGATGTATTCTTACCCCCTGTTTATTGTTATGGCATCTGTGCTCCTCGGGAGTACATGTAATCAGGTACAAGAGTAGCTGCTGAGTTAGAGAATAGTTTCGATCCCTTTAGCTTTTATCATTGGGTCTTAGAGGAGTCGCTCTGATATATAGCATTGGGGTTGGGACGTCTTCATATATTTATGTTTTGTTTCGTTTTGTTAGAGTTGGTTGTCGAAACTTTATGTTGGACTTTGTTTAATTTCCACTACTTATTTTGCATGACTATTTTGTATTTGAATTTTTTATGTTTGGTGACACTCTAATACTTGATTTTTGTTTGAATTATTTTATTAAATATCGAGTCGGGTATTAGGGTGTTACACTAACCGCTTCAAGATCCTTATTTGTGGAGAAAGGACTAACCGTCTAAATTCACCATTTGGAAAAGAAAACTCAAACTGCTATATTCCGAAGTCTTGTATTATTTGGTTGGAGGTAAACCACCATTTTCTTGTATAAGGGGGTTCCCGAGTCTTTCCTACTAAAAGCTCTCAACGTTTATTGGATACTCTTAAGATCAATTCTTAGGGAGAGAAGTTTTTTCTTGTTTGATCGAACCTCTATACATTGTGGTGTTCATCTCTTTCCCTTAACTCTTTTAAATTCCATATCTTATTTTCTTCTTTTTATTCACCTACTAAGTTTTCAAAAATGTTTTTAAACTTTTATTTTATTTCTCAAAGATTTTTAAAACCAACTTTTTCCAAACCATACAATTCACCCTCCTTTTGTGTGTGAAGTCTCAAGTCCAACAGAAGTGTGGAAGCTCTCCCAATCCAGCACTAAGCGATGCCTGAGTGATCAGTTAATACTTTAATTGATTAAAATCACAACTAATATGTTAAAGGCTTAATGCATCTTTTGGTCCCTTAACTTAATTTATTGTTTAGCTTTGGTCCCTTAACTAAAAAAAGTTACATAGTAGTCCCTTAAAAAATGTTCAGTTACACAAAACTGTCATTTTAGTTAATTATTTAGAAAGAAATGTTGAATTTGACTATGTGGCAATGTTGATGCAATTTTATTTTCTGACCTGGCTTTTTTAGTTTTATTATTTTACTATTGTTTGTTTTATTATTTAAATTATTTTTAGTTTTATTTTTGAAAATATTTTTAGTTTGAACCATTTGATACTTGGAAACACATAGAAATTATAGGTTAACCGCCATCTCTCTCTCTCTCTCTCTCTCTCTCTCTCTCTCTCTCTCCTCATTCTTCCACCACCACAACCCTTCATCTCCTTCTTTCTTTCTCTATTATCCTTCAATAGATACCAGATCTTCAAGATATGATGAAGAACTGCACTCTAATAGGGGTAAGACACATTTTCTATCTTTCTCGTATTTTAGGTTCTTCTTGTGGTTAACCGTTATTTATTCAGTGTTTTCTTTTTTTTATAGATCTGAATCAAGGCTATTGAGATTATGAAACATGATTTTTCAAATGTATATTGGTACTCTGTTAAGGTTGATAATTGTATTATTAGAGGTCATTCCTTAAAGAGCAATTGCATTCGTGAAGTAGTGGATAAATACTAATTTGTATTCAAGGACTTATGGTCAATTGTATTCCCATCTAAATCAGAAAAGATTATTTCAACAGCGACAAGAAAAGCAAATGAGGTATGGTGCCTTAGTTGAGGTTTTTAATTAAAAGAACAATTATATATATATATATATATATATATATATATATATATATATATATATATATATATATATATATATATATATATATATATATATATATATATATATATATATTCTAATTCATCTAATGACTTTCTCTTTCATTAGGTCTTTGGTCATTTCTTCCTAAATGTGTTACTCTTTCTCGTTTTGTCTAGGTTGTTCATAGTCAATCAAAAGTTATGACTGACCATGATGTCATATATATATATATATAATTTGTTGCAAACACAACAACAAAATCCAGTGGGGAAATTGGAACAGTAACCCCCAAAAGAGGCTTTGTTAGTCATTTATATCATTGATATCGTCACTAGTCGCATATTGCATCGTATGATTCATCATGGTTGTCTGGGTCCTGTTAATGTTGTAAGATTTTGAGCTACCTTTTCCTTCAAAAAGTGTATTATATGAATTTGAATCTCACATCACATGAATATTATTTGTCACAAACATGCCAACAGTAGTTCCAACAGTACTGGTAGTGATTCATCTTCATCCAGGGGTATAAAATTTTCTTGTTGTTGTTGCATATTCATATTCTAGAATTACTTCATTGTTGTAATGCTTAACTGTGTGGGATAGGTATATGTCAATGTGACTGATAGATAGATATCCTTCTCCTTCTATGTATTTAATTTTTGATACATGGTTTTGGACATTGATTAGTTGTGGACATTGATTGTTGGTTTCAGTGTGAATATGGCTAATTGGGTTGGGACTAAGAGCACCTGCTCTAGGATTTTGTAAAGAAACAATGCTTCAAAGTTGCAACATTTATGTTTTGTTTTTAATGTTATGTTGTGTGATGCTTATTGTATTCTTAATTTGTTGTGTTTCCTGGAGTTACATGGCCAGTATAATTGCAGAAGAATTGTTATTTTTTTTAACACATAATTAACATTTTGTAGAGGTTTTTAACCTCCGAAAACAAAAACCTCTCCAGCCTAAACAAAATACCATTTTTTAATACATATGGTGACTAGCTTGTTAACTAATGCCTACTTGTCATGCCACGTACCCAAATTTAACATGTTTTTATAATTTTTAACGGCAAGAACCTTTTTTATGTAACAGAACAAATCTTGGGGAACTAGTATGTAACGTTTTTTAGTTAAGGGAGCAAAGCAAAACATTAAATTAAGTTATTGGACTTTGAGACTAATTATACCTAGATTAAAATAGGTCTATAAAACAGTAATCTGGTTTCTTATTTTCTCATCCCAGTTCAATTCTTCTCTTCATTTCTTTCCTCTCTTATTCTTTGTGTTCTTGCTTTCTCTGGTGTTTTGTGTGATATTATTGTATTGTCATCATCATCTCTACAATGATACCAAAGATAGTTCAAATTTCTGGCAATACCTATACTCTAGCTTACTTTTCCAGCGAATTCTCGTCTCATTAGCAAGAAGACAAGTACTACAAAATTATGCTGCCACAAATCTCCGTGCAACCCACTATGTGGATGAGAATGTGTTTGGGAGCTATCAATTCTTTTATGTATTCGTCCAAGCTAAATTGAAAGATTTCACCTACAGTACTCCCAAAGAGATATTTAATACTTTGGTAAAAATGTTTTATTCCAATCTCAACTACATAGATAAAATTATCACTTATGAGGTATTTTAGTAAGAAATCTCTTTAACACTGGAAGAATTTGCTGAAATTTGTGGTCTTCCTTGCACTAGCTCTATGTACAAGCCGATGAGATATAGGTAAATGAAAAGTTTAGTTTTGATGATGCTTCTCAATCTCTCATATCAAATCCAAATTTGGGTTTTACTTTTCCTTTTATTGTTGGCTTTGTGCGTCCAGATACTCGTCTCATTCACTATGTAGCAATCCGTATTCTCATCCCAAGAAAATTCAACCTTGGGTAAATCTCCAAAGTCAATATTATTTTGACTTAGTTACTAGTTAATAAAGTTAAAACAAATTGGGCAAATCGGGTGATCTATCACATGATGGAAAAACAGAGGAAGGGAATATATGGTTGCCATATGATGACTTGATAACAAAAAATTTCGAACACACTTGCTTTAATTTTGAGGAGGAAGGAGTCAGAAGAGAACTCAATAATGATAAGGAAGCCCATTATGAGACATATGCCAATGACCATTGACAGAGGAGTTTTGGTTCAAAAACCTCCCAAAGCAAGGGAAGGTGCTCGGAGCCAACAAGCTTCATCTCTACAACAAGTACCGGAACAAACATGAACTTCAAGATTTAAAGATTTCTATTATGAGATCCCTTGAACTCCACCCACCGAGATTATACTCAACATTGTCATTGCTAACCAGGTTGCTTAAAAATAGAAGATTGGATGGAATGACTGCTCAGAGTGAGTTTTAGAGGGTTTAAGTTTTTGGAGGGTTTGAGTTTTGGTGGGTTGGTTGCTTCTAAGGTTGTTTTTTTGGGTCTTTGGGTTATTCTTGCTGTATTTTTGGTTTTGACCTTAGCCCAATAACTCTTGTGTCAGATTTAAGTGTTTATACAGTTTTTCCATACCCTAAACCTTAAAGCCTAAAGTGAAATATATATATATATATATATATATATATATATATATATATAGGGACGGGATCATTTGACACCGGTGACAAAATATTAACTTTGACACCAAATCCTAACCGTTTATTATTATTAATTCAAAGGTTAAGATATATTCACTTAAAACTAACACATGAGTTTTTTAAGGGAATTTATCTTAGCCATTGAATGAAAAATAATAAAGGGGTAGGATTTGGTGTCAAAGTTAATATTTTGACACCGGTGTCAAATAATCCCCTCCCATATATATATATATATATATATATATATATATATATATATATATATATATTGGTTGGCTATTATTTTCAATCACCCACATTTGTCTTTTCATGCTCTCAATCACTTTTAATATAAAATAAAGATGCTTAAAATATGGCATGATAACATGAAAAAACTTATTCCATCTGATTACAATATTTAAAAGAAAAACTTCAAAGTTTAGTCAGCATTATAAGTAAAAGTAACCACTTTTAACTTATTTATACTAGTGTGTCAAAAAAACTTATTTAATACAATTATTTCTATTATCTCTTTCATTTATCTTAAAAACATTAAATGAAGGTAGTTGATAAACAAAGGCAATTTAGTAAGTTTGTCTTATATTTTACATGAAATCTAAGAAATTAATTATCCTCAAATGCATTTCTTAACCACTCTAAAAGTACATATTTTTGTTCATGATACTGATTTGAGAGAGTATTACTTTTTTTTTGGTATAAGTGAAAAAAGGAATAAAAAGAAGATAAATAAGGAAGGTTATTTAAAAAATAAAGTCCCAATAACATCAACTAGTAGGAGGATGGGGATTCCAGTTGGAGGCTTTGCAAAAGACTGATAAGCTGCATGATTACCAACCTCATGCTTTGTTAGATAGTCAGCACAGACATTGCCCTTCCTCAGAGCATGAATTAATTGAACTCTCTTGTCCCTTGAAAAAAGATTTTTAATATTGTGGAGGACTGCGACATAGTGATGCCAAACATTGAAAAACTTTGTGATTAACTTGATAGGAGAGTTAGAGTCAAAATAACACACTAGGTCTTTGATTCCAAATTAGAAATCCATAGATAGAACACCATTTGCTCAACATGAAGGATGTTATAATGTCCAATATTATCCGCAAAACTGCGAAATCAAGCACCATCAATATTTTGAATCGATCCACCAAAACACTAGACGTCGAGATTACCGAGGTTACTACCGTCAACATTCAGAATCATATAACCACCTTTGGTGCATTCCACGTAATCATTCTCGAGAGAGGATACAATTTATGTTTGAGAAAAACATTTAGCTAATAGATTTGCATAATTAACTATGAGGAGTTTCAAAGTATAAGAAGATATCACTTCATTTGCAAGATACAATTTGTTCTTAGCGTGCCACAACCACCAACAAGAAGGCAAAAAAATAGATGCATCATCAATATCATGTCTTAGTCAATCATATAAATTATCCTATTGGAAGAATAAGTGGTCCAATAAGCCAATCGATTTCAATAATCGAGTAAAAAATTCACAGTCCCTCAGGGAGTGTAGAGTTGTCTCAGCGTCCTGGTTGCACCTATGACAAAGATTTATTTGGAGCATACCATGATGACACAACATCGATCTCGTAGGAAATAACTCATGTAAAGTCGTTTAAAAGAAGAGTTTCACCTTCTCAAGAGCAATAATACAACCAATTCCAAGAGATGTTGTCCATTGTATTCCGAACAAAATTAAGTCTGTTGAGACAATAATAACCATCTAGAGCAGTAATTACTTATCTTTGTTAATAAATGTTCATTTGTTATCATCAAAGTACTAAATATTCACATTCGATTTTTAAAAAATGTATTAAATAAAAAAATTCTATTTTTTTTTTACGAAATTAAGTGGGACATACCTAACCAAAACAAATTAGTCCATTTTACTATCTCTAATAATATTCAACGAAATTCTAAATATTGATGAATACTTCATATACTCCTTCCGTCTCATAAAAAAGTGTCTTATTTGAACAATGTGCGGTTCTTAAGAAAATGATTGGATGTATTGATTTTAGTGAAAAAAACTAATGACATTTACTAGAATACCCCTATTAAATGTAGCTAATAAAGTAGTTGAATAAAGTGAAAGCTAATTAATAGGGGTAAGTAGTAGAAAAATAATAATAAATATTACATTGGTAATATAAATGGACAATTATTTTGAGACAAAGAAAAAGTGTAAATGAGACACTTCTTATGAGACGAAGGGAGTATTTATTTGAGGATGTCACGAGACTTTTTAAATTCCCCGCCACTAATAATTAGAAATGAGTTTCCGTACTATTATATATATATATATATATATATATATATATATATATATATATATATAAAGTGAAAAAGTTTATTATTATTATTTTTAAAATAATGGTTAAATTAATACAAATGGTTGTTACAATTTTCAAATATGTGAACTGTTGGCGCTATAACTTTTTAATATATTGAAATTACAACACTTTTACAACATATATTAATAGTACTAATTAGAAGAGAAATACATTTTCTGTCTCTTTGAATAATAATTTTATAGGTAAAATGATTAATAATAATTAAAAGAGAAATATATTTTACATTTTAAAAGAAATACACATTGACATTATTGCTCCTCATTCCGCAGTTGTTGCTTCACATTTCACTCTTGAAGCTTACGTACATCTTGCATAATCCACTATGCAAAAAAATGTTTTAATAACGCTTTTTCATATTTTGAATAGCACTATTAAAGCTACCACTATTATAAACATACAACCTATAATAGCACTTTTTAAGCACTATTGAAAGTGGAGTCCAAAATAGCGCTGAGTTAAAAACGCTATGATAAGGTATTCTTTTGAATAGAATTTAATAGCGATTTTCTTAAAAGGGTTATTATAGGTCAAATATTTTTAATACCATATTTAAAAAACGACCTATTAAAGGCCCATTAATATCTTGTTCAATAATGTGACCTTATATACTTGTTCAAGCTGGTTCAACTTATGCATGTTATTAAATTGCAGTAACACAGGAAAAAAATAAAAGTTTCACATATAACATCTATTTGATAAACATAACCAAAGACTATTGACTTTTGGATACATTCAAGAGTCAAACTAGTACACATGAAATAAGAAAAATAAGTTTCACATATGACATCAACTTGACAAAAGCAGAAGAACCAAAGATTATTGATTTTTGTATAAATTCAAAAGTCAAAAACAAAAATAAGAGAACCAAAGACTATTGATTTCTGTATAAATTTAAAAGTCAAATAAATATTTTACACAATCAACTAAACATAAATATGAGGTTGCTAGACAAATGTAGATTGTAAAAAAAATGTTAATCTTCTCATCCCTAAATTATAAAAAGACAAAGAAAGAGTAGAAAAATTCAATGAATTAAAGTACCATAATTCATTATTTGCAGTACAAAGTTCTTGTTACTTAGACAACCCATAAATGATGAAAAACAACGTATAAGCAGCAACAACTACCTAAAGAATAAAGGTATCCCTTGATTTTCGCCTTTTTTTTCAACCTCCAAGAGCAATGTTAATAAAGAGCCAACACATTTAAATTTGAAAATCAATGGCAAATTAGAAGTGTTTTTCAATAATGTTGTTATATGTTGCAAAACCATAATAATAAAATAACAATAAAATGAAGTCAATTTTTTTTCTATAAATTTGTGCTTCATTTGATATCAAAAGCATTGAAAAATCTAAGAAGAGTCTTCTTTGACAGGCTCTTGCAATCATTGATCATTCGAATGTGTCAAATATTATAACAAATATAAAACGAGTCTTCTTTAACAGGCTCTTGCAATCATTGATCATTCGAATGTGTCAAATATTATAACAAATATAATAATGCAGATTATGAAATCATTTGACAATAGATCATCATTTGAAGAATGAAAGATTTCCTTCATATATTGATTTTGAAGACAAAATGTGTTACTCTAGCATGATTAAAACTTGTGTCATAGTGAAAACTCCAACACATTTAATAAGTAATACTAATAACAAAGTTAACATGTTGTCAATAAATAAGCCAACAACCGCACACATCTACCATATCACTAAACCAAACACATTTTCATCAAAATCAACGACATCAAGTGAAGACATAAAGAAAAACAAACTTGAAAAAAAAATAGAACAAACTATTATACCTAACACACCCTTAATTACTGACCTTAATATCCTTGAAAAAAGGATGAAATAAGAGTACTTTGGTGCATGTACGATCAAATATATATGATCAGTCACCATTTATGGTATAGTTTTCATCATTTAAGGAACAAAAATCCAGGTAAACTGTATAAGTTGAGACCTATTTCTGAGTATTTGAGTCTATTAGTGTCAGAACAGTCTATGTAGTAATTTGAGTTTCTCGTGCATATTTTTATACGTTGGGTATGGTTTCGTGTGGTTGCAGGTTAAAAGAAATATAGGATGAAAAATCAAATTAAGAAGATCGGGCCAGAACACAGGAGCAGAAGGAAAAGAGAGATTTTTGAACCTACTGCCAATACGCGTATGGCTATGTACCTTATGCGTATGGCCCTGCCTAGCATGTCCTCAGTTACTTGTTCTCTGCGAGAAGGAAGAGAAGAAAAACATCTCTCCACACACGTAAGAACTAGGGAATACGTGTATGGACCCGTCTCTTACACGTTCCATACGAGAGCTGGCAGAATGACGAAAAAATGGGCCTTCTGCCCTTACGTGTATTGCTCATGCAGTGTCCCCCACCTCGTACCTTACGCGTAGGTGTATGGGCCAGGAAGTCATGCCTTGCGTGTATGGGGTAGTGTATTACGCGTATGGAGGCCCAAATTCTGCTGAAAGCCCAAAACTTTGGTATTTAACACGGAGACCCAGATTTCCAAGGGTTGGACGATTTTACATAGCAAAAACACATTCTAAAGGTTGGAGAACTCAGATTTACAAGATGGATTCGTATTTTCAAGAGCTTTCTGCGATTGAAGACTGGTTCATCTAAGATTTCTGTAACGACAACATTCTTTTTCATGTTTATTATTATTATGAGTAGCTAAACCCCCCATTGTTAGGGGGTGTCCCTGATTCTGATTTGTAATGGATTCGATTTTATTTGTGCAATTACAATCTTATTTTCTTATATTTGATTTATTCTCTTAACCGTTCGTATTGCTTTCTCTGTCGGACAAACGGAGTCTGATTAATGTGAAACAATTAGGCTGGACCGCCATTGTTCATGAAATACTGGCCTATGCAGACAGCAGATGTCCTAACACATGTCAAGACACTGTGCTACATAATCATTTAAACTCAGAGGCGCAACAGCAGACTGATACCTTGAATATCCAAACTGCACAATCACAGATGTCACAACATCTGATCCAACATTTTTATCATAAACCCTAACAGAAAACGTAAATCTGCAGAATGATAAAGAACACAGTAATTGTTAACCCAGTTCGGTGCAACTCACCTACATCTGGGGGATACCAATCCAGGAAGAAGACTCCATTATCTGTAGACTGTTACAAAGTTAAACTCCCCCATTTACAACTTCATACCTAACATCTACCCAATGAACATCTTTACCAAGGCTAAACTCAAATGTTTACAACCCTGATATGAGATACCCCACTCACTTCCCTTAATCACCAACTGTGATTTCTACATCATCCCTGTCAATACAAAACTCTGTCAAGCATACTTGACAAACAAGCTAACTCGGATTTGCTTAAAAGCTTCATCCAAGAACAATACACAATCCAATACCTCAAGGCTTATGGATCTGTGAGACACCTATATCTACCACAGTGTATCAACTGATACAAAGGGAGACTTACAAGAGAAACCTACGACTCTCAAACCTAACCCTACTTCACAAAATATGATTCATAAGTCTATCTCATCCTCTGTGTCACTTATGTCTAGGTCTTGGTCTTCTTTTATAGTTTTCTGCTGAATTAGGCTTCATATCTTTGATCCTTGATCCGCTTCCAATCGCCTTGAATCTTGGAACAGATTTAGAATCAAAACTTGTTGTATCAGTCATGATGTCGAATCTTCATGTTGTGACATTTTACTTGACATCTTAATTCTGGGGCTGAAAACCTTCATGTTGAAACATCTTTCACAACATTTATGTTTTACCAAAATTTAGTCAAACACTCAGAGCTTTCAATCTCCCCCTTTTTGGCAAATTTTGGTTAAAAGATCCTTTCAGCCTGATGGTGCATGCAGTGGAAAAGTACTTGAGGCAAGTGCTAAGGAAGAGGAAGAAGATAAGATCTAGTTACCCTCTTTATTCCCTTGTGATACCAGATACATAGAGGATGTAACTCAGATCACAAGACACAACTTGCTCCCTAACTCTGATCACAAAACACAAATATGCATATATCAAGAATGTCAAGGCATCCTTTGAGACATTTTGCATATCAGTAGCACAAGACACATGCACCATACATATCTCAGCAATAACTAGCCATTCTCCCCATTTTTAGCAAAAAATTGACAAAAATGGCCAATGCACATCTAGACCCAAATAATGCTTACCCACACACAAACAAAACTCATTTTATCTTACTCTAAGTAAGATGTTCTAGCTTGATCTTCCTTAAATATGAAGAAGTTATGTGAGTAGACCAAATCCAGACAAAAGACTAGTCAAGGAGTGCAATAACTGCTGGTCAAGTTAGTTTCGAGAGATTCCACCTTTTCTGACTTGTCTTTGAGCCTACCTCTGAACAGTGTTCTGATGCCTATCCTGCATTTGTCAGATTTATGGTCCCCACCGCTAGGATTTTCTTAGTCCATATTTAGTAGCAAAGAATACAACAGAGTTTGTTTGCCCTTCCTTTCCATTCGCAGAAAACCAATTTCTCCCAGTTAGCCCCCAATAGATTTCTGTATAAACTCTTCACAGTTTCGTGACTATAGTCTGCAGAGAAAAATAAATTCCCTCAGGCTCAATCAATGATTCTTAAGCATCCAATAAGAACCATTTAACTTGTACTTCCAAGTCTCCCACAACTTGTAACAATACAACAATGTCAAGACATCCTCCTTGACATCTCAGCTTGCTTGACGCACAAATTCAAACTGGAACTTCAACTGCATCCTCGCAGTAATTCATCTTAGATCAAGGGGCATCTCCCCCTATCTAAGGTAACTAGTGCTCCTCCACAGAACACCCAAGCTAATGAAAGGAAAACATAAGACGCATCTTCATGTTTTCAAGAGCGCACCCTCAGTTCAACTTACCCGCTGAACACAATCATCCACTCTCTTATTGCTTCCTCTGACAAGAAACAATAATCACTCACACATGATCACCATCATGCTACCCATGAGGAAATGTATACCAACCATAACAAACTCTTGGCTTGAGATCAAAGTCCCATTGACCCCCCTCATCCTGCAACCATCTACACACCACACGAACTCCTCTTGAATTCTCATGTATAGACCTCCAGCTGCTTGAGGCACAAACCAATTGAATCAGAATGCTTCACATTCCTCAAAGAGATGCACATGGCCCCTTAGTTTGTTATAACGATGTAAGCTATCGTATGCATGCTCCAGAACTTCACAACTGCCAAACTGATCCACTACTAGCATGACTTGCAGCTAGGGGCAACATCCCCTTCGCAATATTTTCCACTGACCTTACCCAGCCAGCAACAGAGATAGACACCCCACAATCCAAGACAGTCATTCCTTATCATTCTCCCGTATGATAACCTGGAATACTTCTGATTTTATTGTGAATATCCACTTCTGAACGCATCAGAAACTAGACCTTCATGCAATCAACATATGATCCACTTTAGTCATCCAAAAACCTTACATCAGACCTCCAAGACAGTTCTTCTACTCCATCATTCTCCCATATGATAATGTAGATACTTCTTAGACACGATGCAAGTAACTAGTTCCTCACAGAACTTGAAATCCTTCACCAAGGATTACTAACCCAAAGATGTTCTAACATCAGTTATGACATCTTCCACACATCACATACACCACACACCATGGTTCTTGATATGCTCCACCACTGGACTTACTATCAGCATAGTAATCCACACTGAAGATCTTCACACAACACTGCGCCACCAGCTTGAACAAAGAATACTTCAGAAACCCAGAGAGAAATAAAATCTCATCCACCAAAAGAAGGTATGCTTCCATTCTCAACCCAGAACTTCTGCCACAAGCTCCCATAGAACCAGAACCTCCTTACAGTTTCAACTAACTACTCTTCTGTACAAGAGCAATAAGTTCCAAGCATCCTGCTTGAATGCATACAATGAAACCAACCAAATGCCACTTTTTGATTGATCTCAATCTTCTTCATAACTCCCACAAGATACACTGATCCACTAATGAAATCAGACCTTCAAGTCACATGAACTACTTGCCCCATAGCAAGACATATTGGATCCACCAAGCCTCTTAGTCATGTAACATCTTCACATCCACATCTCCCGCAAACTGCATGAGATAAGCCTTTTTGAAGCATCCATAACTTCCATTCTCCTGTAGATCACCTTATCTTAAGCTGATGTGCCACATCACCTGCTGAGACCTCTGATGTTAAGCTAGATGTCAGAATATTCTGATATGACATCCAACTGTTGAATTCATCTCCTCCTTCTGCCACTTAGAAGAACCTCCTCCCTCTGCAGAACAAGAGTTCCATGCTCTCATAGACTTGATTCAACAACCAAGTTTGAGTAGGCAACCTCCATCCTTCTTTAAAACTCCAAAGACTTCACACCTGCCATGTCTGAATCTTCAGAAAATAAGTAGTCCAAGACTACACCATAGCCATACCAAAGAATGTCACTTTCCTTAGTAGACCAGACTGTAGAAATTTAGAGATATCTGCCACTTAACTTTGTCCTTCAACAAAAAGAGCAAGATCCATGGTCCAAAGCACCTAGATCAGAAATAAACTGATCCAGGCTGTAACCATCAATATTATGATGTCTTCATCTTCATCAAAGTCCAGACTAGTTTCTTGCCAGGAAACTCTCCAGAGAACACATGCTTCTGTCACACCAGACTGAAGCCACTTCTTAGGTCACCACCTAAGACTAAAACAGATGTTAAAGCATATGCAGTACCCCTCCCATAATTCTGCACAAACTCTGATGATGAGATTTTCCAACATCTTGTTGAACATCAGCAATCTTGACTTTCAAGGATAATCAATTAAATACTTGTGGATTCCACAAATAGCAATTGATCTTAAATCCTTATCCAATAACCCTTCTTCACTGATGTAGTTGAGCTCCACCAGATCATGTCATGAACACTTATGAAGTATTCAATCTTTTTGCAAGTATCTTCTTCAAAGGACAATGTTGAGATACCAAGGCTGCCACCCTTGACTCAAGTAACTAAGACTTTCTCTGAACAAATCTTATTTACCTCAACAATTCTTCAATCAGATTGGATCCACTCTTAGGGTCAAGAGATATGAATCCTTCCTTGCTGTTTTTGGATGGTGAAAATAAATCACCTCCACTTTCTTCAGATTGTGTTTCAAAGAAACACCTTCTAGTCAGAAGAGTAACTAGAAGACTATATATACACGACATAGATGCCTTTATGAGTGGACTTGAGAGAATTCTCAAGTATCTTTGACAACCTAGCCGACCAATAATTTATCAAACTCCTAGAGCAAGAACCTGATAAACTTAAACTCAACACCTCTCCTCTTTAACTGACTTCGACTGCACTAAGAAACCAAGCTTCCAAGTACCAAGTCACCATACCAGATATCTAACCACAACTCCCTTTACTCCATTGCTCCTGACTTTGGAATAAAATAATGCAGATATCTTCACATATAGAGGCCGACGATTGAGACCTTCCACCAACTATCTTCAGTAACAACTCCAAAATCTCATAATTCTAGAGCTCTTCCATCAGAAACACATGCAGCGGAACCACCAAGGAACAAATCCTGCTTGCCCTAATAAGATGTCACAACATCCTATAAGACACACCAACAAGAGAACTAGCCACTTCTCCTATAGTTATTGTAGAATCTCCTCAACAACATGAACAACCTCCAGGTTGCTCCCTTCGATCCAGAACATCCATCTCATCCATTAATACCCTTGAGTATGTCTGAGTTGATTGATCTGATCTTCAAAACTCCTCCTTGTTTAAATGCCAGAAAGTATCTCCCAAAGATCCCATCCAGAACCAGACATGATGCCTGCTCTGATACCAATTGAAATTCTGGCCTATGCAGACAACAGATGTCCTAACACATGTTAAGACATTGTGCTACATAATCATTTAAACTCAGAGGCGCAACAACAGACTGATACCTTGAATATCCGAACTGCACAATCACAGATGTCACGACATTTGATCCAACATGTTTAACAGAAAACGTAAATCTGCAGAATGATAAAGAACACAGTAATTGTTAACCCAGTTCGGTGCAACTCACCTACATCTGGGGGATACCAATCCAGGAAGAATACTCCACTATCTGTAGACTGTTACAAAGTTAAACTCCCCCGTTTACAACTTTATACCTAACATCTACCCAATGAACATCTTTACCAAGGCTAAACTCAAACGTTTACAACCCTGATATGAGATACCCCACTCACTTCCCTGAATCACCAACTGTGATTTCTACATCATCCCTGTTAATACAGAAATCTGTCAAGCATACTTGATAAACAAGCTAACTCGGATTTGCTTAAAAGCTTCATCCAAGAACAATACACAATCCAATGTCTCAAGGCTTATGGATCTGTGCGACACCTATATCTACCACAGTGTATCAACTGATACAAAGGGAGACTTACAAGAGAAACCTACGACTCTTAAACCTAACCGTACTTCACAAAATAGGATTCCTAATTCTATGTCGTCCTCTGTGTCACTTCTGTCTAGGTCTTGGTCTTCTTTTATAGTTTTCTGCTGAGTTGGGCTTCATATCTTTGATCCTTGATCCACTGCCAATCGCCTTGAATCTTGGAACAGATTTAGAATCAAAACTTGTTGTATTAGTCATGATGTCGAATCTTCATGTTGTGACATTTTACTTGACATCTTTATTTTGGGGCTGAAAACCTCCATGTTGAAACATCTTTCACAACATTTATGTTTTACCAAAATTTAGTCAAACACTCAGAGCTTTCAGTTCATGATCTGTTTGAGAACATATTGTAATAGATATCACCTAGAGGGTTAGGGATACCTTATAGTAACCAAATTATTCTTGATATAATAATGCTTGTGATCGTACCTAGATCAGAAAGTATAACAGTGGCCAACAACGCCGTGAGATCTTCAACTCCAATAGTGATGGACGGCCGAGAGGGGTGTGTACCTACAAGGTACTCTGATGTCAAAGTCAGGAAACGGGAGTAAGCAAGTACAGAGTATAGGTGTTAGTAAGAATGAACGTAACCTGGCCATCTCAAGTGGGAGGGTATTTATAGGATGCCCCCAGCGCGGGGCCAACGGTCTCCTGCACTAGGCTGGATTTCCAGGCCCAATCTAGGTGACTGTCAGGGCTTACGTGGCGTAGGGAAGACCAGTACGTGGTATTCGCCCTGGGGTAACGGTCCCGAGATATCCGGAAGGTGGGCAGACCGATTCCTTCGGAGGTGGGAGGTTACAAGAGAACATGCTCCTCGCGGGGAGGAGAACGTGGAAGTCGAGGAGAGAGGTGTTTCCCTAGGCCCGGAGCATCTACTCGACAGTGTACGTCTAATACGTGCCTGACGATGGGAGATGTTTGGACGTGCTCGACACCGGGTAAGTGTGGACCCTATTCGGCCGCACCCGTATTGGGTTGGGCCTGCCCGACGGATCAGCATGCACCGGCCCAGTCCGGAACAAGATCCCCCCAAGTCGTTACTCCGAAAGGTCGGAGTAATGACTTAAGAGTCATATCGGATGTCCAGGAGGTTTGCTACGTGTAACGACTATGTGGCGACGATGTCGGGGATTGACCGCGAGGAGTGTTCGATGGGTAGGGCCCGAGGACCGTGAGCTGATGACGCCATGTGTCGGGGAGATGAAAGGAAATGGCTAAGTGTTTCGTGCGGGCATGCGAGGGAGTGTAATGGACGCGCGTGGGCATCTGGGTACCACGTGTCGCCTGCCATTATTGCCTAGGGAGGCTAGGCCTAGGGCACTCAAGAGCCTAGGGATGCCTCGAGTCCCGTGAGAGGCCTTTAAAAAAGATTTGAGTTCATGCCATTCACACGTTCCCACCTTTTTTGCTCTGATCCTCTCTTCCCTTCTCCAACGACCATCGTTGCTCTTCCGCCGTACCCCTCCACACGCCGTCGTTCCCACCGTACCGGACCGCCTTCAACCACCGTTTCAAGAAAGCTTCTGACCATCTTCTTTTTCTATTTTACTTTCCTACGGTGGTTTCCTTAGTGAACTGATGAAGTTCCCGGGGAGGCTGCGGAGTTTTCGGCGAAAATGGCAAAACTTCTTTAGGGTTCCGATTGATTTAACAGAGATCTGGGATGCATACCCCGAGGATCCAATGAATGTCTCGAGGGCGTGGGATGAATGTATCGGGTACGTGGGAGGAAGGAGTCGGGGACCTGACGAAGGTCTCTAGCCATCCGACAGGTGCCTCGAGGATGTGGGTGAACGGGATGAAGGTACCGGACAGTTCCTTGTTGCTCCGAGCAGCCCCCGCATTCTTTCTTTGCCCTTTCACTTAATCGGCGGTGGAAGGGTGGATTTGGTCCCGACCATTGAATTCACCAATTTCCTCTGCTTTTCAGGTAAAAATGGCTGTGAGGCTCGTAGGTATTATCCAGATAGACACCAAACCGGACTTGCCCGAGCCTGTGCCGCTCCCCGGGGAAGAGTCCCTTCGTCCGCCCGTGGACTGGGCCGAAGAAGAGCCTTTACGAATTCGGTCGCGGTTCGCCCTTGATGACACGGATGCCTTCCCCGTAGTCGAGAACGTCGTTGTGGGCGAGCGAACGAACTGGACGGTCTTTCAGCCTAGGGAGCACCACCGTATATGTTCGAGTTACCGGGGGTTAAGGTTTCCTATGTATGAGTTCGCGTTCAAGGAGGTTAGCATTCGTCTCCCCTTCAACAGCTTCCAGCTGGCGGTGTTCAACTGGTTGCATCTGGCATCTTCTCAGCTTAACCCCAATTTGCTTGACTATCTTGGCGTCGGGGCCACTCTTCCCCTCTTCTTTCGCAACTTCCACCTCCAACGGGCAACTGACCAATGGCGACATAGTTAGATCTCCTTCAAGCAGCCGAGGAAGCTGTTCAAGGCGTACTCGGATTCTGTCTAGAATTTCAAGGACATATTTTATTATGTCATGCCTGCGACGCACGAGGCCGTGGGCGCACTTTATAATATCGTGACCGACGAGGCCGGGGAAGAAAGATTTGCATCCAAGTGTCCGCTGGAGTGGGAGGAGGCGCACTTCGAGAGTACTGACACAGATGCCTACATCGTGAAACACATCGATTTTTCCGTCGAGGATAAGGATGCGTTCGCAAAGCTGGTCGCTTACGTCGCCGGTTTCAACCGTGCAGAATGTATAACTAGGGACGAAAAGTCTATCCTCGACGAGCGGGTACGGGTCGTGACTGCCGCCCGTTACATCAACACCAAGGCTCTCCTTGAGTGCAAGTCCCCAGATGAAGCCAAGAGGTTCCTAGGTAGTAGGCCATTGTTTTGCTTGGGCGCTCCCTTTATTTTGTTTTCTTATGCTGACTTGTTTCTTGTTTTCCATTGCAGGTCAAATGTCGAATGCCACCGAGCGTATCATGAAGTTGGTCGCTGACCGGGCACCCAAGCAAGCTAAGGGCCGGGTTCGCAAAGTTATTCAGACAGCGGTGCCGATCGGGGGAACGAGCGGCTCTTCTTCTCTGCAGTGTAGCCAGTCTCCCCCTCAGGAGGGCACCCCTGCCAAGAAGGCGAGGACCGAGGGACCCATCCTCGTGGATCTCGAGGACTCTGCCCGATGGAGAAGTTCATATTGCTCGCCTGTCACCTTCAGCGGG
This sequence comes from Lathyrus tuberosus, assembly GCA_022829125.1. Lineage (NCBI taxonomy): Eukaryota > Viridiplantae > Streptophyta > Magnoliopsida > Fabales > Fabaceae > Lathyrus > Lathyrus tuberosus. Next base: position 6,265 of record JALAZF010000151.1, on the reverse strand, counting down.
GTTTCTTCGGAGGGAGCCCCCCTGTTGTTGTCGAAGCCGAGGTGAAGGCGGTCTTGGGGATGGGCAGAGCGGCCAGGAAGAAGGTGCTTGTCGAGGATATGGCAGCCATGATGCGAATCTTTGAGACCGCCTTGATTTTGAACGAGGAGACCTCCCCTGCTTCTGAGTTGTAAAAGCTAAAGGATGAATACACTGCCCTCGAGAAGGAGAAGGACAAGATTAACGGTGACCTGCAAGAGGCTCAGTCTAAGTACGAGAACTACGTAAACGTCCCCCACGAGCTGAACAAGACTAATGCTGCACTAAAGACAACTCAAGAGGAACGGGATCGCCTCCAGACCAGAGTTGCTGAGCTGGAAGCTGCTGCCCGTCCTGTAGAGGATGAGACAGCTGAAGAGAATGGTTTCGTCAGCCGCGGTGCCCTGATCGCTAAGATTCGGGAGCTTCAACAGGACTGTTTGGAGGGCCTCGAGGTTGGCTTCAAAAGTGATGTGGCGCAGATCGAGGGTGAGAATCTGGGTGTCCAGCTCACACTTGACAGAATTAGTCTGTTCCTTCGTGTGGTTGACGGCAAGTTGGTCATTCCAGAGGAGGAGGACGACTGTGACGGGGAGACCGATGGTCGGATCGAGGAAGAGATCGTTGTCTAGTTCTTTTATTTACTCGGCCTACGTGCCATTTTCCTTTTGATCTTGTTTTGTCTGACCTGCAGGCCATTTTTTGTAATGGCTTTTGCCCGGCCTGCGTGCCAGGGGCCTGATAACATCTTTTTAATCTTTGCACAATGGGCTTCTGCCCGGCTTAACATTTTGACTTTTGCTTATTTGCGTGTGTGATGCTTGATATGTTTATTATTTTTTGTCTAAGTGATTTTTCTGAGTTGGGGGTTTGCTCGACCTTGTTGATCCTTGATAGTGTGGGGAACTGGTCGAGTGGCCAGAGATGTAGTCCAACCTCTGACGAGGCTAAGAGCTCGGTCGAGATCTTAGCTTCGTGGCGTGAACCTCCCATCGCGAGCTGGGCGTTCTGCCTGATTGGTACGCGACGACGGAGCTCGGTCGAGGTATCCTTGTCGGATCAATGGTCCTCACGCACACACAACGTGGGCCTTGATCTTCTTGTTTCGTGAAGGGGGATCGCGCTTGTACCTTAGTGCGTCCCCGTAATCGCGACGTGGTCGTGTCGCGGGCAATGCTTAACTGTAGTATTGTTTAAGCTTCTCAGCGTTCCATGGTCGAGCAAGTTCCTCCCCGTGTAGGTTTTCAAGGTAGTAGGCTCTTGTCCCTGTCTTCGCGCGGACGCGGTAGGGACCCTCCCAGTTCACGGCGAGCTTGCCTTCTCGTGAATCTTTCTGGTTCCTTCGCAGGATGATGGTGCCTACTTGAAAATCACGTTTAATAACTTTGTTGTTATAACGTAGAGTTATTTTCTGTTTAAGTGAAACTTCTCGGAGGGACGCGCTGGACCTTATCTCCTAGACAAAGTCGAGCTCCTCCCTTAGAGCCTCATCGTTTGTCCCCCCGTCGAGGGGAGATTCTGTTTTCCTCGAGGGTTCCCTTATTTCCACGGGGATCACCGCTTCCATTCCGTAGGTTAAGCGAAAGGGGGTCTCCCCGGTCGTGGAATGTGGGGTTGTCCGGTAGGCCCAAAGGACGTTGTGTAGTTCCTCGGCCCACCTTTGCTTGGTGTCGCCTAGTCAGCGTTTCAGTCCTCGCAGGATTACTCTGTTCGCCGCTTTAGCTTGCCCGTTCGTTTGAGGGTGCTCGACCGACGTGAAGTGCTGCTTCGTGCCCAGCTTGGTGATGAAGTCTTGGAAATTCTTGTCAGTGAACTGTGTCCCGTTATCGGTGACAATCGCTTGGGGCACGCCGAACCAGGCGAGGATATTCCTCTTGTAGAAACATAGTATGTTGTGAGCCGTGATTTTGGCCAAGGCTTCCGCTTCGATCCACTTCGTGAAATATCTACGCCGACGATCAGGTACTTGTTTTGGTATGACCCCACGACAAAGGGCCCGACGATATCCATTCCCCACCACGCAAAAGGCCACGGGGACGATAGTGTTTTAAGCTCGTTGGGCAGGGCCAGGTGCATGTTCCCGTGTCGTTGGCATCTGTCGCACTTCTTGACGTGCTCCTTGGCGTCCTGTTGCATGGTGGGCCAGTAGTATCCTGCTCGCAACGCTTTGTGAGCTAAGAACCGTCTGCCGAGGTGTTGTGCATTGATCCCCTCATGGATTTCTTGGAGTATACATGGGACATTGGTCTCTTCGACGCACCTGAGGAGGGGGATAGAAAAGCCACGTCGGTATAATTTGTCCTCGACAATTGTGCATGAGCACGCTCGTCGCTTAACCGCTCCGACTTCTTTGGGATCGTCGGGCAGCTTGCCAGTGGTGAGATATTCGTATACCGAAGTCATCCAGCAGTTGCTGTCCCCGATGGCGTTCACGTCAATCGCAGGGACGGGTTTGTCGATGCTCGGATGGGAAAGCACTTCTTGTATGACGGATTTGTTCCCGCCTTTCTTTTTTGTGCTCTCCAGTTGGGACAAGACATCTGCTCGAGTGTTATGCTCGCGCAGGATGTGTGTTACTTCCGCGGAGGTGAATTTTTTCATCTTTTCCATCACTAGGGCTAAGTACTCGATGAGGTTGTCGTTCTTTACTTGGTACTCTCCTCGAACATGAGAGGCTACGAGCTGAGAGCCGGTGAAAATTTTGACTTCTTTGGCGCCTAGGTCCTCGTCCAACCGTAGCCCAACAAGGAAAGCCTTGTACTCTGCCTGGTTGTTCAACGCCGGGAAGGAAAATTCGAGGGAGACTTCGATCAGGATGCCTTCCTCATTTTCGAGGATGATGCCCGCCCCGCTGCCTTTCGTGTTGGATGCCCCGTCGAAGTAGATTGTCCACTTTTGGGATCCGTTGGTCGAAGGTTCCGGGAGGGTCATTTCGGCCACGAAATCAGCCAGTACCTGAGCTTTCATGGCCTTTTTCCCTCATATTAAATGTCAAACTCAGCGAGTTCGAGTGACCACCTGAGCATCCTTCATGCCTGTCGGGTCGGCCGAGGAGCTACTTTTTGGGGTGTTTGGTCCTTACCACGATCGTGTGGGCCAAGAAGTAATGACGCAGCCTCCTGGCTGCGGTGATGAGGGCCAGGGCGACTTTCTCGATCTGCTGATACCTAAGCTCGGGGCCCTGGAGGGCCTTGCTGGTGAAGTAAATCGGTTTCTGCTCGTCGAGGGTCTCCCGGATGAGAACGCCGCTGACTGCTTCGCTCGTGATGGCGAGGAACAAAAACAACGTCTCCCCGTTTTCTGGCCGTGAGAGAACCGGGGGTTGTGATAGGACTTATTTAAGGTGGAGGAGTGCTTGCTCGCACTCTTCGGTCCATTCGAATGTTGTTTTCTATCGTAGAAGCTTGAAAAATGGGAGTGCGTACTGTGCAGATTTGGCAACGAAGCGGGAAAATGCGGTTAACATCCCATTTAGTGATTGTATCGACTTCTTCGAGTTCGGGGTCGGGATCTCAGAGAAAGCCCTGCATTTGTCGGGGTTCGCCTCGATTCCTCGCTCTGTGAGATAGAAGCCGAGGAACTTGCCCGCCCAAACGCCGAAGGTGCCTTTGTCGGGGTTGAACCTCATCCTGCACCTCCTCGTCGTGTCGAAGACTTTCTTGAGATGGGCAGCATGGTCGACTTCTTCTGCGGATTTGACGATCATGTCATCCATGTTGACCTCGAGCATGTCACTGATCTCTCCCCGGAATACTTTGTTCATCATCCGTTGGTAGGTCACGCCGGCGTTCTTAAGGCCGAAGGGCATTATGTTGTAGTAGTAATTGCCCGACTCGGTCATGAAGGCGGTATGTTGCTTATCGGTCTTAGCCATGGGTATTTGGTTGTATCCCGAGTAGGTGTCTATGAAGGACAGTAGTTTGAAACCCGCAGAATTGTCGACCAGCTGGTCGATGTTAGGCAAAGGATAAGAGTCTTTCGGGCATGCCCGGTTAAAGTCGGTATAGTCAACACACATCCTTCATTTTCCATTATTCTTTTTGACAAGTACAATGTTGGACAGCCAGGTTGTGTACTGGCCTCCGAAATAAAATTTGCCTCTAGGAGGTCTTTTACAGCTTTTTCAGCAGCCTCCGCTTTTTCGGGAGACTGCCTACGCCTACGTTGAACTATGACCCTAGCGGCCGGATCTATGGTGAGCTAATGGTAGGCCACCTCTGGGTCGAGGCCAGGCATCTCAGAGGCGCTCTATGCGAACAGATCAGCGTTCTCCCTGAGACATGCCTTCAGCTGCTTCTTCGCCAGGTCGGGGAGTCCGATGCCAATCTTCACGCTCCGATCTGGATCATCTCCGAGGGTGACGAGCTCGAAGTCTCCATCTAGGATGGGGCACGTTGGGTGGAGAGGCTGCCCGTTGATTTTCGCTTGGAGGCCGTGGTCAGCTGCTCCGCCTTCCTCCTGCTCGCCAAGGAACCTGCTGTTGAGGTCGACCGCGTTGACGCGCTGGAGTGGCTTCTGCACTGATTCTGGGGATGGCTTTGCTCAGGTCTTGGGCTTGGTGCTGATGGAACCCAGGCCTTTGGTCGCGACGTCGAAGCACCTCCTGGCCGCTTCAATGTCCCCGTGCATGGTGACGACCCGGCCCCTGGCCGTGTAGTACTTCATCTTCAGATGAACTGTCGATGGTACCACTGTGAGTTCGGCCAGAGTGGTCCTCCCCAGGATGCAGTTATAGAGGGATGAATATTCGACCACCAAGAAGTGGGTCTTGACTTGTCGGGCGGTATCCCCACCCCCGAAAGTGACCATCAGTTCAACATAGCCCCATGGTCTGGTGGTGGTGCCGTTGAACCCTTGTAGATCCGAGCCCACGTAAGGGGTCAAATGCTTCTCGTCGAGCTGGAGGGTCTCAAAGAGGTGGGCGTACATGATGTCCACCGAGCTCCCCTGGTCGGCTAGGATCCTGCGGACGTCAAAATTAGCCATCTGTGCCCGGATCAAGAGGGGGATGTTGGCGTTAGGCGCTCCTCCGGGAAGCTCCTCGAGGTAAAAGGTGATGGGGTTTGATCTCCCTTGCACCTTCTCGAAAGTGGTGGTCTTCGCCGAGGTCGCGGCCTCTAGCTCGTCAAATTTCCTCTTGATTGACCCGACGGAGACTTTCTCGAAGCCTCCGCCGGATATAACCATCGCCGCGGGGAAGTTCTCCCATGTGTTGCATGCAGTGACGGGGTCTTCAGGAGGGAAGCTCGCCCACATACTGCGAACTGCCTCTGGGTCCTCGATTCCCTCGGGGACGTAAAAGTCCTCGGGTCGAGTGACGCTGAGGGCGACTTGCAGTCGGTTCTCCCCGGAGGGAGGTGTTGTCTCCTCGACGCTTTGAGCATCTGAGCATCTGACCGAGGAGCGTCATTCCTCTTGGTGTACTGCTTTAAATGCCCTTCTTTGATCAGGATCTCAATTGCATCCTTGAGGTGGACGCAATATTTCGTGACATGTCCATAGCTCCGGTGGAACCTACAGTACTTGGACTTGTCTGTGTTTGATTTGGGGGGAGTTGGCTTTGAAAAGCAGACACCCCCTTTTTCGAACTCCGAGTTGGCGCATTCGTTGAGAATTCGCTCGTGGGGAGCATTGAGTGGAGTGTACTCCGTGAACCGGCCAGGTAGTCCCCTCGGTTCCCGAGAGTCCCTAGGATGGCCTTCGCGTCTTTTCTCTCCTCCACACCGAGGGGGAGGAGATCCTTCGTCCCTTTGGCCACAGGGGCCATCCCGACGTCTTGAGTCGAGGGCGATTTGGGCAGCCTCCGACTCTTCGAACTCGATGTATGATTGAGCTCAGTGGAGGAGGTCTTCCAAGTTGTGGGGTCTGTGAATGCCCACAGACTTGGCGAACTCGATCCCGTTACGTAGTCCCCGTACGATCAGGAATTTCTTCATGTCGTCGGTCGTGTGGACCTTGACAGCTTCTCGGTTGAATCTCTCAATGTAGTCTCTGAGAGATTAGCTCTTCCCCTGGAAGATGCCTTCCAATGAGGCCACCGTCTTCGGATGTCGGCGAGACGTAGTGAAATGTTTAGAGAAACGTCCCTTCAGGTGCCTCCAGGACGTGATTGATTCAGGCGCGAGACTTTTATACCAAGTCATGGCGCTTTTCCGAAGAGTGGTTGGGAAGAGCCTGCACTTGATAGCTCCCTCCGACATTCCAATAGTCAGGCATGGCTTCAAAGCTCTCGACGTGATCTTCGGGG